>JASDDO010000018.1:143515310-144844465 GCA_030015575.1 Agapanthus africanus
TGCAAATTTCAACTATTGAAACTCCCGATGTGGTTTTTACCCCTAGCACTCATGACATTGACTATAATCAACATATCATAAGCACTCGTCAAGTTCTACGCGTCATTTCTTGATTAATCAGATCCACCCATATGACCCTTGACTATGATCAACAAAATCACATGAATGTCCTAACTAATCACATCATATGTTTTGTAGGAAGACATCACTTAGCTACCGTACACTACGCCTTGACTATAATCAAAATACGTAGCACGAATACTAAGTACTCTACTTCCTAAAATGATGGAGGGTTGCGAATGATTTTTAAAAAAAATTTAACGCTTTAAACTTGATATCGTCATAGAATCAAATGGTTTTCAAAAGGAGTGGCTTAAGCTCTACAAGTTTGAAATGTGGCTCTTTCATAAAAAGCCGAGTGGTTTTGAAATGCGATTCTACAACATCTTTTTAGGTTTACTTTTTTTACATTAATCATATTAATGTAGTCCCATAATTTAAGTTCTTAAGCCAAGCACAGAAAAGAAACGAAAATACAATGTACGCTTATGCCATCCGCATTTGCCGCAAAGTTCCGTTATGCACCGTTAGGTTACTTAACTAACGACATATCAGGACGGGACTAGCGCGGGTGTAAAACATAAGCAACGTCTATTATATATCTCATATATAATATAGCATTCGTCTCAGATATATTAAGCGATCACATCACAGAATATAGGGAGCAGAAACAAAGATATGTTAATATAGGATATACTAGGATGTCCGTATTTAGTATTGTCCCAACAATAGAAAATACGGATTCCATAGTCGTGATAAATAGCCAATCCCACACTCTAGACCCCTACGAGAGCGGCAAGTGACCCTGCCAATTCTGGAGTAAGGAAACCCGGTCTCGACGCCTCGAGTTGGTCTCCCACAGGACCCCAGAACCCGGTCACTTGTGCTCTCCACCTTGGGTCTATCCTAATGCGGAAAAGTAAATAATATACAACAACGGTGACATCATCCTCAACCCGGAAGTGCCCCAAATAAAAGAATATTACATTACAAATGAATTTTACATGAATGAAAAGTAAAACTCTCATCTCATATAAAAGCCCCCCGGCTATTCGATCACGACAATCCTATACATCACAATACAGCAACACATAACATCACATGTCATCAACGTAAGCAAGTATGCGTATCCCAATTGCCGTTGACATATAGCAACGAAACCGGCGATACGCATACTACGCTTACGGTCGCAGAAACAAGTATCACATACTACCAGGCGATGTTAAACCCTTCGATCGAATTAACGAACACCCATATTCCCAAGCAAGCTCAACACTTGAGCACCGTTAAACAATACCCATAATCTATGTCACATTATTTAATGGACCACCCGTAGAAGGGCAAACCCAAGGCTCATTTGTGGCGCAACTAACTACGGTAAACCCTAAGGTTCAGTCATAGTTTGGTGGTCACATCTCGAGTTAGGGTTACTTTCTTCTAGCAGGTCCATAGGAATACCTCCATTAGTTATCGAGTACGTTCAACCTGGAAAAAATACGAGTGTTTGATAATTCGTTCGATCTGTTTAACGTCGCCAAAGTTACCAATACAATGCTATAAAAATACGAATACGAACTATTCCTCAAATTGCCCAATACCAAACTTACATCACATGCAATTCTGGACAATTAAACAATACTAGAAACACCAGATCATAATATATAGAACACTGGAGCAAAACGAGCCCGAGGGGAGCACCAACGGCTGGCGTCGCCGGAAAATCTCCAAGTGTCGCCAGATTTTTCCGAGCCCCTCCATCTCGTTTTGCACCAGTTTTCTTATGTCATCTTAAATGCCTCTCTGCAGTTGTTTAAATAATTTTCAGATCACTTTTTAAAAAATTTACAGAGAGCATTTCATGTGTTTTCTAATTTCGTATTTTTGAGGAAGTTTTCGTTTTCGTATTGTTGTAACATCGTCTAGGCTTCTAGTTAGGCTCTGATACCATGAAGGTGTTTCTACAGCACCACTACAAGGGTTTGGTAGCATCACACATGCCATATTAAAATTTTATAGGGTGCTAGAGAAACTAACCTAAGGATCATACTAGAAAAGCTAGGGTAACAAAACTATAACACTAATACAAGTAGTAAAAAGGCTAGGTTTAGGGAATACAACCTTTGTAGCTCCCTACGCTAGACTCCTTGGCCACTTGAGGGTTGGAAGAAGCTTTCTTGAGATCCTCCAAGTCCACGACGATCCACCCGGAGTCCTCTTTATCCTAGCAAAAGCCTCCACTTGATCAAAAGGAGAAGTAGAAGCCAACACTCTAAACTAATAGGCAAGAGTAGTGTAGAATAGTGATGTGGTTTGTTTTCTCACTTCAAAATCCTAACTTGATCACTCTTTTGTTCACTAACAAAACCTAGTGAGGAAGAGAGTGAGGAAGAAAAAGATGGCAAAATGAAGAGCTCAAAGATAATGATAAAGATAAAGATAAGAATGAGAAAAGAAAATATATATATTTTCTTCTTCTCACTCTTAACTCAAGTTAATAAATATCTAGATATGTTCTTTTAGCTGCATAATGGCCATGGAAATTAACTCAAGGTTAATACAAAGGTTAGTGGGTGAATAAAATAATCAAACATGATAATAATTTCCATTTCCATTTTCTTTTCCAAAAAGAAATATCCTTATATTTATAAATGGTGTGAGTCTTATATTGCCACCATCCACTATATCAACAACCATGATAGAATTGTGTATGCATGTATGTGTGCATGTGTTGGATAGAGTGCCCTCAGAGTCAATTATTGGATCACAGGCACGTGGTTGCAATGATTGAGGGAGGACCTATACAGGTAGGACAGTCTTACTCGAGAGGTTTGTATACTATCTGGTTTGTCTTTATCATCGTGTACATGTTTCACGTGATATTGTAGTTCACTATTACACGTTGATGGAGAATAGTATGCTACCATGGTTTATCTTTATCATCGTGTACTGCTTTAGGTGACCTTACAGGTCACTATTGCACGTTGATAGTGTAGGGTTCCTAGGCACTCTTGTGAGGGTTCATAAGGCATCAACCATGCCCGAATAAAATTTTAGACGTGCCGAACAACCCAAAGCTGGGATCTTTGCTAGATTATTAGGGTTTAACATGCAAGCAAACATCTTTACTACTAAGTGTCAGGGATTACAACCTTTGTAGTCCGCTCCTTCGCTTCATAAACTCCGAGTAGAAGTCCCTTCACCGCGATCCATGATCTCCTGGACTCAAGAGAGGCTCCACGACTCGAACGATCCATGCTAGCTTGTAGTGTCCCGTTTCTCCGATGATCTACGTCGAAGTTGCTATAACTCAAGCTCTCTCACTCTAATGAGGTGAACACCCAAATCTAATGGGGTAAATTAGATGATAATGATGGAGTAGTATTTATGCTTTCTTTTTATATCATATTCTCACAAGAAATCAACACAAAAGGAAAATCTAGCAAGCATTATTAAAGCTCAAGAGAGAAGAAGATGATGAATAATAAGATAATCCTTTTGTGATGAATAATAGAAATGAATATATGATAAATCATGGAACCATGGTCAAGGATGACAAGGATAACCTTTATAGAGAATAAACTAGGGCTAGGGTTTGGTTAGGTTAAAACAATGAGTCATAAGAAAATATCTATCATAATATCTTCTTCATAACAAAAGGAAAAGTTCTAGAAGGTGCAAGAAAGAACTAACCCTAATTAAACCCTAACCTTACTTTATCTCCACTAAACATGTTCCATTATTAATCATATCATGTTACTATAATATATATCACATATATATTACATATTTGTAACAAAAGAAAATAATACAATTAACATATATCGCATATATATCAATGTATTATCCGGTGAGAAAATGAAATAATAAAGCGAGCCAATATTAGATAATGTAACACAATATATCATATATATTATTATACATTAAATCATCGAATCAACACTTGATCTGACAATCCGGATATATCGAATATAACCGACTAATATATCATGTACCGATTCATCGAATCAACACTTGATCCGATGACCCGGTTCATATCTAAATATTGCGAGAATATAATACGGTATCTCATATCGCATTATCCTCGGTCCTACACAAATCACATATGTTCTTCTACTCCGTTTTGCCTGAGCCAAGAAACCTCTGTGTAGGACTCTAAAGAATCGTCAATACGCCGGTAGCAGGTGATGATCATATCAAACACCCACAAGCTGCAAGCGGTCAGCTAAACATAACAGCCACCCAGGTATTGAGCGATCAGAAGATCAATAAGCTAGACTGTACGTTCTCCTGTGAATCCAATCAGTAACACTCCCGTACAGTCCGGTCTCTTCGTCTGATATGTCGCATATCAAGTCTAGGGGTGGTATACGTCAGACCGCAGTAACCGATAAGTCGTGTCGATGTGTGGCTCATAATGGGTCGAGAAACTACTGGTAACACTTACCAGTAAATCTCTATATCAGCCCTGGCCAGGGACTTCCAGTTATAGCCAATCGAACACAGCACAACATCAACTCCCTATACCGGGAGAGACGAATCCCCTCCTATCGCTCATTGCCTCCATGTGATTCGGGACTGCACCCAAAATCCACCGTTTTGCATGCCCTCTTGGACGTGGTAAAGCGGAAATCAAAGCACAGTGGGAATCACATAAGACTCTATGACGATCTCGGGTCTATAGATTACCCTGTACTAGTGTCACCGGAGAACTACAATCTGACGTGTGGTATATCACCATCTGGGAGTTCTCGACGAGTCCGTCCAGTGTACCCAGTCTCCACTGAGCACCCGTACACCATCTCTGATGTCAAACACCGATGGATATGGGATCATCTATCGCCCATCATATGGGTCAAGATGCGTATACGCTAGTCTACTCTGGTGTATTGATGCCCTGTCTCGATATACCCTCGACTAGGAATAGTTATAGGATGTACTCATCGACTACCATGTCCCCACTAGTATGATCTCATCATAGTCCCAGTAGTCGAGTACAGATTCTAAGGGCTTTATCAACATGTGAGAGAGAAACAGTAAACCAATACAAGTCAACATGTTAAGATAAACTGAAACCAAATAGTATACTATCATGACGAGCAAGAAAGTCCTCTCTATATATATCCAAGCATCCATTATAATATACATCATATGTACAACAATGGCCTCTAGGGCATATACATAACTAACAATCTCCCACTTGCACTAAGGCCAGCTGCTGTAGTATCTCATACCTAGCATCATGAATAATCTTTCAAACTGTATCTAGGGAATGGCCTTTGTGAGTGGATCCGCAGTGTTGTCCTTCATATCTACTCTTCTGACCTCGATCTCCCGGCGATCAACTATCTCCCTGATCAGGTGATACCGCCTCAGAATATGTCTGGACTTTTGATGGGACCTGGGTTCCTTGGCCAACGCCACAGCTCCATTGTTATCGCAATACAGAGGTATTGGATGTTCAATGGATGGAACCACACCATGTTCACTAATGAACTTCTTTATCCAGACAGGCTCTTTGGCAGCAACGTTGGCAGCGATGTATTCAGCCTCCATCGTCGAGTCTGCAACGGTATCCTGTTTGGAACTCTTCCAACACACCGCCCCTCCATTGTGGGTAAAGACAAATCCCGAGTGCGACTTAGAGTCGTCCTTATCACTTTGGAAGCTCGAATCGGTAAAGGACTCTACCTAGAGTTCTCCGTTACCATACACCAAGAACATCTCCTTAGTCATTCGTAAGTACTTGAGAATGTTCTTCACAGCTGTCCAGTGATTCTATCCAGGATCTGCTTGATACTGACTCACTACACTTAGTGAGTATGCTACATCGGGTTTGGTACATAGTATCGCATACATGATAGAGCCTACTGCCGAAGCATAGGGTATCCCTTGCATGCGAGCTCTCTCCAAATCAGTCTTGGGAGACATCATTTTGGAGAGAGTGAGTCCAGAGATCGTGGGTTGGTTCCCACGCTTGGATTCTTCCATACTAAACCTCTTTAGTATGGTGTCAATGTACCTGGATTGGGACAATCCCAGTATCCGTTTAGATCTATCTCTATAGATCATGATTCCTAATATGCAGGAGGAATCACCTAGATCTTTCATTGAGAATCTTTGTGATAAGAAAATCTTGACTGATTGCAGCATAGGAATATCATTTCCTATCAAGAGTATGTCATCCACGTACAATACGAGGAAGACAACCTTACTCTCTGCTACCTTCTTATAGATACAAGGTTCATCTATATTTTTGATGAAGTCAAACTCTTTGACTGCAACATCAAAACAGATGTTCCAACTCCGTGATGCTTGCTTTAATCCATAAATAAATTTAAGCGGCTTGCACACCGTTCCGCTGCTCCCACTATTTACGAAGCCCTCTGGCTGAGTCATGAACACGCACACTTCTAAATCACCGTTTAGAAAGGCGGTCTTAACATCCATTTTCCAGATTTCGTAGTCATGGTATGCAGCAATGGCAAGTAAGATCCGGATGGACTTAAGCATAGCCACTGGTGAAAAGGATTCGTTATAATCCATACCTGGTCGTTGACGAAAACCCTTTGCAACAAGTCTAGCTTTGAAAGTCCCAACTTTTCCATCTGCACCAAATTTCTTTTTAAAGATCCACTTGATCCCAATGGGTTTTACCCCTTCAGGAGCATTTTCCAAAGTCCATACTTTGTTGGTGTACATGGATTCCATCTCAGATCGCATTGCATCCAGCCATTTCACAAAGTCACCACTCGTGATGGCCTGCTCGAAACTAGTCGGGTCATCATCTTCCATGATGCAATCCTCGCTTCCACCATCAATGAGAAAACCGTAGTATCTCTCAGGTTAATAAGAAACGCTGCTAGATCGGCGGAGAGGCTGAAGTTCGTTGGAAACTATTGAATCCTTTGGTTCTACCAAATCATCAGCTGCAATTTGTATAGCTGGAACCTTTCCAGTTCTACATAACAGACCTTGCCTCGAGCTTGTCCGGATTTTTCTTTTAGACATAGGCCGGACAACCCCAAATCTTAACATACTTAAGATATGGGCTCTTCCTAATTGGTAAAGTTTTTGCGTGCTTAGTTAATTACCGCAATCAAGACGGTTTCGCTTGTAGCTAGCCGGTTGAGTACGGGTCGTCCGCAGGGAGATGGGAATCTTTTTCTATGTGCTTTAACGAGTTAAGTCCAAATGTCCAGGTTTGTTTTGAGATTAACTATGTGTTAAAATGTTATATAAAGAGTTCTTGTTAGGTTTAGGATTAGGTTAGTTCGAGTTAGGAGTCGCTCACTTCTTTCGTTGCCACTCTTAATGTCGGTGTTACGGTAATCGGCAACAACGGGGATTAGCACGACTAGGAAGGAACTTGCGAGTATAAGCGAGGCTTTCCAACGCTTAAGTTCTTCCTTTTGGTGCTTGTCCGTCCGTTCTTGGCTCTTAGCCTTAATATCCGGTTAATTCAACCACAACCGGTCTCACTAAGGAATCACCGCTATCATGTAGGATATGGTGCCGTAGGGAGCGGATTGTGGTTCAATTAACGGGAGTCCGAATTAAGATGTTGGGCAAGAAAAGAGTGAGGGAGATTTCCTTCTCTCAAACTTTCATTATCCTACCCTAACAAGTAAGATAACTACTCACCCATTACAAGAAAAGGAAAATAAAACAAAGGAGGAAGATATAAAGAAAGAGATTAAAAGATTACAACTAGCTATTTGAGACCTCACTTTGGCAAGGATCAAGCTTAAGCATCATTGTTGTTTAAGGATAAAGAAAAAGAGAACAAGAAACAAACAAACAACAAATAACAACAACTAGATTAGCAAATGAAAAATACAAGCAATTATAATTAAAAATAAGACAAGCATGGTAACAAAAAGAACTCTTTATTCATCACTTCACTCACAAAAGCTCACTACAAGGTTTTAATGGAGAAGAGATGAGAAGAGGAAGAAGAACAACAACATGTATTCTAAAATCTAAATACAAGAATAAGCACCCTTGGCTTTGGCAATATCTGGACTATTTATAGGCAGGCAACAGAAACTCTAGGGCAACAATCAGAACAAAAATGAAATGACCAATCTGCCCCCAAAAGATGACCTTCTGCCGAAGTCGTACGGCCGCGGTTCCGCAGCCTAAGCATGCTTATGCCGTGGTTCCGCGACCTTTTTGGGGAGTTGGGCCCTTAGGTTTGGACGGATTCCCTTGTTTGTTGTTATCTTCAGTTTGGTATGGTACTTTTCTCAGAAGCTCTTCAAAATTCTTCCAGAATTTTAGTAGATCAAAAGATGATGTGATGTGGATCTTTTGCCATGATTTCCTCGAGCTCCGCGTAGATATGTTGGATCTTGTGTTGACATTGAGCTTTGTGCATGAAAATGATATCGATTTGCCATTTTTTCCCTTAATCTGGTGTGCGGCAACATACGGATAGAGAGCGGAGACCAGTGTTTTATCTGTGGTTGGCAGTAATCCGGAATTCATCGTGTTTTTCCATGAATTTTACCGTTTAGAGCTGAGAATCTGTATCCTGCAATTGACTAGCAAACACGGCTCAAGAGTACCTACCGATAAGCAATGTGATAAAAATTGGGCGGTATAAAAATGCAAAAATCTCATATGAACAAATACCGCCAAACTTATCATTTGCTCGTCCCGAGCAAAGCCAATTTATTCACAAAAAATCCTAACCTCACTTTCGCAGGGAACGCGATTGCACTGAGCATGTGCTACAAGCCGTTAAACCTCTAGGTGTCCCTAGTAGGAGGAGTGTTGTCTCCTGAGGGTTTTCAGCGGATACTACCCACAATATCCGGTCAAGCTAGTTTTGCAAAATAACTATGATTCAAACCCTAAAGTTTTGTTTCAGAAAATAACAATTCTATTATCCTAAGTCTAGACTATCGAACCTTTATTTTTCACACCTCGCTACTTATTTAACTTAAGATTTTATATGTCTTTACGTGTAGTGCAAATAGTGTCGTTAAGTTTCAGAAGGATCGATTAAAGTGATCATGGCACAAAATAAAGCCCAGATAAAAATTTAAAAAGGATCACATAAGTTTTATAAGAAGTTGAGCATTTTTCAAGTTTCGTTTTCCAGTAAGGTTTCAATTTCAGAATTTCTATCTTCCTTAACAGGAAACTAGGTCTTATTTTTCACTCCATCTTTTTCTTGTTTTCATTTCATATACACCTCTGTGAACGTGCAATAGCCTTTATCATAGAATAAAACCTTCATATCTCCGCTAGAAATATTTTTTTATAAAAACCTGTCTTTTGTCAAGATTATTCTCACACAAAGAACCGTTAGGAATTTTAACTTGGAGAGAACACTTGCTTGACTTTATTTTAATCTGGACTTTTTAGGCTTCTTAACGAGCTTTGGGCCAATGCACCCAAACCAATTGGCTTTAGGGCATTAGGTGTAGAAACACCACAGCGGACTTAATTACTCAAGTTACCTAGGTCCAAAAACAAAAGAAAATTCAACATGAAAATCATGATGATTCAATATGAACGGAGATATAACCGGCAGTTCAGTTATTTTTTTTGGATAAAAGACGTGTTTAGTAGGTTAGGTGTGTAATCATTCCAATCAAGTTCCAAACGGGTTATTTTTCAGACTTAGTTCCAATTAAGGCATCAATAACATTCCTTCATATTCACTTCACTTCATAAACTATTCTTGATATTACTTATTTCAGAACAAACCTATTTGATCCTCAGAAAATCATTTATCCATTTAAAAGATTTTAGACATAAAAGACTTGTCATCTAATTTCCAAAACTCACGACACGTGTAGTGTGATGTAAAGACGTATATCAGCTATAGTTAACTTCAAAGGAGAGTTATCTTTCAGGTTTTCAAAATCTAAAAATAAGATTTAGTTATTCATATCTTATCAAACAAAACCGTCGAAATGTTGAATCAGAGTTCTCCCACTAGCTAACTTGACAGAAAAGTTTTTATGTTTTTAGAAAATTTTCTGATTTTTATGGATTTTATGGATTTTATATGCAGATGCAAAATATACATATGAATGCGAAGGTTAGAAATGTGTACCGAGCGTACACCCAAACTTAAACTGGACAGTGTCCTCACTATCGTTGCATGAACAGATCATTGAAGGGTGAAAATTGTCGGTTAGATATACAAAATTTATTTGTTTTTGTTTTTTTTTAAAGAAAAGAAAATTAGTAAAAATGGAAAAGAATATCCACAAATATATACAAAAAGGTATATACATACACCCAATCTTATTTGGAACATTGTCTACTGTTCTTGGCTGGATAACCGAAGTTTGGTGGTAGGCAGAGAAAGATTATGCAGGGTAAATCGGCTCCTATAAGACCAGGAGCTCCTCTGTTGGTTCGGCGCTAAGGTACGGTTTAAGTCGGTGTCCGTTTACTTTGAAAAATGAACCGTCCTTTGGATTCTCCAAATCCACAGCGCCATGCGGAGACACATTCCGCACAAAATACGGCCCTTTCCAGCGAGATCTGAGCTTTCCTGGATGGATGTGTAGCCGGGTGACGTAAAGCAGTACCTGTTGACCAGATACGAAAGTTTTGCGCAAAAGGTGTTTATCGTCAAACATCTTCGTTCGGTTCTTAAGGACAACCGCGTTTTCGTAAGCCTCATCCCTAAGCTCGCTCAATTCGTTCAACTGCAGCTTCCGATGGCTGCCTGCATCTTCGAGAGACAGATTCAGCTCTTTTATCGCCCAAAATGCGCGATACTCTATTTCCACAGGGAGGTGGCAAGCCTTTCCGTACACAAACCGATAGGGAGACATGCCAAGATCGGTCTTATAAGCGGTTCTAAATGCTCAAAGGGCATCCGTGAGTTTCAGCGACCAATCCTTACGGTTCTTGGAAACCGTCTTCTCCAGTATCTGCTTGATTTGCCGATTTGAAACTTCGGCTTGCCCACAGGTTTGGGGGTGGTAGGGCGTAGATAGCTTATGATTAATGGAATATTTCCGCATCAAGGCCTCGAAAGTCTTATTGCAGAAATGAGTTCCATTGTCGCTAATGATCGCTCGGGGGTTCCCAAAATGGGAGAAAATGTTTTCTTTAAGAAACCTAACGACAACCTTGTTGTCGTTAGTCCAGCTGGGCACAGCCTCGACCCACTTAGAGACGTAATCAACAGGGAGAATGATGTACAAGTTCCCGAAAGAGCTGGGAAATGGCCCCATGAAATCTATCCCCCAAACGTCGAAAATCTACACAACCAAGATTCGTTGGAGCGGCATCTCGTTCCTCCTAGATATCCGGCCCAAGTGTTGACACCGGGAGCAAGTCTTGCAGTAGTCATGAGCGTCTTTGAAGAGTTCTGGCCAGTAGAAAGCACACTGCAAGATCTTCTCAGCTGTCTTTCTGGGGCCAAAATGCCCGCCACATGCTTGATCGTGGCAAAATGACAGCACACTCTTGAATTCATCGTCAGGGACACACCAACGAATAATCTGGTCGGGACAGTACTTGAACAGATAGGGTTCGTCCCAGTAAAAGTGTTTTACTTGGGATAAGAATCGAAGTCTGTCTTGACTTGACCATTCAGTCGGTAGTAATCCTGTGGCCAAATAATTCACAATATCTGCGAACCAGGGTTCGCGAGATACTGTCAAGAGTTGTTCATCAGGAAAAACGTCGTTGATCGGAAGTTGAGGCGACGGCGAAAAAGGAAGTCGTGAGAGATGGTCGGCGACTATATTTTCACATCCTCTTTTGTCCTTGATGACAAGGTCAAACTCTTGAAGCAAGAGGATCCAACGTATTAGCCGAGATTTTGAATCTTTCTTCGCAAAAAGATGGCGCAGAGTAGAATGGTCTGTGTAGACAATGACTGGAGAGCCGATGAGGTAGGGCCTGAACTTTTCTAAAGCAAATACAACAGCTAAGAATTCCTTCTCAGTTGTTGTATAATTAAGTTGGGCGTCGTTCAGGGTTTGGCTAGCATAATGGATTACGTGCGGCATCTTGTTGATGTGTTGTCCAAGGACAGCACCAATGGCAAAGTAGGATGCATCGCACATAATCTCAAATGGGTGCGTCCAGTCAGGTGAAGAAAGAACGGGAGCAGAAGTGAGTGAGCTTTTTAATGACTCGAACGCAGTCACACAGCTCGAGTTGAAGTCGAATGTCGTGTCCTTGGCCAGCAAAAGAGTCAAGGGCCTAGCAATCTTGCTAAAGTCCTTGATGAACCGTCTATAGAAACCGGCATGGCCAAGGAAGGCTCGGATGTCTCTGACGCATCTGGGAGGAGGGATATTGGAAATGACCTCAATCTTCGCTTTGTCAACCTCTATGCCATTTTGCGAAATGATATGTCCTAAGACAATACCTTCGCGCACCATGAAGTAGCACTTCTCGCAATTCAAAGTGTGGTTCTTGTCCTTACATCAGGTAAGGACAGCGTCAAGATGCAGCAAACACTCATTAAAGGAATCGTCGAAGATGGAGAAATCGTCCATGAAGATCTCCAGGAATTTTTCCACCTTGTCTGAGAAGATTCCCATCATACACCGCTGGAAGGTAGCGGGCGCATTGCATAACCCAAAGGTCATGCGACGATATGCGAACGTGCCGAAAGGACAAGTGAATGTGTTCTTGTCCTGGTCTTTTTCGGCGATGGGAATCTGATTATAGCCGGTGTAGCCATCAAGAAAGCAGTAGTACTCGTGTCTAGCCAATCGTTCATGCATTTGGTCAATGAAAGGTAGCGGAAAGTGGTCCTTCCGCGTTGCGGCGTTGAGTTTTCTGTAATCGATGCATACTCGCCATCCAGTTTGGGTGCGAGTAGGGATTAACTTGTTCGCCTCGTTAGTGATGACCGTTATGCCTGATTTCTTGGGGACAACGTGAATGGGGCTAACCCACTGGCTATTAGAGATACGGTAAATGATACCACTATCCAGACACTTTACGATTTCCTTTTTCACAGCCTCCTTCTTGACTGGGTTGAGTCGCCTTTGTGGATCCCTGGCTGGTTTGGCATCATCCATCAGATGAATGTGATGTTCAACGATCAGGAGACTAATCCCCTTGATGTCCGCCATGGACCAGCCAAAAGCTTGCCTATTGCTGTGCATGACCGCAAGAAGGGCTTTCTCTTGCTCTGGAGCTAGAGAAGCCGAGATGATAACAGGGAGGGTCTCGTTCTCACCCAAGTAAGAGTACTTATGGTGAGACGGCAAAGGCTTGAGTTCGAGCGTTGGAGGTGAAACGATTGAAGGCAAGAATGGTGAAAAGTTCTCGAACTCAAAAGATTACAGCAAAGGTTCAAAACGAGTGTAAGCGACCGAGTTGGATGGTTCAGGTAACTCATCCGGAAATTCGAAGGATTTAAACTCGGGTGGTGAGTGGCTAAGATCGTTCGAGAAAGTGAAACACTCATAGTCATTATCGGACGCAGAAACAGCAGCAGGTTCGAAGAGGAACGCACTTATGGCGTTAAGGTTATCGTGATCGAACAAAAACTCCTCGAATTCACACTCTTCTAGGGTGATCTCCTGGATTGAGCAAACGTCTAGTATATGAGCATTAGGTTCGGTGGGCTGATTCCCCAACCTAAAAATGTTGAGTTCAATTGTCATGTTTCCAAAAGATAGGTTCATCGAACCATTGCGACAATTGATCACAGCATTTGAGGTTGCAAGGAATGGGCGACCGAGTATCACCGGAATTTGATTTCGGGGGTTAGCTACAGGCTGTATGTCTAATACAATAAAGTCGATGGGGAATATGAAGTCCCCAACCTTGATTAACACATCCTCTAGCTCACCCCTAGGATGGGTAATTGATCGGTCGGCCATTTGGAGAGTACAGTGTGTGGGTTTTAGCTCTCCTACACCTAATTGCTCATATAGTGAGTACGGAAGCAGGTTAACACTGGCACCAAGATCTAATAGTGCACGGTTGATGTTCTTATCCCCAATGGTAATAGGAATCGTAGGACAGCCAGGGTCCTTCCGTTTTTGCGGTAAAGATTGGGTAAAAGCATCACTCACAGCACTAGCCAAGAAAACTTTCTTGGGTACCTGAGACTTTCTCTTTTTCGTGCACAAGTCCTTTAAGATTTTCGCATAGGACGGGACTTGTTGGACAGCATCTAAAAGGGGAATGTTGATGTTAACCTGCTTAAACAACTCCAGAATCTTCTCCATTTGTGGATTTTGTTTATTAGACCTCAACCGGTTTGGAAATGGAACGTTTTTAAAATTGGTTGAGTCCAATGCTTGTGGAGGAGATTGTGGAGTTGGAACGGATCCCAGAGCTGGTGTTTTCGTGGAGTGAGAAGTGGGTCCGTTCAGAGCAGAAGAAGAAGAAGAAGAGACTTTTGACGAATGGAGAATAGGCTTAGAAGACAAAGAAGAAGAAGAAGCGGCCGGGGTGTCACTATCCTCAATTGTTGTGCCGATGTTGTTGTGCAGCTTCCTTCCCGATCCCAATGTAGTCATGGCACTCACATTATGGTTCTGTTGTTCAAGAGCAACATGTACATTATGTGGGTGACCGGGATTTGGGAGTGGTTGAGATGGAAGCTTCCCCTTTTCTTGCTCGCTTAACGCCGCATTCAGCTGTGCAATCTGGGCTTCGATGGTCTTGATGCTTTGCCCGTGTGCAGCAGTGTGTTGCACCAAAGACTGAATAGACGACTGGATGTTGGCGGTGGATTGTGTCGATTTTTTAACGAATGCCTCCAGACTTCGTTCTAGCGAGAAAACCTTATCGTTGTTTGAAGGAACAAAGTTGTTTTGCGGAAAAGAATTGTTGGGTGCAAAGTTGTTCGTCTGATTTTGAAAAGGTTGGGGTTGGAAGGGCTGCTGAAACTGATGTTGAGTTTGTTATTGCGCTTGTTGTTGCGGAGGAGGGGTCCTCTGGAAATTGTTGCCTTGGAATTGATGCTGATTCTGATTCCAGCAGAAATTGGGGCGGTTCCTCCAACCGGGATTGTAAGTGAAAGAGTAAGGATCATTTCTCGGTCTTTGCTGAAATGCAGCATTAACCTGATCCTATCCTTGAGATGGTGGATTGTAAGGACACTCTTCGGTTAAGTGAGAAGGATCGGAACAACAAGCATAAATGGTACGAAGGGGAAGAACAGGGGCAGGAGCAGGAGATGAAAATTTACTCTCTATCGCTTCAAGTTTTCTCGTTATTGCAGCCATTTCAGCTTTCATCGCAATAGAGACATCAAGTTGGTGAATTCCTACCCTAGACTGACCAGTAGAGGTTGAGGAAGATGAAGTTGGTCTGGTGCTCTCCCATTGAAGCGTTTGTTCCGCAAGGTCGTCGAAGAATTGCCACGCTTCCTCGTCAGATTTCGATGGGAAGTGGCCCTGACAAATGGTTTCCATCAACTGCTTGGTTGCTGGGTTCAGGCCCTCGTATAAGGTTTGGCAAAGTTGCCATTTCTCGATACCATGGTGAGGGCACTGAACAAGAAGGTCTTTATACCGGTCAAAGCACTTCCAGAAGGGTTCTGTAGGAAGCTGGGAGAATTGGTTGATTTCGTTACGGATCCTCGCGGTTTTATGATTCGGATAGAATTTCTTGAGAAACGCTTTCACAAACTCGTCCCAACTGGTTATGGAGTGGGAAGCAGTGCTATACAGCCACTTTTCAGCAAGATCGCACAAAGTGAACGGAATGACCCGTACCCGTATAGCATCGTCCGACAGCTGGGTCGTTTTCATCATGGCACAAACATTTTGAAACGTGTTGATGAAGATATAGGCATCTTCAGATTCAAGCCCATGAAATTTCGGAAGCATGTTAATGAAGTGGGGCTTAATTTCAAAATTATCCCCATTGGCCGGTGGAAGGGAAAGACAGGTGGGGAGTGCAGAGCGGGTGGGATAGAAACGATCCTGGAGCACGATTCGCTGTGGCGCTACGACAGGCGGTGGTGGTGGGTTATTCGCATCCATAGGAGGTCGAATCAATCCCGGGGGAGTTGTAGGGATGTTTGGATTAAATCCTGACATCGCAGAAGAAGAGGTTGCTGATGGTGATGGTGAGGATGTATAAACAGAATTCCAGTCAACGTCGGAGTTGGCCGGCAAAGGTAAGGGTGAAAAAGGCGTGGACGGAGTTTCGACGTCTGAGTCGATCACGTTGTCGGTAGCGACTAACGTAATGCGGACTAGGCGGGCGCTAGTGTCCCGAGTCCAAGCGGACATACACTAAACGAGTTTAGTATATTCAAAACGGAGAAGGTGAGGGTAAGAAAACGTCAATGGAGAAATACGATGGGAGGTGGGTGAAAAAATGGATTCTGGCGACAAAGGGCAAGTTTTTATAAATTTTTTTGGTTTTGTGTTTTTTTTTATTAGAAAGAGCTTTACAGAAATATGTACGGACTTATGGCTTCAAGCAATCACAAACAAGATATGCACAATCACACCTAGATCTAGGTTCACCTAGGTCAGCTAGACAGCTCCTAACTGGTCCAAAGGGCTAGAAATAGGACCTCAAACCGCCTCTTCTCCGCCAATTGCTGTTAGTTATATGTATGTCCTAGAGGCCATTACTATACATAGGATGTATATTGTAGTGGATGCTTGGACATATATAGGGAGGACTTTCTTGCTCGACATGATAGTATGCTATCTGGTTGCACTTTACCTTAACGTGTACACTGATTGTCTCTCTGTTACATGTTGGTAAAGCCCTTAGGATGTGTACTTGACTACCTGGACTATGATGCGGATCATACTAGTGGGGACATGGTAGTCCATAAGTACATCCTTCAAGGTCCCTAGTCGTGGGTGTATCGAGACAGGGCATCGATATACCAGTGTAGACTAGCATATACCTTCTCGACCCATACAGATGGGCGATGGATGATCCCATATCCATTGGTGTTTGACATCAGAGATGATATACGGGTGCTCAGTGGAGACTCGGTATACTGGACGGACTCGCCGAGAACTCCCAGATGGTATTATACCTTACGTCAGATGGCAGTTCTCTGGTGACACTGGTACAGGTTAGTCTGTAGACCCGAGATCGTCATAGAGTCTTGTGTGATTCCCACTGTGCTTTGATTTCCACCTTACCACGTCCAAGAGGGCGTGCAAAACGGTGGTTTTTGGGTACAATCCCGAATCACATGGAGGCAATGAGCGATAGGAGGGGATTCGTCTCTCCCAGTATAAGGGGTTGATGTTGCGCTGTGTTCGATTGGCTATAACCGGAAATCCCTGGCCAGGGTTGCTGAGATTTACTGGTAAGTGTTACCTGTAGTTTCTCGAACTGTTATAGACCTCATATCGACACGACTTATAGAGCTATTGGGGTCTGACGTTTACCACCCCTAGGCGAGATATGCGATATATCAAACGACGAGACCGGACTGTACGGTAAGTGTTACTGGTTGGATTCACAGGAGTGTGAGCGGGCTTACTCATCGATCTTCTGATCGCTCAATACCCGGGTGGCCGTTACGTTTAGCAGACCGCTTGCGGCTTGTGGGTGTTTGATATGATCATCACCTACTGCCGGCGTATTGACGAGTCTTTAGAGTCGTACACGGAGGTTTCCTGGCTCAACCGAAACGAAATAGGAGCGCATGTGAGATATGTACGGGACCGAGAATAGTACCAGTATGTGATACTGGATTCTATTCTCGCGATTTGTATCATCGGCAGGTTATATGTGATATTGCCGGGCTGCCGAATCAAGTGTTGATTCGATACATTGATACACTTGATACTAGTCGGTTATATGCGATATGACCGGATCATTAAATCAAGTGTTGATTTAATGATTTAGTGTATAATTATATATTTGATATATTACTTTACATTAACTAGTATTAGTTCACTTAAGATGGATTTTCTCACTTGATGTGCACATTGTATAGTTGATATAGTTTTGTGCACTATATTGTATCATGTTTGATGATACATGCAAGCTTGGGTCTATGTTTACTTTAAACCATGGTTAAGTGAATGGTTAGGGTTTTGAATTATTCACTTATTCATTTTATTTATTTATTTGTTTATTTTGGGCAAGAAACAAAATGGTGGCATCTTTTGTTTTGACCTTGAAGCTTCATGAAGCTTTGACCACTTTGTTTCTTTCCTAAACCTAACCATTCACCTAACCCTAGTTTAGTCTCTACACTTAACCATGGTTGCTATATGATAAGTAACATTTCATTTTCTATTTTAAAATAATACTTATCATATTCATTATCTTCTTCTTCTTCTTCTTCAAGATGAAGAAGCTTGCTACCAACAATGGTGCCTTGAGAAAAAGAGTGAGAAATCCAATTCTAAAATGAACCCACTTCCTATTTCTTCATCCTCTACCACTTGCCATGTAGTATAGGGTGTTTTCTTCACATGTTTCATGACTTGGTGAAGTGGGAGCTTGATCTTGTGTTGCCTCGACGTAGATCATCTTCGGCATCGAAGTCGACGACCTAGCCCGATCATTCATTCGATGAAACCACCGCGAGAGTCCGGGGTCCGATGATCGCAGCGAGGGGACTTCATCACGGAGCTATGGAGGTGGAGGACCGGATCTACAAAGGTTGTATTTCCGTTCACTTAGTAGTTAAGTTGTTAACTAGCATATAGTTTCGCCTAAACTCTAGTTAACAATCCGTATTAGGGTTTCTCGGCACTTGTAAAATTTGAAATTGGCATGGTTGATGCCATGTGAGACCACATTAGTGTGCCTAGGAACCCTACAGTGGTATCAGATCCTAGCTAGAGCCTTAGGCAAAGTGTAGACGACGTTTGAAATCCGAACGAACATCGAAACCCTAATCCAAAATGCTCTCTGGACATTTTTTAAAAACTGGGTTTTTTCCAGATTAAAAATTCTTAAAAAATTCAGCAGGAAGTTCTAAGAATTACGGTGCAAAAATTACCAAAAGATACGTCTAAAGCGCGGCGGAACCGCGGCCTAAGCCTGGCTTATGCGGCGGAACCGCGGCCTAAGCCTGGCTTATGCGGCGGTTCCGCGGCCATCTAATGACGTCAGCCTTCCAATTTTGCACAGTAATTTGTTTCTTGAGGTGCTGAGTTTTCTGGGATTTTTTAATCTGAACTCAAGAGTTGAGTTTTCTGGGGTGTTTCGGAGCTTCGATGATTCGATCAGATTATCAGACTTTGTCTATGTGGCTTTCCGGATATTTTAAAATATGTTAAAAAAGTTCGACCGGATATAAATACCCACCTTTTCCCCTGTCGGGAAATTTCCAAGTGTTGGATCTTTCCGTGGTTTAATAACGTTCTAAGTAGTGCAAGTAACGCGATGGTCCCTCTAGAAGACAACAAACCTTAACTCGATTATGTGACCGTCTTGAACTGCCCTATGAACAGGGTTTGGGGCAGTACGGCGTGCCACATGTGAGGCGTTGGCTTGACCCTTCTACGGTTGGACCGTTGGTACTGAGGCATGAATTGGATGTTTTTTAAACTTGTTTCATGTGTTGAGCTATTTCGGGAAAACTTGGGTGTTCGAATGTTCTATCGCAAAGTTTAACATTTTCTATTTATCTGGAATGGGATACAATAATTGGAATTCACAAGTTGTTATGAGATAACTGAATGAATGTTATAAATATAGCGGTTTAGTCTCACTTGATCGGTTGCCACGGAATTTTGATGTGATCAAAAGTCCATCGCAATCATGTAGCGTACGCGGATACTCGCCGGGTAAACTTAATAAACAGCCTCACTCCATAGCCCCGACCAAGTGACTGTAGGAGAACCCCGTCGCCGAAAGCATCCGTTCGGGTGCTCGCGGCAGCGGTGTTCCGCCTTGGTGCACTTCGTCGACGACGTCGGGGGTGCGGCCGCCTACTAAAGTTTGCGACGAGCATTCGATCAGGATGTCGGGAATCTTGTTGAATTGCCCGACTTGATATTGAAAAGAGTTTTCGATAATGAGACTAAAATGCGGGGTTTATAATTGTTAGGCATGCGATGTCTAAGTATTTCATTTGATTAGGAATGCGATGACTAAAGAGGTTGCGGATTCCAACTGTTGTAGTTTTACACTTTCTTTTCTGTGACCGTAAGTGTAATATGTGATATCGCTGGTTTCGTTGCTATATGTCAACGACAATTGGGATGCGCATATTTACTTACGTTGATGACATGTGATGTTATGTGTTGCTAGATATGTTATATTGGATCGTCGTGTTTGAATAGCCGGGGGGTTTTTATGTGAGATGAGTGTTTTTCTTTTTCATTCATGTAAAAACTTGATGTAATATTCTTTTATTGGGGCACTTCCAGGTTGCGGAAGATGTCACCGTTTGTATATTATTTACTTTTCCGTACTAGGATAGACCCAAGGAGGGGAGCACAAGTAACCGGGTTCTGGAGTCCAGTGGGAGACCAACTCGAGGAGTCGAGTCCGGGTCTCCTAACTCTAGAATTGGTAGGGTTGCTTGCCGCTCTCGTAGGGGTCTAGGGGTGTGGGTTTGGCTATTCATCGCGACCGTGGAATCCGTGTTTTATACTGGCTCGTATTAAAAACACGGACGTCCTAGTATATCCAATATTTCATATGTTTCTTCTGCTGCGATATCTGTGATGTGATTATTTGATATGTTCTGTGATAAATACAGTATATAGTATATATGATATATTATATAGGCGTTACTTATGTTTTACACCCGTGCTAGCCCTGCCCCGCTCTGCCGTTAGTTACCTAACCTAACGGTGCATGAGGGGACATCGAGGCGAATGCGGATGGCATAAGTGTACGTCGTATTTATCTGTGATGTTTAGGTACTTAAATGATGGGACTTCATTAATATGATTAATGAAAGTAAAAGAAACCTAAAAATGTTGTAGAATCGGATTTCAAAAATAAAACAGGTAGCTACAGTTCTTGCTTTGCACAGCGGTATATATGATATATCCTGCACCTTATTCGATAAGGAAAGGACCGAGATCCCTTCACCGGGAGTGACTCCTTTAGCAATAACTGGCAGATGCTACACACTCGGTTTGCCTTTTGATTGCTTTTAAGAGTTTTTGCTTTGCACAGTGATATATATGATATATCCCGCACCTCATTCGACGAGGAAAGGACCGACGATCCCTTCACCGGGAGTGCTTCTTTAGCAAAACTAGAAAATCCTCAAAAACACTCCATTTTAAAATCATTTGATTGTACAACGATATCAAGTTCATTACGCAATAGGTTTTCAGAAAAACCTGTCGTAGCCCTCCGTCATTTCAGATAAGTTGTATATAGTATTTGTGCTACATTTGTTGGCTTTCGTCAAGGTGTAGTGTGCGGTAGCTATACACTGCTTATCTGCTGCATACAATGCGATTGGATTAGGGTAGTCATGCGGCTTTGTTGGCTTTCGTCAATGGTCGTGCGGGTGGGTTTAATTCAATCAAGAAATGTACATATTGAACTTGACTAGCGCGCTATGGTTTGTTGGCTTTCGTCAAGGTCATAGCACGTTAGGGGCAAAATATTATCGGGAATTTGAAGTGTTGAAATTTGCAATGAGATTGCATACCTTCTATGAGATAGTTGGATCCCGATACCCGCTGCGAGTAAGAGTTACTCCTGGAAGAGTTTTACACATTACAATTAGCCGATCAAGTAGGTGTCTAGAAAGGTGTTAAGGAGGTTAAGCCTATGGGAAAACGAGGTTTACATTAATTAGGTTCGTGCGAAAGCACGAGGGACCTCCCTCAAAGTACCGACACTGGCCTGGCTGAAAGATTGGCGAACTTGTAGTGTGTAATTAATCCCGGCTAGTCTTTCCTTTTAGGGTTTGAAGGAAGATTTGATAAAAACAGTGGGAGCCATCCTGATTAGATAAAATAATAACCAATCTATTCTTGTAAGAGCGCACGCTGAGTGTTTTCTTCTTTCTCTCTCTCCAGATAGCGACCATATCACGCCTTAATCAAGATAATAATACAGATGAATTGACCGAACCCGCTTGTTATACTGAGCTGGGGAACGTTGGTCCCGCTCCAACTTATAATTGTTATAAGACAGAGCAGGAAATTAGGAATTACCAGAATTCCCGTGCCGCCCAAACGAAGAGAGTGCATGCTGATGCATCATCTTCAGGTTTGTTAATTACAAAGGACTGTTTCTCAGTATCCTCTACGTCCTGGGTATTAGATACCGGATCAGGATCCCGCAAATGTAATCCGTTACATGGGCTACAGAAAGGTAGAGAACTGAGAACGGGTGATAAGTTTCATGAGGCAGAAAACGGGGCAAGTGTTGCAGCCAAGTCTGTTGGTCACTGTCACCCTGTATTACCAATACATTGATTCTGAATAAATGTTATTAGATACCGAACCTGATATACAAAATCATATCACTCTCTTTATTAGTAAAGAAAGGATATAATTTTGTATTGTTGGATAATGTTTTGAACATTTCCTATATCAAAAGTTGATCGGTTCAGGCACGTTGTCTAAAAACATTGATGTTCTAAATCAAACTAAAGTTCTAATTATACAGAACACACACAAAAGGAAGAGTTCAGAAATGAACGAATTCTTCTTGAGGTATTGTAGACTAGGTCATATCAATGCGACCCGACTACCTGAAATTACATATAGATGCATGTTTAAATCAGTTTGAATTTACATCTTGTGAAACTTGCCAGTCATGTCACAAAGATAAGATAACCATAGCTCCGTTTACTGGAAACAGAGAAAGAGTTAGTGAACTCTTGGGATAATACATGTTGATGTATAAAGCTCCCCTGTCTACACATGCCAAGACTGGTTCTTTCTACTTCATTACATTCTCTGATGATCTCTCAAGATTCAGACATATGTTCCTGTTGAAACACAAGTCCGAACCTTTTGAGATATTCACGGAATATAAGTTAGAAGTAGAGAACCAAAATAAGGGTATAAGTATTATGTCCTTTGATGTGATTGGGAAGGAGAATACTTCAGTACGGAATTCCTGGACTATTTTAAAGGAGAATGAGATTCTCTCTCAGCATTACTCCTCCGTATACACCATAGCACGATGGTATATCGGGGCGGAGCAATCACACCCTATATGATAAGGTGTGCTCTATGATGAGTACTACTAAGTTACCTATTTCTTTTTGGGAGTTAAGCACTTAAGAAGCTGCATACCTATTGAATAGGGTTCAAATCAAATCAGTTGCCTACCACTTCATATTTGATATGATAAGGGAAGAGCCCATATCTTAAGTTTGTTGAGATTTGGGGTTATCCGGCCTATGTCTAGAAGCAAAATCCAGACAAGCTCGAGGCAAGGTCTGTAGTGTAGAACTGGAAAGGTTCCAGCTATACAAACTACAGCAGATGATTTGGTAGAACCAAAGGATTCAATAGACACCGACGAACCTCAGCCACTCCGCCGATCTAGTAGGGTTCCTCACCCACCTGAGAGATACTTCGGTTTCTCTATGACAGTGGGAGCGAGGATTGCATCATGAGATGATGACCCAACTAGTTTCGAGCTGGCCATCAGGAGTGGGACTCTGTAAGAATGGCTGGATGCTTAGCGATCTGAAATGGAATCCTTATACACCAACAAAGTATGGACTTTGGTTGCTATATCTGAAGGGTTAAATCCCCATCAGGAGCAAGTAAATCTTGAGAAGATTACTTGGTGTACATGGAAAGGTTGAGTGTTTCGAAGCTAGACTTGTTAAAGGTTTTTCGTCATCGACCAGGCATGGATAATGATGAAACCTTTTCCAGTGGCTATGCTTGAGTCCATCCGGATCCTACTTGCCACGGCTACATACCATGACTACGATATCTGGCGGTTGGGTGTCATGACTGCTTTTCTAAATGATGTTTTAGAAGAGAGAGTCTATAAGTACACAGTCAGAGGGCTTCATAAACAGTGGGAGCTGCGGAAACGTGTACAAGATGCTTTATAGGATAAAGCAGGCATCGCGGAGTTGGAACATCTGTTTTGATGTAGTAGTCAAATAGTTTGGCTTCATCAAAATGGTAGATGAACCTTGTATATACAAAAAGGTGGTAGGGAGTATAGTGACGATCCTCGCAGAGTACGTGGATGACATACTCTTGATAAGAAAGGAGTTTCCTATGCTACGCTCGGTCAATCTCCGTTTATCACAATGATTCTCCATAAAGGATCAAAGTGATATCTCCTAAACCCTGGATTTTCGATCTATGAAATAGATCTAATTGGATGTTAGGATACTCACTAGTTGTAGTGAGATAGTATCAATCGATCCTGGGGAGAATCACTGGAAAGGTTCCAGGGTGATAAAGACGACTGAATGTCAGTCACATGCATTGTCTTTACCCTCAGTAAAGGGACGGTATGTTGGAAGAGTTCCAAGCTAGATACCGTGTCATACTAGACGATAAAGGCAGGATACATCGCTACTTAAGATGCTACCAAAGAGGCTGTTTGGATGTATATTAGTTCATGAGATGAACTTCGTTCCTGCCATTGTGTGACAATGGAGTTTTGGCTTATGCCAAGGAATGCCCGTCCCATCAGTGATCCAAATATAATTCTAAGGCAGTACCACCTGATCATGGAGATTGTAGATCTCCAGGGTGATCGAGGTTAGGAGAGTAGACTTAGAGGACAACACGGCGGATCAACTCATAAAGGCCTTTTCCTAGAGTGGGACTTTTATGGGATGGTTGAGTATGAGATACTACAACCACTGCTATCAGATGGCCCTAGGGCAAGTGGGAGATTGTTAGTTATATGTATGCCCTAGAGGCCATTACTATACATAGGATGTATATTGTAGTGGATGCTTGGACATATATAGGGAGGACTTTCTTGCTCGACATGATAGTATGCTATCTGGTTGCACTTTACCTTAACGTGTACACTGATTGTCTCTCTGTTACATGTTGGTAAAGCCCTTAGGATGTGTACTTGACTACCTGGACTATGATGCGGATCATACTAGTGGGGACATGGTAGTCCTTAAGTACATCCTTCAAGGTCCCTAGTCCTGGGTGTATCGAGACAGAGCATCGATATACCAGTGTAGACTAACATATACCTTCTCGACCCATACAGATGGGCGATGGATGATCCCATATCCATTGATGTTTGATATCAGAGATGATATACGAGTGCTCAGTGGAGACTGGGTACACTGGACGGACTCGCCGAGAACTCCCAGATGGTATTATACCTTACGTCAGATGGTAGTTCTCTGGTGACACTGGTACAGGTTAGTCTGTAGACCCGAGATCGTCATAGAGTCTTGTGTGATTCCTACTGTGCTTTGATTTCCACCTTACCACGTCCAAGAGGGCGTGCAAAACGGTGGTTTTTGGGTACAGTCCCGAATCACATAGAGGCAATGAGCGATAGGAGGGGATTCGTCTCTCCCGGTATAAGGGGTTGATGTTGCGCTGTGTTCGATTGGCTATGACCGGAAATCCCTGGCTAGGGTTGCTGAGATTTACTGGTAAGTGTTACCTGTAGTATCTCGAACTGTTATAGACCTCATATCGACGCGACTTATCGAGCTATTGGGGTCTGACGTTTACCACCCCTAGGCGAGATATGCGACATATCAGACGACGAGACTGGACTGTACGGTAAGTGTTACTGGTTGGATTCACAGGAGTGTGAGCGGGCTTGCTCATCGATCTTCTGATCGCTCAATACCCGGGTGGCCGTTACATTTAGCAGACCGCTTGTGGCTTGTGGGTTTTTGATATGATCATCACCTTCTGCCGGCATATTGACGAGTCTTTAGAGTCCTACACAGAGGTTTCCTGGCTCAAGCGAAACGAAATAGGGACGCATATGAGATATGTGTGGGACCGAGAATAATACCAGTATGTGATACTGGATTCTATTCTCGCGATTTTTATCATCGGCCGGTTATATGTGATATAGCCCAGAAACCGAATCAAGTGTTGATTCGATACATTGATACACTTGATACTAGTCGGTTATATGAGATATGACCGGATCATTAAATCAAGTGTTGATTTAATGATTTAGTGTATAATTATATATTTGATATATTACTTTACATTAACTAGTATTAGTTCACTTAAGATGGATTTTCTCACTTGATGTGCACATTCTATATTTGATATAGTTTTGTGCACTAGATTGTATCATGTTTGATGATACATGCAAGCTTGGGTGTATGTTTACTTTAAACCATGGTTAAGCGAATGGTTAGGGTTTTGAATTATTCACTTATTCATTTTATTTATTTATTTGTTTATTTTGGGCAAGAAACAAAATGGTGGCATCTTTTGTTTTGACCTTGAAGCTTCATGAAGCTTTGACCACTTTGTTTCTTTCTAAACCTAACCATTCACCTAACCCTAGTTTAGTCTCTACACTTAACCATGGTTGCTATATGTTAAGTATCATTTCATTTTCTATTTTAAAATAATACTTATCATATTCATTATCTTCTTCTTCTTCTTCTTCTTCTTCTTCTTCAAGATGAAGAAGCTTGCTACCAACAATGGTGCCTTGAGAAAAAGAGTGAGAAATACAATTCTAAAGTGAACCCACTTCCTATTTCTTCATCCTCTACCACTTGCCATATAGTATAGGGTGTTTTCTTCACATGTTTCATGACTTGGTGAAGTGGGAGCTTGATCTTGTGTTGCCTCGACGTAGATCATCTTCGACATCGAAGTCGACGACCTAACCCGATCATTCTTTCGATGAAACCACCGCGAGAGTCCGGGGTCCGATGATCGCAGCGAGGGGACTTCATCACGGAGCTATGGAGGTGGAGGACCGGATCTACAAAGGTTGTATTTCCGTTCACTTAGTAGTTAAGTTGTTAACTAGGTTATAGTTTCGCCTAAACTCTAGTTAACAATCCGTATTAGGGTTTCTCGGCACTTGTAAAATTTGAAATTGGCATAGTTGATGCCATGTGAGACCTCATTAGTGTGCCTAAGAACCCTATAATTGCGGCCAGGTAAGTGGGAGGCTCCTCACTACGTAAGTAGTGGTCCTAATTAAGTAACCACCTGCCTTGAACACACTTGCCTAGACACCGTAAAGTCAGGATAGGATAAACGGCCGATGCCTGTAACTAGTCCTCTGTCCGATTGAGCGCGAAGTCCTTAGGGCTGAGTCTAGTATTTTTTAATTAAACAATGGTCAATGCATATGCTTTTTGTGATTTCTGGGGTCCTGGGAAGGGTGATGAAACCCCCACCCAATCAGGATTGGTTTCAAGCCCCTTAAAGTCCGTATTAATAAATGCAAAGCAGTAACAATCAACTGCAATCAACTTTTATTTTTTGAGCACGGCGCAAAGAATCCTGCACAAGAACAATTTATTGGAAGGGGAAGAGAGTTTGCGTAAAGAATGCTGCAGAAAACACAGTTCAGTGGAGTTCAGAGGAGAGAGGAAGAACAAAGAGTGACTTACAGAAATTTTTAGGAGTCGACGGCCATAGATGGCCGCGGTTCCGCGGCAATAGAAGGCTTATGCCGCGGTTCCGCGGTAGGTAAGTGGAGTTGGACCTTCAGCTTCCTGGACTGTGCTGCCTTGTGTGTCCTCTTCTTTTCTAGAGCTCCTGAATCTTTTTTGCTCACTGGATCTGCGCCAGAATTTTATAGTAGACCGTTGGTTCCGTTTTGATCAAACGCGGTGTAGCCGCGAGATATGGGTCTAACTTCCCACGTCTTTGGCACTGAACTCGACCGTCTTTTTATCCTGCACACTTGCACAAAAACTAATCAAAAATAACAAGATGGCATTTTACAATGTATATTGTTTTTTTTTGGTTTTGTTTTTCGGTTATATTTATATTCACAAATTAACCCGAAACTACACAAAGAAATAAACTACCGTCTCCCCGGCAACGCCGCCATTTGATTGGTAAAGTTTTTGCGTGCTTAGTTAATTACCGCAATCAAGATGGTTTCGCTTGTAGTTTGCCGGTTGAGTACGGGTCGTCCGCAGTAAGATGGGAATCTTTTTCTATGTGCTTTAACGAGTTAAGTCCAAATGTCCAGGTTTGTTTTGAGATTAACTATGTGTTAAAATGTTATATAAAGAGAGCTTGTTAGGGTTAGGATCAGGTTAGTTTGAGTTAGGAGTCGCTCACTTCTTTCATTGCTACTCTTAATGTCGGTGTTACGGTAATCGGCAACAACGGGGATTAGCACAACTAGGAAGGAACTTGCGAGTATAAGCTAGGCTTTCCAACGCTTAAGTTCTTCCTTTTAGTGCTTGTCCGTCCGTTCATGGCTCTTAGCCTTAACCTCCGGTTAATTCAACCACAACCGGTCTCACTAAGGAATCACCGCTATCATGTAGGATATGGTGCCGTAGGGAGCGGATTGTGGTTCAATTAACGGGAGTCCGAATTAAGATGTTGGGCATGGAAAGAGTGAGAGAGATTTCCTTCTTTCAAACTTTCCTTATCCTACCCTAACAAGTAAGAAAACTACTCACCCATTACAAGAAAAGAAAAATAAAACAAAGGAGGAAGATAGAAAGAAAGTGGTTAGAAGATTACAACTAGCTATTTAAGACCTCACTTTGGCAAGGATCAAGCTTAAGCATCATTGTTGTATAAGGATAAAGAAAAAGAGAACAAGAAAGAAACAAACAACAAATAACAACAACTAGATTAGCAAATGAAAAATACAATTAATTATAATTAACAATAAGACAAGCATGGTAACAAAAAGAACTCTTTATTCATCACTTCACTCACAAAAGCTCAATACAAGGTTTTAATGGAGAAGAGATGAGAAGAGGAAGAAGAACAACAACATGTATTCTAAAATCTAAATACGAGAATAAGCACCCTTGGCTTTGGCAAGATCTGGACTATTTATAGGCAGGCAACAGAAACTCTAGGGCAACAATCAGAACAAAAATGAAATGACCAATCTGCCACCTAAAGATGACCTTCTGCCGAGGCCGTACGGCCGCAGTTCCGCGGCCTAAGCATGCTTATGCCGTGGTTCCGCGGCCTTTTTGGGGAGTTGGGCCCTTAGGTTTGGACGGATTCCCTTGTTTGCTGTTATCTTCAGTTTGGTATAGTACTTTTCTTAGAAGCTCTTCAAAATTCTTCCAGAATTTTAGTAGATCAAAAGGTGATGTGATGTGGATCTTTTGCCATGATTTGCTCGAGCTCCGCGTAGATATGTTGGATCTTGTGTTGACATTGAGCTTTGTGCATGAAAATGACATCGATTTGCCATTTTGTCCCTTAAACTGGTGTGCGGCAACATACGGATAGAGAGCGGAGACCCGTGTTTTATCTATGGTTGGCAGTAATCCTGAATTTGTCTTGTTTTTCCATGAATTTTACCGTTTAGAGCTGAGAACCTGTATCCAGCAATTGACTAGCAAACACGGCTCAAGAGTACCTACCGATAAGCAATGTGATAAAAATTGGGCGGTATAAAAATGCAAAAATCTGATATGAACACTTCCCATTCCATATCACATATGAAGTGGTAGGCAACTGATTTGATTTGAACCCTATTCATTAGGTATGCAGCTTCTCAAGTGCATAACTCCCAAAAGGAAATAGGAAAAACTCAGTAGTACTCATCATTGAGCGCACCATATCAAATAGGGTGTGATTGCTCCGTCCCGATACACCGACGTGCTGTGGTGTATACGGAATAGTAATGCTGAGAGAGAATCTCATTCTCCTTTAGAATAGTCCTGGAATTCCGTGCTCAAGTATTCTCCTCCTTGATCACATCAAAGAACATAATACTTATACCCATTTTTGGTTCTCTACTTCTAACTCAAATTCATTGAATTTCTCAAAAGGTTCAGACTTGTCTTTCAACAAGAACATATGTCCGAATCTTGAGAGATAAACAATGAATGTAATGAAGTATAAAGAACCGGTCTTGGCATGTGTAGACAGGGGACCTTCATACATCAGCATGTATCAAATCCCAAGAGATCACTAACTCTTTTTCTGTTTCCAATAAACAGAGCTATGGTCATCTTATCTTTGTGACATGACCGGCAAGTTTCACAAGATGTAAATTCAAACAGATTTAAATATGCATCTAAATGTAACTTAGCTAGTCGGGTCGCATTGATATAACCTAGTCTACAATGCCTCAAGAAGGATTCGTTCATTTCTGAACTCTTCCTCTCATGTGTATTCTATATACGAAGAACTGTAGTTTGATTTAGAACGTCAATGCTTTTAGATAACGTGCCTGAACCGATCAACTCTTGATATAGGAAATGTTCAAAACATTATCCAACAATACAAAATTATATCCTTTCTTTACTAATAAAGAGACTGATATGATGTTGTATATCAAGTTCGGTATCTAATAACATTCGTTCAGAATCATTGTATTCTGATAATACAGGGTGATAGTGACCAACAGACTTGGCTGCAACACTTGCACCGTTTTCTGTCTCATGAAACTTATCACCCGTTCTCATTCTCTACCTTTCTGTAGCCCATGTAACTTCTGGTAATACATATACGGGATCCTGATCCGGTATCTCATACCCAGGACGTAAAGAATACTGAGAAACAGTTCTCTGTAATGAACACACCCGAAGAAGATGCATCAGCATACACTTTCTTCGTTTGGGCGGCACGGGAATTCTGGTAATCCCCTATTTCCTGCTCTGTCTTATAACAATTATAAGTTGGAGCGGGACCAACGTTCCCCAGCTCAGTATAACAAGCGGGTTCGGTCAATTCATCCGTTTTATTATCTTAATTAAGGCATGATATGGTCGCTACCTGGAGAGAGAGAGAAGAAAACACTCAGCGTATGCTCTTGCAAGATTAGATTGGTTATCTAATATATCTAAATAGGATGCCTCCCACTGTTTTAGTAAAATCTTCCTTCAAACCCTAAAAGGAAAGACTAGCCGGGATTAATTACAACCTATAAGTTCGCCAATCTTTCAGCCAGGCCAGTGTCGGTACTTTGAGGGAGGTTCCCCGTGCTTTCGCACGGACCTAATTAAACTAAACTTCGTTTTCCCAGGGGCGTAACCCCGTTAACACCTTTCTAGACACCTACTTGATCAGCTAATTGTAATGTGTAAAACTCTCCCAAGAGTAACTCTTACTCGTAGCGGGTATCGGGATCCAACTATCTCATAGAAGGTATGCAATCTCATTGCAAATTTCAACACTTGAAATTCCCAATAATATTTTACCCCTAGCGTGCTATGACCTTGACGCATGCCAAACAACCCATAGTCCGCTAGTCAATAAACCAGTACATTTCCTGATTGAATTAAACCCACCCGCACGACCTTTGTGCATGTGCCTAGCTGCCCTACAGTGGTATCAAAGCCAATCTAGAGCTTTAGGCGAAGTCTGGACGAACTTTAAAGTCCGATCGAACTCGGATACCCCGATACGAACCCTTCTCTGGATATTTTTCAAAAAGTTAACATTTTTCAGATTAAAAATACTCAGAAAAATAAGCAGGAAAAACTAAGAATTACTGTGAAGTACGGACCTTTAAAGAGCTCACATGACCGCGGAACCGCGGCCAAACCAAGGGTTTGGCGGCGGTTCTGTGGCCAAAATTTGGATTTGGTCCCTGGTATTTCATGTATTTATTCTTAGGTCCTTTCTTTTCAATTTTTTCTGGGAATTTTGAATTCTACTCAAGAGTTGAGTTTTATGGGTTGTATTGGGGACTTGTTGATTCGATCAGATAATTTAACTTCGTTTATTTTGTCCGGGTAATTTTTAGAACGTGTTAAAAAGTTCGAACGGATATCAATAACTCACTTTTTCCCGACCCGAAAAATTTCCAAGCGTTGGATTTTTCCATAGTTTAAGAACGTTATAAGTCGTGCAAGTAACGCGGTGGACCCTCTGGAAGACAACAAACCTTAACTCGATTACGGTAAACCCTCTAGAAGACAACAAACCGTAACGCGGTGGACCCTCTAGAAGACAACAAACCTTAGGGTTTCGGGCAGTACGGCGTGCCACATGTGAGGCGTTGGCTTGATCCTTCTACGGCTGGACCATTGGTACTGTAGCATGTGATGGATATTTTTAAACTGATTTCAAGTGTTGAGATATGTTGGGGAAATCTTGGGTGTTTGATTATTCGATCGGAAAGTTTAACATTGTCTTTTTATCTGGAATGTGATACAATATTTGGAATCCACAAGTAGTTATGAGATAACTAATTTGAATATTATAAACAATGCAGTTCAGTCTCAAATGATCGGTTGCCACGGAATTTTGATGTGATCAAAAGTCCATCGCAATCACGTAGCATACGCGGATACTCGCCGGTTAAACTTAACAGACAGCCACACCCCATAGCCCCGACCAAGTGACTGTAAGATAACCCCGTCGCCAAAAGCATCCGTTTGGGTGCTCGCGGCAGCGGTGTTCCGCCTTAGTGCACTTCGTCGACGGCATCTTGGGGTGCGGCCGTCTACTACAGTTTGCGACGAGCATTCGATCAGGATGTCGGGAATCTTGTTGAATTGCCCGACTTGATATTGAAAAGAGTTTTCGATAATGAGACTAAAATGTGGGGTTTATAATTGTTAGGCATGCGATGTCTAAGGAATTCATTTGGTTAGGCATGCGATAACTAGGGCTAAGGTTTGGGTTGGGTTAAAAGTGAGCCACTTGAAAATATCAAGCATAATATCTTTTCCAAGACAAAAGAAAAGCTTCTAGAATCTACTAGAATTCTTAACCCTAATCCAAACCCTAATCATGTTTAAACTCCACAAAACATGTTGCATTAATAACCATATCATGTTACAATATTATATATCACATATATAATATTTATCGTAACAAAATAAAATAATACAATTAACATATATCGCATATATATCAATGTATTCCCCGAGTGAGAAAAAGAATCTTTTAGTGAGCCAATATTAGATAATGTAATACAATATATCATATATATTATTATACATTAAATCATTGAATCAACACTTGATCCGACAATCCGGCTATATCGAATATAACCGACTAATATATCATGTACCGATTCATCGAATCAACACTTGATCTGATGACCCGGTTCATATCTAAATATCGCGAGAAACCTCTGTGTATCGCATTTCGCATTATCCTCGGTCCTGCACATATCACATATGTGCCTCTACTCCGTTTTGCCTGAGCCAAGAAACCTCTGTGTAGGACTCTAAAGAATCGTCAATACGCCGGTAGCAGGTGATGATCATATCAAACACCCACAAGCTGCAAGCGGTCAGCTAAACGTAACAGCCACCCAGGTATTGAGCGATCAGAAGATCAACAAGCTAGCATGTACTTTCTCCTATGAATACAATCAGTAACACTCCCGTAGAGTCCGGTCTCTTCGTCTGATATGTTGCATATCAAGTCTAGGGGTGGTATACGTCAAACCACAGTAACCGATAAGTCGTGTCGATGTGTGGCTCATAACGGGTCGAGAAACTACTGGTAACACTTAACAGTAAATCTCTATATCAGCCCTGGCCAGGGACTTCCAGTTATAGCCAATCAAACACAGCACAACATCAACTCCCTATACCGGGAGAGACGAATCCCCTCCTATCGCTCATTGCCTCCATATGATTCGGGACTGCACCCAAAAGCCACCGTTTTGCACTCCCTCTTGGACGTGGTAAGGTGGAAATCAAAGCACAGTGGGAATCACATAAGACTCTATGACGATCTAGGGTCTACAAACTACCCTATACCAGTATCACCGGAGAACTGACATCTGACGTGTTGTATATCACCATCTTGGAGTTCTCGACGAGTCCGTCTAGTGTACCCAGTCTCCACTAAGCACCCGTACACCATCTCTGATGTCAAACACCGATGGATATGGGATCATCCATTGCCCATCATATGGGTCAAGATGCGTATACGCTAGTCTACTCTGGTGTATCGATACCCTGTCTCGATATACCCTCGACTAGGAACAGTTATAGGATGTACTCATTGAATACTATGTCCCCACTAGGATGATCTCATCATAGTCCCAGTAGTCGAGTACAGATCCTAAGGGCTTTATCAACATGTGAGAGAAAAACTGTAAACCAATACAAGTCAACAAGTTAAGATAAAGTGAAACCAAATAGCATACTATCATGACGAGCAAGAAAGTCCTCTCTATATATATCCAAGCATCCATTATAATATACCTCATATGTACAACAATGGCCTCTAGGACATATACTGTAAGTCTACGTTGCTCACTCCGGTTCTTACGGGGAGGCGGAAACGGCGAAAAATAATTGTTGGCGCAAAGGCAACATGGACTAAAAGAAGGATCTTTGCTAAACTACAAACTAGCAAACTACATGAGGTGCTATCAATTATGTCATAGAGATTATACCTCACGATACCGGTCCTTCGAGTCTTCCTTCCGCTATCCTGCTCGTTGATCCACGCTCCGAGGATCGATCCGGATCATGATCACCTCCGCGGCCTTCTTAAGTCGAAGACGATCCACTCGAGAGTTATGCTCCGAGCTCCACCTCGAGCCGAGGAAACTAGCGCAACAAGATCGCTAGTCTTGATGTCTTAGATTGTGTAGAAGTAGTAGATGGATGTTTTTATCTATTTGGATCCTTTTTCTCTCAACACATGAGATCAAAGGAATTTTCAAGAGGAGGAAGAAGAACTAGAAACCATGGAGCTTTTTTCTTTTCTTCTTGCAAGAGAGAGAATGAGAAATGAATCATAAACTAAAGAAAATGTACCATGGTTGCAATAATACACAAACATCATCATTACTAATCCTTTCATGATAAATTTGATGGCTACATTTGAATTGACCATTCTCATATCAAAAATAAAAAGAAAGCCAAAGAATACTCTAGACCTCTCATGAAGGTCCAAGTCAACTTTGGTCAAACGGTCAACAGAGTCAAGTGTGGTCAAATGGTCAAAATAATTAGCCATAACATAATTATCAGTAAAAAGATTAGTAAATGATGTCCCCGGCTCATAATGGTTTTGTCCGAACCAACTGCCACAACACAAATGAGTCCGCCTCAAAAATGGTTTTGACCGAATCAACTGTCAAAACCTTAATGAGTCCGCTCCTCCTTCTTCGCTCCTCAATATTGTGCATACACACCCGCATCCGCATTCCGTAGAATATGAATGCACAGATGACCAAACAAATCCATCCGTGCAATACTAGAATCCGGCTTAAACCAAAGCCCACTAGTATTGCTTGCCCAAACAGCATACGCACACAAGTGCACGTAAGTGATCGTAGCCCTACCGTAAAACCATATGGCCTATACACGTTTCGCTCGGTGCAGGGAAACTCTCTGTGTGGGACTCTAAAGATTTGACACTACGCTGGCAGTAGGTTTTGTTGGAGATAGTGCCCTCAGAGTCAATTATTGGATCACAGGCACGTGATTGCAATGATTGAGGGAGGACCTATCCCGGTACGACAGTCTTACTCGAGATGATAGTATGCTATCAGGTTTACCTTTATCATCGTGTACTGCTTTAGGTGACCTGACAGGTCGCTATTGCACGTTGATAGAGCCCTAGGATTCATGCTTGACTGCCAGCAGTATGAGGGCGATCATATAAGTGAGAGCTGGAGTCTACAAGCACATTCTTAAAAGGTCCCTAGTCGTGGGAGTTTCGAGATAGGGCATCGATACTCCAGAGTAGACTAGTGTATACAGTCGAGACCCCGACGAGGGGCGGTGGCCGGTCTCACAAGCCACTGGTGTCAGTTGGTTCACCTAAGATGTATACAGGTGCTCATTGGGTTATGAGTACACCGGACAGGACTCGCCGGGAACATGCTAGTTGGTCTTATACCTGACGTCAGATAGCAGTTCCCAGGTGACATGTGTACAGCTTAGTTCATCGACCTGGGGATCGTCATTTGTCTCGTGTGAGTTCCCACTGTGCTTTGATTACTACCCTACCACGGCTCAAAGGAGTCGTGCAAACAGGTTTTAGTTGGGTACAGTCCCGAGCCACATGGAGGCAATGAGCGGATCTTCGGGGGTTCGTCTCTCCCGGTATTGGGGGTGAGGTCGCGCTGTGTCTAGGAGAGCCATTACACGAAGTCCTTGGCCAAGGCAGGAGATTTACTGGTAGGTATTCCAGTAGTATCTCAGGGTGTTCTGGGCTACACTCCGACACGACTTGTACCGCTTTTGGGGGTCTGACTTTTACCAACCCCCTAGGCCCGCCATGCGATGCTCATAGACGAACGGACCGGACTGTACGGATATTATCACTGACAGGCTTAGTAGGGTATCAGGATGAGTTCGCTCATCGACGTCCCTTTTAGTCAATAGCTGGTGGCCCGTTACGTATTGGCTTATACCTCTGACGTGCTAGTGGTTAAATCCACAGCCATAGTATTGACGAGTCTTTAGAGTCCACCACACTTTCAGTTACTCAAGTTTCGGGCGAAACGCTGTAGAGGCCGTATGGAGATATGGCAGGGTCCGATCAGATACGTGCGGTATTGCACGGATCAGGATCGGACGGTTTTGTACTAGTAGCCGTATAGGTATATGGCAGGGTTCGATCAGATACGTGCGGTATTGCACGGATCAGGATCGAACGGATATTACTAGCCGGCTTTGGTTTAAGCCGGTCCTAGTTTAGTACAGTGTAGATTTTGTCTCTTTGCATTTGTATCCGGACGGAATACAGATGCGGGTGTGTATGCACAGTATCGGGGTTTTTCTGTAATTTATTACGGGACCAGTTTTCTGGAGTTGCCAGTTTGCATTCCGTTCCGGCCGGTTTTCCTTTGTTCTTTTCCGGCCGGACTTTTCTGATGGAGGGGGTTATTTGCAAGTTTGCAAATAACTCTTTGTGAAGGGTTTTATTGCAAATAGATTGATTATGATGGCTTCATTATCTTTGCACCATTACTTGCATTAATGAGGGTATGGGTTTGATTAATGCATGAAGTATGGTGTATGTTTCTTTGTCCCTTGGATGTAGTCACCTCCTTCATCTCCTACACTCACCTCCCTCATATGATATATGTTGTTTTGCTCCACCATTTTGAGGATGATGAGAGTTTTCATTTTAGAAAAGAAAAGTGAGAAGAAGAAAAGAGAAGGAGAGAGCTTCATCTTTGAGAGTGATTCATTTTGTGTATATCATTCTTCATCTCATTCCATTGCTAGAAAATTGAAAGCACCAATTTTCTATACCCCATTCCTCCATCTATGGCAACCAACCCTAAAGTGAGACATACACTCTACACTACACTTCCTACAGCAAATCTTGGACGCGTCGATTCGCCAGCTTCGCGCACGAGTTGCCTCGGTATTGAGGTGGGAGCCCGTAAAAGCTACAGGCGATGTGGTGCCCTTTCCGACGAGGAGGAGACGGACGGAGATCCCGCGAGGAGATCGGAGTGGAGATGAAGACCGGAGGACTCGGATCAGTCGGTACATCTCTAACCCATCTTCTAGTTAGCTTGGACTTGTTAATGGTTTCGATCCGGAGTTTAGTGCGCGGTGGTGCCGGTTTGCAAAGTCCGCAAAATTAAAGTTTATCACCGCTTCCGCATTCCGGCGTCGGATTGACGACCGGGGCGCCGCCGTGCACTTACAGTGGTATCAGAGCCTCGCCATTAACTTAGTCTAGCTTTGTGTAATGTGTTTTTCAGTTCCGATCGACCAAAGTTCCAAAAACCGTATTTTTCCTTCACATCAGTTTCTGTTGAAATTTTTTGAAGTCTAAAAATTTTTCAGGTTGTAAAATATTGATGTACTGGAAAATCTAAGAGCTCTGTAAAAATTCGACGAAGTAACTCCACAGTGGGAGCGCGGAACCGCCGCGAAAACCCCTTTTGTGCGGCCCTTCCGCCGCGCACTATTCACATCACTTCACCAATTTTTTACAGAGGCCTTCTGGGCTTAAAATATGGGTTTTGGAATATTAAAATTGGGCCCAGGATTTCTGTGAGTGCTACAGTTTATTTTGGGGGCCCACTTGTTAATTGTTTGATCAATCGGAAAATTTTAAACACATTTTTCACAGTATTTACATTATATCTGCGACCGTGAATGTCACTCGATCGGTAAATCCGGTCTAACTGCTATAGCCCGGTTAGACGGATTTGCGAACGTGACTTTCACGTTGATGTTCTATGTATTTGCTGTGATGTTGCGGATCGGTCGTGGGATAGCCTGGATGCAATGCTAGTACAGTGTTGTTGTATTATGTACATTTGTTTTTGCAGGGCGAGCGTCCGACATGTGGACTGCCGTCACTGCCTGTTTGTATTATTCTTTTGGGGCACGACCTGGTTGCGGTCGATGTACCCGGTGTATGTATATTTTACTTTCTGTACTAGGGTTACCCCGCGGAGGGGTGCTCGGATAGCCGGGTTCTAGAAGGCAACAAGCCCGCATCTCATGGCATTGGGAAGGAGGGGGCTTCACTCCAGGATTGGCTGGCTATTCGCCGCACTCGTAGGGGGTATAGGATTTCATTGCGCAGGCTATCCACACGACCAGGGGAACGTCGGGTTTCAGTAGTGGCTCTGTGAAACCCGGGGATCCCAGATATCTGTATTGTTCTGTGATGCTGTACATTTCTGTGATGTTGCATTTCTTTTCACGCCTTGAGCGAAATACTATATATTGGTATATATATATTAGTAGATGTTGTATATGTTTTTCATCCGCGCTAGTCCAGTCCCCGCTCTGCCGTTAGTAAGCTAACCTAACGGGTGATGACGGGACCCAGTGGCGAATGCGGATGGCATATACGTACATCAGTATATTTTCGTTCTTTTTGGTGTGATCAATTGATGGGACTGCATTGATTCGGATCAATGCAAGTTAAACAAACCTAATCTGATGTTGTTGGAACACTTTTCAAAAAGCTGTTATTGCAAGGACGTTCACTTTTGTTTTGCATCGTGGTATTCATTTGGAATATCCTGCTCCTCAGTCGACGAGGCAAGGGCCGAGATCCCTTCACCGGGAGTGACCCCTTGGACAGAAGTTTGCGTCAGGGCATTAACTTCACTATAGCCGATTACTTTTGCTTTGCACAGTGATATTCGGTTATGAATATCCAGCACCCCATTCTACGGGGAAAGAGCCGAGATCCCTTCACCGGGAGTGACCTCTTTAGTAAAGGTCTTCGTCACTATATTTTCTAAAAAGCTATCCGTTCCTTCAACGATATCAAGTTCACTACGTTAAAGGTTTTCGCCAGAAACCATTCGTAGCCCTCCGTCGTTTCATATGGGTAGTCAATAGTATTCAAGCTGTGTTTGTTGGCCTTAGTCAAGGCACAGTGTTTGGTAGCTATTGGGTATTCATATGCTGCATAGATAGATGCGTTGGTTTGGGACAGTCGTATAGCCTTGTTGGCCTTAGTCAAGGGCTTGTACGGGTGGGTTCAAATCAACCTGGACAATGACGGGTAGAACTTGACATGTGACTTATGATTTGTTGGCCTTAGTCAAGGTCATAAGAGCATGGGGCAGAAATCACATCGGGAGTTTCAAAAGAACTGAAACTTGCCAGATATGCGCATACCTTCTGGAGTGTGGTACCTTGAGCGGATTCCGTCACGTTATCATGCGATGATAGTTGGATCCCGATTCCCACTGATGAGTTGGTTTACTCCTCGGGTGACCCCGACTAATTCTTCTTTCAGGTTTGGAGGAGAGTTTGAGGTACAGTGGGAGGTTTCCAGATTAGATAAATTGGTAACCATTCTGATCTAGGATAGAGTGCACGCTGAGTGTTTCTTTTCTCTCTCTCTCTGGCAGCGACCATTGACCCGACCCTAGACTATGACTCAGAGACCAAGTTAACCGAACCTTCTTAACACTGGCTTTTGGATTGTCAGAGTTGCAGACCTCCTTGCCACTCCTACTTTTACCCTTTTCTCCAGGACACCCCGTATTACTACGAACGTCCACTTCCATTGGACAAAACCATCGTATGGTTAGATACGAACTCGAAGGGATTCGAGGATGGTTTCCGGTTCTGGAGAAAACGGATAGGATTATTCAGTTGTCTTTTCCCTTTTACCTTTTCTCAAGTTGTGAGTACTCCTTGGTTTAGGAGATAGTACACCTATTACGCAAATTGGATAGTCTTCTTCCAAACCATAGGCTGGTGCCGACCGGTAGGGAATGAAGAAAACTAATTAGCCTAAACGGTGTACAGAAGGTATTAAGTTCAGACAAAGCAAGGGATTAGTAGGAGGGCAAAGTAAATTGCGACTGATATTCACGACTAAACCAAGTATTTCTTCGCCAAATCCTAAATCATCTTTGTATTTCTCCAGGACACTCCGTATCACTACGAAGATCCACCGATTATTGGATACTCCATCGTATGGTTATATACGAACTCGAAAGGAACTTGTTCCAGTTCGGGGATGGATTCTGGTTCAGGAGAAATAGGAATAAAGTACATTCAGGTGTCTTTTATCTTCACCTTCTCTCGCGATGCGAGTGCTCCTAGGATTAGGACAGTACACCCTTTATGCTTATTGGATAGTCTTCTTCCGAACCATAGGCTGGTGCCGAACGGTAGGGAAGGAAGAAAACCAATTGGCCTAAAGGGGTGTACAGAAGGTAATGACTAAAGACATATGAAGGGATTTGGAGAGGTGGCAAAGAATTATACGGTTATAGTTGTGAATCTGGATAATGGTAGAGGCATTAATAGGAATACCAGGATACCCCAACGAAACATTTCAATGTTTCAGTTTCACTGTGTACTGTTAAAAGAAAACTGATTTCCCGATTGGACACTTGCTCCAGGGTATGTATTTACCAGGTTTGATTCTCACATCTGTATGGTTTTACAGATGATGAGTGGGAGTAAGTTATTGGGAATTGGGTGATCATCCTCATTATATCGGGATTCGTTGTAATCGGTGATATTTGAGGAGATCACCTGGGTTGTTTGCCGGTCGGCAAATATTTGGTTTTGAATATCCGCTGTTGTGCACCAATTTCAAATTGATATATCTGTACGTCTATTTTTATAGAGTGAGATATACCTTTTGATATTATGTCGATGACATTTACCTATATCAGTGGATGGTTAGGTAAGGAGCATCAAACAGCGGTGTAATTCTTCTTAACCATAAGTACAGTTTTCACCCTACGACGCACAGTGAAAGAGTTGTTAGACTCAGCGGACTTATACAGAGTATTGTATGTTGTCCAGTGTCCATTAGGACAGAGGGGTTGGTCCTCATACTATATTCTGTTTACTTTTAACTTCTCTAGTTCTTAGACATGTGTTTCGTAAAAACACAGGGTCTAAGTTTTGAGGAGTTATAGGTATTTGAATACAGTAGAGAACCAGGTGTAGCAAGTATCGGGATTCTTCAAGTGATCGAAGATGTAGATACTTGTGTATGGTATTCAGTTGATAGTAATGATAAAGAGAAATTGCTTCTCTTTCAGGTTACTCATAATTGGAAGCATTCCTAAGTTGAGTAACGCTGATCGGCCTCTCTCCATTTAGTTGACATGCACTGGAGACAGCTGCGTGATTTGAATCTGGTTCAATTAAATCAGTGCCTCTGGTTCTATATTGGATATAGAACAGTTCATATCTTAACGTTGTTAAGGTACGGGGAGTTGTCTGACTTATGATTAAAACCAGACTCTGGATAACTCAAGGTACGTTTCTGTAATGGCTGTTTGTGGGTTGACCCAGGCTATGACGAGGGTTGATTTTCTACCATCTGGAAGATCAATAGTGATATTGTTCTTGACTCGCCACAGTTTTATTAAAAATCGATTTTTTTCAGAAAACATTAGTGGGAGTATGGTAGAACTGGAAGTGATTCCAGAACCACAAACGATTACTGAAGATTTGATAGGAACCTAAAGATTCAATCTGATTTGACATTCCATTGGCCACTCCGCAAATAAGGTGGGTAACTTCAGGCACCCGAGAGGTACTCCGGTAGCCTCAAGGACGGTGACAGGGAAGTTCTTGTTTACCCACACTTGCCATTGTTGTTGTTCCAGGCTGCGAGACCCGGCAGGAGGATGAGTATAGCGTCGTTCTAAACTAGCTTTAGAAATGCACGTCTATATGACTTTGCCAGAGGGTTGTCGTAGTCAGTGGGAGCAGCGGAAGCATTGGTGGACATCAGGCTTATGTCTATTCATAGACTAAAGCAGATATAGCGGAGATAGATCATCTATTTCTGATGTGACAGTCATCGGTTTGACGTCGTCAGAATAAGGGATGGATCTGTTGAGAAGGTAGTAGGGTGTGATATCCTGGATTTGGATGACATACACAGAGTAGGAAGTGATATTCCTATGCTACGATCGGTTATACTTTGGTCGTCACACAGTGTTTTTTCCACACGGGACTTGGACATAATATCAGACATACTGGTTACTAGATCTATGGTTTTAGATCTAGATTTGGGTGGTTTCCCAATCAGGGTACCTTGACAGCATTCTAAAAGTATTTAGAATGGACGACTCCTGGCACGGTAGTGTACCTGCAGGTGATGGAGTCACCCTCTCTAAAGGTGTCTTATAGACTAAAGTAGAGAGGCATGTGCATGATTGGCAGATCACTTGCTTAGGCAATTGAGTCAATCATGAGATGTCAAGTACCACACCAGATGTTGTTCTTGCACTAGATGAAATAAGTTGATATTGATCCAATCCTGGAGAAACAGTCGGAAGCAGTTTTAGAACATAAGTGGATGTTCTAGGGATATGATAACGACAGCCTCATTTCGGAGACAGTTGTCATTCCAAGCTTCCAAGGTGACATGGACGACAAGCAGGTTGTCAGAGTTATAGTTTTTCCTTCTGACGAGGGGCAGTATTTTGGACAGGTGGTCCAAGGAAATACTGAGGGAGGCATGGCGCTTGATACTGATTAAGTTCTGTTGACGATACAGTCTAAGAAGTTTGGATTTGGAGTTCATTTATGAGCTCGGTCCCATCAGACATCCAGACAGTCTAAGACTGGTATTGCTCATTTCGGGAGAAGGTTTTCTCCGCGAACTTGAGATATAGAGAGACATAGAAAGAAACATCAGAGCGGATCCACTCGCTGAGGCTATTCCTTGAACGCAAGAGTTTCGCAAACATGCTTTGTGAGACTGACTAGTAGAGGAGTTGGGTGTTCGGTATCACACAGGCTGTGAGTATGCGACATCGCAATAATTAGCCTTGAGTGCAAGTGGGAGATTGTTGGAGATAGTGCCCTCAGAGTCAATTATTGGATCACAGGCACGTGATTGCAATGATTGAGGGAGGACCTATCCCGGTACGACAGTCTTACTCGAGATGATAGTATGCTATCAGGTTTACCTTTATCATCGTGTACTGCTTTAGGTGACCTGACAGGTCACTATTGCACGTTGATAGAGCCCTAGGATTCATGCTTGACTGCCAGCAGTATGAGGGCGATCATATAAGTGAGAGCTGGAGTCTACAAGCACATCCTTAAAAGGTCCCTAGTCGTGGGAGTTTCGAGATAGGGCATCGATACTCCAGAGTAGACTAGTGTATACAGTCGAGACCCCGACGAGGGGCGGTGGCCGGTCTCACAAGCCACTGGTGTCAGTTGGTTCACCTAAGATGTATACAGGTGCTCATTGGGTTATGAGTACACCGGACAGGACTCGCCGGGAACATGCTAGTTGGTCTTATACCTGACGTCAGATAGCAGTTCCCAGGTGACATGTGTACAGCTTAGTTCATCGACCTGGGGATCGTCATTTGTCTCGTGTGAGTTCCCACTGTGCTTTGATTACTACCCTACCACGGCTCAAAGGAGTCGTGCAAACAGGTTTTAGTTGGGTACAGTCCCGAGCCACATGGAGGCAATGAGCGGATCTTCGGGGGTTCGTCTCTCCCGGTATTGGGGGTGAGGTCGCGCTGTGTCTAGGAGAGCCATTACACGAAGTCCTTGGCCAAGGCAGGAGATTTACTGGTAGGTATTCCAGTAGTATCTCAGGGTGTTCTGGGCTACACTCCGAAACGACTTGTACCGCTTTTGGGGGTCTGACTTTTACCAACCCCCTAGGCCCGCCATGCGATGCTCATAGACGAACGGACCGGACTGTACGGATATTATCACTGACAGGCTCAGTAGGGTGTCAGGATGAGTTCGCTCATCGACGTCCCTTTTAGTCAATAGCTGGTGGCCCGTTACGTATTGGCTTATACCTCTGACGTGCTAGTGGTTAAATCCACAGCCATAGTATTGACGAGTCTTTAGAGTCCACCACACTTTCAGTTACTCAAGTTTCGGGCGAAACGCTGTAGAGGCCGTATGGAGATATGGCAGGGTCCGATCAGATACGTGCGGTATTGCACGGATCAGGATCGGACGGTTTTGTACTAGTAGCCGTATAGGTATATGGCAGGGTTCGATCAGATACGTGCGGTATTGCACGGATCAGGATCGAACGGATATTACTAGCCGGCTTTGGTTTAAGCCGGTCCTAGTTTAGTACAGTGTAGATTTTGTCTCTTTGCATTTGTATCCGGACGGAATACAGATGCGGGTGTGTATGCACAGTATCGGGGTTTTTCTGTAATTTATTACGGGACCAGTTTTCTGGAGTTGCCAGTTTGCATTCCGTTCCGGCCGGTTTTCCTTTGTTCTTTCCCGGCCGGACTTTTCTGATGGAGGGGGTTATTTGCAAGTTTGCAAATAACTCTTTGTGAAGGGTTTTATTGCAAATAGATTGATTATGATGGCTTCATTATCTTTGCACCATTACTTGCATTAATGAGGGTATGGGTTTGATTAATGCATGAAGTATGGTGTATGTTTCTTTGTCCCTTGGATGTAGTCACCTCCTTCATCTCCTACACTCACCTCCCTCATATGATATATGTTGTTTTGCTCCACCATTTTGAGGATGATGAGAGTTTTCATTTTAGAAAAGAAAAGTGAGAAGAAGAAAAGAGAAGGAGAGAGCTTCATCTTTGAGAGTGATTCATTTTGTGTATATCATTCTTCATCTCATTCCATTGCTAGAAAATTGAAAGCACCAATTTTCTATACCCCATTCCTCCATCTATGGCAACCAACCCTAAAGTGAGACATACACTCTACACTACACTTCCTACAGCAAATCTTGGACGCGTCGATTCGCCAGCTTCGCGCACGAGTTGCCTCGGTATTGAGGTGGGAGCCCGTAAAAGCTACAGGCGATGTGGTGCCCTTTCCGACAAGGAGGAGACGGACGGAGATCCCGCGAGGAGATCGGAGTGGAGATGAAGACCGGAGGACTCGGATCAGTCGGTACATCTCTAACCCATCTTCTAGTTAGCTTAGACTTGTTAATGGTTTCGATCCGGAGTTTAGTGCGCGGTGGTGCCGGTTTGCAAAGTCCGCAAAATTAAAGTTTATCACCGCTTCCGCATTCCGGCGTCGGATTGACGACCGGGGCGCCGCCGTGCACTTACAGGTTTAACCACAGACCGCAAGCGGCACTAGCTGTACGTAACGGTCCCCAGGTAGATGTCGATAAGAAAGCCGATGAGGTAAACCCATCCTAACTCCTACTGAGCCTGTATGTGACAATCTCCATACAGTCCGGTCCGTTCGTCTGAGAATATCGCATGGCGGGCCTTGGGGTGTGGTAAACGTCAGTCCCCTAATAGCGGTATAAGTCATGTCGGAGTGTAGCCCAGAACACCCTGAGATAACACTGGAAACCTACCAGTATATCTCGCTTGCCATGGCCAGGGACTACATGTGTAATGGCTCTCCTAGACACAGCGCGATATCAACCCCCAATACCGGGAGAGACAGATCCTGTCTAACCGTCACTGCCTCCAAGTGCTTCGGGACTGCACCCAACTAGTACTTGTTTGCACGACTCCTTTAAGCCGTGGTAGGGTAGTAATCTAAATACAGTAGGAACACACTCGAGGGGAAGTGATGGCGTCAAGTCAGCGGACTAAGCTATACTCATGCCACCTGGGAATTGATAACTGACGATAGGTATAGTACCAACCAACAATTCCCGACGAGTCCTGTCCAGTGTACTCGTAACCTAACGAGCACCCGCATACTATCTCCAATACGACGTACTGATGGCTGTGGGACAGACCATCTCCCCTGTTGGGATGAGAAGCGCATACGCTAGTCTACTCCGGAGTATCGATGCCCTGTCTCGATAGTCCTACGACTAGGGACCTGTATAAGGATGTGCTTATAGATTACCCAGCCCCCACAAGTGTGACTGCCATCACAACGCTGGTAATCAAGCAAAGATCCTAAGGGCTCTACTAATATGTATAAGCGATATGCTAAAAGAAACACATGCACATATTGAAGTAGATACAAACCAAGTAGCATACTACCATTTTGAGCAAGATTGTCTATACAACTGTGAATATCCCAAGCTTCCATCAAGTAATATACAAACTAGTATGATACAGTAATGGCCTCTAGGGCATATACACTAACAATCTCCCACTTGCACTAAGGCCATGTACTGGCGTATCGAAGACCTATCATCTCGATCAGCCGCTCGAACTGAGTCTGGGGTAGGGCCTTCGTGAGTGGATCTGCAATGTTATTCTTCGAATCTATTCTCTTCACCTTGATCTCCCGGCGATCTACAATCTCCTTGATCTAGTGGTACCGCCTCAAAATGTGCCTGCCCTTTTGACGGGACCTGGGTTCTTTCGCTAAAGCTATAATGCCATTGTTGTCACAATACAGCGGTATTGGATCAACAATGGTAGGAACCATCTGAAGCTCCGTGAGGAATTTCTTCATCCAGACAGCTTCCTTTGGGGCATCGCGAGCAGGTATGTACTCCGCTTCTATAGTTGAGTCAGCAACGGTATCCTGCTTGGAACTCTTCCAGCAAACCGCCCCTCCGTTGAGGGTAAAGAAATAACCCGACATGGAATTAGAGTCATCCTTGTCACTCTGGAAGCTGTAGTCAGCAAAGGCCTCGATCTGGAGGTCTTTTCCGCCATACACCAAGAACATCTCCTTAGTCCTTCTTAGGTACTTGAGAATGTTCTTTACCGCTATCCAGTGTTTCTCCCCTGGGTCTGACTGATACCGGCTTACAACACTCAATGTGTATGCTACATCTGGTCTGGTACATAACATCGCATACATTATAGAGCCTACAGCAGAAGCGTAGGGTATAATAGACATGCGATCCCTTTCCAAATCAGTCATGGGAGACATCTCTTTGGAGAGGGTGATCCCGTGACAAGCCGGTAAATTACCGCTCTTGGAATCTTCCATACTGAATCTTTTCAGTATGGTGTCGATGTACCTGGACTGTGAAAGTCTCAACATCCTCTTAGATCTATCACGATAGATCTGGATCCCCAGAATATAGTTGGCATCGCCCAGGTCCTTCATGGAGAACCTCCGCGACAAGAATCCTTAGACTGACTGTAGCACAGGAATATCATTTCCTATTAGGAGAATGTCATCCACGTACAAGACGAGAAATACCACAGTTCTCCCTACAATCTTACTGTAAATGCATGGTTCATCTGGGTTTTTGATAAAGTCGAATTCCATGATAGTATCATCAAAGCAGATGTTCCTACTCCGCGATGCCTGCTTCAGTCCATAGATGGACTTTAGCAACTTGCACACTTTACCGCTGCTCCCACTCTGAATGAATCCCTCCGGCTGATCCATATAGACGCACTCTTCTAAATTTTCATTTAGGAATGTCGTCTTTACGTCCATCTTCCAGATTTCATAATCGTGGAAAGAAGCAATGGCAAGAAGGATCCGAATGGATTTGAGCATAGCCACTGGAGAAAAGGTCTCGTCATAGTCCAAACCAGGTCACTGACGAAAACCCTTTGCAACAAGTCTAGCTTTATAGGTTTCAACCTGCCCATCTACACCAATCTTCTTTCTGAAGATCCATTTGCATCCTACGGGTTTTACCCCTTCTGGAGAAAAGTCCAAACTTTGTTGGTGTACATGGACTCCATCTCGGTCCGCATTGCATCCAGCCATTTTACCGAGTCACCGCTCTGAATGGCTTGCTGGAAGCTAGTAGGCTCACCATAATCAATAGTGCAATCCTCTCTATCCCCGTCTATGAGAAAACCGTAGTATCTCTCGGGCAGATGAGACTGCCTAGTACTCCTGCGGAGTGGCACTGGGATGTCCGGTTCTCCTGAACCTTCTGGTTCTTCCAAGTTTTCAGTAATAGCTCGTGGTTCTGGAATTTCTTCCAGTTCTATTGCGCTCCCACTTATCTGATTTTCCAAAAACTCAGTTTCCAAGAAGCGGGCATGACAACAAACAAAAACCTTTTGTTTCTCTGCGTAATAGAAAAGATACCCCTTGGAGTTCCTTGGGTATCCCGCAAACTTATACTGTACTGAGCGTGCCTCGAGCTTGTCCGCATGCTGCATTTTGACAAAAGCTGGACATCCCGTTGTCTTAAAGTGTTTAAGACAGGCTTTCTTCCCACTCCACATCTGATATGGTGTGGTAGGCACTGACTTATTAGGAACTTGGTTCAAAAGATATGCAGCTGTTTCTAGTGCATAACTCCAGAAGGATCGCGGTAACTCAGCCTTACTCATCATGAAACGTACCATATCCAATAGGGTTCGATTCCTCCTTTCCGATACACCGTTGTGTTGTGGTGTGTATGGTGGAGTAAGCTGAGAGAGAATTCCATTCTCTTTTAAGTAGCCCAGAAACTCGGCACTCAAGTATTCACCACCTCGATCAGATCTCAGTGTCTTGATACTTTTGCCTGTTTGTTTTTCAACTTCATTCTTGTATTCCGGAAATTTCTCAAAGGCCTCGGATTTATGCTTCATCAGGAAGACATGTCCATACCTAGAGAAATCATCTGTGAAAGTAACGAAGTATGAATAACCACTTCGCGCATGTGTAGACATTGGACCACACACGTCACTGTGTATGTGTCCCAAGAGCTCGCTTGCTCTTTCTCCTTGTCCAGTGAACAGAGTCTTTGTCATCTTTCCCATGAGACAAGATTCACAAGTGGCATAAGACTAGTACTCGAACGGATCCAAGTATCCTTCTTTATGTAACTTTGTTAACCATGTCTCATTAATGTGACCCAGTCTACAATGCCATAAGAAAGCCTGATTTAATTCCGGAGACATTCTTTTAAGTGTGTTCTTGACACTGAAAATCTGAGCTTGATTCAATACGTATATCCCGTTTTTCAATGTACCTGACCCAATCAGATCTTGATTTAGGTGGATGTTGACCACATCGCTTACAAAAGTAAATTCATATCCTTCATTAGAAAGTAAGGATACAGATATGATACTACAAGTTGCACCTGGTACATAAAAACAGTTACGTAGAATCAATATCTGCCCAGTTTTCAGTCCAAGATGATATTCCCCTACGGATTCAGCGTACTTGCTCATTCCGTTAGCAACCCTGAGAGTCATATCACCTATCTTGATAACCCTACGGTTTCTCAGAGCCTGTAACGAATTACAGATGTGAGATCCTGATCCGGTATCCAATACCCAGGAAGTAGGGTTAACTGACATACAGTTCTCTATTACAAACACACCCGAAGCCGAAGCCACAACATGCTTCGAATTCCGGCTACTGGCTTTGCTAGCCCTGCAATCCTTCTGCCAATGTTCATTCCCTTAACAATAGGAACGTCCCTCTTTTACTACATCCAGTCCCGAAACTTTTGCCCTTCCCTTTCCGTCTACTTTCCTGGTTTCCTTTAGGGTAGAAGGTAGAGACTGTAGAATCAAGTCAGCATCTGACCCGTTCTTCAACGTGGTATTCAGGTCCGTGAGCTCAAAATAGCTGGTCTCTGTAAGGACGTTGCCCCCTACAGATGACCCGATAGCCAACCTCGCTGGAAGCAATTCGTTCGAGGTCTCATATCTTGCGATACGAGATTGCTCTCTATATAAATCTTTGTTATGGAGGAAGATAGAAACTAAGTCCATCTTCTCGTGCTGCCCCTGGTATGCACCATCAACTGAGGCTAACACGAGGCACTTGGGTTTCGCACAGTCTTTTTCCGATGTCTTTCGGATATCAATATCTGTGACAGGGGAAACTGGTCCTGAGACGGCAGGGGCTGGATTAGTTAAGAGGTGTCCCAGCTTGTCATGGGCAATGGACATCTGGACAGACCTTTGCCTGTCATAACAGTCAGATTCAGTCATTTTATTATTTTGATGTAACCTATGTGTGGTCACTGGGTCGCTGCAATTAAGAGAGAGAGAAGAAAACACTCAGCATGATGCTCTTGCAAGTTTAGATTGGTTTTTAGTTTATCTAAACAGGATGGCTCCCACTGTCTCTCGAATCCCACCTCAAACCAAAAAGGAAGAATTAGTCGGGATAAATCTCACCGTACAATACTTGCTTAACCATTCAGCCAGGCCGGTGTCGGTACTTCGAGGGAGGTTTTCCAACTCTTTCGCGAAGTTCCATAATTAAGTAACCTCTTTTCCCTGTGGGCGTAGCCCCGGTAACACCTTTCTAGACACCTACTTGGTTTATAGCATTGATCGTTAAGTGAGAAAGTTCCCGAGGAGTAGCATATACTCACAGTAGGATCGGGATCCAAATATCATCGTGTGATAAAACTGAAGGAATCCTACCAGAATCATCACACTCCAAATGGTATGCAGTACTAGCAAGTTTCAGTTTCTTTAGAAACTCCCGATGTGGCTTTTTGCCCCATGCTCTTATGAGCTTGACTAAGGCCAACAAATCATAAGTCACATGTACAGTTCTACCCGTCGTTGTCCAGGTTGATTTGAACCCACCCGTATATACCCTTGACTATGGCCAACAAAGTAATACGACTGTCCCAAACCAACGCATCTATCTATGCAACATATAAATACCCACCAGCTACCAAACACTGTACCTTGACTAAGGCCAACAAACACAGCTTGAATACTATTGGATATTCATATGAAACGACGGAGGGCTATGAATGGTTTTGGCGAAACCGTGAACGTAGTGAACTTGATATAATCGATGGAACGAGATAGCTTTTAAAAAGGAGTGGTTCAAGCTCCGCGTTTAAAAGTTGGTTTTTGAAAAGAACCGAGTAGTTTTGAAAGTGTTCCAACGACTTTACTTGGTTTATTTTCTTGCATTAATTTTAATGTGTCCCATCATTTAGTCCTACCATTGCAGAAAACAACGAAAATATGACATACGCTTATGCCATCCGCATTCGCCACGGGGTCCCGTCATCACCCGTTTGGTAACTTAACTAACGACAGAGCGGGGGCTGGACTAGCGCGGATGCAAAACATAAGCAACGCCTAAATAGATATCATATATAGATATATACATTCGTCAGATGCAATGATAGCCATTCCAGATCACAGATGAACACTTTGGATATACTAGGAATCCGCGATTCGTTCGAGCCTGCAACGAAAAGCGGATTACACGGTCGCGATGAATATCCAATACCCCAACCTAGACCCCTACGGGTGCGACAAACTACCTGCCAAGTACCCGAAGCGAAGCAACCTCCCTCAACAACGTGAGTAGGCCACTCGGCACTTCGAGATACCCGGTAGCTTGTGCACCCCACCTTGGGTCTATCCTAAAAGCAAAAACAGTAAAAGAAATTATACAATGGTGGCTACAACCTCATCTCGGATGTGCGGCCCTAAAATAATATTATATCAATTACAAATTTTACATTGAATGAAAGAAAAAGAAACTCTCATCTCTCATCCATCCGGCTATTCATCCGCGACAATCCAACGAGTTCATATACACAAACCATCAACATTACAGATCACAGATATGTATAACCCCCACTTGACGTATAGCGATTAGTAGACGTTCAATACATATATCACATCACAGATAATATCCATTAGCCAAAGTCTACGGAATTTCGATCAAAACATGGATTTGTAACTACCCCAAACACAAATTTGTTCTCTGGAAATTCTGGGCCGAAACAAACTATCATAAAAATCCCAAAACATCCAACTAAGTACACTGCACCAAAAACGGTCCACGGCCGAGTCAACTCGGCCGTGGATCAGCGGCAAGAGGCATGTTCTTGCCGCGGATCCGAGACACTTTGATCGAGTCACTAGATCGTTTTTGTTCTGTGTCTTTAGAAAACCCTGAGCCGATTTTTCATATATGTTAAATTATTTTGAGAGCAGTATAAAAAATCGGCAGAAAGTTGGTTTTTACGGACGTGTTTCGCGATTTTTTTCCGATCGAAATTCTAAATAATTGGCTAATAACCTAGTTTGTATTTAGCTAGGCTCTGATACCATTGTAAGTCCACGTTGCTCACTTCGGTTCTTACGGGAAGGCGGAAACGGAGAAAAACAATTTTTGGCGCAAAGGAAACATGAACTAAAAGAAGGATCTTTGCTAAACTACAAACTAGCAAACTACATGAGGTGCTATCTACTATGTCATAGAGATTATACCTCACGATACCGGTTCTTCGGGTCTTCATTTCGCTGTCCTGCTCGTCTATCCACGCTCCAAGGATCGATCCGGATCTTGATCACCTCCGCGGCCTTCTTGAGTCAAAGACGATCCACCTGAGAGTTATGCTCCGAGCTCCACCTCGAGCCGAGGCAACTAAGGCAACAAGATCGCTAGTCTTGATGTCCCAGGTTGTGTAGAAGTAGTAGATGGATGTTTTTATCTATTTGGATACTTTTTCTCTCAACACATGAGATAAAAGGAATTTTCAAGAGGAGGAAGAAGAACTAGCAACCATGGAGCTTTTTTCTTTTCTTCTTGCAAGAGAGAGAATGAGAATTGAATCATAAACTAAAGAAAATGAACCAAGGTTGCAATAATACACAAACATCACCATTACTAATACTTTCATGATAAAGTTGATGGCTACATTTGAATTGACCATTTTCATATCAAAAATAAAAAGAAAGCCAAAGAATACTATAGACCTCTCATGAAGGTCCAAGTCAACTTTGGTCAAACGGTCAACAAGGTCAAGTGTGGTCAAATGGTCAAAGCAATTAGCCATAACATAATTATCATTAAAAAGATTAGTAAATGATGTCCCCGGCTCATAATGGTTTTGTCCAAACCAACTGCCAAAATCTAAATGAGTCCGCCTCAAAAATGGTTTTGACCGAATCAACTGTCAAAACCTTAAAGAGTCTGCTCCTTCTTCTTCGCTCCTCAATACTGTGCATACACACCCGCATCCGCATTCCGTAGAATGCGATTGTACAAAAGACAAAACAAATCCATCCGTGCAATAGTAGAATCCGGCTTAAACCAAAGCCCACTAGTATTGCCTGCCCGAACAGCATACGCACACAAGTGCACGTAAGTGATCGTAGCCCTTCCGAAAAACCATACGGCCTACACACATTTCGCTCATTGCAGGGAAACTCTCTGTGTGGGACTCTAAAGACTCGACACTACGCTGGCAGTGGGTTTAACCACAGACCGCAAGCGGCACTAGCTGTACGTAACGGTCCCCAGGTAGATGTCGATAAGAAGGACGATGAGGTAAACCCATCCGAACTCCTACTGAGCCTGTATGTGACAATCTCCGTACAGTCCGGTCCGTTCGTCTGAGAATATCGCATGGTAGGCCTAAGGGGGTGGTAAACGTCAGTCCCCTAATAGCGGTACAAATCGTGTCGGATTGTAGCCCAGAACACCCTAAGATAACACTGGAAACCTACCAGTATACCTCGCTTGTCCTGGCCAGGGACTACTTGTGTAATGGCTCTCCTAGACACAGCGCGATATCAACCCCCAATACCGGGAGAGACGAATCCTGTCTAACCGTCACTGCCTCCAAGTGCTTCGGGACTGCACCCAACTACTTCCTGTTTGCACGACTCCTTTGAGCCGTGGTAGGGTAGTAATCTAAGTACAGTGGGAACACACTCGATGCGAAGTGACGGTGTCAAGTCAGCGGACTAAGCTGTACTCATGCCACCTGGGAACTGATAACTGACGATAGGTATACTACCAACCAATAGTTCCCGACGAGTCCTGTCCAGTGTACTCGTAACCTAACGAGCACCCGCATACAATCTCCAGTACGACGTACTGATGGCTGTGGGACAGACCATCTCCCCTGCTGGGATGAGAAGCGCATACGCTAGTTTACTCCGGAGTATCGATGCCCTGTCTCGATAGTCCTGCGACTAGGGACCTGTATAAGGATGTGCGTATAGATTACCCAGCCCCCACAAGTATGACCGCTATCACAACGCTGGTAATCAAGCAAAGATCCTAAGAGCTCTACTAATATGTATAAGCGATATGCTAAAAGAAACACATGCACATATTGAAGTAGATACAAACCAAGTAGCATACTACCATTTTGAGCAAGATTGTCTATATAACTGTGAATAACCCAAGCTTCCATCAAGTAATATACAAACTAGTATGATACAGTAATGGCCTCTAGGGCATATACACTAACATATACATAACTAACAGATAGAGCACATAGGATTCTTGCTTGACTACCAGCAGTATGATGGCGATCATATACGTGAGAGTTAGATAGTCTATAAGCATATCCTTAAAGTGGTCCCTAGTCGTGGAAGTTTCGAGACTGGGCATCGATACTCTATTAGTAGACTAGTGTATACAGTCGAGATCTCGACGAGGGGCGATGGCCGGTCTCACAAGCCATTAGTGTCAGTTGGTTCACCTAAGATATATACAGGTGCTCATTGGGTTATGAGTACACCGGACAGGACTCGCCGGGAACATGCTAGTTGGTATTACACTTGACGTCAGATAGCAGTTCCCTGGTGAAATGTGTACAGGTTAGTTCATCGACCTGAGATCGTCATTTGTCTCGTGTGAGTTCCCGCTATGCTTTGATTACTACCCTACAACGGCTCAAAAGAGTCGTGCAAACAGGTTTTAGTTGGGTACAGTCCCGAGCCACATGGAGGCAGTGAGCGAATCAGCAGGGGTTTCGTCTCTCCCGGTATTGGGGGTGAGATCGCGCTGTGTTTAGGAAAGCCATTACACGAAGTCCTTGGCCAAGGCAGGAGATTTACTGGTAGGTATTCCAGTAGTATCTCAGGGTGTTCTGGGCTACACTCCGACATGACTTGTACCGCTTTTGGGGGTATGACTTTTACCAAGCCCTTAGGCCCGACATGCGATACTCATAGACGAAAGGACCGGACTGTACGGATATTGTTACTGACAGCCTCAGTAGGGTGTCAGGATGAGTTCGCACATCGACCTTCCCTTTTGGTTAATACCTGGTAGCCCGTTACGTACAGCTAGTACCACTGACGTGCTAGTGGTTAAATACACGGCCAATGTATTGGCTAGTCTTTAGAGTCCCCCACAAACAGTTTCTCAAGTTTCGGGAGAAACATTGTGGAGGCCGTATGGATTTATTGCAGGGTTCGAACATACGCGTCCACTTGTGCACGTGTCATGGTTCGGACGGATAATACTAGCGGGGTTTGTTTTAAGCCGGATCCTAATATTATACTGTATAGATTTTGTCTCATTGTATTTGTATTCGGTCAAAATACAAATGCAGCTATGTATATACAGTTGCGGGGTTATCCCGTAATTTATTACGAGATCGTTTTTTGAAGTTGTCATTTCCTTTTTGTTTCTTGTCTTTAAACATTTGGTTTAATGACGAGTTATCTTATTCTTTTGGAGCTGAATCTTTTCCTTGTCTGCTACCAAATTCCTTGGAGAAATTTCGTGGGCTTTGCATGAGGAATTCATGACTGCATGCATTTGAGAGGTTGGTGACTCATGCTTGCAAGTGACTGCTTGCATGAAGCTTGCTTGTAGCTTTTGCCACTTGGCTTTCTTTTGTAAGCTTTGCTATTATTCATGGGACATGTGGCTGTTGCCATGGCCTTCTTGCATTTTCGTGCCCCCCCCCCCCCCCCCCCCCCGTGTGAGTGCTGCGGCTTTGAGAGAGTGAGAGTGAGGGATTTTTTATGTTGAATGAGAATTATTCAAAAACTATTCCTAGACCACAAAAATTCCACAGTGAACATATTTGTTCATGGCCGAGCTCAATTACACAGAGCACTTTTTCCTTCACAAGTTCAGCCCATTTTCAGCAGCCATATCTAGTTCATTTCAAGTCTTGGAAAATTCTTGTGCTCACATTCATTCTCATATGGCAATTTCGATTAACCCTTGAGACAAGGTGTTCTACATTTATTCTACAGTAATTTTGGACACATCGGCTAGCGAATTTCGTATCCGAGTTGTCTCGGTTCTGAGGTAGGAGCACGTAAAAAGACTTCTTACCGTGGTGCCCTTCTGACGAGAATACCGGAGATCGTTGATACCGCGAGGAGCTTGGGATGGTGGACAAAAACCGAAGGACACGGATCGATCGGTATAGCCTTTCCCCATTTTCTCTTGTTAGCTAGTTATATGTTAATGGTTCGATCCGGGATTATAGTATGCGATAGCACCGGTTTCAAATTTTGAAAAAGTTTTCGTTTCCGCATTTTGGCCTCGGATAGACGGCCGCGGCGCTACCGTAGACTTACATAGTATCAGAGCCACGCCATTAAACTTTACTAGCTTGTTCTAACATATTTAAAATATCGATCGAACAAAATTTCCGAAACAGCATTTCCAATACTAAAGTTTCTGTCGAATTTATTTTGTCGTCGAAAAATAATTTGGTGTATTGCAGAAATTCGTGCAGGTTTTTCTGAGATTACTGTGAAAATTTGGTAGCATGCTTTTACTATTGCGCCGCGGAACCGCGGCCTTACCTATGCTTTGGCTGCGGTTCCGCCTCCATTCTATCTCTTCTGCGCAACAAATTTTGTACTGTGTTCTTTGAGTTGGAAATGGGGTTTCTGATATTTTTTGTTTGAGCCCAGATTTGTTTGAGTACTGGGAATTGTGCTTGGGGCCCACTTCGGGAAATTTTGTCGATCGAAAATTTTAAATATGTTAGTTCACAGTATTTACATTATCTGCGACCGTGAATGTCATTCGAGCGGTAATTCTGTCTAATTGCTATAGCTCTTTTAGACAGATTTGCGAACGTGACATTCATGTTGATATTATGTGTTGTGCTGTGATGTTGCGGATTTGTCGTGGTGGATAGACTTGATGCAATGGTAGTACAATTTGGTTGTATATGTACATTTGATATTGCGGGATGAGCGTCCGACATGTGGACTGTCGTCACTGCCTGTTTGTATATATTTTACTTTCTGTATTAGGATTACCCCGCGGTGGGGTGCACGGATAGCCGGGTTCTAGAGGGCAACGAGCCCGCATTGTAGGGTTGCTAGGCACGGGTACAAGGGTCTACGAGGCATCAACCATGCCCGATTCAAACTTTAGCCGTGCCGAACAACCCAAAGCCGGATCATTAAACTAGAGTTTATGCAAAAACTAGCATGTTAAACACTTTATCACTAAGTGAGAGGGATTACAACTTTTGTAGATCCGGTCCTTCACTTCAATAGCTCCGTGTAGATGTTCCCTTCGCTGCGATCGTGAACTCCGGACTATAGAGAAGCTCCACAAGAAGAACGAACATGCTTACTTCGATGACTTCGAGGCCGAAAATGATCTACGTCTGGGAGACACTAACTCAAGCTATTTGTCACGAGCCGAAAGTACGGAACATGACCGGCACTTAAACTACGAACGTCTCTAGGCGTACGTAATCTAAGTAAACCGAAAACCCAGAAATCCAAACCAAGAAAAGTAGTAGAGTGAAGGTGTAACATTTTGAAAATCGTTTCGGTGAAATTTCGGAAAATCGGTAAAATAAGGGTGTTTTCTGTAAAAAGTCAAAATGCAAATATCTTTATTATAAAATTAAATATACATATTCTAGATATATAATTGCTAGTATTTGGTGTTTATTGAGCCACCGGTGAAATTTCAAATTTTCTGAAAAATTTTCCGAAATTAATTATTTTAAGCCGTCCCTAATACATTTAATTAGGGAAAATTACAAATTGGTATGAGTTGAAACAAATTTTGTGCATCATAAAACATTAAATAAAATTTTATCATGTGGTTTTTGAAATGAAATCGTTTGCCAAAACGGTTTAGAAAATATCGAAGAAAAACGCTTTTTTCGGTGAATTTAGTATTAATGGGAATTGGGGCAATACATTTATCTTTTTCCCTAACCCACACACCCACACATCACCCTCTCTTCCCCTTCCCATGTGGCCGGCCCCACCATGAAAGCCCTCCCCCTCTCCCTCTCTCCAATCACTTCTTTTGTCAAAAGAAAAGAAAAGCAAAGAGTAGAAAATGATATAATTTGAGTGGACTTTGACTTGATCTAACTTTCTCCACCTTACTCTCTCTCCTCCCTCACCCAACCACCCACACTTCTGGCTGAAACCAGCAACCCCCCAACAGCCCCTTTCCCCTCTTCTCCTCTCTTTGTTCCATCAAAGAAAATCCAAAGAAAAATCCATTAAAAATCTAGTAAATGTTTATGTGGCCTAATTAAGATAATTAGTGAGTATTGTGACCACTAGTTTGCTAAAACATCAAGACTTGTAGTAAAATGGTTAACGACCCCTTTACTAGGCTTTTTGGAAATAAACCGATTTGATCAATTTATTGGTTTTGATGATTTGCATCCTATTTCATATATTTTTAGTGACTTATAAAACAACGATTGATACGTTTGGTGTTTTCCTCGATCAATCGGCGTGCGTACACCGATGTCGAGGGTTTTTGGGTTGATTTGGGAAAGAAAACCATAGGTTTTGACCTATGTGGGATTCGTGAGTAGTTTTGGGTCATGAGTCGGATTTTAATACGACACGGTGCGTTATGATATGTAGGTACCCTATGTGGACTTCGAGACGACAAGCAAGCGCGTGGCGACGTCGACACCGGCGAGCGAGGACCAGGTGAGTAGATTTATATCTACGGGGAGAAGTCGGGTGGATGGCGTATAGCACCCCCGCAGTTCGTGGTGATGTATACGAATACGTATACACACATATATATATTGTTTATTTTGTTGAGCTATTGATGATAAATATGGATATTTGGTGTTCTTAGATGTTATAGTGTCGCGAAAGCCTAGAGTAGCGGTCGCACCACACTTGCACACACCCACCCATACTTGCATACTTTCTTCTTTCATTTGTGCTTACGGGAATATATCGTTATGTGTTCACATGGGTATGGGACTATGTGTTTACATACGGATTGGGTTGAGTCGATGAGACTTGTGTTGAGATTGTGATATCGGTGATATGGCAGGATTCGTACTTGAGGTACGTCCTGATGATATAGCGGGTCTTGGGGCAACGATACGGGTGAACAGTGTTATAAATAAAGTGGTCGACATGTGATCGTGATATGAGGCATGATATGCTAGGATACGGATATTAGGCCATATCGGGCGATGTATACCCCTTGATGATGATATGTGCTGACGATATTGGTTTGTACGAGATTGTCGATCAGTAGTCAGATCATGAGTATATTGAGGATATTAGTATTGTACTAGACATAGGTCAGTACCCTAGACTATGATCTTAGATAAAGAGGATACCAGAGGAATAGGGTGAGGAATATGATATTGACCCGTACCCAGATCTGGGGATACCGTACGACGGATTTACGTACGAGCTATATCTTGATGATTGATCCGCACTCTTGACTTGAGATGTCTGATTATAGATATGGTATCGGATATGATATTATTGAGGCGGGATCACCGACTAATATATATACAGGTATGTATATGGATCGACTCAGATGTTAGGCGGTTTCCTTACCTGCAGTCCAGCTTGTTAGCTTAGCCCTTTAGTTTAGTTTAGTTGTTAGATTAGATTCGATTCTTACCTATTTCAAAACTAACGAATCGTGGGTATTTTAAAAGACAGCCCAATGGATCCTACGGATATTTCAAAGGACATATCTTTTCATAAAAACACCGTAGCCCCTATTTTCAAAACACAATAATTCGTGTTATTTCAAAAGGCACCATTTGTAGGACTTATATTAGATTAATGCAGATTAGTTATAGTTGCGTATAGTATTCAGCTCCCGCTCATTATTGAGGTTCGCTTCGCATCGCATGCTTATATTATGTTTCATACTTCATTATTAATATCATGCTGTTAGGACACCAGCACCATTACCGATGATGCGTATGTACCACATACACTTACTTGCCGGCTCACACACATTTTCATCGGTAATTGCCATGTCACGTACACCTTAGAAAATATTATTGCTTGACATAGCCTGTTAGCTAATAGTTTAGACATGATATTAGCGTACTTGCCTTATATGTTAGTTTAGACATTGTAGTTATTACATGCTACTTCATGCATACTGTTATTCATTGTTATGCCGTATTCATGGATTCTCATACATATATTCACTATTTTATGTGTTATTGAGCTTTTGGATTCGGATTTCCATGAGATTTTCTGGATTTGGGGAAAACCGCAAAACATATATAAACTTCTTCTTTCTCTTTTTAAATGAAAAGCGCGGTTTTTCCTATGATGTACGAGTCGTCCACCATGAGTTTGCTGATGGATTTCGAGACCCGATTCGAGGAGACGGATGAACCGTTTCGGGTACATGGTGGACCCGGTAAGGTACCCAGGGGCAAGAAGCGCGTGATGATGACGATGTGAGCCTGGCAGGGGAGCACTACCTACCGGTGATATTACTCGACGCGTCGGATATCCGGAGGATACCGTCGTGGTCTTGAGATAGATGGTAGGGGCCGGTCTGGATTGACGGCGCCCTAGATATTGTGATTGAGATATTGAGGTACATAGATTGTGATACAGAGATATCGAGATATTTGGACACTTGTTTTGTGTCGATGCTGGGCACTGTTTTATGTTGATTTCATTTATGGTACCTCACTTTTAAAATACAGAAATCTCACTGATTTATGAAAGCAGTCTTCTTCAGTACATGCATTCTGTTCCATGCATTCATACATCATCCATATGATATATTGCTACCTGAGGCACTGGCACGGACATATGGGATTACACTTGGGTTAGATATTTACCCTAGCCATTGTAATAGGCTGCATGCTATTCATATATTTGAGGATATATTTTGATCATTGACCTAGGTTGCGTTATTTATGCGATTTCTGTGCGTAGATATTTTTCTATTCACGAGTTGGCAACTCACCCCCGTTGTGCCCCAGTTTCTTGCAGGTTTGCCGTACAGGTTTCATTACGGCTTACGGGCATAGTTTCCTTCGGGTGATTTGCTAGTAGGTGGCTTTACTTGTATCGTACCCCCCATTATATAACTTGTATATTATTACTCTGTTGTATCTAGAAGTTCCCTCAACCAAACATGTATTTATTTTTGAGATAGAGACCAGTGAGGTTATTCCTTCGACCTTAGAGTCGCGCGTTTTATTTCTGTGGTTTTCTTGTGGTTTTGAGTTTCCTGTTAAATTTTGATCCTCGCCGTTGGCGTTGTATATTATATTGCTTGTATGGTTGTGACCGTCGATTGACGAAGAGCTAGCTCCCACTTGGAGATGCCCTTTTATTGTTTTCGTATACTATTCATGTTGTATCCCGTTTGGGGGGCCAGTATTTACAAAGGAGACACTGCCGAAATTTTCGGGAAATATTTGATGTTTTTTTTTAAAAGAACCGCATAATTTGGCTTATGCTATTAAAACTACTTGTTTTAAATTGGGTTTCTTTCACTCTACTACTTTTCTTGGTTTGGGTTTCTGTGTTTTCAGCTTACTTAGGTTACGTACGCCTCGAGACGTTCGTAGTTTAAGTGCCGGTCATATTCCGTACTTTCGGGACGTGACAAAGTTGGTATCAGAGCGTTAGGTTTTACCCTCGGAGCGTAGGATGACTCTTGGTTGATGGAATATGTGACTAAAGTAGAGTGACGTACCGTAGGTATGTTCCGCGACATATTTACCATACGCTACTCTACTTAAGAAGCCTTAGGATGCACATTTCTTTGCTCAGTATTATATTCATTCCGATCTAGCCTCATCAATACCAGTTATGGTTTTGCTGCCACGATTACGGGCAGGGAGAGCTACAGCTAGAGTTGCGGTCAGCACGTGCTCGTCACGAACGAGGACTGACCAGGGCGGAATTCCGGCGACAAACGATTGCGGAGATGTGTCTTTTTACTGTGTTTCCGCGCCACGAGCGTTTGGCGGATCGCCTTTATGAGGTTACTCAGATGTGCTGATCGACACTAGAGGATTGAGCCAATGATAGAGGCCAGCCAGATTTTTGATGACCATTGAAGTATTGCTTACTCCTGATGATTGAGGCACCGTTCAGCGTGCAGACGAGCGAGCCAGTTATTGCTGCGAACGACGAGATATTGCCCCAGATGCTGGAGTTAGTGCAGAATGAGTTGTACTGAGAGATGATAGAAGGTCGCTAGTCATCGAGGATGAATGACTAGGACATGTGGATCGTTCGCCTACCCCGATGCGAGGTCATCGGATAGATTGATTCCAGCTAGAGACGACTTCACGCGGAAACGTTGGGAGTCGACAGAGACGATCGAATGTCAGAAACCTATTATTCCAAGTTTAAAGTAGTCGGAAAGACATGCAGGCAATTCTATGGTCCCTCTAGAAGAATGAAACCCTAACTCGACTTAATGACCTTGTGAAAGCCTTTGAACCTTCGGGTTTGCGGCAGTTCTACGGCGCCATTAGTGAGGCTTGTGTTTGCCCTTCTACGGCTGGACCACCGATGCTGTGGTATGTACTCGATACTATTAAACTGTGCCCAAGAGGTTGAGCTCTTAAGGGATCATGAGGTTTTGACGACTTGATTGGATGGTTCGACTTAATTCGGATGATAGGTGGTGAGATGCATTTCTTGGGAGACTCTCGATACGAGGATAGTCGTTAGAGCTCAGTCCATGCAGCCACGACGAGACGAGTCCGAATTGGTCGACATTAGAGAAAGGTGAAGTAAGTGGTTCGTACCAGATCTAGATGAAACGACGTTCCACTCCGCCGACATCAGAGATGCGATACGTATGCCGATGCATTGTACTTGGATATACCTTCCAGAAGGAGTCGCGTTGAGTATGCAGCCGTTCCAGAATGAGAACAGATCTAGTAAGGGACGATGACTTCTGGACAGTTCGGCAGAGACGAGATTTGGGAGAGATCTCGATAGGACCTTTCTGGAATAAATTACGAGAAGACTTGGACCCAGTAGTGGTCATGTTATGCACACCGACAGGCCAGAGTTCAGGATCGTCGACGAGGCATGCTATGAGTGACCACGACAGCTGGCCAGAGATTCTTGAGTATGTGCTGAGCGGGACTATTCCGCCATACTAGATTTCGATGTTTTGGGTGAATTATTCGCATGATTTGGTTTTGATGATTGAGGATTTACGATTTTCGCACAGTCGTTGCACTTGATATCGTTTTCGTGCTTTGGTTTCACATGTTTGTGATTTTACGGTTTTAGACATTTGAGTTGATTTTGTGCGTATGCACGCACACGATTTGGTTCCTGCACTCTGTATAGTTTATATATGCTTGCAGTGCAGTGATACGCATTTTGTGCACTTAGATGCACTGGACTTCGATTTCGATTGTGATACTCAATATTTGTTTTGTGCACCTTGTGCACCTGATTTGATTTTGCGCATGTTCGGCGCTTGATATTGAATTTCATGATTTCGTGCATGATGGATGCCCCTGGTTTTGGGTTTTCGCGCATGTTGAGCGCATGTCTTGAGATGCGATTTCGGTGCACACCAGATGCACTAGATCGAGATTTTTTTTCGTGCATGCCAGATGCACCTGATTTTGCTGTCAGGCACACACGTTGCCTACGACAGATGCTTTGTGCACACCCGATGCACTTAGATCTTGTTTCTGTGCATATGTATGGCACATATATGGATTTTGATTTTCGTGCGCACCAGACGCACGTAGTATTCATACGCGTATTTTGGGATTGATTTCTTATGGAGCAGTACGTTTTTATGATGATTGCTATGAGTTTTGTACTGAGCAGGACTAGTCAGAGGACAGTACCTGAATATATTTTGCATGTATTGATAGTTATTGAAGGGATTTCCAAAAAGCGAGCTATAGTCTCAGTCTTTACCTACGTGTCTGATATGACACGAAATGTTTTAAACAAGGAGACCCTTCTAAATTGTTTCCGAAACGGCGGAACGCACATTTTAAACGAAGGATATATATATATATATATATGTAGTTATTTTCTTACAATAGACATCCTCCACTGTGCAGTGCTGCGAGCATCGCACAGCGATTTGAAAACGGTTTGTCATGCATTGCTTCTAGATGCTTTAATGATGTATATCATGTTGGTTTTCGTATTGGATCTTGACAATGATGTCTTCCCCATGACTCCAATGATTGCGGGATGCTTGACGGAGTTTTGATTTCGAGTTTTATGCTCATTTTTCATGCGCATGCGTTGCGCTACGATTGTTTTATTTATTTACGATCTCAGAGCCCCGACGACTTGATGGTTTTGCTTAGATGTTTTAGTATTTGGGGGGAGTTTTAATTTAAATTTGGGGACCGAATTTCTTTAAGGGGGGAAGATTGTAACGTTTTGAAAATCGTTTCGGTGAAATTTCGGAAAATCGGTAAAATAAGGGGGTTTTCTGTAAAAAGTCAAAATGCAAATATCTTTATTATAAAATTAAATATACATATTCTAGCTATATAATTGCTAGTATTTGGTGTTTATTGAGCCACCGGTGAAATTTCAAATTTTCTGAAAATTTTTCCGAAATTAATTATTTTAATATTATTTTAAGCCGTCCCTAATACATTTAATTAGGGAAAATTACAAATTGGAATGAGTTGAAACAAATTTTGTGCATCATAAAACATTAAATAAAATTTTATCATGTAGTTTTTGAAATGAAATCGTTTGCCAAAACGGTTTAGAAAATATCGAAGAAAAATACTTTTTTCGGTGAATTTAGTGTTAATGGGAATTGGGGTAATACATTTATCTTTTTCCCTAACCCACACACCCACACCTCACCCTCTCTTCCCCTCCCTTTGTGGCCGGCCCCACCATGACAGTCCTCCCCCTCTCCCTCTCTCCAATCACTTCTTTTGTCAAAAGAAAAGAAAAGAAAAGAGTAGAAAATGATATAATTTGAGTGGACTTTGACTTGATCTAACTTTCTCCACCTCACTCTCTCTCCTTCCTCACCCAACCCCCCACACTTCTGGCCAAAACCAGCAACCCCACAACAGCCCCTTCCCCCTCTTCTCCTCTCTTTGTTCCATCAAAGAAAATCCAAAGAAAAATCCACTAAAAATCAAGCAAAAATCCAAATCAAAATCCAAATCCTACCCATTTCTCATTAGCCATTCTAGCACGGATCTAGAGATCAAAATGGCATTTTAGGAGGCTAGATCTTGAGCTTGATCTCATCATGGGAGGTATAATCTCATGCTTTTGCTAAAATTTGTTATCTAGTTTCTTTAATCTAAATTAACTAAGTGCTTAATTAGGTTTTGATGAGTTTAATTGCATGATTAAAGATTTCAGGTTAGGGTTTTGTTGTGGAAATGGGTTATGATAAATTGTGCATGGTTGTGTGATATGGGCTATCATCTTAAAACTTGTTAAAACTAATCTAATTGCTAGTTTGCAAATTGTTAGTTTAAAATTTTAATAATTGTACAAATATTGCAAACTAGTTTTTTTAGAATTGATGGAAATGAGTGATTTTAAAACCTAATTAACATTGGTATGACATAATTAAGATGTTTAATGAACATTATAGCCACTAGAATTGTTAAAATATTTAGATTGGTTAAAACACCAAGTTTTGAACTAAAAAGGTAACTTTTGCTAACTAGATTTTGGTTTAATGTAATTTAGCAAGATTAAAAATCTAGTAAATGTTTATGTTGCCTAATTAACATAATTAGTGAGTATTGTGACCACTAGTTTGCTAAAACATCAAGACTTGTAGTAAAACGGTTAACGACCCCTTTACTAGGCTTTTTGGAAATAAACCAATTTGATCAATTTATTGGTTTTGATGATTTGCATCCTATTTTATATATTTTTAGTGATTTATAAAACAACGATTGATACGTTTGGTGTTTTCCTCGATCAATCGGCGTGTGTACACCGATGTCGAGGGTTTTTGGGTTGATTTGGGAAAGCAAACCATAGGTTTTGACCTATGTGGGATTCATGAGTAGTTTTGGGTCATGAGTCGGATTTTAATACGACACGGTGCATTATGATATGTAGGTACCCCATGTGGACTTCGAGACGACAAGCAAACGCGTGGCGACGTCGACACCAGCGAGCGAGGACCAGGTGAGTAGATTTATATCTACGGGGAGAAGTCGGGTGGATGGCGTATAGCACCCCCGCAGTTCGTGTTGATGTATACGAATACGTATACACACATATATATATTGTTTATTTTGTTGAGCTATTGATGATAAATATGGATATTTGGTGTTCTTGGATGTTACAGTGTTGCGAAACCCTAGAGTAGCGGTCGCACCACACTTGCACACACCCACCCATACTTGCATACTTTCTTCATTCATTTGTGCTTACGGGAATATATTGTTATGTGTTCACATGGGTATGGGACTATGTGTTCACATACGGATTGAGTTGAGTCGATGAGACTTGTGTTGAGATTGTGATATCAGTGATATGGCAGGATTCGTACTTGAGATACGTCCTGGTGATATAGCGGGTCTTGGGGCGACGATACGGGTGAATAGTGTTATAAATAAAGTGGTCGACATATGATCGTGATATGAGGCATGATATGCTAGGAATACTGATATTAGGCCGTATCGGGCGATATAAACCCCTTGATGATGATATGTGCTGACGATATCGGTTTGTACGAGATTGTCGATCAGTAGTCAGATCATGAGTATATTGAGGATATTAGTATTGTACTAGACATAGGTCAGTACCCTAGACTATGATCTTGGATAAAGAGGATACCAGAGGAATAGGGTGAGGAATATGATATTGACCCGTACCCAGATCTGGGGATACCGTACGACGGATTTACGTACGAGCTATATCATGATGATTGATCCGCACTCTTGACTTGGGATGTCTGATTATAGATATGGTATCGGATATGATATTATTGAGGCGGATCACCGACTAATATATATACAGGTATGTATATGGATCGACTCAGATGTTAGGCGGTTTCCTTACCTGCAGTCCAGCTTGTTAGCTTAGCCCTTTTAGTTTAGTTTAGTTGTTAGATTAGATTCGATTCTTACCTATTTCAAAACTAACGAATCATGGGTATTTTAAAAGACAGCCCAAGCGATCCTACGGATATTTCAAAGGACGTATATTTTCATAAAAACACCGTAGCCCCTATTTTCAAAACCCCATGATTCGTGTTATTTCAAAAGGCACCATTTGTAGGACTTATATTAGATTAATGCAGATTAGTTATAATTGCGTCTAGTATTCAGCTCCCGCTCATTATTGAGATTCGCTTCGCATCGCATGCTTATATTATGTTTCATACTCCATTATTAATATCATGCTGTTAGGACACCAACACCATTACCGATGATGCGTATGTACCACGTACACTTACTTGCCAGCTCACACACATCTTTATCGGTAATTGCCATGTCACGTACACCTTATAAAATATTATTGCTTGACATAGCCTGTTAGCTAATAGTTTAGACATGATATTAGCGTACTTGCCTTATATGTTAGTTTAGACATTGTAGTTATTACCTGCTATTTCATGCATACTGTTATTCATTGTTATGACGCATTCATGGATTCTCATGCATATATTCACTATTTTACTTGTTATTGAGGTTTTGGATTCGGATTTCCATGAGATTTTCTGGATTTGGGGAAAACCGCAAAACATATACAAACTTCTTCTTTCTCTTTTTAAATGAAAAGCGCGTTTTTTCCCATGATGTACGAGTCGTCCACCATGAGTTTGCTGATGGATTTCGAGACCCGATTCGAGGAGACGGATGAACCGTTTCGGGTACATGGTGGACCCGGTAAGGTACCCCGGGACAAGAAGCGCGTGATGATGACGATGTGAGCCTGGCAGGGGAGCACTACCTACCGGTGATATTACCCGACACGTCGGATATCCGGAGGATACCATCGTGGTCTTGAGATAGATGGTAGGGGCCGGTCTGGATTGACGGCGCCCTAGATATTGTGATTGAGATATTGAGGTACATAGATTGTGATACAGAGATATCGAGATATTTGGACACTTTTTTTGTGTCGATGCTGGGCACTGTTTTATGTTGATTTCATTTATGGTACCTCACTTTTAAAATACAGAAATCTCACTGATTTATGAAAGCAGTCTTCTTCAGTACATGCATTCTGTTCCATGCATTCATACATCATCCATATGATATATTGCTACCTGAGGCACTGGCACGGGCATATGGGATTACACTTGGGTTAGATATTTAACCTAGCCATTGTAATAGGCTGCATGCTATTCATATATTTGAGGATATATTATGATCATTGACCTAGGTTGCGTTATTTATGCGATTTCTGTGCGTAGATGTTTTTCTATTCACGAGTTGGCAACTCACCCCCGTTGTGCCCCAGTTTCTTGCAGGTTTGCCGTACAGGTTTCATTACGGCTTGCGGGCATAGTTTCCTTCGGGTGATTTGCTAGTAGGTGGCTTTACTTGTATCGTATCCCCCATTATATAACTTGTATATTATTACTCTGTTGTATCTAGAAGTTCCATCAACCAAACATGTATTTATTTTTGAGATAGAGACCAGTGAGGTTATTCCTTCGACCTTAGAGTCGCGCGTTTTATTTCTGTGGTTTTCTTGTGGTTTTGAGTTTCCTGTTGAATTTTGATCCTCGCCGTTGGCGTTGTATATTATATTGCTTGTATGGTTGTGACCGTCGATTGACGAAGAGCTAGCTCCCGCTTAGGGATGCCCTTTTATTGTTTTCGTATACTATTCATGTTGTATCCCGTTTGGGGGGCCAGTATTTACAAAGGAGACTCTGCCGAAATTTTCGGGAAATATTTGATGTTTTTTTTTAAAAGAACCGCATAATTTGGCTTATGCTATTAAAACTACTTGTTTTAAATTGGTTTTCCTTCACTCTACTACTTTTCTTGGTTTGGGTTTCTGGGTTTTCGGCTTACTTAGGTTACGTACGCCTCGAGACGTTCGTAGTTTAAGTGCCGGTCATATTCCGTACTTTCGGGACGTGACAGAAGGAAAACCGATTTAAAATCAAGTAGTTTTAATAGCATAAACCGTGTTATGCGGTTTTAAAAACATCAAGTATTTCCTGAAAATTTCGGCAGAGTCTCCTTTGTAAATACTGGCTTCCAAACGGGATACAATATGAATAGTATACGAAATCAACAAAAAGGCATCCCCAAACGGGAGCTAGCTCTTCGTCAATCGACGGTCACAACCACACAAGCAATATAATATACAACGCCAACGGTGAGGATTAAAATTCAAAGGAAACTCAAAACCACAAGAAAACCACAGTAATATAATGTGTGACTCTAAGGTCGAAGGAATAACATCACTGGTCTCTATCTCAAAATGAATACATGTTTGGTTGATTGAACTTCTAGATACAACAGAGTAATAATATACAAGTTATATAATGGGGGGTACGATACAAGTAAACCCACCTACTAGCAAATCACCCGAAGGAAACTTTGCCCGCAAGCCGTAAAGAAACCTGTACGGCAAACCTGCAAGAAACTGGGGCACAACAGGGGTGAGTTGACAACTCGTGAATAGAAAAACATCTACGGAAAGAAATCGCATAAATAACGTAACCTAGGTCAATGATAATAATAAATCCTCAATTATATATATAACATGCAACCTATAACAAGGCTAGGGTAAATATCTAACCCGAGTGTAATCTCATGTGCCCGTGTCAGTGCCTCAGGTAGCAATATATCATATGAATGAGGTATGAATGCATGAAAACAGAATACATGTAAATGAAGAAACTGTTTTCATAATTTAGTGAGATTTCCTTTGTATTTTGAAAATGAGATATCATAAATGAAATCAGCATAAAACAGTGCCTAGCATCGGCACAAAACGTAATCCCAATATCTCGATATCTCTGTATCACAGTCTCTGTACCTCAATATCTCGAAATCTCAATGTCTCAATCACAATATCTAGGGCTCCGTCAGTCCAGACCGGGCCCCTACCATCCATCTCAAGACCACGACGGTATTCTCCGGATATCCGACGCGTCGGGTAAAATCACCGGTAGGTAGTGCTCCCCTGCCAGGCTCACATCGTCATCATCACGCGCTTCTTGCCCCGGGGTACCTTACCGGGTCCACCATGTACCCGAAACGGTTCATCCGTCTCCTCGAATCGGGTCTCGAAATCCATCAGCAAACTCATGGTGGACGACTCATACATCATAGGAAAAACCGCACTTTTTATTTTAAAAGAGAGAAAAGGTTTATTTATATTTTTGCGGTTTTCCTCCAAATCCAGAAAATCTCATGAAAATCCGAATCCAAAACCTCAATAACACGTAAAATAGTGAATATATGCATGAGAATCCATGAATGCGGCATAACAATGAATAACAGTATGCATGAAGTAGCAGGTAATAACTACAATGTCTAAACTAACATATGAGGCAAGTACACTAATATCATGTCTAAACTATTAGCTAACAGGCTATGTCAAGCAATAATATTTTCTAAGGTGTACGTGACATGGCAATTACCGATGAAGATGTGTGTGAGCCGGCAAGTAAGTGTACGTGGTACATACGCATCATCGGTAATGGTGCTGGTGTCCTAACAGCATGATATCAATAATGGAGTATGAAAAATAATATAAACATGCGATGCGAAGCGAACCACAATAATGAGCGGGAGCTGAATACTAGACGCAACTATAACTAATCTGCATTAATCTAATATAAGTCCTACAAATGGTGCCTTTTGAAATAACACGAATCATGGTGTTTTGAAAATAGGGGCTACGGTGTTTTTATGAAAAGATACGTCTTTTGACATATCCGTACGATCCCTTGGGCTGTCCTTTAAAATACCCACGATTCGTTAGTTTTTGAAATAGGTAAGAATCGAATCTAATCTAACAACTAAACTAAACTAAAGGGCTAAGCTAACAAGCTGGACTACAGGTAAGGAAACCGCCTAACATCTGAGTCGATCCATGTACATACCTGTATATATATTAGTCGGTGATCCCGCCTCAATAATATCATATCCGATACCACATCTATAATCAGACATCCCAAGTCAAGAGTGCGGATCAATCATCAAGATATAGCTCGTACGTAAATCCGTCGTACGGCATCCCAAATCTGGGTACGGGTCAATATCATATTCCTCACACCATTCCTCTGGTATCCTCTTTATTCAAGATCATAGTCTAGGGTACTGACCTTTGTCTAGTACAATACTAATATCCTCAATATACTCATGATCTGACTACTGATCGACAATCTCGTACAAACCGATATCGTCAGCACATATATCATCAAGGAGTATACATCGCCCTATACGGCCTAATATCAATATCCTAGCATATCATGCCTCATATCACGATCACATGACGACCATTTTATTTATAACACTATTCACCCGTATCGTCGTTCAAAGACCCGCTATAATATCAGGACGTATCTCAAATACGAATCCTGCCATATCACCGATATCACAACCTCAACAAAAATCTCATCGACTCATCTCAAACCCAAGTATCATCCTCAAATCCGTATGTGAACACATAGTCCCATATCCATGTGAACACATAACTATATATTTCCGAAAACACCAAATGGAAGAAGAATGTATGAAAGTATGGGTGAGTGTGTGCATGAATAGTGCGACCACTACTCTAGGGTTTCGCGATACTAAACCATCCATATTTATCATCAATAAACTCAAACAAAATATAATCAATAAATGTGCGTATACGTATTCGTATACATCACCACGAACCGCGGGGGGTGCTATACGCCATCCACCCGACTTCTCCCCGTAGATATAAATCTACTCACCTGGTCCTCGCTCGCCGGTGCCGACGTCGCCATGCGCTTGCTTGTCGTCTCGAAGTCCACATGGGGTACCTACATATCATAACGCACCGTATCGCATTAAAATCCGACTCATGACCAAAACGACGCACGAATCCCACATAGGTCAAAACCTATGGTTGCCTTCACAAATCGACCCAAAAACCCCTCGACGTCGGCGTACAAACGCCAAACCATCGAGAAAGCTCCCAACACACTCATTTGTACAATTACAAGCACTAATTATAATATAAAATAGCTTAAAATTCACAAAAACCCCAATTTCACTTAAAAAGTCATTTTCCCGAAAATCTAGCAAGCACAAATCACCGTTTTAGTACAAAACTCGATGTTTAAATGAATGTAGCGGCCAATATACTTATTAAATATCTTAAATAAGTCATATAAATCATTTCCATAATTTAATTTCACCAAACCATATATGTTCAAAAAAACTAGTATGCAAAAATACCGATTTTAACTCTTTTTAAAGCAAAATTGACAATTTAACAATTAAGCTTGGTTTTGCATGATCCAAAGTCATTAAACCACTCATTATAATATTAATAATGACATGAAACCATAATTATATTTTAATCTAAAGCATTTAACAATTTTCCAAAAACCCTAGTTAGCAAAATAACTTAATTAGGACATTTTATAAGTAATGGTTTGTAATTAACAACTAGATTAGCTTTCTACTAAACTTAAGATGTTAATCCACATCACTAAACCATGCACAATATATCACAACACAATTTCACAACAAAACCCTAATCTAAACCTCCTCTTGAAAACCCACATCTTTAAATTAACCCATAATTAAACGTATAATTAGGCTAGACTAAAGTATTTAGCAACAATTTAAACAAAAGGCCAAGATTTATACCTCATGAACCATGGATGAAACTTGAGATCTAGACCTCCAATTTGAAATCCTTGCACCAAGATCCATGCTAAAGGAGATGAGAGAAAATGGGTAGGAGTCGGATTTGGATTTTAGCTTGATTTTTGAGGTATTTTGATGAATTTTTTATGCAAAATGAGAGAGGGAGAGAGAGGGGCTATTGGTGGTGCAGGAAATGGGAGGGCTCGGCTGAAATTGAGGGAAGAGGAAGAGAGAGTGAGGTGGGGAAGGATAACATCTAGTCAACCTAGTCAAAGTCCACTCTCATTTCTACATTTCCTTTTTCTATTCTTTTGCAAAACAAGTGGGGACAAGAGAGGGGGGGCTGCTGAATTCAGCCAAATGGGAGGTAAAATGGGGGTGTGTGAGTGTGGGTATGGGTGTGGGGTGATGGAAAATGATAAATACTATACCCCAAACATCCATTAACACTAAATTCACTATTTAAGCCTTTTTCTTAGATATTTTCTAAACCGTTTTGGCAAACCATTTCATTTCAAAAACCACATGATAAAATTTTGTTTAATGTGTTATGATGCACAAAATTTGTTTAACTCATTCCAATTTATAATTTTCCCTAATTAAATATATTAGTGACGGCTTAAAATACTATTAAAATAATTAATTTCGGAAAATTTTTCAGAAAATTTGAAATTTCACCATTGGCTCAATAAACGCTAAATACTAGCAATTACATAGCTAGATTATATATATTTAATTTTTATAATAAGATATTTGCATTTTGACTTTTTACAGAAAAACCTCTTATTTTACCGATTTTCCGAAATTTCACCGAAACGATTTTCAAAACGTTACAATCTTCCCCCTTAAAGAAATTCGGTCCCCGAATTTAAATTCAAACTCCCCCCAAATACAAAAACATCTAAGCAAAACCATCAAGTCGTCGAGGCTCCGAAATCATAAGTACATAAAATGCATCATAGCGCAATACATGCGCATGGGTAATGAGCAGATAACTCAAACTCCGTCAAGTATCCCGCAATCATCGGAGTCATAGTAAAGACACAATGTCAAATCAAATACCAAAACCAATATGATATAACTTGAAACTATACACGTAAATATCAAATCTATATATGTAATTATCTGAAGGAAATGCATGTCAAATCTCTTAAAGTTGCTGTGCAATGCACATAACACTGCACAGTGGCGGACGTCTATCATAAGAAAATAACTATATACATATATACCTTTGTTTGAAATGTACGTTCCGCCGTTTTGGGAAACAATTTAGAAGGGTTTTCCTTGTTTTAAACGTTTCGCGTCATATCAGACACGTAGGTAAATACTGAGACTATAGCTCGTTTTTTTTTTTGAAATTCCCTTCAATAGCTATCAATGCATGCAAAATACATTCAGGTACTGTCCTCTGACTAGTCCTGCTTAGTACGAAAACACTTAGCAAATATCATAAAATGTACTGCTCCATAGAATCAATCCAAAAGTGCGTATGAAAACCCTGTGCGTTCGGTGCGCACGGAAATCAAAATCCATAAATGTACCATACATGCGCGCAGAAACAATATCTATGTGCATCGGGTGTGCACGAAACATCTGTCAATGGCAACAGGTGTGCCTGACAGCAAAACAGGTGCATCTGACATGCACGAAAAATCTCGATTTAGTGCATCTGGTGTGCACCAAAATCGTATCTCAAAACATGTGCTCAACATGCGCGAAAATCCAATTCAGGTGCATCCTTCATGCACGAAATCATGAAATCCAATATCAAGCGCCGAACATGCGTAAAATCAAATCAGGTGTACAAGGTGCATAGAACAAACATCGAGTATCACAATCGAAATCGAAGTCCAGCGCATCTAAGTGCACAAAATGCGTATTACTGCACAGCAAGCATATGTGAACTATACCGAGTGCAAAAACTAATTCGTATGCGTACATACGCACAAAATCAACTCAACTGTATGAAACCCATAAAATCGTAAACATGCGAAATCAAGGCACGAAAATGATATCAAGTGCAACAACTGTGCAAAAATCGTAAATACTCAGTAGGTGCAACCATGGTACATGAAAAACAATTATCATGAAACTCAATCATCAAAATCAGGCATGCGAATAGATCGTCCAAAATACCGAAATCAAATATGGCGGAATAGTCCCACTCAAGCACATCCTCCAAGAATCTCTGGCCAACTGTCGTGGTCACTCATAGCATGTCTCGCCGACGATCCTGAACTCTGGCCTGCCAGTGTGCATACTGATTAGTCGAAAATATTGCATATTTTAGCCGGCAATTTCCTCATCATTTGCATCCATATAGAAGTGTTCGGCATTCATATTTTACATATTAACAAATCTGTCACAAATTATCAGATTATATGTATTAGACCTTAAAATCGGCATTTCTAGGAAAATTGACTGCATTGCATGGCATCGCAATATTTCTATATATCGCAACCCGTGTTTCAAAGTCTGTGCAGGAAACTAGAAGCGTGCTCAAATCAACGCTGCTCAAAAGATACGCCAACTCACAAACTTCAGATCTGGTATCAATCCAAAGGAGCAATCACAAATTAACACATCAGAGAAAAACCCAAACTCCAGTACAAAGCTTCACCAGAAGAACTAAAGCCCAAGCCCATCAAAGAGCCACGGATCCGCGGCAGAAGCTGGCTTGAGCCGCGGATCCGCGGTGGATCCAGGGATTCAGACATCAATCTTTGTACCACAATGCTTCATTCAGGGCCCACTGCTCAGAAATGTATCTCAAATTCCAGAAGACTCCAGGCGTTTCTGCCAGATCAGCAAACTAGGGTTTCCAAGATTAATTAATCCTAGCTTAAAGCCAAAGCTAGCTCCTAACAAACTACCTTCTAGAAGACTCAACAAACTTTTGGAGGGAACTACAATTTCAATCCTAGACTTAGGGTTTGGGTGTTCTATAAATAAGACCCTAGGCTCACTTGTGAAGGATCTGGGATCCAATTATTCAATCTTGGAATTCAATACTATTGAATCAATCCATTAGTTCATTCTCTCTCTTCATCTTCTTCTTCCACAAGTTTAGTGAGAGAACTTGTGTGAAACCCTAACCCTAAATCCCAATCAAAAGCCAAGATCCTGAGTACCCATCAAGCAAGAAGCCGTGCAACCTTTTATGAGCCGAGCCGTTCTTCAACAGAGTAAGTGGTCCAAGCCGATCCGCGACTCACGGAGCCGAGCGACGCCAATTCAACAATTTAGATTCTTCCTCTTGTAGTTCTTGAGCGATTGTAATCAAAGTATTGATATAAATAAAAGGTGATATTCTTTTATCTTGTTTTCTTTAAATTCTTGCATCATGAATCAATCTAAATTTCTAGTTATAATTCTTGTTGTGATGTTTGAGTAATACTCCGCTCGTCAAGGAGTCGAGACGATCAATAGAATGATGTTGTAATATATCTGAAAACGATTCTTGATTCCTACGAGTTTTGTAAACCCTAGCAACTTCAAGAATCGACGACCCATTTCGTTGCGATGCTTTCTTGATTGATATCGCTCGAAATTGGGAAGTTACGATCGTTTCTTGAAATTGCTAGAGGCTAGAGTGTGAATGATATCGACGAAAGAACAAGGGTCTCAAGAAAGCCCTAACTCTCGTCGATCATCATCGATCTAGTATCAATCCTTCGAAGGACAAGAACACGTTATCTTTAGATTACATCACGTCTGTCGATCCTATCGATTCCTACGAGCCTCATTTAGATTCTTGACATTTTGGTTGGAAATATTATCCAAACCCTATTCTTGAGTGTTTATCAGTTTCTTGATTCTTGAGTAAACTCGTGACACCTGAATCAATTGATAAATTCTTGAATCACGTTTCTTTTCTTTTCGATTAACTTTTCGATTCAAACAAATTAAACATAGAAACGAATCGCACAATCCCTGTGGACGATCCGCACTTGCTAACGAAATCTAAACGACACCGTTATTGATTGCGGTCAAATATTTTTTGGTTGTGATTTCTATACTATTTTCTACATTACACAGTCCGGAAAATCGTATCAATCAAATGGCGCCGTTGCCGGGGATCGCGCGCTAATTCGTTTCATATTATAGTTTGAATTGAAAGAATTATTCCATTGTTATTTTGAGATCAAAATTCGTGCAAACCCTAAACGATTTGTTGTGGTTCATTGCAAGGAAATCTGGAGCTGTTTGGAAATTGGAAAAAAATTTGGAAAATACCAGAAAGCTGAGGGAGTCTACAAAGTCTCTCTGAAGAATTTTGGTGGGGTGATCTCATCAAGAGACCGCGTTTCCGCGGTGGGAGTGCCCAATAGCGGCGGTTCCGCGGCGAGATTAGGGAATCTCTGTGCCAATTGCTTCATGTGAATTCATACCTTCTCCTCTCTCCTCTTTTAGCTCCAACTAATACTTTGCTGCAGGATTCTTTGCAAATAATCGCAGCGCCGCAAAAGCAAAAAATTAAATTTGTGCGTGATTTTGATTTCTTGGTTGTTTGCATTCTAAATACGGAAATTAAGGGGCACGGCCAAATCCAAATTAGGTGGGGATTTCATTACCCTTCCTAGGCCCCGAAAACCACCAAACTTGCATCCGCATTAACCCACATTAACTAAAAGAAATCTAGAGAAGACTCTAAGGACTGTCGCGCTCAATTAGGACAAGAGAAGGCCGTGGGTAATTCATTGCTTATCCGCGTTTTCTTGTGGTGCCTAAGGCGAGTGTGTCTAAGGCTAGTGGTTTTTAATTAGGCCCACTACTTACGTAGTGGAGTACCTTCCCACTTACCTGGCACTTATCCGGCCACAGGGGGACAAAGAGGCAGTGGAGGATTCTATCCTACGACTTGTCTTTTGGCAGTTAGGAGCGGTCTAGAGCCGGACCTAGGTGACCACTAGATTCTAGGGTTTGTGTGCTGCATTTGTTTTGTCGCATCATTTTTTCAAAAATCCGTCCCTTTTTCAAAACAAACACCGCATTCATTCATTACCCCTAATTATAAGCCAACGCTGCCACTTGTACTAACCCATTTTAGTGCAAGATAGGTTGGACACGAGATTCTAGTGCCCGTTTAGTCCGCGTATCTTTTATCGACTCCGAAGTCGATATTTCTCCATTTACCTTTTCTTTACCCACTACCACACCCACACCGATGGATCCGAATCTATCAAACTTCTTTAACCCTAATCTGCCGCCGTCCGTTGGTGCGCAGAATCCACCCCGCATCTCTCTCCAGGAGAGGTGCAATCCACTTAGAGGTCCTCTTTCGACCTGCTTATCCACACCACCAGCCAATGGGGATAACTTTGAGATTAAGCCCCAGTATATCAACCTTTTACCCAAATTTCATGGACTCGAGACTGAGGACGCTTACGTTTTCATTACCAAATTTGAAAACGTATGCGCAATGATGGGTACGTCACAACTTTCAGTGGATGCTATGCGTCTACGACTTCTTCCATTTACTTTGTGCGATATAACCGAGAAGTGGCTATATAACACTACCGCACACTCTATTACGAATTGGGAAGAATTCGTCGCTGCATTCCTTAAGAAATTTTACCCAATACAGAAGACAGCTCGAATCCGTAGCGAACTGAATCAATTTGCCCAGCTCCCTGCTGAACCATTTTCAAAATGCTTTGAACGTTTCAAGGATCTATTGGTTCAGTGTCCTCATCACGGCATCCCGAGATGGGAATTATGCCGAATCATTTATGAAGGCATTAACCCAAGCACTAAACAGAGCCTTGAAAACATGTGTCAAGGTACTTTTATGACCAAAGATGATGGGGAAGCTTGGAAGTATTTAGAAGAGTTCGCTGAAAAATCACTACAGTGGGAGAGTGGAACCCAACCATTGAATAGGGGTGGCGTACACCAAATAGATGTGTCCATAGGTGTTTGAGCTGAGATGGCAGTAATGCAAAAGAAGCTCGACGCTATGGAACACAAATTTGCAGCAGCCTCCCTAAACCCAGTGTCACTCCCCAAAACAGTTTGTGGGTGCTGTTCTGATCCGTCTCATTTAACGGAAGAATGTCCATTAAACTCTGCGTTTCAAGGTCACGAGCATTCTAATGCCGCATTTCAAAGACCTCGAAACGATCCTTATTCTTCCACGTACAATCAGGGTTGGAGGAATCACCCGAATTTCGCTTGGAACCAAAACCAATCTCAAAACACGGTTCCAAACACGAATAATTTTCAAAGGGCTCTTCCTCCACCACAACAGCAACCCCTTCAACTCACTCAGCACCCCTATCAGTCACAAAATTTCCAAAACCAGGGCAACACTCCTGCACAGTCTAATCCTATCCAGTCATGTTCTGACGAGTTCTCTCAATTCACTCAAACCATGAAATCACTTTTATCAAATTTCATAGAGGTTTCGACTGAGGTTAGATCTTCCGTCAGTGAGATAAAGAAAAACTCAGCATCCCAAGCTGAGAGTATCAGATCGATGGAAGCTGAAATCGCACGCTTAAAAGCCGAAATGAGTGGGAGAGAAAAAGGGAAACTTCCCTCTCAACCCCTACAGAATCCTGGGCATTACAATATAAATGCCATCACAACGTTGAGATCGGGAAGAGTGCTGAATAATAATGTCGGGGAAGGTATTGATGATACTGAAAATCATATCAACACCCCGGCTGAGACCTTTCTACACACACACACTTCTCCTTCTGATTCTTCTTCTTCTACCACACCATCTTCTCGTGAGCCTATTCTTCATTTCCCATTAGGCTCGACACCTTCTCCCAACCCTTATAGTTCTCCACGGACGGTCCCCACACCTCTTTTGGGACCTCGTCTACCCCATCTTCCTTCTCCTGTGATGGACCCTGCGCTTATTGCGAAAGCTCCTTACCCGAACCGGTTAAGGGCTAATAGAACGAGTCCTCATATGGAGAAAATTTTAGAAATGTTCAAACAGGTTAACATCAATATCCCTCTCCTAGATGCGATTCAACAAGTCCCCGCATATGCGAAAATTCTTAAGGACTTGTGCACTAGGAAGAGGAAGACTCAAGTGCCAAAGAAGGTCTTCATGTCTAATAATATTAGCACTGCTTTTATTCCCCAGCTTCAAAGAAAAGAAAGGACCCAGGATGTCCTACAATATCGATTTCAATTGGGGGTAAAAACATAAATCGTGCTCTTTTAGACCTTGGTGCAAGTGTTAACCTGCTTCCTTATTCTGTCTATGAGCAATTAGGGATTGGAGAGCTGAAACCTGCTCATTGCACTCTCCAGATGGCAGACCGATCTATCACCAAACCAAGGGGTGAATTAGAGGATGTATTGATAAAGGTCGGGGAATTTTTTTTCCCTGTAGACTTCATTGTGCTCGACACACATCCTGTAGCAAACCCCCGGGGCCAAATTCCGGTGATTCTGGGTCCTCCTTTCCTTGCCACTTCCAACGCTGTTATAAACTGTAGAAACGGTTCAATGAACTTATCATTTGGAAATATGACCATTGAACTAAATATCTACAAAGTTGGAAGTCAGCCATCAGAACCCTCTGCTTATATTTTAGATGTGTGCTCTGTCCATGAGATCGCTCCCGATAGTTGTGGAGCCGAGGAACTTTGCTTTACTGATCTCGATGACATTACCACATCTCTGTTTGATTTCACACATGATCTTAGTGAGGACACTTTCTCTACACTTGAGTCCTGCACTTCTGACTTTTCTCCACCCGAGTCTGTATCTTTCACAGGCTCTGAGCTTCTTTGTAAATCCAAAAATTGCTCAATGATCCCTCCTTCTATCATTTCTCCGCCCGAGTTAGATCTAAAAATTTTACCTTCTCACCTTAAATATGCATATCTAGGTGAGAATGAGTCTTTACCGGTTATCATATCCGCTTCTCTTGCATCAGAGCAAGAGAATGCACTTTTATCGGTATTGAGATCTAACAAAGAGGCGTTTGGTTGGAGTATGGCGGACATCAAAGGGATTAGTCCCTTGATAGTTGAACATCATATACATGTGATGGATGATGCCAGACCGACCCGAGAACCACAGAGACGGTTGAATCCCGTCATGAAGAAAGCTGTCATGAAAAAGATCGTCAAATGCTTAGATAATGGTATTATATTCCCCATCTCCGATAGCCAGTGGGTGAGTCCTATACATGTCGTTCCTAAGAAATCCGGCATCACAGATATAACCAATGAGGCGAATGAGTTGATTCAGACACGCGCCCAAACTGGGTGGCGTGTATGTATCGATTATAGAAAACTCAACGCTGCTACGAGGAAAGACCATTTTTCTCTACCATTCATTGATCAGATGCTGGAACGCTTAGCAGGACGAGAGTATTATTGTTTTATGGATGGATACTCAGGCTATAATCAGGTCCCCATCACCAAAAAGGATCAAGATAAAACCACTTTTACTTGTCCTTTTGGTACCTTTGCTTACAGTCGCATGCCCTTTGGGTTATGCAATGCTCCCGCTACCTTTCAGCGGTGTATGATGGGGATATTCTCTGGTATGGTAGAGAATTTTCTGGAGATCTTTATGGACGATTTCTCGATTTTTAGAGACTCTTTTTCTGATTGCCTTGCGAATCTTGACGCTGTTCTTACTCGTTGCAAAGAGAAGAACTTGACTTTGAACTGGGAAAAATGCCATTTTATGGTCCAGGAAGGAATTGTTCTTGGACATGTCATTTCACAGAAAGGCATTGAGGTTGACAGAGCTAAGATAGATTTCATTCAAAACCTACCTCATCCCAAAAGCGTCAAAGATATTCGATCTTTCCTTGGCCATGCGGGCTTTTATAGGAGATTCATTAAGGACTTTAGCAAAATTGCTAGACCTTTAACTCTTCTACTGGCCAAGGATACGACCTTCCATTTTGACTCGGACTGCGAGACAGCTTTCGACTCACTTAAACACTCACTCACTTTAGCCCCCGTTTTATCATCACCAAACTGGGACTACCCCTTTGAGCTGATGTGTGACGCATCCGATTTTGCAGTAGGTGCAGTCTTAGGACAGCATATCGAAAAGATGCCACACGTGATATACTATGCAAGTAAGACCCTGAATGATGCGCAAATCAATTATACAACCACAGAAAAAGAACTCTTAGCGGTTGTATTTGCATTAGAAAAATTCAGGCCTTACTTAATTGGCTCACCTATTGTTGTATATACTGACCATTCCGCTTTAAAACATCTTCTGGCAAAGAAAGATTCAAAAGGTCGACTAATACGTTGGATCCTACTGTTACAAGAATTTGATCTTGTTATCAAAGATAAGAAAGGATGTGAAAACGTAGTAGCTGACTACCTTTCACGCATCATTGCTTCTCTTGTGACCCTGCCGATCGATGACTCGTTTCCTGACGAGCAATTCTTGAGCGTATCCAATGAACCATGGTTCAGGGATATTATGAACTATCATGCCACGGGACTGATACCCAGCGATTGGTCAAAACAGGACAAATATCGTTTTCTATCTCAAGTAAAACACTTTTACTGGGACGAGCCATATTTGTTTAAATATTGTCCTGATCAGATCATTCACCGGTGTGTCCCGAATGAAGAGTTCAAGAGTGTTCTTTCATTTTGACATGATCAGGCTTGTGGGGGTCACTTTGGTCCTAGAAAGACAGCGGAAAAGGTTTTGCAATATGGATTTTATTGGCCAACCTTATTCAAGGACGCATTTGACTATTGCAAAACCTGTACACAATGTCAGTATACGGGTAGAATATCCCAGAGGAATGAAATGCCTCAGCAACCCATCTTGGTTGTTGAAATATTTGATTTTTGGGGCATTGATTTTATGGGTCCTTTTCCCAACTCCTTTGGGAATTTGTACATATTGCTGGCGGTTGATTATGTCTCAAAGTGGGTAGAAGCCATTCCATGTCGCACTAATGACAAGAAAGTTGTCAATAAGTTCTTAAAAGAGAATATCTTCTCGCGATTTGGACACCCACGCGCTATCATTAGCGATAATGGGACACATTTCTGCAACAGGTCTTTCGAGACTCTGATCCGAAAATACTCAATCAACCACCGACTTTCTACACCCTATCATCCCCAAACAAGCGGGCAGGCTGAAATCTCAAACAGACAAATCAAACTTATCCTGGAGAAAACTGTTGCTAAAAATAGAAAAGAATGGTCGACCAAACTGACGGATGCTCTTTGGGCATTCAGAACTGCATTTAAGACCGACCTAGGAATGTCTCCATATAGGATAGTGTTTGGAAAAGCATGTCATTTACCCGTCGAGATAGAGCATAAAGCATTGTGGGCTATAAAGGAAATAAATTTTGATCTAAACCTTGCTTGCAACTTTCGGAAGCTGCAACTTAATGAGCTAAGCGAACTCCGCGATGAAGCTTATGATAACGCTGTAATCATAAAGAATAGGACTAAGGTTTTTCACGATAAAAACATTTTAAGGAAAACATTTTCACCTGGTCAACAAGTCCTTCTTTATGATTCACGATTACACCTTCATGCGAGTAAGCTCCGATCTCGATGGAAGGGACCTTTTATTGTGCGGTCTGTATACCCGCACGGGGCAGTAGAAGTAGAAAATGTTAAAAACGGCACCTTTTTCAAAGTGAATGGACATAGACTTAAATTGTATTTTTCCACTGACCCCACGGAGGAGCTCTTGTTCTTACAAGAGCCAGTTTATTTGGATTAAAATTCCTCCGTCTCACCTTCATATCCTGTATATCATTGCATCTATTTTTGAATGAAGGTGAGTGAAAAGAGTAAGTTTGGGGGAAGTTCTTCACTTATATATTTTTCCCCCACTAATAATTTCCCCCAGGCTTACAGTTTTTGTAGGTATAGCATTTGGCAACAGTGAGGACACTGTTGAAAACAAGTTTGGGGGAGGTTTGTGCTTATTTTCGCATCATTTACATATCATCTGCATAAGCACAAAACATTTTTTTTTTTTAAAAAAAATCTATAAAAATTGAAAAATTTTCAAAACCCATAAAAATTTAAAAATTTTCAAGTATAAAAATAATTTTAATATTTACACTTTTTGTATATAAATAAGATAATGAAAGTTTAGATAGTGAAAAGTTACATCCATGAGATTAGAAAAATTTAAGAAAACTAAGAAAATTAGAAGTTTTCTTATACGAACTAGTAATAAGTAGTTATGAGCCGTTGTCGCAAGGGTTAGTAAGATGAAGGACGTCACTAATCTGAGGATAAAAATAAGTCTGAAAAATAGTTTCCATTCTGGAAGCCAAACATTTTGAACGTTGATACCCTGCTATTCGCACTTACACACGTCTTGAAGCCTGGGATAGTAGAGGATACCCTGAAATGCTCTTGTCTTAAAGCCGATGTATGAAGGAAAAAAAAATGAATAAAAAAAAATTATAAAGTGGTGAGAAAAAAATGAACACTGGTTTTGTTATCACTAAGGGCAATAAAAAATATATAGTGAGGGTGCCTCTTCACCTAGTGCCCTAAGGCCAACTGGTCTAGGAGTCACTGCTATGCCTGAGGTGGTGCAAGACGAGGAAAATACACCAAGTAAGCAAGTACAGGAGTAATCGGTCGGTTAGTACCTCAAGAAGTATTAACGGTCGCATGAAAGTGTGTGAGCAATCTCATCTAAATAATCATTAATTAAAAAGTACTGAGGCTGATGGGAAAGAGTATGATAGCTTGAATTGAATTCTTCGGGTGTAGGGATGTCCTTTACACACACGCAGGGTTATATGATCGATGTTTGGAATAAAGATAGGAATGAAGAATAAGATGATGTTTTATTGAGGGAGGACGTGATTTCTAACATCTTTTCATGACCATTAAGATAGGGCTCATGACAACCGAAAAGCTAGCTTAGTTGGAAACCCTAATTTTCAAGGCTTTTCTTTTACAATTATTGTCTTTAAATGTAATATTCATGATATTTCTTTTATTATTGGATTTTGTGGGTGCAATCCGCTGAAAACCCTCAGGAGACAACACTCCTCCTACTAGGGACACCTAGAGGTTTAAAGGCTTGTTGCACATGCTCAGTGTAATCGTGTTGCCTACGAAAGTGTGCTAGTTAGTTTTTCTTTTTCTTTATTTTCTCCTTCTCTTTTTAATAAAACAGTTCGCTCGAGACGATCGAAATTAAGTTTGGGGGAATTTGATTAGTCGAAAATATTGCATATTTTAGCCGGCAATTTCCTCATCATTTGCATCCATATAGAAGTGTTCGGCATTCATATTTTACATATTAACAAATCTGTCACAAATTATCAGATTACATGTATTAGACCTTAAAACCGGCATTTCTAAGAAAATTGACTGCATTGCATGGCATCGCAATATTTCTATATATCGCAACCCGTGTTTCAAAGTCTGTGCAGGAAACTAGAAGCGTGCTCAAATCAACACTGCTCAAAAGATACGCCAACTCACTAACTTCAGATCTGGTATCAATCCAAAGGAGCATTCACAAATTAACACATCAGAGAAAAGCCCAAACTCCAGTACAAAGCTTCACCAGAAGAACCAAAGCCCAAGCCCATCAAAGAGCCGTGGATCCGCAGTGGATCCAGGGATTCAGACATCAATCTTTGTACCACAATGCTTCATTCAGGGCCCACTGCTCAGAAATGTATCTTAAATTCCAGAAGACTCCAGGGGTTTCTGCCAGATCAGCAAACTAGGGTTTCCAAGCTTAATTAATCCTAGCTTAAAGCCTAAGCTAGCTCTTAACAAACTACCTTCTAGAAGACTCAACAAACTTTTGGAGGGAACTACAATTTCAAACCTAGACTTAGGATTTGGGTGTTCTATAAATAAGACCCTAGGCTCACTTGTAAAGGATCTTGGATCCAATTATTCAATCTTGGAATTCAATACTATTGAATCAATCCATTAGTTCATTCTCTCTCTTCATCTTCTTCTTCCACAAGTTTAGTGAGAGAACTTGTGTGAAACCCTAACCCTAAATCCCAATCAAAAGCCAAGATCCTGAGTACCCATCAAGCAAGAAGCCGTGCAACCTTTTATGAGCCGAGCCGTTCTTCAACAGAGCAAGTGGTCCAAGCCGATCCGCGACTCACGGAGCCGAGCGACGCTAATTCAACAATTTAGATTCTTCCTCTTGTAGTTCTTGAGCGATTGTAATCAAAGTGTTGATATAAATAAAAGATGATATTCTTTTATCTTGTTTTCTTTAAATTCTTGCATCATGAATCAATCTAAATTTCTAGTTATAATTCTTGTTGTGATGTTTGACTAATACTCCGCTCGTCAAGGAGTCGAGACGATCAATAGAATGATGTTGTAATATATCTGAAAACGATTCTTGATTCCTACGAGTTTTGTAAACCCTAGCAACTTCAAAAATCGACGACCCATTTCGTTGCGATGCTTTCTTGATTGATATCGCTCGAAATTGGGAAGTTACGATCGTTTCTTGAAATTGCTAGAGGCTAGAGTGTGAATGATATCGACGAAAGAACAAAGGTTAAAAGATGAAACCCTAGTTTCATCAAGAAAGCCCTAACTCTCGTCGATCATCATCAATCTAGTATCAATCCTTCGAAGGACAAGAACACGTTATCTTTAGATTACATCACGTCTGTCGATCCTATCGATTCCTACGAGCCTCATTTAGATTCTTGACATTTTGGTTGGAAATATTATCGAAACCCTATTCTTGAGTGTTTATCAGTTTCTTGATTCTTGAGTAAACTCGTGACACCTGAATCAATTGATAAATTCTTGAATCACGTTTCTTTTCTTTTCGATTCAAACAAATTAAACATAGAAACGAATCGCACAATCCCTGTTGACGATCCGCACTTGCTAACGAAATCTACACGACACCGTTATTGATTGCGGTCAAATATTTTTTGGTTGTGATTTTTATACTATTTTCTACATTACACAATCCGGAAAATCGTATCAATCACAGTGCTAGTACAGTTTTTCTTGTATTATGTACATTTGATATTGTGGGGCGAGCGTCCGACATGTGGACTGCCGTCACTGCCTGTTTGTATTATTATTTTGGGGCACGACCAGGTTGCGGTCGGTGTACCCGTTGTATGTATATTTTACTTTCTGTACTAGGATTGCCCCGTGGAGGGGTGCACGGATAGCCGGGTTCTAGAGGGCAACAAGCCCGCATCTCATGGCATTGAGATGGAGGGGGCTTTACTCTAGAATTGACGGGCTATTCGCCGCACTCGTAGGGGGTACAGGTTGACCCAGGAGGGGTGCCCAAGTTGCCGGATTCCGTGAAGTGCCGGGTGGTCCATTCACGTCGCTGAAGGGGGCTGCCTCGCTTCAGGTTTTGGCGGGTAACTTGCCGTGCCCGTAGGGGTCTAGGATTTTCATTGCACAGGCTATCCACATGACAAGGGGAACGTCGGGTTTCAGTAGTGGCTCTGTGAAACCCGGGGATCCCAGATATCTGTATTGTTTCTGTGATGCTGTACATTTCTGTGATGTTGCATTTTATCACACCTTGAGCGAATATAATATATTAGTATATATATTAGTAGATGTTGTATATGTTTTGCATCCGCGCTAGTCCAGTCCCCGCTCTGTCGTCAGTTAGCTAACCTAACGGGTAATGACGGGACCCAGTGGTGAATGCGGATGGCATATACGTACATCAGTATATTTTCGTTCTTTGTGGTCTGATCAATTGATGGGACTGCGTTGATTCGGATCAATGCAAGTTAAAACAAACCTAATCTGATGTTGTTGGAACATTTTTTCAAAAAGCTGTTATTTGCAAGGACGTTCACTTTTGTTTTGCATCGTGGTATTCAGTTGGAATATCCTGCTCCTCAGTCGATGAGGCAAGGGCCGAGATCCCTTCACCGAGAGTGACCCCTTGGACAAAAAGTTTGCGTCAGGGCAATGACTTCACTATAGCCGATTACTTTTGCTTTGCATCGTGGTATTCAGTTGGAATATCCTGCACCTCATTCTATGGGGAAAGAGTCGAGATCCCTTCACCGGGAGTGACCTCTTTAGCGAAGGTTTTCGTCACTATATTTTTAAAAGCTATCCGGTTCCTTCAACGATATCAAGTTCTTTACGTTAATGGTTTTCGCCAGAAACCATTCGTAGCCCTCCATCATTTCAGTTAAATATTCGGTAGTATTCAAGCTATGTATTTTGACCTCACGCCAAGGCATAGTGTTTGGTAGCTGCCCGGTATTTATCTGTTGCATAGATAGATGCGTTAGTTTGGGACAGTCGTACTACTATTTTGGCCTACGTCAAGGGTATGTACGGGTGGGTTCAAATTAACCTGGACAATGATGGGTAGAACTTGACATGTGACTTATGATATTTTGACCTCACGCCAAGGTCATAAGAGCATAAAAATCACATCGGGAGTTTCAAAAAAACTGAAACTTGCCAGATATGCGCATACCTTCTGGAGTGTGATAGCGTGAGCGGATTCCGTCACGTTATCATGCGATGATAGTTGGATCCCGATTCCCACTGATGAGTTAGTTTACTCCTCGGGTAACCCCGACTAATTCTTCTTTCAGGTTTGGAGGAGAATTTGACGTTACAGTGGGAGGTTTCCAGATTAGATAAATTGGTAACCATTCTGATCTAGGTTAGAGTGCACGCTGAGTGTTTCTTTTCTCTCTCTCTTTGGCAGCGACCATTGACCCGACCCTAAGACTATGACTCAGTGACCATAATTAACCGAACCTTCTTAAACACCGGCTTTTGGATTGTCAAAGTTGCGAACCTCATTGCCACTCCTACTTTTACCCTTTTCTCCAGGACACCCCGTATTACTACGAACGTCCACTTCCATTGGACAAAACCATCGTATGGTTATATACGAACTCGAAGGGATTTATTCGAGGATGGTTTCTGGTTCTGGAGAAAACGAATATGACTATTCAGTTGTCTTTTCCTTCTACCTTCTCTCAGGTTGCGAGTACCCCTTAGATTAGGGGATAGTACACCTATTACGAAAATTGGATAGTCTTCTTCCAAACCATAGGCAGGTGCCGACCGGTAGGGAATGAAGAAAACCAATTAGCCTAACGATGGTGTACATAAGGTATTAAGTTAAGACAAAGCAAGGGATTAGTAAGAGGGCAAAGTAAACTGCGACTGCTATTTACGACCAAACCAGGTATTTCATTACCACTCCCACTTCACCTTTGTATTTCTCCAGGACACTCCGTATCACTACGAAGATCCACAGTTTATTGGATACTCCATCGTATGGTTATATACGAACTCGAAAGGAACTTGTTCCAGTTCGGGGATGGATTCTGGTCCAGGAGAAATAGGAATAAGGTTTATTCAGTTTTCTTTTATCTTTACCTTCTCTCGCATTGCGAGTGCTCCTAGGATTAGGACAGTACACCCATTATGCTTATTGGATAGTCTTCTTCCAAACCATAGGCTGGTGCCGAACGGTAGGGAAGGAAGAAAACCATTTGGCCTAAAGGGGTGTGCAGAAGGTAAAGACCAAAGACATATAAAGGGATTTGGAGAGGTGGCAAAGAATTATACGGTTACAGTCGTGAATCTGGAAGAGGCATTACTAGGAATACCGGGATACCCCATCGAAACATTTCTATGTTTCAGTTTCACTGTGTACTGTTAAAGGAAAACCGATTTCCCGATTAGATACTTACTCCAGGGTATGTATTTACCAGGTACGATTCTCACATCTGTATGGTTTTACAGATGATGAGTGGGAGTTAGTTATTGGGAATTGGGTGATTATCCTCATTATATCGGGATTCGTTGTAATCGGTGATATTTGAGGAAGTCACCTGGGTTGTTTGCCAGACGGCAAATATTTGGTTTTGAATATCCGCTGTTGTGCACCAATTTTAAATTCATATATCTGTACGTCTATTTTCATAGAGTGAGATATACCTTTTTGAAATTATGTCTATGACATTTACCTATATTAGTGGATGTTTAGGTAAGGAGCATTAAACAGCGGTGTAATTCTTCTTAACCATAAGTACAGTTTTCAACCTACGACACACAGTGAATGAGTTATCAGACTCAAGGGACTTATACAGAGTATTGTATGTTGTCCAGGGTCCATCAGGACAGAGGGGTTGGTCCTCGTACTATATTCGGTTTATTTATGACTTCTCTAGTTTTTAGACAGGTGTTTCGCGGAAACACAGGGTCCGAATTTTGAGAAGTTATAGGTATTTGAATAGAGTAGAGAACCAGGTATTGCAAGTATCGGGATTCTTCAAAATGATCGAAGATGTAGATACTTGTGTATGGTATTCAGTTGATAGTAATGATTAAGAGAACTTGCTTCTCTTTCAGGTTACTCATAATTGGAAGCATTCCTAAGTTGAGTAACGCTGATAGGCCTCCTTCCATTTAGTTGACATGCACTGGAGACAGCTGCTTGATTTGAATCTGGTTCAATTAAATCAGTGCCTCTGGTTCTATATTAGATATAGAACAGTTCATATCTTAACGTTGTTAAGGTACGGGGAGTTGTCCGGTTTATGCTTAAAACCAGACTCTGGATAACTCAAGGCACGTTTCTGTAATGGCTGTTTGTGGGTTGATCCAGGCTATGACGAGGGTTGACTTTCTACCATATGGAAGATCAATAGTGATATTGTTCTAGACTCGCCACAGTTTTAACAAAAATGGATTTTTTCAGAAAACAGTAGTGGGAGTATGGTAGAACTGGAAGTGATTCCAGAACCACAAACGATTAATGAAGATTTGATAGGAACCTAAAGATTCAATCTGGTTTGACATTCCATTGGCCACTCCGCAGATACGGTGGGTAACTTCAGGCACCCGAGAGGTACTCCGGTAGCCTCAAGGACGGTGACAGGGAAGTTCTTGTTTATCCACACTTGCCATTGCTGTTGTTCCATGCTGTGAGACCCGGCAGGAGGATTAGTATAGCGTCGTTGTAAACCTGCTTTAGAAGTGTACGTTTGTATGACTCTGCCAGAGGGTTGTCGTAGTCAGTGGGAGCAGCGGAAGCATTGGTGGACAGGTGGCTTATATCTATTTATAGACTAAAGCAGATATTGCGGAGATAGATCATCAATTTCTGATGTGACAGTCATAGGTTTGACTTCATCAGAATAGGGGATGGATCTGTTGAGAAGGTAGTAGGGTGTGATGTCATGGTATTTGTATGACATACACAGAATAGGAAAAGAAACTCCTATACTACAATCGGTTATACTTTGGTCGTCACACAATGGTTTCTCCACATGGGACTTGGACATTATGTCAGACATTCTGGTCACTAGATCTATGGTTTTAGATCTAGATTTGGGTGTTTTCCAAATCAGGGTACTTTGACAGCATTCTAAGAGTATTTAGAATGGACGACTCCCAGCACGGTAGTGTACCTGCAGGTGATGGAGTCACCCTCTCTAAAGCTGTCTTACAGACTAAAGGGGAGAGGGATGTGCATGATTGGCAGATCACTTGCTCAGGCAATTGAGTTAATCATGTGATGTCAAGTACCACGCCAGATGTTGTTCTTGCACTAGATGCAATAAGTTGACATTAAAACAATCCTGGAGAAATAGTCGGAAGCAGTTTTAGAACATAAGTGGATGTTCTAGGGATATGATAACGACAGCCTTATTCAGGAGACAGTTATCATTCCAGGCTTCCAAGGTGACCTGGACGACAAGAAGGTTGTCAGAGTTATAGTTTTTCCTTTTGACGAGGGGCAGTATTTTGGACAGGTGATCCAAGGCAATACTGAGGGAGGCATGGCGCAGGATACTGATTAAATTCAGTTGACGATACAGTCTAAGAAGTTTGGATTTGGAGTTCATTTATGAGCTAGGTTCCATCAGACATCCAGACACATTCTAAGACAAGTATTGCTCATTTCGGGAGATGGCTTTCTCCGCAAACTTGAGTTATAGAGAGATATAAAAAGAAACATCAAAACGGATCCACTCACTGAGGCTATTCCTCAAACGCAATAGTTTCGCAAACGCGTTTTGTGAGACTGACTAGTAGAGGAGTTGGGTGTTCGGTATCACACGGGCTGTGAGTACGCGACATCGCAATAATTAGCCTTGAGTGCAAGTGGGAGATTGTTGGAGATAGTGCCCTCAGAGTCAATTATTGGATCACAGGTACGTGATTGTAATGATTGAGGGAGGACCTATCCCTGTAGGACAATCTTACTCGAGATGATAGTATGCTATCTGGTTTACCTTTATCATCGTGTACTGCTTTAGGTGACCTGACAGGTCGCTATTACACGTTGGTAGAGCCCCTAGGATTCTTGCTTGACCACCAGCAGTATGAGGGCGATCATATACGTGGGAGCTGGCAGTCTATAAGCATATCCTTAAATGGTCCCTAGTCGTGAGAGTTTCGAGACAGGGCATCGATACTCCAGAGTAGACTAGTGTATACAGTCGAGACCCCGACGAGGGGCGGTGGCCGGTCTCACAAGCCACTGGTGTCAGTTGGTTCACCTAAGATGTATACAGGTGCTCATTGGGTTATGAGTACACCGGACAGGACTCGCCGGGAACATGCAAGTTGGTCTTATACCAGACGTCAGATGGCAGTTCCCTGGTGACATGTGTACAGGTTAGTTCATCGACCTGGGGATCGTCATTTGTCTCGTGTGAGTTCCCACTGTACTTTGATTACTACCCTACCACGCTCAAAGGAGACGTGCAAACAGGTTTTTGTTGGGTACAGTCCCGTGCCATATGGAGGCAGTGAGCACATCTTTAGGGGTTCGTCTCTCCCGGTATTGTGGGTGAGGTCGTGCTGTGTCTAGGAGAGCCATTACACGAAGTCCTTGCCAAGGCAGGAGATTTACTGGTAGGTATTCCTGTAGTATCTCAGGGTGTTCTGGGCTACACTCCGACACGACTTGTACCACTTTTGGGGGTCTGACTTTTACCAACCCCCTAGGCCCTCCATGCGATGCTCATAGACGAACGGACCGGACTGTATGGATATTGTCACTGTCAGGCTTAGTAGGGTTGTCAGGCTGGGTTCGCTCACAGACGTCCCTTTTGGTCAATACCTGGTAGCCCGTTACGTATTGGCTTATACCTCTGACGTGCTTGTGGTTAAATCCACAACCAAGTTGTTGACGAGTCTTTAGAGTCCCCCACATTCAGTTACTCAAGCTTTCGGGCGAAACGCTGTAGAGGCCGTATGGAGATATGGCAGGGTCCGATCAGATACGTGCGGTATTGCACGAATCAGGATCGGACGGTTTGTACTAGAGGCCGTATGGATATATGGCAGGGTTCGATCAGATACGTGCGGTATTGCACGGATCAGGATCGGACGGATATTACTAGCCGGCTTTGGTTTAAGCCGGATCCTAGTATAGTACAGTGTAGATTTTGTCTCATTGCATTTGTATTTCGGTCGGAATACAAATGCGGGTGTGTATGCACAGTATCGGGGTTTTCCTGTAATTTATTACGGGACCAGTTTTCTGGAGTTGCCAGTTTGCTTTCCGTTTCGGCCAGTTGGCTTTCCGTTTCGTTCATTGGCCGAAGTTTGGTGGAGGAAGGCTTATTTGCATTTGTGCAAATAAGCTTTTGTGGAGGGGGTCTTTGCATTTTATTGTATCATGATACTTGCACCATCATTTGACTTCTTTTGACCATGATGGCTTGACTTTTGTTTTCATGATGGTTGTGGTGGAGTGTTGGACTTAGTTTGTTATCATGGTTGTTGATTGGTTGGTGGAGTGAGGGTTTGCTTGGTGAGCATTGTTTGTTATCATCACCCTTTTCTCTCTCTTGCATGATGACCATTCCTCTCACTTGCATTTTTTTGTGTGGCTATCTTTTTTCCTACACTCCCTCATTCACTCTCTCCTCTTGATTGATACATGGCCGGCCAAGCCTTGAGGGGGGCTGCCTAATTCATTTGGTGTGGGATTTTGGTTCATTTCATGTTGCAAAATTCCCACAAGATCAATCTCCAAAAACTCCAAGTATCATTCCTCCACCAAAGGCATCATCCACTACCCCAAAGTGAGACATGAGCACTACACATTCTACAGCAAATCTTGGGCACGTCGACTAGCCAGTTTCGTGCCCGAGTTGCCTCGGTATTGAGGTGGGAGCCCGTAAAAGATGCAGACGATGTGGTGCCCTTCCGGAAAGGAGGCGACGACCGGAGTTTCCGCAGGAGATCGGGACGACGACGAGAAGATCGGAGGAGACGGATCAGTCGGTATATCTCTCTTCTCCATCTTGTAGTTAGCTAGGACTAGTTAATGGTTCGATCCGGGTTTTAGTGCGCGGTGGTGCCGGTTTGCTAGTTTGCAAAATTAATGTTTATCACCGCTTCCGCATTTGGCCGTCGGATTGACGGCCGCGGCGCCTCCGTGCACTTACAATCTCATGTGCCCGTGTCAGTGCCTCAGGTAGCAATATATCATATGAATGAGGTATGAATGCATGAAAACAGAATACATGTAAATGAAGAAACTGTTTTCATAATTTAGTGAGATTTCCTTTGTATTTTTAAAATGAGATATCATAAATGAAATCAGCATAAAACAGTGCGTAGCATCGGCACAAAACGTAATCCCAATATCTCGATATCTCAGTATCACAGTCTCTGTACCTCAATATCTCGAAATCTCAATGTCTCAATCACAATATCTAGGATGCCGTCAGTCCAGACCGGCCCCTAGCATCCATCTCAATACCACGACGGTATCCTCCGGATATCCGACGCGTCGGGTAAAATCACCGGTAGGTAGTGCTCCCCTGCCAGGCTCACATCATCATCATCACGCGCTTCTTGCCCCGGGGTACCTTACCGGGTCCACCATGTACCCAAAACGGTTCATTCGTCTCCTCGAATCGGGTCTCGAAATCCATCAGCAAACTCATGGTGGACGACTCATACATCATGGGAAAAACCGCACTTTTTATTTTAAAAGAGAGAAAAGGTTTATTTATGTTTTTGCGGTTTTCCTCCAAATCCAGAAAATCTCATGGAAATCTGAATCCAAAACCTCAATAACACGTAAAATAGTGAATATATGCATGAGAATCCATGAATGCGGCATAACAATGAATAACAGTATGCATGAAGTAGCAGGTAATAACTACAATGTCTAAACTAACATATGAGGCAAGTACACTAATATCATGTCTAAACTATTAGCTAACAGGCTATGTCAAGCAATAATATTTTCTAAGGTGTACGTGACATGGCAATTACCGATGAAGATGTGTGTGAGCCGGTAAGTAAGTGTACGTGGTACATACGCATCATCGGTAATGGTGCTGGTGTCCTAACAGCATGATATCAATAATGGAGTATGAAACATAATATAAGCATGCGATGCGAAGCGAACCACAATAATGAGCGGGAGCTGAATACTAGACACAACTATAACTAATCTGCATTAATCTAATATAAGTCCTACAAATGGTGCCTTTTGAAATAACACGAATCATGGGGTTTTGAAAATAGGGGCTACGGTGTTTTTATGAAAAGATACGTCTTTTGAAATATCCGTAGGATCCCTTGGGCTGTACTTTAAAATACCCACGATTCGTTAGTTTTTGAAATAGGTAAGAATCGAATCTAATCTAACAACTAAACTAAACTAACGGGCTAAGCTAACAAGCTGGACTACAGGTAAGGAAACCGCCTAACATCTGAGTCGATCCATATACATACCTGTATATATATTAGTCGGTGATCCCGCCTCAATAATATCATATCCGATACCATATCTATAATCAGACATCCCAAGTCAAGAGTGCGGATCAATCATCAAGATATAGCTCGTACGTAAATCCGTCGTACGGCATCCCAAATCTGGGTACAGGTCAATATCATATTCCTCACACCATTCCTCTGGTATCCTCTTTATTCAAGATCATAGTCTAGGGTACTGACCTATGTCTAGTACAATACTAATATCCTCAATATACTCATGATCTGACTACTGATCGACAATCTCGTACAAACCGATATCGTCAGCACATATCATCATCAAGGGGTATACATCGCCCTATACGGCCTAATATCAATGTCCTAGCATATCATGCCTCATATCACGATCACATGACGACCATTTTATTTATAACACTATTCACCCGTATCGTCGTTCAAAGACCCGCTATAATATCAGGACGTATCTCAAATACGAATCCTGCCATATCACCGATATCACAACCTCAACACAAATCTCATCGACTCATCTCAAACCCAAGTATCATCCTCAAATCCGTATGTGAACACATAGTCCCATACCCATGTGAACACATAACTATATATTCCCGAAAACACCAAATGGAAGAAGAATGTATGCAAGTATGGGTGAGTGTGTGCATGAATAGTGCGACCACTACTCTAGGATTTCGCGATACTAAACCATCCATATTTATCATCAATAAACTCAAACAAAATATAATCAATAAATGTGTGCATACGTATTCGTATACATCACCACGAACCACGGGGGTGCTATACGCCATCCACCCGACTTCTCCCCGTAGATATAAATCTACTCACCTGGTCCTCGCTCGCCGGTGCCGACGTCGCCACGCGCTTGCTTGTCGTCTCGAAGTCCACATGGGGTACCTACATATCATAACGCACCGTATCGCATTAAAATCCGACTCATGACCAAAACGACGCACGAATCCCACATAGGTCAAAACCTATGGTTGCCTTCACAAATCGACCCAAAAAACCTCGACGTCGGCGTACAAACGCCAAACCATCGAGAAAGCTCCCAACACACTCATTTGCACAATTACAAGCAGTAATTATAATATAAAATAGCTTAAAATTCATAAAAACCCCAATTTCACTTAAAAAGTCATTTTCCCTAAAATCTAGCAAGCACAAATTACCGTTTTAGTACAAAACTCGATATTTAAATGAATGTAGCGGCCAATATACTTATTAAATATCTTAAATAAATCATATAAATCATTTCCATAATTTAATTTCACCAAACCATATATGTTCAAAAAAACTAGTTTGCAAAAATACCGATTTTAACTCTTTTTAAAGCAAAATTCACAATTTAACAATTAAGCTTGGTTTTGCATGATCCAAAGTCATTAAACCACTCATTATAATATTAATAATGACATGAAAGCATAATTATATTTTAATCTAAAGCATTTAACAATTTTCCAAAAACCCTAGTTAGCAAAATAACTTAATTAGGACATTTTATAAGTAATGGTTTGTAATTAACAACTAGATTAGCTTTCTACTAAACTTAAGATGTTAATCCACATCACTAAACCATGCACAATATATCACAACACAATTTCACAACAAAACCCTAATCTAAACCTCCTCTTGAAAACCCACATCTTTAAATTAACCCATAATTAAACGTATAATTAGGCTAGACTAAAGTATTTAGCAACAATTTAAACAAAAGGCCAAGATTTATACCTCATGAACCATGGATGAAACTTGAGATCTAGACCTCCAATTTGAAATCCCTGCACCAAGATCCATGCTAAAGGAGATGAGAGAAAATGGGTAGGAGTCGGATTTGGATTTTTGCTTGATTTTTGAGGTATTTTGATGAATTTTTGATGCAAAATGAGAGAGGGAGAGAGAGGGGTTGTTGTTGGTGCAGGAAATGGGAGGGCTCGGCTGAAATTGAGGAAAGAGGAGAGAGAGTGAGGTGGGGAAAGGTAATATCTAGTCAACCTAGTTAAAGTCCACTCTCATTTCTACATTTCCTTTTTCTTTTCTTTTGCAAAACAAGTGGGGACAAGAGAGGGGGGGCTGCTGAATTCAGCCAAGGGGGAGGTAAAATAGGGGTGTGTGAGTGTGGGTATGGGTGTGGGGTGATGGAAAATAATAAATACTATACCCCCAAACATCCATTAACACTAAATTCACTATTTAAGCCTTTTTCTTAGATATTTTCTAAACCGTTTTGGCAAACCATTTCATTTCAAAAACCACATGATAAAATTTTGTTTAATGTGTTATGATGCACAAAATTTGTTTCAACTCATTCCAATTTGTAATTTTCCCTAATTAAATATATTAGTGACGGCTTAAAATACTATTAAAATAATTAATTTCGGAAAATTTTTCAGAAAATTTGAAATTTCACCAGTGGCTCAATAAACGCTAAATACTAGCAATTATATAGCTAGAATATGTATATTTCATTTTTATAATAAGATATTTGCATTTTGACTTTTTACAGAAAAACCCCTTATTTTACCGATTTTCCGAAATTTCACCGAAACGATTTTAAAATCGTTACACTATTCCTTCACTAGGTCATGAACTTTGTGAAGAGAACACACTCTACTACATGGCAAGTGGTAGAGGATGAAGAAGTAGGAGGTGGGCTCACTTTAGAATTGATTTTCTCACATTTTTCCTCATAGCACCATTAGAGCTTGAAAACTTTTCAAGGAGCCTGATGAAGAAGAAGAAGAAGCAAAAATTCATCCAAATGAAAAGTTATCCTTTGAATTATTGCACCATGGTTGAGTTAAGCCCTCATGCTTGTTGGAGATAGTGCCCTCAGAGTCAATTATTAGGTCACAGGTACGTGATTGTAATGATTGACGGAGGACCTATCCCGGTAGGACAGTCTTACTCGAGATGATAGTATGCTATCTGGTTTACCTTTATCATCGTGTACTGCTTTAGGTGACCTGACACGTCGCTATTACACGTTGATAGAGCCCCTAGGATTCTTGCTTGACCACCAGCAGTATGAGGGCGATCATATAAGTGGAAGCTGGGGGTCTATAAGCTTATCCTTAAAAGGTCCCTAGTCGTGGGAGTTTCGAGACTGGGCATCGATACTCCATTAGTAGACTAGTGTATACAGTCGAGACCCCGACGAGGGGCGGTGGCCGGTCTCACAAGCCACTGGTGTCAGTTGGATCACCTAAGATGTATACAGGTGCTCATTGGGTTATGAGTACACCGGACAGGACTCGCCGGGAACATGCTAGTTGGTCATATACCAGACGTCAGATGGCAGTTCCCTGGTGACATGTGTGCAGGTTAGTTCATCGACCTGGGGATCGTCATTTGTCTCGTGTGAGTTCCCACTGTACTTTGATTACTACCCTACCACGGCTCAAATGAGTCGTGCAAACAGGTTTTAGTTGGGTACAGTCCCGAGCCACATGGAGGCAGTGAGCGTATCTTCAGGGGTTCGTCTCTCCCGGTATTGGGGGTGAGGTCGTGCTGTGTCTAGGAGAGCCATTACACAAAGTCCTTGGCCAAGGCAAGGAGATTTACTGGTAGGTATTCCAGTAGTATCTCAGGGTGTTCTGGGCTACACTCCGACACGACTTGTACCGCTTTTGGGGGTCTGACTTTTACCAACCCCCTAGGCCAGCCATGCGATACTCATAGACGAACGGACCGGACTGCACGGATATTGTCACTGACAGGCTCAGTATGGTGTCAGGCTGAGTTCGCTCACAGACGTCCCTTTTTGGTCAATACCTGTAGCCCGTTATGTATTGGCTTATACCTCTAACGTGCTAGTGGTTAAATCCACAACCAAGGTGTTGATGAGTCTTTAGAGTCCCCCACATTCAGTTACTCAGCTTTCGGGCGAAAGGTTGTAGAGGCCGTATGGAGATATGGCAGGGTCCGATCAGATACGTGCGGTATTGCACGGATCTGGATCGGACAGTTTGTACTAGTGGCCGTATGGTTATATGGCAGGGTTCGATCAGATACGTGCGGTATTGCACGGATCAGGATCGGACAGATATTACTAGCCGGCTTTGGTTTAAGCCGGATCCTAGTATAGTACAGTGTAGATTTTGTCTCATTGCATTTGTATTTCGGTCGGAATACAAATGCGGGTGTGTATGCACAGTATCGGGGTTTTCCTGTAATTTATTACGGGACCAGTTTTCTGGAGTTGCCAGTTTGCTTTCCGTTTCGGCCAATTTCCATTGTTCCGTTCATTGGCCGAAGATTGGTGGAGGAGGGCTTATTTGCATTGTTGCAAATAGGCATTTATGGAGGGGGGTCTTTGCATATATTCATGTCATGATTATTGCACCATCCATTGACTTGCTTGACTTCATACTTCATGATGGATTGACTTTGTGGACCTGATGTTTAGTGATGGTTGTGTGTGGTTTTGGTGTTGTCATCATATTCTTTCATGATGCCCTCTTGCATTATTGATCCACTCACTTCCTCATGCTATCCACTCTCTCTCTCCCCACTCCTCATTTTGTAGTGGCCGGCCAAGTCCTAGTGGGGCTGTCCAAAAATTGTAGTGGGGTTTTTCTTGTTGATTTCATGTTCCAAAATCCACAAGTTCCTACACAAAACTCCTTGTATCATCCCTCCACCACAATGGCATCTCCAATACCCCAAAAGTGAGAGACAAGCTCTACCAAACATTCTACAGCAAATCTTGGGCACGTCGAGTAGCCGGCTTCGTGCCCGAGTTGCCTCGGCATTGAGGTGGGAGCCCGTAAACAAAGTAGGCGATGTGGTGCATTTTCCGGCGACGAGGAGGAGGCAGGACTTTCCGCAGGAGATCGGGACCATGATGAGAAGACCGGAGGACTTGGATCGTCGGTATATCTATATTCCCTTTCTTGTAGCTAGCTAGGACTAGTTAATGGTTCGATCCGGGTATAGTGTGCGGTGGTGCCGGTTTGCTAAGTCCGCAAAAATTAAAGTTATTCACCGCTTCCGCATTCCGGCGTCGGATTGACGGCCGGGGCGCCGCCGTGCACTTACAGTGGTATCAGAGCCTCCCCATTAACTTAGTCTAGCTTTGTGTAATGTGTTTGCAATTCGGATCGATCAAAAATCCCTAAACCCGCATTTCCTTCAGCATCAGTTTCTGTTGAAATTTTTCAGTCTCGAAAATTTTTTCAGGTTGTAAAATATTGATGTAGTAAAAATTATAAGACCACTGTTCAAATTCGAGACAATGATCTTCCAAGCAGAGCGCGGAAGGGCGGCCAAAACCCACTTCTGGCCGCGCTTCCGCCGCAGTATGGAGGAATCATTGGGTTGGTTTTTTACAGTGGGCTTCTGGGTAGATTTTAGGGTTTTTGGAATATTAAATTTGGGCCCAGATTTTCTGCAACTGTTACAGTATTGTTTTGGGGCCCACTTGTTGATATTCGATCGGTCGGATATTTTAAACACATTTTTCACAGTATTTACATTATATCTGCGACCGTGAATGTCACTTGATCGGTAAATCCGGTCTAACTGCTATAGCCCGGTTAGACGGACTTGCGAACGTGACTTTCACGTTGATGTTCTGTTTTTGCTGTGATGTTGCGGATCGGTCGTGGGGGATAGCCTGGATGCAATGCTAGTACTGTTTTGTTGTATTATGTACATTTGATATTGCGGGGCGAGCGTCCGACATATGGACTGCCGTCACTGCCTGATTGTATTATTATTTTGGGGCACGACCTGGTTGCGGTCGATGTACCCGGTGTATGTATATTTTACTTTCTGTACTAGGATTACCCCGCGGAGGGGTGCACGGATAGCCGGGTTCTGGAGGGCAACAAGCCCGCATCTCATGGCATTGAGACGGAGGGGGCTTCACTCTAGGATTGGCGGGCTATTCGCCGCACTCGTAGGGGGTACAGGTTGACCCAGGAGGGGTGCCCAAGTTACCGGATTCCGTGAAGTGCTGGGTGGTCCATTCACGGTGCTGAAGGGGGCTGCCTCGCTTCAGGTTTTGGCGGGTAACTTGCCGCGCCCATAGGGGTCTAGGATTTCATTGCGCAGGCTATCCACACGACCAGGGGAACGTCGGGTTTCAGCAGTGGCTCTGTGAAACCCGGGGATCCCAGATATCTGTATTGTTTCTGTGATGCTGTTCATTCTCTGTGATGTTGCATTTCTTTCACGCCTTGAGCGAAATATAATATATTGGTATATATATTAGTAGATGTTGTATATGTTTTGCATCCGCGCTAGTCCAGTCCCCGCTCTGTCGTTAGTAAGCTAACCTAACGGGTAATGACGGGACCCAGTGGCGAATGCGGATGGCATATACGTACATCAGTATATTTTCATTCTTTTTGGTGTGATCAATTGATGGGACTGCATTGATTCAGATCAATGCAAGTTTAAAAACAAACCTAATCTGATGTTGTTGGAACACTTTTCAAAAAGCTGTTATTGCAAGGACGTTCTCTTTTGTTTTGCATCGTGGTATTCAGTTGGAATATCCTGCTCCTCAGTCGACGAGGCAAGGGCCGAGATCCCCTCACCGGGAGTGACCCCTTGGACAAAAAGTTTGCGTCAGGGCATTAACTTCACTATAGCCGATTACTTTTGCTTTGCACCGTGGTATTCAGTTGGAATATCCTGCACCCCATTCTACGGGGAAAGAGCCGAGATCCCTTCACCGGGAGTGACCTCTTTAGCAGCGGTTTTCGTCACTATATTTTAAAAAGCTATCAGTTCCTTCAACGATATCAAGTTCATTACGTTAAAGGTTTTCGCCAGAAACCATTCGTAGCCCTCCGTCGATTCATATGGATAATCAATAGTATTCAAGCTGTGTTTGTTGGCCATAGTCAAGGCACAGTGTTTGGTAGCTGTTGGTTATTCATATGCAGCATAGATAGATGCGTTGGTTTGGGACAGTCGTATAGCCTTGTTGGCCCTAGTCAAGGGCTTGTACGGGTGGGTTTAAATCAACCTGGATAATGACGGGTAGAACTTGACATGTGACTTATGATTTGTTGGCCATAGTCAAGGTCATAAGAGCATGGGGTAAAAATCACATCGGGAATTTCAAAAGTACTGAAACTTGGCAGATATGCGCATACCTTCTGGAGTGTGATGATATGAGCGGATTCCGTCACGTTATCATGCGATGATAGTTGGATCCCGATTCCCACTGATGAGTTAGTTTACTCCTCGGGTGACCCCGACTAATTCTTCTTTCAGGTTTGGAGGAGAATTTGAGGTACAGTGGGAGGTTTCCAGATTAGATAAATTGGTAACCATTCTGATCTAGGTTAGAGTGCACGCTGAGTGTTTCTTTTCTCTCTCTCTTTGGCAGCGACCATTGACCCGACCCTAAGACTATGACTCAGTGACCAAGTTGACCGAACCTTCTTAAACACCGGCTTTTGGATTGTCAGAGTTGCAAACCTCATTGCCACTCCTACTTTTACCCTTTTCTCCAGGACACCCCGTTTTTCTATGAACGTCCACTTCCATTGGACAAAACCATCGTATGGTTAGATACGAACTCGAAAGAATTTATTCGAGGATGGTTTCCGGTTCTGGAGAAAACGGATAGGATTATTCAGTTGTCTTTTCCTTTTACCCTCTCTCAGGTTACGAGTACTCCTTGGTTTAGGGGTAGTACACCTATTACGCAAATTGGATTGTCTTCTTCCAAACCATAGGCAGGTGCCGACCGGTAGGGAATGAAGAAAACCAATTAGCCTAACGATGGTGTACAGAAGGTATTAAGTTTAGACAAAGCAAGGGATTAGTAAGAGGGCAAAGTAAATTGCAACAGATATTCACGACCAAACCAAATATTTCGTTACCACTCCCACATCACCTTTGTATTTCTCCAGGACACTCCGTATCACTACGAAGATCCACAGTTTATTTGGATACTCCATCGTATGGTTATATACGAACTCGAATGGAACTTGTTCCAGTTCGGGGATGGATTCTGGTTCAGGAGAAATAAGAATAAAGTTTATTCGGTTGTCTTTTATCTTCACCCTCTCTCATTGCGAGTGTTCCTAGGATTGGGACAGTACACCCATTATGCTTATTGGATAGTCTTCTTCCAAACCATAGGCTGGTGCCGAACGGTAGGGAAGGAAGAAAACCATTTGGCCTAAAAGGGTGTGCAGAAGGTAAAGACTAAAGACATATGAAGGGATTTGGAGAGGTGGCAAAGAACTATACGGTTACAGTCGTGAATCTGGAAGAGGCATTACTAGGAATACCAGAATACCCCATCGGAACATTTCAATGTTTCAGTTTCACTGTGTAATGTTAAAGGAAAACTGATTTCCCGATTAGATACTTACTCCAGGGTATGTATTTACCAGGTACGATTCTCATATCTGTATGGTTTTACAGATGATGAGTGGGAGTAAGTTATTGGGAATTGGGTGATCATCCTCGTTATATCAGGATTCGTTGGAATCAGTGATATTTGAGGAAATCACCTGGGCTGTTTGCCGGTCGGTAAATATTTGGTTTTGAATATCCGCTGTTATGCACCAATTTCAAATTGATATATCTGTACGTCTATTTTCATAGAGTGAGATATACCTTTCTGAAATTATGTCTACGACATTTACCTATATCAGTGGATGGTTAGGTAAGGAGCATTGAATAGCGGTGTAATTCTTCTTAACCATAAGTACAGTTTTCGACCTACGACACACAGTGAATGAGTTATCAGACTCAAGGGACTTATACAGAGTATTGTATGTTGTCCAGGGTCCATCAGGACAGAGGGGTTGGTCCTCGTACTACATTCAGTTTACTTATGACTTCTCTAGTTTTTAGACAAGTGTTTCGTGGAAACACAGGGTCCGAATTTGGAGAAGTTATTGGTATTTGAATAGAGTAGAGAACCAGGTGTAGCAAGTATCGGGATTCTTCAAAGAGATCGAAGATGTAGATACTTGTGAATGGTATTTCAGTTGATAGTAATGGTTAAGAGAACTTGCTTCTCTTTCGGGTTACTCATAATTGGAAGTATTCCTAAGTTGAGTAACGCTGATCGGCCTCCTTCCATTTAGTTGACATGCACTGGAGACAGTTGCATGATTTGAATCTGGTTCAATTAAATCAGTGCCTCTGTTTCTATATTGGATATAGAACAGTTCATATCTTAACGATGTTAAGGTATGGGGAGTTGTCCGGTTTATGATTAAAACCAGACACTGGACAACTCAAGGCACGTTTCTGTAATGGCTGTTTGTGGGTTGACCCAGGCAATGACGAGGGTTGACTTTCTACCATCTGGATGAACAATAGCAATATTGTTCTAGGCTCGCCACAGTTTTATTAAAAATGGATTTTTTCAGAAAACAGTAGTGGGAGTATGGTAGAACTGGAAGTGATTCCAGAACCACAAACGATTACTGAAGATTTGATAAGGAACCTAAAGATTCAATCTGGATTGACATTCCATTGGCCACTCCGCAGATAAGGTGGGTAACTTCAGGCACCCGAGAGGTACTACGGTAGCCTCAAGGACGGTGACAGGGAAGTTCTTGCTTACCCACAAAAACCATTGCTGTTGTTCCAGGCTGCGAGACCCGGCGGGAGGATGAGTATAGCGTCGTTCTAAACTAGTTTTAGAAGTGTACGTCTATATAACTCTGCCAGAGGGTTGTCGTAGTCAGTGGGAGCAGCGGAAGCATTGGTGGACAGGTAGCTTATGTCTGTTTATAGACTAAAGCAGATGTAGCGGAGATAGATCATCTATTTCTGACGTGACAGTCATGGGTTTGACTTCATCAGAATAAGGGATGGATCTGTTGAGAAAGTAGTAGGGTGTGATATCCTGGTATTTGGATGACATACACATAGTAGGAAAGGAAACTCCTATACTACAATCGGTTGTACATTGGTCGTCACACAGTTGTTTCTCCACAAAGGAAATGGATTTTATATCAGACATACTGGTTACTGGATCTATGGTTTTAGATCTAGATTTGGGTGTTTTCCCAATCAGGGTACTTGACAGCATTCTAAGAGTATTTAGGATGGACGACTCCTGGCACGGTAGTGTACCTGCAGGTAATGGAGTCACCCTCTCCAAAGGTGTCTTACAGACTAAAGGGGAGAGGGACGGGCATGATTGACAGATCACTTGCTCGGGCAATTGAGTCAATCATGAGATATCAAGTACCACACCAGATGTTGTTCTTGCACTAGATGCAATAAGTTGACATTGATCCAATCCTGGAGAAACAGTCGGAAGCAGTTTTAGAACATAAGTGGATGTATTAGGGATATGATAACGACAGCCTCATTCAGGAGACAGTTATCATTCCAGGCTTCCAAGGTGACATGGACGACAAGGAGGTTGTCAGAGTTATAGTTTTCCTTCTGATGAGGGGCAGTATTTTGGACAGGTGGTCCAAGGCAATACTGATGGAGGCATGGCGCGCAGGATACTGATTAAGTTCAGTTGACGATACAGTCTAAGAAGTTTGGATTTGGAGTTCATTTATGAGCTAGGTCCCATCAGACATCCAGACACATTCTAAGACAGGTATTGCTCATTTCGGGAGATGGGTTTCTCCGCGAACTTGAGATATAGAGAGACATAGAAAGAAACAACTAAGCGAATCCACTCACTGAGGCTATTCCTCGAACGCAATAGTTCCGCAAACGAGCTTTGTGAGACTGACTAGTAGAGGAGTTGGATGTTCGGTATCACACGGGCTGTGAGTATGCGACATCGCAATAATTAGCCTTGAGTTCAAGTGGGAGATTGTTGGAGATAGTGCCCTCAGAGTCAATTATTAGGTCACAGGTACGTGATTGTAATGATTAAGGGAGGACCTATCCCGGTAGGACAGTCTTACTCGAGATGATAGTATGCTATCTGGTTTACCTTTATCATCGTGTACTGCTTTAGGTGACCTGACACGTCGCTATTACACGTTGATAGAGCCCCAAGGATTCTTGCTTGACCACCAGCAGTATAAGGGCGATCATATAAGTGGGAGCAGGGGGTCTATAAGCTTATCCTTAAAAGGTCCCTAGTCGTGGGAGTTTCGAGACTGGGCATCGATACTCCATTAGTAGACTAGTGTATACAGTCGAGACCCCGACGAGGGGCGGTGGCCGGTCTCACAAGCCACTGGTGTCAGTTGGATCACCTAAGATGTATACAGGTGCTCATTGGGTTATGAGTACACCGGACAGGACTCGCCGGGAACATGCTAGTTGGTCATATACCAGACGTCAGATGGCAGTTCCCTGGTGACATGTGTGCAGGTTAGTTCATCGACCTGGGGATCGTCATTTGTCTCGTGTGAGTTCCCACTGTACTTTGATTACAACCCTACCACGGCTCAAAGGAGTCGTGCAAACAGGTTTTAGTTGGGTACAGTCCCGAGCCACATGGAGGCAGTAAGCATATCTTCAGGGGTTCGTCTCTCCTTGTATTGGGGGTGAGGTCGTGCTGTGTCTAGGAGAGCCATTACACAAAGTCCTTGGCCAAGGCAAGGAGATTTACTGGTAGGTATTCCAGTAGTATCTCAGGGTGTTCTGGGCTACACTCCGACACGACTTGTACCGCTTTTGGGGGTCTGACTTTTACCAACCCCCTAGGCCCGCCATGCGATATCATAGACGAACGGACTGGACTGCACGGATATTGTCACTGACAGGCTCAGTAGGGTGTCAGGCTGAGTTCGCTCACAGACGTCCCTTTTTGGTCAATACCTGGTAGCCCGTTATGTATTGGCTTATACCTCTAACGTGCTAGTGGTTAAATCCACAACCAAGGTGTTGATGAGTCTTTAGAGTCCCCCACATTCAGTTACTCAGCTTTCGGGCGAAAGGTTGTAGAGGCCGTATGGAGATATGGCAGGGTCCGATCAGATACGTGCGGTATTGCACGGATCAGGATCGGACAGTTTGTACTAGTGGCCGTATGGTTATATGGCAGGGTTCGATCAGATACGTGCGGTATTGCACGGATCAGGATCGGACAGATATTACTAGCCGGCTTTGGTTTAAGCCGGATCCTAGTATAGTACAGTGTAGATTTTGTCTCATTGCATTTGTATTTCGGTCGGAATACAAATGCGGGTGTGTATGCACAGTATCGGGGTTTTCCTGTAATTTATTACGGGACCAGTTTTCTGGAGTTGCCAGTTTGCTTTCCGTTTCGGCCAATTTCCATTGTTCCGTTCATTGGCCGAAGATTGGTGGAGGAGGGCTTATTTGCATTGTTGCAAATAGGCATTTGTGGAGGGGGGTCTTTGCATATATTCATGTCATGATTATAGCACCATCCATTGACTTGCTTGACTTCATACTTCCTGATGGATTGACTTTGTGGACTTGATGTTTAGTGATGGTTGTGTGTGGTTTTGGTGTTGTCATCATATTCTTTCATGATGCCCTCTTGCATTATTGATCCACTCACTTCCTCATGCTATCCACTCTCTCTCTCCCCACTCCTCATTTTGTAGTGGCCGGCCAAGTCCTAGTGGGGCTGTCCAAAAATTGTAGTGGGGTTTTTCTTGTTGATTTCATGTTCCAAAATCCACAAGTTCCTACACAAAACTCCTTGTATCATCCCTCCACCACAATGGCCTCTCCAATACCCCAAAAGTGAGACACAAGCTCTACCAAACATTCTACAGCAAATCTTGGGCACGTCGAGTAGCCGGCTTCGTGCCCGAGTTGCCTCGGCATTGAGGTGGGAGCCCGTAAACAAAGTAGGCGATGTGGTGCATTTTCCGGCGACGAGGAGGAGGCAGGACTTTCCGCAGGAGATCGGGACCATGATGAGAAGACCGGAGGTCTTGGATCGTCGGTATATCTCTATTCCCTTTCTTGTAGCTGGCTAGGACTAGTTAATGGTTCGATCCGGGTATAGTGTGCGGTGGTGCCGGTTTGCTAAGTCCGCAAAAATTAAAGTTATTCACCGCTTCCGCATTCCGGCGTGGATTGACGGCCGGGGCGCCGCCGTGCACTTACAATGCTTAACTCATGTAGAGAATTAACCAAAATATGAGATTAAGGGTTGGGTTAACTAATATCCTAAGGAATGACAAAAGAGTTAACTTTGTTAATATTGCATACAAGCTTCTACAAGCTTGATAACATTGACTAAAGTCTCCTCTGTTTTGTTATTCTTAAGGAAATAAGTAAAACCTAATTTAACCTAAACTTGATATAAGTCTCATACACCCATCTTATATGTATCATCAAGCATGATACAAACATGTAGACCTGCATATATCACATATAAACAATGTGCACAATCTAGTGAGAAAATAAATCATAAGTGAGCTAATACTAGTTAATGTAATGTAATATAACAAATATATAATTATACATTAAATTATTAAATCAACACTTAATTTAATAACTCGGCTATAACCGACTAATATCATGTGTAACAACTTATCGAATCAACACTTGATCCGATAACCCGGCTATATCGCATACAACCGATCAATGTCATGAATCGCGAGAATAGAATACGGTATCTCATATCGTATTAATCTCGGTCCCGCACATATCACATATGTGCTCCTACCCCGTTTCGCTTGAGCCAGGAAACCTCTGTGTAGGACTCTAAAGACTCGTCAATACGCCGGCAGTAGGTGATGATCATATCAAACACCCAAAAGCCGCAAGCGGTTTGCTAAACGTAACGGCCACCCGGGTATTGAGCGATCAGAAGATCAACAAGCAAACCTGTACATTCTCTTGTGAATCCAATCAGTAACACTCCCGTACAGTCCGGTCTCGTCGTCTGATATGTCGCATATCTCGTCTAGGGATGGTAAATGTCAGACCCCAGTAGCTTGATAAGTCGTGTCGATATGAGGTCTATAACAGTTCGAGAAACTACTGATAAAACTTACCAGTAAATCTCAGCAACCCTGGCCAGGGATTTCCGGTTATAGCCAATCGAACACAGCACAACATCAACTCCCTATACCGGGAGAGACAAATCCCCTCCTATCGCTCATTGCCTCCATGTGATTCGGGACTGTATACAAAAGCCACCTTTTTGCACGCCCTCTAGGATGTGGTATGATGGAAATCAAAGCACAGTGGGAATCACACAAGGCTCTATGACGATCTCGGGTCAACAGACTACTCTGTACCAGTGTCACCGGAGAACTGCCATCTGACGTGAGGTATAATACCATCTGGGAGTTCTCGGCGAGTCCGTCCAGTGTACTCAGTCTCTACTGAGCACCCGTACACCATCCTTGATGTCAAATACCGATGGATATGGGATCATCCATCGCCCATCATATGGGTCAAGATGCGTTTACGCTAGTCTACTCTGGTGCATCGATGCCCTGTCTCGATACACCCTCGACTAGGAACAATTATAGGATGTACTCGTCGACTACCGTGGCCCCACTGGTATGATCTCTTCATAGTCCCAGTAGTCGAGTACATATCCTAAGGGCTTTATCAACATGTAACATAGAGACAATCAGAGTACATATTAAGATAAAGTACAACCAGATAGCATACTATCATGTCGAACAAGAAAGTCCTCCCTATATATGTCTAAGCATCCACCACAATATACATCGTATGTATAGTAATGGCCTCTAGGGCATACATATAACTAACAATCTCCCACTTGCACTAGGGCCATCTGTTGTGGTATCACATACCCAACAATTAGCTGTGGTTGAAGTATCTTATACTTAACCATCCCATAAAAGTCTCTACTAGGAAAAAAGGCCTTTGTGAGTGGATCCGCGCTGTCGTCCTCTGTGTCTACTCTCCTAACCTCGATCTCCCTGGAGATCAACCATCTCCATGATCAAGTGATACTGCATAAGAATTATATCTAGATATCTGATGGGACGGGGGTTCCTTGGCAAAAGCCACAACTCCAATGTCACACAATGGTAGGAACGAAGATCATCTCATGAACTTATATATATATCCAGACTTCCTCTTTGGTAGCATCCTTAGTAACGATGTATCTTGCCATTAATCGTCTAGTAAGTCACGATATCTAGCTTGGAACTCTTCCAACATACCGTCCCTCCACTGAGGGTAAAGACAATGTGTCACGACCCGAAAGTACGGAACGTGACCGGCACTTAGATTACGAAGCGTCTAGAGGCGCCACGTGACCTAAGTAAGCCGAAGCCCAGAGATCTAAACCATAAAAGAAGAAAAAGAAGAAAAGAAAAGAAAACAAGTAAAAAAAAACATCAGCAAATTTTACCAAAAATTTCGGCAGAGTCTCCTCTGTAAAAACTGGCCCCCAAACGGGTACAACAAGTATAATAAGAATAAACAATAAAAAGCATCCCCAAACGGGTGCTAGCATCAACGCCAACAGGCGGAAACAACCACAACAAGCACAATAATATACAACGCCAGAGGGCGAGGCTCAAAACTCAAAAGAAAGCAAAACCACCAGATCAGAATAATACAGGCGCGACTCTAAGGTCGAAGTAAAAGACTGGTCCAATAACTTATCAAGTAATACAAATATGGTTGATGGAGCTTACTAGATACAAATGAATGAATAAAAGTACAATGGTGGTTCGGATACAAGTGAACCAACCTACCGTGCCAATCGCCCTGAAGAAAAGATGTGCCAACAAGCTGCCACGAGAAACCTGTACATCGAACCTGTAAAGAATTTGGCACAACGGGGTGAGTTACCAACTCGTGAGTAGAAGACATCTACGAAAAGAAATCGAATGCACGACGCTATCCTAGGTCATAATAATACACTACTATATCCCAAACATCTAGTAATAGCAGGGTAATACTACGTGTAAGTGCAAATACTCCGTGTCGTGTCAGTGCCTCATATAGTACTAAGTCATATGAAATGAAATGCATGCACCATGAATGTAAAGTCACAAATCCTGAAATCCAGATATATATGTATAAGAACCTTTAGCCGTTATCATAGTAAAGTGTGTATAAGCATCTGAAATCTCAACAATGAAATCCATGGAAATCCGTGTCAAGCATCGACACAACACATGTAACCTCAAGTATCAATATGTCGGGCTCCGTCAGTCCGGATCGGCCCATATCATCAAATCCCACGACAACGGTCGGTATCCTCCGGATATCCGCCGCGCCAGACATCACCGGTAGGTAGCCTTCCCCTGCCAGGCTCATCGTCTACAACTCGATCTTCTTGCCCCGGGGTACCATACCGGGCCCACCATGTACCCGAGATGGTTCATCCACTCCTCGAATCGGGTCTCGAAATCCATCAGAAAACATGAAATACTCATGGTGGACGACACATACATCACGAGAAAACCGCATCTTATTTTAAAAAAAGAGAAGAGGAGAGAGAGAGAAGTTTTTATATATTTTTGCGGTTTTCCCTAAAAATCCAGAAATCTCATAGAAATCCAAATCTCAAAATCATGAGTACTATATAATAAGTGTCGGCATATGCCCATAATACTGCATGATAACACGAAAATATGAATGCATGAATGTCTAAGTAATGAATGTCATGTCTTATACTTAACATCAGAAAGTGATCACAATACTACATCGGTTTAGTTGTTAACTGATTCTATCAATAAAAGATAATATGATCTAAAGTGTACGTGACATAGCAATTACCGATGATGATGTGTGTGAGCCGGCAAATAAGTGTGCGTGGAATATGCGCATCATCGGTAATGGTGCTGGTGTCCTAACAGGTAAGGTTTATACTATTTATAGCAACATATGTATGAACATGCAACATTATGATTACAGTGTGAAAGTAAAGACGAATGTATATTACCTACTCATTTAATATACTAATACTACTACCACTATATGACTCGAACCTAACCTAGTGTCCATCTAACCTCCTAAGGAAAACTAAACCTAAGAACTAGTCAATAGAAATAAGAGTCTACCTAAGGTCTGAATCAATATCTCTAATAACCGGCGATCCCACCTCAACAGCGTCACGTACGTAGTACGACTTCCTCGAATCAAGAGTGCGGATCAATCATCAAATCTAAGCCTCGTACGGTAAAATCCATCGTACGGCATCCCAATGTCGGGGTACGGTCAAGTATCTCCTAGGTGTCTCCTCATTCGTATAATGTCATATGTATCATATTGTGATTAAGTCATACTCATATGATATCGGCATCAGGTCACACCAATATAATGTCGAAATCAAGTTATACATATATCATATCGTAATCAGTCACAAGTTACAGTCCGAGTACTATTCTAGCGTCCCATGTACATCAATATCACCACCACTCTTTGTAATTTATATATTCAAGTTCATTATCTCATTCCCTAATGATCCGCTAACACTTTATTACGACTGTATAGTCAAAAATCACGGCATCAAGCCCAGTTATACTATTTCATCATACCTCGGATATCATATCACATCACTGAATCACCTATATGTGTTGTATATATATGTATATACCTATACCTAGTTCTATATATATACACATACACGTACCCCATGTCGATTTTCAGTGTGTGCGCGGGTGTGTTTCTATCTGAAACCTATGAACCTCTTCCAAGGTACTCATCCTCTGATATAGTTTTCCTAAATCGGTCTAGTCTAGCCTAGGGTCAATACTAGGGTCACGTCTGGTTTCCTAATGTCAATAAGTACTATTCCTATTCTATGTTGCGGGGGTGCTAAACGCCATCCACCCGACTTCCCCCCGTAGATATGCATCTACTCACCTGGTCCATGTCTGCCGAAGACAGTGTCGCCATCCTCCTCTTCATTGCCCGCAGTCCACGTGAGGGTACCTAGATGCAAACATATAAATAGTATCGTAAACCGAATCACATACAAAAGTCAAACGATACGAAGAGCAAGCACAGGTTAAAACCTATGTCCCGTCCACGCAAAAGAACCAAATACCGCTCGATATCGGCGTACAAACTCCGATGGATCGAGATAACATCATCAAACAACTTGTAGTTTTAAAACACATTACTTATATTGTAAAACATGATCAAATTCATCGAAACACTAAAATCGATCAAATCGTCCGTTTTCGAAAAACCCGAAAATGCCAATTTACCGTTTTTCATCGAAACTTGACATTTAAATGAAACCAATGGTCATAAAACTCATTAAATAGCATTACTAGACTATACAAACCATTACTATATTTTTATTACACAATTTTGCATTTATTTGAAATTTCTAGTTTGCAACTTTTAACAATTTTAACATTTTCCAAGCAAAATACCACAATTCCACCTCAAAACATGATTTTGCATAAATTAATCACTTAAACCACAATTTATGATGATAATGATGTAATGAAACTATAATTATATTTTTAATCACATTTATTTAGAAATTCCTAAAATCTAGTTTACAAAATAATAGCATTTTATTACTATTTTTCCAATTATGAAAATAATCTAGTGATCAAACTAAGTTTTTCAATCAATTAATGTGCTAATATTCTCGCTAAAATTACCATCTAATGATAACACCCTTAATAAGAATTTTATTTTACCTACAACACATTTTAGAAAAAATCTAGTTAGCTAAATAGTTTAAATTAAACAATTTCGATCAACAATTTATTATACCACCACCATGCAAGAATTATCCACTCTAAAAGATGTTAAACTAGCTATTATAACCCTAATTAATTAACAAAAACCACCTCTTGAATTTTCAAACCCTAACTTGAATTTTAGAATTTGCAACAAGAATTAATCTAATTAATCTAATTATGCTTTAAAAGAAATATCTAATAGAAATAAAACAAAAGAGAAGGATTTATACCTCCACAACCTCATGTCCAAACTTGAAAATGAGCCTCAAAAATACATGCTTTCCCACTCCAAAATCCATGTAGAGAAGAGTAGAGAATAAAGGGTATGAAATAATTAGGTTTTTGTGGAATTTAAATTGGATTTTTGTAGTATTTTTGATGATTTTTGAATAAAAATGAGGTGGAAAATGGGGGGGCAGCCATGGTGATGGGGAGGCCGGCCACAATAAGGGGAAGAGGGAGAAACACATGAGAAATGGTGTAGAAACTTCTCCAAAATGTCATCATCTTAATGTCTTTTCATGCTTTATTCATTTTCTTTTAATTCTTTTCTAAAATAACTCAAGAAAGATCTAGAAACAAGGAAAAATTTGCAAATAAATTTTGCATGATACACACTAAATTCTAATATGCCATGGTTCATTTTTACAAATTAAAACCATTTAAATTTGTAATTTACACTAATTTAGTGTAAAAATAAAGCTTATGTTAATATTTAAAATAATTAATTTAGGAAAAATATTTTATTAAACCAAAAATTTATAAGTGGCTAAATAAACACTATTTACTAGTAATTTCATAATTAAAATAGATATTTTTAAATTTATAGTGAAAAACAATCACGGTTTGGTTTTACGAAAAATACATTTTACTTTACCGAAAATCCTAAAATTCACTTAAACACTTTTATTCATTTGATTATTTATTTAATTATTTTTAAAATGTTACACAATGCCTGCGACTGACATTCAGTCGTCCTTATCACCCTGGAACCCTTCCAGTGATTCTCCCCAAGATCAATTGATACCATCTCACTACAGCTAGTGAGTATCCTAAGATCCAATTAGATCTATCTCATAGATCCAAAACCCAGGATTTAGTAGGTATCACTTTGATCCTATGTGGAGAATCATTGTGATAAGCGGAAATTGATCGAGCGTAGCATAGGAAACTCCTTCCCTATCAAGAGTATGTCATCCACGTACTCTACGAGGATCACCACCATACTCCCTACTAACTTTTTGTATATACAAGGATCATCTACCATTTTGATGATGTCAAACTCTTTGACTAACACATCAAAACAGACGTTCCAACTCCGCGATGCCTGCTTTATCACATAAAATATCTTGCACACGTTTTCGCTGCTCCCACTGTCTACGAAGCCCTCTGACTGTGTACTTATAGACTCTCTCTTCTAAAACATCATTTAGAAAAGCAGTCATGACACCCAACCGCCAGATATCGTAGTCATGGTATGTAGCCGTGGCATGTAGGATCTGGATGGACTTAAGCATAGGCCCCAGAAAAGGTTTCATCATTAGCCACAACTGATCTATGACGCAAACCTTTAACAAGTCTAGCTTTGAAAGTCTCAACTTTTCCATGTACACCAAGTAATCTTCTCAAGATATACTTGCTCCTGATGGGGATTTAACACATCAGATAAAGCAACCAAAGTCCATACTTTGTTGGTGTATATGGATTCCATCTCAGATCGCCAAGCATCCAGCCATTCTTACAGAGTCCTCACTCCTGATGGCCTGCACGAAACTAGTTGGGTCATCATCTCATGATGCAATGTTCGCTCCCACTGTCATAGAGAAACTGAAGTATCTCTCAGGTGGGTGAGGAACCCTACTAGATCGGCGGAGAGGCTGAGGTTCGTTGGTTACTATTGAATCCTTTGGTTCTACCAAATCATCAGCTGCAGTTTGTATAGCTGGAACTCCTTCCAATTCTACCTTATGACCATTAATTTCTTCACAAGAAATTCCCTTTCACGAAGATGGCATATTGTGAAACAAAACATCTTTTGTTCCTCGGTTTGGTAGAAGATATTCCCTTGTGAATGCTTGGGATATCCAACAAACTTCCACTGATCTGACTTTGCCTCAAGCTTGTCCGAATTTTTCTTTTTAGACATAGGCCGGACAACCCCAAATCTTAACAAACTTAAGATATGGGCTCTTCCTTTTCCATATCACATATGAAGTGGTAAGCAACTGATTTGATTTGAACCATATTCAATAGGTATGCAGCTTCTCAAGCGCATAACTCCGAAAAGGAAATAGGAAACTCAGTAGTACTCATCATAGAGCACACCATATCAAATAGGGTGCTATTGCTCCGCCCCGATATACCATCGTGATATGGTATATACGGAGGAGTAATGCTGAGAGAGAATCTCATTCTTCCTTTAGAATAATCCAGGAATTCCGTGCTCAAGCATTCTCCTCCCTGATCACATCAAAGGACATAATACTTATACCCATTTTGGTTCCCTACTTCTATCTTATATTCTGTGAATATCTCAAAAGCTTCAGACTTGTGTTTCAATAGGAACATATGTCTGAATCTTGAGAGATCATCAAAGAATGTAATGAAGTACAAAGAACCGGTCTTGGCATGTGTAGACTGGGGACATTTATACATCAACATGTATCATCCCAAGAGTTCACTAACTCTTTCTCTGCTTCCAATAAACAGAGTTATGGTCATTTTATCTCTGTGACATGACCGGCAAGTTTCACAAGATGTAAATTCAAACTAATTTAAATATGCTTCTATATGTAACTTCAGCTAGTCGGGTCGTATTGATATGACCTAGTCTACAGTACCTTAAGAAGGATTCGTTCATTTCTGAACTCTTCCTCTTGTGTGTGTTTTGTATACTAAGAACTGTAGTTCGATTTAGAACATCAATGCTTTTAGATAACGTGCCTGAACCGATCAACTCTTGATATAGAAAATGTTCAAAACATTATCCAACAATACAAAATTATATCTTTTCTTTACCAATAAAGAGACTGATACGATGTTGTATATCAGGTTCGGTATCTAATAACATTCGTTCAGAATCAATGTATTCTGGTAATACAGAGTGATAGTAACCAACAGACTTGGCTGCAACACTTGCACCGTTTCTATCTCATGAAACTTATCACCCGTTCTCAGTTCTCTACCTATCTGTAGCCCATGTAACAAATTACATATGTGGGATCCTGATCCGGTATCACATACCCAGGACGTAAAGGATACTGGGAAATAGTTCTCTGAAATGAACACACCCGAAGAAGATGCATCAGCATGCACTTTCTTCGTTTGGGTGGCACGGGAATTCTGGTAATCCCTTATTTCCTGCTCTGTCTTATAACAATTATAAGTTGGAGCGGGACCAACGTTCCCCAGCTCAGTATAACAAGCGGGTTCGGTCAATTCACCTGTTTTATTATCTTGATTAAGGCGTGATATGGTTGCTACCTGGAGAGAGAGAGAGAAGAAAACACTTAGCGTATGCTCTTACAAGATTAGATTGGTTATCCAATATATCTAATCAGTATGTCTCCCACTGTTTTTGTCAAATCTTCCTTCAAACCCTAAAAGGAAAGACTAGCTGGGATTAATTACACGCTACAAGTTCACCAATCTTTCAGCCAGGCCAGTGTCGGTACTTTGAGGGAGGTCCCCCGTGCTTTCGCACGAACCTAATTAAAGTAAACCAGATTTTCCCAGAGATATAACCCCGTTAACACCTTTCTAGACACCTACTTGATCGGCTAATTGTAATGTGTAAAACTCTCCTTGGAGTAACTCTTACTCGCAGCGGGTATCGCGATCCAACTATCTCATAGAAGGTATGCAATCTCATTGCAAATTTCAACACTTGAAATTCCCAATAATATTTTACTCCTATCGTCCTATGACCTTGACAAAGGCCAACAAACCATAGGCTGCTAGTCAAGTTCAACCCGTCATTTCTTGATTGAATTAAACCCACCCGCACAGCCCTTGACAAAGGCCAACAAGGTCGCACGACTACCCTAATCCAATCTGCATCATATGCATAAGCAGATAAGTACTATTCAGCTACCGCACACTACGCCCTGACAAAGGCCAACAAACACAGCACGAATACTAAACAGTCCTTTTCTGAAATGACAGAGGGCTATGACATGTTTTTACGAAAACCTTTTGCGTAATGAACTTAATATCGTTGTAGAATCGAGTGATTTTAAATGGAGTTTTTTTGAGGCTTTTCTAGTTTTGCTAAAGGGGTCACTCCCGGTGAAGGGATCGTCGGCCCTTTCTTCATCGAATAAGGTGCAGGATATTTCACAAATACCACTATGCAAAGCAATAACTATAGAAGCAATCAAAAGACAAACCGAGTTTGTAGCATCTTCTAGTTTCACTAAAGAGGCCACTCCCTGTGAAGGGATCTCGGCTCTTTCCTTATCGAATAAGGTGCTGGATATTCTACAAGGAATACCGCTATGCAAAGCAAGAACTAGAGCTATGAGTTTTTAAACAAGTTTCTACAACATCTTTAGGTTTCTTTTATTTCATTAATCTCATTAATGAAGTCCAATTTTATTATGCTTCACAAGCATCACATTTGAAACAAAATCTGCAGTATAACATATATCTCATATATATAATATAAACATTCGTCTCAGGCAGTAATATGATCTCATCACAGAACATTGCAGCAGAAGAACATATATGAAATATTGGATATACTAGGACGTCCGTGTTTTTAATACGAGCCTGTATAAAACACGGATTCCACGGTCGTGATGAATAGCCAAACCCACATCCATACACCCCTACGAGAGCGGCAAGTAACACTGCCAATTCGAGGGTTAGGAGACCCGGTCTCGACTCCTCGAGATGGTCTCCCACTGGACCCCAGAACCCGGTTACTTATGCTCCCCACCTTGGGTCTACCTAATGCGGAAAAGTAAATAATATACAATGGTGACATCATCCTCAGCCCGGAAGTGCCCCAATAAAAGAATATTACATACAAATGAATTTTACATGAATGAAAAAGAAAAAACTCTCATCTCACATAAAACCCCCGGCTATTCAGAACGTGACGATCCAATATAACATATCACAGCAACACATAATATCACATATCATCAACGTAAGCAAGTATGCGTATCCCGATTGTCGTTGATGTATAGCAACGAAGCCGGCGATACACCACATACTACGCTTACGGTCACAGAAAAGAAATTGTAAACCTACAACAGTTGGAATCCGCAACCTCTTTAGACATCGCATCCCTAACCAAATGAATTCCTTAGACATCACATGCTTAAAAATTATAAACCCCGCATTTTAGTCTCATTATCGAAAACACTTTTCAAAATCAAGTCGGGCAATTCAATAAGATTCCCGATATCATGATCGAATGCTCGTCGCAAACTTTAGTAGACGGCCGCACCCCCCGGATGCCGTCGACGAAGTGCACTAAGGCGGAACACCGCTGCCGCGAGCACCCGAACGGATGCTTTTGGTGACGGGGTTCTCCTACAGTCACTTGGTCGGGGCTTTGGGGCATGGCTGCCTGTTAAGTTTACCCGGCGAGTATCCGCGTACACTACGTGATTGCGACGGACTTTTGATCACATCAAAATCCCATGGCAACCGATCACCTGAGACTGAACTGCTAGATTTATAACATTCAACTTAGTTATCTCATAACTACTTGTGGATTCCAAATATTGTATCACATTCCAGATAAATAGACAATGTCAAACTTTCCGATCGAATAAACAAACACCCAAGATTTCCCAAATAGCGCAACACTTGAGATTAGTTTAAAAACATCCATCACATGCCACAGTACCAATGGTCCAGCCGTAGAAGGGTCAAGCCAACGCCTCACATGTGGCACGCCGTACTGCCACAAACCCTAAGGTTTAGAGGCAGTTCAAGACGGTCACATAATCGAGTTAAGCTTTGTTGTCTTCTAGAGGGTCCACCGCGGTACTTGCACGACTTAGAACGTCCTTAAACTACGGAAAAATCCAACGCTTGGAAATTTTCCGGCAGGGGAAAAAGTGAGTTATTGATATCCGTTCGAACTTTTTAACACGTTCTAAAAATTACCCGGACAAACTAAACGAAGTAAAATTATCCGATCGAATCAACGAGTCCCCAATACAACCCTAGAAATCTCAACACTTGAGTGGAATTAAAAAATTCCCAGAAAATAATGACAAGAAAGGACATAAGAATAAATATATGAAGTTCCAGGGACTAATTCAAAATTTTGGCAGCGGAACCGCCGCCAAACCCTTGGTTTGGCCACGGTTCCGCGGTCAAATCAGTGCATTACAGGTCCGTACTTCACAGTAATTCTTAGTTTTTCCTGCTTAATTTTCTGAGCATTTTTAATTCATAAAAAATCATATTTTTGAAAAATATCCAGAGAGGGGTAAACATCGGGGTTTCCGGATTCGATCGGACTTTAAACTTCGCCTAGATTTCGCTTAAATCTCTAATCTAGCTTTGATACCACTGTAGGGTTGCTAGGCACGCGCACTAGGGTCTACGAGGCATCAACCATGCCCGATTAAAATTTTAGCTGTGCCGAACAACCCAAAGCCGGATCTTTAAACTAGAGTTTATGCGAAAACTAGCATGTTAAACACTTTATCACTAAGTGAGAGAGATTACAACCTTTGTAGATCTGGTCCTTCACTTCAATAGCTCCGTGTAGATGTCCCCTTCGCTGCGATCGTGAACTCCGGACTCTAGAGAAGCTCCACAAGAAGAACGAACGTGCTTGCTTCGATGACTTCGAGGCCGAAGATGATCTACGTCGGGGAGACACTAACTCAAGCTATTCCTTCACTAGGTCATGAACTTTGTGAAGAGAACACAGTCTACTACATGGCAAGTGGTAGAGGATGAAGAAGTAGGAGGTGGGCTCACCTTAGAATTGATTTTCTCACATTTTTCCTCATAGCACCATTAGAGCTTGAAAGCTTTTTCAAGGAGCTTGATGAAGTAGAAGAAGAAGCAATAATTCATCCAAATGAAAACTTATCCTTTGAATTATTGCACCATGGTTGAGTTAAGCCCCCATGCTTAACTCATGTAGAGAATTAACCAATGTATGAGGTTAAGAGTTGGGTTAACTAATATCCTAAGGAATGACAAAAGAGTTGACTTTGTCAATGTTGCATACAAGCTTCTACAAGCTTGATAACATTGACTAAAGTCTCCTCTCTTTTGTTATTCTTAAGGAAATAAGTAAACCCTAATTTAACCTAAACTTGATATAAGTCTCATACACCCATCTTGTATGTATCATCAAGCATGATACAAACATGTACACTTGCATATATCACATATAAACAATGTGCACAATCTAGTGAGAAAATAAATCAAAAGTGAGCTAATACTAGTTAATGTAATGTAATATATCAAATATATAATTATACATTAAATTATTAAATCAACTCTTGATTTAATAACCCGGCTATAACCGACTAATATCATGTGTAACAACTTATCGAATCAACACTTGATCCGATAACCCGGCTATATCGCATACAACCGATCAATGTCACGAATCGCGAGAATAGAATACGGTATCTCATATCGTATTAATCTCGGTCCCGCACATATCACATATGTGCTCCTACCCCGTTTCGCTTGAGCTAGGAAACCCCTGTGTAGGACTTTAAAGACTCGTCAATACGCCGGCAGTAGGTGATGATCATATCAAACACCCACAAGCCACAAGCGGTTTGCTAAACGTAACGGCCACCCGGGTATTGAGCGATCAGAAGATCAACAAGCAAGCCTGTGCATTCTCTTGTGAATCCAATCAGTAACACTCCCGTACAGTCCGGTCTCGTCGTCTGATATGTCGCATATCTCGCCTAGGGGTGGTAAACGTCAGATCCCAGTAGCTTGATAAGTCGTGTCGATATGAGGTCTATAACAGTTCGAGAAACTACTGATAACACTTACAAGTAAATCTCAGCAACCCTGGCCAGGGATTTCCGGTTATAGCCAATCGAACACAGCACAACATCAACTCCCTATACCGGGAGAGTCGAATCCCCTCCTATCGCTCATTGCCTCCATGTGATTCGGGACTGTACCCAAAAGCCACCTTTTTGCACGCCTTCTTGGACGTGGTATAATGGAAATCAAAGCACAGTGGGAATCATACAAGACTCTATGACGATCTCGGGTCAACAGACAACTCTGTACCAGTGTCACCGGAGAACTTCCATCTAATGTGAGGTATAATACCATCTGGGAGTTCTCGGAGAGTCCGTCCAGTGTACACAGTCTCTACTGAGCACCCGTACACCATCCTTGATGTCAAACACCGATGGATATGGGATCATCCATCGCCCATCATATGGGTCAAGATGCGTATACGCTAGTCTACTCTGGTGCATCGATGCCCTGTCTCGATACACCCTCGATTTGGAACAGTTATAGGATGTACTCGTCGACTACCGTGGACCCACTAGTATGATCTCATTATAGTCAGTCCCAGTAGTCGAGTACATATCCTAAGGGCTTTATCAACATGTAACATAGAGACAATCAGAGTACAAGTTAAGATAAAGTACAACCAGATAGCATACTATCATGTCGAGCAAGAAAGTCCTCCCTATATATGTCCAAGCATCCACTACAATATACATCGTATGTACAGTAATGGCCTCTAGGGCATACATATAACTAACACACATCTCATGGTTTTGAGACGGAGGGGGCTTTACTCTAGAATTGGCGGGCTATTCGCCGCACTCATGTTAGTTTATATGCCCTAGGGGCCATTATTGTATCATACTAGGTTGTATATTACTTAATGGAAGCATAGGATATTCACAGTTGTATATACAGTCTTGCTAAAAATGGTAGTATGCTACTTGGTTTGTGTCTACTTTAATATGTTTTTTGTAACGTATCACCTATACATATTAGTAGAGCCCATAGGTTCTTTGCTTGATTACCAGCGTAGTGATGGCAGTCATACTAGTGGGGGCTGGGTAGTCTATAGCAACATCCTATACATGTCTCTAGTCGTAGGATTATTGAGACAGGGCATCGATACTCCAGAGTGGACTAGTGTGTACGCTTCTCATCCCGGAGATGGTCTGTCCCACAGCCATCAGTACGTTATACTGGAGATAGTATACAGGTGCTCATTAGGTTACGGGTACACGGGACATGACTCGCAGGGGAGCTGTTGGTTGGTATTATACCCGTTGTCAGTTAACAGTTCCCAGGTGACTTGAGTACAGCATAGTCCGCAGACTTGACACTGCTATTTCGCCTCGAGTGTGTCCCACTGTTCTTAGATTGCTACCCTACCATGGCTCAAAGGAGTCGTGCAAACAGGTAGCAGTTGGGTGCAGTCCCGAGCACTTGGAGGCAGTGGCGGTTAGACAGGATTCGTCTGTCCCGGTATTGGGAGTTGATATCGCGCTGTGTCAGAGAGCCATTACGCAAAGTCCCTGGCTAGGGCAAGCGAGATTTACTGGTTGGTTCCAGTAGTTTCTCAGGGTGTAATGGGCTATTCTCCGACACGTCTTATACCGCTATTAGGGGACTGACGCTTGCCGTCCCCTAGGCTAGATATGCGATAGTCTTAGACGAATAGACCGGACTGTACGGAGATTGTCATGTCAGGCTCAGTAGGAGTTCGGATGGGTTTCCTCATCGGCCTTCTTATCAACATCTACCTGGGGACCGTTACGTACAGCTAGTGTCGCTTGAGGTCTGTGGTTAAACCCCACTGCCAGCGTAGTGTCGAGTATTTAGAGTCCCACACAGTGGGTTTCCCTGCTCCAGGAGAAACGATATAGAGGTCGTATGGTTTTACGACAAGGGTTCGGACGCATACGTGTTTAAACGCACGTGCGACGTTCGGACAGTTTTTACTAGCCGGCTTTGGTTTACGCCAGATTCTAGTATCGGGTTATTGGATTTATACAGTCTAAAGTTTTTCCATGTTTTCACTAATTGTAGGGGCATTCTCGTAATTTGTCGGGAAGCTTCTAGAAGCATGGTGACTTGGGGGGTAAGGTGGCATTAGCATTAAATGATATTGTGACTCATTATATGTTATTCATCATGTCATTAATGCATTATTAAATGCTTGATGACTCACATAGTGAATCACTCATAATGCATTTATGTAGCATGATGAATAATCTCATTTTATTCATTTATTCTTTTATTCATTATACTTCATATATCTAGTGAGAAACAATATCATATTTCATTTCTTATCATCACCTTCTCTCTCCTCAAGCTCTCTCATTCTTGAAACCCTAACCCTAACCTCTCATGTGTTGAGATCAAGGGTTAGCTACACTAATACATCCATAACCTCACTCTATATCGTCTAGGTAGCTTAGATTAGCAGTTTGAGCAACCTAGTTATCTCAAGTTAGAGATCAAGCTTGGTGTAGGAGCTCTCGGGTGGATCGTCTTTGACTCGAGGAGGCCGTTGAGGTGCCGATGTTCCAAGGAGCCTATGAGGAGCGGAGGACAGAGATGAAGACTCGAAGGACAAGTAACGTGAGGTATAACTTCCAATCTGAGTAGTTAAACCTCTCGTAGTTTGCTAGTAACGGTTTAGATACGATTCTTGCGCTCAAATCCATGTTACGAAGCTTTGATAATCGTTTTTCATATATTCCGCATCCCCGAAAGTTCGTGGGGTGCATGACATGGACTTACAACTCATTGGGGGTATAGGATGACCCAAGGAGGGGTGCTCAGGTTGCCGGATTCCGTGAAGTGCCGGGTGGTCCATTCACTTTGTTGAAGGGGGCTACCTCGCTTCAGGTTTTGGCGGGTAACTTGCCGCGCCCGTAGGGGTCTAGGATTTCATTGCACAGGCTATCCACACGACCAGGGGAACATCGGGTTTCAGTTGCGGCTCTATGAAACTCGGGGATCCAGATTATCTGTATTGTTCTGTGATACTTATTACATTTCTGTGATGTTGCATTTTATCACGCCTTGAGCGATTATTATAATTTGATATATATACTAGTAGATGTTGTATATGTTTTACATCCGCGCTAGTCCAGTCCTCGCTCTGTCATTAGTCAAGCAACATAACGGGTGATGACAGGACCCAGTGGCGAATGCGGATGGCATATACGTACATCATGTTTTTGTTCTTTACTGGTGTGATCAATTGATGGGACAGCATTGATTCGGATCAATGCAAGCTAAACAAACCTGTTTGATGTTGTTGGAACATTTTTTCAAAAAAAAAGCTGTTATTGCAAGGACGTTCTCTTTTGTTTTGCATCGTGGTATTCGGTTATGAATATCCAGCACCTCAGTTGACGAGGCAAGGGCCGAGATCCCTTCACCGGGAGTGACCCCTTGGACAGAAGTTTGCGTCTGGGTAATAACTTCATTATAGTCGATTACTTTTTGCTTTGCATCGTGGTATTCAGTTGGAATATCCTGCAGCTCATTCTACGGGGAAAGAGCCGAGATCCCTTCACTGGGAGTGACCTCTTTAGCAAAGGTTTTCGTCACTATATTTTTATAAAAAGCTATCCGGTTCTTTCAACGATATCAAGTTCATTACGTTAAAGGTTTTTTGCCAAAAACCATTCGTAGCCCTCCGTCATTTCAGAAATGTAGCACTTGGTATTCATACTATGTATGTTGGCCTACGCCAAGGCATAATGTATGGTAGCTATTTGTTACTATTCTGTTATATAGATAGACGCGTTAGTTTGAGACAGTCATACTACTATTTTGGCCTTCGTCAAGGATATGTATGGGTGGGTTCAAATTAACCTGGATAATGACGGGTAGAACATGACATGTGACTTATGATATGTTGGCCTACGTCAAGGTCATAAAAGCATGGGGTAAAAAATCACATCGGGAGTTTCTAAAGGAACTTAAACTTGCCAGATATGCGCATACCTTCTGGAGTGTGATAACGTGAGTGGATTCCATCACGTTATCATGCGATGATAGTTGGATCCCGATTCCCACTGATGTGTTGGTTTACTCCTCGGGTGATCCCGACTAATTCTTCTTTCAGGTTTGGAGGAGAATTTGATGTTACAGTGGGAGGTTTCCTGATTAGATAACTTGATAACCATTCTGATCTAGGTTAGAGTGCATGCAGAGTGTTTCTTTTCTCTCTCTTTGGAAGCGACCATGACTCGACCCTTGACTATGACTCAGTGACCAAGTTGACCGAACCTTCTTATAACACTGGCTTTTGGATTGTCAGATTTGCATACCTCATTGCCACTCTTTCTTTTACCATTTTCTCCAGAACACCCCGTATAACTACGAACATCCACCTCCATTGGATAAAACCATCGTATGGTTATTTACGAACTCGAAGGAACTTGTTCCAGATTCGAGTATGGTTTCTGGTTCTGGAGAAAATGAATATGACTATTCAGTTGTCTTTTCCTTTTACCTTCTCTCAGGTTGCGAGTGTTCCTTGGATTCGGACAGTACACCTATTACGCTAATTTGATAGTCTTCTTCAAAACTATAGGCAGGTGCCGAACGGTAGGGAATGAAGAAAGCCGATTAGCCTAAGTGTGGTGTACAGAAGGTATTAAGTGAAGACAAATAAAGGGATTAGAAAGAGGGCAAAGTAAATTGCGACTGCTATTCACAACCAAACCAAATATTTCGTCGCCACTCCTACTTCACCTTTGTATTTCTCCAGAACACTCCGTATCACTGCGAAGATCCACAGTTATTTCGATACTCTATCGTATTGTTATATACGAACTCGAAAGGAACTTGTTCCAGTTCGAGGATGGATTCTGGTTCAGGAGAAATAAGAATAAGGTTTATTCAGTTGTCTTTTATCTTTACCTTCTCTCGCGTTGCGAGTGCTCCTAGGATTAGGACAGTACACTAATTACGCATATTGGATAGTCTTCTTCCAAACCAAAGGCTGGTGCCGAACGGTAGGGAAGGAAGAAAACCATTTGGCCTAAAGTGGTGTACAGAATATAATGACTAAAGACATATAAAGGGATTTGGAGAGATGGCAAAGAAATATACGGTTGCAGTTGTGAATCTGATAATGGAAGAGGCATTACTAAGAATACCTGGATACCCCTTCGAAATATTTACATGTTTCAGTTTCACTGTGTATTGTTAAAAGAAAACTGATTTCCCAATTAGCCCTTGCTCCAGGGTATCTATTTACCAGGTTTGATTCTCACATCTGTATGATTTTAGAGATGATGATTGGGAGTAAGTTATTGGGAATTGGGTGATCATCCTCATTATATCGGGAATCGTTGTAATTGGTGATATTTAAAGAAATCACCTGGGTTGTTTGCCGGACGGCAAATATTTGGTTTTGAATATCCGTTATAATGCACCAATTTCAAATTAATATATCTGTACGTTAATTTTTATAAAGTGAGATATAACTTTTTGAAATTATGTCTATGATATTTACCTATATCAGTGGATGGTTAGGTGAGGAGCATTAAACCGCGGTATAATTCTTCTTAACCATAAGTACAGTTTTCAACCTACGACACACAGGGAATGAGTTATTAGACTCAAAAAACTTATACAGAGTATTGTATGTTGTCCAGTGTCCATTAGGACAGAGGGGTTGGTACTCGTACTATATTCTGTTTACTTATGACTTCTCTAGTTCTTAGACATGTGTTTCGTAGAAATGAAAGGTCCAAGTTTTGATAAGTTATAGGTATAAGAATAAAGTAGAGAACCAGGCATCATAAGTATCAGGATTCTTCAAGGTGATCGAAGATGTGTATACTTATGTATGGTATTCAGTTGATAGTAATGAATATGAGAACTAGCTTCTCTTTTCAGGTTACTCATATCTGGATGTATTTCTAAGTTGAGTAATGTTGATCGGCCTCTCTCCATTTAGTTGACATGCACTGGAGACAGATGCATGATTTGAATCTGGTTCCAATTAAATCAGTGTCTCTGTTTCTATATTGGATATAGAATAGTTCGTATCTTAACAATGTTATGGTACGGGGAGTTGTCCGGCTTATGCTTAAAACCAGACTCTGGACAACTCAAGGCACGTTTCTGTACTGGCTGTTTGTGGGTTGACCCGGGCTATGACGAGGGTTGACTATCTACCATCTGGAAGATCAATAGTGATGTTGTTCTTGACTCGCCATGGTTTTAGTAAAAATAGACTTTTCAAAAAACAGTAGAGGGAGTATGGTAGAACTGGAAGTGATTCCAGAACCGCAAACGAGTACTGAAAATTTGATAAAAACCTAAAGATTCAATCTGGTTTGACATTCCATTGGCCACTCCGCAGATATGGTGGGTAACCTCAGGCACCTGAGAGGTACTTCGGTAGCCTCAAGGACGGTGACAGGGAGGTTCTTGTTTACCAAGACTTGTCATTGCTGTTGTTCCAGACTGTGAGACCCGGCAGGAGGATGAGTATAGCGTCGTTCTAAACTAGCTTTAGAAGTCCACGTGTATATGACTCTGCCAGAGGGTTGTCGTAGTCAGTGGGAGCAGCGGAAGCATAGTGGACAGGTAGCTTATGTTTATTTATGGACTAAAGCAGATATAGCGGAGATAGATCATCTATTTCTGATATGACAGTCATAGGTTTGACTTCATCAGAATAGGGGATGGATCTGTTAAGAAGGTAGTACGGTGTGATGTCCTGGTATTTGGATGACATACACAGAGTAGGAAGAGAAATTCCTATACTACAATCGGTTATACTTTGGTTGTCACACGGAGGTTTTTCCATATAGGAATTGGATATTATATCAGAAATTCCGGTTACTAGATCTATAGTTTTTTATCTAGATTTGGGAAGTGTCCCAATCAGGGTACTTAGATAGCATTCTAAAGGTATTTAGAATGGACGACTCCAGGCATAGTAGTGTACCTGCAGGTGATGGAGTCACCCTCTCTAAAGGTGTCTTACAGACAAAAAGGGAAAGGGATGTGCATGGTTGGCATATCATTTGCTTAGGCAATTGAGTCCATCATGAGATGTCAAGTACCGCACCAGATGTTGTTTTTGCACTAAATGCAATAAGTTGATATTAATCAAATCCTGGAGAAACGATCGAAAACGGTTTTAGAACATAAGTGGATGTTCTAGGGATATGATAACAACAGCCTCTTTCAGGAGACGGTTAACATTCCAGTCTTCCAAGGTGACCTGGTTGAAAGAGTGACAGTCAGAGTTATAGTTTTCCCTCTGACGATGGCAGTAGTTTGGACAGGTGGTCTAAGAGGATACTGAGGGAGGCATGACGCAGGATACTGATTAAGTTCAGTTAACGATACAGTCTAAGAAGTTTGGATTTGGACTTCATTTATGAACTAGGTCCCATCAGATATCCAGACATATTCTAAGACAGGTATTGCTCATTTCGGGAGATGGTTTTCTCCGTGAACTTGAGATAAAGAGAGACACAGAAAGAAACATTAGGGCGGATCCACTCACTGAGGCAATTCTCGAACGCAATAGTTTCGCAAACGGGCTTTGTGAGACTGATTAGTAGAAGAGTTGGATGTTCGGTATCACATGGGCTGTGAGTATGCGGCATCGCAATAATTAGCCTTGAGTGCAAGTGGGAGATTGTTAGATATAGTGCCCTCAGAGTGAATTATTGGATCACATGTACGTGGTTGCAATGATTGAGGGAGGACCTATACCGGTAGGACAGTTTTACTCGAGAGCTTTGTATACTATCTGGTTTGTCTTTATCATCGTGTACATGCTTCAGGTGACATTGTAGTTCACTATTACACGTTGATAGAGAATAGTACGCTACCATGGTTTATCTTTATCATCGTGGACTGCTTTAGGTGACCTTACAGGTCACTATTGCACTTTGATAGAGCCCATAGGATTCTTGCTTGACTACCAGCAGTATGATGGCGATCATAGACGTGAGAGTTGGGTAGTCTACAAGCACATCCTTAAAGTGCTCCCTAATCGTGGGAGTTTCGAGACTGGGAATCGATACTCCATTAGTAGACTAGTGTATACAGTCGAGACCCCGACGAGGGGCGATGGCCGGTCTCACAAGCCATTGGTGTCAGTTGGTTCACCTAAGATGTATACAAGTGCTCATTAGGTTATGAGTACACCGGACAGGACTCGCCGGGAACATACTAGTTGGTATTATACCTGACGTCAGATAGCAGTTCCCTGGTGACATGTGTACAGGTTAGTTCATCGATCTGAGATCGTCATTTGTCTCGTGTGAGTTCCCACTATGCTTTGATTACTATCCTACCACGGCTCAAAGGAGTCGTGCAAACAGGTTTTAGTTGGGTGCAATCCCGAGCCACATAGAGGCAGTGAGCGAATCGGCATGGGTTTCGTCTCTCCCGGTATTGGGGGTGAGATCACGCTGTGTCTAGGAAAGCCATTACACGAAGTCCTTGGACAAGGCAGGAGATTTACTGGTAGGCATTCCAGTAGCATATCAGGGTGTTCTGGGCTACACTCCGACACGACTTGTACCGTTTTTGAGGGTCTGACTTTTACCAACCTCTTAGGCCCGACATTCGATACTCATAGACGAACGGACCAGACTGTATGAATATTGTCACTGACAGGCTCAGTAGGGTGTCAGGATGAGTTCGCTCATCGACCTTCCCTTTTGGTCAATAGCTGGTAGCCCGTTACGTACTGCTAGTACCATTGACGTGCTAGTGGTTAAATCCACAGCCAATGTATTGACGAGTCTTTAGAGTCTCCCATAGACAGCTTCTCAAGTTTTGGACGAAACGTTGTAGAGACCGTATGGATTTATGGCAGGGTTCGAACATACGCGTGCACTTGTGCACGTGTCATGGTTCGGAGGGATAATACTACCGGGCTTTGGTTTAAGCCGGATCCTAATATTATACTGTGTAGATTTTGTCTCATTGTATTTGTATTCGGTCGAAATACAAATGCAGGTATGTATATACAATTGCAGAGTTATCCCGTAATTTATTACGGGATCGCTTTTTGATGTTGCCATTTCCATTTTGTTTCTTGTCTTTAAACATTTGGTTTAATGACGAGTTATCTTATTCTTTTGGAGCTGATTCTTTTCCTTGTCTGCTGCCAAATTCCTTGGAGAAATTTCGTGGGCTTTGCATGGGGAATTCATGAGTGCATGCATTCGAGAGGTTGGTGACTCATGCTTGCAAGTGGCTGCTTGCATGAAGTTTTCTTGTAGCTTTTGCCACTTGGCTTTCTTTTGTAAGCTTTGTTATTATTCATGGGACATGTGGCTGTTGCCATGGCCTTCTTGCATTTTCGTGGCCCCCCCGCCCCCCGCACCACCCTCCCCGCATGTGTGAGTGCTGTGGCTTTGAGAGAGTGAGAGTGAGGGATTTTTTTATGTTGAATGAGAATTATTCGAAAACTATTCCTACACCACAAAAATTCCACAGTGAACATATTTGTTCATGGCTGAGCTCATTTACACGGAGCACTTTTTCCTTCACAAGTTCAGCCTATTTTCAGAGCCATATCTTGTTCATTTCAAGTCTTGGAAAATTCTTGTGCTCACATTCATTCTCATATGGCAACTTCGATTAACCCTTTAGATAAGGTGTTCTACATTTATTCTACAGCAATCTTGGATACGTCGGCTAGCGAATATCGTGTCCGAGTTGTCTCGGTTCTGATGTGGGAGCCCGTAAAAAGACATCTTGCTGTGTTGCCCTTCCGACGAGAAGACCGGAGATCGTAGATACCGCGAGGAGCTTGGGATGGTGGCCAAAGACCGGAGAACACGGATCGATCGGTATAGCCTTTCCCCCTTTTCTCTAGTTAGCTAGTTATGGGTTAATTGTTCAATCCGGGATTATAGTATACGATAGCGTCGGTTTAAAGTTTTGAAAAAGTTTTCGTTTCCGCATTTTGGCCTCGGACAGACGGCCGCGGTGCTACCGTAGACTTACAGCATGCACATCCAAATGTGTATCAATGAGAATAAAAGCATACATGCATGCATACAACAAAAGACAAGAAGGGTTTAAAGTGAAAAAACTTATGGTCAATGATAAATCAATACTTGATTTAGCAAACCGGTCATATCACATACGACCCGACCAAAAGCATACCTCCCGATTAACATACGGTTTCACATACCCGCATTTAATCGGGTCCCCACGTATATCTCATATACGCACCACATCGTTTTGCCTGGACTAGGTAACTCCATTGTTGGACTCTAAGACTCGTCAATACGCCGGCAGTGGGTGATGATCATATCAAGAACCCCCAAGACGCAAGAGGTCAACTAAACGTAACGGCCACCTGGGTATTGAGCGATAAAAAAAAACAAGCGAACCTGTCACAACTCCCGTCGAGCCAACCGGCAACACTACCGTACAGTCCGGTCTCTTCGTCAGATATGCTGCATATCGAGTCTAGGGATAGTAACGTCGACCCCAATAACTTAGCAAGTCATGCCGATGAATGGTGTATAACAGATCGAGAAACTACTGATAACACTTATCAGTAAATCTCAACAGCCCTGTCCAGGGACTTACTGATATAGTTGTAGGGTTACTAGGCACTCTAACAAGTTTCTACAAGGTATCAACCATGCCCGATTAAAATTTTAGCCGTGCCAAACAACCCTAACCAAGATCTTAGACTAGAGATTAGGAGAAACAAAGCAAGTAAACAACTTTTACGACTAAGTGAATACGAAATACAAACTTTGTAGATCGGTCCTTCACTTCATAAGCTCCTTGTAGTAGTCCCTTCGGTGCGATCATGGTGCTCCCGGATTCTCGGACGGCTCCATGAGAAGATAGCAACGGTATTGCTCGATGTCCTCGAGGCTGAAAATGATCTACATCGAGGGAATACGAACTCAAGCTTCTACTTCACTAACAAGAGAATTAGTGAAGCAAACACCCTAAACTAAATTACTAGTCTAGTAGAGGATGATGAAATAGGAAATGGGTACATTTTAGAATTTCTTTTCTCACTATATTTCTCTCTCTTTATCAAACCCTAGCAAGCATTTGAAGGAGGAAGAAGATGAGCTCAAAAATGAGAATGAAAAACTAACTAAGAGAGAGAGAGAGAACCATGGGTTAGTTTATATCATATATTAACTCATGTAGAGACATAACCATGGCTACATTATAATGGTTAGGTTAATTAATATCTTAAGTAATCCAAAACAAGTAGACTAAGTCAATGCAACCCTAAGCTTCGTGAAGCTTCATGCATGTGAGCTCATCATCCACTAATTTTAGAATTACTTTAAATATAAAAACCATACACTATAATTAGTATGGTATAAGTCTTATACACCCATGTAAGTTGTATCAACATCCATGATACAGAATGAACACAAATAAATATATATCACATATATATTAAGTTGTGCACAAGTGAGAAAAACAAATGCTTAAGTGAACCAATGTTAGTTAATATAAATTAGTATATCACATATACAATTATACACTAAATTATTAAATCAACATTTGACTTAATAATCCGGTTATATCACATATAACCGATTAACATCCAATGTATCGACTTATCGAATAAACCCTTGATTCGATAACCAGGTTATATCGCATATAACCGATCGATACAAACATCGCGAGAATAGAATACGGTATCACATACTCGCATTATTCTCGGTCCCGCATATATCACGTATGCGCTCCTATTTCGTTTTGCCTGAGCCAGTAAAACCTCTACGTAGGACTCTAAAGACTTGTCAATACGCCGGCAATAGGTGATGATCATATCAAGCACCCAAAAGCCGTCAGCGGTACTAGCTGGACGTAACAGCTACCCGGGTATTGAGCGATCAGAAGATCAGCAAGCAAGCCCATTCCAACTCCTGCAAAAAGCCTGACAGTGACACTACCGTACAGTCTGGTCTCCTCGTCTGATATGTCGCATATCAAGTTTAGGGATGGTAAACGTCAGACCCCAATAACCGATAAGTATGCCGATGCGAGGCTCATAACGGGTCGAGAAACTACTGGTAACACTTACCAGTAAATCTCTAAACCGGCCCTGGCCAGGGACTTCCCTGTTATGGCCAATCGAGCATAGCGCAACATCAACCCCCAATACCGGGGGAGACAAAACCCCTCCTATCGCTTATTGCCTCCATGTGACTCGGGACTGTACCCAAAAACCACCGTTTTGCACGCCCTCTTGGACGTGGTAAGGTGGAAATCAAAGCACAGTGGGAATCACACAAGACTCTATGACGATCTCGGGTCTACAGACTAACTTGCACCAGTGTCACCAGAGAACTACCATCTGACATGAGGTACTATACCATCTGGGAGTTCTCGGCGAGTCCGTCCAGTGTACCCAGTCTCTACTGAGCACCCGTATATCATCTCTGATGTCAAACACCAATGGATATGGGATCATCCATCACCCATCTATATAGATCGAGAAGGTATACACTAGTCTACTCTGGTATATCGATGCCCCGTCTCGATACACCCACGACTAGGGACCTTGAAGGATGTACTTATGGACTACCATGTCCCCACTAGTATGATCCGCATCATAGTCCAGGTAGTCAAGTACACATCCTAAGGGCTTTACCAACATGTAGTAGAGAGACAATCAGTATACACGTTAAGGTAAAGAGTAACCAGATAGCATACAATCATGCCGAGCAAGAAAGTCCTCCCTATATATGTCCAAGCATCCACTACAATATACATCTCATGTATAGTAATGGCCTCTAGGGCATACATATAACTAACAATCTCCCACTTGCACTAGAGCCATCTGATAACAGCGGTTGTAGTATTTCATACTCAACCATCCCATAATAGTCTCTCTCTGGGAAATGGCCTTTGTAAGTGGATCCGCCATGTTGCCCTCTGAGTCTACTCTCCTGACCTCGATCCCCTAGAGATCAACCATCTCCATGATCAGGTTACACTGCCTTCGAATATGTCTGGATCACTGATGGGACGGGCGTACCTAGGCATAAGCCACAACTCCATTATCACACAATGGTAGGAACGAAGCTCATCACATGAACTAATATACACCCAGACTGCCTCTTTGGTAGTATTTTTTGTAGCGATGTATCCAGCCTTTATCGTCTAGTATGCCACGGTATCTAGCTTGGAAATTTTCCAACATACCATCCCTTTGCTGAGGGTAAAGACAATGCTTGTGACTGACTTTCTGTCGTCCTTATCACTCTGGAACCTTTCCAGTGATTCTCTCCAGGATCGATTGATACCATCTCACTACAACCAGTGAGTATCTTAACATCCAATTAAATCTATCTCATAGATCAAAACTTCAGGATTTAGGAGGTATCATCTTGATCCTATATGGAGAATTATTGTGATAAGAGGAGATTGAGCGAGCGTAGCATAGGAAACTGCTTTCCTATCAAGAGTATGTTATCCACGTACTCTACGAGGATCTCCACCATACTCTCTACTACCTTTTTGTATATACAAGGTTCATCAACCATTTTGATGATGTCAAACGCTTCGACTAACTCATCAAAACAGATGTTCCAAATCCGCGATGCCTGCTTTATCACATAAAACATCTTGCACAAGTTTCCGCTGCTCCTACTGTTTACGAAGCCCTCTAGCTGTGTACTTATAGACGCTCTCTTCTAAATCAACATTTAGAAAAGCAGTCATGACACCCAACCGCCAGATATCGTAGTCATGGTATGTAGCCGTGGCAAGTAGGATCTGGATGGACTTAAGCATAGTTTTGAAAGTCTCAACTTTTCCATGTGCACCAAGTAATCTTCTCAAGATATACTTGCTCCTGATGTGGATTTAACCCTTCAGATAAAGCAACCAAAGTCCATACTTTGTTGGTGTATAAGGATTCCATCTCAGATCGCTAAGCATCCAGCCATTCTTATAGAGTCCCACTCCTAATGGCCAGCTCGAAAATAGTTGGGTCATCATCTCATGATGCAATCCTCGCTCCCACTGTCATAGAGAAACTGAAGCATCTCTCAGGTGGGTAAGGAACCCTACTAGATCGGCGGAGAGGCTGAGATTCATTGGAAACTATTGAATCCTTTGGTTCAACCAAATCATCAGCTGAAGTTTGTATAGCTGGAACTCTTTCCACTTCTACCTTATGCCCATTAATTTCTTCACAAGAAATTCCCTTTCACAAAGGTGGCATTTTGAGAAACAAAACATCTTTTGTTCCTCGGTTAGGTAGAAGATATTCCCTTGCGAATGCTTGGGATATCCAACAAAATTCTACAGAACTTACTTTGCCTCGAGCTTGTCTGGATTATGCTTTTAGACACAGGCTGGACAACCCAAATCTTTACTGACTTAAGAGATGGGTTCTTCCCTTACCATATCACATATGGAGTGGTAGGAAACTGATTTGGTTGGAACGCCATTCAATAGGTATGCAGCTTCATAAGTGCATAACCCCCAAAAGGAATTAGGCAACTCAGTAATACTCATCATAGAGCACACCTTATCACATAGGGTCTGATTGCTCGGCCCCGATACACCGACGTGCTGTGGTGTATACGGAGGAGTAATGCTGAGAGAGAATCTCATTCTCCTTTAGAATATTCCAGGAATTCCGTGCTCAAGTATTCTCCTCCTTGATCACATCAAAGGACATAATACTTATACCCGTTTTGGTTCTCTACTTTCTAACTTATATTCTGTGAATATCTCAAAAGCTTCGGACTTGTGTTTCAACATGAACATATGTCTGAATCTTGAGAGATCATCAAAGAATGTAATGAAGTACAAAGAAACGGTCTTGGCATGTGTAGACAGGGGTCCTTCATACATCAACATGTATCATCCCAAGAGTTCACTAACTCTTTCTCTGTTTCCTAAAAACAGAGCTATGGTCATCTTATCTCTATGACATGACCGGCAAGTTTCACAAGATTTAAATTCAAACTAATTTAAATATACATCTATATGTAACTTCAGCTAGTCGGGTCACATTGATATGACCTAGTCTACAATACCTCAAGAAGGATTCGTTCATTTCTGAACTCTTCCCCTTATGTGTGTTCTGTATACTAAGAACTGTAGTTTGATTTAGAACATCAATGCTTTTAGATAACGTGCCTGAACCGATCAACTCTTGATATAGGAAATGTTCAAAACATTATCCAATAAATACAAAATTATATCCTTCTTTATTAATAAAGAGACTGATATGATGTTGTATATCAGGTTCGATATCTAATAACATTCGTTCAGAATCAATGTATTCTAGTAATACAGGGTGATAACTGCCAACATCTTGGCTGCAACAATTGTACTGATTCCAACTCTTGAAATTTTATCACCCGTTCTCAGTTCTCTACCTACCTGTAGCCCATGTAACAAATTATATATGTGGGATGCTGATCCAGTATCTCATACCCAGGACGTAAAGGATACTGAGAAACAGTTCTGTGTATTGAACACACCCGAAGATGATGCATCAACAAGCACTTTCTTCGTTTGGACGGCACGGTATTCTAGTAATCCCCTATTTCCTTCTCTGTCTTATAACATTTATAAGTTGGAGCGGGACCAACGTTCCCCAGCTCAGTATTACAAGCGGGTTCGGTCAATACATCAATATTATTATCTTGATTAAGGCATGATATGGTCGCTACCTGGATAGAGAGAGAAGAAAACACTTTAGCGTATGCTCTTGCAAGATCAGATTGGTTATTATTTTATCTAATCAGGATGGCTCACACTGTTTTTATCAAATCTTCCTTCAAACCCTAAAAGGAAAGACTAGCCGGGATTAATTACACCCTACAATTTCGCCAATCTTTCTGCCAGGCCAGTGTCGGTACTTTGAAGGAGGTTCCCCGTGCTTTCCCACGGACCTAATTAAAGTAAACCTCGTTTTCCAAGAGGCGTAACCCCGTTGACACCTTTCTAGACACCTACTTGATCGGCTAAGTGTCCTATGTAAAACTCTTCCAGGAGTAACAATTAATCGCAGTGGGTATCGGGATCTAACTATCTCATAGAAGGTATGCAATCTCATTGCAAATTTCAACGTTTGAAATTCCTGATAATATTTTGCCCCTAACGTGCAATGACTTTGACGAAAGCCAACAAACCATAGCCCGCTAGTCAAGTTCAACCCGTACATTTCTTGACTGAATTAAACCCACCCGCACGACCCTTGACGAAAGCCAACAATGCCGTACGACTACCCTAATCCAATCGCATCATATGCAGCAGATAAGCAGCATATAGCTACCGCATACTACACCTTGACGAAAGCCAACAAATGTAGCACGAATACTATATACAACTTATCTGAAATGACGGAGGGCTACTGTCACGACCCGAAAGTACGGAACATGACCGGCACTTAAACTACGAACGTCTCGAGGCGTACGTAATCTAAGTAAACCGAAAACCCAGAAATCCAAACCAAGAAAAGTAGCAGAGTGAAGGAAAACCAATTTAAAACAAGTAGTTTTAATAGCATAAGCCGAATTATGCGGTTTTTTAAGAACATCAAAATTTACTGAAAATTTCGGCAGAGTCTCCTTTGTAAATACTGGCCCCCAAACGGGATACAACATGAATAGTATACGAAATCAATAAAAAGGCATCCCCAAGCGGGAGCTAGCTCTTCGTCAATCGACGGTCACAACCACACAAGCAATATAATATACAACGCCAACGGCGAGGATCAAAATTCAAAAGGAAACTCAAAACAGCAAGAAATCCATAGAAATACAACGCGCGACTCTAAGGTCGAAAGAATAACATCACCGGTCTCTATCTCAAAAATAAATACATGTTTGATTGATGGAACTTCTAGATACAACTGAATAATAATATACAAGATATATAATGGGGGTACGATACAAGTAAAGCCATCTACTAGCAAGTCACCCGGAAATGGGAAGCAGTGCCAGCAAAGCCGTAATGAAACCTGTACGGCAAAACCTGCAAGAAACTGGGGCACAACGGGGGTGAGTTGTCAACTCGTGAATAGAAAAATATCTACGCACAGAAATCGCATAAATAATGCAACCTAGGTCAATGATCATAATATATCCTCAAATATATGAATAACACGTAGCCTATAACAAGGCTAGGGTAAATATCTTACCCGAGTGTAATCTCATGTGCCCGTGTCAGTGCCTCAGGTAGCAATATATCATATGAATGAGGTATGAATGCATGAAAACAGAATACATGTAAATGAAGAACTGTTTTCATAATTTAGTGAGATTTCCTTTGTATTTTTAAAATGAGGTATCATAATAAGATCAGCATAAAACAGTGCCTAGCATCGGCACAAAACGTAATCCCAATATCTCGATATCTCTGTATCACAGTCTCTGTACCTCAATATCTCGAAATCTCAATGTCTCAATCACAATATCTAGGGCGCCGTCAGTCCAGACCGGCCCCTAGCATCCATCTCAAGACCACGACGGTATCCTCCGGATATCCGACGCGTCGGGTAAAATCACCGGTAGGTAGTGCTCCCCTGCCAGGCTCACATCGTCATCATCACGCGCTTCTTGCCCCGGGGTACCTTACCGGGTCCACCATGTACCCAAAATGGTTCATCCGTCTCCTCGAATCGGGTCTCGAAATCGATCAGCAAACTCATGGTGGACGACTCATACATCATGGGAAAATCCGCACTTTTATTTAAAAAGAGAGAAAAGGTTTATTTATGTTTTTGCGGTTTTCCTCCAAATCCAGAAAATCTCATGGAAATCCGAATCCAAAACCTCAACAACACGTAAAATAGTGAATATATGCATGAGAATCCATGAATGCGGCATAACAATGAATAACAGTATGCATGAAGTAGCAGGTAATAACTACAATGTCTAAACTAACATATAAGGCAAGTACGCTATGTCAAGCAATAATATTTTCTAAGGTGTACGGGACATGGCAATTACCGATGAAGATGTGTGTGAGCCGGCATGTAAGTGTACGTGGTACATACGCATCATCGGTACTGGTGCTGGTGTTCTAACAATATGATATCAATATTGCAATAAGAAATTATAACATATGTATGCGATGCGAAGCGAACCACAATAATAAGCGGGAGCTGAATACAAGACGCAACTGTAACTAACCTGCATTAATCTAATATAAGTCCTACAAATGGTGCCTTTTGAAATAACACGAATCATGGGGTTTTGAAAATAGGGGCTACGGTGTTTTTTTATGAAAAGATACGTCTTTTGAAATATCCGTAGGATCCTTTGGGCTGTCTTTTAAAATACCCACGATTTGTTAGTTTTTGAAATAGGTAAGAATCGAATCTAATCTAACAACTAAACTAAACTAAAGGGCTAAGCTAACAAGCTGGACTACAGGTAAGGAAATCGCCTAACATCTGAGTCGATCCATATACATACCTGTATATATATTAGTCGGTGATCCCGCCTCTATAATATCATATCCGATACCATATCTACAATCAGACATCCCAAGTCAAGAGTGCGGATCAATCATCAAGATATAGATCGTACGTAAATCCGTCGTACGGCATCCCCAAAACTGGGTACGGGTCAATATCATATTCCTCACACCATTCCTCTGGTATCCTCTTTATTCAAGATCATAGTCTAGGGTACTGACCTATGTCTAGTACAATACTAATATCCTCAATATACTCATGATCTGACTACAGATCGACAGTCTCGTACAAACCGATACCGTCAGCACATATCATCATCAAGGGGTATACATCGCCCGATACGGCCTAATACCAATATCCTAGCATATCATGCCTCATATCACGATCATATGTCGACCATTTTTATTTATAACACTATTCACCCGTATCGCCGCCCTAAGATCCGCTATAACACCAGGACGTACCTCAAGTACGAATCCTGCCACATCACCGATATCACAACCTCAACACAAATCTCATCGACTCATCTCAATCCTAAGTATCATCCTCAAATCCGTATGTGAACACATAACTATAAAGAATCCCATGAGCACATATAAATAGGAATGTATGCAAGTATGTAGGTGTGTATGTGTAGTGCAACACTACCCTAGGGTTTGTAACACTAAAATAATCCAACACACCAATATCCATCCTAACATCGTTATTAATCACAATTAACATATAATAAATTGTTGATGTGTATACGCATCCGTATACTCCACCACGGACTGCGGGGGTGCTATACGCCATCCACCCGACTTCTTCCCGTAGATATAAATCTACTCACCTGGTCCTCGTTTGCCGGTGCCGACGTCGCCACGCGCTTGCTTGTCGTCTCGAAGTCCACATGGGGTACCTACATATCAAAACGCACCATATCGCATTAAAATCCTACTCATGACCAAAACGACTCACGAATCCCACATAGGTCAAAACCTATGGTTGCTCTCACAAACCAACCCAAAAACCCTCGACGTCGGCGTGCAAACGCCCGACCATTGAGAAAAACCCAAGTACACTCATTTTCACATTGAAGAATACTAATTTAAATATAGAATAGGTTAAAATTCACAAAAACCCCAAATTCACTTTAGAAGCCATTTTTCCGAAAATCTAGCAAGCAAAAATTTCCCGTTTTAGTACAAAACTCGACGTTTAAATGAATGTAGAGGCCAATATACTTATTAAATATCTTAAATAAGTCATATAAATCATTTCCATAATTTAATTTCACCAAACCATATATGTTCAAAAAAAACTAGTTTGCAAAAATACCGATTTTAACTCTTTTTAAAGTAAAATGCACAATTTTACAATTAAGCTTGGTTTTGCATATACTAAAATATTAAACCACAATTTATAATATTAATAATGTGATAAAAACCCTAACCATATTTTTAATCTCACATATAAATGTATTTCATAAAACCCTAGTTTGCACAAAATGCTTAATTTGGACATTTTACAAGTAACGAATTGTAATTAGCAACTAGATTAGTTTTCGCATGCCCACTACATGTTAACTATATCACACAACCACAATCTCATCACTAAAAACCTAGCGTGACTTTTGAAACCTTTCTCTTGAATTCATAAGTTTTAAATTTAGAACCTAATTAAGCATCTAATTTAGTTGAATTGAAGTATTAAAGCAACAATTTAACTATAAGGCAAAGATTTATACCTCACAATTTCAAGAGATCTATCATGAATCTAGCACCAAAATCTTGGCCTCCAAAATGAAAAATTTTCACCAAAATCCATGCTTGAGAGGCTAAGGAATAATGGGTAGGAGTTAGATTTTGATTTTGTGGGATTTTTGGTGGATTTTTGATGCATTTTGTGAGGATTTTTGATGAGGAATTGAGATGGGAAATTGGGGGCTGTTGTAGAGGGAGGGCTCGGCCAGAAAAATGGGGAGGAGAGGAGAGAGAGGGAGGTGGGGAAAAATAGAGTCAAGTCCACACAAAAGTCAAAGCCCACTCACTTATATATTTCTTTCTTCTTTTCCCTTGTTTTCTTTTCTAATTTGTGTGGAATGGAGTGGGGAAATGGGGGATGTGCTGCTGAATTCAGCCACATGGGGATGGGGGTGAGTGAGTGTGGGTGTGGGTGTGGGGAAAAAAGATAAATGTTATACCCCAAACAACCATTTACACTAATTTCACCGAAAAAGCCTTTTTTCGATATTTTCCAAACCGTTTTGGCAAACGATTTCATTTCAAAAACCACATGATAAAATTTTATTTAAAGTTTTATGATGCCCAAAATTTGTTTCAACTCATTCCAATTTGTAATTTTCCCTAGTTAAATGTATTAGTGACGGCTTAAAATAATATTAAAATAATTAATTTCGGAAAATTTTTAAGAAAATTTGAAATTTCACCAGTGGCTAAATAAACACCAAATACTAGCAATTTCATAGCTAGAATATGTATATTTAATTTTTATAATTAGATATTTGCATTTTGACTTTTTTACAGAAAACCCCCTTATTTTACCGATTTTCCGAAATTTCACCGAAACGATTTTCAAAACGCTACAGCTACGACAGGTTTTTCTGAAAACCTATTGCGTAATGAACTTGATATCGTTGTAGAATCGAGTGAATTTTGAAATGGAGTAATTTTGAGGCTTTCATTAGTTTTGCTAAAGAGGTCACTACCGGTGAAGGGATCTCGGCTCTTTCCTTATGGAATAAGGTGCAGGATATATCATATATATCACTATGCAAAGCAAAAACTATGAAAGCAATCAAAAGACAAAACCGAGGAGTGTAGCATCTGCCAGCCATTGCTAAAGGGGTTACTTCCGGTGAAGGGATCTCGGCCTTTTCCTTATCGAATAAGGTGCAGGATGTTCTACAAGGAACACCGCGATGCAAAGCAAGAACTGTAGCTACCTGTTTTTGAAAATTCGATTCCACAACATCTTTTTGGTTTATTTTCTTTCATTAATCAAATTAATGAAGTCCCATCATATAAATCACCTAAACATCACAGATAAATACAACGTACACTTATGCCATCCGCATTCGCCTCGATGTCCCCTCATGCACCGTTAGGTTAGGTAACTAACGGTAGAGCGGGCAGGGCTAGCGCGGGTGTAAAACATAAGTAAAATCTATATAATATATCATATATACTATATACAGTATCTATCACAACATATCAAATGATCACATCACAGATATCGCAGCAGAAGAATCACATGAAATAATGGATATACTAGGAGGTCTGTGTTTTGTTTTGAGCCTTTCTAAAACACGGATTCCACGGTCGTGATGAATAGCCAAACCCACACCCCTAGACCCCTACGAGAGCGGCAAGCAACCCTACCAATTCTATAGTTAGGAGACCCGGACTCGACTCCTCGAGTTGGTCTCCCATTGGGCTCTAGAACCCGGTTACTTGTGCTCTCCTCCTTGGGTCTATCCTAGTGCGGAAAATTAAATAATATACAATGATGACATCATCCTCATCCCGGAGTGCCCCAATAAAAGAATATTACATACAATTAATTTTACATGAATGAAAATAAAAACCCTCATATCATATAAAACCCCGGGCTATTCAGAAACGCGACGATCCAATATAACATATTCAGCAACACATAACATCACATGTCATCAACGTAAGTAAATTTGCGCATCCCAATTGTCGTTGACATATAGCAACAAAACCGATGATATCACATATTACACTTACGGTCGCAGAAAAGAAAGTGTAAAACTACAACAGTTGAAATCCGCAACCTCCTTAGACATCGCATGCCTAACAATTATAAACCCCGCATTTTAGTCTCTATATCGAAATCACTTTTCAATATCTAGTCGGGCAATTCAACAAGATTCCCGATATGTGATCGAATGCTCGTCGCAAACTTTAGTAGACGGCCGCACCCCCGGATGCCGTCGACGAAGTGCACTAAGGCGGAACACCGCTGCCGCGAGCACCCAAACGGATGCTTTTGGCGACGGGGTTCTCATACAGTCACTTGGTTGGGGCTTTGGGGCGTGGCTGTCTATTAAGTTTACCCGGCGAGTATCCGCGTATGCTACGTGATTGCAACGGACTTTTGATCGCATCAAAATCCCGTGGCAACCGATCATTTGAGACTAAACTGCTATATTTATAATATTCATATTAGTTATCTTATAACTAATTGTGGATTCCAAATATTGTATCACATTCCAGATAAATAGACAATGTTAAACTTTCCGATCGAATGATCAAACACCTAAGTTTTCCCAAATATTTCTCAACACTTGAGAGGAGTTTGAAAACATCCATCACTTGCCACAGTACCAATGGTCCAGCCGTAGAAGGGTCAAGCCAATGCCTAACATGTGGCAACGCCGTACTTCCCCAAACCCTAAGGTTCAAAAGGCAGTTCAAGACGGTCACATAATCGAGTTATGCTTTGTTGTCTTCTAGAGGGTCCATTGCGTAACTTGCACGATTTAGACGTTCTTAAACTACGGAATATTCCAACACTTGGAAATTTTCCGGTAGGGGAAAAAGTGAGTTATTGATATCCGTTCGAACTTTTTAACACTTTCTTAATAATCCAGAAAACACGAAATTAAATTTTCCGATCGAATCAACGAATACAAAATAATCCCCAGAACACTCAACACATAAGTCAGCTTAAAAATACCCAGAAGAATGTACAAGTACCCACGGATATTACTGCACAAAACACTAACCCTAATTCTATTATTCCGCCGCGGAACCGCCGCACAAGCAAGCTATTGCCAAAGTTCCGCGGCACTTTGGTGGAATTAGGATGTCGTGTTTTACAGTAACTCTTAGAATTCCCTGCTGATTTTTTAAAGTATTTTTAATGCAGAAAAAATCACATTTTTGCAAAATTTCCACAGAGGGGGTCTAGTTCGATATATCGGGGTTCGATCGGAGTTTTAACTTCGTATACACGTCGACTAATGCTCTAGTTAGGCTCTGATACCACTCTAGGGTTACTAGGCACTCTAACAAGGTTCTAAAAGGCATCAACCATGCCCGATTAAAATTTTAGCCGTGCCGAACAACCCTAACCAAGATCTTAGACTAGAGATTAGGCGAAACAAAGCAAGTAAACAACTTTTACGACTAAGTGAATACGAAATACAACCTTTGTAGATCGGTCCTTCACTTCATAAGCTCCTTGTAGTAGTCCCTTCGCTGCGATCATGGTGCTCCCGGACTCTCGGACGGCTCCATAAGAAGATAGCAATGGTATTGCTCGAAGTCTTCGAGGCCGAAGATGATCTACGTCGAGGGAATACGAACTCAAGCTTCTACTTCACTAACTAGAGAATTAGTGAAGCAAACACCCTAAACTAAAGTTCTAGTCTAGTAGAGGATGATGAAATTGGAAATGGATACACTTTAAAATTTCTTTTCTCACTATATTTCTCTCTCTTTATCAAACACTAGCAAGCATTTGAAGGAGGAAGAAGATGAGCTCAAAAATGAGAATGAAAAACTAACTAAGAGAGAGAGAGAACCATGGATGAGTTTATATCATATATTAACTTATGTAGAGACATAACCATGGCTACAATATAATGGTTAGGTTAATTAATATCTTAAGTAATCCAAAACTAGTAGACTAAGTCAATGCAACCCTAAGCTTCATGAAGCTTCATGCATATGAGCTCATCATCCACTAATTTTAGAATTACGTTAAATATAAAAACCTAACACTATAATTAGTATGGTATAATTCTTATACACCCATGTAAGTTGTATCAACATCCATGATACAGAATGAACACAAATAAATATATATCACATATATATTAAGTTGTGCACAAGTGAGAAAAACAAATGCTTAAGTGAACCAATGTTAGTTAATGTAAATTAGTATATCACATATACAATTATACACTAAATTATTAAATCAACATTTGACTTAATAATCCGGTTATATCACATATAACCGACTAACATCCAATGTATCGACTTATCGAATCAACCCTTGATTCGATAACCAGGTTATATCACATATAACCGATCGATACAAACATCGCGAGAATAGAATACGGTATCACATACTCGCATTGTTCTCGGTCCCGCACATATCACATGTGCGCTCCTATTTCGTTTTGCCTGAGCCAGTAAAACCTCTATGTAGGACTCTAAAGACTCGTCAATATGCCGGCAGTAGGTGATGATCATATCAAACACTCACAAGCCTTCAGTGGTACTAGCTGGACGCAACGGCTACCCGGGTATTGAGCGATCAGAAGATCAGCAAGCAAGCCCGCTCCAACTCCTGCAAAAAGCCTAACAGTGACACTACCGTACAGTCCGGTCTCCTCGTCGGATATGTCGCATATCAAGTCTAGGGGTGGTAAACATCAGACCCCAATAACCGATAAGTCATGCCGATGCGAGGCTCATAACGGGTCGAGAAACTACTGGTAACACTTACCAATAAATCTCTAAACCAGCCCTGGCCAGGGACTTCCCTGTTATGGCCAATCGAGCATAGCGCAACATCAACCCCCAATACCGGGGGAGACGAAACCCCTCCTATCGCTCATTGCCTCCATGTGACTCGGGACTGTACCCATAAACCACCGTTTTGCACGCCCTCTTGGACGTGGTAAGGTGGAAATCAAAGCATAGTGGGAATCAAACAAGACTCTATAACGATCTCGGGTCTACAGACTAACCTGCACCAGTGTCCCCAGAGAACTGCCATCTGACATGAGGTACAATACCATCTGGGAGTTCTCGGCGAGTCCGTCCAGTGTACCCAGTCTCTACTGAGCACCCGTATATCATCTCCGATGTCAAACACCAATGGATATGGGATCATCCATCGCCCATCTATATGGATCGAGAAGGTATACGCTAGTCTACTCTGGTATATCGATGCCCCGTCTCGATACACCCACGACTAGGGACCTTGAAGGATGTACTTATGGACTACCATGTCCCCACTAGTATGATCCGCATCATAGTCCAGGTAGTCAAGCAGACATCCTAAGGGCTTTATCAACATGTAGCAGAGAGACAATCAGTATACACGTTAAGGTAAAGAGTAACCAGATTGCATACTATCATGTCGAGCAAGAAATTCCTCCCTATATATGTCCAAGCATCCACTATAATACAATATACATCTCATATAGTAATGGCCTTTAGGGCATACATATAACTAACAATAACCAATCGAGCACAGCACAACATCAACTCCAAATACCGGGAGAGACGAAACCCCTCCTATCGCTCATCGTCTTCGTGTGTCTCGGGACTGTACCCAAAAGCCACCCGTTTGCATGACTCAGTTAAGACGTGGTAGGGTGGTAATCAAAGTACAGTGGGAGAACACAGAAGACTCTATGACAATCTCGGGTCTACAGACCAACCTGTACCAGTGTCACCTGAGAACTGCTATCCGACGATAGATGTAATACGATATAAGAGTTCTTGGTGAGTCCGTCCAGTGTACCCAGTCTCCACTGAGCACCCATATACGATCTCGATGTCAAACATCAATGGATATGGGAACATCCATCGCCCATCATATGGGTCTAGTATCATATACGCTAGTCTACTCTAGTATATCGATGCCCCATCTTGATATACCTACGACTAGGGACATTTCATGATATGCTGATAAACTACAGATGTCCCACTAGTATGATCTCCATTATAATCACAGTAGTCAAGCCAATATCCTCAGGGCTTTATCAACATGTGTGAATGAATAAAAGCATGATCAAGTCAACATATCAGATAAAGAAGAACCAGATAGCATACTATCATGTCGAGCAAGAATGTACACTGAATATATATATATATATATATACATGTATAAATACATCCATTATCATATAATGGCCTCTAGGGCATACATATATCTAACAGTTGAAACATAAATCTAAAACTTTTGAGAAATTCAAGGAATGTAAGCTTGAAGTTAAGGACCACACGGGTAGAAGTATTATAGTCCTACGATGTGATCGAGGAGGCGAATACTTAGGGCATCGAGTTCCTGGATTTTCTAGAGAATATGATTCTCTTTCAGCTTACTCCTTCGAATACACCACATCACAACGGTGTATTGGGGCGGGGGTATCGCACCCTATAAGATATGGCGCGCTCTATGATGAGTACTACTGAGTTACATGTTTTCTTTTTGGTGTTATGCACTTGAGAAGCTGCATACCTATTGAATGGGGTTCCATCCAAATCAGGGTCTACCACTTCATATGAGATATGGAATCGGAAGAGACCATGTCTTAAACGAGTTAAGATATTGGGTTTTCTGGCCTATGTTGAAAGGAAGAATCCGAACAAGCTCGAGGCAAGGTCAGTTCTGTAAGTTTGTTAGGATATCCCAAATATTTGCGAGGGAATATCTTCTACCACTCTGAGAAGGAAAATGTGTTTTGTTTCTCAGCATGCCATCTTTTTGGAAAAGGTATTTCTTGTGAAGAAATTTGTGGACATGAGATAGAATTGGAAGGAGTTCCAGCTAGACAAACTAACAGCTAATGATTTCGTGAAACCAAAAGATTCAATAGTCTCCAACGAACCTCAGTCTCTACGCGAATCTGGTAGGGTTCCTCATCCACTTGAGAGATACTACGGTCTTCTCGGTGACAGTGGGAGCGAGGATTGCATCATAAGATGATGGCCCAACCAGGTTCAGGCAGGCCATCATGAGTGGTGACTCTATGAAATGGCTGGATGCTATGCGATCAAAGATGGAATCCATGTACACCAACAAAGTATGACTTTTCATGCTGCACTTGAAGGGGTAAAACCCATTAGGAGCAAATGGATCTTGGGAAGATTCTTGGTGTAGATGGAAAAGTTGAGACTTTCAAAGCCATGCTTAAGTCCATCAAGATCAAAGCAAGCATCGCGGAGTTGGTACATCTGTTTTGATGTGGTAGTCAAAGAGTTTGACTTTATCAAAATGATAGGTGAACCTTGTATATACAAGAAAGTTGTAGAGAGTAAGGTTGTTGTAAAGCTTTGAAAATTCGTTTAGGTTAATTTCGTGTTAATTAGCGATAATGTGTGTTTTTCATAAAACCCCGTCAATAATTATTTTTCACGTAGACTGGAATTAATCTATTTTAATTGTTAAAATATGTAATTATATATATAATTCTGTTTTTATTAGTTAACATATAATTTATTGTTCACTTAATTATCTATTTGCTAATTTTCTATTTACTAAGATAGATTTTTATTTAATCTTGCACTAATCCACTTTTACCCTAGTTTAGAATGTGCTTAGCAACTACGACAATCAACCCTAATTTTTGTAGCATGCTTTTAACTCTAATTCATTCATGTTCTAATTATCCTTTTTAAATCAAAAACAAAAGATATAATAAGAAAAAGAAATGGAAAAGGGAAGCATGGGGGGGATTTATTTATGAGGCATGGGGCTTTGACTTTAAGGAACTCTCTCTCTCTCTCTCCCTCAAGGCTCAGCAGCAGCCCCAGCCGCAGCCCATTCCCCTTCAAACTCTTCTTCTTCTTCCTTCATTCCAAGCCTCCATCTCCATAAAAAATCTCTCATTTCATCACAAAATCTCATGTTAAAACCTCAAAACAATTCCTTGTTGGCTCTTGAGGCAAGTCTTGGCTTGAGGAGGCTAGGTCAGCAAGTTTGAACCATCATTAGACCAACTTGAGATATAAAGCCAACTCTAATTTCCCTTTTGCTAAACTTTTAGTTTATTTAGCTTAAAGTAGTGTTTAAGTGGGATTTAGTGCTAATTATGTGGTTTAAATGGAGATTAGGTTAAGATAGGGTTTTTATGGCTTAGGTAGCTTAATTAAGTGTTGTTAGTGTTAATTAATCTAAGTCTTTTTAGCAGATTTCACTAAAATACCATATTGTATTAAATTAGTGTTTTATTAGAGTTTGATTAAGAATTGCTTCCATTTTGGGATCTGCTTTTATTCCAGACGTTGCAAACAAAAGTTGCAATTACTGGAGTATAGTTATTGGACTAGGATCACACACCCGAAGCACGAGACCCCCTTTCCCCCTATGGCCGCAAATTTAAGGTTTCTGGCCGCAAATTGCTGCCAGAGTAGGGACCTGGGTGTCTGAGTTTTTGCTATAGACGTCTGCTTTATATTGTAGGTCTTTGGTAGATGCAACTTTTCCTAGTCCTCTCGTATCAAAATCTGGGACCATTTACCTTGTTTTTAGTACTTTTAGACTCGCGCGACACGTACGTTCTGTGTTAGTGTTTGGTGTTTGCTGTGTATCACAGCATGTCGGGGTGGTTTCAGACGTTAGCACACACGTTTTGGTGTTTCGAGTGCACACACGTTTAGCTTGCGATGCTAGTTTCTCGTATGGTCTTAATATCACGTTTTGCAGGATATTAACTTATGTGTGTTGCTTTGTGTAATTCTAGGATCGGTCGCGGAGACATCGGACGCAGTGCGGAAAGGAAAGGCGGTGATTGGATCAAACAAGCGGAGGCGTTCAAGTGAGTAGATGTACACATCTACGGGGGAATCGTTTGGATGGCGCAATACGCCCGATAGTTAGAAATTCGATTAGTATTTACACTTATATGCGTAGTTACTAGTTAATCATTCCATTGCATTGCATCATCTATCACACACACACACACACACACACACACACACACACACTGTGATAGCGCCTCATAAGACACTCGCACCATTACCATTGGTTTATGCTGCACGGGCACTATTCGGAAGGACACACACTGTAACATTTCAAAAAAATAAAATATTATTTTTGGGAATTTTCATAATTTATTATTAATTTTTAATGAATATTTTAATAGTCGGTATAATTAAATACCGATAAATGGGAAAAATTCCGGAAAAAATTTTGGAAATTCTAAAATAGGGTATTTTGTGGAAATATGCTATTTTAAAGTTGTTATGGTTAAGTATATGCTATTTTAATGTTAATCGCGATTAAAAATCGCTAATTGGATTTTTGGCTTTTTGGGCAAAAATGTGCACATAACATTTCCAAACTTGCCACACTTGTTTCATGTTTTGGTCATGGTAGCCTAGGGTTAACCATGTCTAATTGGGCTTGATGGTTTAAACCATTTGGTTAAGTTAAGTGGGTTATTTAAGGGTTGTTAGCTTTCTCTAAAGGTGATTAGGGTTAGAGTTGACCTTGTGTAGGAGAGAGGGTGAGCCATGATGGCTTGTGTGTGCTAACTTTTATTAAGAGAGAGAGAGAGGTGGCTAGGGTGTGCCATGATCCATCCAATTCTCCAATGTCCATTGTGTGCTCTTACACCCCCCCTCTCACTCATATCACTCCCTCTCATATCAACTCTTTTGGCTCTCATCTCTCACATCACTCTCTCTCACACTCTCACACACACACATCAGCCCACCATCAAGCACAACCTTAGCCCAAACAAAAGCAACAGCCACATCAACTGCTGCAACAGCACATATCAGCCCCCTTTATCAACACATCAACCCCTTTAAACAACACTTCAGCCCCAATATCCTCAACATCAGCTTCATAACCAACCACACCACAACACCCCAACATCAAACAACAACCACAACAGCCCCTGCCAGTACCTGCTGCAAACAGTAACAAGGAAAAAGAGAAATTGCAAGCAGCAGATGCAACATCAGCAACTGTTGTGAAAACAGCATTGCAGCAACAACTTCATTCAAATATCAGCACCCTATTACAATTACAACTGCAGTAGCAGCTGCAATAGCAACCCAAACACTACCACAGCACCAAAACAACAGCAACAAAAATAACTACAGCAGCAGCAGTATTGCAGCTTCAGCCCAGAACAGCAACAGCAACAACACTAGAAGCTGCTGCAGGAGCTCAGTAGCAGAAACTCACTCCCCTTTACCTCCTCCTTCTTCTTTTCTCCTACATCCTAGGATTTCCGTGAGGTATAATCTTGCAACCCAACTCATATCTTGTTAAGTTATGGATAATTGGCTGAAACTTAGTGTTATTAAGTAGATTAGTGCTAGTTTAGATAAATTCGAGTGAGATGTGGCCAAGTGATGGTTTTGATTGTTAGGGTAATCTTATTAGGTGTGTTTGAGGTCAGTTTAACCAAGATTACCCCAGTTTCCCAGTTGGTTACCTGAAAGTTTCAACTTGGCATATTTTATCGATTTTGTCGACTTTGTGGCTTTTCTGGAAACTGCTATCAACCCAAACCTCCTAAAATAAAATTAACTTGGCAGTGAGATATGCAAGTAGATAGGAACCAACACCCAAAACCCTAGCCCCAACCTCCATTTTATGGCTGCAGATATATTCCCCCTGGCCGCAATTTGCGGCCAGACCAGGGTGAAACTGCCTCGTTTTGCGTGCACAGCTCTTTTACCTGTAAACTTGACCCTGGGTATGTCTAGTTTTGTCTGGTTCCAACCAGGGTAGAATCTAGGTTGATTTTCATGAGTTGGCGTATGATTTACGACTTGTTTTCGTATGAATTTTTGGTATTCGACGATTCGTTCTGTCGGGTGGCGTTTGGACGTCAACGACAGTGGATATTGGCTGTGTTTGCACGCGAGGCTATAGGTTTTTACCTATTGGCGTAACGTGCACCGTTTTGGTTTTCGACATGGCTTTCATGTGTTTTAGCGTGTGATATCCTTGTTGGTACCCCACGTGGCGTCGAGACGTTGGAGATGCAAATGGCGACATCGGCACCGGCACACATAAAGAAAGGTGAGTAGATTTATATCTACGGGGAGAAGTTGGGTGGATGACGTATAGCACCCCCGCAGTTCGTAGTGATGTATACGAATTCGTATACACACATTAATTATTATATGTTATTTGGGATTAATGATAATGTTAAGATGGATATTGGTGTGTTGGATTGGTGAAAGGTTACGAAACCCTAGGTAGTGGGTGCACTACAAATACACACATACATACTTGCATACATCCTTACTTCATATGTGCTTACGAGATTCTATATAGATATGTGTTCACGTGAGTAGGGGGCTATGTGTTCACATACGGATTTGAGGATGATACTTGGGTTTGAGATGAGTCGATGATGTTTGATCCGAGATTATGATATTGGTGATATGGTAACATTCATATTTGGGATACGTCTTGATGCTTTAGCGGATTTTGGGATAATGATGCCATATGAATAGTGATATATACATAAAATGATCGACATCTGATTATGATACGAGATATGATATGATATGATATGATATGATAAGACAAGATATTTATGATAGGCCGCCTTGGGCGTTGTTTACTCCTTGAGATGATATGTGCTGATGATATCGATTCATACGAGACTGTTGAACAGTAGTCAGATCATGATGATAGTGATGAGGTTAGCTTTGTACTAGCCGTAGGTCAGTACCCAGATTATGATATTTGATTAAAGGGAATACCAGATGAATGATATGACGAATGAGATATTGACCCGTACCCAGATTTGGGGATGCCGTACGACGGATTTACGTACGAGCTATAATTTGATGTTTGATCCGCACTCATGATTTGGGAATAACTGATTTTAGAGATATGGTATCGGATGTGATATTATCGCGGCGGGATCACCGACTATATATGTATATATATGTATTGACTCAGAGGTTTGGCGGTTTCCCTTACCTATTGTTAGCTTAGCTCAGCCTTATAGTGGTATAGCTATATGACTCTGATGAAATAAGATACAGTTTAGCGATCATGGTGTTTAGTATTCAGCTCCCGCAAATTATTATTGTTGCTCCGCGTTGCATACTTATTGTGATTCATATTCTATTGTTGATATCATGCTGTTAGGATATCAGCACCATTACCGATGATGCGTATGTACCACGTATACTTACTTACCAGTTCACACACATCTTCATCAGTAATTGCCATGTCACGAATACTTAGAAAATATTATTGCTTGATTTAGCTTGTTAGCTAGTAGTGACATGATATTAGTATGCTTTCCTTATATGCCAGCTTGACATTGTAGTTATTATTTGTCACTTCTGTAGGGTGTTTTTCGTCACCCCATTGAGATGGGAATACGCGGACGCTTGTCAGGCGTACTACAGATTCCCCCTGCCTAGGGTAGGCTGGGGTTTAATGATTATGGGGATCCGAATCTCCGGCAGCCGTGGACTAAGCTGCCGTTAATTACCCCTCGCCTTTGAAGCGAGGGAACCTCCGATTGACGGGTTAAACTGGTCATGCGAACTCAATGTGCAGTGTGCGCGTGTTGTGTTTTGAAAGAGGGGTTTTGGATATATCGGGAGCCACGCAGAGTTTTTACGGGGACAGTGTCGCGGAGTATGTGTGTGTATAAATATGTATACATATGTGTGTGTGTATATATATATATGTATATATGTATATATATATATATAAAAGAAAGAGGGGGAAAAGGCATCCAAAAGGATGCGTGGGGGCAGCACTTTGGGCGCTGTGCGCCTAGGTGCTGTGCGCTCAGGCGCTAGAGTGCCACGTGTCGGCACATGGGCGTTCTGCGCTTGAGCGCAAGCGCACCACGTGTCGGCACCGAGGCGACTTGTGCCTGAGCGCTTGCGCTTGAGCGCAAGCGCGCCACGTGTCGGCACAGGGGCGACTTGGGCTCGAGCGCTTGCGCTGGAGCGCAAGCGCGCCACGTGTCGGCACCGGGGCGACTTGCGCTCGAGCGCTTGCGCTGGAGCGCAAGCACTCCACGTGTCGGCACCGGGGCGACTTGCGCTCGAGCGCTTGCGCTGGAGCGCAAGCGCGCCACGTGTCGGCACCGGAGCGACTTGCGCTCGAGCGCTTGCGCTGGAGCGCAAGCGCGCCACGTGTCGGCACGCGGACGCTCTGCGCTTGAGCGCCGGCGAGAAAAGGAGGCTTTTAGCCTAAGAAACAGAAGCTATGCTTCAAAAAGGAAATATTTGTTGTTTTATATATATGGAGTTAAACTCCTAGGATGTTTTGAAGCTGATGAAGGGGGTTCTTCTTCTTCCTCCTGTTGTTTGGCCGGATCTTGAAGATCAAGAAGTAGGAGATTTTAAAAATCACTCCTTTTTAAGATCTGATGGAAGATCTGAGTTCCCCTTTGTGGGTTTTGTGGTGGAAAACTACTTGGTTTTAGAAAAGAAAGAGTAAAACTCTTGATTTAATTCAAAGAAATGAGAAGGTTTAGAACCTTGGAGGAGCAGGAAGCACAAAGAACCCTATTTTGGGGGGAATGAAAAGTGTTACTTTATTCATCATCATGTTGCCTTTTATAGGCTTACATATTTACATATAGCCCCTTGGGCTTTACAAAAATGGCATTTTTGCCTATCTCATGGCTCATGTGCCATTTCATTTTTGCACATAAGCCATGGGCTTACAAAAATTTGGCTTTATGCCCATTTTGCATACATTCATGTATAAAAAATTACATGAAAATTATTTATTACATGATCTATATTTTAGCATGGAGGAGGCTGGCCGAGGGCTCGACTTGGGCATGGGCCCGCTTGACCTGGGCTTGGGCCCACCTGGCTTGGGTTGACCTTGACATTGACTCGGTCAACGGGGGTGTAAATTTTTACCCCAACAAAGTGCCCCCCATCAATAAATGCACACCGCACATTTGAGTTGTGTGCATGAAATTGATGGATCTTGAAGCTGAACTTCGAGGTGGAACATCATTCCGGAGGCGAAGCATCATCCCGGGGAGCATGATTCCTGAGGATCGGAGTATCATTCCGATTCGCGGAGCATAATTCCAACGTCAGAGCATCATTCCGAAGCGTGGAGCAAAATTCCAGGGTCGGAGCATCATTCCGATTTGCGGAGCATAATTCCAGAGAGCGGAGCATAATTCCAGGATTCGGAGCATCATTCCGAAGGGCGGAGCATAATTCCAAGGATTCGGAGCATCGTTCCGAAGAGCGGAGCATGATTCCAGGGTTCGGAGCATCATTCCGAAGAGCGGAGCATGATTCCAGAGTTCGGAGCATCTTTCCGAAGAGCGGAGCATAATTCCAGAGATCGGAGCATCGTTCCGATGGGCGGAGCATAATTCCAGAGTTTGGAGCATCTTTCCGATGGGCGGAGCATAATTCCAAGGATTCGGAGCATCGTTCCGATTCGCAGAGCATAATTCCACGGTTCGGAGCATCATTCCGAAGAGCGGAGCATGATTCCAGGGTTCGGAGCATCATTCCGAAGTGTGGAGCATAATTCCAGGATTCGGAGCATCGTTCCGAAGGGCGGAGGATGATTCCAGAGTTCGGAGCATCTTTCCGAAGAGCGGAGCATAATTCCAGAGATCGGAGCATCGTTCCGATGGGCAGAGCATAATTCCAGAGTTCGGAGCATCTTTCCGATGGGCGGAGCATAATTCCAAGGATTCGGAGCATCGTTCCGATTCGCAGAGCATAATTCCAGGGTTCGGAGCATCATTCCGAAGAGCGGAGCATGATTCCAGGGTTCGGAGCATCATTCCGAAGAGCGGAGCATCATTCCAGGGTTCAGAGCATCATTCCGAAGAGCGGAGCATAATTCCAGGATTCGGAGCATCGTTCCGAAGGGCAGAGCATGATTCCAGAGTTCGGAGCATCTTTCCGAAGAGCGGAGCATAATTCCAGGGTTCAGAGCATCATTCCGAAGAGCGGAGCATAATTCCAGGATTCGGAGCATCATTCCGAAGGGCGGAGCATGATTCCAGAGTTCGGAGAATCTTTCCGAAGAGCGGAGCATGATTCCAGGGGATCGGAGCATCATTCCGATGGGTGGAGCATGGTTCCAGGGATCGGAGCATCATTCCGATGAGCGGAGCATAATTCCAAGGTTCGGAGCATCGTTCCGAAGGGCGGAGCATGATTCCAGAGTTCGGAGCATCTTTCCGAAGAGCGGAGCATAATTCCAGGATTCGAAGCATCATTCCGAAGGGCGGAGCATGATTCCAGAGTTCGGAGCATCTTTCCGAAGAGCGGAGCATGATTCCAGGGGATCGGAGCTTCATTCCGATGGGTGGCATTCTGAGACGAAGCATAATTCCGACGCAGAGCTTGCTGGTTGCTTTGATTCCGAGGTGGAGCATAATTCCGACAGGGAAGGTAGATATCCCGAGGCGAAGCATGATTTCGACACGGGGTAAATTCTGGGACAGAGCATGATTCCGCCGTAGTGGTTGTTGGTTTGATCTGATTTGGGTTGACATCAGCATCGCTACACTGGAATATGGTACCAGGAGAGAATCATCATTTGTCATGAGAGGATTTGGGAATTGGGGTTTTTGTTCGGCATCTACATTGCTGCACTGGAATAATGGCAGGAGCAACTCATCATGTGCCTCGAGAGGATTTGGATTTGGTTTGTTTGGCATCTGCATTGCTGCACTGGAATAATGCCAGGAGCAACTCATCATGTGCCCCAAGAGGATTTGGATTTGTTTTTTTTTTGTTTGGCATCTGCATTGCTGCACTGGAATAATGCCAGGAGCAACTCATCATTTGCCCCGGGAGGACTTGGGAGAGATTGGGATAGTTTTACGCCCGTGGATTGTATACGGTTTTGCAGGATGTATGATCCAGACCGTAGGGCCATAAAAATTTCGGGAGTTTGTTGGCGTCTGCATCGCTGCACTGGAATATGGTACCAGGAGCGACTCATCATTCGCCATTGGGGTATGGGATTTGGAATTTGGTTGGCGTCTGCATCGCTGCACTGGAATATGGTACCAGGAGCGACTCATCATTCACCACTTGGGGATTGGGGAGCGATGGCTTAGGAGACAGGTTTAGATCCCTATCACCTAAGACTTTTCAATTTTATGGGCCGTGAGGGTCCCATAAAAGCATTTTCTCCCTACGAGTCGTAAGGATCCCGCAAGTGTATTTTCTCCTTAAGAGTCGTGAGGACTCCTAAGTGTGTTTTTCCTTGGTGAGTCGTAAGGATCTCACGATGGTTTGTTCTCCTCATGCATCGTGAGGACACATGAGTGGGTCTTTCCAATGAAGCATAATTCCAAAGGCGGAGACCAGCCGCGTAACTGGTGGTCGCGGTGGGGCATGGGTATGTTGAGAATTATTTGAGCCCGTGGATTGTATACGGTAGTCAAATTGGGGAATGGCCGTAGGGCGGAAAGAATTTTGGGAAACTGGATTTTGGTTGGCGTCTGTATCGCTGCACTGGAATATGGTACCAGGAGCGACTCATCATTCGCCGTTGTTTTTTTTTTGTTGTTTTTTTTTTGTTTTACCGCGATTGCTCTATCATTTCAGCTTTTATTAACGCGAAGGTCGCGATTGCCCTATCATTTCGGATATTTATTCGCGGTTGCCCCATCATTTCGGCTTTTCTTTATTTTTCTTTTATTTACACATTTTTTTCATATACACACATTTTTTTTTTACATTCCCAGTTCAACGACTTAGAGGTCGACTGTTCCCAGTTTAATGACATGGTGGTCGACTGTTCCCAGTTTAATGACGTGGTGGTCGATTATTTTCAGAGAAAGGCAGATGTCTGAGAGAATCAGTTTCACGAAGAACTTCGGTCTCTGTTTGTATGAAATTGGAGGTCGCAGCTGGACTGTTTGTTAACACGCCTTTGGACAGTTCTATTTCTCCTGCCTTGTATTGCTTTTCGACCCAATCTTTGAAGACGAAGCAGTCCTCAATGGCATGGCCTATCACTCTGTGATAGGGGCAGTATTTGGGGTCGTCGGTCCTATTCGCTTCCTGCGGTCTTTTTGACTCTGGCAGTTGTAGACCGTTCTTCAGGGCGTCTTTGAATATTTTACGGATTTTGTCCCTTCTGAAGGAATAGACCTTATCCAGCTTCTCTTTCAGTGGAGATTCTCCTCCCTCTCCGAACATTGGCTTCCGAGGCTGGTTGGCGCTAGGCCCGCTCATCCCTTGCTTATTTTGGTTAGCCGAAGTGTTAAAAGATTCAGTATCGTCAGAACCTCCGCCTTTTCGATTTTCATCCTTTCGGTTTCTCCAGGACCTATTGTTATTTTGGGAGTCAGAGGAGGACTCCTGCTTTGAGCGTTCCAACATCTGGACTTTTCTGGTCAGCTCTTAGAATGTTTTGAGACCCGCGGTACATAGAAACGGGGCATCCAGTTGTTGAGATTTCCGACGAGGAGACTGACAGATTGGTCCTGCTCTATCGGCGGTTCACATTTGACGGAGAGATTGCGCCATCAGGTTATAAAATCCGTGCTGCTTTCGTTGTTCTTGGGCGTGGTCCTTACGAGCTCGGCAATGGTGATCTTATCGCTGACGCTCATGAATCTTTGTCGAAACAAAGACTCCATTTGGATGAAAGTAGTAACGGAGCCATCCGGTATGCTCGCGTACCAGTCGAAAGCAACATCGGTCAAGCCATTAACGAACTGGCGAAGGAGAAGCGCATCATTGCCCCCAGTATTCCCGCATGAGGCTTTGAAGTGGGCGATGTGCTGATTCGCATTTCCTGTCCCATCAAATCTTCCGAATTTAGGGATGACATAGCCGCTAGGAAATTCTACCAGATCATATTGAGCAGGATATGGTCTCCCGCTACTGCTAACATCTTTTTGCACTTCAGCTTCGGCTACCAGTGTTTTGACTTTGCTGGCAACCAAATCCATAATTTGAACTTGAGTTAGCGGGCTACTGTCATCGGTAGCCAAGACATTTGCTGAGATAGGATGCGACTGATTTTCATGCGGTCCGCCCACTTTTGGATTTGAGGGAACGGGCGTCGGCTGTCTCGGGACACCGTTTCCCGGTTCATGAGCTGAGCCCTGTGCTTGATTGGGCGGCTGAGAGGCAAGTTGGGCCGTAAGCCGTAAGGCGACATTTATCAAGTCGTCGATCTTTGAGTAGAGCTTGGCCATCTCCTTATCTTTGTTTCTGAGCTGTTTTCGGAGCTCTTGGAGAAGTTGCTGCTCTGCGGTCTTAGGATGGAAAGTTGGCTCATCTTCGCTTTCCGAGCCTGACTCCTCATGAATTGAGGGCTCTCTCTGCCTATCAGCCTCATCGAGAGGGTTTTCATCATCCAGCGGAGGCGGCTGTTCTTGGGAAGTGGCAACCACATTCAAGCCATATTGGATTTGAGATGTGGTAGCCCCGTCCTTGCTCTTGCTGCGCGTGCCCACCACGTAGACAGTGTGGATAACACATTCAGCCATCCCCTCATCTTTGGCGGGGTAACCCTGTTCTTTGAACCTCATGAGGTTTAGTCTGGCAGTAGCCCTAGCCCTTTTGTTGGCTCTATATCTGAGCCTTTTCTCCCTCAGCTTCTTAATTTTGAAGGCTTGGCGGGCATCTGCTTCCCGGGAAGCCATTATGAGTTGATCATAGCGGAGCTTAGAGAAGACACCCGATCGAGCAGTGGTCAAGGGCACCGCTGGAGCTTTCTCAGGACGCGTTGTAGCTTTATTGGTGTTGATGGCCTTGCCCCCAGCTGGGGCCAAGGAAATTTGTTCAGACACCGACTTGCGTTTGGGTTGGGGCGCCCTTGAGATCACCACATTTGGTCTCCTGCCTTTCGAGACCGGTTTGTCTGCCACCGGGGCTTGAGGAGCTGGGATGGCGCCAACTGGCATGAACACAATAGAGCCGAATGGTAGCAGCAGCTCCTCCCATTGTCGCCCGAGACTGGCCGGAAGGACCGTCCTAGAGTCTATCCTCATCGTGTAGGAGACGGGAGCTGAGTTCATCATCGATGGCATCGTCGGAAGGTGATTGCTTGAAAATCTGCATGGAAAAGCATTATTTTTAGGATAAATACAGGTATGTATATTGATTGAGTTCGCATGAACGCTTAACCCGAAATATGGGAGGAAAGATTGGTCCCACCAGGCGTGCCAGAGTCTGTAGGGTGCTTTTCGTCACCCCATTGAGATGGGAATAAGCGCACGCTTGTCAGGCGTACTACAGATTCCCCCTGCCTAGGGTAGGCCGGGGTTTAATGATTATAGGGATCCGAATCTCCGGCAGCCGCGGACTAAGCTGCCGTTAATTACCCCTCGCCTTTGGAGCGAGGGAACCTCCGATTGACGGGTTAAACTGGTCATGCGAACTCAATGTGCAGTGTGCGCGTGTTGTGTTTTGAAAGAGGGGTTTTGGATATATCGGGAGCCACGCAGAGTTTTTACGGGGGTCCCGCTACCCGGATAGCGGGCTGGGGGTCAAGAGGGCTAGCAGCCCCCTTGCGGGGTGCGGGGCAGCGCTCCGTTAGAAATTTTTTTCTAACAGGGACAGTGTCGCGGAGTATGTGTGTGTATAAATATGTATACATATGTGTGTGTGTATATATATATATGTATATATGTATATATATATATAAAAGAAAGAGGGGGAAAAGGCATCCAAAAGGATGCGTGGGGGTAGCACGTTAGGCGCTGTGCGCCTAGGTGCTGTGCGCTCAGGCGCTAGAGTGCCACGTGTCAGCACATGGGCGTTCTGCGCTTGAGCGCAAGCGCGCCACGTGTCGGCACCGAGGCGACTTGCGCCTGAGCGCTTGCGCTTGAGCGCAAGCGCGCCACGTGTCGGCACGGGGGCGACTTGCGCTCGAGCGCTTGCGCTGGAGCGTAAGCGCGTCACGTGTCGGCACGGGGGCGACTTGCGCTGGAGCGCAAGCGCTCCACGTGTCGGCACCGGGGCGACTTGCGCTCGAGTGCTTGCGCTGGAGCGCAAGCGCGCCACGTGTCGGCACCGGGGCGACTTGCGCTTGAGCGCTTGCGCTTGAGCGCTTGCGCTTGAGCGCAAGCGCGCCACGTGTCGGCACGCGGGCGCTCTGCGCTTGAGCGCCGGCGAGAAAAGGAAGCTTTTAGCCTAAGAAACAGAAGCTATGCTTCAAAAAGGAAATATTTGTTGTTTTATATATATGGAGTTAAACTCCTAGGATGTTTTGAAGCTGATGAAGGGGGTTCTTCTTCTTCCTCCTGTTGTTTGGCCGGATCTTGAAGATCAAGAAGTAGGAGATTTTAAAAATCACTCCTTTTTAAGATCTGATGGAAGATCTGAGTTCCCCATTATGGGTTTTGTGGTGGAAAACTACTTGGTTTTAGAAAAGAAAGAGTAAAACTCTTGATTTAATTCAAAGAAATGAGAAGGTTTAGAACCTTGGAGGAGCAGGAAGCACAAAGAACCCTATTTTGGAGGGAATGAAAAGTGTTACTTTATTCATCATCATGTTGCCTTTTATAGGCTTACATATTTACATATAGCCCCTTGGGCTTTACAAAAATGGCATTTTTGCCTATCTCATGGCTCATGTGCCATTTCATTTTTGCACATAAGCCATGGGCTTACAAAAATTTGGCTTTATGCCCATTTTGCATACATTCATGTATAAAAAATTACATGAAAATTATTTATTACATGATCTATATTTTAGCATGGAGGAGGCTGGCCGCGGGCTCGATTTGGGCATGGGCCCTCTTGACCTGGGCTTGGGCCCACCTGGCTTGGGGTTGACCTTGACATTGACTCGGTCAACGGGGGTGTAAATTTTTACCCCAACAACTTCATGCATACTGTTATTCATTATATGCTGCATTCATGGATTCTCATGCTTATATTCATGATTTTACATGCTATTGATGATTTGGATTCGGGTTTCCATGAGATTTTCTGGATTTGGAGGAAAACCGCAAAACATATATATATAAACTGCTTTCTCTCTTTTAAAATAAAAATGCGGTTTTCCTATGATGGATGAGTCGTCCACCATGAGTTTTGCTGATGGATTTCGAGACCCGATTCGAGGAGGCGGATGAACCGTTTCGGGTTCATGGTTCGCCCGGTGCGGTACTCCGGGGCAAGAAGATCGTAGGAGATGGCGTTGAGCCAAGCAGGGGAGCACGACCGACTGGTGATATTAACCGACGCGTCGAATATCCGGAGGATACCGTCGTGGTCATGAGATGGATGGTAGGGGCCTGTCTGTACTGACGGCGCCCTAGATATTGTGATTGTGATTTTGAGATATTGAGGTACAGAGATTGTGATACAGAGATGTCGAGATATTGAGATTTATGTTTTGTGCCGATGCTAGGCACTGTTTTATACTGATTTCATTTATGATACCTCATTTTAAAAATGCAGAAATCTCACAAATTTATGAAAGCAGATTTCTTCAGTACATGCATTCTGTTTCATGCATTTATACATCATTCATATGATTCATTGCTACCTGAGGCACTGACACGGGCACTTGGGATTACACTTGGGTTAGATATTTACCCTAGCCATGGTTATATATTGCTGGTTATATACTTGAGGATTATATATTATGATCGTATGACCTAGGATTGCGTCATATATGCGATTTTCTGTTCGTAGATCTTTTTCTACTCACGAGTTGGCAACTCATCCCCCCGTTGTGCCCCAGTTTCTTGCAGGTGTTGCCGTACGGATTTCATTACGGCTTTGCGGGCACAGTCTCTTTCAGGTGACTTGCTAGTAGGTGGGTTTATTTGTATTGTACCCATCCTTATACATTGTATATTATTATTCAGTTGTTTCTAGAAGTTCCATCAACCAAACATGTACTTATTTGTGATGGAGACCAGTGACGTTTATTCTTTCGACCTTAGAGTCGCGTGTTACATTTCTATGGATTTCTTGCTGGATGAGTTTCCTTTTCTGTTGTGATCCTCGCCTTTAGGTGTTGTATATTACATTGCTAGCAGGTTGACTTATAGTGGTTTTCCTACACTCTACTACTTTTCTTGGTTTGGATTTCTGGGCCAGGCATACTTAGAGTACGTACGCCTCGAGACGTTCGTAGTCTAGGTGCCGGTCATGTTCCGTACTTTCGGGACGTGACAAGTTGGTATCAGAGCGTTAGATTTTACTTTCGGAGTGTAGGATGACCCTTAGTTGATGGAATAGGTGACTAAAGTAGAGTGACGTACCGTGGGTATGTTCCGCGGCATATTTACGACACGCCACTCTACTTAAGAAGTCTTAGGATGTATATTTCCTTGTTCAGTATTATATTCTTTCCTGATCTAGCCTCATCGGTACCATTAATGGTTTTGCTGCCACGATTACGGGCAGGGAGAGCTACGGCTAGAGTTGCGGTCAGCATGAGCTCGTTATGAATGAGGACTGACCGGGGCGTAATTCCGGTGACACGCGATTTCAGAGATGTGTCTTTTAGATTGTATTTTTGCGCCACGAGCGTTGGATGGATCGCTGCACGAGACTTCTCGGACGTGCAGATTAGCACCAGAGGATTGAACCACTGACAGAGGCCAACCAGACTTTGATGACCGTTGATCTGTGGCTTATTCATGATGATTGAGTTACGGTTCAGCGTGCAGACGAGTGAGCCAGTTATTGCTGTGAACGATGAGATATCGCCCCAGATGTTGGAGCTATTGCAGTACAAGTTATACTAAGAGATGACAGAAGGTCGCTAGTCACCGAGGATGAATGACTATGACATGTGATTCGTTCGCTACCCCGATGCGAGGTCATCAGATAGATTGACTCCGGGTAAAGACGACTTCACGCGGAGACGTTGAGAGTTGACAGAGATGATCGAATGTCGGAAACCTATTATTCTAAGTTTAAAGTATTCGGAAAGACATGAAGGAAATTCTATGGTCCCTCTAGAAGAATGACACCCTAACTCGACTTAATGACCGTGTGAAAGCCTTTGAACCTTAGGGTTTGCGGTAGTTCTGCGGACAGGGTTTTGCGACAATCGTAGAGCATAGTTTTGCGACAGGGTTCGGTCACATCCGTGCACTTGTGCATGTTTAGTGTCCGGACAGTTAACACTAGCGGGCTTTGGTTTAAGACAGATCCTAGTGTACGTTTTGGGATTGATTTTATCCAGTATGTATTCATGTTCCTCGGAACGCGGATGCGGGTGTGTATGCACAGTTGACGGAGAGACAGAGGCAGAGGATTCTCATTAGGGTTGTTGACCGTTGACTGTTGACTATTGACTTTTTGCTCAACCCTAATGAGAATATGATATGTAATTAACAATAATATTAATTAAGTATTATAGTGACATGGTTGTTGAGAGGTTGACTTTGTTGACTTGTTGACTTTGTTGACCGGTTGACTAGGTTGGACTGGTTGACCATCATGATGACAATGGCTATCATTTCATGGCAAAGACTTTTGCTTGCTTGTTCTCTTGTTCAAAATGAGTGCATGAAATGATATGGCTATTGTAGCTTAAACCATCACTAATACTTGATTGCTATTATGGGTTATGATGTTTTTGGATTATGAGAGCCAAGAGAGAAAAAGTCTTGCTCATTCTTTCATTTCCTTTCTCTCTCTTGTGTTCTTAAGCTCTCATCCTCTTCCTCTTGCTCTCCCTCTCTTTAGTCTATGGTTCACTTATCTCATGTGTTGAGAACCAAGAACCATAGAGAAAAATCCCAACACACTCTCCTCTACTCACTCTAGTTTACAAGGTTTAGCAAACCGAGTGAACTAGTTTCTTCAAAGTCCGAAGAAGAAGCCAAAGGTAGAAGCTTTCAGGTGGATCGATCTTCGGCGCAAGGAGACGATGGGGTAAAGCCGATCCGGACAACCATCGAGGTTTGAAGACGAAGGAGTTCAAGAAAGAAAGGTATAACCCCCTAACCGAGTAGTTAACAACTCCTACTTAGGTTGTTAGTTAGATGTTTAACAAAGATCCGGTTTTGAGTCCATGTTACCGCCTCTAGAAAATCGTTTTTCACCAAATTCCGCAAGCCCGTAAGTACCGGGAGAGGTAGCATGGACTTACAGTGGTATCAGAGCCTAGTTAAACTCTATCTAACATGTTAGCAAAGTAACTAGAAGATCGATCAAAGAAAAAATCACGAAACGAACCCGATATGTCAAGTTTCTGCCGATTTTTTTTCTGTTCAAAAATTGATAAATTTCATCTTAAAAATCGGCTCAGGCTTTTTATTGAATAACCACAAAATTTGGACCCACGAGCCGATCAAAGCGCCGCGGAAACGCAGCGGGAGCACGCTCCCGCCGCGGTTCCGCGACCGAGTTGACTCAGCCGAGGTCCAAACTTTGTGCAGTGTATTTCTGGGGTTGTTTTGGGATTTTTGAAATATGTCTTTTCAGCCCAGATTTTCCAGAACGAAAATTTTGTGTTTAGGGCCTAAAAATCCGTATTTTTGATCGAACTTCTAAAGACTTAAGCTGACGGGTTTTTATCTGTGATGTGATATTTGTATTGAACGTCTGCTAATCGCTATATGTCGATTAGTGGGGGTTATACAAATCTGTGATCTGTAATGTTGCTGGAATGTGTATATGGATTCATTGGATTGTCGCGGGTGAATAGCCGGGGGTTGTGAGACAAGAGTTTTCTTTTCTTTCAATTCATGTAAATTTATAAATTGATGTAATAATTATTTGTATGGCCGCACAACCGGGTCGGGGTTGTAGCCGTCATTGTATAATTTCTTTTTACTGTTTTTGCTTCTAGGATAGACCCATGGAGGGGGTGCACAAACTACCGGGTATGCCGAAGTGCCGAGTGGCCTACTCACGGAGTTGAGGGAGGTTGCTTCGCTTCGGGTACTTGGCGGGTAGTTTGCCGCACCCGTAGGGGTCTTGGGTAGGGTATTGGCTATTCACCGCGACCGTGTAATCTGCTTTTCGTTACAGGCTCGTGCGAATTGCGGATTCCTAGTATATCCAATGTGTTCATCTGTGATCTGAAATGGCTATCATTGCAATATATCTATATATGATATTATTTAGGCGTTGCTTATGTTTTACAGCCGCGCTAGCCCAGCCCCCACTCTGTCGTTAGTTAAGTAACCTAACGGGTAATGACGGGGCCCCGTGGCGAATGCGAATGGCATAAGCGTACGTCATATTTTGGTTGTTTTCTGCAATGGTAGGATTAAATGATGGGACGCATTAAAAGAACTAATGCAAGAATATCACGCATTAAAAGAACTAATGCAAGAAAATAAACCAAGTAAAAGTCGTTGGAACACTTTCGAAAAACCACTCGGTTCTTTTCAAAACCAACTTTTAAATGCGGAGCTTGAGCCACTCCTTTTAAAAGCTATCTCGTTCCATCGATTATATCAAGTTCACTACGTTCACGGTTTTGCCAAAACCATTCGTAGCCCTCCGTCGTTTCACATGAATAGTCAATAGTATTCAAGCTATGTATGTTGGCCAAAGTCAAGGCATAGTGATTGGTAGCTATTGGGTATTCATGTGTAGCATAGATAGATGCGTTGGTTTGGGACAGTCGTACTACCATTTTGGCCAAAGTCAAGGGTAGGTACGGGTAGGTCCAAATTAACCTGGAGAATGACGGGTAGAACTTGACATGTGACTTATGATATTTTGGCCAAAGTCAAGGTCGTAAGAGCATGGGGAAAAAATCCACATCGGGAGTTTCAAAAGAACTGAAACTTGCTAGTGTTGCATACCATTTGGAGTGTGATGATTCTGGTAGGATTCCTTCAGTTTCGTCACACAATAATATTTGGATCCCGATCCTACTGTGAGTATATGCTACTCCTCGGGAAATTTCTCACTTAACGATCAATCCTATAAACCAAGTAAGTGTCTAGAAAGGTGTTAGCGGGGCTACGCACCCAGGGAAAAGAGGTTATTTAATTAAGGAACTTCACGAAAGCGTTGGAAAACCTCCCTCGAAGTACCGACACTGGCCTGGCTGAACGGTTAAGCAAGAATTGTACGGAGAGATTGATCCTGACTAATTCTTCCTTTTTAGTTTGAGGAGGGATTCGAGAAACAGTGGGAGCCATCCTGTTTAGACAAACTAAAAACCATTCTAAACTGGCAAGAGCATCATGCTGAGTGTTTCTTCTCTCTCTCCTAATTGCAGCGATCAATCGACATGACTGGACTTGAGTTACTCCTAGATAAAAACATACTGACAGGGCCAAACTACAAAGATTGGCTCAGGAATGTCAAGATGGCAATCACTTACGACAAGCTGGGGTATCTTCTTACCACCAAAGCTCCCCCTGTCCCAGGTCCCAAAACCAGCGTCGTGGATAAGGAAATCCGTAAGACCTGGGAAATCGATTGCGCGAAGGCCAAGTGCCTCGTGCTTGCCTCTATGGACAACGAACATCAGAGGAGGCACGAGAATATGGACCTCGAATACATATTTCTCCATACAAAAGAACTGTATGGAGAGCAGTCTCGTATCGCAAGATACGAAGTGTCGAAGAAGTTATTTTCGGCAAGGTTGGCCGTCGGATCATTGGTAGCGGAACACGTGCTTAAGATGATTGGCTACATAGAAGAGCTCGCGGACCTTGGGACCACGTTGGAGAATGAGCTCTATACGGACTTGATTCTCCAGTCCCTTCCTTCCACTTACGCCCAGTTTATCCATGAACTTCAACTTACAAGAAAAGGAAGTTGAACTTTCAGAACTCCTCAACATGCTGAGGAGCGCAGAGGGCACCCTATAGAAAGGAAGGGAAACATCCACTTTGTTTGTAGGAGGAACTTCCTCTTCTAGGTCCAAAGCGAAAGCCAAGGGAAAGAAGAAGAAAGCCCCCGCCAAACCAAGGGGCGGTGTTAGTAAAGTGGATACGAAGGGAAAAGCAAAAGCAACAAAGAAAGTGGGAAAGCTTGTGGATAAGGAAGAATGCTTCTATTGTCATAAGAAGGGACAGTGGAAAAATGATTGCAGTGCTTGGAAGGCCAGAACACAGGATCTGAAGCAGGTTGCGGCTTCAGCTTCAGGTGTGTATGTTATTGAAAACTGTCTTTCAATAAACTCTACTTCCTGGGTATTGGATATCGGATGAGGATTTCATATCTGTAATTCTTTGCAGGCGTTGAGAAACCGTAGGGTTTTAAAGGCAGGTGACATGACCCTCAAAGTTGCAAACGGAGCTAGCATGGATGCTAAGGTCGTGGGGGACTATCACCTGGGCTTGTCAGATGGACACGTTTTGGTTTTGCGTAATTGCTATTTTGTACCCAACGCAACTTGTAATATCATTTTTGTATCTTTGACTTCTAAAGAAGGTTATGAATTTGCGTTTGTAAGTAATGTTGTAAACATTCACCTTAATCAAGTTCTGATTGGGTCAGGTACATTAAGCAATGGTATATACGTATTAAACCAACCGCAGATTTTCAATGTCTAGAATACACACAGAAGAAAGTCTCCGGAAATCAATCAGACTTTCTTATGGCATTGTAGACTGGGTCACATCAATGAGAGAAGGTTGACGAAGTTACATACAGAAGGATATTTGAATCCGTTCGAATATCAATCGTATGCCACTTGTCAATCCTGTCTCAAAGGAAAGATGACAAAGACTCCGTTCACTGGACACGGAGTAAGGGCGAGCGAGCTCTTGGGACTCGTACACAGCGACGTGTGCGGTCCAATGTCTACACATGCGTGAAGCGGTTATTCTTACTTCATTACTTTTACGGATGACTTTTCAAGGTACGGTTATGTCTTCTTAATGAAACATAAGTCCGAAGCCTTTGGAAAATTCCAGGAATATAAGAATGAAGTAGAAAAACAAACCGGCGAAAGTATCAAGATTCTAAGATCGGATCGAGGTGGAGAATACTTAAGTGCCAAGTTCCTGGACTATTTAAAAGAGAACGAAATTCTCTCTCAGCTTACTCCTCTATACACTCCGCAACATAACGGTGTATCGGAGAGACGGAACCGGACCCTATTGGATATGGTACGGTCCATGATGAGTAACGCTGAGTTGCCGCGATCATTCTGGGGGTATGCGCTAGAATCAGCTGCATACCATTTGAACCGAGTTCCCACTAAGACTGTGCCTACCACACCATATGAGATGTGGTGTGGGAAAAAACCCTATCTTAAGCACATTAAGACATGGGGATGTCCAGCTTTTGTTAAAAAGCAGTATGCGGACAAGCTCGAGGCACGCTCAGTACAGTGCAAGTTCGTGGGATATCCAAAGAACTCCAAGGGATATTTCTTCTACTGCGAAGAGGAACAAAAGGTTTTTGTTTCTCGTCATGCCTACTTCTTGGAAACTGAGATTTTGGAAATCCAGATAAGTGGGAGCACAGTAGAAATGGAAGAAATTCCTGAACCACGAGCTATTACTGAAAGCTTAGTGGAACCAGAGGGTTCAAAAGAACAGGACATTCCTACGCCGCTCCGCAGGAGTAGTAGGCAGTCTCATCCGCCCGAGAGATACTACGGTTTTCTTATAGACGGGGATAGAGAGGATTGCATCATAGATTATGATGAGCCTACTAGCTTCCAGCAGGCCGTTCAGAGCGTTGACTCGGTAAAATGGCTGGATGCAATGCGGACCGAAATGGAGTCCATGTACACCAACAAAGTATGGACGTTGGATATTGCTCCAGACGGGGTAAAACCCGTAGGATGCAAGTGGATCTTCAAAAGGAAGATTGGTGTAGATGGACAGGTTGAGACCTATAAAGCTAGACTTGTTGCAAAGGGTTTCCGTCAAAGACCTGGCTTGGACTATGACGAAACCTTTTCTCCAGTGGCTATGCTGAAATCCATTCGGATCCTTCTTGCCATTGCTGCCTTCCACGATTATGAGATTTGGCAGATGGACGTAAAGACCGCTTTTCTAAATGGAAATTTAGAGGAGTGTGTCTATATGACCAGCCAGAGGGTTTCATTCAGAGTAGGAGCAGCGGAAAGGTGTGCAAGTTGCTTAAGTCCATTTATGGACTAAAGCAGGCATCGCGGAGTTGGAACATCTGTTTTGATGAGACGGTCAAGGAATTTGGCTTTATCAAAAATCCAGATGAACCATGCATCTATAGTAGATTTGTAGCGAGAACTGTAGTATCCCTCGTTTTATACGTGGATGACATTCTCTTAATAGGAAATGACATTCCTATGCTACAATCTGTCAAGGGGTTCTTGTCACACAGGTTCTCCATGAAAGACCTGGGTGATGCCTCATACATCCTGGGGATCCGGATCCATCGTGATAGATCCAAGAGGATATTAGGACTTTCACAGTTCAGGTACATCGACACCATACTGAAAAGATTCAGTATGGAAGAGTCCAAGCGCGGTAACCTGCCGGCTTGTCACGGGATCACCCTCTCTAAAGAGATGTCTCCCAAGACTGATTTGGAGAGGGATCGCATGTCTATTATACCCTACGCTTCTGCGGTAGGCTCTATAATGTATGCGATGTTGTGTACCAGACCGGATGTAGCTTATGCACAGAGTGTGGTAAGCCGGTATCAGTCAAACCCTGGGGAGAAACACTGGATAGCGGTAAAGAACATTCTCAAGTACCTGAGAAGGACTAAGGAGATGTTCTTGGTGTATGGCGGAAAAGACCTCCAGATTGAGGCCTTTGCTGACTCCAGCTTCCAGAGTGACAAGGATGATTCCAAGTCCATGTCGGGTTTTGTCTTTACCCTCAATAGAGGGGCGGTGTGTTGGAAAAGTTCCAAACAGGAAACCGTTGCAGACTCGATGATGGAAGCGGAATACATCGCTGCATCAGATGCCGCAAAAGAAGCTGTCTGGATGAGGAAGTTCTTGAAAGAACTTCAGGTGGTTCCGTCCATTGTTGATCCAATACCTCTGTATTGCGACAACAACGGGGCTATAGCTTTAGCGAAGGAACCCAGGTCCCATCAGAGATCCAGACACATCTTGAGGCGGTATCACCTGATCAGGGAGATCGTGGATCGCCAGGAGATCAAGGTTCGGAGGGTTGCTTCAGAAGATAACACTGCAGATCCATTCACCAAGGCCTTGCCCCAGACACAGTTCGAGCGGCTGATCGAGATGATAGGTCTTCGATACGCCAGTACATGGCCTTAATGCAAGTGGGAGATTGTTAGTGTATATGCCCTAGAGGCCATTACTGTATCATACTAGTTTGTATATTACTTAATGGAAGCTTGGGATATTCACCTTGTATATACAATCTTGCTCAAAATAGTAGTATGCTACTTGGTTTGTTTCTACTTCAATGTGTATATGTGTTTATTGTAGTATATCTCCTATACACATTAGTGGAGCCCTTAGGATCTTTGCTTAATTACCAGCGTTGTGATGGCAGTCACACAAGTGGGGGCTGGGTAATCTATAAGCACATCCTTATGCAGGTCCCTATTCACAGGACTATCGAGACAGGGCATCGATACTCCGGAGTAGACTAGCGCATGCGCTTCTCATCCCAGAGTGGGAGATGGTCTGTCCTACAGCCATCAGTACGTCGTACTGGAGATAGTATGCGGGTGCTCGTTGGGTTACGAGTACACTGGACAGGACTCATCGGGAACTGACCGGTTGGTATTATACCTATCGTCATTTATCAGTTCCCAGGTGACATGAGTACAGCTTAGTCCGCTGACTTGACACTGTCACTTCGCCTCGAGTGTGTTCCCACTGTACTTTGATTACTACCCTACCACGGCTCAAAGGAGTCGTGCAAACAGGTAGTAGTTGGGTGCAGTCTCGAAGCACTTGGAGGCAGTGACGGTTAGACAGGATTCGTCTCTCCCGGTATTGGGGGTTGACATCGCGCTGTGTCTAGGAGAGCCATTACACGAGTAGTCCCTGGCCAGGGCAAGCAAGATATACTGGTAGGCTTCCAGTGTTATCTCAGGGTGTATTGGGCTTCACTCCGACACGACTTGTATCGCTATTAGGGGACTGAAGTTTACCGCCCCACTAGGCCCGCCATGCGATGTATCAGACAAACAGACCAGACTGTACGGAGACTGTCACATTCAGGCTCAATAGGAGTTTAGATGGGTTTCACCTCGTCAGTCTTCTTGTCGGCATCTACCTGGGGACCGTTATGCACAGCTAGTGCCGCTTGCGGTCTGTGGTTAAACCCACTGCCAGCGTAGTGTCGAGTCTTTAGAGTCCCACACAGAAAGCTATTCGCCTTTAGGCAAAAGAGTAGAGGGCGCATGGTTTTGCGACAGGGTTCGGTCACATCCGTGCACTTGTGCACGTTTAGTGTCCGGACAGTTAACACTAGCGGGCTTTGGTTTAAGCCAGATCCTAGTGTACGTTTTGGGATTGGTTTTATCCAGTATGTATTCGTGTTCCTCGGAACGCGGATGCGGGTGTGTATGCACAGTTGACGGAGAGACAGAGGTAGAGGATTCTCATTAGGGTTGTTGACCGTTGACTGTTGACTATTGACTTTTTGCTCAACCCTAATGAGAATATGATATGTAATTAACAATAATATTAATTAAGTATTATAGTGACATGGTTGTTGAGGGGTTGACTTTGTTGACTTGTTGACTTTTTTGACCGGTTGACTAGGTTGGACTAGTTGACCATCATGATGACAATGGCTATCATTTCATGGCAAAGACTTTTGCTTGCTTGTTCTCTCGTGCAAAATGAGTGCATGAAATGACATGGCTATTGTAGCTTAAACCATCACTAATACTTGATTGCTATTATGGGTTATGATGTTTTTGGATTATGAGAGCCAAGAGAGAAAAAGTCTTGCTCATTCTTTCATTTCCTTTCTCTCTCTTGTGTTCTTGAGCTCTCATCCTCTTCCTCTTGCTCTCCCTCTCTTTAGTCTATGGTTCACTTGTCTCATGTGTTGAGAACCAAGAACCATAGAGAAAAATCCCACCACACTCTCCTCTACTCACTCTAGTTCATAAGGTTTAGCAAACCGAGTGAACTAGTTTCTTCAAAGTCCGAAGAAGAAGCCAAAGGTAGAAGCTTTCAGGTGGATCGATCTTCGGCGCAAGGAGACGACGGGGTGAAGCCGATCCGGACAACCATCGAGGTTTGAAGACGAAGGAGTTCAAGAAAGAAAGGTATAACCCCCTAACCGAGTAGTTAACAACTCCTAGTTAGGTTGTTAGTTAGATGTTTAACAAAGATCCGATTTTGAGCATGTTACCGTCTCTCGAAAATCGTTTTTCACCAAATTCCGCAAGCCCGTAAGTACCGGGAGAGGTAGCATGGACTTACATATATAAACTGCTTTCTCTCTTTTAAAATAAAAATACGGTTTTCCCATGATGTATGAGTCGTCCACCATGAGTTTTGCTGATGGATTTCGAGACCCGATTCGAGGAGACGGATGAACCGTTTCGGGTATATGGTGGGCCTGGTGCGGTACCCCGGGCCAAGAAGATCGCAGGAGATGGCGTTGAGCCTGGCAGGGGAGCACGACCGACCGGTGATTTTACCCGACGCGTCGGTTATCCGGAGGATACCGTCGTGGTTATGAGATGGATGGTAGGGGCCGGTCTGGACTGACGGCGCCTTAGATATTGTGATTGAGATTTTGAGATATTGAGGTACAGAGATTGTGATACTGAGATATCGAGATATTGAGATTTATGTTTTGTGCCGATGCTAGGCACTGTTTTATGCTGATTTCATTTATGATACCTCATTTTAAAAATACAGAAATCTCACAAATTTATGAAAGTAGATTCCTTCAGTGCATGCATTCTGTTTCATGCATTTGTACATCATTCATATGATTCATTGCTACTGAGGCACTGACACGGGCACTTGGGATTTCACTTGGGTTAGATATTTACCCTAGCCATGGTTATATATTGCTGGTTATATACTTGAGGATTATATATTATGATCGTATGACCTAGGATTGCGTCATACATGCGATTTTCTGCTCGTAGATCTTTTTCTACTCACGAGTTGGTAACTCACCCCCGTTGTGCCCCAGTTTCTTGCAGGTTTTGCCGTACGGATTTCATTACGGCTTTGCGGGCACAGTTTCTTTCAGGTGACTTGCTAGTAGGTGGGTTTATTTGTATTGTACCCATCCTTATATATTGTATATTATTATTCAGTTGTATCTAGAAGTTCCATCAACCAAACTTGTACTTATTTGTGATAGAGACCAGTGATGTTTATTCTTTCGACCTTAGAGTCACGTGTTATATTTCTATGGATTTCTTTCTGGATGAGTTTCCTTTTCTGTTGTGATCCTCGCCTTTAGGCGTTGTATATTACATTGCTAGCTGGTTGACTTATAGTGGTTTTCCTACACTCTATTACTTTTCTTGGTTTGGATTTCTGGGCTCGGCTTACTTAGAGTACGTACGCCTCGAGACGTTCATAGTCTAGGTGCCGGTCATGTTCCGTACTTTCGGGACGTGGCACACACGCCTTGGTAATTGCTATGCCACGAACACTATATAGCTTGTTAAATCCAAATCTTATCAATTGCGCCAATTATGATTAATAAACCTGCATTTAATTTGTTTAATTCATCGGGATGGATACGCAGGATTGCTAGTCATATGCACATATCTTATTGCATCATTGTTCATGCATTGTTTTCTAGTCCCGCATCGCATTGCATATTGTTGATATCATAGACATTTATAAATTCCTACATGTTCATGCATTATTATTCTTCTCAATGATTTATGTATTTATGAGATTTATGGATTTGGAGAAAACGCAAGAATTTAATAACGTATTACAATTTTAAAAATGTAAGTTGTTGTTTTCTCCTGATTTGATGTTTATATATCGTCCACCATGAGATTTCTCGGTGCTTGAGCGGTATCATACACCAGATTCGAGGAGGAGGAGGAACCATCTGTGGGTGCACGGTGGACCCGGTGGGGTACCCCGGAGCAAGATGGTCGCAGATGATGGCGTTGAACCCGGCACGGGTGCACTACCGACCGGTTATTTATGACGCGGCGGATATCCGGAGGATACCGACGTAGTCTTGAATTATGATGATTTGGGCCAGTCCGGATTGCCGGAGCCTCGAGATCAGATTTACGGGCAAGTCTGGATTGCCGGAGCCCGGGATAAATGAGATATTTGTATTTGGTGTCGATGCTTAACACAGATTTATATTGATTTCATTGATCAACTAAAACTAAGATTACAGATGTTCTACTCAGATAAGAATACAGATTTCCCATGTTAATCATATTCAAATCTCGTGTTGTTTATTGCATTCATGTTGCATACATATTATTGCATCGCATCATATTAGTATTTGCGGGCTGTGGTGAAATTGTGTGCATGCTTACGATAGCCTTATTAGATGTTACATATTACTCACGAGTTGGAAACTCACCCCTGTCGTGCCACAGTGTTTTGCAAGTCCGACCTGTCAGCACAATAGCGGCGGGTGCACCTCCTCTTTTGCTCCTTTTTGCTTGGACTTGCAGCCTTGTTCGTAGGTGGGTTGCGGGGTTATTTTGTTTCCACCATATATAAGTATTGCATCTCGTGTACTACATCTGCCGTATCCACCACTTGTATTATTGTATTAGCGACTTAGAGATGAGACAGTGAGACTTGTACTTTTATGTTGTTTCCCTGGGTCAAGCTCACTTGAGCCGACATGATACTTTATTCCTTTATACCTTTATATACTTATTTTGCATAGTGATGATTTATATTGAGTGTGATTTTAAGTCCGCCTTGGGCGAAGAGCTAGCTCCCGCTAGGGGATGCCTTATTTCATGTTACGCATATATTCTCGTTTTGTACCCGTTTGGGGCCATTATTACAAAGGAGACTTTGCCGGAATTTTTCGGAGAAATGGATGTTGCTTTTAAAAAGCCTGATGTGATTTATTTGATTAAAATCGCTTTCAATAAATTGGGTTTTCCTTCACTCTACTGCTTTAATAGGTTTTGATTTCTGGGTTTTGGCTTACTTAGATTACGTATGCCTCGAGATGTTTCGTAATTTATATGCCAGTCACGTTCCGTACTTTTCGGGTCGTGACAAAGTTGGATTTAGAGCGTTAGGTTTTATCTTTCTGAGTGTAGGATGACCCTCGGTAGATGGAGTAGGTAACTTAAGCAGAGTGACGTAGCGTGTGTATGTTCTGCGACATACTTACGATATGGTACTCCGCATAAGTGACCTTAGGATATAATTGCTTGCAATTCCTCTTTCGATCCCTTATATCCCATGATTCTATTGTACTATTCTTATTATCCTGTTTCCTGTACCAGCAATTATGCCACCGAAGACTACGAGGGCTCAGAGGGCTGCCGCCAGAGATGAGATTCGAACGGGCTCGTCTGGGACGAGGACTGACCAGGACGGTACGCTGCTGTACATGAGCAGATTGATCCGCCTTTGATTGATCGTATCACTAGGCTTAAGGCAGATATGCTGGATTGGCATCAGATGATGGGATCATTGGTTGAGGCCAGTCGAGCACAGCGATAGGAGGTTGCTCCCCCTGTTATCCAGTTATTCCTCGCTATTAGCATACAGCACTTTGTCACGTATACAGCAACTATGGACACAACCCTACTAGATGAGGCACGTCATTCCGAGACTTTGGAAGTTCCAGGACAAGGGAGGGCCCGTGCTGGTGTATCAGCCCAGAGACAGAGGTTTACACACCGCGGCAGATTTCGTTCAGGTCGCGTGAGTAGAAGGAGCTTGGGATGAGGTCAGTTGTTTAGCCCTTATTCCCCGGAGGGTCAGCAGTCATCGTCTAGATGTTTCCGGTGCGGGAGTTTCCATCACCCGGTTAGGAATTGTACTGTGGTACGTCAGAGAAAGGCAACCGTACTATATGTTACCTTACCACCTTCACCTCAGGGAGAGTTGCCTTTTGCGCCTGTTGTTGATCCATGTCAGACTTATGTTCAGAGAGATCGTGGTCGCGGAGGGTTTGTTCAGAGGCAACAGGGTGGCAGAGGAGGAGGAAAGCCAGTTGCAAGTAGAGGGCAAGCATGAGCATTTGCTTTTGACTCATCAGGATGCGCAGGCGTCCAATGCAGTGGTTTCAGGTACTTTTTAAGTATGTTCTTTTGACGCACACGTTTTGATTGATCCGGGATCTATGCACTCGTATGTTTCTACACATTTCGTGCCGAAGTTAGGCCGAGAGTCAAGTTTGCTAGATCAGCCGCTTGTCGTGATTACTCCTGTTGGCAATTCTTTTGTTGCACGACACGTGTTTCGGTCGTGTGCCAATCGGATAGGAGATAGAGATTCGTCCGTCGATTTGATCCATCTAGATATGTTGGACTTTGACGTTCCCCTGGTCATGGACTGGTGAGCTACGTTCTATGCATCTATGGACTGCCGCGAGGAGACAGTCAGGTTTTGTTTTTCCGGCGAGTCAGTTCTTGTTGTGCAGGGGGACCGTGGTGCCGCCCCTCACAGTTTGATTTCAGCCCTTTTTACGCTAGTCAGGTTTTGAGGAGAGGATGTCGGAGATTCTTAGCTTCCATTCGTTATACCTTCCATTCATGATATCGGAGCCACAGTAGATTCGTTGGACCGGGTTCCTATCGTGCGAGAGTTTCCCGACGTTGTTCTCGATAAGCCGGCAGAGCTTAGGGAGCTTAAGGATCAGCTGCAAGAGTTGCTTGATAGGGGATTTATAAGTCCAACTGTTTCGACTTGCGGAGCTACTGTTCTGTTCGTTAATCAGAAGGACGGCAATTTGAGGTTGTGTATTGATTTTCGTCAATTGTACTGAGTTACGGTGCGGAATAGGTATCCAATACCTTGCATTGACGATTTCTTTAATCAGCTCCAGGGTGCGGGACATTTTTTCTAAGTTTGATTTCTGATCAGGTCATCATCAGTTGCGGGTTCGGAATGATGACATTCTGAAGACTTCTCTTCGTACGTGCTATGGGCATTATGAATTTTTGATGGTGTCGTTTGGACTCACCAATGCCCCAGCAGCGTCATGGGTGTGATCAACCAGATTTTTCAGGCCGTTCCTCGACCATTTTATATTGTGTTATTGATGACATTCTGGTATATTCTAAGAGTCGAGAGGAACATGAGCAGCACTTGAGGATGGCTTTATAGACATTGAGAGAGTACAGGCTATTTGCTAAATTCTCGAAGTGTTCCTTCTAGTTGATAGTGTTCGACTTCCTAGGTCATGTGGTTATGGGAGACGGTATTCATATGGACCCGCGGAGGATCGAGGCTGTACAGCTTTGGCCCAGACCTATATCAGTGATAGAGGTCTGCAGTTTTTGGGCTTAGACGGTTTTTTCCGCCGTTTCGTGCAGAATTTCTCGAGTATCGCTGCACTGCTGACCGGACTGACCAGGAAGGGGAATTTCTTTTCTTTAGACTAAGGCATGCGAGCTGAGTTTTCAGCAGTTGAAGACTCGGTTAGCGACTGCACCAGTTCTATCTTTGCCTTCTGGATCGGGCGACTTTGTCGTTTAATGTGATGTTTCGCGAGTGGGGCTCGATTGTGTATTGATGTAGCATGATAGAGTTATCGCTTATGCTTTCCGGTAGTTGAAAGAGCACGAGAAAAATTATCACACTCATGATCTTGAGGTGGCCGCGGTGGTCTTGCGCTGAAGATTTGGAGACACTACTTGTATGGAAAGTCGTGTCAGGTTTTCATGGACCACCAGAGCTTTATGTACATCTTCCCGCAGCGGGATCGGATTTTGGAGACAGCGCCGTCAAATGGAGCTTGTGAAGGATTATGATTATGAGGTCCTTTATCACCCGGGCAAGGAGAATGTGGTAGCTGATGCTTGAGTCGTAGGCCCGGGGGTTGCTTGCTCCAGTTAAGCGCAGTTCAGAGACAGTCTTCTGCAGATTTACAGTTCTTGTGCGACAGCTGAGTACAGTTAAGTTCACCTCAAATGCTCAGTCATAGCTCGCTCACAAGTCAGGAACCTCAAAACGAAATCTGAAACATCACTCTTCTCCCTGCCCACCCATAACTATCTCTCAGTCATGTTACATCTTGGTGGAACTTGGATGAACACTAAAAGCTGACTGATGTACCTGCTCTAGGATCTCGCGTCTCTACCGATCGGTATCACGTACACACAAACGAGTCCCTAAACATAGAACACCCTGATCATCAATCAAAAACTCCGCCGAGCCTAAATACTATCACCGGTAGGTAGCGGTCCCTGTGCCAGGCTCACCGTCTCCTGCACAGCAGATCCTTCTCGCCCCGGGGTATCATACCAGGTCCACCATGAACCCGCAAACGGATCACCCGCCTCCTAGAATCGGGTTTCACATGTCATACATCTCGGAACCGAGAAAACACATGGTGGACGCACTGAAATATCATATCAAGAGAAAACGGGTTTTTAAAACAGTACATGCTTTCTTTTGAAATAACCACGGTTCTCAAATCCAGAAATTTCATGAAAACAGCATATCTCAATGCGTAAAAGCGTAAAGCATGATGTATGCGACATATAACAGAAATGAAAGCATATCCGTATATCATGCAACATGGAACAGTAATATGCACATATCGAGGGAAAAACGCTCTTTTAAATGAATCCAGTTTAAAATATATCATGCGGTTCCTAAATATCCAAAATCGAATGCAATACCGTAAAAAGGTGCATATGTGTATATACGCAAGTATGGACGTACAAATGTGTATGTCCGCAAGTATGGTGTACAATATGTATGTGCGCAAGTATAGTGTACAACATGTATGTACGCAAGTATGGTGTACAATATGTAGGTGCTCAAATATGGTGTACAATATGTATGTGCGCAAGTATGGTGTACAATATGTATATACGTAAGTAGGGTGTACAAGTGTATATATACGTAAGTATGAGTGTACAATATGTATGTGCGCAAGTATCATGCAAGGAGTCATATCCTAATGCAGCAGTTCTACTGTGTAGTGACATGGCAATTATCGATGATGAAGTGTGTGAGCCGGCCAATCTGTGTACGTGTAACATACGCATCATCGATAATGGTGCAGGTGTACTAGCACAGGTATGGTAATGCAATGCGAATAACATGAATGCAGCCTAAAGTAAATCATCAGCAAAAAGCTATAAGGTATACGTATCTACAAGACTGAGTCAGTGAATCTATCAATCGGCATTGTAACGCCTTGAAAAGTCGTTTTGGTGTTTTCCCGAAAATCGGTGAAAATTTGGTATTTTTCCGTAGATCGCCTTTTTTGTTATTTTGCAGTTTAGGCCTAATTATACCTAATTTGGATAGGTAATTGCTAGTTTTTAGTAGCTAATGAGTTACTTATAAATTTCTGGTCATTTAAAATTTTTCCCTAATTTTTCAATTTTTAATATTATTTTAAGCTGTTAAAAATATATTAAATTAGCGATAAACACAAATTTAAATTGGCTAATTTTAATCTTTAGAATCATGTTAACTAAAATCTAGTGTAATATAATTTTTTTAGTATTTTATTTCAATTTTAATGGGTTTTTATTATGGAAAACAAAAATATATTTATTTTGAACTAAAACTTGCAAATATGGTATTGTGGGGGGTCTTTTTGCATAGAATTTTTTGTAATCTCTCTCACAACCTCACCCCTTATATTGGCCGGACCAATCCCATGGTAGCAGCCCATGAATTTCCCCCCCTCCTATATGTGTTCTTTGGACCTTTTAAAGTGTTTTAAATAGGGGTTTTAGTATATTAATTGGGTATGGACTTTGGGTGTTTGGTTTGGGCTTTGACCTTTGACTTTTCCCCACCAATTCCATCACAACTTCCCACCTTCCTCCTGCTGCTGACCCAGACCAGCTGCTGTCCCGAATTTCCCTTCTCTTTTTCACTTCAAAAGTCATCTCAAATTCCACAAAAATCCCAATCAAACTTCAAAATTTCAAGCCCATCCTTCATCCATTCATCTTAACCTTTCTTGCATGGATCTTGGAAGCTAGGAGGCCATCTTTGGAGTCAAAATTTCTTGCTAGATCTCTAGATCTAGAGGTATAACCCTTACCCATTTAAATTCTTTTGGTTAGATTTCCTTAATTGAGTTGTTTTAGTGTAAATATTAGTGCTAATTTCTAATCTAGCTTTTTTAGTTCATGGCTTGAATTTTAGTTAGGGTTTAGAAAACCATTATTTGGTTAATTAATTTATTTTTCTATCTAGTGTTTTGTTAACCTAAATCTAAGAGGTTAGCTTGCTATTGGGTTTCAAATTAGTGCTAATCTAAGTTAATCTAATGTGAAATTTTGATTGCTATTTCTAATAAGAAAAATCAAGAAAGGGTTTGCTTATGGAAAATAGGTTTTGAAGCATGGTTAATGTGTTGAAATTTTGTGTAGTGGCTATCTAATGGTGTGACTTGGGTGATTATGCTAAATTGTAGTCTTTTTTGTCGCAAATCGGCGATATTTGCACCGATTTTTGAATGTTAATGCTTACTAGTTTTTTTATAAAATTATATGATGAATTATTTATGATATCTTGATGATTGTATTGGCATCTCCTATGACTTTTAGGGTGTGTGAATGCGGATTTTTGGTTTTATCGCGTTTTAGCTTTGCCGGGCGCCCAAAACGACGATTATAGTTAATTTTTGTGACTTTCGTGTGTGTTCCGCGCACCTTGTGCACGTTGTGCCTAACTCGTGAACGTTGATGTTTTCGTTTGGAATTTGCGTCATTTCATGATATGTAACCTTATGTTTTGTATTGGTGCAAATTCCAGGTTCGGTCGCGGAGACGTCGGACGCGGCACAGAAAGGGAAAGCGGCGATTGGACGTAGCTAGCTGAGGATTTCGGTGAGTAGATTTAACATCTACGAGGGACTATCGTTCGGATGGCGCAAGTCGCCCGATAGTTTAAGTAGGTTAAAGATTTCTATTGATATTAGTAATTAGGAGTAAATGCTTGCGTAACATCTTGCTACATCCATGCTTTATATTGTCAGACATATGCGAACCCATTCTATAGGACACCTGGACCATTGCCAAGGTTTTTATATGTAGCACGAGCACTATTCATGCGAAAACACACGCCCTGGTAATTGCCATGCCACGACACTAGATAACTTATAATCTAGAATGTTGTCACCATACTTGATACTTAAACCTGTACTATTGCAAAAAATCCTTAAAATAACATTGTAGAATTGCTATTCATATGCATGTATACCATTACATCAATTGTTCATGCCTAGTTTATTAATCATACATTGCAACTTGGTTATTGATACCATATGCATTCATTATCATTGACATATGCACTTATGATGATTTATTGAGATTTATGATATTTCTGGATTTCGGGGAAAGCCGCAAAATTTATAATTTATGATCTTTTAAAATATAAAAAGTTGCGGTTTTCTAGTGATGTAAAGTGTCGTCCACCATGAGTTTGCTGTGGTTTTCGATATCCGTGTCGAGGAGTGGAGGAACCGTCACGGGTACATGGTGGGCCCGGTAAGGTACCCCAGGGCAAGAGGATCATGTTGTTGACATTGAGCCTGGCAGGGGATGGATTACCTACCGGTGACTGTTTTGGCACGGCGGATATCCAGAGGATACCGACCGTGGCCACGAGATGATGAGATATTGATATTTGAGATGGGTCAGGACGGCTGAGGCCAGAGATACTACGATATGGATAATTAGATTTGAGACAGTTTTGAGGTATCGTTGCTGGATACGGATTCTTGTTGATTCTATCGGTATTGTGCTGATATTTCAAAAGAGATGCCTAAAGGAAAAAGATGATTTGTTATATTTACACATGCAGATCACGAGTATAGTCACATTGCATACATGCCTGCTAGTATATTCACATTGCATACATACCTGCTAGTACATTCATGTTGCATACATACCTGCTAGTATATCCTGCCATACCTTTATTATAGATGCTAGGATGCTTTTGTGCATGCTTGCGATAGCCTATATAGATGTTATTTATTACTCACGAGTTGGCAACTCACCCCCGTTGTGCCACAGCCTTTTGCAGGTCCGCTCCGTCAGTACAGTAGCGGCGGGCGCACTTGCTACTTTGGCCTCTTTTGCCTGGACTCGAGGATTTTGCTCATAGGTGGGTTGTATTATTATTTTATACCACCTTGTATATTATTTGTATCTAGAGTACTCCATCTACTGTATCTACCAGTATTGTTGTATATTGACCTAGAGACGAGACTGTGAGATTTGTGGGCTTTTTATGCTGTATTTTGGGGTCGAGCTCACTCGAGTCGACATATTGTTTTACTTGTGCTTCTTATGTTTATTTATGCACATTGCTGATTTGTGTTGCGTGGGATTTGTGACCGCCTTGTGGCGAAGAGCTAGCTCCCGCTTGGGGATGCCTTTTTTGTTGCATATATATATATTCTTGTTGTACCCATTTTGGGGGCTAGTATTTACAAAGGAGACTCTGCCGAAATTTTCGGGAAAATTAATATTGCTTTTAAAAATCCTTGATATGACTTATTTGATAAACTCGCTTTCAATTGATTGGTTTTCCTTCACTCTTTTGCTTATTTTGTTTTGGTTTCTGGGTTTTGGCTTACTTATTTTACGGACGTCTTGAGACGTTTCGTAACTTAAGTGCCAGTCACGTTCCGTACCCTGCGGGGCGTGACAAAGTTGGTATCAGAGCGATAGGTTTTACATTTTTTAGTGTAGGATGTCCCTTGGTAGATGGAGTAAGTGACTTAAGCAGGGTAACGTAGCGTGCGTATGTCCGCGGCATACTTGCGATACGGTATTCCGCCTAGGTGACTTTAGGATATACTTGCTTGAAATTCCTTCTTCAATTCCGTGTATCCTATGATTGTATTGCACTGTTCTTATCATCATGTTCTTGTAACAGCCACTATGCCGCCGAAGGCTACGGGAGCTCAGAGGGCTGCCGCCCGAGATGAGATCCGAGCAGGCTCGTCCGAGACGAGGACCGAGCAGGGTGGTATACCTATGCCTCAGGGACAGAATGATCCGCCTTCCCCAGGCCACATGGACAGGCTAGAGTCTGGTATGGAGGAGCTACGACAGATGATGGGAGGTATGCTGGAGCTACGACAGATGGTGGGATCCTTAGTGGCAGCCAGTCGTGCACCGAGGCCGGAGGACGTACCAACTGCATCACATATGACCATGATACCTGCTCCTACTACCACCACCGTAGCCATCCCGGTTTCGCTACAGGATTTCATGAGGCTGAGACCTCCAGTATTCACCGGCACCGAGGTAGCAGAGGACCCACAGACGTTCCTTGACAGTTTAGCCAGGATTTGTCGTTCGTTTAGATGTTCTGACGATCGATGGGTGGAGCTTGCTAGCTTCTGACTAGAAGGCCTTACGCAGACATGGTGGGAGTCAGTCTTAAGAGGTCGAGCTACAGATCTACCGCCTATGACTTGGGCTGAGTTTACAGCAGTCTTTCTAGCTCGTTTCCTCCCAGAGAGCGTTCGTGACGCCAGAGCTCGTAGTTTTGAGGCCTTGATCAAGACCCCAGGGATGACGGTGTCTGAGTATGACGTCCAGTTCACGCAGTTATCCCGATATGCTCCGTATTTGGTGGATACCGAAGAGAAGAGAGTGAAGAGGTTCGTACAGGGACTTGATGCCCAGCTATATCTTGCCGTTGGCGCCCAGCATTTCGACACTTATTTAGCCGCTATGGATACGACATTACGGATGGAGGCACGCATATCACAGACTTCGGCCGTTTCTGGGCCGAAGAGGTTTCGCACCGACGAGCTGTCACAGAGGCAGCGTGCCAGACTCTTTCCGAGAGATAAGGCCGGTAGAGGATTTGGACGAGGTCAGCTGTATGGTTCGTATCATCAGGGACAACAGCCGTCGCCAGGATGTTATGGGTGCGGAAGTCTGCACCATCGTATCAGGGACTGTCCAGCGAGATGACAGGGAGCGGCGACAGTGCCGCATGTTACCCTACCTCCATCACCCCCCTCCTCAGAGAGGTCTACTTCCTACCACTGGAGATGCTCCATTCCAGATTGGTGCACCTAGAGGCTGTGGACGTGGCAGTCCGATCCAGAGAGGACGAGGAGGCCGAGGCCGAGGCCGAGGACAACCAGTTATTGGTGGGGGTCAGGCCCGAGTTTTTGCTTTGACGCCGCAGGATGCGCAGGCATCCAACGCCTTTGTGACAGGTACCTTGCCAGTTTGCTCTTTCGATGCACGGGTATTATTGGACCCAAGTTCCACACATTCGTACGTATCTACACACTTTGCACCGATGTTGGGCCGTGAATCGTCGTCGTTAGATCAGCCGCTTGTTGTTATTACCCCGGTAGGCGAGTCGTTTGTCGCTCGTTTTGTGTTTCGATTGTGTTCCGTTCGTATCGGGGAGAGGGATTCATCGGTTGATTTGATTCTCCTCGATATGTTGGACTTTGATGTGCTTTTGGGCATGGACTGGCTGGCCACTTGTTATGCTTCGGTGGACTGCCGTGAGAAGGCAGTCAGATTTAGCTTTCCGGGAGAGCCAGTCCTTGTTATTCAGGGAGACCGCAGCGTCACCCTTCCCAGCTTGATTTCGTCTCTTCGCACTGGTCAGCTCTTGCGGAAGGGATGTCAGGGATTCTTAGCGTATATTTGTGATACTCGAGCTACAGAGGTTCCGTTGGACCGGGCCCCGATTGTTTGTGAGTTCCCTGATGTTTTCCCTGAGGAGCTGCCTGGGCTACCGCCTCAGCGTGATGTTGAGTTCTGCATCGATTTGATTCCCGGCTCGGGGCCTATTTCTATACCGCCTAATCGGATGGCCCCGGCAAAGCTTAGAGAGCTGAAAGATCAGTTGCAGGATTTGTTAGATAAAGGGCTTATTCGACCTAGTGTTTCTCCGTGGGGTGCTCCGGTCCTGTTTGTCAAGAAGAAGGACGGCAGTTTACGTTTATGTATCGATTACTGCCAGCTGAACAAAGTTACCGTGCGGAAAAGGTATCCCTTACCACGCATTGATGATTTGTTCGACCAGCTTCAGGGTGCGGGATATTTTTCGAGGATCGATTTGCGATCAGGATACCATCAGCTACGAGTTCGACATGAGGATATACCGACGACAGCTTTCCGTACGCGCTATGGCCACTATGAGTTTCTGGTGATGTCGTTCGGACTCACTAACGCCCCAGCTGCATTCGTGGATTTGATGAACCGTACATTCAGGCCGTATCTTGACTTGTTCGTCATCGTGTTTATCGACGATATCTTGGTGTACTCCCGGAGCAGAGAGGAGCACGAGCAGCACTTGTGGATTACGTTGCAGACTTTGAGGTAGCACCAGCTTTTCGCAAAATTTTCCAAATGTGCATTCTGGTTGGACATCGTCGGATTCTTGGGTCACGTGATTATGAGAGATGGCATATGTGTGGACCCAAAAAAGATTGAGGCCGTTCAGCAGTGGCCCAGACCGACATCAGTTACGGAGATCCGCAGTTTCCTAGGCCTGGCTGGCTACTACAGGCGTTTCGTTCAGGATTTCTCCCGTATTGCTGCACCTTTGACCGGATTGACCCGGAAGGGAGTTCCTTTCGTTTGGACGGAGGAGTGCGAGCACAGTTTTCAGCAGCTACGGACTTGTTTGACTACGGCGCCGGTATTATCTTTGCCTTCAGGATCAGGCGGATTCGTGGTTTATTGTGACGCTTCACAAGTGGGGCTAGGGTGCGTATTGATGCAGCAGGATAGGGTGATCGCGTATGCTTCACGGCAGTTGAAGAAACATGAACAGAACTACCCCACCCACGATTTGGAGATGGCTGTAGTGGTCTTTGCACTTAAGATCTGGCGACATTACCTATACGGCGAGTCGTGCCAAATATTCACTGACCACAAGAGCTTAAAGTATATATTTCAACAGCGAGACGTGAATCTGAGACAGCGTCGTTGGATGGAGCTGGTGAAAGACTACAATTGCGAGATTTTGTATCACCCGGGCAAGGCTAATGTAGTGGCGGATGCTTTGAACAGGAGGCCCGGGCGTAGTCTATCTTGTTTGCGCGCAGTACAGATGCAGTAGTTGGAAGATTGGCAGACTTTATGCGACAGCCGGGTTGAGTTCGAGTTCACTCCGACAGGGTGACAGCTTGCACATGTTCGTGCACGTCCGCAGTTACTTGACCGTATTCGAGAGGCACAGCCCAGCGATGACCGTCTTTCAGAGATCATGGAGCAGATTAGGCAGGGCAGAGATTCCGAGTTCGTGATCGATGATCAGGGGGTACTGCAATTTGGGACTCGACTGTGCGTAACAGATTCTGAGGGACTGCGGCGTGAGATTCTTGAGGAGGTGCATAGATCGACATACAACGTTCATCCGGGTTCCACCAAGATATACCACGATTTGCGAGATGTTTACTGGTGGGACGGGATGAAGAGGGACGTCACAGACTTCATATCGAGATACCTGACTTGTCAGCAAGTCAAGGCCGAGTACCAGAGGCCAGTGGGAGAGTTGCAGCCTTTGCCCATCCCGGAGTGGAAATGGGAGCAGATTTCGATGGACTTTGTGGCGGGTCTACCAAGGACCAGTCGAGGCTACGACTCCATTTGGGTGATCGTGGATCGATTGACGAAAGCGGCTCACTTCCTGCCAGTGAAGACCACTTTCAGTTTTGTTCAGTATGCCTAGATATACATCGACGAGATTGTATGACTGCATGGAGTCCCGACTTGTATCGTGTCAGATCGAGGCACCCAGTTTTCCAGCCGACTATGGCAGCGACTTCAGGAGGCATTGGGCACTCGTTTGAGTTTTAGCACGACATTTCATCCGTAGACCGACGGACAGTCAGAGCGGACCATTCAGACTCTCGAGGACATGCTCCGAGCGTGTGTTTTGGACTTTGGTGGTAGCTGGGATCGTCATTTACCGTTAGTGGAATTCTCCTACAACAACAGCTTCCAGGATACTATTCAGATGGCACCTTTCGAGGCATTGTATGGGAGGAGATGCAGATCGCCCGTCAGTTGGACAGAGCTCAGCGAGAGCAGTATTTTTGGGCCGCAGCTTGTTGAGGAGACGACCGCGAAGATACAGTTGATTCGAGACCGGACGAGAGCGGCTCAGAGTAGGCAGAAATCGTATGCGGATAGGCGCCGTCGCAGGCTAGAGTTCGCTGTTGGCGATAATGTTTTTCTGAGGGTCTCTCCGATGAAGGGTGTGATGCGATTTGGGCGAAAAGGAAAGCTTAGTCCCAGATTTGTGGGCCCCTTCGAGATTCTCGAGCGTGTCGGCGCGGTTGCGTATCGTTTGGCTCTTCCACTCAGCTTTCCCGATGTTCACCCTGTCTTCCATGTTTCGATGCTCCGCAAGTACCTTCACGACCCTTCGCATGTGATTCAGCACCCAACAGTCCAGCTAGAGCGTGACCTTTCTTGTGCAGAGGAGCTGGTGGTTATCCTGGATCGGCAGGTGAAGAAATTGAGATCGAAAGTTATACCGACCGTCAAGGTCCTTTGGCGTGGCCCGAGCAGCGAGGAGGTCACCTGGGAGACCGAGGACGAGATGAGGAAGAAATATCCCCATCACTTTGAAGGTACGCGTAGCTAGATTTTTAAATTCGGGGATCGAATTTCTTTAAGGGGGGAAGATTGTAACGCCTTGAAAAGTCGTTTTGGTGTTTTCCCGAAAATCGGTGAAAATTTGGTATTTTTCCGTAAATCGTCTTTTTTGTTATTTTGCAGTTTAGGCCTAATTGTACCTAATTTGGATAGGTAATTGCTAGTTTTTAGTAGCTAATGAGTTACTTATAAATTTCTGGTCATTTAAAATTTTTCCCTAATTTTTCAATTTTTAATATTATTTTAAGCTGTTAAAAATATATTAAATTAGCGATAAACACAAATTTAAATGGGCTAATTTTAATCTTTAGAATCATGTTAACTAAAATCTAGTGTAATATAATTTTTTTAGTGTTTTATTTCAAGTTTTAATGGGTTTTTATTATGGAAAACAAAAATATATTTATTTTGAACTAAAACTTGCAAATATGGTATTGTGGGGGTCTTTTTGCATAGAATTTTTTGTAAACTCTCTCACAACCTCACCCCTCATATTGGCCGGACCCATCCCATGGTAGCTGCCCATGAATTTCCCCCCCTCCTATATGTGTTCTTTGGGCCTTTTAAAGTGTTTTAAATAGGGGTTTTAGTATATTAATTGGGTATGGACTTTGGGTGTTTGGTTTGGGCTTTGACCTTTGACTTTTCTCCACCAATTCCATCACAACTTCCCACCTTCCACCAGCTGCTGACCCAGACCAGCTGCTGTCCCCAATTTCCCTTCTCTTTTTCACTTCAAAAGTCATCTCAAATTCCACAAAAATCCTAATCAAACTTCAAAATTTCAAGCCCATCCTTCATCCATTCTTCTTAACCTTTCTTGCATGGATCTTGGATGCTAGGAGGCCATCTTTGGAGTCAAAATTTCTTGCTAGATCTCTAGATCTAGAGGTATAACCCTTACCCATTTAAATTCTTTTGGTTAGATTTCCTTAATTGAGTTGTTTTAGTGTAAATATTAGTGCTAATTTCTAATCTAGCTTTTTTAGTTCATGGCTTGAATTTTAGTTAGGGTTTAGAAAACCATTATTTGGTTAATTAATTTATTTTTCTATCTAGTGTTTTGTTAACCTAAATCTAAGAGGTTGGCTTGCTATTGGGTTTCAAATTAGTGCTAATCTAAGTTAATCTAGTGTGAAATTTTGATTGCTATTGCTAATAAGAAAAATCAAGAAAGGGTTTGCTTGTGGAAAATAGGTTTTGAAGCATGGTTAATGTGTTGAAATTTTGTGTAGTGGCTATCTAATGGTGTGACTTGGGTGATTATGCTAGATTGTAGTCTTTTTTGTCGCAAATCGGCGATATTTGCACCGATTTTTGAATGTTAATGCTTACTAGTTTTTTTATAAAATTATGTGATGAATTATTTGTGATATCTTGATGATTGTATTGGCATCTCCTACGAGTTTTAGGGTGTGTGAATGCGGATTTTTGGTTTTATCGGGTTTTAGCTTTGCCGGGCGCCCAAAACGACGATTATAGTTAGTTTTTGTGATTTTCGTGTGTGTTCCGCGCACCTTGTGCACGTTGTGCCTAACTCGTGAACGTTGATGTTTTCGTTTGGAATTTGCGTCGTTTCATGATATGTAACCTTATGTTTTGTATTGGTGCAAATTCCAGGTTCGGCCGCGGAGACGTCGGACGCGGCACAAAAAGGGAAAGCGGCGATTGGATGTAGCTAGCTGAGGATTTCGGTGAGTAGATTTAACATCTACGGGGGACTATCGTTCGGATGGCGCAAGTCGCCCGATAGTTTAAGTAGCTTAAACATTTCTAGTGATATTAGTAATTAGGAGTAAATGCTTGCGTAACATCTTGCTACATCCATGCTATATATTGTCAGACATATGCGAACCCATTCTATAGGACACCTGCACCATTGCCTGGGTTTTTATATGTAGCACGAGCACTATTCATGCGAACACACACGCCCTGATAATTGCCATGCCATGACACTAGATAACTTATAATCTAGAATGTTGTCACCATACTTGATACTTAAACCTGTATTATTGCAATAAATTCTTAAAATAACATTGTAGAATTACTATTCATGTGCATGTATACCATTACATCAATTGTTCATACCTAGTTTATTAATCGTACATTGCAACTTGGTTATTGATACCATATGCATTCATTATCATTGACAAATGCACTTATGATGATTTATTGTGATTTATGATATTTCTGGATTTCGAGGAAAGCCGCAAAATTTACAACTTATGATCTTTTAAAATATAAAAAGTTGCGGTTTTCTATTGATGTAAAGTGTCTTCCACCATGAGTTTGCTGTGGTTTTCGAGATCCGTGTCGAGGAGTGGAGGAACCGTCACGGGTACATGGTGGGCCCGGTAAGGTACCCCGGGGCAAGAGGATTGTGTTGTTGACGTTGAGCCTGGCAGGGGATGGATTACCTACCGGTGACTGTTTTGGCACGGCGGATATCCAGAGGATACCGACCGTGGCCGCGAGATGATGGGATATTGATATTTGAGATGGGTCAGCCGGACGGCTGAGGCCAGAGATACTACGATATGGATACATGAGATTTGAGACAGTTTTGAGGTGTCGTTGCTGGACACGGATTCTTCTTGATTCTATCGGTATTGTGCTGATATTTCAAAAGAGATGCCTAAAGGAAAAAGGTGATTTCTTATATTTACACATGCAGATCACGAGTATAGTCACATTGCATACATGCCTGCTAGTATATTCACATTGCATACATACCTGCTAGTACATTCATGTTGCATACATACCTGCTAGTATATCCTGCCATACCTGTATTATAGATGCTAGGATGCTTTTGTGCATGCTTGCGATAGCCTATATAGATGTTATTTATTACTCACGAGTTGGCAACCCACCCCCGTTGTGCCACAACCTTTTGCAGGTCCGCTCCGTCAGTACAGTAGCGGCGGGCGCACTTGCTACTTTGGCCTCTTTTGCCTGGACTCGAGGCTTTAGCTCATAGGTGGGTTGTATTATTATTTTATACCACCTTGTATATTATTTGTATCTAGAGTACTCCATCTACTGTATCTACCAGTATTGATGTATATTGACCTAGAGACGAGACTGTGAGATTTGTGGGCTTTTTATGCTGTATTTTGTGGTCGAGCTCACTTGAGTCGACATGTTGTTTTACTTGTGCTTCTTATGTTTATTTATGCACATTGCTGATTTGTATTGCGTGGGATTTGTGACCGCCTTGTGGCGAAGAGCTAGCTCCCGCTTGGGGATGCCTTTTTTTGTTGCATATATATATATTCTTGTTGTACCCATTTTGGGGGCCAGTATTTACAAAGGAGACTCTGCCGAAATTTTCGGGAAAATTAATATTGCTTTTAAAAATCCTTGATATGACTTATTTGATAAACTCGCTTTCAATTGATTGGTTTTCCTTCACTCTTTTGCTTATTTGGTTTTGGTTTCTGGGTTTTGGCTTACTTATTTTACGGACGTCTTGAGACGTTTCGTAACTTAAGTGCCAGTCACGTTCCGTACCCTGCGGGGCGTGACAGGCATCCAGCATAACAACAATGCGTACGGTATAATACATCGTACGGAAACCTCTCGTCAAGGGTAAGGATCAATCATCAAGTCAAACTCATCACGCACAGAAAATCATCGTACGGCGGCATTAATCTATCAAGGATCTTATCAACCTATAAGACGAGGAGGGTACGGACCTAAAGTCACGTACGGCTAACACTAACGATTCACAACACATATAAATATCTCTATATGCCTATGTCCCGAGTCACATCCGCAATAATCTCATATCAAGGGACCGACAGGGTATAAATCATCTCAATCGACTCGCATCCGTATACCAACATATCATCAAATCACATATCAAATCTGTTAATGTGTATGCCCTAGGGGCCATTATTGTATCATGCTTGCTTGTATATTACTTAATGGAAGCTTGGGATATTCACAGTTGTATATACAGTCTTGCTAAAAATGGTAGTATGCTACTTGGTTTATGTCTACTTTAATATGTGCATATGTTTCTTGTAACGTATCACTTATACATATTAGTAGAGCCCATAGGATCTTTGCTTGATTTCCAGCGTTGTGATGGCAGTCACACTAGTGGGGGTTGGGTAGTCTATACGCAACATCCTATACTTGTCCCTAGTCGTAGGATTATCGAGACAGGGCATCGATACTCCGGAGTAGACTAGTGTGTACGCTTCTCATCCCAGTTGGGGAGATGATCTGTCCTACAGCCATCAGTACGTCGTACTGGAGATAGTATACAGGTGCTCGTTGGGTTACGGGTACACCGGACAGGACTCGCAGGAGATCTGACTGGATGATATTATACCCAACGTCAGATAGCAGTTCTCAGGTGACATGTGTGCAGATAGTCTGTTGACTTAGGGTCGTCATTTGTCTTGTGTGAGTTCCCACTGTGCTTTGATTACTACCCTACCATGGCTCAAAGGAGTTGTGCATACAGGTTTTAGTTGGGTACAGTCCCGAGACACATGGAGGCAGTGAGCGACTGTTAGGGATCGTCTATCCCGGTATAGGGAGTTGATATCGCACTGTGATTTGTTGGTCATTACCATAAGTCCCTGGTCAGGGTTGATGGAGAATTACTGGTGGACTGATTAGTAGATTCTCGAATGGTCATGAGCCATACTGGCACGACTTGTACGGTTATTAGGGGTCTGACGTTCTCCACCTCCCTAGACCATACGTGCGATACTCTTAGACGAACAGACCGGACTGCGCGGATATTGTCACGGACAGGCTCAGTAGGACATTGTTGAAAACAAGTTTGGGGGAGGTTTGTGCTTATTTTTGCATATCATTTGCATAAGCACAAAACATTTCTTTTAAAAATCAATAAAAATTTAAAAAAATTTCAAAACCCATAAAAATTTAAAAAATTTCAAATATAAAAATAATTTTAATATTTACACTTTTTTGTATATAAATAAGATAATAAAAGATTAGATAGTGAACAATTACATCCATGAGATTAGAAAAAGTTTAGAAAACTAAGAAAATTAGAAGTTTTCTTATACGAACTAGTAATAAGTAGTTATGAGCCGTTGTCCGAAGGGTTAGTAAGATGAAGGACGTCACTAATCTGAGGATAAAACTAAGTCTGAAAAATAGTTTTTATTTTGGAAGCCAAACATGTTGAACGTTGCTACCCTGCTATTCGCACTTACACACGTCTTGAAGCCTGGGATAGTAGAGGATACCTTGAAATGCTCTTGTCTTAAAGCCGATGTATGAAGGAAATAAAAAGAAAAAAAGGTGAATAAAAAATTATTTATAATGTGGTGAGAAAAATGGACACTGGTTTTGTTATCACCAAGGGCAATAAAAATGTATAGCGAGGGTGCCTCTTCACCTAGTGCCCTAAGGCCAACTGGTCTGGGAGTCACTGCTATGCCTGAGGTGGTGCAAGACGAGGAAAATACACCAAATAAGCAAGCACATGAGTAATCAGTCGGTTAGTACCTCAAGAAATATTAACGGTCGAATGAAAGTGTGTGAGCAATCTCATATAAATATTCATTAATTAAAAAGTACTGAGGCTGATGGGCAAGAGTATGATAGCTTGAATTGAATTCTCCGGGTGTAGGGATGTCCTTTACACACACGCAGGGTGATATGATCGATGTTTGGAAGAAAGATAGGAATGAAGAATAAGACGATGTTTTATTGAGGGAGGACATGATTTCTAATATCTTTTCATGACTATTAAGATAGGGCTCATGACAACCGAAAAGCTAGTTTAGTTGGAAACCCTAATTTTCAAGGCTTTTCTTTTACAATTCTTTTCTTTAAATGTAATATTCATGATCTTTCTTTTATTATTGGATTTTGTGGGTGCAATCCGCTGAAAACCCTCAGGAGACAACACTCCTCCTACAAGGGACATCTAGAGGTTTAAAGGCTTGTTGCACGTGCTCAGTGCAATCGTGTTGCCTACGAAAGTGTGCTAGTTAGTTTTTCTCTTTCTTTATTATTTCCTTCTCTTTTTAATAAAAAGTTTGCTCGAGACGATCGAAATTAAGTTTGGGGGAATTTGATTAGTCGAAAATATTGCATCTTTTAACCGGCAATTTCCTTATTATTTGCATTCATATAGAAGTGTTCGGCATTCATATAACACATATAGCAAAACTACCGCAAAATATCAGATTACATGTGTTAGACCTTAAAACCGGCATTTCTAGGGAAATTGACTGCATTTCATAGCATGGCATCATTCCTATATATCGCAACTTGTGTTTCGAAGTCCGTGCAGAAAAATCAGAAGATTGCTCAATTTTACACTGCTAAAAGATGCGCAAACTCATGGATTTGGAATCTGGTATTGTTCTAAGAAGCATTCAAAGATTTAATATATCAGAAAATACATCAAAATACAGCAGAAGACAACAATGGAAGTTTGAAGCCCCAAGGAGCCAAAATGGCCGCGGTTCCGCGGCCTAAGCCAGCTAATGCGGCGGAACCGCGGCAGCTTGTCGACTTCACAACCTCAGCTTTGCACCACAACTCCTATCTCAATGCCTACAACTCAGAATGACACAACATTTTCCAGAAAGCCGCAGAAGCTTCTGCCAGATCAGCAAAACCTTGGATCTACACTAAACTAGCCTATCATTCTAGAAACTTCTCCTTAAACCCTAAGCTAAGCCCCTAACTAACTACTTCTAGAAGTCTTTCAACAAACTTTTTGAGGGAAGTCCTATTTCAAATCAAAGACCTAGGGTTTGGGAAATCTATAAATAGGACCCTAGGCTCACTTGTAAAGAGAATGATTGATTGTTGGTAGAATTCACTCCTTGATCCTCTCCTTTCATTAGTTGTTAGAAACCCTAGTTCTTCTTCTACCCAACAACAACCACCTCCAAACCCTAACCCTAATCCAATCCATAAATACCCACATCAAGATTCATTGAGTTCAAGCCAAGTAAGTCTTCTACAACCCTTTAGAAGCAAAGCCGGACTTCATCGGAGCACGAGATCGAAGCGATCCAAGACTCAAGAAGCCGAGCGATGCAAGATTCGACGAGCGATGTTCCTTCCTCTTGTAATTCTTGAGAGTTGTAACTTCTTGTTGATGTAATAAAGGTGAAGATTCTTTCAACTTGTTTACATTTTAATTCTAGCATCATGATTTCTTTTCAATTCTTGAATGCATTCTTTGTGATGATGTGTGAATAAACTCCGCTCGTGAAGGAGTCGAGATGATAGTAGAATGATGATTTTGATAAATCTTTAAACGTTTTCTTAAGTCCTATAGCGATTGTAAATTCTTGAAAATAGAAGGATCGATAATCTAGATCGATGTGAAATGGGTTTTTGATTCTTTTTCGCACGATCTCGAGATCGACAATTGATCATTCAACTTTCAAGAAGCTATCTAGTGAATGTTATTCATCGAAAGGACAAAGGATAGGATGAGGAACCCTAATTCCTCGCAAGATCCTTGATCCTCGATGAATTCGACATCGATTTAGCATCAATTTGTTACTAGATAAGAAATTGTAATCTTGAATCTTCATCACATCTACAATTTACTCGATTCCTACGAGTTTTACTTCAAATCTTGAAACCCTAAGTGATTGGAATTCTATCGAAACTCGATTCTTGATCTTTATCATTTTCTTGATTCTTGATTAGAATAGTGACACTTGAAACATTTGAGAAAATCTTGAATCATGTTTTCTTTTCTATTAACTTTTCAATTCAAAACAAAACAAATTAGAACGAATCGCACAATCCCTGTGGACGATCCGCACTTGCTAACGAAATCTATACACGACACCGTTATTGATTGCGGTCAAATATTTTTGGTTATGATTTCTTTACAATTTTCTAAATACCGACACAACGTGAAACTCTTATCGATCAAATGAAACCGTTATCGGGGATCAATTGATTCGATACTTACACACACAATCGAAGAAGATATTTCAATCAACGTACCGTACGTATGTTCCGCGGCATATTTACGATGCGATACCCCACTTAAGAAACCTTAGGATTTACATATTTTTAGATCTATGATTCTCTTCATACCCATGGGTATACATCCATTTGAGATCCTTGATTATATTCGTTTCCATGACCATACTCTTATTGATTTCGTTCCTCCTTATGATGATGTATTTATTCTGGATCTTTTGATTACTTTCATTCCGTTGAGCTACCTTCATCAATATATGATTGAGCTTCTGGTCACCATGGTTTGAGCGCAGATTGAGCTGCTGCTAGTGTTGCGGTCAGGGAGAGCTCGTCATGGACGATGACTTACCATTATGTTTTCTAGTGACATAGGAACATCTCGATGTTGTTTTGTGACATCTATTTAAGGCGAGTGCTTGGTTTTACACCGGATGTTCGAGCCATTGTTAAAGCTGCCTGTTGTGAGAGGACTGTTGACGTACAGCCTGCCTCAAAGATTGTGATGTCGTCTACCGTGCAGACAGATGACCCAGCTGTTGCTGAGATTGATAGAATGTTGCTTCCAGAGCTTGTGAGCTAAGATCGCTGGAGCTTCCAGACAGAGATGCGATAGATGATAGTTAGTCTATCTTGAGTTGAGAGACGGAGGTGATTCATCAGATTGATGCACCGACGTAGGCCCAGTTGACTTGAAGATTTCAAGTGTGGAGAGTCTTACTCAGATCCAGAACAGACCGATCCAGAGATGACCGTTGATGTATCGTCTTTCCTGGAGGATTGAGGTATTGTTTAGCATGTGGACGAAAGGTATTCACGTGTCGTCTGGGCGAAGTTAAAAAGTTCGAACGAATGTCAGAAACCCATTTTTCCAAGTCTATGTATTCGATGGAACATGCAGGTAATTTTGTTGACCCTCTAGAAGAATGAAACCCTAACTCGACATAATGACCATGGAACCGCTTCTAAACCTTAGGGTTTGCAGCAGTTCAGCGGTGCCATCAGTGAGGTTTGGGTTTGCCCTTCTATGGTTGGTCCATAGGTACTGTAGCATGTACTGGATATTATTAGACTGTGCTCAGGTGTTGAGCTTTCGGGGAATTATGGGACTTTAACGAATCGATCGAAAAGTTTGACGTCGTCCGAATAACATGTGATAAGAGATCAGCAAGCTGACTAGCTTCGGATAGAGGACCTCACCCAGATGTGTTGCGAGTTGATCGAGAGCGGACGAGTGTTGAGTATTCTTCGGATGGTTGGGATGAGTTCCTGAGGACGTGTTCGGCCAGATATCTTCTACAGAGTGATGAAGATACGGAGCTCATAATTTCGAGTCCGTGTGAGAGACTCCGGGTTGACTGTAGCCGAGAACCATTGTAGTACGCAGATAGCACAACGTGATGTCGAAGTGGACGATGATACAGACGAGTGGAATGAGAGGTTCGTGCGAGGTGTTGACGAGTTGTTTTTAGTCCCCGTCGAGATTAGAGATCTGAAGTGTATACAGAGGTGTTGGGATACGGCCAGTTCCCAAAGGAATGTTGTGCTGAGAACACAGATGTCCAGAAAGAGAGAAAAGATTAGGCGAGAGTACAAGCCTCCGTACAGTTCGGCATAGGCGAGATCGGAAGAAGCCTTGAGCAGGTTCCTTCGAGGACACTGTTGTGATGAGATTTGCACCCAGGATCAGATGTGTCACATGTATTCAGAGGACCAGAGGCCGACGCCTGTGACGTGCTGCTTTACGAGAGGTCATACTAATTGTCCAAGAGATGACCAGAGAAGTGACAGAGCGGAATCCTTCCCGTTAGCAAACCTAACCGGGCTGATGAGCCGAAGGATTGCGAGATTGGTAATCCACAGAGAAATGAGGACCCGGAGACAGAAGACGCTAGACCGTGAGCAGGAAGCAAGCGGATGTTCTTGCTCTTCCAGTTTTTGGCGCACCGACATTTTTCTCTCTCTTTTTCAACATTATAGGAGGTGTACCTCAATGTCATTTGTTGCGATTTGTGTTGTGATCCGAGTATCACGTTTATATTGCTTGGACTTGAGTTTCATGATATTGTTTCCGTGCACCATAGCTGGACTTACTGGGTATTTACTTTTTGTGCATATTATTGCACTTCAGATATGGTTTTATACACCGTTGTGTTGGTTTATGATTTGTGCATATCTATTGCACTTGATATTGATTTTGTGCCTTGGCTGCACATGTTTATGATTTCGTGGATTTCATACAGTTGATTTGATTTTGTGCGTGTGGTACGCACTCGATTTGATTTTGCACTCGGTATAGATTACATATGCTTGCAGTGCATTGATACGGATTTTGTGCATATAGTTGCATACGTTTTTAGATTTTATACACCTTGGTACACTCGGTGTTGCTTTTTATACGCATTTGAGTTATTAATGCATTTCCGTGCCCTTATTGCACCCGATTTATATTATGTGCAATTGTCGCACTAGGTTTTTACGCTGTACAATTGATGCACTGTATTTGTATTTCGTGCACTGGATGCACCGTATTTGTATTTCATGCACTGGATGCACCGTATTTGTATTTCGTGCACTCGATGCACCGTATATTGTATTTCGGGCACTGGATGCACCGTATTTGTATTTCGTGCACTGGATGCACCGTATATTGTATTTCGTGCACTGGATGCACCGTATTTGTATTTCGTGCACTCGATGCACCGTATTTGTATTTCGTGCACTGGATGCACTGTATTTGTATTTTGTGCACTTGAAACACGACACTTGCATTTCGTGCATTTGTTGCACTAGATTTTCGTTTCGTGCATTTGTTGCACTAGATTTTCGTTCCGTGCATTTGTCGCACCAGATTTATATTTGGTGCGTTTGTTGCACCGGCTTTGCATTTTGTGCGTTGGTTGCACCATATCGGTATTTCGTGCATTGGTTGCACTAGATTTGCACTCCGTACCTTGGTTGCACCAGATTATGTCTTTGAGCATTTGTGTTACCAGATTTAGGTTTTTGTGCGCGTTGCACTTGACGTTCATTTTCGTGCGTTTTACTGCACTGGGCATTTATATGGACTGACGCGCTTGGGTTGGATTTTTGCGCATATTAGGCGCTTGATTTTAGAATTTTGTGTGCATCGGATGCACTTGAGTGAGATTTTACTCGTGCATATTGGATGCCCTTGATTTAGATTTTTATTCGTGCACGTGGGATGCACTTGATTTCTATTTCCATTCGTGCACACGGGATGCACTCGATTGGGATTTTCATTCGTGCATGTTAGTTGCACTCGATTGAGATTTTCATGCACAATAGATGCACCAGATGTTGTTGTCGTGCACACCCGCTACAGTTGACAGATGCTTTTGTGCACACCCGTTGCACTTAGTTTTGGCTTTTGTGCATACTATGGCACTTGTATTTATAGTTGATTTCTGTGTGCACCAGACGCACGTGATTGTAGGATACGCCTTTTGAGGCTGATTTTGCTTTCGAGCATATTGTTTTCATGATAGGCACAATGTTATGTAGTAGCTGAACAGGACTGATCTGAGGACAGTACCTGAGTATTTTGCATGCATAAAAGTTTGACAAGAGGATTTCAAAAAGGAGCTATAGTCTCTCTATTTCCTACGTGTCCGTGAGCGACACGAACGTTTATAAAGGAAAACCTTTTGGGATATTTCAAAATGGACGGGACGTATATCTGAGCGAAACATATACGAAACTATATTTATTATTTTACAAATGAGCGTCCGTCACTTGTGCCGCGAGTTACGCATCACACGACGATTCAGAAAAGATTTTGCATGTATTTTATTCAATTTTTGAAGATTTTTCAAGGATGCGTACTATATACATATTACAGTATTTGGCTAGTGTACGCTGGATTTCAGTAGTGGATTTCGAGATCTGTATCTCCATTGTAACTCTGAGGATATGAGTGCAAATCCGATAATTTGCATGAAGCTTGACGGAGTTCGGTTTTGGAGTTTTGTACTCGTTTTTTTGCGCACTTAACGCGCTGTGTTATTCGGTATCTTCTGTGATTTCGGAGCCCCGTTAATTTGAGTTGATTGTTGAAATATTTTAGTGTTTGGGGGGTTAAATTTAACGGGGACCGAATTTATTTAAAGGTGGAAGATTGTAACATTTTAGAAAAATAAAATATTATTTTAGGAATTTTTATAATTAAATAATAAACTTTATGGATATTTTGATAATGCGGTATAAATATATATCAATAATTGTGAAATAAATGGAAATTAAAATGATTAGTCATTTAAAAATATATTTAAAGGATTTTTCATTTTTAAAATTCATTATTTACAGTTTTAATAAAAACCCGATTAGTGCACTGCTAATCGCGATTAGGCCAAATCCGTGTTTCTACACTTTCCCATGGCTAGTACACCATGACATGTTACATGTTGTTTCATTTCATTTGTGTTATGTGTTTGGTTTTAATAGGTGGGAAAAAAAGAAAAGAAATGGATTATTGGAGAGAGAGAGGGGATACAATGATGAGGGGTGAGCATGCTAGGAGAGAGAATGAGAGTGGGAAAAAGAGAGAGAGAGGGAGAGTGCTGCTGTAAGTCTATGTAACCCACCCCGGTACTTACGGGGAGGCGGAAAGAGTAAAAATCAAATTTTTATCACAAGGGAACAAAGACTAACCATGAAGGATCTTTGCTAAAAAAAAACTAACAAACAAGTTACAAGTTCTAACTACTAGGTTAGAAGGTTATACCTAGTTCTTGAACTCCTTCCCTTCTTGTTGTGGTCTTCCTTGATGTGAGCTCCTTGGAGTGGTGTAGACGGCTTCTCCTCTTCGCCTTCTCTTTGCCAAAGAAAGTTCTACCCGAAGGCCTCTACCTTGATCTCCTAGCTCAACAAAGAAGTAATTAGAGTGCTTGGCTTGCTAGACTAAGAACCCTAGAGTGAGTAGAGAGGTGTTTTGATGGTTTGATCTCACAAAGCTCTTGTTTTTCAACTCATGAAACAAGAGAGCTTTGAGAGAGGAAGAGGAGAGAGCTTTTCAAGAGAGAGAAAGAGCATGAGAGAATGAGAATAAAATGAACCTTGCTCTCATATGAACAAAAAGAATAATGAAAATTTTAATTAGGATAAATTTTCCTGGTTGATGTTCATTTGACCCTTATCATATCATAATTAATGCTAAGCATGCTCACAAAAATATCCAAGTCAACATGGGTCAACTTGGTGAAAGGGTCAAACCTACTTAACCATGATACAATTATCACTAATTAAAAACTCATTAATCAATTTCCTCAATCTCATTATAGTTTTAAGCAAGTCAATGGTCGAAACCCTAATGAGGTTCCTCCGCCTCTGTCAACTGTGTATACACACCCGTATCTGTGTTCCGAGGAACACGAACACTATGAGACAAGACCAATCCCAAAGCAAATACTAGTATCTGGCTTAAACCAAAGCCCGCTAGAAATAACTGCCCGGACACCAAACGTGCACAAGTGCGCGTATGTGAACGAACCCCGTCGTAAAACCATACGAACTCTACTCTGTTTTGCCCAAAGATGAACAACCCTCTGTGTGGGACTCTAAAGACTCGACACTACACTGGCAGTGGGTTTAACCACAGGCCGCAAGCGATACTAGCTGTACGTAACGGTCCCCAGGTAGATGCCGATAAGAAGACTGATGAGGTGAACCCATCCGAACTCCTACTGAGCCTAAATGTGACAATCTCCGTACAGTCCGGTCTGTTCGTCTGAGAGTTGTTGGATATAGTTCCCTCAGAGTCAATTATTGGATCACAGGCACATGATTGCAATGATTGATGGAGGACCTATACCGGTAGGACAGTCTTACTCAAGATGATAGTATGCTATTGGGGTTTATCTTTATCATCGTGTACACTTCAGGTAACCTTACAGGTCACTATTGCACGTTGATAGAGCCTTTAGGATTCTTGCTTGACTACCTGCAGTATGATGGCGATCATATACGTGGGAGCTAGGGTCTATAAGCACATCCTTAAAAGGTCCCTAGTCCTGGGAGTTTCGACACTGGGCATCGATACTCCATTAGTAGACTAGTCTAGACAGTCGAGACCCCGGCGAGGGGCGGTGGCCGGTCTCACAAGCCATTGGTGTCAGTTGGATCATCTAAGATTGTTAGTTATATGTATGCCTTAGAGGCCATTACTGTACATTGGATGTATATTGTAGTGGATGCTGGGACATATATAGGGAGGACTTTCTTGCTCAACATGATAGTATGCTATCTGGTTACTCTTTACCTTAACGTGTACATTGATTGTCTCTCTGTTACATGTTGGTAAAGCCCTTAGGATGTGTACTTGACTACCTGGACTATGATGCGGATCATACAAGTGGGGACATGGTAGTCCATAAGTACATCCTTCAAAGTCCCTAGTCGTGGGTGTATCGAGACGGGGCATCGATATACCAGAGTAGACTAGCGTGTACCTTCTCGACCCATACAGATGGGCGATGGATGATCCCATATCCATTGGTGTTTGACATAAGAGGAGATATACGGGTGCTCAGTAGAGACTGGGTACACTGGACGGACTCGCCGAGAACTCCCAGATGGTATTATACCTTACGTCAGATGGCAGTTCTTAGGTGACACTGGTACAGAGTAGTCTGTTGACCCGAGATCTTCATAGAGTCTTGTGTGGTTCCCACTGTGCTTTGATTTCCATCTTACCACGTCCAAGAGGGCGTGCAAAACGGTGGTTTTTGGGTACAGTCCCGAGTCACATGGAGGCAATGAGCGATAGGAGGGGATTCGTCTCTCCCGGTATAGGGGGTTGATGTTGCGCTGTGTTCGATTGGCCATAACAGGAAATCCCTGGCCAGGGTTGCTGAGATTTACTGGTAAGTGTTACCAGTAGTTTCTCGAATTGCTATACACCTCATATCGACACGACTTATCGAGCTATTGGGGTCTGACGTTTACCACCCCTAGGCAAGATATGCGACATATCAGACGATCAGACCGGACTGTACGGTAGTGTTACTGGTTGGATTCACTGGAGTGTGAGCGGGCTTGCTCGTCGATCTTCTGATCGCTCAATACCCGGGTGGCCGTTATGTTTAGCAGACCGCTTGCGGCTTGTGGGTGTTTGATATGATCACCGCCTGCTGCCGGCGTATTGACGAGTCTTTAGAGTCCTACACAGAGGTTTCCTGGCTCAAGCGAAACGAAATAGGAGCGCATATGAGATATGTGCGAGACCGAGAATAATGCGTGTATGTGATACCGTATTCTATTCTCGCGATGAATGTGTCGAATGGCTGTATGCGATATAACCTAGTTATCGAATCGAAGATTGATTCAATAAATCGATACATTGGATATTAGTCGGTTATATGCGATATGACCGGATCGTTAAATCAAGTGTTGATTTAATGATTTAATGTATAATTATATATTTGATATATTACTTTGCATTAACTAGTATCGGTTCACTTTAAATGGATTTTTCTCGCTCGGATGTGCGCATTATATATGTGATATGATTTTGTGCACATGCTTGTATCATGTTTGATGGTGCATGTAAAATTGGTTAAGTATAAAGAATTAAACCTTGGTTAATGAAATGGTTAGGGTTTATTATTTGCTTATTCATTTTATTCATTTATTTATTCTTTTGGAAAAAGATAAGGAAATGATAAAATGGTGGCATTCTTTGTTCTTTCATGAAGCTTCATGAATACTTTGACTTTGTGACCACTTTGTCACATCCTTAACCCTAACCATTCCACTTAACCCTAATTAATTCTCTACACCTAACCATGGTTCTATTATGATAAGAATTCATTATTCTTTTCATTTTAGGATGAACTTATCATATTCATTATCTTCTTCTTCTTCTTCACTTCATGAAGAAAAAGCTTCACTTCATCAATGGTGATTGATGAAAATGAGTGAGAAATCCAATTCTAAAGTCTACCCACTTCCTATTTCTTCATCCTCTACCTCTTGCCAAGTAGTATAGGGTGTTTCCTTCACAAGTTTTCATGGCTTGGTGAAGGTGGAGCTTGATCTAGCGATGCCTCGACGTAGATCATCTTCGGCATGGACATCGACGACCTAGCTCGCCATTTCTCCGACGAAGCCGACGCTAGAGCCCGGGAATTCATTTGGACAGCGAGGGGACTTCGTTGCGGAGCTATGGAGCTGGAGCACCGGATCTACAAAGGTTGTATTTCCATTTAAACTTTAGTTAAGTTGTTAACTAGTTTCATTTATCGCCCAGAAATCTAGCCAACGGTCCTTGTAGGGTTTCTCGGAACCGTATTTTTGTAAATTGGCATGGTTGATGCCTTGTGAGACCTCCTTAGGGTGCCTAGGAACCTTTCAGTGGTATCAGAGCCTAGCTAGAGCCTTAGGCAAAGTCTAGACGACGTTTGAAATCCGAACAAACCCGAAACCCATTTTCCAAAATGCTCTCTGTCCAATTTTTAAAAATCTGGATTTTTCAATATTAAAAATATGCAGAAAATTAAGCAGGGTTTTTTATGAATTACTGTGAAAAACGGAGACCTAACTCCGTCATAACGCCGCGGAACCGCGGCCTAAGCCCACGTGACGCGGCGGTTCCGCGGCCATATTGTTGACTCTTTGACTCCTTTTTGCACAGTAATATTTATAATTAATTCCTGTGTTTTCTGGGTAACTTTAATGTATACTCTACAGTTGAGTGTTTTGGGGTTGTATTGGGGATTCGAATGTTCGATCGGATTATCAAATTTTGTCTGTGTGGCTTACCGGATAAATTTTAGAATATGTTAAAAAGTTCGACCGGATATAAATACCCAATTTTTCCCTGTCGGGAAATTTCCAAGTGTTGGATTTTTCCGAAGTTTAAAGACGTTCTAAGTAGTGCAAGTAACTCGATGGACCCTTTAGAAGACAACAAACCTTAACTCGATTATGTGACCGTCTTGAACTGCCCTTTGAACCTTCGGGTTTGGGGCAGTACGGCGTGCCACATGTGAGGCGTTGGCTTGACCCTTCTACGGCTGGATCGTTGGTACTGAGGCACGAACTGAATGTTTTTAGACTTGTTTCATGTGTTGAGCTGTATCGAGAAAACTTGGGTGTTCGATTGTTCGATCGAAAAGTTTAGCATTTTCTATTTATCTGGAATGTGATACAATAATTGGAATTCATAAAGAGTTATGAGATAACTGAATGAATGTTATAAACATAGCGGTTTAGTCTCACTTGATCGGTTGCCACGGAATTCTGATGTGATCAAAAGTCCGTTGCAATCACGTAGCGTACGCGGATACTCGCCGGGTAAACTTAATAGACAGCCTCACCCCATAGCCCCGACCAAGTGACTGTAGGAGAACCCCGTCGCTGAAAGCATCCGTTCGGGTGCTCGCGGCAGCGGTGTTCCGCCTTGGTGCACTTCGTCGACGGCGTCGGGGGTGCGGCCGCCTACTGATGTTTGCGACGAGCATTCGATCAGGATGTCGGGAATCTTGTTGAATTGCCCGACTTGATATTGAAAAGTGTTTTCGATTTTGAGACTAAAATGCGGGGTTTATAATTGTTAGGCATGCGATGTCTAAGGAATTCATTTGGTCAGGCATGCGATGTCTGAGGTGGTTGCGGATTCCAACTGTTGTAGTTTTACACTTTCTTTTCTGTGACCGTAAGTGTAATATGTGATATCGCCGGTTTCGTTGCTATATGTCTACGACAATTGGGATGCGCATGTTTACTTACGTTGATGACATGTGATGTTATGTGTTGCTGGATATGTTATATTGGATCGTCGTGTTTGAATAGCCGGGGTTTTTTTATATGAGATGAGTGTTTTTCATTTTCATTCATGTAAAAACTTGTATGTAATATTCTTTTATTGGGGAGCTTCCAGGTTGCGGAAGTTGTCACCGTTGATGTATATTATTTACTTTTCTGCACTAGGATAGACCCAAGGATGAGGGCACAAGTAACCGGGTTCTGGAGTCCAGAGGGAGACCAACTCGAGTAGTCGAGTCCGGGTCTCCTAACTCCAGAATTGGTAGGGTTGCTTGCCACTCTCGTAGGGGTCTAGGGGTGTGGGTTTGGTTATTCATCGCGACCGTGGAATCCGTGTTTTATACTGGCTCGTATTGAAAACACGGACGTCCTAGTATATCCAATATTTCATATGTTTCTTCTGCTGCGATATCTGTGATGTGATCATGTGATGTTCTGTGATAGATACAGTATATAGTATATATGATATATTATATAGACGTTACTTATGTTTTACACCCGCGCTAGCCCTGCCCCGCTCTGCCGTTAGTTACCTAACCTAACGGTGCACGAGGGGACATCGAGGCGAATGCGGATGGCATAAGTGTACGTCGTATTTATCTGTGATGTTTAGGTATTTAAATGATGGGACTTCATTAATGTGATTAATGAAATAAAAGAAACCTAAGATGTTGTAGAATCGAATTTCAAAATAAAACAGGTAGCTACAGTTCTTGCTTTGCACAGCGGTATATACGATATATCCTGCACCTTATTCGATGAGGAAAGGACCGAGATCCTTTCACCGGGAGTGACTCCTTTAGCAATAACTGGCAGATGCTACACACTCGGTTTGTCTTTTGATTGCTTTTAAGTGTTTTTGCTTTGTACAGTGATATATATGATATATCCCGCACCTCATTCGACGAGGAAAGGACCGACGATCCCTTCACCGGGAGTGACTCCTTTAGCAAAACTAGAAAAGCCTCAAAAGCACTCCATTTAAAAATCATTTGATTCTACAACGATATCAAGTTCATTACGCAATAGGTTTTCAGAAAAACCTGACGTAGCCCTCCGTCATTTCAGATAAGTGGTAGTTAGTATTCGTGCTGCGGTTGTTTGGCATACGTCAAGGCGTAGTGTACGGTAGCTAACTAGTGCTTATCTGCTAGCATACGATGCGATTGGATTAGGGTATTCATACGGCGTTGTTTGGCATGCGTCAAGGGTCGTGCGGGTGGGTTTAATTCAATCAAGAAATGTACGGGTTGAACTTGACTAGCAGACTATGGGTTGTTTGGCATGCGTCAAGGTCATAGCGAGCTAGGGGCAAAATATTATCGGGAATTTCAAGTGTTGAAATTTGCAATGAGATTGCATACCTTCTATGAGATAGTTGGATCCCGATACCCGCTGCGAGTAAGTGTTACTCCTGGGAGAGTTTTATACATTACAATTAGCCGATCAAGTAGGTGTCTAGAAAGGTGTCAACGGGGTTACGCCTCTGGGAAAACGAGGTTTACATTAATTAGGTTCGTGCGAAAGCACGTGGGACCTCCCTCAAAGTACCGACACTGGCCTTGCTAAAAGATTGGCGAACTTGTAGTGTGTAATTAATCCCGGCTAGTCTTTCCTTTTAGGGTTTGAAGGAAGATTTGATAAAAAGCAGTGGGAGCCATCCTGATTAGATAAAATAATAACCAATCTAATCTTGCAAGAGCGCACGCTGAGTGTTTTCTTCTCTCTCTCTCTCCAGGTAGCGACCATATCACGCCTTAATCAAGATATTAAAACGGATTATTAACCGAACCCGCTTGTTATACTGAGCTGGGGAACGTTGGTCCCGCTCCAACTTATAATTGTTATAAGACAGAGCAGGAAATTGGGGATTACCAGAATTCCCGTGCCGCCCAAACGAAGAGAGTGCATGCTAATGCATCATCTTCGGGTGTGTTCGTTACACAGAACTGTTTCTCAGTATCCTCTGAATCCTGGGTATATGATACCGGATCAGGATCCCAGATATGTAATCTGTTACATAGGGCTACAAAAGGGTAGAAAAACTGAGAACGGGTGATAAGTTTCATGAGGCAGAAAATGGGGCAAGTGTTGCAGCCAAGTCTGTCGGTCACTGTCACCCTGTATTACCAATACATTGATTCTGAACGAATGTTATTAGATACCGAACCTGATATACAAAATCATATCAGTTTCTTTATTAGTAAAGAAAGGATACAATTTTGTATTGTTGGATAATGTTTTGAACATTTCCTATATCAAAAGTTGATCGGTTCAGGCACGTTATCTAAAAGCATTGATGTTCTAAATCAAACTACAGTTCTTAGTATACGGAACACACACAAGAGGAAAAGTTCAGAACTGAACGATTCCTTCTTGAGGTATTGTAGACTAGGTCAGATCAATGTGACCCGACTAGCTTGAGTTACATAAAGATGCATATTTAAATTAGTTTGAATTTACATCTTGTGAAACTCGCCAGTCATGTCACAAAGATAAGATGACCATAGCTCCGTTTACTGGAAATAGAGAAAGAGTTAGTGAACTCTTGGGATGATACATGTTGATGTATGTAGGTCCCCAGTCTACAAATGCCAGGACTGATTCTTTATACTTCATTACATTCTCTGATGATCTTTCGAGTTTCAGACCTATGTTCCTGTTGAAACACAAGTCCGAACCTTTTGAGATATTCACGGAATATAAGTTAGAAGTAGAGAACCAAAATACGGGTATAAGTATTATGTCCTTTGATGTGATCAAGGAGGAGAATACTTGAGCACGGAAATACTGGACTATTCTAAAGGAGAATGAGATTCTCTCTCAGCATTACTCCTCTGTATACACCATAGCACGATGGTATATCGGGGCGGAGCAATCACACCCTATATGATATGGTGTGCTCTATGATGAGTACTACTGAGTTACCTTTTTCCTTTGGGGGTTATGCACTTGAGAAGCTGCATACCTATTGAATAGGGTTCAAATCAAATCAGTTGCCTACCACTTCATATATGATATGGTAAGGGAAGAGCCCATGTCTTAAGCTAGTTAAGATTTGGGGTTGTCCGGCCTATGTCTAAAAGCAAAATCCGGACAAGCTCGAGGCAAGGTCTGTAATGTAGAACTGGAAATATTCCAGCCATACAAACTGCAGCTGATGATTTGGTAGAACCAAACGATTTAGTAGATTCCAACGAACCTCAGCCTCTCCGCCGATCTAGTAGGGTTCCTCACCCACCTGAGAGATACTTCGGTTTCTCTATGACAGTGGGAGCGAGGATTGCATCATGAGATGATGACCCAACTAGTTTCGAGCTGGCCATCAAGAGTAAGACTCTGTAAGAATGGCTGGATGCTTAGCGATCTGAGATGGAATCCATATACACCAACAAAGTATGGACTTTGGTTGCTATATCTGAAGGGTTAAATCCCCATCAGGAGCAAGTATATCTTGAGAAGATTACTTGGTGTACATGGAAAGGTTGAGACTTTCGAAGCTAGACTTGGTAAAGTTTTTCGTCATCGACCAGGCGTGGAAAATGATGAAACCTTTTCCAGTGCCTATGCTTAAGTCCATCCAGATCCTACTTGCCACGGCAACATACCATGACTACGATATCTGGTGGTTGGGTGTCTTGACTGCTTTTCTAAATGATGATTTGGAAGAAAGCGTCTATAAGAACACAGCCAGAGGGCTTCGTAGACAGTGGGAGCAGCGGAAACGTATGCAAGATGCTTTATAGGATAAAGCAGGCATCGCGGAGTTGGAACATCTGTTTTGATGGATTAGTCAAAGAAGTTGACATCATCAAAATGGTAGATGAACCTTGTATAAACAAAAAGGTAGTAGGGAGTATTGTGACGATTCTCGTAGAGTACGTGGATGACATACTCTTGATAGGGAAGGAGTTTCCTATGCTACGCTCGATCAATCTCCGCTTATCACTATGATTCTCCATATAGGATCAAAATGATACCTCCTAAATCCTGAGTTTTGGATCTATGAGATAGATTTAATTGGATGTTAGGATTCTCACTAGTTGTAGTGAGATGGTATCAATCGATCCTGGGGAGAATCACTGGAAGGGTTCCAGGGTGATAAAGACGACTGAATGTCAGTCGCAGGCATTGTCTTGACCCTCAGTAAAGGGACGGTATGTTGGAAGAGTTCCAAGCTAGATACCGTGACATACTAGACGATAAAGGCAGGATACATCGCTACTTAAGATGCTACCAAAGAGGCTGTTTGGGTGTATATTGGTTCATGAGATGAACTATGTTCCTCCCATTGTGTGACAATGGAGTTGTGGCTTATGCCAAGGAACGCAGGTCCCATCAGTGATCCAGACATATTCTAAGGCAGTATCACCTGATCATGGAGATGGTTGATCTCCAGGGGATCGAGGTCAGGAGAGTAGACTCAGAGGACAACACGGCGGATCCACTCACGAAGGCCTATTCCCAGAGAGAGATTTTTATGGGATGGTTGAGTATGAGATACTACAACCACTGCTACAGATGGCCCTAGTGCAAGTGGGAGATTGTTAGTTATATGTATGCCCTAGAGGCCATTACTGTACATTGGATGTATATTGTAGTGGATGCTGGGACATATATAGGGAGGACTTTCTTGCTCAACAGGATAGTATGCTATCTGGTTGCTCTTTACCTTAACGTGTACATTGATTGTCTCTCTGTTACATGTTGGTAAAGCCCTTAGGATGTGTACTTGACTACCAGGACTATGATGCGGATCATACTAGTGGGGACATGGTAGTCCATAAGTACATCCTTCAAAGTCCCTAGTCGTGGGTGTATCGAGACGGGGCATCGATATACCAGAGTAGACTAGCGTGTACCTTCTCGACCCATACAGATGGGCGATGGACGATCCCATATCCATTGGTGTTTGACATCAGAGGAGATATACGGGTGCTCAGTAGAGACTGGGTACACTGGACGGACTCGCCGAGAACTCCCAGATGGTATTATACCTTACGTCAGATGGCAGTTCTCAGGTGATACTGGTACAGAGTAGTATGTTGACCCGAGATCGTCATAGAGCCTTGTATGGTTCCCACTGTGCTTTGATTTCCATCTTACCACGTCCAAGAGGGCATGCAAAACGGTGGTTTTTGGGTACAGTCCCGAGTCACATGGAGGCAATGAGCGATAGGAGGGGATTCGTCTCTCCCTGTATAGGGAGTTGATGTTGCGCTGTGTTCGATTTGCTATTACAGGAAAAATCCCTGGCCAGGGTTGCTGAGATTTACTGGTAAGTGTTACCAGTAGTTTCTCGAATTGTTATAGACCTCATATCGGCACGACTTATCGAGCTATTGGGGTCTGACGTTTACCACCCCTAGGCAAGATATGCGACATATCAAACGATCAGACCGGACTGTACGGTAGTGTTACTGGTTGGATTCACTGGAGTGTGAGCGGGCTTGCTCGTCGATCTTCTGATCGCTCAATACCCGGGTGGCCGTTACGTTTAGCAGACCGCTTGCGGCTTGTGGGTGTTTGATATGATCATCGCCTGCTGCCGGCGTATTGACGAGTCTTTAGAGTCCTACACAGAGGTTTCCTGGCTCAAGCGAAACGAAATAGGAGCGCATATGAGATATGTGCGGGACCGAGAATAATGCGTGTATGTGATACCGTATTCTATTCTCACGATGAATGTGTCGAATGGCTGTATGCGATATAACCTAGTTATCGAATCGAAGATTGATTCAATAAATCGATACATTGGATATTAGTCGGTTATATGCGATATTACCGGATCGTTAAATCAAGTGTTGATTTAATGATTTAATGCATAATTATATATTTGATATATTACTTTGCATTAACTAGTATCGGTTCACTTTAAATGGATTTTCTCGCTCGGATGTGCGCATTATATATGTGATATGATTTTGTGCACATGCTTTTATCATGTTTGATGGTGCATGTAAAATTGGTTAAGTATAATGAATTAAACCTTGGTTAATGAAATGGTTACGGTTTATTATTTGCTTATTCATTTTATTCATTTATTTATTCTTTTGGAAAAAGATAAGGAAATGATAAAATGGTGGCATTCTTTGTTCTTTCATGAAGCTTCATGAATACTTTGACTTTGTGACCACTTTGTCTCATCCTTAACCCTAACCATTCCACTTAACCCTAATTAATTCTCCACACCTAACCATGGTTCTATTATGATAAGAATTCATTATTCTTTTCATTTTAGGATGAACTTATCATATTCATTATCTTCTTCTTCTTCTTCACTTCATGAAGAAAAAGCTTCACTTCATCAATGGTGATTGATGAAAATGAGTGAGAAATCCAATTCTAAAGTCTACCCACTTCCTATTTCTTCATCCTCTACCTCTTGCTAAGTAGTATAGGGTGTTTCCTTCATAAGTTTTCATGGCTTGGTGAAGGTGGAGCTTGATCTAGCGATGCCTCGACGTAGATCATCTTCGGCATGGACATCGACGACCTAGCTCGCCATTTCTCCGACGAAGCCGACGCTAGAGCCCGGGAATTCATTTGGACAGCGAACTTCGTTGCGGAGCTATGGAGGTGGAGCACCGGATCTACAAAGGTTGTATTTCCGTTTAAACTTTAGTTAAGTTGTTAACTAGTTTCATTTATCGCCTAGAAATCTAGCCAACGGCCATGTTAGGGTTTCTCGGCACCGTATTTTTGTAAATTGGCATGGTTGATGCCTTGTGAGACCTCCTTAGGGTGCCTAGGAACCTTTCAAAGATGATACAGGTGCTCATTGGGTTTTGAGTACACCGGACAGGACTCGCCGGGAACCTGCTCTTTGGTATTATACATTGCGTCAGATAGCAGTTCCCTGGTGACATGTGTACAGGTTAGTTCATCGACCTGAGATCGTCATATGTCTCGTGTGAGTTCCTACTGTTCTTTGATTACTACCCTACCATGGCTCAAAGGAGTCGTGCAAATAGGTTTTAGTTACGTACAGTCCCGAGCCACATGGAGGCAGTGAGTGGATCGGCAAGGGTTTCGTCTCTCCCGGTATTGGGGGTGAGATCGCGCTGTGTCTAGGAGAGCCATTATACGAAGTCCTTGGCTAAGGCAGGAGATTTACTGGTAGGTATTCCAGTTGTATCTCCGGGTGTTCTGGGCTGCACTCCGACATGACTTGTACCGCTTTTGGGGGTCTGACTTTTACGAACCCCCTAAGCCCGCTATGTGATGCTCATAGACGAACGGACCGGACTGTATTGATATTGTCACCGACAGGCTCAGTAGGGTGTCAGGATGAGTTCGCTCATCGACCTCCCTTTTGGTCAATACCTGGTAGCCCGTTACGTACGGCAAATACCTCTGACGTGCTAGTGGTTAAATCCACAGCCAAAGTTTTGATGAGTCGATAGAGTCCCCCACAGACAGTTTCTCATGTTTTGGGCGAAACGATATAGAGGCTGTATGATATATGGCAGGGTCCGATCATATACGTGCAGTACTGCACGGATCATAATCGGGCGGATCATACTAGTGGGATTTGGTTTAAGCCGGATCCTAGTAATAGATTTGTTGGATTACTTTAGTCTCATCGCATTCGCATTCAGTCAGAATGCGGGTGCAGGTATGTATATACAGGTGAGGGGTATCCTTGTGATCCGTCACGAGTTTACTTTAGATGTTGCCGTATCTTTTTATTGTTGCAAACATTTGGATTAATGTTTGCATATGGAAATAATGCGCTAGAATTCATCATGAGATGCATTAAATGTGACATGGACATATATAGTGACTCATGGTCTCTTTTATTGTGTAAATGTCACATTAGTGTTTGATTTGTGGGTTGATTTGATGAGAGGAGAGAGAGGGGCAGCCAAGGGTGAGGTTGGCTCTTGTGTTATTCTATTCTTGCTCTCATTTTTATCATACAACAACAAAAGAAAAAGAAACCTCTTCTTCTTCTTCTTCCTCTAGCTCATTATCTCCATCAATGGCAACACCTATAACCTACATCCAAATCAATAGATGCAAGAGACAAAGTGATCACAAACTTTCTCTACATCACCTTGGACACGTCGGCTAGCACACATCGTGCCCGAGTTGCTTCGGATGAAGCGGGAGCCCGTAAAAAGAATCGATGTTGTGATGCCCTGTCCGACGAGGAGATCGAGACCGGTGTTGCCGCGAGGATCTTGGGATGGTGGCCAAAGACCGAAGGACACGGATCGATCGGTATAGCCTTTCCAACCCTTTTTCTAGTTGCTAGTTGTAGCTTAATGGTTCGATCCGGGATTTAAGCATACGATAGCGCCGGTTTCAAGTTTTGAAAAAAATTTCGTTTCAGCATTTTGGCCTCGGACAGAAGGCCGGGGCGCTACAGTAGACATACATGGTATCAGAACCACGCCATTAACCTTTAATAGCTTTTTCTAACGTATTTAAAACATCGATCGGCCGAATTTTCCAAAACCACAATTTCAAAGTCACGGTTTCTGTCGAATTTTTCCTGTGGTCAAAAAAATATTTAGTGTGCTGCAGAAAAACAGGCAGGGTTTTCTAAGAGATCTGTGAAAATTTGGTTGACTGTTATTACTGTTGCACCACGGAACCGCGGCCTTATCCATGTTTTGGCCGCGGTTCCGCCGCTATTCTGTCTCTTCACTGCACCAAATTTTGTACAGTGTTCTCTTACTGGGAATTGGGGTTTCTGGTAATTTTTGTTTTGCCCCAGAATATTTTGAGTACTAGGATTTGTACTTGTGGTCCACTTCAGGAAACTTTGTCGATCGAAATTTTTAAACATGTTAGTTCACAGTATTTACATTATATCTGCGACCGTGAATGTCATTTGATCGGTAAATCTTGTCTAATTGTTATAGCCCTTTAAGACAAATTTGCGAACGTGACATTCATGTTGATGTACTGTGTTGTCTGTTATGTTGTGGATTTGTCGTGGTGGATAGCCTGGATGCAATGTTAGTACAGTTTGGTATTATATGTACAATTGTTATTGCGGGGCGAGCGTCCGACATGTGGACTGCCGTCACTGCCTGTTTGTATATTATTCTTTTGGGGCACGACTGGGCTGAGGTCGATATACCCGTTGTATATTTTACTTTCTGTACTAGGATTACCCCATGGTGGGGTGCATGGATAGCCGGGTTCTAGAGGGCAATGGGCCCGCATTTCATGGCTTTGAGATGGAGGGGGCTTTACTCTGGAATTGGCGGGCTATTCTCCACACTCGTAAGGAGGTATAGGTTGACCCAAGGAGGGGTGCTCAAGTTTCCGGATTCCGTGAAGTGCTGGGTGGTCTATTCACTTTGTTGAAGGGGGTGCCTCACTTCAAGCTTTGGCGGGTAACTTGCCGCGCCCGTAGGGGTCTAGATTTCATTGCACAGGCTATCCACACAACCAGGGGAACGTCGGGTTTCAGTAGCGGCTCTATGAAACCCGAGGATTCCAGATTATCTGTATTGTTCTGTGATGCTTATTACATTTCTGTGATATTGCATTTTATCACGCCTTGAGCGATTATTATATATTGATATATATACTAGTAGATGTTGTATATGTTTTATACCAACGCTAGTCCAGTCCCCGCTCTGTCGTTAGTTAAGTAACCTAACGGGTGATGACGGGACCCAGTGGCGAATGCGGATGGCATATACGTACATCGTATTTTCATTCTTTATTGGTGTGATCGATTGATGGGACTGCATTGATTCGGGTTAATGCAAGCTAAAAAAACCTGTTTGATGTTGTTGGAACATTTTTCAAAAAGCTGTTATTGCAAGGACGTTCTCTTTTGTTTTGCACAGTGGTATTCAGTTATGAATATCCGGCACCTCATTCGACGAGGCAAGGCCCGAGATCCCTTCACCGGGAGTGAACCCTTGGACAGAAGTTTTGCATCAGGGTAATAACTTCACTATAGCTGATTGGCTTTTTGCTTTGCATCGTGGAATTCAGTTGGTATATCCTGCACCTCATTCTACGGTGAAAGAGCCGAGATCCCTTCACCGGGAGTGACCTCTTTAGCAAAGCATTTCACTACTATATTTTTATAAAAAGCTATCTGGTTCCTTCAATGATATCAAGTTCATTACGTTAAAGGTTTTTCGCCAAAAACCATTCGTAGCCCTCCGTCATTTCAGAGAGGTAGCACTTAGTATTCATGCAATGTATGTTGGCCTTCGTTAAGGCATAGTGTATGGTGGCTATTTGTTACGTTTCTGCTGCATTGATAGATGCGTTAGTTTGGGACAGTCGTACTACTATTTTGGCCTTCGTCAAGGGTATGTACGGGTGGGTTCAAATGAACCTGGACAATGACGGGTAGAACTTGACATGTGACTTATTATATGTTGGCCTTTGTCAAGGTCATAAGAGCATGGGGTAAAAATAACGTCGGGGGTTTCTAAAGAAACTGAAACTTGCTAGATATGCGCATACCTTCTGGAGTATGATAACGTAAGTGGATTCCATCACGTTATCATGCGATGATAGTTGGATCCTGATTCCCACTGATGAGTTGGTTTACTCCTCGAATGATCCCGAATAATTCTTGTTTCAGGTTTGGAGGAGAATTTGAGGTTACAGTGGGAGGTTTCCTGATTAGATAAAGTGATAACCATTCTGATCTAGGTTAGAGTGCACACAGAGTGTTTCTTTTCTCTCTCTCTTTGGCAGCGACCATGACCCGACCCTTGACTATGACTCAGTGACCAAGTTAACCGAACCTTCTTAAAAACTGGCTTTTAGATTGTCAGAGTTGCATACCTCATTGACACTCCTACTTTACCCTTTTCTCCAGAACACCCCGTATTACTATGAACATCCACATCCATTGGATAAAACCATCGTATGGTTATATACGAACTCGAAGGAACTTGTTCCAGATTCGAGGATGGTTTTCGGTTCTGGAGAAAATGAATAGGACTATTCAGTTGTCTTTTCCTTTTACCTTCTCTCAGGTTGCGAGTGCTCCTTTGATTAGGATGGTAGACCTGTTACGCTAATTGGATAGTCTTCATCCAAACCATAGGCTGGTGCCGAACGGTAGGGAATGAAGAAAACCAATTAGCCTAACGATGGTGTACAGAAGGCAATAAGTTAAGACAAATAAAGGGATTAGTAAGAGGGCAAAGTAAATTGCGACTGCTATTCACGACCAAACCAGGTATTTCTTCGCCAATCCTACTTCACCTTTGTATTTCTCCAGGACACTCTGTATCACTATGAAGATCCACAGTTATTTGGATACTCTATCGTATGGTTATATACGAACTCGAAGGAACTTGTTCCAGTTTGGGGATGGATTCTGGTTTAGGAGAAATAAGAATAAGGTTTCTTCAGTTGTCTTTTATCTTTACCTTCTCTCGGGTTGCGAGTGCTCCTAGGATTAGGAGAGTACAACCATTATGCTTATTGGATAGTCTTCTTCAAAACCATAGGCTGGTACCGAACTGTAGGGAAGGAAGAAAACCATTTGGCCTAAAGGGGTGTACAGAAGGTAATGACTAAAGACATATAAAGGGATTTGGAGAGATGGCGAAGAAATATACGGTTATAGTTGTGAATCTGATAATGGAAGAGGCATTACTAGGAATACCCGGATATCCCTTCGAAGCATTTATATGTTTCATCTTCACTGTGTATTGTTAAAAGAAAATTGATTTCCCAATCAGTCCTTGCTCCAGGGTTTGTATTTACCAGGTTTGATTCTCACATCTGTATGGTTTTACAGATGATGAGTGGGATTAAGTTATTGGGAATTGGGTGATCATCCTCATTATATCGGGATTCGTTGTAATTGGTGATATTTGAGGAAATCACCTGGGTTGTTTACCGGACGGCAAATATTTGGTTTTGAATATCCGTTGTTATGCACTAATTTCAAATTGATATATCTGTACGTTTATTTTTATAAACTGAGATATAACATTTTGAAATTATGTCCATGACATTTAACTATATCAGTGGATGGTTAGGTAAGGAGCATTAAACAGCGGTGTAATTCTTCTTAACCATAAGTACAGTTTTCAACCTACGACACACAGGGAATGAGTTATTAGACTCAGGGGACTTATATAGAGTATTGTATGTTGTCCAGTGTCGATGAGGACAGAGGGGTTGGTACTCATACTATATTATGTTTACTTGTGACTTCTCTAGTTATTAGACATGTGTTTCGTAGAAATGCGAGGTCTAAGTTTTGAGAAGTTATAGGTATAAGAATAAAGTAGAGAACCAGGCGTTGCAAGTATCAGGATTCTTCAAGGTGATCGAAGATGTAGATACTTGTCTATGGTATTCAGTTGATAGTAATGGTTTTGAGAAACTTGTTTCTCTTTTAGCTTACTCATAATTGGATGCATTCCTAAGTTGAATAATGTTGATCGGCCTCTCTCCATTTAGTAGACATGCACTAAAGACAGCTGCATGATTTGAATCTGGTTCCAATTAAATCAGTGCCTCTGTTTCTATATTGGATATAGAATTGTTCATATCTTAACATTGTTAAGGTACGGGAGTTGTCCGTCTTATACTTAAAACCAGACTCTGGATAACTCAAGGCACATTCCTGTAATGACTGTTTATGGGTCGACCCGGGCTATGACGAGGGTTGATTTTCTACCATCTAGAAGATCTATAGTGATATTGTTCTTGATTCGCCACAGTTTTAGTAAAATGGATTTTTTCAGAAAACAATAGTGGGAGTATGGTAGAACTGGAAGTGATTCCAGAGCCGCAAACGATTATCGAATATTTAATAAGAACATAAAGATTCAATCTGGATTGACATTCTATTAGCCACTCTGCAGATATGGTGGGTAACCTCAGGCACCCGAGAGATACTCCAGTAGCCTCAAGGACGGTGACAGGGAGGTTCTTGTTTACCCAGACTTGACGGTACTCTTGTTCCAGGCTATGAGACCCGGCAAGGTAATGAGTATAGCATCGTTCTAAACTAGTTTTAGAAGTGCACGTGTATATGACTATACCAGATGGTTGTCGTAGTCAGTGGGAGCCGCGGAAGCATAGTGGACAAGTAGCTTATGTCCATTTATAGACTAAAGCAGATATAGCGGAGATAGATCATCTATTTCTGATATGACAGTCATAGGTTTGACCTCATCAGAATAAGGGATAGATCTATTAAAGAGGTAGTAGGGTGTGATGACCTGGTATTTGGATGACATACACAGAGTAGGAAATGAAATTCCTATACTACGATCGGTTATACTTTGGTTGTCACACAGTGGTTTCTCCGCATAGGACTTGGATATATCAGACATTCTGGCTACTAGATCTATGGTTTTAGATTTAGATTTGGATAGTTTCCCAATCTGGATACTCAGACAGCATTCTAAAGGTGTTTTGGAATGCACGACTCCTGGCACTGTAGTACACCTGCAGGTGATGGAGTCACCCTCTCTAAAGGTGTCTTACAGACTAAAGGGGAGAGGGATGTGCATGATTGGCAGATCACTTACTTAGGCAATTGAGTTGATCATGAGATGTCAAATACTACACCAGATGTTGTTTTTGCACGAGATGCAATAAGTTGATATTAATCCAATTCTGGAGAAACGATCGGAAGCAGTTTTAGAACATAAGTTGATGTTCTGGGGATATGATAACGACAGCTTCCATCGGGAGAAGGTTATCATTCCAGGCTTCCAAGGTGACCTGGATAATAGAGTGGCTGTCAGAGTTATAGTTTTCGCTCTAATGAGGGGCAGTATTTTGGACAGGTGGTCCAAGGGGATACTGAGGGAGGCATTGTAGGGTTCCTAGTCACCCTAATAAGGTTCTACAAGGCATCTACCATGCCCGATTCAAAAATTTTAGCCGTGCCGAACAACCCTAACCAAGATCGTATATTAGAGATTATGCGAAAACTAGCAAGCAAACAACTTTAACACTAAGTGAAAGGGATTACAACCTTTGTAGATCCGGTCCGTCACTTCTAAAGCTCCGTGTTGACGTCCCTTCGCTGCGATCATCGAGATCCTGGACTCTAGTGATGGTTTCCTCGGAGAAATGAACGGGCTAGGTCGTTGATTTCGAGGCCGAAGATGATCTACGTCGAGGAGACTCAAACTCAAGCTCCATCTTCACTATGGCAAGTAGTAAAGGATGATGAAATAGGAAGTGGGTTCACTTTGGATTTTGATTTCTCATTGTATTTGTTCAGTTGAAAATTTTTAGCAAGCTTTTCTTCTTCTTGAAGAAGAAGAAGAAGAAAGAAAAGAATAAGAATGAATTATGTAAAAAGAATAATAAAGTGAAGTCTATCATAATGCAACCATGGGTGAGTTTGCCTTTGTAGAGACTAAACCATAGTTTGAGGTAATGGTTTGGTTAATGAAAATCTTATGCAAAACAAAATAAGTGGACTTTGTCAAAGATGTTTAAAAACTTCATGAAGCTTCAAGCCAAGACAAAGAAAACCACCATTTTTTTTTACCAAAATAAATAAAAACCAAAACCATTATCTTAAATATGGTGTAAGTCATACACACACCCAAGTTTGCATATATCATCAATCATAATACAAACTAGTGCACAAACATATATCACATATACAACTTGTGCACATCAAGTGAGAAAATCAATCTTAAGTGAACCAATACTAGTTAATGTAAAGTAATATATCAAATATATAATTATACATTAATCATTAAATCAACACATGATTTAATGATCCGGTCATATCGAATATAACCGACTAATATCTAGTGTATCAATATATCGATTCAACACTTGATTCGGTAACCCGGCTATATCTCATATAACCGACTGATGATACATATCGCGAGAATACAATACAGTATCACATACTGGTATTATTCTCGGTCCCGCACATATCTCATATGTGCTCCTATTTCGTTTCGCTTGAGCCAGGAAATCTCTGTGTAGGACTCTAAAGACTCGTCAATACGCCGGCAGTAGGTGGTGATCATATCAATCACCCACAAGCCGCAAGCGGTCTGCTAAACGTAACGGCCACCCGGGTATTGATCGATCAGAAGATCTACAACCAAGCCTGCTCACACTCCTGCGAATCCAATCAGTAACACTTACCGCACAGTCCGGTATGTTCGTCTGATATGTCGCATATCTCGCCTAGGAGTGGTAAACGTCAGACCCCAGTAGCTTGATAAGTCATGCCGATGTAAGGTCTATAAAAAGCATGAAACTACTGATAACACTTACCAGTAAATCAGTGCAACCCTGGCCAGGGATTTCCAGTTATGGCCAGTCGAGCATAGCGCAACATCAACCCCCAATACCGGGAGAGACGAATCCCCTCCTATCGCTCATTGCCTCTATGTGAATCGGGACTGTACCCAAAAACCAGCTGTTTGTACGACTCAGCAGAGCCGTGGTAGGGTGGAAATCAAAGCACAGTGGTAGACATACAAGACTCTATGACGATCTCGGGTCAACAGACTAAGCTGTACCAGTGTCGCCAGAGAACTGCCATCTGACGTGAGGTATAATACTATCTGGGAGTTCTCTGCGAGTCCGTTCAGTGTACCCAGTCTCCACTGAGCACCCGCATACCATCTCTGATGTCAAACACCAATCGATATGGGATCATCCATCGCCCATCACATGGGTCAAGAAGATATACGCTAGTCTACTCTGGAATATCGATGCCCCGTCTCGATATTCCCACGACTAGGAACATTGAAGGATGTACTCATGGACTACCCAGGCCCTATTAGTATGATCTACATTATAGTCCTGCAAATCGAGTACAGATCCTAAGGGCTTTATCAACATGTAATAGAGAGACAACAAGTATACATGTTGAGATAAAGAGCAACCAGATAGCGTACTATCATGTCGAGCAAGAAAGTCCTACCTATATATGTCCCAGCATCCACTACAATATACATCTCATGTACAGTAATGGCCTCTAGGGCATACATATAACTAACAGGCATGGCGCAGGATACTGATTAAGTTCAGTTGTTGATACAGTCTAAGAAGTTTGGATTTCAAGTTCATTTATGAGCTAGGTCCCATCAGATATCCAGACATATTCTAAGACATGTATTGCTCATTTCGGGAGATGGATTTCTCCGCGAACCTGAGATAAAGAGAGACATAGAAAGAAACATCAGAGCGGATCTACTCACTGAGGCTATTCCTCGAACGCAATAGTTTCGCAAACGGGCTTTGTGAGACTGATTAGTAGAGGAGTTGGGTGTTCGGTATCACACGGGCTGTAAGTATGCGACATCGCAATAATTAGCCTTGAGTGCAAGTGGGAGATTGTTGGATATAGTGCCCTCAGAGTCAATTATTAGATCACAGGCACGTGATTGCAATGATTGAGGGAGGACCTATACTGGTAGGACAGTCTTACTCAAGATGATAGTATGCTATCGGGTGTATCTTTATCATCGTGTACTGCTTCAGGTAACCTTACAGGTCACTATTGCATGTTGATAGAGCCCTTAGGATTCTTTCTTGACTACCAACAGTATGATGGCGATCATATACATGGGAGCTGGGGTCAATAAGCACATCCTTAAAAGGTCCCTAGTCGTGGAAGTTTCGAGACTGGGCATCGATACTCCATTAGTAGACTAGTGTATACAGTCGAGACCCCGACGAGGGGCGGTGGCTGGTCTCACAAGCCATTGGTGTTAGTTGGATCACCTAAGATGTATACAGGAGCTCATTGGGTTATGAGTACACCGGACAGGACTCGCCGGGAACCTGCTAGTTGGTATTATACCTGACGTCAGATAGCGGTTCCCTGGTTACATGTGTACAGGTTAGTTCATCGACCTGATATCGTCATTTGTCTCGTGTGAGTTCCCACTGTGCTTTGATTACTACCCTACCACGGCTTAAAGGAGTCGTGCAAACAGGTTTTAGTTGGGTACAGTCCCGAGCCACATGGAGGCAGTGAGCGGATCGGCAGGGGTTTCGTCTCTCCCGGTATTGGGGGTGAGATCGCGCTGTGTCTAGGAGAGCCATTAAACGAAGTCCTTGGCCAAGGAAGGAGATTTACTGGTAGGTATTCCAGTAGTATCTCAGGTTGTTCTGGGCTGCACTACGACACGACTTGTACCGCTTTTGGGGGTTTGACTTTTACCAACCCCCTAGGCCCGCCATGCAATGCTCATAGACGAACGGACCGGACTGTACGGATATTGTCACTGACAGGCTCACTAGGGTGTCAGGATGAGTTCGCTCATCGACCTCCCTTTTGGTCAATACCCGGTAGCCCGTTACGTACGGCTAATAGCTCTGACGTGCTAGTGGTTAAATCCACGGCCAAAGTATTGACGAGTCTTTAGAGTCCCCCATAGATAGTTTCTCAAGTTTCGGGCGAAACGATGTAGAGGCCGTATGATATATGGCAGGGTCTGATTATATACGTGCAGTACTGCACGGATCATGATCGGGCAGATCATAATAGTGGGTTTTGGTTTAAGCCGGATCCTAGTATTAAATTTGTTGGATTAATTTAGTCACATCGCATTCGCATTCAGTCGGAATGCGGGTGCAGGTATGTATATACAGGTGAGGGGTATCCTTGTGATCTGTCACGAGTTTACTTTAGATCTTGTTGTATCTTTTTATTGTTGCAAACATTTGGATTAATGTTTGCATATGGAAATAATGAGCTAGAATTCATCATGAGATGCATTAAATGTGACATGGACATATATAGTGACTCATGGTCTCTTTTATTGTGTAAATGTCACATTAGTGTTTGATTTGTGGGTTGATTTGATGAGAGGAGAGAGAGGGGCAGCCAAGGGTGAGGTTGGCTCTTGTGTTATTCTATTCTTGCTCTCATTTTTATCATACAACAACAAAAGAAAAGGAAACCTCTTCTTCTTCTTCTTCCTCTAGCTCATTATCTCCATCAATGGCAACACCTCTAACCTCCATCGAAATCAATTGATGCAAGAGACAAAGTGATCACAAACATTCTCTATATCACCTTGGACACGTCGGCTAGCACACTTCGTGCCCGAGTTGCTTCGGATGAAGCGGGAGCCCGTAAAATGAATCGATGATGTAGTGTCCTTTCCGACGAGGAGATCGAGACCGAACTTGCCACGGGGAGATTGGGATGGTGGCCAAAGACCGAAGGACACGGATCGATCGGTATAGCCTTTTTAACCCTTTTTCTAGTTGCTAGTTGTAGGTTAATGGTTCGATCCGGGATTTAAGCATACGATAGCGCCGGTTTCAAGTTTTGAAAAAATTTTCGTTTCCGCATTTTGGCCTCGGACAGACGGCCGGGGCGCTACCGTAGACTTACAAGAGTATCGCATGTCGGGCCTAGGGGGCGGTAAACGTCAGTCCCCTAATAACGGTACAAGTCGTGTCGGAGTGTAGCCCAGAACACCCTAAGAAAATACTGGAAACACTACCAGCAAATCTCGCTTGCCCTGGCCAGGGACTTTGTGTAATGGCTCTCCTAGACACAGCGCGATATCAACTCCCAATACCGGGAGAGACGGATCCCGTCTAACTGTAACATTTTGAAAATCGTTTCGGTGAAATTTCGAAAAATCGGTAAAATAAGGGGGTTTTCTGTAAAAAGTAAAAATACAAATATCTTATTATAAAAATTAAATATACATATTCTAGCTATGTAACTGCTATTATTTGGTGTTTATTGAGCCGCTGGTGAAATTTCAAATTTTCTGAAAAAAATATTATTTTATTATTATTTTAAGCCGTCACTAATACATTTAATTAGGTAAAATTACAAATTGGAATGAGTTGAAACAAATTTTGTGCATCATAAAACATTAAATAAAATTTTATCATGTGGTTTTTGGAACGAAATCATTTGCCAAAACGGTTTAGAAATTATTGAAGAAAAAAGGCTTTTTTTAGCGTAAATGGATGTTTGGGGTATTGTATTTATCATTTTTCATCACCCCACACCCGTACCCACACCCACACACCCCCATTTACTTCTCCCCTTGGCTGAATTCAGCAGCCGCCATCTTTTCCCCCACTTGAATTTCAAAGGAAAAGAAATGAAAGAAAAGAAAAGAAAATGGATAAATTAGTTAGACTTTTGACTTTGCTTTGACCTTGACTTTCTCCCCCCACTTTCTCTACCTCCCTCTCTCTCCTCTCCCCCTCCCATTCCAGCCGAAATCTCTTCCTATAGCAGCAGCCCCCCCTCCATTTTCCCTTCTCTTTTCTCTTCAAAACTTCATCAAAAATTGCCCCAAAATCCATCAAAAAAATCCCAAAACCCAAATCCGACTCCTACCCATTTTAGCTTAGCCCGTATAGCATGGATCCTTGTGAAAAGAGAGCATTTTGGAGGGCCATGGATGCTTGTGGATCTTCAAATGTTTTTGGGTGTAATTCTAAACTTTTTTGCTTAGTTTGTTACTTAATTTCTTAAAGCTAATTTAATTAAGTGTTAATTTAGGTTATGTGAGTTTAATTGCATGATTAAAGATCTCAAGTTAGGGTTTGTTGTGGAAATGAGTTGTGTTTGATTGTGCATGGTTTAGTGATGTGGATTAACATATTTAGTTTTGTAGAAAACTAATCTAGTTGTTAATTACAAGTTGTTACTTGAACAATGTCCAAATTAAGCTTTTTGTTGCAAACTAGTTTTTTTGATTTAATTCGAAATATGAGATTAAAAATATGGTTAGGGTTTTTATCATATTATTAACTTTATTAAGTGTAGTTTAACACTTTAGTTCATGGAAATCCAACCTAAATTGTAGTTTGTGCATTTTGCTATGAAATTGTTAAAAATGGTATTTTGTAAACTAGAATATTAGGGCTTTTGGAATTTAATGAGATTAAATTCCGGAAATTTTTTCTATGACTTATTTAAGATATTTAATAAGTATATTGGCCGCTACATTCATTTAAACATCATGTTTTGTACAAAAACGGCAAATTGTGCTTGCTAGATTTTCGGAAAAATGGCTTTTTAAGTGAAATTGGGGTTTTTGTGAGTTTTAACCTAGTTTATATTAAAATTAGTGTTCGTGAATGTGCAAATGAGTGTGATTGGATTTTTCTCGATGGTTTGACGTTTGTACATCGATATCGAGGGTTGGTTTGACTATTCTTGCATGCGTAGGCGATAGGTTTGGACCTATGCGTGATACGCGTGCCGATTTGATTTTCGTATGCCGTTTCGATTTCGAATTTAGTTTTAATGCGATATGGTGCATTATGATATGTAGGTACCCCCATGTGGACTTCGAGACGACAAGCAAGCGCGTGGCGACGTCGGCACCGGCTAGCGAGGACTAGGTGAGTAGATTTATATCTACGGGGAGAAGTCGGGTGGATGGCGTATAGCACCCCCGCAGTCCGTGGTGGTGTATACGGATGCGTATACACACCAACAATTATTATATGTTATTTGGGATTAATAACGATGTTTAGGATGGATATTGATGTGTTGGATTATTTTAGTGTTGTGAACCCTAGGGTAGTGTTGCACTACACATACACACATACATACTTGCATACTTTCCTATTGATATGTGCTCATGGGATTCTTTATAGTTATGTGTTCGCATGGGTATGGGACTATGTGTTCACATACGGATTGAGGATGATACTTGGGATTGAGCTGAGTCGATGAGATTTGATTTGAGGCCGTGAGATCGGTGATATAGCAGGGTTCGTATCTTAGATAAGACATGACGTTGTAGCGGGTCCTTGACGTAGTGTTTCACACACGTCCATGCATACGTAGGCGGTATCAGTATGGTACTAGACGTAGATCAGTAACCCGATCATGATAATTGATAAAGAGGATACCAGGTGAATAGTATGATGAATGTGATATTGACCCGTACCCAGATTTGGGATGCCGTACGACGGATTTACGTACGAGCTATATTGATGATTGATCCGCACTCTTGACTTGGGATGTCTGGGTATAGATATGATATTATTGAGGCGGGATCACCGACTATACATATACAAGTATGTATATGTATCGACTCAGATGATAGACGGTTTCCTTACCTATAGTTCAGCTTGTTAGTTCAGCCGTATAGTTTAGTGTAGTTGTTAGATTAGATTAGACTCCTACCTATTTCAAAACTTGCGGATCGTCGGTATTTTAAAAGACAGGTCAAAGGATCTACGGATATTTCAAAAGACGTATCCTTTCTTAAAATCACCGTAGCCCCTATTTTCAAAACCCCACGATTCGTGTTATCTCAAATGGCACTATTGTTTAATATTTAGCTCCCGCTCATTATGGTTGCTCGCTCCGCATCGCATATTTACATTGTTATTTCATATTGCATTGTTGACATTATGCTGTTAGGACACCAGCACCATTACCAATGATGAGTATGTACCATATACACTTACTTGCCGGCTCACACACATCTTCATCGGTAATTGCCATGTCACGTACACCTTAGAAAATATTGTTGCTTAACTTAGCTTGATAGCCAGTAATTTGACATAATATTAGTGTACATACCTTATATGCCAGCTTAGATATTGTAGTTATTACTTGTCTCTTCATGCATACTGTTACTCATTCTCATGCTTATATTCATGGTTTTACATGCTATTGATGATTCGGATTTCCATGATATTTTCTGGATTTGGAGGAAAACCGCAAAACATATATAAACTGATTTCTCTCTTTTTAAATAAAAAGTGCGGTTTTTCCCATGATGTATGAGTCGTCCACCATTAGTTTGTTAGTTATATGTATGCCCCAGAGGCCATTACTGTACATTGGATGTATATTGTAGTGGATGCTGGGACATATATAGGGAGGACTTTCTTGCTCGACATGATAGTATGCTATCTGGTTGCTCTTTACCTTAACGTGTACATTGATTGTCTCTCTGATACATGTTGGTAAAGCCCTTAGGATGTGTACTTGAATACCTGGACTATGATGCGGATCATACTAGTGGGGACATGGTAGTCCATAAGTACATCCTTCAAAGTCCCTAGTCGTGGGTGTATGGAGACGGGGCATCGATATACCAGAGTAGACTAGCGTGTACCTTCTCGACCCATACAGATGGGCGATGGATGATCCCATTTCCATTGGTGTTTGACATCAGGGATGATATACGGGTGCTCAGTGGAGACTGGGTACACTGGACGGACTCGCCGAGAACTCCCAGATGGTATTATACCTTACGTCAGATGGCAGTTCTCTGGTGACACTGGTACAGAGTAGTCTGTTGACCCGAGATCGTCATAGAGTCTTGTGTGGTTCCCACTGTGCTTTGATTTCCACCTTACCACGTCCAAGAGGGCGTGCAAAACGGTGGTTTTTGGGTACAGTCCCGAGTCACATGGAGGCAATGAGCGATAGGAGGGGATTCGTCTCTCCCGGTATACGGAGTTGATGTTGCGCTGTGTTCGATTGGCTATAACAGGAAATCCCTGGCCAGGGTTGCTGAGATTTACTGGTAAGTGTTACCAGTAGTTTCTCGAATTGTTATAGACCTCATATCGACATGACTTATCGAGCTATTGGGGTCTGACGTTTACCACCCCTAGGCAAGATATGCGACATATCAGACGATCAGACCGGACTGTACGGTAGTGTTACTGGTTGGATTCACTGGAGTGTGAGCGGGCTTGCTCGTCGATCTTCAGATCGCTCAATACCCGGGTGGCCGTTACGTTTAGCAGACCGCTTGCGGCTTGTAGGTGTTTGATATGATCATCGCCTGCTGCCGGCGTATTGACGAGTCTTTAGAGTCCTACACAGAGGTTTCCTGGCTCAAGCGAAACGAAATAGGAGCGCATATGAGATATGTGCGGGACCGAGAATAATGCGTGTATGTGATACCGTATTCTATTCTCGCGATGAATGTGTCGAATGGTTGTATGCGATATAACCTAGTTATCGAATCGAAGATTGATTCGATAAATCGATACATTGGATATTAGTCGGTTATATGCGATATGACCGGATCGTTAAATCAAGTGTTGATTTAATGATTTAATGTATAATTATATATTTGATATATTACTTTGCATTAACTAGTATCGGTTCACTTTAAATGGATTTTCTCGCTCGGATGTACACATTGTATATGTGATATACTTTTGTGCACTTGATTGTATCATGTTTGATGATACATGTTTGCTAGGGTTTTTGTGTAAAGATCAAACCATGGTTAAATGATTATGGTTAGGGTTTTGTTTTATTCACTTATTTATTTATCCATTTCATTTTGGAAAATAAATGGAAAAGAGAAAAGAATGGTGGCTTTTTTTGTTGTTTAGTTGAAGCTTCATGAAGATTTGACCTAGTCCACCATTCTTATCTCATCCTTAACCCTAACCATTCCTTTAACCTTAGTCAATTCTCTACACATAACCATAGTTAGAATTATGATAAGTATTATTTTTCATTTTCCTTTTTAATTAACTTATCATAACTTTATCTTCTTCTTCTTCTTCTTCTTCATTTGAAGAAGCAAGACTCCATCAATGGTGATTGATGAATTAGTGTGAGAAATCCAATTCTAAAGTCTACCCACTTCCTATTTCTTCATCCTCTACCTCTTGCCAAGTAGTAGAGTGTGTTTCCTTCACAAGTTTTCATGGCTTGGTGAAGGTGGAGCTTGATCTAGCGATGCCTCGACGTAGATCATCTTCGGCATAGACATCGACGACCAAGCTCGCCATTTCTCCGACGAAGCCGACGCTAGAGCCCGGGAATTCATTTGGACAGCGAGGGGACTTCGTTGCGGAGCTATGGAGGTGGAGCACCGGATCTACAAAGGTTGTATTTCCGTTTAAACTTTAGTTAGTTGTTAACTAGTTTCATTATCGCCTAGACATCTAGCTAACGATCCGTAGTCTAGGGTTTCTCGGCACCGTATTTTTGAAATTGGCATGGTTGATGCCTAGTGACACCTCCTTAGGGTGCCTAGGAACCTTTCAGAGTTTGCTGATGGATTTCGAGACCCGATTCGAGGAGGCGGATGAACCGTTTCGGGTACATGGTGGATCCGGTAAGGTATCCCGGGGCAAGAAGTGCGTGATGATGATGATGTGAGCCTGGTAGGGGAGCACTACCTACCGGTGATTTTACCCGACGCGTCGGATATCCGGAGGATACCGTCATGGTCTTGAGATGGATGGTAGGGGCCGGTCTGGACTGACGGCGCCCTAGATATTGTGATTGAGACATTGAGATTTCGAGATATTGAGGTGCAGAGACTGTGATACAGAGATATCGAGAATTTGGGAATTACGTTTTGTGCCGATGCTAGGCACTGTTTCATGCTGATTTCATTATGATACCTCATTTTAAAAATACAAGGAAATCTCACTAAATTATGAAAACAGTTTCTTCATTTACATGTATTCTGTTTTCATGCATTCCTGCCTCATTCATATGATATATTGCTACCTGAGGCACTGACACAGGCACATGAGATTACACTCAGGTTAGATATTTACCCTAGCCATTGTTATAGGCTGCATGTTATATACATATTTGAGGATATATTATGATCATTGACCTAGGATTGCGTTATTTATGCGATTTCTGTGCGTAGATGTTTTTCTACTCACGAGTTGGCAACTCACCCCCGTTGTGCCACAGTTCTTGCAGGTTTCACCGTACAGGTTTCATTACGGCTTTGCTGGCACTATTTCCATTTCCGGGCGGCTTTCTAGTAGGTAGGTTATTTGTATCTTACCCATCATTATATCTTGTATATTATTATTCAGTTGTATCTAGAAGTTCCATCAACCAAACATGTATTTATTGAGATAGAGACCAGTGTTGTTTATGTTGCGCCACGGCAGCGCCCCGGCCTCGTACCCGAGGCCAAAATGCGGAATAAAAATTTTTCCCTTGCTCGGAAACCGGCGCTACCGCGGATAATTACCCGGATCGAAACCATTAACCTATACTAGCTAACTAAAGAGATAGGGTGAGAAGATATACCAAGCGATCCGTGTCCTTCGGTGTTCGTCTCCACTCCGATCTCCCGCGGAATCTCCGTCACCTCCTCGCTCGTCGGAAAGGGCACCACGTAGCCGGAATCTTTTACGGGCTCCCGCCTCTAGACCGAGGCAACTCGGGCGCGAAGTTGGCTAGCCGACGCGTCCAAGGCTTGCTATAGAATAGTGTAGTGAACTTGTCTCTTGGGGTTATGAGGTTGCCTTGATGTGGAGGAATGGAGAAGAGAAGGAGAGAAGGAATTGAGCTTTGAAGCTAATTTTACAACCATGGAATCAGATGAAAAATGCCACACCACATAATTATCCCTCTCCCTCTCCTATATGGCCGGCCCCTCTCACTCAAGAATAGATTGGAGAGAGAAAAAGAAAGCCTCTCCAAGTATATAAAAAATACAAAGGAAAAACCAAATAAGAAAAAGGAAAGGATAATTCAAGAAGAAGGTCACTCTCATTTCTTATCTAAATCCTTTCCATCAACCATCAAATGAAAAATCAAGATGAGACCAATATGGAATCTCATGATGACAAAGGCACATAAGCAACAAGACCCTCCACAAAAGAGTTATTTGCAAACTGCAAATAACCCCCTCCCAACAAGAAAGTCCGACCGAGAAGGAATGAAGGAAAACCGGACGGAACGGAATGCAAACTGGCAACCCCAGAAAACCGATCCCATAATAAATTACAGGAAAACCCCGCTACTGCAAATACATGCCCGCATTTGTATTCCCACTGAACACAAATGCAAAGAGACAAAATCTACACTGTACTAGACTAGGACCGGCTTAAGCCAAAGCCGGCTAGTAAAGTCCGTTCGATCCTGATCCGTGCAATACCGCACGTATCAGATCGAACCCTGCCATATAACTATACGGCAACTAGTACAAAACTGTCCAATCCTGATCCGTGCAATACCGCACGTATCTGATCGGACCCTGCCATATCTCCATACGGCCTCTACAGCGTTTCGCCCGAAACTTGAGTAACTGAAACTGAGTGTGGTGGACTCTAAAGACTCGTCAATACCTTGGCTGTGGATTTAACCACTAGCACGTCAGAGGTATAAGCCAATACGTGACGGGCCACCAGGTATTGACCAAATGGGACGTCGATGAGGAAGCTCACCCCGACACCCAACTGAGCCTGTCAGTGACAATAGCCGTACAGTCCGGTCCGTTCGTCTATGAGTATCGCATGGCGGGCCTAGGGGGTTGGTAAAAGTCAGACCCCCAAAAGCGGTACAAGTCGTGTCGGAGCGTAGCCCAGAGCGCCCTGAGATACTACTGGAATACCTACCAGTAAATCTCCTGCCTCGGCCGAGGGCTTTGCGTAATGGCTCTCCTAGACACAGCGCGACCTCACCCCCAATACCGGGAGAGACGAACCCCTGCAGATCCGCTCACTGCCTCCATGTGGCTCGGGACTGCACCCAACTAAAACCTGTTTGCACGACTCCTTTGAGCCGTGGTAGGGTAGTAATCAAAGCACAGTGGGAACTCACACGAGACAAATGACGATCTCAGGTCGATGAACTAACCTGTACACATGTCACCTGGGAACTGCTATCTGACGTCTGGTATAAGACCAACTAGCAGGTTCCCGGCGAGTCCTGTCCGGTGTACTCATAACCCAATGAGCACCTGTATACATCTTAGGTGAACCAACTGACACCAGTGGCTTGTGAGACCGGCCACCGCCCCTCGTCGGGGTCTCGACTGTATACACTAGTCTACTAACGGAGTATCGATGCCCTGTCTCGAAACTCCTACGACTAGGGACCTTTTAAGGATGTGCTTATAGACCACCAGCTCCCACGTATATGATCGCCATCATACTGCTGGCAGTCAAGCAAGAATCCTAGGGGCTCTATCAACGTGTAATAGCGACATGTCAGGTCACCTAAAGCAGTACACGATGATAAAGATAAACCAGATAGCATACTATCATCTCGAGTAAGACTGTCCTACCGGGATAGGTCCTCCCTCAATCATTGCAATCACGTGCCTGTGATCCAATAATTGACTCTGAGGGCACTAACTCCAACAGTTTATTCTTTCGACCTTAGTGTCGCTCGTTATATTTCTGGTGGTTTTGAGTTTCCTTTTGAGTTTTGATCCTCGCCGTTAGCGTTGTATATTATATTGCTTGTGTAGTTGTGACCGTCGATTGACGAAGAGCTAGCTCCCGCTTGGGGATGCCTTTTTCTTGATTTCGTATACTATTCATGTTGTATCCCGTTTGGGGGCCAGTATTTACAAAGGAGACTCTGCCGAAATTTTCAGTAAATTTTGATGTTCTTAAAAACCGCATAATTCGGCTTATGCTATTAAAACTACTTGTTTTAAATTGGTTTTCCTTCACTCTACTTCTTTTCTTGGTTTGGATTTCTGGGTTTTCGGTTTACTAAGATTACGTACGCCTCGAGACGTTTCGTAGTTTAAGTGCCGGTCATGTTCCGTACTTTCGGGACGTGACAAAGTTGGTATCAAAGCGTTAGGTTTTAACCTTCGGAGAGTAGGATGACCCTTGGTTGATGGAATAGGTGACTAAAGTAGAGTGGTGTACCGTTGGTATGTTCCGCGGCATATTTACGACACGCCACTCCACTTATGAAGCCTTAGGATGTACATTTCCTTGTTCAGTATTATATTCCTTCCTGATCTAGCCTCATCGGTACCAGTTTGGTTTTGCTGCTACGGTTACGGGCAGGGAGAGCGACGACTAGAGTTGCGGTCAGCACAAGCTCGTCACGAACGAGGACTGACCAGGGCAAAATTCCGGTGACACACGATTGCAGAGATGTGTCTTTTTACTGTGTTTCCGCGCCACGAGCGTTTGGCGGATCGCCTTTATGAGGTTACTCGGAGGTGCTGATCGACACTAGAGAATTGAGCCAATGATGGAGGCCAGCCAGATTTTGATGACCGTTGGTGTGTTGCTTACTCCTGATGATTGAGGCACTGTTCAGCGTGCAGACGAGCGAGCCAGTTGTTGCTGCGAGCGACGAGATATCGCCCCATATGTTGGAGCTATTGAGGGGCGAGTTGTACGAATAAATGATAGGAGGTCGCTAGTCACCCGATGATGAATGACTAGGACAAGTGGTTCGTTCGCTTACCCCGATGCGAGGTCATCGGATAGATTGATTCCAGCTAAAGACGACTTCACGCAGAGACGTGAGGGTCGACAGAGACGATCGAATGTCGGAAACCTATTATTCCAAGTTTAAAGTATTCGGAAAGACATGCAGGCAATTCTATGGTCCCTCTAGAAGAATGAAACCCTAACTCGACATAATGACCGGGTGATAGCCTTTGAACCTTTGGGTTTGCGGCAGTTCCATGGCGCCATTAGTGAGGCTTGGGTTTGCCCTTCTACGGCTGGACCACCGATGCTGTGGTATATATATTCGATACTATTAAACTGTACCAAGATGTTGAGCTCTTGGGGGATTACGAGGTTTCGACGAATCGATCGAATAGTTCGACTTCAATCGGATGCTAGGTGGTGAGATGCATTCTTGGGAGACTCCAGATACGAGGATAGCCGCTGGAGCTCAGTCCATGCAGCCACGACGAGACGAGTCCGAAGCGGTCGACATTAGAGAAAAATGGAGTAAGAGGTTCGTATAAGATCTGGATATGATGACGTTCCCCTCCGCCGACATCAGAGATGCTATGCGCATGCCGAGGCAGAGTACTGGATATACTTTCCAGAAGGAGTCGCGATGAGTATGCAGTCGTTCCAGAGCAAGATGCAGATATAGGAAAGGACAACGACTTCCGGACAGTTGGCAGAGACGAGGCATGGAATAGACCATGAGCAGGATTCCTTCCAGGACACTGCTGCAATGATACTTGCACCCAGGATCAGATGTGTCATGTACATTCAGAGAGCCAGAGGCCGACGCCAGTGATATGCTGTCTTACGAGTGGTCGTGATGATTGACCGGGAGATGACAAGAGACGTGCCAGAACTGGATCATCCCCGTTAGTACACCCGACAGGGCCGATCAGCCGATGGACCGAAAGATTGGTAATTCACAGTGAAGACCTTGACCCAGGAGTGGTCATGGTTACGCACACCAGCAGGACAGAGTTCTTGATCATCGACGAGACGTCCCACTAGTGACCACGACAGTTGGCCAAGATTCTTAGAGGATGCGCTTGAGCGGTACTGTTCCGCCATTATTGATTTCGATGTTTTGGGTGATTTATTCGTATGATTTGATTTTGATGATTGAGGATTTACGATCTTTGCACAGTGTTGCACTTGATATCGTTTTCGTGCTTTAGTTTCACATGTTTGTGATTTTACGGTTTTAAACAGTTGAGTTGGTTTTGTGCGTATGCATGCACACGAATTGGTTCCTGCACTCTGTATAGTTATTATATGCTTGCAGTGCAGCGATACGCCTTTCGTACACTTAGATGCACTGGACTTCGATTTCGATTGTGATACTCGATATTTGTTTTGTGCACCTTGTGCACCTGATTGATTTTCCGCACGTTCGGCGCTTGATATTGGATTTCATGATTTTGTGCACGATGGATGCACCTGATTTGGATTTTCACGCATGTTGGGCGTATGTTTTGAAGGGTGATTTTGGTGCACACCAGAGGCACTAAATTGAGTATTTTTCGTGCATGTCAGGTGCACCTGATTTTGCTGTCAAGCACACATGTTGCCTACGACAGATGGTCCGTGCACACCCGATGCACTTAGATGTTGTTTCTGTGCGCATGTATGGCACATTCATGGATTTTGATTTCCGTGCGCACCAGACGCACGTAGCATTCATGTGCATATTTTAGGGATTGATTTCGTATAGAGCAGTACGTTTTTATGATATTGCTATGTGTTTTCGTACTGAGCAGGACTAGTCAGAGGACAGTACCTGAATATATTTTGCATGCATTGATAGTTATAGAAGGGATTTCCAAAAAGCGAGCTATAGCCTCAATATTTACCTACGTGTCTGATATGACACGAAATGTTTAAAACAAGGAGACCCTTCTAAATTGTTTCCAAAAAGGCGGAACGTACATTTCAAACAAAGGTATATATGTATATAGTTATTTTCTTATGATAGACGTCCGCCACTGTGCTGTGATTATACGCGTTGCACAGCGACTTAAAGAGATTGGCATGCATTTCCTTCAGATACTTACAGATATAGATTCGATGTTTACATGTATAGTTTCGAGTTATATCATATTGGTTTGATTTGGATTTGGCATTGATGTCTTCTCCATGACTCCGATGACTGCGGGATGCTTGACGGAGTTTTGATTTGAGTTATATGCTCATTTTTCAAGCGCATGCGCTACGCTACGATTTGTTTTATGTATTTACACTTTCGGAGCCCCGACGACTTGATGGGTTTTCTTAGATGTTTTAGTATTTGGAGGAGTTTGAATTTAAATTCGGGGACCGAATTTCTTTAAGGGGGGAAAATTGTAACGTTTTGAAAATCGTTTCGGTGAAATTTCGAAAAATCGGTAAAATAAGGGGGTTTTCTGTAAAAAGTCAAAATACAAATATCTTATTATAAAAATTAAATATACATATTCTAGCTATGTAACTGCTATTATTTGGTGTTTATTGAGCCGCTGGTGAAATTTCAAATTTTCTGAAAAAAATATTATTTTATTATTATTTTAAGTCGTCACTAATACATTTAATTAGGGAAAATTACAAATTGGAATGAGTTGAAACAAATTTTTTGCATCATAAAACATTAAATAAAATTTTATCATGTGGTTTTTGGAACGAAATCATTTGCCAAAACGGTTTAGAAATTATTGAAGAAAAAAGGCTTTTTTTAGCGTAAATGGATGTTTGGGGTATTGTATTTATCATTTTTCATCACCCCACACCCGTACCCACACCCACACCCCCTCATTTACTTCTCCCCTTGGCTGAATTCAGCAGCCCCCATCTTTTCGCCCACTTGAATTTCAAAGGAAAAGAAATGAAAGAAAAGAAAAGAAAATGGATAAATTAGTTAGACTTTTGACTTTGCTTTGACCTTGACTTTCTCCCCCCACTTTCCCTACCTCCCTCTGTCTCCTCTCCCCCTCCCATTCCAGCCGAAATCTCTTGCTACAGCAGCAGACCCCCCCTCCATTTTCCCTTCTCTTTTCTCTTCAAAACTTTATCAAAAATTGCCCCAAAATCCAGCAAAAAAGTCCCAAAACCCAAATCTGACTCCTACCCATTTTAGCTTAGCCCGTATAGCATGGAACCTTATGAATAGAGAGCATTTTTGAGGGCCATGGATGCTTCTGGATCTTCAAATGTTTTTGGGTATAATTCTAAATTTTTTTGCTTAGTTTGTTACTTAATTTCTTAAAGCTAATTTAATTAAGTGTTAATTTGGGTTATGTGAGTTTAATTGCATGATTAAAGATTTCAAATTAGGATTTGTTGCGGAAATGAGTTGTGTTTGATTGTGCATGGTTTAGTGATGTGGATTAACATATTTAGTTTTGTAGAAAACTAATCTAGTTGTTACTTGAACAATGTCCAAATTAAGCTTTTTGTTGCAAACTAGTTATTTTTGATTTAATTCGAAATATGAGATTAAAAATATGGTTAGGGTTTTTATCATATTATTAACTTTATTAAGTGTAGTTTAACACTTTAGTTCATGGAAATCCAACCTAAATTATAGTTTGTGCATTTTGCTATGAAATTGTTAAAAAGGGTATTTTGTAAACTAGAATATTAGGGCTTTTGGAATTTAATGAGATTAAATTCCGGAAATTTTTTCAATGACATATTTAAGATATTTAATAAGTATATTGGCCGCTACATTCATTTAAACATCATGTTTTGTACAAAAACGGCGAATTGTGCTTGCTAGATTTTCGGAAAAATGACTTTTTAAGTGAAATTGGGGTTTTTGTGAGTTTTTACCTAGTTTATATTAAAATTAGTGTTCGTGAATGTGCAAATGAGTGTGATTGGATTTTTCTCGATGGTTTGACGTTTGTACATCGACATCGAGGGTTGGTTTGACTATTCTTGCATGCGTAGGCGATAGGTTTGGACCTATGCGTGATACGCGTGCCGATTTGATTTTCGTATGCCGTTTCGATTTTCGTATGCCGTTTCGATTTCGAATTTAGTTTTAATACGATATGGTGCATTATGATATGTAGGTACCCCCATTTGGACTTCGAGACGACAAGCAAGCACGTGGCGACGTCGGCACCGGCTAGCGAGGACCACGTGAGTAGATTTATATCTACGGGGAGAAGTCGGGTGGATGGCGTATAGCACCCCCACAGTCCGTGGTGGTGTATACGGATGCGTATACACACCAACAATTATTATATGTTATTTGGGATTAATAACGATATTTAGGATGGATATTGATGTGTTGGATTATTTTAGTGTTGTGAACCCTAGGGTAGTGTTGCACTACACATACACACATACATACTTGCATACTTTCCTATTGATATGTGCTCATGGGATTCTTTATAGTTATGTGTTCACATGGGTATGGGACTATGTGTTCACATACGGATTGAGGATGATACTTGGGATTGAGCTGAGTCGATGAGATTTGATTTGAGGCCGTGAGATCGGTGATATAGCAGGGTTCGTATCTTAGATACGACATGACGTTGTAGCGGGTCCTTGACGTAGTGTTTCACACATGTCCATGCATACGTAGGCGGTATCAGTATGGTACTAGACGTAGATCAGTACCCCAATCATGATAATTGATAAAGAGGATACCAGGTGAATAGTATGATGAATGTGATATTGACCCGTACCCAGATTTGGGATGCCATACGAAGGATTTACGTACGAGCTATATTGATGATTGATCCGCACTCTTGACTTGGGATGTCTGGGTATAGATATGATATTATTGAGGCGGGATCACCGACTATACATATACAGGTATGTATATGTATCGACTCAAATGATAGGCGGTTTCCTTACCTATAGTTCAGCTTGTTAGTTCAGCCGTATAGTTTAGTGTAGTTGTTAGATTAGATTAGACTCCTACCTATTTCAAAACTTGCGGATCGTGGGTATTTTAAAAGACAGGTCAAGGGATCTACGGATATTTCAAAAGACGTATCCTTTCTTAAAATCACCGTAGCCCTTATTTTCAAAACCCCACGATTCGTGTTATCTCAAATGGCACCATTGTTTAATATTTAGCTCCCGCTCATTATGGTTGCTAGCTCCGCATCGTATATTTACATTGTTATTTCATATTGCATTGTTGACATTATGCTGTTATGACACCAGCACCACTACCGATGATGCGTATGTACCACATACACTTACTTGCCAGCTCACACACATCTTCATCAGTAATTGCCATGTCACGTACACCTTAGAAAATATTGTTGCTTAACTTAGCTTGATAGCCAGTAGTTTGACATAATATTAGTGTACATACCTTATATGCCAGCTTAGATATTGTAGTTATTACTTGTCGCTTCATGCATACTGTTGCTCATTCTCATGCTTATATTCATGGTTTTACATGCTATTGATGATTCGGATTTCCATGATATTTTCTGGATTTGGAGGAAAACCGCAAAACATATATAAACTGATTTCTCTCTTTTTAAATAAAAAGTGCGGTTTTTCCCATGATGTATGAGTCTTCCACCATGAGTTTGCTGATGGATTTTGAGACCCGATTCGAGGAGGCGGATGAACTGTTTCGGGTACATGGTGGACCCGGTAAGGTACCCCGGGGCAAGAAGCGCATGATGATGACTATGTGAGCCTGGCAGGGGAGCACTACCTACCGGTGATTTTACCCGACGCGTCGGATATCCGGAGGATACCGTCGTGGTCTTGAGATGGATGGTAGGGGCCGGTCTGGACTGACGGCGCCCTAGATATTGTAATTGAGACATTGAGATTTCGAGATATTGAGGTGCAGAGACTGTGATACAGAGATATCGAGATTTTGGGAATTACGTTTTGTGCCGATGCTAGGCACTGTTTCATGCTGATTTCATTATGATACCTCATTTTAAAAATACAAGGAAATCTCACTAAATTATGAAAACAGTTTCTTCATTTACATGTATTCTGTTTTCATGCATTCCTACCTCATTCATATGATATATTGCTACCTGAGGCACTGACACAGGCACATGAGATTACACTCAGGTTAGATATTTACCCTAGCCATTGTTATAGGCTGCATGTTATATACATATTTGTGGATATATTATGATCATTGACCTAGGATTGCGTTATTTATGCGATTTCTGTGCGTAGATGTTTTTCTACTCACGAGTTGGCAACTCACCCCCGTTGTGCCACAGTTCTTGCAGGTTTCGCCGTACAGGTTTCATTACGGCTTTGCTGGCACTATTTCCATTTCCGGGCGGCTTGCTAGTAGGTGGGTTATTTGTATCTTACCCATCATTATATCTTATATATTATTATTCAGTTGTATCTAGAAGTTCCATCAACCAAACATGTATTTATTGAGATAGAGACCAGTGTTGTTTATTCTTTCGACCTTAGAGTCGCTCGTTATATTTCTGGTGGTTTTGAGTTTCCTTTTGAGTTTTGATACTCGCCGTTGGCGTTGTATATTATATTGCTTGTGTGGTTGTGACCGTCGATTGACGAAGAGCTAGCTCCCGCTTGGGGATGCCTTTTTCTTGATTTCGTATACTATTCATGTTGTATCCCGTTTGGGGGCCAGTATTTACAAAGGAGACTCTGCCGAAATTTTCAGTAAATTTTGATGTTCTTAAAAACCGCATAATTCGGCTTATGCTATTAAAACTACTTGGTTTAAATTGGTTTTCCTTCACTCTACTTCTTTTCTTGGTTTGGATTTCTGGGTTTTCGGTTTACTTAGATTACGTACGCCTCGAGACGTTTCGTAGTTTAAGTGCCGGTCATGTTCCGTACTTTCGGGACGTGACACTAACCGTCACTGCCTCCAAGTGCTTCGGGACTGCACCCAACTACTACCTGTTTGCACAACCCATTTGAGCCGTGGTAGGGTAGTAATCTAAGAACAAAGGGAACACACTCGAGGCGAAGTGACAGTGTCAAGTCAACGGACTAAGCTGTACTCATGTCACCTGGGAACTGATAACCGACGATAGGTATAATACCAACCAACAGTTCCCAGCGAGTCCTGTCCAGTGTACTCGTAACCTAACGAGCACCTACATACTAGCTCCAGTACGACGTACTGATGGCTGTGTTGGATATAGTGCCCTCAGAGTCAATTATTGGATCGCAGGCACGTGATTGCAATGATTCAGGGAGGACCTATGCCGGTAGGACAGTCTTACTCAAGATGATAGTATGCTATCTGGTTTATCTTTATCATCGTGTACTGTTTCAGGTGACCTTACAGGTCACTACTGCACGTTGATAGAGCCCTTAGGATTCTTGCTTGACGGCCAGCAGTATGATGGCGATCATATACGTGGGAGCTGGGGTCTATAAGCACATCCTTAAAAGGTCCCTAGTTGTGGGAGTTTTCGAGAAAGGGCATCGACACTCCAGAGTAGACTAGTGTATACAGTCGAGACCCCGACGAGGGGCGGTGACCGGTCTCACAAGCCACTGGTGTCAGTTGGTTCACCTAAGATGTATATAGGTGCTCATTGGGTTATGAGTACACCGGACAGGACTCGCCGGGAACCTGCTAGTTGGTCTTATACCTTACGTCAGATGGCAGTTCCCTGGTGACATGTGTATAGGTTAGTTCATCGACCTGAGATCGTCATTTGTCTCGTGTGAGTTCCCACTATACTTTGATTACTACCCTACCACGGCTCAAAGGAGTCGTGCAAACAGGTTTTAGTTGGGTACAGTCCCGAGCCACATGGAGGCAGTGAGCGGATCTGCACGGGTTCGTCTCTCCCTGTATTGAGGGTGAGGTCGCGCTGTGTCTAGGAGAGCCATTACACGAAGTCCTTGGCTAAGGCAGGAGATTTACTGGTAGGTATTCCAGTAGTATCTCAGGGTGTTCTGGGCTACACTCCGACACGATTTGTACCGGTTTTGGGGGTCTGACTTTTACCAACCCCCTAGGCCCGCCATGCGATGCTCATAGACGAACGGACCGGACTGTATGGATATTGTCACTGACAGACTCAGTAGGGTGTCAGGATGAGTTCGCTCATCGACGTTCCTTTTTGGTCAATACCTGGTAGCCCGTTACGTATGGCTAATACCTCTGATGTGCTAGTGGTTAAATCCACAGCCAAAGTATTGACGAGTCTTTAGAGTCCCCCACAGACAGTGTCTCAAGTTTCGGCCGAAACACTGTAGAGGCCGTATGGAGATATGGCAGGGTTCGATCTTATCCGTGCGGTATTGCACGGATCATGATCGGACAGATAATACTAGCGGGCTTTGGTTTAAGCCAGATCCTAGTATTGTACATAGTAGATTTTGTCTCATTGCATTTGTATTCGGTCGGAATACAAATGCGGGTATGTATATACAGTCTCGGGGTTTTCCTGTAATTTATTACGGGATTAGTTTTTTGAAGTTGCCAGTTTGCATTCCGTTTCGGCCATATTTCCTTTCTTCCTTTCTTCGTCTGAAAATTGATGGAGGGGCTAATTTGCATATTAGCAAATTAGCATTGTGGAGGGGGTTTCTTGTAAATGGATGATTATGATGGTTCAAGCATCTTTTCTTTTTCCCTCATCATTTCCCTTGCATTAATGGTGATGGATTTTGATAAGATTGATATGGCTTTGGAGTGACACTTTTTTCTCATTATCATACCATTTCTTCTCTTGAATTATTGATTCATTTTTTTCCCTCCACCATGGGGTCATGGCCGGCCACTTAGAGAGAGAGGGAGATGAGGATTCATTTTTGTAGGGAGAAAATCATTCTTCTCATATTCTTTGCTTGCCCCAAAAATTCCATAGCACATTTCCTTAGTTGATTCCTCCACTCATTCAATAGCAACTTCAACAACCTCTTTGAGACAATCCTTACTACACTTAGCCTACAGCATCCTTGGGCACGTCGGCTTGCCAACTTCGTGCCCGAGTTGCCTCGGTCCAGAGGTGGAAGCCCGTAAAAGAACTCGGCGATGTGGTGCCCGTTCCGACGAGGAGATGAAGATCGGAGATTCCGCGAGGAGATCGGGACGGAGGCCGAAGACCGAAGGACACGGATCGCTCGGTATAGCTTTCTTCCCACTTTCTATTTTGCCGGCATTAGGTGAATGGCCCGATCCGGGTTTTTAGTACGCGGTAGCGCCAGTTTCTAGTTTGAAAAAGTTCTCGATTCCGCATTTTGGCCTCCGAAAGACGGCCGGGACGCTACCGTAGACTTACACCGGTATCAGAGCCACGCCATTAACCTAGTCTAGCTTGCTCTAACGTGTTTAAAATTTCGATCGGACGAATTTTCAAAAACCGCGTTTCCATTTGCATCAGTTTCTGTTGAATTTTTTTTGGCTCGAAAAATTATTTTAAGTGTTGCAGAAATTCGTGCAGACAATTTTAAGAATTCTGTGAAAAAATGGTAGTGTGATACTGTAGCAGGACCGCGGAACCGCGGCCAAACCCCTCTTCTGTCCACGGTTCCGCCGCAATACAGTGTCTTCACTGTACCATTTTTACACAGATCTCTTTAGACATGGAAATAGGGTTTTTGGTATGTTCTGTTTGGGCCCAGATTTATTTTGAGTGCTACAGTTGTACTTGGGGCCCACTTCGAGAAATTTAGTCGATCAAAAATTTTAAACTTGTTAGTTCACAGTATTTACATTATATCTGCGACCGTGAATGTCATTTGATCGGTAAATCCTGTCTAATTGCTATAGTTCTTTTAGACGGATTTGCGAACGTGACATTCACGTTGATGTTCTGTGTTGTGCTATGATATTGCGGATTTGTCGTGGGGATAGCCTGGATGCAATGTTAGTACAGTTTGGTTTTATATGTACATTTGATATTGCGGGGCGAGCGTCCGACATGTGGACTGCCGTCACTGCTTGTTTGTATATTATTCTTTTGGGGCGCGACCGGGATGAGGTCGATGTACCCGTTGTATATTTTACTTTCTGTACTAGGATTATCCTGCGGTGGGGTGCACGAATAGCCGGGTTCTATAGGGCAACGGGCCCGCCTCTCATGGCTTTGAGACGGAAGGGGTTTTACTCTAGAATTGGCGGGCTATTTACCGCACTCGTAGGGGGTACAGGTTGACCCAAGGAGGGGTGCTCAAGTTACCGGATTCCATGAAGTGATGGGTGGTCCATTCACGTTGTTGAAGGGGGCTGCCTCGCTTCAGGATTTGGCGGGTAACTTGCCTCGCCCGTAGGGGTCTAGGATTTCATTGCAAAGGCTATCCACACGACCAGGGGAACATCGGGTTTCAGTAGCGGCTCTATGAAACCCGGGGATCCCAGATATCTGTATTGTTCTGTGATGCTTATTACATTTCTGTGATGTTGCATTTTATCACACCTTGAGCGAATATTATATATTGATATATATACTAGTAGATGTTGTATATGTTTTACATCCGCGCTAGTCCAGTCCCCGCTCTGTCGTTAGTTAAGTAACCTAACGGGTGATGACGGGACCCAGTGGCGAATGCGGATGTCATATACGTACATCATTATTTTCGTTCTTTATTGGTGTGATCAATTGATGGGACTGCGTTGATTCGGATCAATGCAAGCTAAACAAACCTATTCTGATGTTGTTGGAACATTTTTCAAAAAGCTGTTACTGCAAAGACGTTCTCTTTTGTTTTGCACAGTGGTATTCGGTTATGAATATCCAGCACCTCAGTCGATGAGGCAAGGGCCGAGATCCCTTCACCGGGAGTGACCCCTTGGACTGAAGTTTGCGTCAGGGCAATAACTTCACTATAGTCGTTTACTTTTGCTTTTCATCGTGGTATTCAGTTGGAATATCCTGCACCTCATTCTACGGGGAAAGAGCCGAGATCCCTTCACCGGGGGTGACCTCTTTAGTAAAGGTTTTCGCCACTATATTTTATAAAAAGCTATCCGGTTCCTTCAACGATATCAAGTTCATTACGTTAAACGTTTTTCGCCAAAAACCATTCGTAGCCCTCCGTCATTTCAGACGGGTAGCACGTAGTATTCATGTTATGTTTGTTGACCTTCGTCAAGGCATAGTGAATGGTAGCTGCTTGTTACTTTTCTGCTGCATAGATAGATGCGTTGGTTTGGGACAGTCGTATAGCCTTGTTGACCTTCGTCAAGGACTTGTACGGGTGGGTTCAAATGAAACAGGATAATGACGGGTAGAACTTGACATGTGGCTTATGATTTTTTGACCTTCGTCAAGGTCATAAGAGCATGGGGTAAAAATCACATCGGGAGTTTCTAAAGAAACTGAAACTTGCCAGATATGCGCATACCTTCTAGAGTGTGATAACGTGTGTGGATTCCATCACGTTATCATGCGATGATAGTTGGATCCCGATTCCCACTGATGAGTTGGTTTACTCCTCGGGTGATCCCGACTAATTCTTCTTTCAGGTTTGGAGGAGAATTTGACGTTACAGTGGGAGGTTTCCTGATTAGATAAAGTGATAACCATTCTGATCTAGGTTAGTGTGCGCGCTGAGTATTTTTTTTCTCTCTCTCTTTGGCAGCGACCATGGCCCGACCCTTAACTATGACTCAGTGACCAAGTTGACCGAACCTTTTTATAAGACTGGCTTTTGGATTGTCTGAGTTGCACACCTCATTGCCACTCCTACTTTTACCCCTTTCTCCAGGACACCCCGTATTACTACGAACATCCACTTCCATTGGATAAAACCATCGTATGGTTATATACGAACTCGAAAGAACTTATTCGGGTATGGTTTCCGGTTCTGGAGAAAAAGAATAAGACTATTCAGTTGTCTTTTCCTTTTACCTTCTCTCAGGTTGCGAGTGTTCCTTGGATTAGGACGGTACACCCATTACGCTAATTGGATAGTCTTCTTCCAAACTATAGGCTGGTGCCGAACGGTAGGGAATGACGAAAACCATTTAGCCTAAACGGTGTGCAGAAGGTATTAAGTAAAGACAAATAAAGGGATTAGTAAGAGAGCAAAGTAAATTGCGACTGCTATTCACGACCAAACCGAGTATTTCATCGCCACTCCTATATCACCTTTGTATTTCTCCATAACACTCCGTATCACTATGAAGATCCATAGTTTATTGGATACTCCATCGTATGGTTATATACGAACTCGAAGAAACTTGTTCTAGTTTGGGGATGGATTCTGGTTCAGGAGAAATAGGAATAAGATTTATTCGGTTGTCATTTATCTTCACCTTCTCTCGCAATGCGAGTGCACCTAGGATTAGGACAGTACACCCATTATGCTTATTGGATAGTCTTCTTCTAAACCATAGGCTGGTGCCGAAAGGTAGGGAAGGAAGAAAACCGTTTAGCCTAAAGGGGTGTACAGAAGGTAATGAATAAAGATATATAAAGGGATTTGGAGAGATGGAAAAGAAATATATGGTTACAGTTGTGAATCAGATAATGGAAGAGGCATTACTAGGAATACCCGGTTACCCCTACAAAATATTTACATGTTTCAGTTTCACTGTGTACTGTTAAAAGAAGACTGATTTCCCAATTAGCCCTTACTCCATGGTATGTATTTACCAGGTATGATTCTCACATCTGTATGGTTTTACAGATGATGAGTGGGGGTAAGTTATTGGGAATTAGGTGATCATTCTCATTATATCGGAATTCGTTGTAATTGGTGATATTTGAGGAAATCGCCTGGGCTGTTTGCCGGTCGGCAAATATTTGGTTTTGAATATCCGTTGCTATGCACCAATTACAAATTGATATATCTGTACGTCTATTTTTATAGAGTGAGATATACCTTTTTGAAATTATGTCCATGACATTTACCTATATCAGTGGATGGTTAGGTAAGGAGCATTAAACAGCGGTGTGATTCTTCTTAACCTTAAGTATAGTTTTCAACCTACGATACACAGGGAATGAGTTCTTAGACTCAGGGGACTTATACAGAGTATTGTATATTGTCCAGTGTCCATGAAGGCAGAGGGGTTGGTACTCGAACTGTATTCTGTTTACTTGTGACTTCTCTAGTTCTTAGACATGTGTTTCGTAGAAATACAAGGTCCAAGTTTTGAGAAGTTATAGGTATATGAATAAAGTAGAGAACCTGGTATTGAAAGTATCGAGATTCTTCAAGGTGATCGAAGATGTAGATACTTGTGAATGGTATTCAGTTGATAGTAATGATTAAGAGAACTCGCTTCTCTTTCAGGTAAGCAACCCTAAGTTGAGTAACGCTGATCGGCCTTCTTCCATTTAGTTGACATGCACTGGAGACAGCTGCATGATTTGAATCTGGTTCCAATTAAATCAGTGCCTCTATTTCTATATTGGATATAGAATAGTTCATATCTTAACATTGTTAAGGTACGGGGAGTTGTCCGGCTTATGCTTAAAACCAGACTCTGCATAACTCATGGCACGTTTCTGTAATGGTTGTTTGTGGATTGACCCGGGCTATGACGAGAGTTGACTTTCTACCATCTGGAGGATCAATAGTGATATTGTTCTTGACTCACCACAATTTAAATAAAAATGGATTTTTCAGAAAACAGTAGTGGGAGTATGGTAGAACTAGAAATGATTCCAGAACCGCAAGAGATTACTGTAGATTTGATAAAAACCTAAAGATTCAATCTAGTTTGACATTCCATTTGCTACTCCGCAGATATGGTGGGTAACCGCAGACACTCATTGTTAGTTATATGTATGCCCTAGAGGCCATTACTGTACATAGGATGTATATTGTAGTGGATGCTGGGACATATATAGGGAGGACTTTCTTGCTCGACATGATAGTATGCTATCTGGTTGAACTTTACCTTAACATGTATGCTGATTGTCTCTCTGTTACATGTTGGTAAAGCCCTTAGGATGTGTACTTGACTACCTGGACTATGATGCGGATCATACTAGTGGGGACATGGTAGTCCATAAGTACATCCTTCAAAGTCCCTAGTCATGGGTGTATCGAGACGGGGCATCGATATACCAGAGTAGACTAGCATATTCCTTCTCGACCCATACAGATGAGCGATGGATGATCCCATATCCATTGGTGTTTGACATTAGAGATGATATACGGGTGCTCAGTAGAGACTGGGTACACTGGACGGACTCGCCGAGAACTCCCAGATGGCATTATACCTTACGTCAGATGGCAGTTCTCTGGTGACACTGGTACAGAGTGTTGGAGATAGTGCCCTCAGAGTCAATTATTGGATCACAGGCATGTGATTGCAATGATTGAGGGAGGACCTATCCCGGTAGGACAGTCTTACTCGAGATGATAGTATGCTATCTGGTTTACCTTTATCATCGTGTACTGTTTTAGGTGACCTGACATGTCGCTATTACACGTTGATAGACCCCCTAGGATTCTTGCTTGACTGCCGGCAGTATGATGGCGATCATATACGTGGAAGCTGGTAGTCTATAAGCACATCCTTAAAAGGTCCCTAGTCGTAGGAGTTTCGAGACAGGGCATCGATACTCCATTAGTAGACTAGTGTATACAGTCGAGACCCCGACGAGGGGCGGTGGCCGGTCTCACAAGCCACTGGTGTCAGTTGGTTCACCTAAGATGTATACAGGTGCTCATTGGGTTATGAGTACACCGGACAGGACTCGCCGGGAACCTGCTAGTTGGTCTTGTACCAGACGTCAGATAGCAGTTCCCAGGTGACATGTGTACAGGTTAGTTCATCGACCTGAGATCGTCATTTGTCTCGTGTGAGTTCCCACTGTGCTTTGATTACTACCCTACGACGGCTCAAAGGAGTCGTGCAAACAGGTTTTAGTTGGGCACAGTCCCGAGCCACATGGAGGCAGTGAGCGGATCTGCAGGGGTTCGTCTCTCCCGGTATTGGGGGGTGAGGTCGCGCTGTGTCTAGGAGAGCCATTACGCAAAGCCCTCGGCCGAGGCAGGAGATTTGCTGGTAGGTATTCCAGTAGTATCTCAGGGCGTTCTGGGCTACACTCCGACACGACTTGTACCGCTTTTGGGGGTCTGACTTTTACCAACCCCCTAGGCCCGACATGCGATGCTCATAGACGAACGGACCGGACTGTACGGATATTGTCACTGACAGGCTCAGTAGGGTGTCAGGATGAGTTCGCTCATCGACGTCCCTTTTGGTCAATAGCTGGTGGCCCGTCACGTATTGGCTTATACCTCTGACGTGCTAGTGGTTAAATCCACAGCCATAGTATTGACGAGTCTTTAGAGTCCACCACACTTTCAGTTACTCAGCTTTCGGGCGAAACGCTGTAGAGGCCGTATGGAGATATGGCAGGGTCCGATCAGATACGTGCGGTATTGCACGGATCTGGATCGGACAGTTTTGTACTAGTGGCCGTATGGATATATATGGCAGGGTTTGATCTGATACGTGCGGTATTGCACGGATCAGGATCGAACGGATTTTACTAGCCGGCTTTGGCTTAAGCCGGTCCTAGTTTAGTACAGTGTAGATTTTGTCTCATTGCATTTGTATCCGGTCGGAATACAGATGCGGGTGTGTATGCACAGTGTCGGGGTTTTTCCTGTAATTTATTACGGAACCAGTTTTCTGGAGTTGCCAGTTTGCATTCCGTTCCGGCCGGTTTTCCTTTGTTCTTTCCCGGCCGGACTTTTCCGATGGAGGGGGTTGTTTGCAAGTTTGCAAATAACACTTTGTGGAGGTTTTATTTGCATAATGATTTATTATGATATCTTTCATCCATGCTTGCATTAATGTGATTGAAAGGGTATGGTTTGGTTTTAATGTAAGCATGGTTGATGTTTTGTTGTCCTTGGATGTGGTCACCATTCTTGTGCTCCTACACTCACCTCCCTCTTGCTATCATATTATCCTTGCTCCACCATTTTCTAAAGATGATAAATTTTTTTTTTTGAAAAGAGAGAAGAAAAAGAGAGAAGAAGGAGAGAGCTTCATCTTCATCTTTGAGAGAGTATATCATTCTTCATCTCATTCCATTGCTAGAAAATTGAAAGCACCAATTTTCTATACACCATTCCTCCATCTATGGCAACCAATACCCCAAAATGAGACAAGCATCTTCTACACTACATTCTACAGTATATCTTGAGCATGTCGAGTTGCCGGCTTCATGCCCGAGTTGCCTCGGTATTGAGGCGGGAGCCCGTAAAAGACGCAGGCGTTGTGGTGCCCTTTCCGGCGAGGAGGCGACGATGTGGAGGCAAGACTTTCCGTGGGAGATCGGGACGATGACGAGAAGACCGGAGGACTCGGATCACTCGGTATACTTCTCTTCCCATCTCTAGATAGCTAGTATAGGTTAATGGTTAACGATCCGGGTTTTCTTTGTCCGCGGTAGCGCCGGTTTCCGAGTAAGGAAAATTTTTGATTCCGCATTTTGGCCTCGGGTAAGAGGCCGGGGCGCTGCCGTGGCGCAACACAGAGTAGTCTGTTGACCCGAGATCGTCATAGAGTCTTGTGTGGTTCCCACTGTGCTTTGATTTCCATCTTACCACGTCCAAGAGGGCGTGCAAAACGGTGGTTTTTGGGTACAGTCCCGAGTCACATGGAGGCAATGAGCGATAGGAGGGGATTCGTCTCTCCCGGTATATAGGGAGTTGATGTTGCGCTGTGTTCGATTGGCTATAACAGGAAATCCCTGGCCAGGGTTGCTGAGATTTACTGGTAAGTGTTACCGGTAGTTTCTCGAACAGTTATAGACCTCATATCGACACGACTTATCAAGCTATTGGGGTCTGATGTTCACCACCCCTAGGCGAGATATGCGACATATCAGACGATCAGACCGGACTGTACGGTAGTGTTACTGGTCGGATTCACTGGAGTGTGAGCGGGCTTGCTCGTCGATCTTCTGATCGCTCAATACCCGGGTGGCCGTTACGTTTAGCAGACCGCTTGCGGCTTGTGGATGTTTGATATGATCATCATCCGCTGCCGGCGTATTGACGAGTCTTTAGAGTCCTACACAGAGGTTTCCTTGCTCAAGCGAAACGAAATAGGAGCGCATATGAGATATGTGCGGGACCGAGAATAATACGTGTATGTGATACCGTATTTCATTCTCGCGATGAATGTATCGAAAGGTTGTATGCGATATAACCTAGTTATCGATTCAAGCGTTGATTCGATAAGCCGATACATTGAATACTAGTCGGTTGTGTGCGACATGACCGGATCATTGAATCAAGTGTTGATTTGATGATTTAATGCACAATTATATATTTGATATATTAGTTTGCATTAACTAGTATCGGTTTACTTAAGACGGATTTTCTCACTTGGATTGTGCACATTGTATATGTGATATATTTTTGTGCACTTGTATGTATCATGTTTGATGATGCATGCTAACTTGTGTTTTGTGTGAAGAATAAACCATGGTTGTGAGAGTGGTTAGGGTTTTATTTTCCATTACTTATTTATTCATTTATTTGTTTGTTTTTATTTTTGGAAAATAAATGGAAAGGAGAAAAGAATGGTGGCTTAATTTGGAGTTTAGTTGAAGCTTCATGAAGCTTTGATCAAGTCAACCATTCTTATCTCATCCTTAACCCTAACCATTCCCACTAACCCTAGTTTAGTCTCTACACTTGACCATGGTTAATTTTATGATAAGAATTCATTATTCTTTTCATTTTCCAATTAACTTATCATAATATTACTTCTTCTTCCTCCATTTCTTCAAGTGAAGAAAGCTTGCCCCATCAATAGCAAGTGATGGAAATGAGTGAGAAATCCAATTCTAAAGTCTACCCACTTCCTATTTCTTCATCCTCTACCTCTTGCCAAGTAGTAGAGTGTGTTTCCTTCACAAGATTTTAGGGTTTGGTGAAGGTGGAGCTTGATTTAGCGATGCCTCGACGTAGATCATCTTCGGCATGGACATCGACGACCTAGCTTGCCCATTCTCCGACGAAGCCGACTCTAGAGCCCGGATTCCTTTTGGACAGCGGAGATGACCTTGTTGCGGAGCTATGGAGGTGGAGCACCGGATCTACAAAGGTTGTATTTCCGTATTCTCAATAGTTAAATGTTAACTAGTTAGCTTTTTCGCCTAGATATCTAGCAAACGATCCGTAGTTTAGGGTTTGTAGGCACCATAAAATTTTAATTTGGCATGTTCGATGCCTTGTGAGACCTCCTTGGGGTGCCTAGGAACCCTACACTCAAGTAGTACTTCAGTATCCTCAAGGACGGTGGCTGGAAAGTTCTTGTTTACCCAGACTTGCCATTGCAGTTGTTCCAGACTGTGAGACCCGGCAGGAGGATGAGTATAGCGTCGTTCTAGACTAGTTTTAGAAGTGCACGTGTATATGACTCTGCCAGAGAGTTGTCGTAGTCAGTGGGAGCAGCGAAAGCATTGGTGGACAAGTGGCTTATGTCTATTTATAGACTAAAGCAGAAATAGCGGAGATAGATCATCTATTTCTGATGTGACAGTCATAGGTTTGACTTCATCAGAATAGGGGATGGATCTGTTAAGAAGGTAGTAGGGTATGATGTCTTGGTATCTGGATGGCATACACAGAGTAGGAAGTGATATTCCTATACTACGATCGGTTATGCTTTGGTTGTCACACAGTGGTTTCTCCACATAGGATTTGGATATTATATCAGATATTCTGGTTACTAGATCTATGGTTTTAGATCTAGATTTGGGTAGTTTCCCAATTTGGATACTTAGACAGCATTCTAAAGGTGTTTTAGAATGGACGACTCCTGGCACGGTAGTGTACCTACAGGTGATGGAGTCACCCTCTCTAAATGTGTCTTACAGACTAAAGGGGAGAGGGATGTGCATGGTTGGCGGATCACTTGATTAGGCAATTGAGTCAATCATGAGATGTCAAGTACTACACAAGATGTTTTTGCACTAGATGTAATAAGTTGATATTGATCCAATCCTGAAGAAGCATTCGGAAGCAGTTTTAGAACATAAGTTGATGTTCTGGGGAAATGATAACGACATCCTTCTTCCGGAGACAGTTATCATTATAGGCTTCCAAGGTGACCTGGATGATAGAGTGACTGTCAGAGTTATAGTTTTCCCTCTGATGAGGGGCAGTATTTTGGACAGGTGGTCCAAGAGGATACTGAAGGAGGCATGGCACTGGATGCTGATTGATTTCAGTTGACGATACAGTCACAGAAGTTTGGATTTGGAGTTCATTTATGAGGTAGGTCCCATCAGATATCCAGACATATTCTAAGACAGGTATTGCTCATTTCATGAGATGGCTTTCTCCGCGAACTTGAGATAAAGAGAGACATAGAAAGAAACATCAGAGCGGATCCACTCACCGAGGCTATTCCTCGAACGCATTAGTTTCGCAAACGGGTTTTTGTGAGACTGATTAGTGGAGGAATTGGGTATTCCGTATCACACGGGCTGTGAGTATGCGACATCGCAATAATTAGCCTTGAGTGCAAGTGGGAGATTGTTGGATATAGTGCCCTCAGAGTCAATTATTGGATCACAGGCACGTGATTGCAATGATTGAGAGAGGACCTATGCCGGTAGGATAGTCTTACTCAAGATGATAGTATGCTATCTGGTTTATCTTTATCATCGTGTACTGTTTCAGGTGACCTTACAGGTCATTATTGCACGTTGATAGAGCCCTTAAGATTGTTTCTTGACGGCTAGCAGTATGATGGCGATCATATACATGGGAGCTGGGGTCTATAAGCACATCCTTAAAAGGTCCCTAGTCGTGGGAGTTTTCGAGACAGGGCATCGACACTCCAGAGTAGACTAGTGTATACAGTCGAGACCCCGACGAGGGGCGGTGGCCGGTCTCAAAGCCACTGGTATCGTTTGGTTCACCTAAGATGTATACAGGTGCACATTGGGTTATGAGTACATCGGACAGGACTCGCCGGGAACCTGCTAGTTGGTCTTATACCTGACGTCAGATGGCAGTTCCCTGGTGACATGTGTACAGGTTAGTTCATCGACCTGAGATCATCATTTGTCTCGTGTGAGTTCCCACTGTACTTTGATTACTACCATACCACAGCTCAAAGGAGTCATGCAAACAGGTTTTAGTTGGGTACAGTCCCGAGCCACATGGAGGCAGTGAGCGGATCAGCATGGGTTCGTCTCTCCCGGTATTGGGGGTGAGGTCGCTCTGTGTCTAGGAGAGATATTACACGAAGTCCTTGGCCAAGGCATGAGATTTACTGGTAGGTATTCCACTAGTATCTCAGGGTGTTCTAGGCTACAATCCGACACGACTTGTACCGCTTTTGGGGGTCTGACTTTTACCAACCCCCTAGGCCCGCCATGCGATACTCATAGACGAACGGACCGGACTATACGGATATTGTCACTGACAGGCTCAGTAGGGTGTCAAGATGAGTTCGCTCATCGACGTCCCTTTTGGTCAATACCTGGTAGCCCGTTACGTATGGCTAATACATCTGACGAGCTAGTGGTTAAATCCACAGCCAAAGTATTGACGGGTCTTTAGAGTCCTCCACAGACAGTTTCTCAAGTTTCGGGCGAAACGCTGTAGAAGCCGTATGGAGATATGGCAGGGTTCGATCTTATCCGTGCGGTATTGCACGGATCATGATCGGACTGATAATACTAGCGGGCTTTGGTTTAAGCCAGATCCTAGTATTTTACAGTGTAGATTTTGTCTCATTGCATTTTTATTCTGTCGGAATACAAATGCGGGTATGTTTATACAGTCGCGGGGTTTTCCTGTAATTTATTACGGGATCAGTTTTTTGAAATTGCCAGTTTGCATTCCGTTTCGGCCATATTTCCTTTCTTCCTTTCTTTGGCTGAAAATTGATGGAGGGGCTAATTTTCATATTTGCAAATTAGCATTGTGGAGGGGGTTTCTTGTAAATGGATGATTATGATGGTTCAAGCATCTTTTCTTTTTCCCTCATCATTTTCCTTGCATTAATGGTGATGGATTTTGATAAGATTGATATGGCTTTGGAGTGACACTTTTTTCTCATTATCATACCATTTCTTCTCTTGAATTATTGATTCATTTTTTTCCCTCCACCATGGGGTCATGGCCGGCCACTTAGAGAGAGAGGGAGATGAGGATTCATTTTTGTGGGGAGAAAATCATTCATCTCATATTCTTAGCTTGGCACAAAAATTCCATAGCACATTTCCTTAGTTGATTTCTCCACTCATTCAATGGCAACTTCAACAACCTCTTTGAGACAAACCTTACTACACTTAGCCTACAGCATCCTTAGGCACGTCGGCTTGCCAACTTCATGTCCGAGTTGCCTCAGTCCAGAGGTGGGAGCCCGTAAAAGAACCCGGCGATGTGGTGCCCGTTCCGACGAGGAGATGAAGAATGGAGATTCCGCGAGGAGATCGGGATGGAGGACGAAGACCGAAGGACACGGATCGCTCGGTATAGCTTTCTTCCCATTTTCTAGTTTGCTGGCATTAGGTTAACGGCCCGATCAGGGTTTTTAGTACGCGGTAGCTCCAGTTTCTAGTTTGAAAAAGTTCTCGATTCCGCATTTTTCTCTCCGAAAGACGGCCGGGGCGCTACCGTAGACTTACAGGCTGTGGGACAGACCTTCTCCCCTCCTGGGATGAGAAGCGAATACACTAGTCTACTCTGGAGTATCGATGCCCTGTCTCGATAGTCCTATGACCAGGGACCTGTATAAGGATGTGCTTACCGACTACCCAGCCCCCACTAGGGTGACTGCCATCATAACGCTGGTAGTCAAGCAAAAGATCCTAAGGGCTCTATCAATATTTATTAGCAACCTGTCAAAAGAAACACATACACATTGTTAAGATAGATACAAACCAAGTAGCATACTACCATATTGAGTAAGAATGTCAATCCGTGTATATATCCCAAGCTTCCAAAATTTAATATGCAAACTAGTACTATACAATAATGGCCTCTAGGGCATATCACACTAACAATCTCCCACTTGCACTAAGGCCATGTGCTGGCATATCGCAGACCTATCATCTCGAATAGCCTCTCGAACTGCGTCTAAGGAATGGCCTTTGTGAATGGATCTGCAGTGTTATTTTCTGTAGAAACCCTCCAAACCTCGATCTCCCGGCGATCCACGATCTCCCTGATCAGATGATACCGCCTTAAGATGTGTCTGGACTTCTGATGGGACCTGGGTTCTTTTGCTGAAGCTATAGCCCCGTTGTTGTCACAATACAGAGGTATTGGATCAACAATGGACGGAACCACCTGAAGTACTGTCAAGAACTTCCTCATCCAGACGGCTTCTTTTACGGCATCAGATGTTGCGATATACTTCACTTCCATCGCCGAGTCAACAACCGTTTCCTGTTTGGAACTCTTCCAACACACCGCCCCTCCATTGAGAGTAAAGACATAACCCGACATGGATTTGGAGTCATCCTTGTCACTCTGGAGGCTAGAGTCAGCAAAGGCCTCGATCTAGACGTCTTTTCCGCCATAAACCAAAAACATATCCTTAGTCTTTCTTAGGTACTTCAGAATGTTCTTTATCGCTATCCAGTGCTTCTCCCCAGGGTTTGACTGATACCGGCTTACTACACTCAGTGCATAAGCTACATCCTGAAAGGTTCCTAGGCACCCTAATGAGGTCTCACAAGGCATCAACCATGCCAATTTCAAATTTAAACGGTGCCGAGAAGCCCTAGAACGGATCGTTGGCTAGATTTCTAGGCGAAAAGCAAACTAGTTAACAACTTAACTAAGAGATACGGAAATACAACCTTTGTAGATCCGGTCCTCCACCTCCACGGCTCCGAGATGAGGTCCTCTTCGCTGTCCAAATCAAATCCGGGCTCTAGCGTCGGCTTCATCGGAGAATGTACGGGCTAGGTCATCGACGACGTGCCGAAGATGATCTACGTCGAGGCATCGCTAAATCAAGCTCCGACTTCACCAAGTCAAGAAACTTGTGAAGTAAACACACTCTACTACTTGGCAAGAGGTAGAGGATGAAGAAATAGGAAGTGGGTAGACTTTAGTTTTGGATTTCTCACTCATTTCCATCAATCACCATTGATGGAGCTTGCTTTCTTCAAGTGAAGAAAGGAAGAAGAAGATGAATCTTGTTATGATAAGTTATTTTCAAAATAGAAAATAAAAGGAATGCTTATCATAATCTAACCATGGTGAAGTGTAGAGTGGTTAGGGTTAAGCATGAGACAAAATGGTGACTAAGTCAAAGCTTCATGAAGCTTCAACATGCAAGTCCAAAATTAGCCACCATTTCATTTCTTTATGCTTAATGTTTTTCCAAAATAAATAAATGAATAAATAATGGATAAAACAAAACCCTAATTTCCAACTTAACCATGGTTTAATTCTTTACACTTAACCAAAAAGCATGCATCATCAAACATGATACAAACATGTGCATAAAAGTATATCACATATACAACTTGCACAATCCAAGTGAGAAAATCCATTTAAAGTGAACCATTACTAGTTAATGCAAAGTAATATATCAAATATATAATTATACATTAAATCATTAAATCAACACTTGATTCAATGATCCGGTCATGTCGCACACAACCGACTAGTATACAATGTATCGGCTTATCGAATCAACGCTTGAATCGATAACTAGGTTATATCGCATACAACCATTCGATACATTCATCGCGAGAATGGAATACGATATCACATACACGCATTATTCTCGGTCCCGCACATATCTCATATGCGCTCCTATTTCGTTTCGCTTGAGCCAGGAAACCTCTCTGTAGGACTCTAAAGACTCGTCAATACGCCGGCAGCAGGTGATGATCATATCAACACTCACAAGCCGCAAGCGGTCTGCTAAACGTAACGGCCACCCGGGTATTGAGCGACCAGAAGATCGACGAGCAAGTCCGCTCACACTCCAGTGAATCCAACCAGTAACACTACCGTACAGTCCGGTCTGATCGTCTGATATGTCGCATATCTCGCCTAGGGGTGGTAAACGTCAGACCCCAATAGCTCGATAAGTCGTGTCGATATGAGGTCTATAACAATTCGAGAAACTACTGGTAACACTTACCAGTAAATCTCAGCAACCCTGGCCAGGGATTTCCTGTTATAGCCAATCGAACACAGCGCAACATCAACCCCCTATACCGGGAGAGACGAATCCCCTCCTATCGCTCATTGCCTCCATGTGATTCGGGACTGTACCCAAAAACCACCGTTTTGCACGCCCTCTTGGACGTGGTAAGATGGAAATCAAAGCACAGTGGGAACCACACAAGACTCTATGACGATCTCGGGTCAACAGAATACTCTGTACCAGTGTCACCAGAGAACTGCCATCTGACGTGAGGTATAATACCATCTGGGAGTTCTCGGCGAGTCCGTCCAGTGTACCCAGTCTCTACTGAGCACCCGTATATCATCTCTGATGTCAAACACCAATGGATATGGGATCATCCATCGCCCATCTGTATGGGTCGAGAAGGTATACGCTAGTCTACCTGGTATATCGATGCCCCGTCTCGATACACCCACGACTAGGGACTTTGAAGGATGTACTTATGGACTACCATGTCCCTACTAGTATGATCCGCATCATAGTCCAGGTAGTCAAGTACACATCCTATGTGCTTTACCAACATGTAACAGAGAGACAATCAATGTACACGTTAAGGTAAAGAGTAACCAGATAGCATACTATCATGTCGAGCAAGAAAGTCCTCCCTATATATGTCCCAGCATCCACTACAATATACATCCTATGTACAGTAATGGCCTCTAGGGCATACATATAACTAACAATCTCCCACTTGCACTAGGGCCATCTGTAGCAGTGGTCGTAGTATCTCATACTCAACCATCCCATGAAAGTCTCTCTCTGGGAATAGGCCTTCGTGAGTGGATCCGCTGCGTTATCCTCTGAGTCTACTCTCCTTGCCTCGATCACCCTGGAGATCAAGCATCTCCATGATCAGGTGATACTGCCTTAGAATAAGTCTGGATCACTGATGGGACTGGCGTTCCTTGGCACAAGCCACAACTCCATTGTCTCACAATGGTAGGAACATAGTTCATCTTATGAACCATTATACATCCAAACAGCTTCTTTGGTAGCTTCTTAAGTAGCGATGTATCCTGCCTTTATCGTCTAGTATGTCACGGTATCTAGCTTGGAACTCTTCCAACATACCGTCCCTTTACTGAGGGTAAAGACAATGCCTGCGACTGACATTCAGTCGTCTTTATCACCCTGGAACCTTTCCAGTGATTCTCCCCAGGATCAACTGATACCATCTCACTACATCTAGTGAGTAGCCTAACATCCATTTAGATCTATCTCATAGATCCAAAATCCAGGATTTAGTAGGCATCATTTTGATCCTATACGGAGAATCTTTGTGATAAACGGAGATTGATCGAGCATAGCATAAGAAACTCCTTTCTTATCAAGAGTATGTCATCCACGTACTCTACGAGGATCGTCACCATACTCCCTACTACCTTTTTGTTTATACAAGGTTCATCTACCATTTTAATGATGTCAAACTCTTTGACTACCACATCAAAACAGATGTTCCAACTCCGCGATGCCTGTTTTATCCTATAAAACATCTTACACACGTTTCCGCTGCTCCCACTGTCTACGAAGCCCTCTGGCTGTGTACTTATAGACGCACTCTTCTAAAACATCATTTAGAAAAGCTGTCATGACACCCAACCACCAGATATCGTAGTCATGGTATGTAGCCGTGGCAAGTAGTATCTGGATGGACTTAAGCATAGGCACTGGAAAAGGTTTCATCATTATCCACGCCTGGTCGATGACGAAAACCTTTAACAAGTCTAGCTTTGAAAGTCTCAACCTTTCCATGTACACCAAGTAATCTTCACAAGATATACTTGCTCCTGATGGGGATTTAACCTTTCAGATATCGCAACCAAAGTCCATACTTTGTTGGTGTATAAGGATTCCATCTCAGATCGATAAACATCCAGCCATTCTTATAGAGTCTCACTCCTGATGGCCAGCTCGAAACTAGTTAGGTCATCATCTCATGACGCAATCCTCGCTCCCACTGTCATAGAGAAACCGAAGTTTCTCTCAGGTGGGTGAGGAACCCTACTAGATCGGCAGAGAGGCTGAGGTTCGTTGGAATCTACTGAATCCTTGATTCTATCAAATCATCAGCTGCAATCTGTATAGCTGGAACATTTCCAGTTCTACATAACAGATCTTGCCTCGAGCTTGTCCGGATTTTGCCTTTAGACATAGCCCGGACAACCCCAAATCTTAACTGACTTAAGATATGGGCTCTTCCCTTTCTATATCTCATATGAAGCGGTAGGCAACTGATTTGATTCGAACCCTATTCAATAGGTATGCAACTTCATAAGTGCATAACTCCCAAAAGGAAATAGGTAACTCAGTAGTACTCATCATAGAGCACACCATATCAAATAGGGTGTATCTGCTCCGCCCCGACATACCATCGTGCAATGGTATATACGGAGGAGTAATGCTGAGAGAGAATCTCATTCTCCTTTAGAATAGTCCAGTATTTCCGTGCTCAAGTATTCTCCTCTTTGATCTCATCATAGGACATAATACTTATACTATTATTTTGGTTCTCTACTTCTAACTTATATTCTGTGAATATCTCAAAAGGTTCGGACTTGTGTTTTAACAGGAACATAGGTCTGAAACTCAAAAGATCATCAGAGAATGTAATGAAGTACAAAGAACCAGTCTTGGCATATGTAGACAGGGGACCTACATACATCAACATGTATCATCCCAAGAGTTCACTAACTCTTTCTCTGTTTCCAATAAACAGAGCTGTGGTCATCTTATCTCTGTGACATGACTTGCAAGTTTCATAAGATGTAAATTCAAACTAATTTAAATATGCATCTAAATGTAACTTCAGCTAGCCGGGTCGCATTGATATGACCTAGTCTACAATACCTCAAGAAGGATTCGTTCATTTCTGAACTCTTCCTCTTGTGTGTGTTCCATATACTAAGAACTGTAGTTTGATTTAGAACAACAACACTTTTAGATAACGTGCCTGAACCGATCAACTTTTGATATAGGAAATGTTCAAAACATTATCCAACAATACAGAATTATATCCTTTCTTTACTAATAAAGTGACTGATATGATTTTGTATATGAGGCTCGGTATCTAATAACATTCGTTCAGAATCAATGTATTAGTAATACAGGGTGACAGTGACCAACAGACTTGGCTGCAACTCTTGCCCCGTTTTCTGCCTCATGAAACTTATCACCCGTTCTCAGTATTTCTACCCTTTTGTAGCCCTATGTAACAGATTACATATCTGGCATCCTGATCCGGTATCATATACCTAGGATGCGGAGGATACTGAGAAACAGTTCTGTATAATGAACACACCCGAAGATGATGCATCAGCATGCACTCTCTTCGTTTGGGCGGCACGGGAAATCTGGTATTCCCCAATTTCCTGCTCTGTCTTATAACAATTATAAGTTGGAGCGGGATCAACGTTCCCCAGCTCAGTATAACAAGCGGGTTCGGTCAATAATCCGTATTATTATCTTGATTAAGGCGTGATATGGTCGCTACCAGGAGAGAGAGAGAAGAAAACACTCAGCGTGCGCTCTTGCAAGAATAGATTGGTTATTATTTTATCTAATCAGGATGGCTCCCACTGCTTTTTATCAAATCTGTAAGTCCATATTGCGACCCCCGGTACTTACGGGGAGGCGGAAACGGTATAAAAAAACGAATTTTTATCGCAAGAGGCAACATGGACTAAACTATGTCGGGATCGTTAACTAAACTAAAACTTGTTAACAAGCTAAAGAGAGTTAGCTACTATGGAGGATGGTTATACCTAAACTTGAACTCCTTCTCTTCTTGTTGTTGTTCTTCTTTCTTGTTCTTTGTAGAAGCTTGAATGGTTCTCTTCTCGTCGCCTTCTTCTTGCCGAAGATAGATCCACCTTGAAGGTTCGACCTTTGGGCTCTTCCTCGATCTTTGAGTGAACTAGGGTTTCCGGCTTGCTAAACCTTCATCCTAGAATGAGTAGAGAGTGATTAGGGTTTGCTTTTCTATCTAAAGAGAATGATTCTCAACACATGAGAAGGTTTCTCTTTTCAAGAGGAAGAAGAAGATGAAATGAGGAGAGAGAGTGAGAATGATAGAATGAGCTCAATTATTTCTTTCTTGCAACCATATTGCAAAAGAAATGAATTATCTAAATGATAATAATTGAAATAAGAATAGTTGATGGTTATTTTGGAATGACCACTATCATACCTCTTTTAATGAAGTGTAAGCATGAATCAAGGAAGACTTTCAAGGCATAAAAAGTGGTCAATGGTCAACAAGTCAACCAAGGTCAACAAGTCAACAAGAAAAACAACCATAACATAATTCTTATTTAATTACTATTATTAATAGATAATATACAAATCCATTAGGGTTTGGAAAATGATAACTGTCAACTGTGCATACGCACCCGATCCGAAACCCTAATGAAAAACCTCATTCTCCGCCTCAAGCAACTGTGCATACACACCTGCATTCTCGTTCCGAGGAACAAGAATACCAAGATATAAAAGCAACCCCCAAAACATATACCAGTATCTGGCTCAAACCAGAGCCTGCCAGTATAATCCGTCCGGACTCCAAAACGTGCACAAGTGCGCGGATGAGAACGAACCCTGTCGCAAAACCATGCGACCTCTACTCTGTTTTGCCCAGAGGCGAATACCCTCTGTGTGGGACTCTAAAGACTCGACACTACGCTGGCAGTGGGTTTAACCACAGACCGCAAGCGGCACTAGCTGTGCGTAACGGTCCCCAGGTAGATGCCGACAAGAAGGCTGACGAGGTGAAACCCCATCTGAACTCCTACTGAGTCTGAATGTGACATTCTCCGTACAGTCCGGTCTGTTCGTCTGATACATCGCATGGCGGGCCTAGGGGGCGGTAAAACGTCAGTCCCCCAATAGCGGTACAAGTCGTGTCGGAGTGAAGCCCAAAACACCCTGAGATAACACTGGAAACCTACCAGTATATCTCGCTTGCCCTGGCCAGGGACTACTCGTGTAATGGCTCTCCTAGACACAGCGCGATGTCAACCCCCAATACCGGGAGAGACGAATCCTGTCTAACCGTCACTGCCTCCAAGTGCTTCGGGACTGCACCCAACCACCACCTGTTTGCACGACTCCTTTGAGCCGTGGTAGGGTAGTGATCAAAGTGCAGTGGGAACACACTCGAGGCGAAGTGTCAGTGTCAAGTCAGCGGACTAAGCTGTACTCATGTCACCTGGGAACTGATAACTGACGATAGGTATAATACCAACCTGTCAGTTCCCGACGAGTCCTGTCCAGTGTACTCGTAACCCAACGAGCACCCGTATACTATCTCCAGTACGACGTACTGATGGCTGTGGGACAGACCATCTCCCACACTGGGATGAGAAGCGCATACGCTAGTCTACTCCGGAGTATCGATGCCCTGTCTCGATAGTCCTACGACTAGGGACCTGTATAAGGATGTGCCTATAGATTACCCAGCCCCCACTAGTGTGACTGCCATCACAACGCTGGTAATCAAGCAAAGATCCTAAGGGCTCCACTAATGCGTATAAGTGATATACTGAAATAAACACAAGTACACATTGAAGTAGAAACAAACCAAGTAGCATACTACTATATTGAGCAAGATTGTTTATACAAGGTGAATATCCCAAGCTTCCATCAAGTAATATACAAACTAGTATGATACAGTAATGGCCTCTAGGGCATATACACTAACAATCTCCCACTTGCACTAAGGCCATGTACTGGCGTATCGAAGACCTATCATCTCGATCAGCCGCTCGAACTGAGTCTGGGGTAGGGCCTTGGTGAATGGATCTGCAGTGTTCTCTTCTGAAGCAACCCTCCGAACCTCGATCTCCTTGCGATCCACGATCTCCCTGATCAGGTGATACCGCCTCAAGATGTGCCTGGATCTCTGATGGGACCTGGGTTCCTTTGCTAGAGCTATAGCCCCGTTGTTGTCGCAATACAGAGGTACTGGGTCAACAATGGACGGAACCACCTGAAGTTCTTTTAAGAACTTCCTTATCCAGACAGCTTCTTTTGCGGCATCAGATGCAGCGATGTATTCCGCTTCCATAGTCGAGTCTGCAACGGTTTCCTGTTTGGAACTCTTCCAACACACCGCCCCTCCATTGAGGGTAAAGACAAAACCCGACATGGACTTGGAATCATCCTTGTCACTCTGGAAGCTGGAGTCAGCAAAGGCCTCAATCTGGAGGTCTTTTCCGCCATACACCAAGAACATCTCCTTAGTCCTCCTCAGGTACTTGAGAATGTTCTTTACCGCAATCCAATGTTTCTCCCCAGGGTTTGACTGATACCGGCTTACTACACTCAGTGCATAAGCTACATCCGGTCTGGTACACAACATCGCATACATTATAGAGCCTACCGCAGAAGCGTAGGGTATAATAGACATGCGATCCCTCTCCAAATCAGTCTTGGGAGACATCTCTTTAGAGAGGGTGATCCCGTGACAAGCCGGTAGGTTACCGCGCTTGGAATCTTCCATACTGAATCTTTTCAGTACGGTGTCGATGTACCTGGACTGTGAAAGTCCTAATATCCTCTTGGATCTATCACGATGGATCCGGATCCCCAGGATGTAAGAGGCATCACCCAGGTCTTTCATGGAGAATCTGTGTGACAAGAAACCCTTGACAGATTGTAGCATAGGAATGTCATTTCCTATTAAGAGAATGTCATCCACGTATAAAACAAGGAATACTACAGTTCTCGCTACAAATCTACTATAGATGCATGGTTCATCTGGATTTTTGATAAAGTCAAATTCCTTGACCGTCTCATCAAAACAGATGTTCCAACTCCGCGATGCCTGCTTTAGTCCATAAATGGACTTAAGCAACTTGCACACCTTTCCGCTGCTCCCACTCTGAATGAAACCCTCCGGCTGATCCATATAGACACACTCCTCTAAATTTCCATTTAGAAAAGCGGTTTTTACGTCCATCTGCCAAATCTCATAATCGTGGAAGGCAGCAATGGCAAGAAGGATCCGAATGGATTTCAGCATAGCCACTGGAGAAAAGGTTTCGTCGTAGTCCAAGCCAGGTCTTTGACGGAAACCCTTTGCTACAAGTCTAGCTTTATAGGTCTCAACCTGTCCATCTACACCAATCTTCCTTTTGAAGATCCACTTGCATCCTACGGGTTTTACCCCGTCTGGAGCAATGTCTAACGTCCATACTTTGTTGGTGTACATGGACTCCATTTCGGTCCGCATTGCATCCAGCCATTTTACCGAGTTAATGCTCTGAACGGCCTGCTGGAAGCTAGTAGGCTCATCATAGTCTATGATGCAATCCTCTCTATCCCCGTCTATGAGAAAACCGTAGTATCTCTCGGGCGGATGAGACTGCCTACTACTTCTACGGAGCGGCATAGGAATGTCCTGTTCATTTGAACCTTCTGGTTCCACTAAGCTTTCAGTAATAGTCCGTGGTTCTGGAATTTCTTCCAGTTCTACTGTGCTCCCACTTATCTGGTTTTCCAAAAACTCAGTTTCCAAGAAGTAGGCATGACGAGAAACAAGGACTTTTTGTTCCTCTTCACAGTAGAAGAAATATCCCTTGGAGTTCTTTGGATATCCCACGAACTTACACTGTACTGAACGCGCCTCGAGCTTGTCCGCATGCTGCTTTTTAACAAAAGCTGGACATCCCCAAGTCTTGATGTGACTGAGATGGGGTCTCTTCCCACACCACATCTCATATGGTGTAGTAGGCACAGTCTTAGTAGGAACTCGGTTTAAAAGGTACGCAGCTGATTCTAGTGCATACCCCCAGAATGATCGCGGTAACTCAGCGTTACTCATCATGGACCGTACCATATCCAATAGGGTCCGGTTCCTTCTCTCCGATACACCGTTATGTTGCGGGGTGTATGGAGGAGTAAGCTGAGAGAGAATCCCATTCTCTTTTAAATAATTCAGGAACTCGGTACTTAAGTATTCTCCACCTCGATCCGATCTTAGAATCTTGATACTTTTGCCGGTCTGTTTTTCTACTTCATTCTTAAATTCCTGGAATTTTTCAAAAGCTTCGGACTTATGTTTCATTAAGAAGACATAACCGTATCTTGAAAAATCATCCGTAAAAGTAATGAAGTAAGAATAACCGCTTCGCGCATGTGTAGACATTGGACCGCACACGTCACTGTGTACGAGTCCCAAGAGCTCGCTCGCTCTTACTCCGTGTCCAGTGAACGGAGTCTTTGTCATCTTTCCTTTGAGACAGGATTGACAAGTGGCATATGATTGATATTCGAACGGATCCAAATATCCTTCTGTATGTAACTTAGTCAACCTTCTCTCATTGATGTGACCCAGTCTACAATGCCATAAGAAAGTCTGATTAATATCTGGTGACTTTCTTTTGTGTGTATTCTGGACATTGAAAATCTGTGGTTGGTTTAATACGTATATACCATTGCTCAATGTACCTGACCCAATCAGAACTTGATTATGGTGAATGTTAACAACATTACTTACAAACGCAAATTCATAACCTTCTTTAGAAACCAAAGATACAGAAATGATATTACAAGTTGCGTTGGGTACAAAAAAGCAATTACGCAAAACCAAAACATGTCCATCTGACATTCCTAGGTGATAGTCCCCCACGGCTTTAGCATCCATGCTAGCTCCGTTCGCAACTCTGAGGGTCATGTCACCTTCCTTCAAAAACCTACGGTTTCTCAACGCCTGCAAAGAATTACAGATATGAGATCCTGATCCGGTATCCAATACCCAGGAAGTAGAGTTTATAGAAAGACAGTTTTCAATAACATACACACCTGAAGCTGAAGCTGCAACCTGCTTCAGTTCCTGTGTCCTGGCTTTCCAAGCCCTGCAATCTTTTTTCCAGTGTCCACTCTTGTGACAATAGAAGCATTCCTCTTTACCAACAAGCTTCCCCGCTATCTTTGTTGCCTTTTCCTTTCCCTTCGCACCCACTTTACTAACACCGCCTCTTGGTTTGGCGGGGGCTTTCTTCTTCTTTCCCTTGGCTTTCGCCTTGGACCTAGAAGAAGAAGATCCTCCTACAAACAAAGTGGATGTATCCCTACCCTTCTGTAGGGTGCCCTCTGCGCTCCTCAGCAGGTTGAGGAGTTCTGAAAGTTCAACTTCCTTTTCTTGCAAGTTGAAATTCAGTATGAACTGGGCGTAAGTGGATGGAAGAGACTGGAGAATTATATCCGTGTAAAGTTCACTATCCAACGTGGTCCCAAGTTCCGCGAGCTCCTCAGTGTAGCCAATCATCTTAAGCACGTGGTCCGCTACCGATGATCCGACGGCCAACTTTGTCGAAAATAACTTCTTCGACACTTCGTATCTTGCGATACGAGACTGCTCTCCATACAGTTCTTTTGTATGAAGAAATATGGATTCCAAATCCATATTCTCGTGCCTCCTCTGATGGTCATTGTCCATCGAGGCAAGTACGAGGCATCTGGCCTTCGCGCTGTCAATCTCCCAAGTCTTACGGATTTCCTTATCCGCGACGCTGGAGGTGGGACCTGGGACGGGGGGAGCTTTGCTGGTAAGAAGATACCCCAGCTTGTCGTAAGAGATTGCCAATTTGACATTCCTGAGCCAATCTTTGTAGTTTGGCCCTGTCAATATGTTTTTATCTAGAAGTAACTTAAGTCCAGTCATTTCGATTTGGTCGCTGCAGGGGGAGAGAAGAAACACTTAGCACGATGCTCTTGCAAGTTTAGAATGGTTTTTAATTTGTCTAAACAGGATGGCTCCCACTGTCTCTCGAATCCCTCCTCAAACCACAAAGGAAGAATTAGCCGGGATCAATCCCACCGTACAATACTTGCTTAACCGTTCAGCCAGGCCAGTGTCGGTACTTCGAGGGAGGTTTTCCAACGCTTTCGCGAAGTTCCTTAATTTAAGAACCTCTTTTCCCTGGGGGCGTAGCCCCGCTAACACCTTTCTAGGCACCTACTAGGTTTATAGCATTGATCGTTTAGTGAGAAATTTCCCGAGGAGTAGCATATACTCACAGTAGGATCGGGATCCAAATATCATCGCGTGACGAAAATGAAGGAATCCTACCATAATCATCACACTCCAAATGGTATGCAAATCTAGCAAGTTTCAGTACTTATGAAACTCCCGATGTGGATTTTTGCCCCATGCTCTTATGACCTTGACTTTGGCCAACAAATCATAAGTCACATGTCAAGTTCTTCCCGTCGTTATCCAGGTTAATTTGAATCCACCCGTACATACCCTTGACTTTGGCCAACAAGGCAGTACGACTGTTCCAAATCAACGCATCTATCTATGCTGCACATGAATATCCAATAGCTACCAATCACTATGCCTTGACTTTGGCCAACAAACACAGCTTGAATACTATTGACTATTTATGTGAAACGACGGAGGGCTACGAATGGTTTTGGCGAAACCGTGAACGTAGTGAACTTGATATAATCGATGGAACGAGATAGCTTTTAGAAGGAGTGGCTCAAGCTCCGCATTTAAAAGTTAGTTTTGAAAAGAACCGAGTGGTTTTTCGAAAGTGTTCCATCGACTTAAACTTGGTTTATTATCTTGCATTAGTTCTTTTAATGCGTGATATTCTTGCATTAGTTCTTTTAATGCGTCCCATCATTTAATTCCTACCATTGCAGAAAACAACCAAAATATGACGTACGCTTATGCCATTCGCATTCGCCACGGGGTCCCGTCATCACTCGTTAGGTTACTTAACTAACGACAGAGCGGGGGCTGGGCTAGCGCGGCTGTAAAACATAAGCAACGCCTAAATAGAAAGCAATGATAGACATTACAGATCACAGATGAATACATTGGATATACTAGCAATCCGCATTCCTTTCGAGCCTGAAACGAAAAGCGGATAACACGGTCGCGGTGAATAGCAAATACCCCACCCAAGACCCCTACGGGTGCGGCAAACTACCCGCCAAGTTCCCGGTAGTTTGTGCACCCCACCATGGGTCTATCCTAGGAGCAAAAACAGTAAAAAGAATTATACAATGACGGCTACAACCCCGACCCGGTTGTGCGGCCAACCAAATAATATAATTACATCAATTTACATTTACAATGAATGAAAGAAAAACAAAAGCTCATCTCACATCCACCCCGGCTATTCACCCGCGACAGTCCAACACATTCATATACACATTCCAGAACATTACAGATCATGTATAACCCCGACTAATCGACTTATAGCGATTAGCCGACGTTCAATACATGCAAACATCACAGATATAACCAACATAGCCAAAGTGCAGTGAAGTTCGGAAAAAAATACGGAATTATAGGACCCCAAAAGTGAATTTCAGTTCTGGAAAATCTGGGTACATATAATATATCTTAAAAATCCCAAAACCAACACAGAAGAACACTGCACGAAAAACGATGCAAAGAAGACACCAACTTGCGGCGGTTCCGCGGCCAGATGAGTAGGTGAGGCCGCGGAAGCGCGGCGGTTTGGAGGAAACATGATATCGTTTTTCTTGTGTGTTCTTAGAAAACCCTGAGACGATTTTACAAGTATAAAGTTTTTCATTTTGAGCAGAAAAAATTTCAACAGAAAGTTAGGTTTTCGTTTTTCCGGTTTTGCGATTTTTCGGTTCCGAACTTCGTTACACTTCACTACCAAGCTAGTTTAAGTTTAGTTAGGCTCTGATACCACTGTAAGTCCATATTGCGACCCCCGGTACTTACGGGGAGGCGGAAACGGTATAAAAAACGAATTTTTATCGCAAGAGGCAACATGGACTAAACTATGTCGGGATCGTTAACTAAACTAAAACTAGTTAACAAGCTAAAGAGAGTTAGCTACTATGGAGGATGGTTATACCTAAACTTGAACTCCTTCTCTTCTTGTTGTTGTTCTTCTTTCTTGTTCTTTGTAGAAGCTTGAATGGTTCTCTTCTCGTCGCCTTCTTCTTGCCGAAGATAGATCCACCTTGAAGGTTCGACCTTTGGGCTCTTCCTCGATCTTTGAGTGAACTAGGGTTTCCGGCTTGCTAAACCTTCATCCTAGAATGAGTAGAGAGTGATTAGGGTTTGCTTTTCTATCTAAAGAGAATGATTCTCAACACATGAGAAGGTTTCTCTTTTCAAGAGGAAGAAGAAGATGAAATGAGGAGAGAGAGTGAGAATGATAGAATGAGCTCAATTATTTCTTTCTTGCAACCATATTGCAAAAGAAATGAATTATCTAAATGATAATAATTGAAATAAGAATAGTTGATGGTTATTTTGGAATGACCACTATCATACCTCTTTTAATGAAGTGTAAGCATGAATCAAGGAAGACTTTCAAGGCATAAAAAGTGGTCAATGGTCAACAAGTCAACCAAGGTCAACAAGTCAACAAGAAAAACAACCATAACATAATTCTTATTTAATTACTATTATTAATAGATAATATACAAATCCATTAGGGTTTGGAAAATGATAACTGTCAACTGTGCATACGCACCCGATCCGAAACCCTAATGAAAAACCTCATTCTCCGCCTCAAGCAACTGTGCATACACACCTGCATTCTCGTTCCGAGGAACAAGAATACCAAGATATAAAAGCAACCCCCAAAACATATACCAGTATCTGGCTCAAACCAGAGCCTGCCAGTATAATCCGTCCGGACTCCAAAACGTGCACAAGTGCGCGGATGAGAACGAACCCTGTCGCAAAACCATGCGACCTCTACTCTGTTTTGCCCAGAGGCGAATACCCTCTGTGTGGGACTCTAAAGACTCGACACTACGCTGGCAGTGGGTTTAACCACAGACCGCAAGCGGCACTAGCTGTGCGTAACGGTCCCCAGGTAGATGCCGACAAGAAGGCTGACGAGGTGAAACCCCATCTGAACTCCTACTGAGTCTGAATGTGACATTCTCCGTACAGTCCGGTCTGTTCGTCTGATACATCGCATGGCGGGCCTAGGGGGCGGTAAAACGTCAGTCCCCCAATAGCGGTACAAGTCGTGTCGGAGTGAAGCCCAAAACACCCTGAGATAACACTGGAAACCTACCAGTATATCTCGCTTGCCCTGGCCAGGGACTACTCGTGTAATGGCTCTCCTAGACACAGCGCGATGTCAACCCCCAATACCGGGAGAGACGAATCCTGTCTAACCGTCACTGCCTCCAAGTGCTTCGGGACTGCACCCAACCACCACCTGTTTGCACGACTCCTTTGAGCCGTGGTAGGGTAGTGATCAAAGTGCAGTGGGAACACACTCGAGGCGAAGTGTCAGTGTCAAGTCAGCGGACTAAGCTGTACTCATGTCACCTGGGAACTGATAACTGACGATAGGTATAATACCAACCTGTCAGTTCCCGACGAGTCCTGTCCAGTGTACTCGTAACCCAACGAGCACCCGTATACTATCTCCAGTACGACGTACTGATGGCTGTGGGACAGACCATCTCCCACACTGGGATGAGAAGCGCATACGCTAGTCTACTCCGGAGTATCGATGCCCTGTCTCGATAGTCCTACGACTAGGGACCTGTATAAGGATGTGCCTATAGATTACCCAGCCCCCACTAGTGTGACTGCCATCACAACGCTGGTAATCAAGCAAAGATCCTAAGGGCTCCACTAATGCGTATAAGTGATATACTGAAATAAACACAAGTACACATTGAAGTAGAAACAAACCAAGTAGCATACTACTATATTGAGCAAGATTGTTTATACAAGGTGAATATCCCAAGCTTCCATCAAGTAATATACAAACTAGTATGATACAGTAATGGCCTCTAGGGCATATACACTAACAAAATCTTCCTTCAAACCCTAAAAGGAAAGAGTAGCCGGGATTAATTACACACTACAAGTTCGCCAATCTTTCAGCCAGGCCAGTGTCGGTACTTTGAGAGAGGCCCCCCATGCTTTCGCACGAACCTAATTAATGTAAACCTCGTTTTCCCAGAGGCGTAACCCCGTTGACACCTTTCTAGACACCTACTTGATCGGCTAATTGTAATGTATAAAACTCTCCCAGGAGTAACTCTTACTCGCAGCGGGTATCGGGATCCAACTATCTCATAGAAGGTATGCAATCTCATTGCAAATTTCAACACTTGAAATTCCCGATAATATTTTGCCCCTAACGTGCTATGACCTTGACGAAAGCCAACAAACCATAGCCCGCTAGTCAAGTTCAACCCGTACATTTCTTGATCGAATTAAACCCACCCACACGACCCTTGACGAAAGCCAACAAAGCCGCACGACTACCCTAATCCAATCGCATCGTATGCTGCAGATAAGCAGCATATAGCTACCGCACACTGCACCTTGACGAAAGCCAACAAATGCAGCACGAATACTATATACAACTTATCTGAAATGACGGAGGGCTACGACAGGTTTTTCTGAAAACCTATTGCGTAATGAACTTGATATCGTTGTAGGATCGAATAAATTTTGAAATGGAGTGTTTTTGAGGCTTTTCTAGTTTTGCTAAAGGAGTCACTCCCGGTGAAGGGATCGTCGGTCCTTTCCTCGTCGAATGAGGTGCGGGATATATCATATATATCACTGTGCAAAGCAAAAACACTTAAAAGCAATCAAAAGATAAACCGAGTGTGTAGCATCTGCCAGTTATTGCTAAAGGAGTCACTCCCGGTGAAGGGATCTCGGTCCTTTCCTTATCGAATAAGGTGCAGGATATATCATATATACCTCTGTGCAAAGCAAGAACTGTAGCTACCTGTTTTATTTTGAAATTTGATTCTACAACATCTTAGGTTTCTTTTATTTCATTAATCACATTAATGAAGTCCCATCATTTAAATACCTAAACATCACAGATAAATACGACGTACACTTATGCCATCCGCATTCGCCTCGATGTCCCCTCATGCACCTTTAGGTTAGGTAACTAACGGCAGAGCAGGGCAGGGCTAGCGCGGGTGTAAAACATAAGCAACGTCTATATAATATATCATATATACTATATACTGTATCTATCACAGAACATCACATGATCACATCACAGATATCGCAGCAGAAGAATCATATGAAATATTGGATATACTAGGACGTCCGTGTTTTCAATACGAGCCAGTAGAAAACACGGATTCCACGGTCGTGATGAATAGCCAAACCCACACCCCTAGACACCTACGAGAGCGGCAAGCAACCCTACCAATTCTGGAGTTAGGAGACCCGGACTCGACTCCTCGAGTTGGTCTCCCACTGGACTCCAGAACCCGGTTACTTGTGCCCTCCTCCTTGGGTCTATCCTAGTACGGAAAAGTAAATAATATACAAAGGGTGACAACTTCCGCAACCTGGAAGTGCCCCAATAAAAGAATATTACATACAAGTTTTTACACGAATGAAAATGAAAAACACTCATCTCACATAAAAACCCCCGGCTATTCAAACACGACGATCCAATATAACATATCCAGCAACACATAACTGAAAGGTTCCTAGGCACCCTATAGAGGTCTCACAAGGCATCGAACATGCCATTTTAAAAAATTATGGTGCCGAGAAAACCTAGACTACGGATCGTCGCTAGAATTCTAGGCGAAACTAAAAGCTAGTTAACACTTAACTACAAGTATATGGAAATTACAACCTTTGTAGATCTGGATATCCACCTCCACGGCTCCGCAACGAAGTCTCCTCGCTGTCCATGTTGAACCCCGGGCTCAAGCGTCGGCTTCGTCGGAGAAACGGGTGAGCTAGGTCGCCGGCTTCGTGTCAAAGACGATCTACGTCGAGGCATCGCAAGTACAAGCTCCGACTTCACAAACTTGAGAAACTTGTGAAGTAAACACCCAAAACAACTTGGCAAGAGGTAGAGGGTGAAGAAATAGGAGGTGGGTTCAGTTTAGATTTGGATTTCTCTCACTAAAACTCAAGTTGCCATTGGAGTAGCAAGCTTGAAGAAGAAGAAGAAGATGAGCTAGTTATGATAAGTTCTATTCAAAAGAAAATAGAAAATCAAATACTTATCATAACTTAAACTAGGGTTAAGTGTAGAGAATTAACCATAGTCACTTGGATGGGTTAGGGTTAAGCATGAAGATAAGGATGGTTAGCAAAGTCAAAGCTTCATGAAGCTTCAATATAAAACAAATAAAGCCACCATTCTTATCTTAAACTTATCCAAATAAATGAATAACTAAATAAATGAATAACTAAATATGCAAAACCCTAATTATCATAATAACCATGGTTTAATTCTATTCACTTAACCATATGATCAAGTATCATCAAACATGATACAAAAAGGTGTACACAAAACATATCACATATACAATGTGCACACCAAGTGAGAAAAAACCGTTTAAAGTGAACCAATACTAGTTAATGCAAAGTAATATATCAAATATATAATTATACATTAAATCATTAAATCAACACTTGATTCAATGATCCGGTCATGTCGCACATAACCGACTAGTATTCAATGCATCGATTTATCGAATCAATGATTCGATAACTAGGTCATATCGCATATAACCAATCGAAACATATATCGCGAGAATGAAATGCGGTATCACATACACGCATTATTCTCGGTCCTGCACATATCTCATATGCGCTCCTATTTCGTTTCGCTTGAACCAGGAAACCTCTGTGTAGGACTCTAAAGACTCGTCAATACGCTGGTAGCAGATGATGATCATATCAACCACCCACAAGCCGCAAGCGGTCTGCTAAACGTAACGGCCACCCGGGTATTGAGCGATCAGAAGATCGACGAGCTAGCCCGCTCACACTCCTACGAATCCGACCAGTAACACTTACCGTACAGTCCGGTCTCTTCGTCTGATATGTCGCATATCAAGTCTAGGGGTGGTAAACGTCAGACCCCAATAACCCGATAAGTCGTGCCGATGTTAGGCTCGTAACGGGTCGAGAAACTACTGGTAACACTTACCAGCAAATCTCTGATCAGCCCTGGCCAGGGACTTCCCTGCTACGGCCAATCGAGCACTGCGCAACATCAACCCCCAATACCGGGAGAGACGAAACCCCTCCTATCGCTCATTGCCTCCATGTGACTCGGGACTGTACCCAAAGACCACCGTTTTGCATGCCCTCATGGACGTGGTAAGGTGGAGATCAAAGCACAGTGGGAATCACACAAGACTCTATGACGATCTCGGGTCTACAGACTAACCTGCACAAGTGTCACCTGAGAACTGCCATCTGACGTGAGGTATAATACCATCTGGGAGTTCTCGGCGAGTCCGTCCAGTGTACCCAGTCTCCACTGAGCACCCGTATACCATCTCTGATGTCAAACACCAATGGATATGGGATCATCCATCGCCCATCACATGGGTCGAGAAGCAAATACGCTAGTCTACTCTGGTATATCGATGCCCCATCTCGATACACCCACGACTAGGGACCTTGAAGGATGTACTTATGGACTACCATGTCCCCACTAGTATGATCTGCATCATAGTCCAGGTAGTCAAGTACACATCCTAAGGGCTTTACCAACATGTAACTACAAGACAGTATAAAGAGCCTAGTGTACATGTTAAGATAAAGAGTAACCAGATAGCATACTATCATATTGAGCAAGAAAGTCATCTCTATATATGTCCAAGCATCCAATATAATATACATCATCTGTACAATACTGGCCTCTAGGGCATACATACAACTAACAATCTCCCACTTGCACTAGGGCCAGCTGCTGTAGTATCGCATACCGAACATCCCGAAGAGTCTCTCAAACTGTATCTGGGGAATGGCCTTCGTGAGTGGATCCGCCGTGTTATTCTTCGTGTCAACCCTCCTGACCTCGATCTCCCGGCGATCAACTATCTCCCGGATCAGGTGATACCGCCTCAGAATATGCCTGGACCGCTGATGGGACCTGGGTTCCTTGGCCAAAGCCACCGCTCCATTGTTATCGCAATACAAAGGTATTGGACGCTCAATGGATGGAACCACTCCAAGTTCAGTAATGAACTTCTTGATCCAGACAGCTTCTTTAGCAGCATCGTTGGCAGCGATGTATTTAGCCTCCATCGTCGAGTCTGCCACGGTTTCCTTCTTGGAACTCTTCCAGCTAACCGTCCCTCCGTAAAGGGTAAAGACAAAGCCCGACTGCGACTTAGAGTCGTCCTTATCACTCTGGAAGCTCGAATCGGTAAAGGACTCCACTTGGAGTTCTCCGTTACCATACACCAAGAACATATCTCTAGTCCTTCGCAAGTACTTGAGAATGCTCTTCACAGCTGTCCAGTGATTCTCTCCAGGATCAGCTTGATACCTGCTCACTACACTTAGTGAGTATGCTACATCGGGTCTGGTACATAGCATCGCATACATGATAGAGCCTACCGCCGAAGCATAGGGTATCCCTTGCATGCGAGCTCTCTCCAAATCAGTCTTGGGAGACATCTCTTTGGAGAGAGTGACTCCAGAGATCGTGGGCATATTCCCACGCTTGGACTCTTCCATACTAAAGCTCTTTAGTATGGTGTCAATGTACCTGGATTGGGACAATCCCAAAATCCGTTTGGATCTATCTCTATAGATCCTGATCCCCAATATGCAGGAGGCATCACCAAGATCTTTCATTAAGAATCTTTGTGATAAGAAGATCTTGACCGATTGCAGCATAGGAATATCATTTCCTATCAAGAGTATGTCGTCCACGTACAATACGAGGAAGACAACCTTACTCTCTGCCACCTTCTTGTAGATACAAGGTTCATCTGGATTTTTGACGAAATCAAACTCTTTGATAACGACGTCAAAGCAGATGTTCCAACTCCGCGATGCTTGCTTTAATCCATAAATGGATTTAAGTAGCTTGCACACCTTCCCGCTGCTCCCACTGTCTACGAAGCCCTCTGGCTGAGTCATGTACACGCACTCTTCTAAATCACCATTTAGAAAGGCGGTCTTAACATCCATTTGCCAAATTTCGTAATCATGATAAGCAGCGATGGCAAGCATGATTCGGATGGATTTAAGCATAGCCACTGGAGAAAAGGTTTCGTCATAGTCCACACCTGGTCTTTGACGAAAACCCTTTGCTATAAGTCTAGCTTTGAAAGTCTCCACTTTCCCATCTACACCAAGTTTCTTCTTGAAGATCCACTTGCTCCCAATGGGTTTTACCCCTTCAGGAGCAACGTCCAAAGTCCATACTTTGTTGGTGTACATGGATTCCATCTCGGACCGCATAGCATCCAGCCATTTCACTGAGTCCCCACTCGTGATGGCCTGCTCGAAGCTAGTTGGGTCATCATCCTCCATGATGCAATCCTCACTACCACCATCAATGAGAAAACCGTAGTATCTCTCAGGTGGACGAGGAACCCTACTAGATCGGCGGAGAGGCTGAGGTTCGTCGGGTACTACTAAATCCTCTGGTTCTACCAAGTCCTCTGTTATAGTTTGTGTCGCTGGAACCTCTTCTAGTTCTACCTCAATGCCACCTATCTGTTTCATAAGAAAACCTTTTTCTAAGAAAGTGGCATGCCGAGAAACAAACACTTTTTGTTCCTCGGGATGGTAGAAGATATACCCCTGTGAATTTTTGGGATATCCTACAAACTTAAATAAAACAGATCTTGCCTCGAGTTTGTCCGGATTTTGTCTTTTGACATAGGCTGGACAACCCCATATCTTAACATACTTAAGAGATGGTCTCTTCCCTTTCCATATCTCATATGGAGTGGTAGGCACTGATTTGGTAGGAACCATATTCAATAGGTGTATGGCTGTCTCAAGTGCATACCCCCAGAAGGAAATAGGTAACTCAGCTGTACTCATCATTGAACGCACCATATCTAATAGGGTGCGATTTCTTCGTTCCGATACACCGTTGTGCTGTGGTGTATAAGGTGGAGTAAGCTGAGAGAGAATCCCATTCTCTTTTAGATAATCTTGGAACTCATTGCTCAAGTATTCTCCTCCTCGATCAGATCGAAGGATCTTAATACTTTTGCCCGTTTGGTTCTCTACTTCGTGCTTATATTCTCTGAATTTCTCAAAAGCTTCAGACTTGTGTTTCAATAGGAACACATGCCCGTATCTAGAGAGATCGTCAGTGAATGTAATGAAGTAGGAAGAACCGTTCCTGGCAAGGGTAGACATGGGACCGCATACATCAGTATGTACCAGTCCTAAGAGTTCAGTAACTCTTTCTCCGTGTCCACTAAATGGAGCTTTGGTCATTTTTCCTTTGAGACATGAATGACAAGTATCATAAGATGATAATTCGAACGGATTCAAATAACCATCCTTATGTAACTTAGCCAGTCGTGTCGCATTGATATGACCAAGTCTACAATGCCACAAGAAGGATTCGTTCATTTCTGAACTCTTCCTCTTGTGTGTGTTTTCTATATTGAGGACTGTATTTTGATTTAGAATGAATATGCTATTATGTAGCGAGCCTGATGCAATCAACTTTTGATCTAGGAATATGTTCATAACATTTTCCTTTACTACAAAATTATATCCTTCTTTACTTAATAAAGAAACAGATATAATGTTGCACATCATGTTTGGTATATAATAGCACTCATTCAGAATTATTGTATCACCACTTGGTAATACAAGGTGATATTCGCCAACTGCTTTGGCTGCAATATTTGCACCGTTCCCTACTTGAACGGAATGATCACCCTTTCCCAGTTCTCTACCTTTTCGCAGCCCATGTAACATCTTACATATGTGGGATCCTGATCCGGTATCTAATACCCAGGACGTAGGGTGAACTGAGAAACAGTTCTCAATGACAAACACACCCGAAGATGATGCATCAACATGCATGTTCTCCGTTTGGGCGGTGTGAGAATCCAGATATTCTCCTGTTTCCTGTTCATTCTTATAACACTTATAAGATAGAATGGGTCCAACGTTCCCCTGCACAGTATAACATGCAGGTTCGGTCAATACATCCATATTATTATCTTGATTAAGGCATGAACTGGTCGCTACCTGGAGAGAGAGAGAAGAAAACACTTTAGCGTATGCTCGTGCAAGATCAGATTGGTTATTATCTTATCTAATCAGGATGGCTCCCACTGCTTTTTATCAAATCTTCCTCCAAACCCTAAAAGGAAAGACTAGCCGGGATTAATTACACACTACAGGTTCGCCAATCTTTCAGCCAGGCCAGTGTCGGTACTTTGAGGGAAGTCCCCCGTGCTTTCGCACGAACCTAATTAATGTAAACCTCGTTTTCCCAGAGGCGTAACCCCGTTGACACCTTTCTAGACACCTACTTGATCGGCTAATTGCAATGTGTAAAACTCTCCCAGGAGTAACTCTTACTCGCAGTGGGTATCGGGATCCAACTATCTTATAGAAGGTATGCAATCTCATTGCAAATTTCAACACTTGAAATTCCCGATAATATTTTACCCCTAGTGTTCTATGACCTTGACGAATGCCAAACAACCCATAGTCCACTATTCAAGTTCAACCCGTACATTTCTTGATTGAATTAAACCCACCCGCACGACCCTTGACGAATGCCAAACAACGCCGTACGAATACCCTAATCCAATCTGCATCATATGCATAAGCAGATAAATACTAGTTAGCTACCGTACACTACGCCTTGACGAATGCCAAACTACCGTAGCACGAATACTAAATAGTACTTATTTGAAATGACGGAGGGCTACGCAGGTTTTCATAAAACCATGAGCGTAATGAACTTGATATCGTTGTAGAATCAAATGAAGTTTTAAAATGGAGTGATTTTGAGGTTTTTCTAGTTTTGCTAAAGGAGTCACTCCCGGTGAAGGGATCTCGGTCCTTTCCTCGTCGAATGAGGTGCGGGATATATCATATATATCACTGTGCAAAGCAAAAACTCTTAAAAGCAATCAAAGCCAAACCGAGTGTGTAGCATCTGCCAGTTACTGCTAAAGGAGTCACTCCCGGTGAAGGGATCTCGGTCCTTTCCTCATCGAATAAGGTGCAGGGCATATCACATATACCGCTATGCAAAGCAAGAACTGTAGCTACCTGTTTTATTTTAAAATTTGATTCCACAACATCTTAGGTTTCTTATCTTTCATTAATCACATTAATGAAGTCCCATCATTTAAATACCTAAACATCACAGATAGATATGACGTACACTTATGCCATCCGCATTCGCCTCGATGTCCCCTCGTGCACCGTTAGGTTAGGTAACTAACGACAGAGCAGGGCAGGGCTAGCGCGGGTGTAAAACATAAGTAACATCTATATAATATATCATATATACTATATACTATATCCATCACAGAGTCACAACACAGATATCGCAGCAGAATAAACATATGAAATATTGGATATTCTAGGACGTCCGTGTTTTCAATACGAGCCAGTATAAAACACGGATTCCACGGTCGTGATGAATAGCCAATCCCACACCCCTAGACCCCTACGAGAGCGGCAAGCAACCCTGCCAATTCTAGGGCTAGGAGACCCGGACTCGACTCCTCGAGTTGGTCTCCCACTGGACCCCAGAACCCGGTTACTTGTGCTCCCCTCCTTAGGTCTATCCTAATGCGGAAAAGTAAATAATATACAAAGGGTGACAACTTCCGCTACCTGGAAGTGCCCCAAATAAAAGAATATTACATACAAGTTTTTACATGAATGAAAATGAAAAACACTCATCTCACATAAAAACCCCCGGCTATTCGAATACGACGATCCAATATAACATATCCAGCAACACATAACATCACATGTCATCAACGTAAGTAAGTATGCATACCCCAATTGTCGTTGACGTATAGCAACGAAACCGGCGATATGAACATACTATACTTACGGTCACAGAAAAGAAAGTGTAAAACTACAACAATTGGAATCCGCAATCTCTTTAGACATCGCATGCCTAACAGATATAAATCCCGCATTTTAGTCTCATTATCGAAAACACTTTTCAATATCATATGGGACTAAATTTCTAGATTTATAACATTCATTCAGTTATCACATAACTGTTTGTGAATTCCAATTATTGTATCCAATTCCGGATAAATAGAATATATTAAACTTTCCGATCGAACATTCGAACACCCAAGTTTTCCCGACACCGATCAACACATGAAATAGGTTCAAAAAACATTCACTTCATGCCTCAGTACCAACGGTCCAGCCGTAGAAGGGTCAAGCCAACGCCTCACATGTGGCACGCCGTACTGCCCCAAACCCGAAGGTTCAAAGGGCAGTTCAAGACGGTCACATAATCGAGTTAAGGTTTGTTGTCTTCTAGAGGGACCATTGCGTTACTTGCACTACTTCGAACGTCTTTTAACCACAGAAAAATCCAACACTTGGAATTTTTCGGCAGGGGAAAAGTTGGGTATTTGTATCCAGTCAAACATTTTAACATATTCTACAGTTATCTGGAAAAACACAAAGACGAAATTTGATAATCCGATCGAATCATTGATTCCCTATACAACCCCAGAATACTCTTCTGTAAAGTCACAATAAAAATACCCCAGAAAATACAGCATTGTCTTATATGAGTTACTGTGCAGAAAATATTAAACAAGGGAACAGTAAGGCCGCGGAACCGCGGCACATGCCTAGCATGTGCCGCGTTTCCGCGGCGGAAAAGTTGATTCAGGTCCTCGTATTTAACAGTAATTCACATAACACCCTGCTTGATTTTCTGAATATTTTTAATTGACAAAAATCCGAATTTTTAGAAAAAGTCCAGAGAGCGTTTTAAGGTTTTGGATTTCGGTCCGATCGGGTTTCAAACGTCGTCGGCACTTCGCCTAAGGCTCTAGCTAGTCTCTGATACCAGTGAAAGGTTCCTAGACACCCTATAGAGGTCTCACAAGGCATCGAACATGCCATTTTAAAAAATTATGGTGCCGAGAAACCCTAGACTACGGATCGTCGCTAGAATTCTAGGCGAAACTAAAAGCTAGTTAACACTTAACTACAAGTATATGGAAATTACAACCTTTGTAGATCCGGATATCCACCTCCAAGGCTCCGCAACGAAGTCTCCTCGCTGTCCATGTCGAACCCCGGGCTCAAGCGTCGGCTTCGTCGGAGAAACGGGTGAGCTAGGTCGCCGGCTTCGTGTCAAAGACGATCTACGTCGAGGCATCGCAAGTACAAGCTCCGACTTCACAAACTTGAGAAACTTGTGAAGTAAACACCCAAAACAACTTGGCAAGAGGTAGAGGGGGAAGAAATAGGAGGTGGGTTCACTTTAGATTTGGATTTCTCTCACTAAAACTCAAGTTGCCATTGGAGTAGCAAGCTTGAAGAAGAAGAAGAAGATGAGCTAGTTATGATAAGTTCTATTCAAAAGAAAATAGAAAATCAAATACTTATCATAACTTAAACTAGGGTTAAGTGTAGAGAATTAACCATGGTCACTTGGATGGGTTAGGGTTAAGTATGAAGATAAGGATGGTTAGCAAAGTCAAAGCTTCATGAAGCTTCAATATAAAACAAATAAAGCCACCATTCTTATCTTAAACTTATCCAAATAAATGAATAACTAAATAAATGAATAACTAAATATGCAAAACCCTAATTATCATAATAACCATGGTTTAATTCTATTCACTTAACCATATGATCAAGTATCATCAAACATGATACAAAAAGGTGTACACAAAACATATCACATATACAATGTGCACACCAAGTGAGAAAAAACCGTTTAAAGTGAACCAATACTAGTTAATGCAAAATAATATATCAAATATATAATTATACATTAAATCATTAAATCAACACTTGATTCAATGATCCGGTCATGTCGCACATAACCGACTAGTATTCAATGGATCGATTTATCGAATCAATGATTCGATAACTAGGTCATATCGCATATAACCAATCGAAACATATATCGCGAGAATGAAATTCGGTATCACATACATGCATTATTCTCGGTCCTGCACATATCTCATATGCGCTCCTATTTCGTTTCGCTTGAACCAGGAAACCTCTGTGTAGGACTCTAAAGACTCGTCAATACGCCGGTAGCAGATGATGATCATATCAACCACCCACAAGCCGCAAGCGGTCTGCTAAACGTAACGGCCACCCGGGTATTGAGCGATCAGAAGATCGACGAGCTAGCCCGCTCACACTCCTGCGAATCCGACCAGTAACACTTACCGTACAGTCCGGTCTCTTCGTCTGATATGTCGCATATCAAGTCTAGGGGTGGTAAACGTCAGACCCCAATAACCCGATAAGTCGTGCCGATGTGAGGCTCGTAACGGGTCGAGAAACTACTGGTAACACTTACCAGCAAATCTCTGATCAGCCTTGGCCAGGGACTTCCCTGCTACGGCCAATCGAGCACTACGCAACATCAACCCCCAATACCGGGAGAGACGAAACCCCTCCTATCGCTCATTGCCTCCATGTGACTCGGGACTGTACCCAAAGACCACCGTTTTGCATGCCCTCATGGACGTGGTAAGGTGGAGATCAAAGCACAGTGGGAATCACACAAGTCTCTATGACGATCTCGGGTCTACAGACTAACCTGCACAAGTGTCACCTGAGAACTGCCATCTGACGTGAGGTATAATACCATCTGGGAGTTCTCGGCGAGTCCGTCCAGTGTACCCAGTCTCCACTGAGCACCCGTATACCATCTCTGATGTCAAAAACCAATGGATATGGGATCATCCATCGCCCATCACATGGGTCGAGAAGCAAATACGCTAGTCTACTCTGGTATATCGATGCCCCATCTCGATACACCCACGACTAGGGACCTTGAAGGATGTACTTATGGACTACCATGTCCCCACTAGTATGATCTGCATCATAGTCTAGGTAGTCAAGTACACATCCTAAGGGCTTTACCAACATATAACTACAAGACAGTATAAAGAGACTAGTGTATATGTTAAGATAAAGAGTAACCAGATAGCATACTATCATATTGAGCAAGAAAGTCATCTCTATATATGTCCAAGCATCCAATATAATATACATCATCTGTACAATACTGGCCTCTAGGGCATACATACAACTAACAATAACATCACATGTCATCAACGTAAGTAAATATGCGCATCCCAATTGTCGTTGACATATAGCAACGAAACCGGCGATATCACATATTACACTTACGGTCACTGAAAAGAAAGTGTAAAGCTACAACAGTTGGAATCCGCAACCATCTCAGACATCGCATCCCTGACCAAATGAATTCTTTAGACATCGCATGCCTAACAATTATAAACCCCGCATTTTAGTCTCTTTATCGAAAACACTTTTCAATACCAAGTCGGGCAATTCAACAGGATTCCCGACATTTTGATCGAATGCACGTCGCAAACTTTAGTAGGCGGCCACATCCCCGATACCGTCGACGAAGTGCACCAAGGCGGAACACCGCTGCCGCGAGCACCCGAACGGATGCTTTCGGCGACGGGGTTCTCCTACAGTCACTTGGTCGAGGCTATGGAGTGAGGCCGTCTATTAAGTTTACCCGGCGAGTATCCGCGTACGCTACGTGATTGCGATGGACTTTTGATCACATCAAAATTCCGTGGCAACCGATCAAGTGAGACTAAACTGCTATGTTTATAACATTCATTCAGTTATCTCATAACTTATTGTGAATTCCAATTATTGTATCACATTCCAGATAATTAGAAAATGTTAAACTTTTCGATTGAACATTCGAACACCCAAGTTTTCCCGATACAGATTAACACATGAAATAAGTCTAACAACATTCAGTTCGTGCCTCAGTACCAACGGTCCAGCCGTAGAAGGGTCAAGCCAACACCTCACATGTGGCATGCCGTACTGCCCCAAACCCGAAGGGTCAAAGGGCAGTTCAAGACGGTCACATAATCGAGTTAAGGTTTGTTGTCTTCTAGAGGGTCCATCGAGTTACTTGCACTACTTAGAACGTCTTTAAACTACGAAAAAATCCAACACTTGGAAATTTCCCGGCAGGGGAAAAAGTAGGTATTTATATCCGGTCGAACTTTTTAACATATTCTAAAATTTATCCGGAAAGCCAAATAGACAAAATCTGATAAACCCGATCGAATCATCGAAGCTCCAAAACATCCCAGATTATTCAACTCTTGAATAAATTTTAAAAATACCCTGAGAACTCAGCACCTGAAACAATGAATTACTGTGCAAACAGTTAGGGCTGACGTCACAAATCTGCCGCGGAACCGCCGCATAAGCTAGGCTTATGCCGCGGTTCCGCCGCCGATTACACTGTTCATTCAAAAATTTTTGCGCCGTAATTCTTAGATTTCCCTGCTGAGTTTTCTGCATATTTTTAATGTGGAAAAATGCACAGTTTTGAAAAAAGGACAGAGAGCATGGGAAAAATGAGGTTTCGGGTTCGATCGGGATTCAAACGTTGTCTAGACTTCGCCTAAGGCTCTAGCTAGGCTCTGATACCACTGAAAGGTTCCTAGGCACCCTAATGAGGTCTCACAAGGCATCAACCATGCCAATTTCAAATTTAAACGGTGCCGAGAAGCCCTAGAACGGATCGTTGGCTAGATTTCTAGGCGAAAAGCAAACTAGTTAACAACTTAACTAAGAGATACGGAAATACAACCTTTGTAGATCCGGTCCTCCACCTCCACGGCTCCGAGATGAGGTCCTCTCCGCTGTCCAAATCAAATCCGGGCTCTAGCTTCGGCTTCATCGGAGAATGTACGGGCTAGGTCATCGACGACGTGCCGAAGATGATCTACGTCGAGGCATCGCTAAATCAAGCTCCGACTTCACCAAGTCAAGAAACTTGTGAAGTAAACACGCTCTACTACTTGGCAAGAGGTAGAGGATGAAGAAATAGGAAGTGGGTAGACTTTAGTTTTGGATTTCTCACTCATTTCCATCAATCACCATTGATGGAGCTTGCTTTCTTCAAGTGAAGAAAGGAAGAAGAAGATGAATCTTGTTATGATAAGTTATTTTCAAAATAGAAAATAAAAGGAATGCTTATCATAATCTAACCATGGTGAAGTGTAGAGAATCAACTAGGGTTGAGTGGAGTGGTTAGGGTTAAGCATGAGACAAAATGGTGACTAAGTCAAAGCTTCATGAAGCTTCAACATGCAAGTCCAAAATTAGCCACCATTTCATTTCTTTATGCTTAATGTTTTTCCAAAATAAATAAATGAATAAATAATGGATAAAACAAAACCCTAATTTCCAACATAACCATGGTTTAATTCTTTACACTTAACCAAAAAGCATGCATCATCAAACATGATACAAACATGTGCATAAAAGTATATCACATATACAACTTGCACAATCCAAGTGAGAAAATCCATTTAAAGTGAACCATTACTAGTTAATGCAAAGTAATATATTAAATATATAATTATACATTAAATCATTAAATCAACACTTGATTCAATGATCCGGTCATGTCGCACACAACCGACTAGTATACAATGTATCGGCTTATCGAATCAACGCTTGAATCGATAGCTAGGTTATATCGCATACAACCATTCGATACATTCATCGCGAGAATGGAATACGGTATCACATACACGCATTATTCTCGGTCCCGCACATATCTCATACGCGCTCCTATTTCGTTTCGCTTGAGCCAGGAAACCTCTGTGTAGGACTCTAAAGACTCGTCAATACGCCGGCAGCAGGTGATGATCATATCAAACACCCACAAGCCGCAAGCGGTCTGCTAAACGTAACGGCCACCCGGGTATTGAGCGATCAGAAGATCGACGAGCAAGCCCGCTCACACTCCAGTGAATCCAACCAGTAACACTACCGTACAGTCCGGTCTGATCGTCTGATATGTCGCATATCTCGCCTAGGGGTGGTAAACGTCAGACCCCAATAGCTCGATAAGTCATGTCGATATAAGGTCTATAACAATTCGAGAAACAACTGGTAACACTTACCAGTAAATCTCAGCAACCCTGGCCAGGGATTTCCTGTTATAGCCAATCGAACACAGCGCAACATCAACCCCCTATACCGGGAGAGACGAATCCCCTCCTATCGCTCATTGCCTCCATGTGATTCGGGACTGTACCCAAAAACCACCGTTTTGCACGCCCTCTTGGACGTGGTAAGATGGAAATCAAAGCACAGTGGGAACCACACAAGACTCTATGACGATCTCGGGTCAACAGACTACTCTGTACCAGTGTCACCAGAGAACTGCCATCTGACGTGAGGTATAATACCATCTGGGAGTTCTCGGCGAGTCCGTCCAGTGTACCCAGTCTCTACTGAGCACCCGTATATCATCTCTGATGTCAAACACCAATGGATATGGGATCATCCATCGCCCATCTGTATGGGTCGAGAAGGTATACGCTAGTCTACTCTGGTATATCGATGCCCCGTCTCGATACACCCACGACTAGGGACTTTGAAGGATGTACTTATGGACTACCATGTCCCCACTAGTATGATCCGCATCATAGTCCAGGTAGTCAAGTACACATCCTAAGGGCTTTACCAACATGTAACAGAGAGACAATCAATGTACACGTTAAGGTAAAGAGTAACCAGATAGCATACTATCATGTCGAGCAAGAAAGTCCTCCCTATATATGCCCCAGCATCCACTACAATATACATCCTATGTACAGTAATGGCCTCTAGGGCATACATATAACTAACACATCTGTCCTGGTACACAACATCGCATACATTATAGAGCCTACCGCAGAGGCGTAGGGTATGATAGACATGCGATTCCATTCCAAATCAGTCTTGGGAGACATCTCTTTGGAGAGGGTGATCCCGTGACAAGCCGGTAAATTACCGCGCTTGGAATCTTCCATACTGAATATTTTCAGTATGGTGTCGATGTACCTGGACTGTGAAAGTCCTAATATCCTCTTGGACCTATCACGATAGATCCGGATTCCCAAAATGTAAGAGGCATCACCCAGGTCTTTCATGGAGAACCTGTGTGACAAGAACCCTTTGACAGATTGTAGCCTAGGAATGTCATTTCCTATCAAGAGAATGTCATCCACGTATAAAACGAGGAATACGACAATTCATTCTACAATCTTACTATAAATACATGGTTTATTTGGATTTTTGATAAAGCCAAATTCTTTGACCGTCTCATCAAAATAGATGTTCCAACTCCGCGATGCCTGCTTTAGTCCATAAATGGACTTAAGCAACTTGCACACCTTCCCGCTGCTCCCACTCTGAATGAAACCCTCTGGCTGGTCCATATAGACACACTCCTCTAAATTACCATTTAGAAAAGCGGTTTTTATGTCCATCTGCCAAATCTCATAATCGTGGAAAGCAGCAATGGCAAGAAGGATCCAAATGGATTTGAGTATAGCCACTGGAGAAAAGGTTTCGTCATAGTCCAAACCAGGTCTTTGACGAAAACCCTTTGCAACAAGTCTGGCCTTATAGGTTTCAACCTGTCCATCTACACCAATCTTCCTTTTGAAGATCCATTTGCAGCCTACGGGTTTTACCCCTTCTGGAGCAACGTCCAAAGTCCATACTTTTTTGGTGTACATGAACTCCATCTCGGTCCGCATTGCATCCATCCATTTTACCGAGTCAATGCTCTGAATGGCCTGCTGGAAGTTAATGGGCTCATCATTATTAATGATGCAATCCTCTCTATCCCCGTCTATGAGAAAACCGTAGTATCTCTCAGGTGGATGAGAAAGCCTACTACTCCTGCGAAGCGGCACAGGAATGTCCTATTCTTTCGAACCTTCTGGTTCTACTAAGCTTTCAGTAATAGCTCGTGGTTCTGGAATTTCTTCCAGTTCTATTGAGCTCCCACTTATCTGATTTTCCAAAAATTCAGTTTCGAAGAAGCAGGCATGACGAGAAAAAAATACCATTTTTTCCTCTGCGTAATAGAAGAAATATCCTTTGGAGTTCTTTGGATATCCCACAAACTTGCACTGTACTGAGCGTGCCTCGAGTTTGTCCGTATGCTGCTTTTTGACAAAAGCTGGACATCCCCATGTCTTAATGTGTTTAAGATAGGGTTTCTTCCCACTCCACATCTGATATAGTGTGGTAGGCACTGACTTGGTTGGAACCCGGTTCAAAAGATATGCAGCTGATTCTAGTGCATATCCCTAAAAAGATCGCGGTAACTCAGCGTTACTCATGATGGAACGTACCATATCCAATAGGGTTCGGTTCCGTCTCTCAGATACACCGTAATGTTGTGGAGTGTATGGAGGGGTAAGCTGAGAGAGAATTCCATTCTCTTTTAGGTAATCCAGGAACTCGGCACTTAGGTATTCACCACCTCGATCAGATCTCAGTGTCTTGATACTTTTGCCGGTTTGTTTTTCTACTTCATTCTTATATTCCTAGAATTTTTCAAAGGCTTCAGATTTGTGCATCATCAAGAAGACATGTCCATACCTTGAAAAATCATCTGTAAAAGTAATGTAGTAAGAATAACCACTTCGCGCATGTGTAGACATTGGACCACATACATCGTTGTGTACGAGTCCCAAGAGCTCGCTCGCTCTTACTCCGTGTCCAGTGAACGGAGTCTTTGTCATCTTTCCTTTGTGACATGATTGACAAGTTGCATTTGATTGATATTCGAACGGATCCAAATATCCTTCTTTATGTAACTTAGTTAACCTTGTCTCATTGATGTGGCCCAGTCTACAATGCCATAAGAAAGCATGATTTATTTCTGGAGACTTTCTTTTGTGTTTATTCTGGATATTGAAAATCTGCGGTTGGATTAATACGTATATCTCGTTGCTTAATGTACCCGACCCAATCAAAACATGATTAAGGTGAATGTTTAAAACATTGTTTACAAATGCAAAATCATAACCTTCTTTAGACATTAAGGATAGAGATATGGTATTACAAGTCGTACTGGGTGCAAAATAACAGTTGCGCAAAACCACAACATGTCCATCTGTCAACCCTAAGTGATAGTCCCCCACGGACTCAGCATCCATGCTTGCTCCGTTTGGAACTCTGAGGGTCATATCACCTGCCTTCAAAGCTCTACGCCTTCTCAGTGCCTGTAAAGAATTACAGATATGAGATCCTAATCCGGTATCCAATACCCAGGAAGTCGAGTTGATTGATAGACAGTTTTCAATAACATACACACCTGAAGCCGAAGCCACAACTAGCTTCGGGTCCTGGTTCATGGCCTTCCAAGCCCTGCAATCGTTCTTCCAGTGTCCATTCATGTGACAATAAAAGCATTCGTCCTTCCCCACAATCTGTCCCGCTACCTTTGCCTTTCCCTTGGCATCCACCTTACTAACACCGCCCCTTGGTTTGGTGGGGGCCTTCTTCTTCTTTCCTTTGGCTTTCGCCTTGGACATAGAAGAGGAAGCTCCTCCAACAGACAAAGCGGGTGTTTCCCTGACTTTCTGTATGGTGCCCTCTGCACTCCTCAACATGTTGAGGAGTTCCGGAAGTTCAACCTCTTTTCCTTGCATGTTGAAGTTCAGGATAAACTGGGCGTAAGTGGATGAAAGGGACTGGAGAATCAAGTCAGTGTAGAGCTCCTTCTTTAACATGGTACCGAGGTCCGTGAGCTCCTCAATATAGCCAATCATCTTAAGCACGCGTTCCGCTACAAATGATCCGACGGCCAACCTCGCTGAAAATAACTTTTTCGAGGTTTCGTATCTGGCGATACAGGATTGCTCTCCATATAGATCCTTAGTATGGAGAAACATGGATTCAAGGTCCATATTCTCATGCCACCTCTGATGTTCATTATCCATAGACGCAAGCACGAGGCACTTGGCCTTCGCGCATGTTAGTGTGATATGCCCTAGAAACCATTATTGAATAGTACCAGTTTGCATATTACATTTTGGAAGCTTGGGATATATACACGGATTGACATTCTTGCTCAATATGGTAGTATGCTACTTGGTTTGTATCTATCTTAATATGTGTTTGTGTTTCTTTTGACATGTTGCTAATACATATTGATAAAGCCCTTAGGATCTTTTGCTTGACTACCAGCGTTGTGAGGGCAGTCACACTAATGGGGGGCTGGGTAGTCTATAAGCACATCCTTATACAGGTCCCTGGTCGTAGGATTATCGAGACAGGGCATCGATACTCCAGAGTAGACTAGTGTATACGCTTCTCATCCTAAGAGGGGAGATGGTCTGTCCCACAGCCATCAGTACGTCGTACTGGAGATAGTATGCAGGTGCTCGTTAGGTTACGAGTACACTGGACAGGACTCGCTGGGAACTGTTGATTGGTATTATACCTATCGTCAGTTATCAGTTCCCAGGTGACATGAGTACAGCTTAGTCCGTTGACTTGACACTGTCACTTCCCCTCGAGTGTGTTCCCACTGTTCTTAAATTACTACCCTACCACGGCTCAAATGAGTCGTGCAAACAGGTAGTAGTTGGGTGCAGTCCCAAAGCACTTGGAGGAAGTGACGGTTAGAAAGGATTCGTCTCTCCCGGTATTGGGAGTTGATATCGCGCTGTGTCTAGGAGAGCCATTACACAAAGTCCCTGGTCAGGGAAAGCGAGATTTGCTGGTAGTGTTTCCAGTAGCTTCTCAGGGTGTTCTGGGCTACACTCCGATACGACTTGTACCGTTATTAGGGGACTGACGTTTACCGCCCCCTAGGCCCGACATGCGATACTCTCAGACGAACAGACCGGACTGTACGGAGATTGTCACATTCAGGCTCAGTAGGAATTCGGATGGCTTCACCACATCGGTCTTCTTATCGGCATCTACCTGGGGACCGTTATGTACAGCTAGTTCCGCTTGCGGCCTGTAGTTAAACCCACCGCCAGCGTAGTGTCGAGTCTTTAGAGTCCCGCACAGAGGGTTGTTCGCCTTTCGGCAAAACAAAGTAGAGGTCGCATGGTTTTGCGACGGGGTTCGTTCACATACGCGCACTTGTGCACGTTTGGTGTCCGGGCAGTTATTACTAGCGGGCTTTAGTTTAAGCCAGATTCCAGTATTTGTTTTGGGATTGGTTTTGTCTCATTGTATTCATGTTCCTCGGAACACGGATGCGGGTGTGTATGCATAGTTGACAGAGGCAGAGGAACCTCATTAGGGTTTTTGACCGTTGACTTTTTCTAAACCCTAATGAGAATGAGAAATATGATTAATAATATTAATTACGGATAATTGTGCCTTGGTTAGGGTTGGGTTGACCATTTGACTTGTTGACTTTTGTTGACCTTTTTATTTTCTTTTGTTAAGCAAGAAAGATGCTCCTTGAAGCTTGCATTAGCATTAAATGTGAAATGATAACGGTCAAATCAACTAACCATCACAATTTTCTTAATTATTATTATTATTCTCATATCGCTCTCATATGAGAGCAAGGTTGGGATTACTCTCTCATGCTCTTTCTTTCTCTTGCAAAAGCTCTCCCTCTTCCTCTCTCAAAGCTTAAGTGTTTCATGTGTTGAAAATCATAAGCTTTTGAGACTAAACCATCAAAACATCTCTCTACTCATTTTAGGGTTCTTTGTCTAGCAAACCAAGCACTCTAGTTACTTCTTGGTTGAGGTAGGAGCTCAAGGTAGAGCCCTTCGGGTGGATCTTTCTTGGGCAAAGAGAAGACGAAGAGGAGGAGCCGTCTACACCACTCCAAGGAGCTAGCAACAAGGAGGACCACAACAAGAAGAGAAGGAGTTCAAGAACTAGGTATAACCATCTAACCTAGTAGCTAGAACTTGTAGTTAGTTTGTTAGTTTTGTTTAGCAAAGATCCTTCATGGTTAGTATATGTTTCCTTGTGATAAAAATCCGATTTTTACTCTTTCCGCCTCCCCGTAAGTACCGGGGTGGATTACATAGACTTACAGTGGTATCAGAGCCTTGCTAAACAACAACTAACATGTTGGCAAAGTGTTTAGAACTTTGATCCAGAAAAAATCGCAAAATACAGCAAAAATTAGTGTTTTCTGCCGATTTTAAAAACAGGTCTAAAAATATTTCCACAGACCTGAAAAATATGTGCAGGGTTTTTTAGGAACACCCAAGAAAAACGAGTTCATGACTCGGTCAGACTGCCGCGGAAGCGCGGCGAAACCAAGCGTTTCGCCGCGGATCCGCGGCCGAGTCGACTCGGAGTCAACTCGTTTTTCCTGCAGTGTATCCAGCTTGATGTTTTGTGATTTTTCAGATGCCTTGTTTCTGCCTAGATACTTCAGAGAACAGTGTTGTGTTTGGGGTAGTTTCAAATTGGAATATTGATCGAATTTCTATAAACTTTAGCTAATTAATTATATCTTTGAAGTGATATATGTACTGAACGTCGACTAATTGCTATACGTCGATTAGTGGGGGTTGTACATATCTATGATCTGTGATGTTGGATTGTGTATATGTACTTGTTGGATTGTCGCGGATGAATAGCCAGGGTTGTGAGATGAGTGTTTATTTATCTTTCATTTGATGTAAATTGTAAATTGATGTAATATTATTTTTATGGCCGCACATCCGGGTTGAGGTTGTAGCCTCCATTGTATATTATTTCTTTTACTGTTTTTGCTCCTAGGATAGACCCAAGGAGGGATGCACAAACTACCGGGTACTTTGAAGTGCCGAGTGGACTACTTATGTTGTTGAGGGAGGTTGCTTCACTTCAGTTACTTAGCGGGTAGTTTGCCGCACCCATAGGGGTCTAGGGTGGGGTTTGGCTATTCATCGCGACCGTGTAATCCGTCTTTCGTTGCAGCCTCGAACGAAACGCGGATTCCTAGCTTATCCAATGTGTTCATCTATGATCTCGAATGGCTATCATTGCATCTGACGAATGTATATATCTATATATGATATCTAGTAGGCGTTGCTTATGTTTTGCATCCGCGCTAGTCCAGCCCCCGCTATGTCGTTAGTTAAGTAACCTAACGGGTGATGACGGGGCCCCGTGGCGAATGCGGATGGCATTTGCATACGTCATATTTTCGTTGTTTTCTGGAATGGTAAGATTAATTGATAGGATGCATTATATTAATGCAAAGAAAATAAACCAAAATTAAATCGTTGGAACAATTTCAAAACCACTCGGTTTTTTCCAAAAAACAGAAAACTTTTAAAACCGCGGAGCTTAAACCACTCCATTTAAAAGCTATCAGGTTCCTTCGATTATATCAAGTTCACTACGTTCACGGTTTCACCAAAACCATTCATAGCCCTCCGTCATTTCAGTTTAATATTCAGTAGTATTCAAGCTATGTATTTTGACCTTCGCCAAGGTATAGTGATTGGTAGCTACCGAATATTTATCTGTTGCATAGATAGATGCGTTAGTTTAAGACAGTCGTGCTGCCATTTTGTCCTTCGTCAAGGGTATGTACGGGTGGGTTCAAATTAACCTGGTAAATGATGGGCAGAACTTGACATGTGACTTATGATATGTTGGCCTTCGTCAAGGTCATAAGAGCATGGGGAAAAAATCCACATCGGGAGTTTCTAAAGAAACTGAAACTTACTAGTGCTGCATACCGTTTGGAGTGTGATGATTCTGGTAGGATTCCTTCAGCTTTATCACACGATGATATTTGGATCCCGATCCTACTGTGAGTATATGCTACTCCTCGGGAAACTTTCTCACTTAGCGATCAATGCTATAAACCAAGTTGGTGTCTAGAAAGGTGTTAGCGGGGCAATGCCCATAGGGAAAAGAGGTTATTTAATTAAGGAACTTCGCGAAAGCGTCGTAAAACCTCCCTTGAAGTACCGACACTGTCCTGGCTGAACGGTTAAGCAAGTATTGTACGGTAAGATTGATCCCGACTAATTCTTCTTTTATGGTTTGAGGAAGGATTCGAGAAACAGTGGGAGCCATCCTGTTTAGACAAACTAAAAGCCACTCTAAACTTGCAAGAGCATAATGCTAAAGTGTTTGTTCTCTCTCTCCTAATTGCAGCGACCAAACATCATGACCGATCTTAAGTTACTTCTAGATGAAAATATACTGACAGGGCCAAACTACAAAGATTGGCTCAGGAATGTCAAAATGGCAATCACTTATGACAAGTTGGGGTATCTCCTTACTACCAAAGCCCCCGTCGTCCCAGGTCCTTAATCCAGTGTCGCGGATAAGGAAATCCATAAGACCTGGGAGATTGACTGAGCGAAGGCCAAGGGCCTCGTGCTTGCCACTATGGATAATGAATATCAAAGGAGGTACGAGAATATGGACCTTGAATCCATATTTCTCCATACTAAGGAACTATATGGAGAGCAATCCAGTATCGCCAGATACGGAACCTCGAAAAAGTTGTTTTCAACGAGGTTGGCCGTCGGATCATCTGTAGCAGAACACGTGCTTAAGATGATTGGCTACATTGAAGAGCTCGCGGATCTCAGGACCACATTAGAGTACGAGCTCTACACTGACTTGATTCTCCAGTCCCTTCCTTCCACCTACGCCTAATTTATCCTGAACTTCAACATGCAAGGGAAAGAAGTTGAACTTCCGGAACTCCTTAACATGTTGAGGAGTGCAGAGGGCACCCTACAAAATATCAGGGAAACACCCGTTTTGTTTGTTGGAAGAGCTTCCTCTTCTAGGTCGAAGGCGAAAGCCAAAGGAAAGAAGAAGAAGGCCCCCACCAAACCAAGGGGCGGTGTTGTAAGGTGGAAGCCAAGGGAAAGGCAAACGCAGCAAAGGTTGCGGGACAGCTTATGGGGATGGAAGAGTCTTTTATTGTCATAAGAAAGGACACTGGAAGAAAGGTTGCAGGGCATGGAAGGCCATGAACCAGGACCCGAAGCAAGTTGTGGCTTCGGCTTCAGGTGTGTATGTTATTGAAAACTGTCTATCAATCAACTATACTTCCTGGGTATTGGATACCAGATCGGGATCTCATATCTGTAATTCTTTGCAGGCACTGAGAAGGCGTAGAGTTTTGAAGGCAGGTGATATGACCCTCAGAGTTGCAAACGGAGCAGGCATGGATGCTGAGTCCGTGGGGGACTATCACTTGGGATTGACAGATGGACATGTTTTGGTTTTGTGCGACTGTTATTTTGTACCCAGTTCGACTTGTAATATCATATCTGTATCTTTAATGTCTAAAGAAGATTATGATTTTGCATTTATAAGCAATGTTGTAAACATTCAGCTTAATCATGTTCTGATTGGGTCGGGTACATTAAGCAACGGTATATACGTATTGAACCAACCACAGATTTTCAATATCCAGAATACACACAAAAGAAAGTCTCCAGAAATAAATCATGCTTTCTTATGGCATTGTAGACTGGGTCACATCAATGAGACAAGGTTAACTAAGTTGCATAAAGAAGGATATTTGGACCCGTTCGAATATCAATCATATGCAACTTGTCAATCATGTCTCAAAGGAAAGATAACAAAGACTCCATTCACTGGACACGGAGTAAGAGCGAGCAAGCTCTTGGGACTCGTACACAGCGATGTATGTGGTCCAATGTCTACACATGCGCAGAGTGGTTATTCTTACATCATTACTTTTGTTAGTGTAAAAGCCCTAGAGGCCATTACTGTATCATACTAGTTTGTATATTACTTAATGGAAGCTTGGGATATTCACAGTTGTATAGACAATCTTTCTCAAAATGGTAGTATGCTACTTGGTCTGTTTCTACTTTAATATGTGCATGTGTTTCTTTTAGCATATCGCTTATACATATTAGTGGAGCCCTTAGGATCTTTGCTTGATTACCAGCGTTGTTATGGCAGTCACACTGGTGGGGGCTGGGTAATCTACAAGCACATCCTTATACAGGTCCCTAGTCATAGGATTATCGAGACGGGGCATCGATACTCCGGAGTAAACTAGCGTATGCGCTTCTTATCCCAGCAGGGGAGATGGTCTGTCCCACAGCCATTAGTACGTCGTACTGGAGATAGTATGCGGGTGCTCGTTAGGTTACGAGTACACTGGACAGGACTCGCTGGGAACTGATGGTTGGTATTATACTTATCGTCAGTTATCAGTTCCCAGGTGACATGAGTACAGCTTAGTCCGTTGACCTGACACTGTCACTTCGCCTCGAGTGTGTTCCCACTGTTCTTAGATTGCTACCCTACCACGGCTCAAATGAGTCGTGCAAACAGGTAGCAGTTGGGTGCAGTCCCGAAGCAGTTGGAGGCAGTGACTGTTAGATAGGATTCGTCTCTCCCGGTATTAGGGGTTGATATCGCGCTGTGTCTAGGAGAGCCATTACACAAAGTCCCTGGCCAGGGCAAGCGAGATATACTGGTAGCGTTTCCAGTGTTATCTCAAGGTGTTCTGGGCTACACTCCGACACGACTTGTACCGCTATTAGGGGACTGACGTTTACCGCCCCCTAGACCCGCCATGCGATACTCTCAGACGAATAGACCGGACTGTACGGAGATTGTCACATTCAGGCTCAGTAGGAGTTCGGATGGGTTCACCTCATCAGTCTTCTTATCGGCATCTACCTGGGGACCGTTACGTACAACTAGTACCGCTTGCGGCCTTTGGTTAAACCCACTGCCAACGTAGTGTCGAGTCTTTAGAGTCCCACACAGAGGGTTGTTCTCCTTTGGGCAAAACAGAGCAGAGGTCGCATGGTTTTGCGACAGGGTTCGTCCACATACGCGCACTTGTTCACGTTTGGTGTCCAAGCAGTTATTACTAGCGGGCTTTGGTTTAAGCCAGATCCTAGTATTTGTTTTGAGATTGGTTTTTTCTCATTGTATTCGTGTTTCTCGGAACACGGATGCGGGTGTGTATGCATAGTTGACAAAGGCAGAGGAATCTCATTAGGGTTATTGACCGTTGACTTTTTCTTAACCCTAATGAGAATGAGATATATGATTAATGATATTAATTAAGGATAATTATGCCATGGTTTGGTTGACCATCTGACTTTTGACTTTTGTTGACCTTTTGACTTTGATTAACCGGTTGACTTTTGTTGACCTTTTGACCATCATCATTCCATTTGCAAGATGCTTCTTGTTTCTTGCAAAATGCATTTAATGTTGAAATGATAATGGTCATTCCAAACTAACCTTCACATTGTCCTTAGTTATTATTATTATTATTATTATTATTATTATTCTCATTTGAGAGCATGGTTGTAGATTTTTCTAGTTTATTCTCACTTGCTCTTTCTCTTTCATGCGAAGCTCTCCCTCTTCTCTCTCAAAGCTCTCATATTTCATGTGTTGAAAACCATGAGCTTTGTGAGATAAAACCATCAAGACACCACTCTACTCATTCTAGGGTTCTTAGTTTAGCAAGCCAAGCACTCTAGTTATCTCTTGGTTGAGGTAGGAGCTCAAGGTAGAAGCCTTCGGGTGGATCTATCTTCGGCAAAGAGAAGACGACGAGGAGGAGCCGTCTACGCCACTCCAAGGAGCAAGCAAGAAGGAGGACCACAACAAGAAGAGAAGGAGTTCAAGATCAAGGTATAACTTTCTAACTTTGTAGCTAAAACTTTTAGCTTGTTTGTTAGTTTTTGTTTAGCAAAGATCCTCCATTCTTAGTCCATGTTACCTTGTGTTAAAAATCCATTTTTAACCTATTCCGCCTCCCCGTAAGCACCGGGATGGGTAACGTGGACTTACAGTGGTATCAGAGCCTAGCTAAACAACAAGTAGCATGTTAGCAAAGTGTTTAGAATTTCAATCCGAGAAAAAATCGCAAAACACACCGAAATCATGAACTTTCTGCCATTTTTAAAAACTGGTCTAAAAATATTTCCACATGCCTTAAAAATACGAGCAGGGTTTTTTAAGAACACCCAAGAAAAATGAACCCACGACTCGATCAGACCGCTGTGGAAGCGCGGCGAAACCATGCGTTTCGCCGTAGATCCGCGGCCGAGTCAACTCGGTCGCGACTCGGTTTTCCTGCAGTGTTCTCAGTTTGTTGTTTTGTGATTTTTAAGATGATTTGTTTCTGCCCAGATTCTTCAGAGAACAGTATTGTATTTGGGGTAGTTTCAAATTGGAATATTGATCGAAATTCCATAAACTTTAGCTAATTGGTTATATCTGTAATGTGATATTTGTGCTGAACGTCGACTAATCGCTATACGTCGATTAGTGGGATTTGTAGACCCCAGGTGGGGTGCACAAACTACCGGGTACTTTAAAGTGCCGAGTGGCCTACTCACGTTGTTGAGGGAGGTTGCTTCACTTCGGGTACTTGGCGGGTAGTTTGCCACACCTGTAGGGGTCTAGGGTGGGGCTTTGCTATTCATCGTGACCGTGTAATCTTTCTTTCGTTGCAGGCTCGAATGAAACGCGGATTCCTAGCATATCCAATGTGTTCATCTGTGATCTGGAATGGCTATCATTGCATTTGACGAATGTATATATCTATATATGATATCTAGTAGGCGTTGCTTATATTTTGCATCCGCGCTAGTCCAGCCCCCACTCTGTCGTTAGTTAAGTAACCTAACGGGGCCCAGTGGCGAATGCGGATGGCATAAGCGTACGTCATACTTTCGTTGTTTTCTGCAATGGTAGGATTAATTGATGGGACACATTAATTAATGCAAAGAAAACAATCCAAAGTTGAATCATTGGAACAATTTCAAAACCACTCGGTTTTTTCAAAACAGAAAAACTTTTAAAAGCGCGAAGCTTAAACCACTCCTTTTGAAAGCTATCAGGTTCCTTCGATTATATCAAGTTCACTACGTTCACGGTTTCGCCAAAACCATTCGTTGCCCTCCGTCATTTCAGTTAAATATTCAGTAGTATTCAAGTTATGTATTTTAACCTTCGCCAAGGCATAGTGATTGGTAGCTGCTGAATATTTATCTGTAACATAGATAGATGCGTTGGTTTGGGACAGTCGTACTACTATTTTGGCCTTCATTAAGGGTATGTACGGGTGGGTTCAAATTAACCTGGATAATGACGGGTAGAACTTGACATGCGACTTATGATATGTTGGCCTTCGTCAAGGTCATAAGAGCATGGGGCAAAAATCCACATCGGGAGTTTCTAAAGAAACTGAAACTTGCTAGTGCTGCATACCATTTGGAGTTTGATAATGTTGTTAGGATACCTTCAGCATTATCTCACAATGATATTTGGATCCCGATCCTACTGTGAGTATCCGCTATTTCTCGGGAAACTTTTCACTTAACGATCAATGCTATAAACCAAGTAGGTGTCTAGAAAGGTGTTAGTGGGGCTACGCCCACAGGGAAAAGAGGTTATTTAATTAAGGAACATCGTGAAAGCGTCGTAAAACCTCCCTCGAAGTACCGACACCAGCCTGGCTGAACGGTTAAGCAAGTATTGTACGGTGAGATCAATCCCGAGTAATTCTTCTTTTATGGTTTGAGGAAGGATTCGAGAAACAGTGGGAGCCATCCTGTTTAGATAAACTAAAACCAATCTAAACTTGCAAGAGCATCATACTAAGTGTTTTCTTCTCTCTCTCTCTTAGTTGCAGCGATCCAGTGACCAGACATAGGTTACATCTAGATAATAAAATGACTGAATCTGACTGTTATGACTGGCAAAGGTCTATCCAAATGTCCATTACCCATGACAAGCTGGGACACCTCCTAACTAATCAAACCCCTGCCGTCTCGGTACCAGTTTCCCCTGTCACGAATATTGATATCCGTAAGACATCGGAAAAAGACTGTGCGAATGCCAAGCGCCTCGCGTTGGCCTCAGTTGATGGTGCATACCAGAGGCAGCACGAGAAGATGGACTTAGCTTCTGCCTTCCTCCATAACAAAGATTTATATGGAGAGCAATCTCGTATCGCAAGATATGAGACCTCGAACAAATTGCTTCAAGCGAGATTTGCTTTCGGGTCATCTGTAGGGGACAACGTCCTTACAGAGACTAGCTATTTTGATGAGCTCACGGACCTGATGACCACGTTTAAGAACGGGTCAAATACTGACTTGATTCTACCGTCTCTGCCCTCTAATAATACCCTGAAGGAAACCAGGGAAGAAGAAGGAAAGGGAAGGGCAAAAGATTCGGGACTGGATGTAGTAAAGGAGGGACGTTCCTATTGTTACGGGAATGAACAGTGGCAGAAAGATTGCAGGGATAGCAAAGCCAGTAGCCAGGATTCGAAGCATGTTATGGCTTCGGCTTCGGGTGTGTTTGTAATAGAAAACTGTATGTCAATTAACCCTACTTCCTGGGTATTGGATACCGGATCACGATCTCACATCTGTAATTCATTACAGGCTATGAGAAACCGTAGAGTTATCTGGATAGGTGATATGACTCTCAGGGTTGCCAACGGAATGAGCGTGGATGCTGAATCCATAGGGGAATATCATCTTGGATTGACAAGTGGGCAGATATTGATTCTGCGTAACTGTTTGTATGTACCTAGTATGGCTTGTAATATCATATCTGTATCCATACTTTCTAAGGAAGGATATGATTTTACTTTTGTAAGCGATGTGGTCCACATCCACCTAAATAAAGTTTTGATTGGGTCAGGTACATTAGAAAACGGGATATACGTACTGAATCAATCTTAGGTCTTCAATTTCCAGAACACACTTAAAAGAAAGTCTTCGGAATTAAATCAGGCTTTCTTATGGCATTGTAGACTGGGTCACATTAATGAGACATGGTTAACAAAGTTGCATAAAGAGGGATACTTGAATCCGTTCGAGTATCAGTCTTATGCTACTTATGAATCTTGTCTCATGGAAAAGATGACAAAGACTCCGTTCACTGGACACGGAGTAAAAGCGAGCGAGCTCTTGGAACTCATACACAGTGAAGTGTGTGGTCCAATGTCTACACATGCGCAAAGTGGTTATTCATACTTCATTACTTTTACTGATGATTTCTCTAGGTATGGACGTGTCTTCCTGATGAAGCATAAATCCGAGGCCTTTAAGAAATTTCGGGAATACAAGAATGAAGTTGAAAAACAAACAGGAAAAAGTATCAAGACACTGAGATCTGATCGAGGTGGTGAATACTTAAGTACCGAGTTTCTGGACTACTTAAAAGAGAATGGAATTCTCTCTCAGCTGACTCCTCCATACACACCACAACACAATGGTGTATCTGAAAGGAGGAATCGAACCCTATTGGATATGGTTCGTTCCATGATGAGTAAGGCTGAGTTACCGCGATCTTTCTGGGGTTATGCACTAGAATCAGCTGCATATCTTTTGAACAAGGTTCCCTCCCAGACTGTGCCTACCACACCATATCAGATGTGGTGTGGGAAGAAACCCTATCTTCAATATCTTAAGATATGGGGATGTCCAGCTTTTGTTAAAAAGCAGCATGACGACAAACTCGAGGCACGCTCAGTACTGTGTAAGTTTGTGGGATACCTAAAGAACTCCAAGGGGTATCTTTTCTATTACGCCGAGGAACAAAAGGTTTTTGTTTCTCATCATGCCCACTTTCTGGAACATCAGTTTTTGGAAAAAGAAATAAGTGGGAGCGTAATAGAACTAGAAGAAATTCTAGAATCACAAGCTATTACTGAAAGCTTGGTAGAACCAGAAGTTTCAGGAGAACCGGACATCCCAGCGCCACTCCGCAGGGGTAGTAGGCAGTCTCATCTGCCCGAGAGATACTACGGTTTTCTCATAGACGGGGTTCGAGAGGATTACGTCATTGAAAATGATGAGCCTACTAGCTTCCAGCAAGCCATTCAGAGCAGTGACTCGGTAAAATGGCTGGATGCAATGCGGACCGAGATGGAGTCCATGTACACCAACAAAGTTTGGACTTTGCACATTGCTCCAGAGGGGGTAAAACCCGTAGGCTGCAAATGGATCTTCAGAAAGAAGATTGGTGTAGATGGACAGGTTGAAACCTATAAAGCTAGACTTGTTGCAAAGGGTTTTCGTCAAAGACCTAGTTTGGACTATGACGAAACCTTTTCTCCAGTTGCTATGCTCAAATCCATTCGGGTTCTTCTTGCCATTGCTGCCTTCCATGATTATGAGATCTGGCAGATGGACGTAAAGATGGATTTTCTAAATGGAAAATTGGAAGAGTGCGTCTATATGGATCAGCCGGAGGGTTTCATTTAGAGTGGGAGCAGCGGTAAAGTGTGCAAGTTGCTTAAGTCCATTTATGGATTGAAGCAGGCATCGCGGAGTTGGAACATTTGTTTTGATGATACTGTCAAAGAATTCGATTTTATCAAAAATCCGGATGAACCATGCATTACAGTGAGATTGTAGGGAGAACTATGGTATTCCTCGTCTTGTACATGGATGACATTCTCCTAATAAGAAATGACATTCCTATACTACAGTTGGTCAAAGGATTCTTGTCACAGAGGTTCTCCATGAAGGACCTGGGCGATGCCAACTACATTCTGGGGATCCAGATCTATCGTGATAGATCTAAAAGAATGTTGGGACTTTCGGAGTCTAGGTACATCGACACTATACTGAAATGATTCGGTATGGAAGATTCTAAGCGCGGTAATCTACCGGCTTGGCACGGAATCACCCTCTCCAAAGAGAGTCTCCCAAGACTGATTTGGAAAGGGCTCGCATGTCATCTATACCCTACGCATCTGCGGTAGGCTCTATAATGTATGCGATGTTGTGTAGCAGACCAGATGTATCATACGCATTAAGCGTTGTAAGCCGGTATCAGTCGGACCCAGGGGAGAAACACTGGATAGCAGTAAAGAACATTCTCAAGTACCTGAGAAGGACTAAGGAGATGTTCTTGTTGTATGGTGGAAAAGACCTCTAGATCGAGGCCTTTGCTGACTCCAGCTTCCAGAGTGACAAGGATGAGTCCAAGTCCATGTCGGGTTATGTCTTTACCCTCAATGGAGGGGCAGTTTGCTGGAAGAGCTCCAAGCAGGAAACCGTTGCTGATTCAACTATGGAAGCGGAGTACATAGCTGCTTGCGATGCCGCAAAGGAAGCTGTCTGGATGAAGAAGTTCCTCATGGAGCTTCAAGTGGTTCATACCATTATTGATCCAATACCGCTGTATTGTGACAACAACGGCGCTATAGTTTTAGCGAAGGAACCAAGGTCCCATCAGAAATCCAGACACATTTTGAGGCGGTGTCACCTGATCAGGGAGATCGTAGATTGCCGAGAGATCGAGGTGAAGAGAGTAGATTCGGAGAATAACACTGCAGATCTATTCACGAAGGCCATACCCCAGACTCGGTTCGAGCGGCTGATTGAGATGATAGGTCTTCGATACGCCAGTACATGGCCCTAGTGCAAGTGGGAGATTGTTAGTGTAAATACCCTAGAGGCTATTACTGTATCATACTAGTTTGTATATTACTTAATGGAAGCTTGGGATATTCACAGTTGTATAAACAATCTTGCTCAAAATGGTAGTATGCTACTTTGTTTGTTTCTACTTTAATATATGCATGTGTTTCTTTTAGCATATCGCTTATACATATTAGTGTAGCCCTTAGGATCTTTGCTTGATTACCAGCGTTGTGATGGCAGTCACACTAGTAGGGGCTGGGTAATCTACAAGCACATCCTTCTACAGGTCCCTAGTCGTAGGATTATCGAGACGGGGCATCGATATTCCGGAGTAGACTAGCGTATCCGCTTCTCATCCCAGCAGGGGAGATGGTCTGTCCCACAGCCATTAGTACGTCGTACTGGAGATAGTATGCGGGTGCTCGTTAGGTTACGAGTACACTGGACAGGACTCGCTGGGAACTGTTGGTTGGTATTATGCCTATCGTCAGTTATCAGATCCCAGGTGACATGAGTACAGCTTAGTCTGTTGACTTGACACTGTCACTTCGCCTCGAGTGTGTTCCCACTGTTCTTAGATTGCTACCCTACCACGGCTCAAATGAGTCATGCAAACAGGTAGCAGTTGAGTGCAGTCCCGAAGCACTTGAAGGCAGTGACGGTCAGACAGGATTCGTCTCTCCTGGTATTGGGGGTTGATATCGCGCTGTGTCTAGGAGAGCCATTACACAAAGTCCCTGGCCATGGCAAGCGAGATATATACTAGTAGCATTTCCAGTGTTATCTCATGGTGTTATGGGCTACACTCCGACACGACTTGTACCGCTATTAGGGGACTGACGTTTACCGCCACTAGGCCCGCCATGCGATACTCTCAGACGAACAGACCGGACTGTACGGAGATTGTCACATTCAGGCTCAGTAGGAGTTCGGATGGGTTCACCTCATCAGTCTTCTTATCGGCATCTACCTAGGGACCGTTACGTACAACTAGTACCGCTTGCGGCCTGTGGTTAAACCCACTGCCACCATAGTGTCGAGTCTTTAGAGTCCCACATAGAGGGTTGTTTGCCTTTGGGCAAAACAGAGTAGAGGTCGCATGGTTTTGCGACAGGGTTCGTTCACATACGCGCACTTGTGCAAGTTTGGTGTCCGGGCAGTTATTACTAGCGGGCTTTGGTTTAAGCCAGATCCTAATATTTTTTTTGGGATTGGTTTTGTCTCATTGTATTCGTGTTCCTCGGAACACGGATGCGGGTGTGTATGCACAGTTGACAGAGGCAGAGGAATCTCATTAGCGTTATTGACCGTTGACTTTTTCTTAACCCTAATGAGAATGAGATATATGATTAATGATATTAATTAAGGATATTTTTGCTATGGTTAGGTTGACCATTTGACTTTTATTGACCTTTTGACTTAGGTTGACCGGTTGAATTTTGTTGACCTTTTGACCATCATCATTTCATTTGCAAGATGCTTCTTGTTTCTTGCAAAATGCATTTAATGTTGAAATGATAATCGTCCTTCCAAACTAACCATCACATTTTCCTTAGTTATTATTATTATTATTATTATTATTCTCAATTGAGAGCATGGTTGTAGATTTTTCTAGTTTATTCTCACTTGCTCTTTCTTTTTCATGCAAAGCTCTTCCTCTTCCTCTCTCAAAGCTCTCATCTTTCATGTGTTGAAAACTATAAACTTTGTGAGATAAAACCATCAAGACATCACTCTACTCATTCTAGGGTTCTTAGTTTAGCAAGCCAAGCACTCTAGTTACCTCTTGGTTGAGGTAGGAGCTCAAGGTAAAAGCCTTCGGGTGGATCTATCTTCGGCAAAGAGAAGACGACGAGGAGGAGCCGTCTACGCCACTCCAAGGAGCAAGCAAGAAGGAGGACCACAACAAGAAGAGAAGGAATTCAAGATCTAGGTATAACCATCTAACTTTGTAGCTAAAACTTTTAGCTTGTTTGTTAGTTTTTGTTTAGCAAAGACCCTCCATTCTTAGTCCATGTTACCTTGTGTTAAAAATCTGTTTTTTACCTATTCCGCCTCCCCGTAAGCACCGGGGTGGGTAACGTGGACTTACAACTTTTACGGATGATTTTTCAAGGTATGGACATGTCTTCTTAATGAAGTATAAATCTGAAGCCTTTGAAAAATTCTAGGAATACAAGAATGAAGTAGAAAACCAAACAGGTAAAAGTATCAAGACACTGAGATCTGATCGAGGTGGTGAATACTTGAGTGCCGAGTTCCTGGGTTACCTAAAAGTGAATGGAATTCTCTCTCAACTTACTCCTCCATACACACCACAACATAATGGTGTATCGGAGAGAAGGAACCGAACCCTATTGGACATGGTAGGTTCTATGATGAGTAACGCTGAGTTGCTGCGATCTTTCTGGGATATGCACTAGAATCAGCTGCATATCTTTTGAACCGAGTTCCAACTAAATCAGTGCCTACCACACCCTATCAGATGTGTAGTGGGAAGAAACCCTATCTTCAATATCTGAAGATTTGGGGATGTCCAGCTTTTGTCAAAAAGCAGCATGCGGACAAACTCGAGGCACGCTCGGTACAGTGCAAGTTTGTGGGATACCCAAAGAACTCCAGGGGGTATCTTTTCTATTACGCAGAAGAACAAAAGGTTTTTGTCTCTCGTCATGCCCATTTTCTGGAACATCAGTTATTAGAAAAAGAAACAAGTGGGAGCGCAATAGAACTAGAAGAATTCCAGAACAACAAGCTATTACTGAAAGCTTAGTAGAACCAGAAGGTTCGAAAGGACAGGACATTCTTGCGTCACTCCGCAGGAGTAGTAGACAGTCTCATCCGCCCGAGAGATACTATGGTTTTCTCATAGACGGGGATAGAGAGGATTGCATCATTGATAATGATGAGCCAACTAGCTTCCAGCAGGCCATTCAGAGCACTGACTCGGTAAAATGGCTAGATGCAATGCGGACCGAGATGGAATCCATGTACACCAATAAAGTATGGACTTTGGACCTTGCTCCAGAAGGGGTAAAACCCTTAGGCTGCAAATGGATCTTGAAAAGGAAGATTGGTGTAGATGGACAGGTTGAGACCTATAAGGCTAGACTTGTTGGAAAGGGTTTTCGTCAAAAACCTAGTTTGGACTATGATGAAACCTTTTCTCCAGTGGCTATACACAAATCCATTCGGATCCTTCTTGCCATTGCTGCCTTCCATGATTATGAGATTTGGCAGATGGACATAAAAACCGCTTTTCTAAATGGAAATTTAGAGGAGTGTGTCTATATGGACCAGCCAGAGGATTTTCAGAGTGGGAGAGGCGGGAAGGTGTGCAAGTTGCTTAAGTCCATTTATGGACTGAAGCAGGCATCGCGGAGTTGGAAAATTTGTTTTGATGAGACGGTCAAAGAATTTGGCTTTATCAAAAATCCAAATGAACCATGTATTTATAGTAAGATTGTAGCACGAACCGTCGTATTCCTCATTTTATATGTGGATGACATTCTCTTGATTGGAAATGACATTCCTATGCTACAATCTGTCAAATGGTTCTTGTCACACAGGTTCTCCATGAAAGACCTAGGTGATGCCTCTTACATTCTGGGGATCCGGATCTATCGTGATAGGTCCAAGAGGATATTATGACTTTCACAGTCCCGGTATATCGACACCGTACTGAAAAGTTTCAGTAAGGAAGATTCCAAGCGCGGTAATTTACCGGCTTGTCACGGGATCACCCTCTCCAAAGAGATGTCTCCAAAGACTGATTTGGAAAGGGATCGCATGTCTATTATACCCTACGCCTCTGCGATAAGCTCTATAATGTATGCGATGTTGTGTACCAGACCAGATGTAGCTTATGCACTGAGTGTAGTAAGCCAGTATCAGTCAAACCCTGGGGAGAAGCACTGGATAGCGGTAAAGAACATTCTGAAGTACCTGAGAAGGACTAAGGATATGTTTTTTGTTTACGGCGGAAAAGACCTCCAGATCGAGGCCTTTGCTGACTCGAGGTTCCAGAGTGACAAGGATGACTCCAAATCCATGTCGGGTTATGTCTTTACTCTGAATGGAGGGGCGGTGTGTTGGAAGAGTTCCAAACAGGAAACCGTTGCTGACTCGACAATGGAAGCAGAATATATCGCAGCAACTGATGCCACAAAAGAATCCGTCTTGATGAGGAAGTTCTTGACAGAACTTCAGGTGGTTCCGTCCATTGTTGATCCAATATCTCTGTATTGTGACAACAACGGGGCTATAGCTTTATCAAAGGAACCCATGTCCCATCAAAAGTCCAGACACATCTTGAGGCGGTATCACTTGATCAGGGAGATCGTGGATCGTCGGGAGATCGAGGTTCGGAGGGTTGCTACAGAAGATAACAGTGCAGATCCATTCACAAAGGCCATTCCTCAGACGCAATTCGAGAGGCTATACGAGATGATAGGTCTGCGATATGCCAGCTCATGGCCTTAGTGCAAGCGGGAGATTATTAGTGTGATATGCCCTAGAGGCCATTATGTAGGGTTACTAAGCACTCTAATAAGGTTCTACAAGGCATCAACCATGCCCGATAAAAATTTTAGCCATGCCGAATAACCCTAAATAAGATCTTTGCTAGATAATTAGGGTTTCACAAGTAAGTAAATATCATTTTCAATTAAGTGAATACAAAATACATCCTTTGTAGATCAGTCCTTCACTTTTAAAGCTCCTTGTTGTAGTCGTTTCGCTGCGATCATGGTTCTCCCAGGCTCTTGCATGGCTTCACGAGGCGAAAGAAGCGTCCTTGCTTGAAGTCTTCGAGGCCGAAGATAATCTATGTCGAGGGAATACCAACTCAAACTACTACTTCACTAACTAGAGAATTAGTGAAGCAAACACCCTAAACTAAAGTGCTAGTCTAGTAGAGGATGGAGAAATAGGAAATGGGTTCTTTTTAGAATTTGATTTCTCACAATCTTTCACTCCCTTTTTAAAACCCTAGCAAACTTTTCTTTTGCTCAAAGAAGAAGAAGAAGATGAACAAAAGAAAAGATGAGGATAATGATCAAGTCAAGAGAGCTAACCATTGGTGAGTGAGTATCATATACTAACTCATGTAGATACATAACAATGGCTAATCCAAAATGGTTAGGTTAATAAAAATCTAAAGTAAAACAAAGTTAGTGGACTTTGTCAAAGCATCCATAAGCTTCTACAAGCTTCATGCTTATGACAAAAGCTCCACTAATTTGTAATTACCTTAAATAAATATAAACCACCATTTAAAATAGAATGGTGTATGTCTTGCACACCCATGAATGATGTATCAACAACCATGATACAAAAAGAAAATACATTTTAATATATATCATTTATATATATATATATATTAAAGTTGTGCACATGTGAGAAAAATCCTTAAGTGAACAAATGTTAGTTAATGTAAATTAGTATATCAAATATACTATTATACACTAAATTATTAAATCAACACTTGACTTAATAATCCGGTTATATCTCATATAACCGACTAACATCCAATGCATCGACTTATCGGATCAACACTTGATTCGATAACCCGTCTATATCACATAAAACCGACCGATACAAAAAATCGCGAGAATAGAATGCGGTATCACATACACGCATTATTCTCGGTCCCGCACATATCATATATGCGCTCCTATTTCGTTTTGCCTGAGCCAGTAAAACCACTACGTAGGACTCTGAGGACTCGTCAATACGCCGGCAGTAGGTGATGATCACATCAAGCACCCACAAGCCGTCAGCGGTACTAGCTGGACGTAACGGCTACCCGGGTATTGAGCGATCAGAAGATCAGCAAGCAAGCCCGCTACAACTCCTGTAAAAGCCTGACGGTAACACTTCCCGTACAGTCCGGTCTCCTCGTCTGATATGTCGCATATCAAGTCTAGGGGTGGTAAACGTCAGACCCCAATAACCGATAAGTCGTGCCGATCTGAGGTTAATAACGGGTCGAGAAACTACTGGTAACACTTACCCATAAATCTCTAAATCAGCCCTGGCGAGGGACTTCCCTGTTATGGCCAATCGAGCACAGCGCAACATCAACCCCCAATACCGGGGGAGACGAACTCCTCCTATCACTCATTGCCTCCATGTGACTCGGGACTGTACCTAAAAACCACCGTTTTGCATGCTCTCTTGGACGTGGTAAGGTGGAAATCAAAGCACAGTGGGAATCACACAAGACTCTATGACGATCTCGGGTCTACAAACTAACCTGTACAAATGTCACCAGAGAACTGCCATCTGACGTGAGGTATAATACCATCTGGGTGTTCTCGGCGAGTCCGTCCAGTGTACCCAGTCTCCACTGAGCACCCGTATACCATCTCTGATGTCAAACACCAATGGATATAGGATCATCCATCGCCCATCTCATGGGTCGAGAAGCGTATACGCAAGTCTACTCTGGTATATCGATGCCCTGTCTCGATACACCTATGACTAGGAACATTAAAGGATGTACTTATGGACTACTCTGTCCCCACTAGTATGATCTGCATCATTGTCCACGTAGTCAAGTACACAACCTAAGGGCTTTTCCAACATGTAACTATAAGACAGTATCAAGAGACAAGTATACATGTTAAGATAAAGAGCAACCAGATAGCATACTATCATGTCGAGCAGGAAAGTCCTCTCTCTATATTTCCAAGCATCCAATATAATATACATCATCTGTACAATACTGGCCTCTAGGGCATACTTACAACTAACAATCTCCCACTTGCACTAGGGCCAGCTACTGTAGTATCGCATACCAAGCATCCCGAAGAGTTTCTCAAACTGTATCCGGGGAATGGCCTTCGTGAGTGGATCCGCAGTGTTGTTCTTCGTATCAACCCTCCTGACCTCGATCTCCCGGCGATCAACTATCTCCCGGATCAGGTGATACCGCCTCAGAATATGCCTGGATCGCTGATGGGACCTGGGTTCCTTGGCCAAAGCCACCGCTCCATTGTTATCACAATACAAAGGTATTGGATGCTCAATGGATGGAACCACTCCAAGTTCAGTAATGAACTTCTTGATCCAGACAGCCTCTTTGGCAGCGATGTATTCGGCCTCCATCGTCGAGTCTGCCACGGTTTCCTGCTTGGAACTCTTCCAGCTAACCGCCCCTCCGTAAAGGGTAAAGACAAATCCCGAGTGCAACTTAAAGTCGTCCTTATCACCCTGGAAGCTCGAATCGGTAAAGGACTCCACTTGGAGTTCTCCGTTACAATACACCAAGAGCATCTCTTTAGTCCTTCGTAAGTACTTAAGAATGCTCTTCACAGCTGTCCAGTGACTCTCTCCAGGATCAGCTTAATACCTACTTACTACACTTAGTGAGTATGCTACATCGGGTCTGGTACATAGCATCGCGTACATGATAGAGCCTACAGCCGAAGCATAGGGTATCCCTTGCATGCGAGCTCTCTCCAAATCAGTCTTGGGAGACATCTCTTTGGAGAGAGTGAGTCCAGAGATCGTGGGTAAGTTCCCACGCTTGGATTCTTCCATACTAAACCTCTTTAGTATGGTGTCAATGTACCTGGATTGGGACAATCCCAATATCCATTTAGATCTATCTCTATAGATCATAATTCCCAATATGCAGGAGGCATCACCTAGATCTTTCATTGAGAATCTTTGTGATAAGAAGAGCTTGACCGATTGCAGCATTGGAATGTCATTTCCTATCAAGAGTATGTCGTCCACGTACAATACAAGGAAGACAACATTACTCTCTGCCACCTTCTTGTAGATACAAGGTTCATCTACGTTTTTGACGAAATCAAACTCTTTGATAACGACGTCAAAGCAGATGTTCTAACTCCGCGATACTTGCTTTAATCCATAAATGGATTTAAGCAGCTTGCACACCTTCCCGCTGCTTCCACTAGCTATGAAGCCCTCTGGCTGAGTCATGTACACGCTCTCTTCAAAATCACCATTTAGAAAGGCGGTCTTAACATCCATTTGCCAGATTTCGTAGTCATGATATGCAGCGATGGCAAGCATGATCTGGATGGATTTAAGCATAGCCACTGGAGAAAAGGTTTCGTCATAGTCCACACCTGGTCTTTGACGAAAACCTTTTGCAACAATTCTAGCTTTGAAAGTCTCCACTTTCCTATCTGCACCAAGTTTTTTCTTGAAGATCCACTTGCTCCCAATGGGTTTTACCCCTTCAGGAGCATCTTCCAAAGTCCATACTTTGTTGGTGTACATGGATTCCATCTCGGACCGCATTCCATCCAGCCATTTCACTGAGTCCCCACTCGTGATGGCCTGCTCGAAGCTAGTTGGGTCATCATCAACCATGATGCAATCCTCGCTCCCACCATCCATGAGAAAACCGTAGTATCTCTAAGGTGGGTGAGGAACCCTACTAGATTGGCGGAGAGACTGAGGTTCGTTGGGAACTACCGAATCCTCCGGTTCAACCAAATCTTCTGTCGTAGTCTGTATTACTGGAACCTCTTCCAGTTCTACCTCCTTGCCACTAATCTCTTTTTCAAGAAATTCCTTTTCTAAAAAGGTGGCATGTCGAGAAGCAAACACCTTTTGTTCCTCGGTGTGGTAGAAGATATACCCGCGCGAATGTTTGGGATATCCAATAAACTTACACAGAATGGACCTTGCCGCGAGTTTGCCCGGATTTTGCGTTTTTACATATGCCTGACAACCCCATATCTTAACATAATTAAGACATGGTCTCTTTCCTTTCCATATCTCATATGGAGTGGTTGGCACAGATTTGGTGGGAACCATATTCAATAGGTCTGCAGCTGTTTCCAGTGCATACCCCCAGAAGGAAATAGGTAACTCAGCTGTGGTCATCATAGAGTGCACCATATCTAATAGGGTGCGGTTCCTCCGTTCCGATACACCGTTGTGCTATGGTGTATATGGAGGAGTTAGCTGAGAGAAAATCCCATTCTCTTTTAGGAAGTCCAGGAATTCATTGCTCAAGTATTCACCTCCTCGATCAGATCGAAGGATTTTAATACTTTTTCCGGTTTGGTTCTCGACTTCTTGTTTATATTCTCTAAATTTCTCAAAAGCTTCTGATTTGTGTTTCATCAGGAACACATATCCGAACCTAGAGAGATCGTCAGTGAATGTAATGAAGTACGAAGAACCATTCCTGGCATGTGTAGACATGGGACCGCATACATCACTATGTACTAGTCCCAAGAGTTCCGTAACTCTTTCTCCGTGTCCCGTAAACGGAGTTTTGGTCATCTTTTCTTTGAGACATGACTGGCAAGTATCACAAGATGAAAATTCAAAAGGATTCAAATATCCATCCTTATGTAACTTAGCTAGCCGTGTCGCATTGATGTGACCTAGTCTAAAATGCCACAAGAAGAATTCATTCAGTTCTGAACTCTTCCTCTTGTATGTGTTTGTTACATTAAGGACCGTAGTTTGATTGAGAACGTATATGCCATTAAATAACTAACCTGATCCAATCTACTTTTGATTCAGGAATATGTTCATAATATCATCCTGTACTACAAAATTATATCCTTCTTTGCTCAATAAAGAAACTGATATAAGATTGAATATCAGGGTCGGAATTTAATAGCATTCGTTCAGAACCAATGTATTACCATTTGGTAACACAAGGTGATATTCGCCAACTGCTTTGGCTGCAACATTTGCTCCATTCCCTACTCTTACGGAATGATCACCCACTCCCAGTTCCCTACCTTTATGTAGCCCATGTAACATATTACATATATGGGATCCCGATCCGGTATCTAATACCCAGGACGTAGAGTGAATTGAGAAACAGTTCGCTGTAACGAACACACCCGAAGAAAATGCATCAACATGTACTTTGTTCATTCGGGTGGCATAGGAATCCAGGTATTCCCCTATATCCTGTTCAGTCCTATAACTCTTATAAGAAAGAACGGAACCAACATTCCTCAGTATAGTATAACATGCGGGTTCGGTCAATACATCCATATTATTATCTTGATTAAGGCATGATATGGTCGCTACCTGGAGAGAGAGAAGAAAACAATTTAGCGTATGCTCTTGCAAGATCAGATTGGTTATTATTTTATCTAATCAGGATGGCTCCCACTGTTTTTATCAAATCTTCCTTCAAACCCTAAAAGGAAAGACTAGCCGGGATTAATTACACCCTAAAATTTCGCCAATCTTTCAGCCAGGCCAGTGTCGATACTTTGAGGGAGGTTCCCCGTGCTTTCGCACGGACCTAATTAAGGTAAACCTCATTTTCCCAGAGGCGTAACCCCGTTGACACCTTTCTAGACACCTACTTGATCGGCTAATTGTCCTGTGTAAAACTCTCCCAGGAGTAACTCTTACTCGCAGCGGGTATCGGGTTCCAACTATCTCATAGAAGGTATGCAATCTCATTGCAAATTTCAACACTTGAAATTCCCGATAATATTTTTCCCCTAGCGTCCCATGACTTTGACGCAGGCCAACAAACCATAGTGCGCTAGTCAAGTTCAACCCGTCATTTCTTGATTGAATTAAACCCACCCGCACGACCCTTGACGCAGGCCAACAAAGTCGCACTACTACCCTAATCCAATCTACATCATATGCATAAGCAGATAAATACTAGTTAGCTACCGCACACTACGTCTTGACGCATGCCAACAAACGTAGCACGAATACTAAGTAGGACTTATCTGAAATGACGGAGGGCTACGACATGTTTTTCTGAAAACCTTTTGCGTAATAAACTTGATGTCGTTGTAGAATCGAGTGAATTTGGAAATGGAGTGATTTTGAGACTTTTATTAGTTTTGCTAAAGTGGTCACTCCCGGTGAAGGGATCTCGGCTCTTTTCTTATGGAATAAGGTGCAGGATATATCATATATATCGCTATGCAAAGAAAAAACTCCAAAAGCAATCAAAAACAAATCGAGTGTTGTAGCATCTGCCAGTTTTGCTAAAGAGGTCACTCCCGGTGAAGGGATCTCGGCTCTTTCCTCATTGAATAAGGTGCAGAATATATCATATATATCGCTATGCAAAGCAAAAACTGTAGCTACCCTTTTTTTTGAAAATTTGATTCTACAACATCTTTTAGGTTTCTTTTCTTTCATTAATCGCATTAATGATGTCCCATCATTTAAGTCACCTAAACATCACAGATAAATACGTCGTACACTTATGACATCCGCATTCGCCTCGATGTCCCATCGTCAAACGTTAGGTTAGGTAACTAACGGCAGAGTGGAACAGGGCTAGCGCGGGTGTAAAACATAAGTAATATCTATATAATATATCATATATACTATATACAGTATCTATCACAACATATCAAATGATCACATCACAGATATCTCTGCAGAAGAAACATATGAAACATTGGATATACTAGGACGTCCGTGTTTTATTTTGAGCCTCTATAAAACACGGATTCCACAGTCGCGATGAATAGCCAAACCCACACCCCTAGACCCCTACGAGAGCGGCAAGCAACCCTACCAATTCTAGAGTTAGGAGACCCGGACTCGACTCCTCGAGTTGGTCTCCCACTGGACTCTAGAACCCGGTTACTTGTGCTCTCCTCCTTGGGTCTATCCTAGTGCGGAAAAGTAAATAATATACAAATTGTGACATCAACCCCATCCCGGAAGTGCCCCAATAAAAGAATATTACATACATTTAATTTTACATGAATGAAAATAAAACCCTCATCTCACATAAAACCCCCGGCTATTAAAAAACACGACGAACCAATATAACATATCCAGCAATACATAACATCACATGTCATCAACGTAAGTAAATATGCGCATCCCAATTGTCGTTGATATATAGCAAACAAACCAGCGATATCACATATTACACTTACGGTCGCAGAAAAGAAAGTGTAAAACTACAACATTTGGAATCCACAATCTCTTTAGACATCGTAAATCCGAAATATCACATACTTCGCATTTCATGCCTAACTATATGAATTCCACATATTGTATCACATTCCAGATAAATAGACAGTATTAAACTCTCCGATCGAATAATCAAATACCCAATGTTTCCAAAATAGGTCAACACTTGAGCGGAGTTCAAAAATTCCAGAATATGTCACAGTACCAACGGTCCAGCCGTAGAAGGGTCAAGCCAACGCGTCACATGTGGCATGCCGTACTGCCCCAATCCCTAAGGTTTAGAGGTGGTTCAGACGGTCACATAATCGAGTTAAGGTTTGTGTTCTTCTAGAGGGTCCATCGCGTTACTTGCACGTTTTTCCAAAAGATTTAAACTCAAGAAAAATTCAACACTTGAAAGTTTTTCGTGCCGGGAAAAAATGAGTTAATGATATCCATTCGAACATTTTAACAGTTTCTAAATATCCGGAAAACATAACGAAATTAAATTTTCCGATCGAATCAACGAATACAAAATAAACCCCAGATTACTCAACACTTGAGTGAGATAAAAAAATACCCAGAAAATAGCACTAACAGAAATAAATATTGCTGTACAAAAACAAAATCCCATTGCTACAGTACGACCGCGGATCTGCGGCCCAAGAGATGTATGGCCGCGGTTCCGCAGCGGTCCGTACGGATTAGGTGCTCATTTCACACAGTAATTCTTAAAATTACCTGCTGAATTTTTTAGATATTTTTATTCAGAAAAAATCATAGTTTTAAAAAATGACCAGAGAGGAGTTGATTTTGAGGTTTCAGGTTTCGTTCGGAGTTTTAACTTCGTATACACGTCGCCTAATGCTCTAGCTAGGCTCTGATACCACTGTAGGGTTACTAGGCACTCTAATAAGGTTCTACAAGGCATCAACCATGCCCGATTAAAATTTTAACCGGGCCGAATAACCCTAAACAAGATCTTTTCTAGATAATTAGGGTTTCACATGCAAGTAAATATCATTTACGACTAAGTGAATACGAAATACAACCTTTGTAAATCGGTCCATTACTTCTAAAGCTCCTTGTTGTAGTCCCTTCGCTGCGATCATGGTTCGCCCGGACTCTTGCATGGCTTCACGAGGCGAAAGAAGCGTCCTTGCTTGAAGTCTTCGAGGCCGAAGATGATCTGCGTCGAGAGAATACCAACTCAAGCTACTACTTCACTAAGTAGAGAATTAGTGAAGCAAACACCCTAAATTAAAGTGCTAGTCTAGTAGAGGATGGAGAAATAGGAAGTGGGTTCTCTTTAGAATTTGATTTCTCACAATCTTTCACTCTCTTTTTAAAACCCTAGCAAGCTTTTCTTTTGCTCAAAGAAGAAGAAGAAGATGAACAAAAGAAAAGATGAGGATAATGATCAAGTCAAGAGAGCTAACCATGGGTGAGTGAGTATCATATACTAACTCATGTAGAGACATAACCATGGCTAATCCAAAATGGTTAGGTTAATAAAAATCTAAAGTTAAACAACGTTAGTGGACTTTGTCAAAGCATCCACAAGTTTCTACAAGCTTCATGCTTATGACAAAAGCTCCACTAATTTGTAATTACCTTAAATAAATATAAACCACCATTTAAAATAGAATGATGTATGTCTTGCACACCCATGAATGATGTATCAACAACCATGATACAAAAAGAAAATACATTTTAATATATATCATATATATATATATATATTAAAGTTGTGCACATGTGAGAAAAATCCTTAAGTGAACAAATGTTAGTTAATGTAAATTAGTATATCAAATATACAATTATACACTAAATTATTAAATCAACACTTGACTTAATAATCCGGTTATATCTCATATAACCGACTAACATCCAATGCATCGACTTATCGAATCAACACTTGATTCGATAACCCGGCTATATCACATATAACCGACCGATACAAAAAGTCGCGAGAATAGAATACGGTATCGCATACACGCATTATTCTCGGTCCCGCACATATCACATATGCATTCCTAATTCATTTTGCCTGAGCCAGTAAAACCTCTATGTAGGACTCTAAAGACTCGTCAATACGCCGGCAGTAGGTGATGATCATATCAAGCACCCACAAACCGTCAGCGGTACTAGCTGGATGTAACGGCTACCCAGGTATTGAGCGATCAGAAGATCAGCAAGCAAGCCCGCTCCAACTCCTGTAAAAGCCTGACGGTAACACTTCCCGTACAGTCCAGTCTCCTCGTCTGATATCAATTCTAGGGGTGGTAAACGTCAGACCCCAATAACCGATAAGTCGTGCCGATCTGAGGCTTATAACGGGTCGAGAAACTACTGGTAACACTTACCAGTAAATCTCTAAATCAGCCCTGGCCAGGGACTTCCCTGTTATGGCCAATCGAGCACAGCGCTACATCAACCCCCAATATCGGGAGAGACAAAACCCCTCCTATCGCTCATTGCCTCCATGTGACTCGAGACTGTACCCAAAAACCTCCATTTTGCACGCCCTCTTGGACGTGGTAAGGTGGAAATCAAAGCACAGTGGGAATCACATAAGACTCTATGACGATCTCGGGTCTACAGACTAACCTACACAAGTGTCACCAGAGAACTGCCATCTGACGTGAGGTATAATACCATCTGGGAGTTCTCAGAGAGTCCGTCCAGTATACCCAGTCTCCACTGAGCACCCGTATACCATCTCTGATGTCAAACACCAATGGATATGGGATCATCCATCGCCCATCTCATGGGTCGAGAAGCGTATACGCTAGTCTATTCTGGTATATCGAGGCCCTGTCTCGATACACCTACGACTAGGAACATTAAAGGATGTACTTATGGAATACTCTGTCCCCATGAGTATGATCTGCATCATAGTCAAGGTAGTCAATTACACATCCTAAGGGCTTTACCAACATGTAACTATAAGACAGTATCAAGAGACAAGTATATATGTTAAGATAAAGAGCAACCAGATAGAATACTATCATGTCGAGAAAGAAAGTCCTCTCTATATATGTCCAAGCATCTAATCTAATATACATCATCTGTACAATACTGGCCTCTAGGGCATACATACAACTGACACATTATTGTATAGTACTAGTTTGTATATTACATTTTGGAAGCTTGGGATATATACACGGATTGACATTCTTGCTCAATATGGTAGTATGCTACTTGGTTTTTCTCTATCTTAATATGTGTATGTGTTTCTTTTGACATATTGCTAATACATATTGATAGAGCCCTTAGGATGTTTTGCTTCACTACCAGCGTTGTGATGGCAGTCACACTAGTGGGGGCTGGGTAGTCTATAAGCACATCCTTATATAGGTCCCTGGTCATAGGATTATCGAGACAGGGCATCGATACTCCAGAGTAGACTAGTATATACGCTTCTCATCCCAGGAGGGGAGATGGTCTGTTCCACATCCATCAGTACGTCGTACTGCAGATAGTATGCAGCTGCTCGTTAGGTTACAAGTACACTGGACAGGACACGTTGGGAACTGTTGGTTAGTATTATACCTATTGTCAATTATCAGTTCCCAGGTGACATGAGTACAGCTTAGTCCGTTGACTTGACACTGTCACTTCGCCTCGAGTGTGTTCACACTGTTCTTTGATTACTACCCTACCAAGGCTTAAATGAGTCGTGCAAACAGGTAGTAGTTAGTGCAGTCCCGAAGCACTTGGAGGCAGTGACGGTTAGACAGGATTCGTCTCTCCTGGTATTGGGAGTTGAAATCGCGCTGTGTCTAGGAGAGCCATTACATAAAGTCCCTGACCAGGGCAAGCGAGATTTGCTGGTAGTGTTTCCAGTAACTTCTCAGGGTGTTCTGGGCTACACTCCGACACGACTTGTACCGCTATTAGGGGACTGACGTTTATCGACCCTTAAGCCCGACATGCGATACTCTCAGACGAACAGACCGGACTGTACGGAGAATGTCACATTCAGGCTCAGTAGGAGTTCGGATGGGTTCACCTCATCGGTCTTCTTATCGGCATCTACCTGGGGACCGTTGCGTACAGCTAGTTCCGCTTGCGGCCTGTGGTTAAACCCACTGCCAGCATAGTGTCGAGTCTTTAGAGTCCCGCACAGAGGGTTGTTCGCCTTTGGGCAAAACAGAGTAGAGGTCGCATGGTTTTGCGACGGGGTTCGTTCACATACGCGCACTTGTGCACGTTTGGTGTCCGGGCAGTTTTTACTAGCGGGCTTTGGTTTAAGCCAGATCCTAGTATTTGTTTTGGGATTGGTTTTGTCTCATTGTATTCATGTTCCTCGGAACACGGATCCGGGTGTGTATGCGCAGTTGACAGAGGCAGAGGAATCTCATTAGGGTTTTTGACCGTTGACTTTTTCTAAACCCTAATGAGAATGAGAAATATGATTAATAATATTAATTAAGGATAATTGTGCCTTGGTTAGGGTTGGGTTGACCATTTAACTTGTTGACTTTTGTTGACCTTGACATTTTCTTTTGTTAAGCAAGAAAGATCATTCTTGAAGCTTGCATTAGCATTAAATGTGAAATGATAATGGTCAAATCGACTAACCATCACAATTTTCTTAATTATTATTATTATTCTCATATCGCTCTCATATGAGAGCAAGGTTGGGAGTACTCTCTCATTCTCTCATGCTCTTTCTTTCTCTTGCAAAAGCTCTCCCTCTTCCTCTCTCAAAGCTTAAGTGTTTCATGTGTTGAAAATCATAAGCTTTTGAGACTAAACCATCAAAACATCTCTCTACTCATTTTAGGGTTCTTTGTCTAGCAAACCAAGCACTCTAGTTACTTCTTGGTTGAGGTAGGAGCTCAAGGTAGAAACCTTCGGGTGGATCTTTCTTCGGCAAAGAGAAGACGAAGAGGAGGAGCCATCTACACCACTCCAAGGAGCTAGCAACAAGGAGGACCACAACAAGAAGAGAAGGAGTTCAAGAACTAGGTATAACCATCTAACCTAGTAGCTAGAACTTGCAGTTAGTTTCTTAGTTTTGTTTAGCAAAGATCCTTCATGGCTAGTCTATGTTTCCTTGTGATAAAAATCCGATTTTTACTCTTTCCGCCACCCTGTAAGTACCGGGGTGGGTTACAAAGACTTACAGCGCAGTCAATCTCCCAGGTCTTACGGATTTCCTTATCCGCGACACTGGATTCTGGACCTGTGTAACGTTTTGAAAATCGTTTCGGTAAAATTTCGAAAAACCGGTAAAATAAGGGTGTTTTCTGTAAAAAGTCAAAATGCAAATATCTTTATTATAAAATTAAATATACATATTCCAGCTATGTAATTGCTAGTATTTGGTGTTTATTGAGCCACTGGTGAAATTTCAAATTTTCTGAAAATTTTTCCGAAATTAATTATTTTAATATTATTTTAAGCCGTCACCAATACATTTAATTAGGGAAAATTATAAATTGTAATGAGTTGAAATAGATATTGTGCATCATAAAACATTAAATAAAATTTTCTCATGTGGTTTTTGAAATGAAATGGTTTGCCAAAACGGTTTAGAAAAATATCGAAGAAAAAGGCTTTTTCGGTGAAATTAGTGTTAATGGGAATTGGGGTAATACATTTATCTTTTTCCCTAACCCACACACCCACACCTCACCCTCTCTTCCCCTCCCCATGTGGCCGGCACCACCATGACAGCCCTCCCCCTCTCACTCTCTCCAATCACCAAGAAAAGAAAGGAAAATGATAGAAAAAGGGTGGACTTTGACTAGATATTACTTTCTCCACCTCACTCTCTCTCCTCCCTCACCCAAATCCCCTCCATTTCTGGCCCAAACCTGAACCCCCCATAGCAGCAGCCCTCCACCAAAATCCCACACCATTTTGCCTCAAAAATCCATTAAAATGCTTCAAAAATCCATGCAAATTCAAAGCAAACTCAAAATCCAAGCTATACCCATTTTTCCTTGGCTACCATAGCATGGATCCAGGGATTTAAATTTCAATTTGGGTGTCTAAGTGTGCTTGTGGGAGCTTCAAATTATTTGGGTATAAATTCTAACCTTTTTGCTTAATGTGTTGTTAATTGCTTATGTTAGCTTAATTAATTGTTTAATTAGGTTTTTAATTAGTTCTAGGTGCATGATTTAAAATTCAAGAGAGGGGTTTGATTTCAAATTGGTATTTTGTGTTGTGAGATTTAGTTTATGTGATATAATTGACATATTAATGTTATGCTAAATCCAATTTAAGTTGCTAGTTTGCATATTTGTTGATTTAAAAGTGATAATTATATAATTGGTAAACTAGGTTTTTTAAATAATTATATTCTTGTGAGATAAAATTCAAATTTAGGTTTCATGTCATTATAAATATTATATTGAGTGGTTTAATGCTTTAGTTCATGAAAATCCAAGCTATATTGTAGTTTGTTCATTTTTGCTATAAAATTGTTAAAATTGGTTAATATTGCAAACTAGGTTTTTGAAATCGAATTAAATTGTGGGTTTAAAATTTACGTAATGGTTTCTATGGCATAATTAAGATATTAAGTTATCATCTTGGTCACTAGAATTATTAAAACATCATGTTTTGTACAAAAACGGCGAATTGTGCTTGCTAGATTTTCGGAAAAATGACTTTTTAAGTGAAATTGGGGTTTTTGTGAGTTTTAACCTATTTTATATTAAAATTAGTGTTCGTGAATGTGCAAATGAGTGTATTTGGGTTTTTCTCGATGGTCTAGCATTTGTACACCGACGTCGAGGGTTTTTTGGGTTGATTTGTGAAAGCAACCATAGGTTTTGACTTATGTGGGATTCGTGTGTCGTTTTGGTCATGAGTCGGATTTTAATGCGATACGATGCATTGTTATATGTAGGTACCCTCATGTGGACTTCGAGACGACAAGCAAGCGCGTGGCGACGTCGGCACCGGCGAGCGAGGACCAGGTGAGTAGATTTATATCTACGGGGAGAAGTCGGGTGGATGGCGTATAGCACCCCCGCAGTCCGTAGTGTAGCTCATATATATATGTTTATATAGGTGTCTTATGATACGAGAATGTTCATTCATGTTATGTTTATGTGTTCATGGAGTACCTTTGGGTTAGTTGCGAAACACTAGAGTAGTTGTTATACCCACATACGCACACACAGACTTGCATACTTTACTTTCTTGTGCGTAGATTGGGATGCGTATATATGTATATATGCGTGGGTATGGGACTATGCATATGTACATTCATATACGCATGCATGGATAGTGAGGATAGTACTGTAAGTGCACGGCGGCGCCCCGGCCGTCAATCCGACGGCCAAATGCGGAAGCGGTGATAAACTTTAAATTTTCTTGAACTGGCAAACCGCCGCGCACTAATACCCGGATCGAACCATTAATTAGTCCTAGCTGACTACAAGAAAGGGAGGAGAGATATACCGACAGATCCGAGTCCTCCGGTCTTCTCTTCGTCGTCCCGATCTCCTGCGGAATGTGCCGTCTCCTCCTCGTCGCCGGAAGTGCACCACATCGCCTACTTCTTTTACGGGCTCCCACCTCAATGCCGAGGCAACTCGGGCACGAAGCTGGCTAGTCGACGTGCCCAAGATTCGCTGTAGAATGTGTAGTGATGAAGTCTCATTTTTGGGGTTGTGGAATTGCCTTTGTGGTAGAGGAAAAGGAACTTAACTCTTGAGATGGAAAGATGAGGGAATTTTTGGAGCAACAAGAGAACAACCAAAAATTACCCACCCCAAGCCAATTGGCAGCCCCTTATATGGCCGGCCCATGTAGGAAAAGGAGAGAGGGAAAAGTCAAGGGGGAGATGACCATATGAATCATGCAAGAGAGAGAGAGGGGAATGGTTATCATATGGAATAAAAATGATCACTGAGAAAAGTCCTCACTCAACAACCATATCACTTCCCAACATCAACAACAATCCCAACACTCAACCAACAATCATCAACAACCATGATTGTTAATAAAGTCAAGCCATGATGGAAAAAAAAGAGTCAAAGGATGGGCTCCATCATGAAACCATCATGATGCAACAAGATGCAAAGACCCCCCTCCACTAATGCCTATTTGCAACAATGCAAATAAACCCTCCTCCACCAATCTTCGGCCAATGAACGATACAAAGGAAATTGGCCGAAACGAAAAGCAAACTGGCAATTCCAGAAACTGGTCCCGTAATAAATTACAGGAAAACCCCGATACTGTGCATACACACCCGCATTTGTATTTCGACCGAAATACAAATGCAATGAGACAAAATCTACACTGTACTATACTAGAATCCGGCTTATACCAAAACCGGCTAGTATTATCTGTTCGATCCTGATCCGTGCAATACAGCACGTATCTGATCGAACCCTGCCATATAACCATACGGCCTATAGTACAAACTGTCCGATCCTGATCCGTGCAATACCGCACGTATATGATCGGACCTTGCCATATCTCCATACGGCCTCTACAACTTTTCGCCCGAAAGCTGAGTAACTGAATGTGGGGGACTCTAAAGACTCGTCAACACCTTGGTTGTGGATTTAACCACTAGCACGTCAGAGGTATAAGCCAATACGTAACGGGCTACTAGGTATTGACTAAAAGGGATGTCTGTGAGCCAACTCAGCCTGACAACCCTACTGATCCTGTCAGTGACAATATCCGTACAGTCCGGTCCGTTCGTCTATGAGTATCGCATGGCGGGCCTAGGGGGTTGGTAAAAGTCAGACCCCCAAAAGCGGTACAAGTCGTGTCGGAGTGTAGCCTAGAACACCCTGAGATACTACTGGAATACCTACCAGTAAATCTCCTTGCCTCGGCCGAGGGCTTCATGTAATGGCTCTCCTAGACACAGCGCGACCTCACCCCCAATACCGGGAGAGACGAACCCCCGAATATACACTCACTGCCTCCATGTGGCTCGGGACTGTACCCAACTAAAACCTGTTTGCACGACTCCTTTGAGCCGTGGTAGGGTAGTAATCAAAGTACAGTGGGAACTCACACAAGACAAATGACGATCCCCAGGTCGATGAACTAACTTGTACACATGTCACCAGGGAACTGCCATCTGACGTCTGGTATATGACCAACTAGCATGTTCCCGGCGAGTCCTGTCCGGTGTACTCATAACCCAATGAGCACCTGTATACATCTTAGGTGAACTAACTGACACCAATGGCTTGTGAGACCGGCCACCGCCCCTCGTAGGGGTCTCGACTGTATACACTAGTCTACTCTGGAGTATCGATGCCCTGTCTCGAAACTCTCACGACTAGGGACCATTTAAGGATATGCTTATAGACTGCCAGCTCTCACGTATATGATCGCCTTCATACTGCTGGTGGTCAAGCAAGAATCCTATGGGCTCTATCAACGTGTAATAGCGACGTGTCAGGTCACCTGAAGCAGTACACGATGATAAAGATAAACCAGATAGCATACTATCATCCCGAGTAAGACTGTCCTACCGGGATAGGTCCTCTATCAATCATTGCAATCACGTACCTGTGACCTAATAATTGACTCTGAAGGCACTATCTCCAACAATCTCCCACTTGCACTCAAGGCTAATTATTGCGATGTCGCATACTCACAGCCCGTGTGATACCGAACACCCAACTCCTCTATTAGTCAGTCTCACAAAGCTCGTTTGCGAAACTATTGCGTTCGAGGAATAGCCTCAGTGAGTGGATCCGCTTTGATGTTTCTTTCTATGTCTCTCTATATCTCAAGTTCGCGGAGAAACCCATCTCCCGAAATGAGTAATACCTATCTTAGAATGTGTCTGGATGTCTTATGGGACATAGCTCATAAATGAACTCCAAATCCAAACCTCTTAGACTGTATCGTCAACTGAACTTAATCAGTATCCTGCGCCATGCCTCCCTCAGTATTGCCTTGGACCACCTGTCCAAAATACTGCCCCTCGTCAGAAGGAAAACTATAACTCTAACAACCTCCCTGTCGTCCTGGTCACCTTGGAAGCCTGGAATGATAACTGTCTCCTGCATGAGGCTGTCGTTATCATATCCCTAGAACATCCACTTTTGTTCTAAAACTGCTTCCGACTGTCTCTCCAGGATTGGATCAATGTCAACTTATTGCATCTAGTGCAAGAACAACATCTGGTGTGGTACTTGACATATCACGATTGACTCAATTGCCTGAGCAAGTGATCTGCCAATCATGCACATCCCTCTCCCCTTTAGTCTGAAAGACACCTTTAGAAAGGGTGACTCCATCTTCTGCAGGTACACTACCGTGCATGGAGTCGTCCATTCTAAATACTCTTAGAATGCTGTCTAAGTACCCTGATTGGGAAACCACCCAAATCTAGATCTAAAACCATAGATCTAGTAACCAGTATATCTGACATAATGTCCAAATCCCATATGGAGAAAACACTGTGTGACGACCAAAGTATAACCGATTGTAGTATAGGAGTTTCTTTTCCTACTCTGTGTATGTCATCCAAATACCAGGATATCACACCCTACTACCTTCTCAACAGATCCATCCCCTATTCTGATGAAGTCAAACCTATGACTGTCACGTCAGAAATAGATGATCTATCTCCGCTATATCTGCTTTAGTCTATAAATAGACATAAGCTACCTGTCCACCAATGCTTCCGCTGCTCCTACTGACTACGACAACCCTCTGGCAGAGTCATATAGACGTCCACTTCTAAGACTAGTTTAGAACGACGCTATACTCATCCTCCCGCCGGGTCTCGCTGCCTGGAACAACAGCAATGGTAATTGTGGGTAAACAAGAACTTCCCTGTCACCGTCCTTGAGGCTACCGGAGTACCTCTCGGGTGCCTGAAGTTACCCACCTTATCTACGGAGTGGCCAATGGAATGTCAATCCAGATTGAATCTTTAGGTTCCTTATCAAATCTTCAGTAATCGTTTGTGGTTCTGGAATTACTTCCAGTTCTACCATACTCCCACTACTGTTTTCTGAAAAAATCCATTTTTAATAAAACTGTGGCGAGTCTAGAACAATATTGCTATTGTTCATCCAGATGGTAGAAAGTCAACCCGCGTCATAGCCTGGGTCAACCCACAAACAGCCATTACAGAAACGTGCCTTGAGTTATCCAGAGTCTGGTTTTAAGCATAATCCGGACAACTCCCCGTACCTTAACATCGTTAAGATACGAACTGTTCTATATCCAATATAGGACCAGAGGCACTGATTTAATTGAACCAGATTCAAATCATGCAGCTGTCTCCAGTGCATGTCAACTAAATGGAAGAAGGCCTGATCAGCGTTACCCAACTTAGGAATGCTTCCAATTATGAGTAACCTGAAAGAGAAGCAATTTCTCTTAATCATTACTATCAACTGAATACCATACACAAGTATCTACATCTTCGATCTCTTTGAAGAATCCCGATACTTGCGACACCTGGTTCTCTACTCTATTCAAATACCAATAACTTCTCCAAATTCGGACCCTGTGTTTCCACGAAACACCTGTCTAAAAACTAGAGAAGTCATAAGTAAACCGAATATAGTACGAGGACCAACCCCTCTGTCCTGATGGACCCTGGACAACATACAATACTCTGTATAAGTCCCTTGAGTCTGATAACTCATTCACTGTGTGTCGTAGGTTGAAAACTGTACTTATGGTTAAGAAGAATTACACCGCTGTTTAATGCTCCTTACCTAACCATCCACTGATATAGGTAAATGTCATCGACATAATTTCAAAAAGGTATATCTCACTCTATGAAAATAGACGTACAGATATATCAATTTGAAATTGGTGCATAACAGCGGATATTCAAAACCAAATATTTGCCGACCGGCAAACAGCCCAGATGATCTTCTCAAATATCACCGATTACAACGAATCCCGATATAAGGAGGATGATCACCCAATTCCCAATAACTTACTCCCACTCATCATCTGTAAAACCATACAGATGTGAGAATCATACCTGGTAAATACATACCCTGGAGTAAGTGTCTAATCGGGAAATCAGTTTTCTTTTAACAGTACACAGTGAGACTGAAACATTGAAATATTTCGATGGGTATCCTGGTATTCCTAGTAATGCCCTTTCCATTATCCAGATTCACAACTGTAACCGTGTAATTCCTTGCCACCTCTCCAAATCCCTTCATATGTCTTTAGTCATTACCTTCTGCACACCCCTTTAGGCCAAATGGTTTTCTTCCTTCCCTACCGTTCGGCACCAGCCTATGGTTTGGAAGAAGACTATCCAATAAGCATAATGGGTGTGCTGTCCTAATCCTAGGAACACTCATAACGCGAGAGAAGGTGAAGATAAAAGACACCTGAATAAATCTTATTCCTATTTCTCCTGAACCAGAATCCATCCCCGAACTGGAACAAGTTCCTTTCGAGTTCGTATATAACCATACGATGGAGTATCCAAATAAACTGTGGATCTTCGTAGTGATACGGAGTGTCCTGGAGAAATACAAAGGTGATGTGGGAGTGGTAATGAAATATTTGGTTTGGTCGTGAATATCTGTTGCAATTTACTTTGCCCTCTTACTAATCCCTTGCTTTGTCTGAACTTAATACCTTCTGTACACCATCGTTATGCTAATTGGTTTTCTTCATTCCCTACCGGTCGGCACCAGCCTAAGGTTTGGAAGAAGACAATCCAATTTGCGTAATAGGTGTACAACCCCTAAACCAAGGAGTACTCGTAACCTGAGAGAGGGTAAAAGGAAAAGACAACTGAATAATCCTATCCGTTTTCTCCAGAACCTGAAACCATCCTCGAATAAATTCTTTCGCGTTCGTATCTAACCATACGATGGTTTTGTCCAATGGAAGTGGACGTTCGTAGCAATACGGGGTGTCCTGGAGAAAAGGGTAAAAGTAGGAGTGGCAATGAGGTATGCAACTCTGACAATCCAAAAGCCAGTGTTAAGAAGGTTCGGTCAACTTGGTCACTGAGTCATAGTCTTAGGGTCGGGTCAATTGTCGCTGCCAGAGAGAGAGAAAAGAAACACTCAGCGTGCACTCTAACCTAGATCAGAATGGTTGCCATTTTATCTAATCTGGAATCCTCCCACTGTACCTCAAATTCTCCTCCAAACCTGAAAGAAGAATTAGTCGGGGTCATCCGAGGAGTAAACTAACTCATCAGTGGGAATCGGGATCCAACTCTCATCGCATGATAACGTGACGGAATCCGCTCACGTCATCACACTCCAGGAGGTATGCGCATATCTGGCAAGTTTCAGTTCTTTTGAAACTCCCGATGTGATTTTTGCCCCATGCTCTTATGACCTTGACTTTGGCCAACAAATAATAAGTCACATGTCAAGTTCTACCCGTCATTCTCCAGGTTGATTCGAATCCACCCGCACAAGCCCTTGACTTTGGCCAACAAGGCTATACGACTGTTCCAAACCAACGCATCTATCTATGCTGCATATGAATAACCAACAGCTACCAAACACTGTGCCTTGACTTTGGCCAACAAACACAGCTTGAATACTATTGACTACCCATATGAAACGACGGAGGGCTACGAATGGTTTCTGGCGAAAACCTTTAACGTAAAGAACTTGATATCGTTGAAGGAACTGATAGCTTTTAAAAATATAGTGACGAAAATCTTCGGTAAAGAGGTCACTCCCGGTGAAGGGATCTCGGCTCTTTCCCCGTAGAATGGGGTGCAGGATATTCCAAATGAATACCACGATGCAAAGCAAAAGTAATCGGCTATAGTGAAGTTAATGTCCTGACGCAAACTTTTTGTCCAAGGGGTCACTCCCGGTGAAGGGATCTCGGCCCTTGCCTCGTCGACTGAGGAGCAGGATATTCCAACTGAATATCACGATGCAAAACAAAAGAGAACGTCCTTGCAATAACAGCTTTTTGAAAAGTGTTCCAACAACATCAGATTAGGTTTGTTTTAACTTGCATTGATCCGAATCAATGCAGTCCCATCAATTGATCACACCACAAAGAACAAAAATATACTGATGTACGTATATGCCATCCGCATTCGCCACTGGGTCCCGTCATTACCCGTTAGGTTAGCTAACTAACGACAGAGCAGGGACTGGACTAGCGCGGATGCAAAACATATACAACATCTACTAATATATATACCAATATATTATATTCGCTCAAGGCGTGATAAAATGCAACATCACAGAAAATGAACAGCATCACAGAAACAATACAGATATCTGGGATCCCCGGGTTTCACAGAGCCACTACTGAAACCCGACGTTCCCCTGGTCGTGTGGATAGCCTGCGCAATGAAATCCTAGACCCCTACGGGCACGGCAAGTCACCCGCCAAAACCTGAAGCGAGGCAGCCCCCTTCAGCACCGTGAATGGACCACCCAGCACTTCACGGAATCCGGTAACTTGGGCACCCTTCTGGGTCAACCTGTACCCCCTACGAGTGCGGCGAATAGCCCGCCAATTCTAGAGTGAAGCCCCCTCCGTCTCAATGCCATGAGATGCGGGCTTGTTGCCCTCCAGAATCCGGCTATCCGTGCACCCCTCCGCGGGGTAATCCTAGTACAGAAAGTAAAATATACATACAACGGGTACATCGACCGCAACCATGTCGTGCCCCAAAAAGAATAATACAAACAGGCGGTGACGGCAGTCCACATGTCAGACGCTCGCCCCGCAATATCAAATGTATATAATACAACAGAACTGTACTAGTATTGCATCCAGGCTATCCCCCACGACCGATCCGCAACATCACAGCAAAAACAGAACATCAACGTGAAAGTCACGTTCGCAAATCCGTCTAACCGGGCTATAGCAGTTAGACCGGATTTAGCGATCAAGTGACATTCACGGTCACAGATATAATGTAAATACTGTGAAAAATGTGTTTAAAATATCCGATCGATCAAATTTTAACAAGTGGGCCCCCAAGCATTACTGTAGCAGATAAAGAAATTCTGGGCCCAATGTTAATATTCCAAAACCCCAATTTTAAGCCCAGAAAGACACTGTAGAAATTTGGTGCAGGGATCTCCACAGTGCGCGGTGGAACAGCGGCGGGAAGGGGGTATTTGCGGCGGTTCCGCGCTCCCACTGTGGATTCACTTCATCGAATTTTTACAGAGCTCTTATATTTTCCAGTACATCAATATTTTACAACCTGAAAAATTTTTCGAGACCAAAAATTTTCAACAGAAACTGATGCTGAAGGAAATACGGGTTTTGGAACATTTGATCGATCGGAACTGAAAAACACATTAAGGCAAGCTAGACTAAGTTAATGGCGAGGCTCTGATACCACTGTAAGTGCACGGCGGCGCCCCGGCCGTCAATCCGACGGCTAAATGCGGAAGCGGTGATAAACTTTAAATTTTCTTGAACTGGCAAACCGCCGCGCACTAATACCCGGATCGAACCATTAATTAGTCCTAGCTGACTACAAGAAAGGGAGGAGAGATATACCGACAGATCCGAGTCCTCCGGTCTTCTCTTCGTCGTCCCGATCTCCTGCGGAATGTGCCGTCTCCTCCTCGTCGCCGGAAGTGCACCACATCGCCTACTTCTTTTACGGGCTCCCACCTCAATGCCGAGGCAACTCGGGCACGAAGCTGGCTAGTCGACGTGCCCAAGATTCGCTGTAGAATGTGTAGTGAAGAAGTCTCATTTTTGGGGTTGTGGAATTGCCTTTGTGGTGGAGGAAAAGGAACTTAACTCTTGAGATGGAAAGATGAGGGAATTTTTGGAGCAACAAGAGAACAACCAAAAATTACCCACCCCAAGCCAATTGGCAGCCCCTTATATGGCCGGCCCATGTAGGAAAAGGAGAGAGTGAAAAGTTAAGGGGGAGGTGACCATATGAATCATGCAAGAGAGAGAGAGGGGAATGGTTATCATATGGAATAAAAATGATCACTAAGAAAAGTCCTCACTCAACAACCATATCACTTCCCAACATCAACAACAATCCCAACACTCAACCAACAATCATCAACAACCATGATTGTTAATAAAGTCAAGCCATGATGGAAAAGAAAGAGTCAAAGGATGGGCTCCATCATGAAACCATCATGATGCAACAAGATGCAAAGAACCCCCTCCACTAATGCCTATTTGCAACAATGCAAATAAACCCTCCTCCACCAATCTTCGGCCAATGAACGATACAAAGGAAATTGGCCGAAACGAAAAGCAAACTGGCAATTCCAGAAACTGGTCCCGTAATAAATTACAGGAAAACCCCGATACTGTGCATACACACCCGCATTTGTATTTCGACCGAAATACAAATGCAATGAGACAAAATCTACACTGTACTATACTAGAATCCGGCTTATACCAAAACCGGCTAGTATTATCTGTTCGATCCTGATCCGTGCAATACCGCACGTATCTGATCGAACCCTGCTATATAACCATACGGCCTATAGTACAAACTGTCCGATCCTGATCCGTGCAATACCGCACGTATATGATCGGACCTTGCCATATCTCCATACGGCCTCTACAACTTTTCGCCCGAAAGCTGAGTAACTGAATGTGGGGGACTCTAAAGACTCGTCAACACCTTGGTTGTGGATTTAACCACTAGCACGTCAGAGGTATAAGCCAATACGTAACGGGCTACTAGGTATTGACTAAAAGGGATGTCTGTGAGCCAACTCAGCCTGACAACCCTACTGAGCCTGTCAGTGACAATATCCGTACAGTCCGGTCCGTTCGTCTATGAGCATCGCATGGCGGGCCTAGGGGGTTGGTAAAAGTCAGACCCCCAAAAGCGGTACAAGTCGTGTCGGAGTGTAGCCTAGAACACCCTGAGATACTACTGGAATACCTACCAGTAAATCTTCTTGCCTCGGCCGAGGGCTTCGTGTAATGGCTCTCCTAGACACAGCGCGACCTCACCCCCAATACCGGGAGAGACGAACCCCTGAAGATACGCTCACTGCCTCCATGTGGCTCGGGACTGTACCCAACTAAAACCTGTTTGCACGACTCCTTTGAGCCGTGGTAGGGTAGTAATCAAAGTACAGTAGGAACTCACACAAGACAAATGACGATCCCCAGGTCGATGAACTAACATGTACACATGTCACCAGGGAACTGCCATCTGACGTCTGGTATATGACCAACTAGCATGTTCCCGGCGAGTCCTGTCCGGTGTACTCATAACCCAATGAGCACCTGTATACATCTTAGGTGAACTAACTGACACCAATGGCTTGTGAGACCGGCCACCGCCCCTCGTCGGGGTCTCGACTGTATACACTAGTCTACTCTGGAGTATCGATGCCCTGTCTCGAAACTCTCACGACTAGGGACCATTTAAGGATATACTTATAGACTGCCAGCTCTCACGTATATGATCGCCCTCATACTGCTGGTGGTCAAGCAAGAATCCTAGGGGCTCTATCAACGTGTAATAGCGACGTGTCAGGTCACCTGAAGCAGTACACGATGATAAAGATAAACCAGATAGCATACTATCATCCCGAGTAAGACTGTCCTACCGGGATAGGTCCTCCATCAATCATTGCAATCACGTACCTGTGACCTAATAATTGACCTATCTCCAACAAGTACTTGGGATTTATGATGAGTCGATGAGATTTGATTTGAGGCCGTGAGATCGGTGATATAGCAGGGTTCGTATTTGAGATACGACATGACGTTGTAGCGGGTCCTTGACGTAGTGTTTCACACACGTGCATGCATACTTAGGCGGTATCAGTATTGTACTAGAAGTAGATCAATACCCCGATCATGATATTTGATAAAGAGGATACCAGTTGAATAGTATGATGAATGTGATATTGACCCGTACCCAGATTTGGGGATGACGTACGACGGATTTACGTATGAGCTATATTTTGATGATTGATCCGCACTCTTGACTTGGAATGTCTGATTATAGATATGGTATCGGATATGATATTATTGAGGCGGGATCACCGACTAATATATATACAGATATGTATATGTATCGACTCGGATGTTAGGCGGTTTTCTTACCTGTAGTCCAGCTTGTTAGCTTAGCCCTTTAGTTTATTTTAGTTGTTAGATTAGATTCGATTCTTACCTATTTCAAAAACTAACGAATCATGGGTATTTTAAAAGACAGCCCAAGGGATCCTACAGATATTTCAAAAGACGTATGTTTTCATAAAAACACCGTAGCCCCTATTTTCAAAACCCCATGATTCGTGTTATTTCAAAAGGCACCATTTGTAGGACTTATATTAGATTAATGCAGATTACTTATAGTTGCATCTAGTATTCAGCTCCCGCTCATTATTGTGGTTCGCTTCGCATCGCATGCTTATATTATGTTTCATACTCCATTATTGATATCATGTTGTTAGGACACCAGCACCATTACCGATGATGCGTATGTACCACGTACACTTACTTGCCGGCTCACACACATCTTCATCGGTAATTGCCATGTCACGTACACCTTAGAAAATATTATTGCTTAACTTAGCTTGATAGCTAGTAGTTTGACATAATATTAGTGTACTTGCCTTATATGTTAGTTTAGACATTGTAGTTATTACCTGCTACTTCATGCATACTGTTATTCATTGTTATGCCGCATTCATGGATTCTCATGCATATATTCACTATTTTACGTGTTATTGAGGTTTTGGATTCGGATTTCCATGAGATTTTCTGGATTTGGAGGAAAACCGCAAAAACATAAATAAACCTTTTTCTCTCTTTTAAAATAAAAAGTGCGGTTTTCCCATGATGTATGAGTCGTCCACCATGAATTTGCTGATGGATTTCGAGACCCGATTCGAGGAGTGGAGGAACCGTTTCGGGTACATGGTGGGCCCGGTGCGGTACCCCGGGGCAAGAGGATCGTGTTGTTGACGTTGAGCCTGGCAGGGGAGCACTACCGACCGGTGATTTTTCCCGACGCGTCGGATATACGGAAGATACCGTCGTGGTCTTGAGATGGATGGTTGGGGCCGGTCTGGATTGACGGCGCCCTAGATATTGTGATTGAGATTTTGAGATATTGAGGTACAGAGATATCGAGATATTTGGACACTTGTTTTGTGTCGATGCTGGGCACTGTTTTATGCTGATTTCATTTATGGTACCTCACTTTTAAAATACAGAAATCTCACTGATTTGTGAAAGCAGTTTTCTTCAGTACATGCATTCTGTTTCATGCATTCATACATTGCTACCTGAGGCACTGACACGGGCAAATGGAATTACACTTGGGTTAGATATTTGCCCTAACCATTGTTATGGGTTGCTGGTTATATATTTGAGGATATATTATGATAATTGACCTAGGATTGCATTATTTATGCGATTTCTTTTCGTAGATGTTTTTCTATTCACGAGTTGGCAACTCACCCCCGTTGTGCCCCAGTTTCTTGCAAGTTTGCCGTACAGGTTTCATTACGGCTTTACGGGCATAGTTTCGTTCGGGTGATTTGCTAGTAGGTGGGTTTACTTGTATCGTTCCCCCATTATATATCTTGTATATCATTATTCTGTTGTATCTAGAAGTTCCATCAACCAAACATGTATTTATTTTGAGATAGAGACCAGTGATGTTATTCCTTCGACCTTAGAGTCGCGCGTTATATTTCTGTGGTTTTCTTGTGGTTTTGAGTTTCCTTTTGAATTTTGATCCTCGCCGTTGGCATTGTATATTATATTGCTTGTGTGGTTGTGACCGTCGTTTGACGAAGAGCTAGCTCCCGCTTGGGGATGCCTTTTATTGATTTCGTATACTATTCATGTTGTATCCCGTTTGGGGGCCAGTATTTACAAAGGAGACTCTGCCGAAATTTTCAGGAAATTTTTGATGTTTTTAGAAACCCGCATAATTCGGCTTATGCTATTGAAACTACTTGTTTTAAATTGGTTTTCCTTCACTCTACTACTTTTCTTGGTTTGGATTTCTGGGGTTTCGGTTTACTTAGACTACGTACGCCTCGAGACGTTCGTAGTTTAAGTGCCGGTCTTGTTCCGTACTTTCGGGACGTTACAAAGTTGGTATCAAAGCGTTAGGTTTTACCTTCGGAGCGTAGGATGACCCTTGGTTGATGGAATAGGTGACTAAAGTAGAGGGATGTACCGTAGATATGTTCCGCGGCATATTTACGATACGCTACTCCACTTAAGAAGCCCCAGGATGTACATTTCTTTGCTCAGTATTATATTCATTCCGATCTAGCCTCATCAGTACCAGTTATGATTTTGCTACCACGATTACGGGCAGGGACAGCTACAGCTAGAGTTGCGGTCAGCACGAGCTCGTCACGAACGAGGACTGACCAGGGCGATATTCCGGCGACACACGATTGGGGAGATGTGTCTTTTTACTGTGTTTCCGCGCCACGAGCGTTTGGCGGATCGCCTTTATGAGGTTACTCGGATGTGCTGATCGACACTAGAGGATTGAGCCAATGATAGAGGCCTGCCAGATTTTGATGACCGTTGGTGTATTACTTACTCATGATGATTGAGGCACTGTTCAGCGTGTAGACGAGTGAGCCAGTTGTTGCTGCGAGCGCCGAGATATCGCTCCATATGTTGGAGCTATTGCAGTACAGGTTGTACTAAGAGATGATAGAAGGTCGCTAGTCACCCGAGGATGAATGACTAGGACATGTGGTTCGTTCGCCTACCCGATGAGAGGACATCAGATAGATTGATTCCAGCCAGAGACGACTTCATGTGGAGACGTTGGGAGTCGACAGAGACGATCGAATGTCAGAAACCTATTATTCCAAGTTTAAAGTATTCGGAAGGGCATGCAGGCAATTCTATGGACCCTCTAGAAGAATGAAACCCTAACTCGACTTAATGACCGTGTGAAAGCCTTTGAACCTTCGGGTTTGCGGCAGTTCTACGGCGCCATTAGTGAGGCTTGGGTTTGCCCTTCTACGGCTAGACCACCGATGCTGTGGTATGTACTCGATACTATTAAACTGTACCCAAGATGTTGAGCCCTTGGGGGATTGTGAGGTTTTGACAATCGATTGGATGGTTTGACTTAATTCGGATGCTAGGTGGTGAGATGCATTTCTTGGGAGACTCCCGATACGAGGATAGCCGTTGGAGCTCAGTCCATGCAGCCGCGACGAGACGAGTCCAAAGCAGACGACATTAGAGAAAAGTGAAGTAAGAGGTTCGTACCAGATCTAGATGAGATGACGTTCCACTCTGCCGACATCAGAGATGCGATGCGCATGCCGAGGCATGGTACTTGGATTTACCTTCCAGAAGGAGTCGCGATGAGTATGCAGTCGTTCCAGAGCAAGATGCAGATATAGGAATGGACGATGACTTCCGGACGGTTGGCAGAGACGAGACATGGAAGAGACCATGAGCAGGATTCCTTCCAGGACACTGCTGCAATGATACTTGCACCCAGGATCAGATGTGTCACGTACATTCAGAGAGCCAGAGGACGACGCCAGTGATATGCTGTCTTACGAGTGGTCGCGATGATTGACCGAGAGATAACCAGAGAAGTGCCAGAACGGGATCATCCCCGTTAGCACACCAGACAGGGCCGATGAGCCGATGGACCGAGAGATTGGTAATTCACAGTGAATACCTTGACCCAGGAGTGGTCATTGTTACGCACACCAGCAGGACAGAGTTCATGATCATCGACGAGACGTCCCACTAGTGACCGCGACAGTTGGCCCGAGATTCTTAGAGGATGCACTTGAGCGGTACTATTCCTCCATTATTGATTTCGATATTTTGGGTGATTTATTCGCATGATTTGATTTTGATGATTGAGAATTTACGATCTTTGCACAGTGTTGCACTTGATATCGTCTTCGTGCTTTGGTTTCACATGTTTTTGATTTTACGGTTTTAAACATTTGAGTTGATTTTGTGCGTATGCACGCACACGATTTGGTTCCTGTACTCTGTATAGTTTATATATGCTTGCAGTGCAGTGATACGCCTTTTGTTCACTTAGATGCACTGGACTTCGATTTCGATTGTGATACTCGATATTTGTTTTGTGCACCTTGTGCACCTGATTTGATTTTGCGCATGTTCGGCGCTTGATATTGGATTTCATGATTTCGTGCATGATAGATGCACCTGCCTTGGATTTTCACGCATGTTGAGCGCATGTTTTGAGATGTGATTTTGGTGCACACCAGATGCACTAAATCAAGATTTTTCGTGCATGTCAGATGCACCTGATTTTGCTGTCAGGCACACACGTTGCCTACGACAGATGCTTTGTGCACACCCGATGCACTTAGATCTTGTTTCTGTGCATATGTATGGCACATATATGGATTTTGATTTCCGTGCGCACCAGACGCACGTAGTATTCATACGCGTATTTTGGGATTGATTTCTTATGGAGCAGTACGTTTTTATGATGATTGCTATGAGTTTTTGTACTGAGCAGGACTAGTCAGAGGACAGTACCTGAATATATTTTGCATGCATTGATAGTTATTGAAGGGATTTCCAAAAAGCGAGCTATAGTCTCAGTATTTACCTACGTGTCTGATATGACACGAAATATTTAAAACAAGGAGACCCTTCTAAATTGTTTCCCAAAACGGCGGAACGTACATTTCAAACAAAGGTATATATGTATATAGTTATTTTCTTATGATAGACGTCCGCCACTGTGCAGTGTTATGTGCATTGCACAGCAACTTAAAGGATTTGGCATGCATTTCCTCCTGATATTTGCATGTATAGTTCCGATTTATAGCATATCGGTCTTGCTTGAGATTTGGCATTCGTGTCTTCACCTTGACTCCGTTAATTGCGGGATGCTTGACGGAGTTTTGATTTCGAGTTATCTACTCATTACTCATACGCATGCATTGCGCTATGATGTGTTAATGTATTTATGATTTCGGAGCACCGGCGATTTGATGGTTTTGGCTGAAATATTTTAGTATTTGGGGGGGGAGTTTTAATTTAAATTCGAGGACCGAATTTTTTTAAGGGGGGAAGATTGTAACGTTTTGAAAATCGTTTCGGTGAAATTTCGAAAAAACGGTAAAATAAGGGGGTTTTCTGGAAAAATTCAAAATGCAAATATCTTTATTATAAAATTAAATATACATATTCTAGCTATATAATTGCTAGTATTTGGTGTTTATTGAGCCACTGGTGAAATTTCAAATTTTCTGAAAAATTTTCCGAAATTAATTATTTTAATATTATTTTAAGCCGTCACTAATACATTTAATTAGGGAAAATTACAAATTGGAATGAGTTGAAACAAATTTTGTGGATCATAAAACATTAAATAAAATTTTCTCATATGGTTTTTGAAATGAAATGGTTTGCCAAAACGGTTTAGAAAAATATCGAAGAAAAAGGCTTTTTTCGGTGAAATCAGTGTTAATGGGAATTGGGGTAATACATTTATCTTTTTCCCTAACCCACACACCCACACCTCACCCACTCTTTCCCTCCCCATGTGGCCGGCCCCACCATGACAGCCCTCCCCTTCTCACTCTCTCCAATCACCAAGAAAAGAAAGGAAAATGATAGAAAAAGGGTGGACTTTGACTAGATATTACTTTCTCCACCTCACTCTCTCTCCTCCCTCACCCAAACCCCCGCCATTTCTGGCCCAAACCTGAACCCCCCACAGCAGCAGCCCTCCACCAAAATCCCACACCATTTTGCCTCAAAAATCCATTAAAATGCTTCAAAAATCCATGCAAATTCAAAGCAAACTCAAAATCCAAGCTATACCCATTTTTCCTTGGCTACCATAGCATGGATCTAGGGATTTAGATTTCAATTTGGGTGGCTAAGTGTGCTTGTGGGAGATTCAAATTATTTGGGTATAAATTCTAACCTTTTTGCTTAATGTGTTGTTAATTGCTTAGGTTAGCTTAATTAATTGTTTAATTATGTTTTTAATTAGTTCTAGGTGCATGATTTAAAATTCAAGAGAGGGGTTTGATTTCAAATTGGTATTTTGTGTTGTGAGATTTAGTTTATGTGATATAATTGACATATTAATGTTATGCTAAATCAAATTTAAGTTGCTAGTTTGCATATTTGTTGATTTAAAAGTGATAATTATATAATTGGTAAACTAGGTTTTTTAAATAATTATATTCTTATGAGATAAAATTCAAATTTAGGTTTCATGTCATTATAAATATTATATTGAGTGGTTTAATGCTTTAGTTCATGAAAATCCAAGCTATATTGTAGTTTGTTCATTTTTGCTATAAAATTGTTAAAATTGGTTAATATTGCAAACTAGGTTTTTGAAATCGAATTAAATTGTGGGTTTAAAATTTACGTAATGGTTTCTATGGCATAATTAAGATATTAAGTTATCATCTTGGTCACTAGAATTGTTAAAACTGTAGGGTTCCTAGGCACGCTAATGAAGTCTCACAAGGCATCAACCATGCCAATTTCAAATTTTATGAGTGCCGAGAAACCCTAATACGGATCGTTGAATAGAAGTTTAGGCGAAAAATGAAACTAGTTAACATCTTAACTAAAGGAGAGAGGCTACAACCTTTGTAGATCCGGTTCTCCACTTCCTTAGCTCCACGTAGGCGTCCTCTCGCTGTCCATCTCGCATCCCGAACTCAATCGTCGGCTTCATCGGAGAAAAGGGCGGACTAGGTCGTCGGCTTTGTGCCGAAGATAATCTACGTCGAGGCATCACAAGTTCAAGCTCCAACTTCACCAAGTTGTGAAACATGTGAAGAAAACACCATATACTACTTGGCAAGAGGTAGAGGGTGAAGAAATAGGAGGTGGGTTCACTTTAGAATTGGATTTCTCTCACTTTTGCTCAAGTTGCCATTGATGAAGGCAAGGTTTTTCTTGAAAAAGAAGATGAAGAAGAAGAAAGAATATGATAAGTTTTTTATTTAAAAATGAAACTAATATGAATACTTATCATATACTAACCATGGTCAAGTGTAGAGATTAAACTAAGGTTAGTTGGAATGGTTAGGGTTAAGGATGAGATAAGAATGGTGGACTTTGTCAAAGCTTCAAGAAGCTTCAACATAGAAACAAAATAAGCCACCATTCTTAATAATATCCAAAATGAATAAATAAATAAATAACTAAGTAAATAATCAAAACCCTAACCATTCATATAACCATGGTTTAATCTTTACACAAACCCAAGTGAGCAAGTATCATCAAATATGATACAAACAAGTGCACAAAAATATATCACATATACAATGTGCATCAAGTGAGAAAATCCTTTCAAAATGAACCAATACTAGTTAATGCAAAGCAATATATCAAATATATAATTATACATTAAATCATCAAATCAACACTTGATTTAACGATCCGGTCATATCGCATATAACCGACTAGTATCCTATGTATCAGCTTATCGAATCAATCCTTGATTCGATATCTAGGTTATATCGCATATAACCAATCGATACATTCATCGCGAGAATGAAATACGGTATCACATACACGCATTATTCTCGCTCCCGCACATATCTCATATGCGCTCCTATTTCGTTTCGCTTGAGCCAGGAAACCTCTGTGTAGGACTCTAAAGACTCGTCAATACGCCGGTAGCAGATGATGATCATATCAAGCACCCACAAGCCGCAAGCGGTCTGCTTAACATAACGGCCATCCGGGTATTGAGCGATCAGAAGATCGACGAGCTAGCCCGCTCACACTCCTGTGAATCCAACCAGTAACACTTACCGTACAGTCCGGTCTATTCGTTTGATATGTCGCATATCAAATCTAGGGGTGGTAAACGTCAGACCCCAATAACCGATAAGTCGTGCCGATGCGAGGCTCATAACGGGTCGAGAAACTACTGGTAACACTTACCAGCAAATCTCTGATCAGCCCTGGCCAGGGACTTCCCTGTTACGGCCAATCGAGCACAGCGCAACATCAACCTCCAATACCGGGAGAGACGAAACCCCTCCTATCGCTCATTGCCTCCATGTGACTCGGGACTGTACCCAAAGACCACCGTTTTGCACGCCCTCATGGACGTGGTAAGGTGGAGATCAAAGCACAGTAGGAATCACACAAGACTCTATGACGATCTCGGGTCTACAGACTAACCTGTACAAGTGTCACCTGAGAACTGCCATCTGACGTGAGGTATAATACCATCTGGGAGTTCTCGGCGAGTCCGTCCAGTGTACCCAGTCACCACTGAGCACCCGTACACCATCTCTGATGTCAAACACCAATGGATATGGGATCATCCATCGCCCATCTCATGGGTCGAGAAGCGTATACGCTAGTCTACACTGGTATATCGATGCCCTATCTCGATACACCCACGACTAGGGACCTTGAAGGATGTACTTATGGACTACCATGTCCTCACTAGTATGATCTGCATCATAGTCCAGGTAGTCAAGTACACATCCTAAGGGCTTTACCAACATGTAACTATAAGACAGTTTAAAGAGACAAGTGTACATGTTAAGATAAAGAGTAACCAGATAGCATACTATCATATCGAGCAAGAAAGTCATCTCTATATATGTCCAAGCATCCAATATAATATACATGATCTGTACAATACTGGCCTCTAGGGCATACATACAACTAACAATCTCCCACTTGCACTAGGGCCAGCTGCTGTAGTATCGCATACCGAGCATCCCGAAGAGTCTCTCAAACTGTATCTGGGGAATGGCCTTCGTGAGTGGATCCGCCGTGTTGTTCTTCGTGTCAACCCTCCTGACCTCGATCTCCCGGCGATCAACTATCTCTCGGATCAGGTGATACCGCCTCAGAATATGCCTGGATCGCTGATGGGACCTGGGTTCCTTGGCCAAAGCCACCGCTCCATTGTTATCGCAATACAAAGGTATTGGATGCTCAATGGATGGAACCACACCAAGTTCAATAATGAACTTCTTGATCCAGACAGCCTCTTTGGCAGCATCGTTGGCAGCGATGTATTCAGCCTCCATCGTCGAGTCTGCCATGGTTTCCTGCTTAGAACTCTTCCAGCTAACCGCCCCTCCGTAAAGGGTAAAGACAAAGCCCGACTGCGACTTAGAGTCGTCCTTATCACTCTGGAAGCTCGAATCGGTAAAGGACTCCACTTGGAGTTCTCCGTTACCATACACCAAGAGCATCTCTTTAGTCCTTCGTAAGTACTTGAGAATGCTCTTCACAGCTGTCCAGTGACTCTCTCCAGGATCAGCTTGATACCTGCTCACTACACTTAGTGAGTATGCAACATCGGGTCTGGTACATAGCATCGCGTACATGATAGAGCCTACAGCCGAAGCATAGGGTATCCCTTGCATGCGAGCTCTCTCCAAATCAGTCTTGGGAGACATCTCTTTGTAGAGAGTGACTCCAGAGATCGTGGGTAAGTTCCCACGCTTGGATTCTTCCATACTAAACCTCTTTAGTATGGTGTTAATGTACCTGGATTGGGACAATCCCAAAATCCGTTTGGATCTATCTCTATAGATCCTAATTCCCAATATGCAGGAGGCATCACCAAGATCTTTCATTGAGAATCTTTGTGATAAGAAGAGCTTGACCGATTGCAGCATAGGAATATCATTTCCTATCAAGAGTATGTCGTCCACGTACAATACGAGGAAGACAACCTTACTCTCTGCCACCTTCTTGTAGATACAAGGTTCATCTGGATTTTTGACGAAATCAAACTCTTTGATAACGACGTCAATGCAGATGTTCCAACTCCGCGATACTTGCTTTAATCCATAAATGAATTTTTCAGCTTGCACTCCTTCCCGCTGCTCCCACTGTCTACGAATCCCTCTGGCTGAGTCATGTACACGCACTCTTCTAAATCACCATTTAGAAAGGCGGTCTTAACATCCATTTGCCAGATTTCGTAATCATGATATGCAGCGATGGCATGCATGATCCGAATGGATTTAAGCATAGCCACTGGAGAAAAGGTTTCGTCATAGTCCACACCTGGTCTTTGACGAAAACCCTTTGCTACAAGTCTAGCTTTGAAAGTCTCCACTTTCCCATCTACACCAAGTTTTTTCTTAAAGATCCACTTGCTCCCGATGGGTTTTACCCCTTCAGGAGCAACATCCAAAGTCCATACTTTGTTGGTGTACATGGATTCCATCTCGGACCGCATAGCATCCAGCCATTTCACTGAGTCCCTACTCGTGATGGCCTGCTCGAAGCTAGTTGGGTCATCATTCTCCATGATGCAATCCTCGCTCCCACCATCCATGAGAAAACCATAGTATCTCTCAGGTTGGCGAGGAACCCTACTAGATCGGTGGAGAGGCTGAGGTTCATTGGGAGCTGCTGAATCCTCTGGTTCCACTAAATCTTCAGTTTGAGTTTGTGTAGCCGGAATTTCTTCCAGTTCTACCATATCCCCACTAATTTCTTTTGCAAGAAATTCCTTTTCTAAAAAGGTGGCATGTCGAGAAACAAACACTTTTTGTTCCTCTGTATGGTGGAAAAGATATCCATGTGAATGTTTGGGATATCCCACAAACTTGCATAGAACTGACCGTGCCTCGAGCTTGTCCGGATTTTGCCTTTTGACATAGGCCGGGCAACCCCATATCTTAACTCGTTTAAGACATGGTCTCTTTCCACTCCATATCTCATATGGTGTGGTAGGTACAGATTTAGATGGAACTTGATTCAATAGGTATGCTGCTGTCTCCAGCGCATACCCCCAGAAGGAAATAGGTAACTCAGCTGTGCTCAGCATAGAGCGCACCATATCTAATAGGGTGCGGTTCCTCCGTTCTGATACACCGTTGTGCTGTGGTGTATATGGAGGAGTCAGCTGAGAGAGAATCCCATTCTCTTTTAGGAAGTCCAGGAATTCATTGCTCAAGTATTCACCTCCTCGATCAGATCGAAGGATTTTAATACTTTTTCCGGTTTGGTTCTCGACTTCTTGTTTATATTCTCTAAATTTCTCAAAAGCTTCTGATTTGTGTTTCATCAGGAACACATACCCGAACCTAGAGAGATCGTCAGTGAATGTAATGAAGTACGAAGAACCATCCCTGGCATGTGTAGACATAGGACCGCATACATCACTATGTATCAGTCCTAAGAGTTCAGTAACTCTTTCTCCGTGTCCCGTAAACGGAGTTTTGGTCATCTTGCCTTTGAGACATGACTGGCAAGTGTCATAAGATGAAAATTCAAACGGATTCAAATATCCATCCTTATGCAACTTAGCCAGTCGTGTCGCATTGATGTGACCCAGTCTACAATGCCACAAGAAGGATTCGTTCAGTTCAGAACTCTTCCTCTTGTGTGTGTTTGTTATGCTCAGAACTGTTGATTGATTTAGAACATAAATGCCATTGCACAACGTGCCTGATCCAACCAACTTTTGGTTACGGAAAATGTTCATAACATTGTCCTGTAATACAAAATTATATCCCTCTTTACTCAATAAAGAAACCGATATAATGTTGCATATCAGGTTCGGCATGTAATAGCATTCGTTCAGAACCAATGTATTACCAGTTGGTAACACAAGGTGATATTCCCCGACGGTCTTAGCTGCAACAATTGCACCATTTCCAACTCTAATGTCTTTATCACCTTCTCCAAGTTCTCTACCTTTTCTAAGCCCATGTAACTGATTACATATATGGGATCCTGACCCGGTATCTAATACCCAGGACGTAGGGCAAATAGAGAAACAGTTCTCTGTAACGAACACACCCGAAGAAAATGCATCATCATGTACTTTCTTCAATCGGGTGGCATGGAAATCCTGGTATTCCCCTATATCCTGTTCATTCCTATAACTCTTATAGGAAAGAACGGGACCAACGTTCCCCAGCACAGTATAACATGCGGGTTCGGTCAATACATCCATATTATTATCTTTATTAAGGCATGAAATGGTCGCTACCTGGAGAGCGAGAGAAGAAAACACTTTAGCGTATGCTCGTGCAAGATCAGATTGGTTATTATCTTATCTAATCAAGATGGCTCCCACTGGTTTTTATCAAATCTTCCTTCAAACCCTAAAAGGAAAGACTAGCCGGGATTAATTACACACTACAAGTTCGCCAATCTTTCGGCCAGGCCAGTGTCGGTACTTTGAGGGAGGTCCCCCGTGCTTTCGCATGAACCTAATTAATGTAAACCTCGTTTTCCCAGAGGCGTAACCCCGTTGACACTTTTCTAGATACCTACTTGATCAGCTAATTGCAATGTGTAAAACTCTCCCAGGAGTAACTCTTACTCGCAGTGGGTATCGGGATCCAACTATCTCATAGAAGGTATGCAATCTCATTGCAAATTTCAACACTTGAAATTCCCGATAATATTTTGCCCCTAGCGTCATATGACCTTGACAAAGGCCAACAAATCATAGCATGCTAGTCAAGTTCAACCCGTCATTTCTTGATTGAATCAAACCCACCCGCATGGCCCTTGACAAAGGCCAACAAGGTCGTACGACTACCCTGAAACAATCTGCATCATATGCATAAGCAGATAATCACTATTCAGCTACCGCACACTACGCCTTGACAAAGGCCAACAAACGCAGCACGAATACTAAACAGTTCTTATCTGAAATGACGGAGGGCTACGACAGGTTTTTCTGAAAACCTATTGCGTAATGAACTTGATATCATTGTAGAATCAAATGAAGTTTTGAAATGGAGTGATTTTGAGGCTTTTCTAGTTTTGCTAAAGGGGTCACTCCCGGTGAAGGGATCGTCGGCCCTTTCCTCGTCGAATGAGGTGCGGGATATATCATATATATCACTGTGCAAAGCAGAAACTATAGAAGCAATCAAAAGCAGACCGAGTATGTAGCACCTGCCAGTTATTGCAAAAGGAGTCACTCCCGGTGAAGGGATCTCGGTCCTTTCCTCATCGAATAAGGTGCAGGGTATATCATATATACCGCTATGCAAAGCAAGAACTGTAGCTACCTGTTTTATTTAAAATTTGATTCTACAACATCATTTGGTTTCTTTTCTTTCATTAATCACATTAATGAAGTCCCATCATTTAAATACCTAAACATCACAGATAAATAGGACGTACACTTATGCCATCCGCATTCGCCTCGATGTCCCCTCGTGCACCGTTAGGTTAGGTAACTAACGACAGAGCAGGGCAGGGCTAGTGCGGGTGCAAAACATAAGTAACGTCTATATAATATATCAAATAAACTATATACTGTATCTATCACAGAACATCACATATATTGTAGCAGAAGAAACATATGAAACATTGGATATACTAGGACGTCCGTGTTTTCAATACGAGCCAGTATAAAACACGGATTCCACGGTCGTGATGAATAGCCAATCCCACACCCCTAGACCCCTACGAGAGCGGCAAGCAACCCTGCCAATTCTAGGGTTAAAAGACCCGGACTCGACTCCTCGAGATGGTCTCCCACTGGACCCTAGAACCCGGTTACTTGTGCTCCCCTCCTTGGGTCTATCCTAATGCGGAAAAGTAAATAATATACAAAGGGTGACATCTTCCACAACCTGGAAGTGTCCCAAAATAAAAGAATATTACATACAAGTTTTTACATGAATGAAAATGAAAAACACTCATCTCACATAAAAAAAACCCCGGCTATTCTAACACGACGATCCAATACAACATATCCAGCAACACATAACATCACATGTCATCAACGTAAGTAAACATGTGTATCCCAATTGTCGTTGACATATAGCAACGAAACCGGCGATATCACATATTACACTTACGGTCACAGAAAAGAAAGTGTAAAACTACAACAGTTGGAATCCACAACCTCTTTAGACATCACATGCCTAATCAAATGAAATACTTAGACATCACATGCCTAACAGTTATAAACCCCGCATTTTAGTCCCATTATCGAAAACTCTTTTCAATATCAAGTGAGACTAAACCGCTAGATTTATAACATTCATCCAGTTATCTCATAACCATTTGTGAATTCCAATTATTGTATCCCATTCCGGATAAATAGAAAATATTAAACTTTCCGATCGAACATTCGAACACCCAAGTTTTCCCGAAACCGATCAACACATGAAATAAGTTCAAAGACATTCACTTCATGCCTCAGTACCAACGGTCCAGCCGTAGAAGGGTCAAGCCAACGCCTCACATTCGGCACGCCGTACTGCCCCAAACCCTAAGGTTCAAAAGGCGGTTCAAGACGGTCACATAATCGAGTTAAGGTTTGTTGTCTTCTAGAAGGACCATCGCGTTACTTGCACTACTCAGAACGTCCTTAAACCACACAAAAATCCAACACTTGGATATTTTCCGGCAGGGAAAAAGTTGGGTATTTATATCCGGTCGAACCTTTTAACATATTCTAAAGTCATCCGGAAAAACATAAAGACGAAATTTGATAATCCGATCGAAACATCGAAGCTCTAAAACACCTCAGAAAATTCAACTCTTGAATCAAATTAAAAATTCTCAGAAAATTCAGTATAATAAAATAGTAATTACTGTGCAAAACGGGAGTGATGATGTCATCATGTAGCCGCGGAACCGCCGCAGAACCCAGGCTTCTGCCGCGGTTCCGCCGCACTATTTACTGTTCATAGGATAAATTTTGCATCGTAATTCTTAGATTTCCCTGCTGAATTTTTTAAGCATTTTTAATATGGAAAAATCCCAGATTTTAGAAAAAGTCCAGAGAGCATATCGGGAATTAGGGTTTCGGTTCGATCGGGTTTCAAACGTCGTCTAGACATCGCCTAAGGCTCTAGCTAGGCTCTGATACCACTGTAGGGTTCCTAGGCACGCTAATGAAGTCTCACAAGGCATCAACCATGCCAATTTCAAATTTTATGAGTGCCGAGAAACCCTAATACGGATCGTTGACTAGAAGTTTAGGCGAAAAACGAAACTAGTTAACATCTTAACTAAAGGAGAAGGCTACAACCTTTGTAGATCCGGTTCTCCACTTCCTTAGCTCCACGTAGGCATCCTCTCGCTGTCCATCTCGCATCCCGAACTCAATCGTCGGCTTCATCGGAGAAATGGGCGGACTAGGTCGTCGGCTTTGTGCCGAAGATGATCTACGTCGAGGCATCACAAGTTCAAGCTCCAACTTCACCAAGTTGTGAAACATGTGAAGAAAACACCCTATACTACTTGGCAAGAGGTAGAGGGTGAAGAAATAGGAGGTGGGTTCACTTTAGAATTGGATTTCTCTCACTTTTGGTCAAGTTGCCATTGATGAAGCCAATGTTTTTCTTGAAGAAGAAGATGAAGAAGAAGAAAGAATATGATAAGTTTTTTATTTAAAAATGAAACTAATATGAATACTTATCATATACTAACCATGGTCAAGTGTAGAGATTAAACTAAGGTTAGTTGGAATGGTTAGGGTTAAGGATGAGATAAGAATGGTGGACTTTGTCAAAGCTTCAAGAAGCTTCAACATAGAAACAAAATAAGCCACCATTCTTAATAATATCCAAAATGAATAAATAAATAAATAACTAAGTAAATAATCAAAACCCTAACCATTCATATAACCATGGTTTAATCTTTACACAAACCCAAGTGAGCAAGTATCATCAAATATGATACAAACAAGTGCACAAAAATATATCACATATACAATGTGCATCAAGTGAGAAAATCCTTTTAAAATGAACCAATACTAGTTAATGCAAAGCAATATATCAAATATATAATTATACATTAAATCATCAAATCAACAGTTGATTTAACGATCCGGTCATATCGCATATAACCGACTAGTATCCTATGTATCGGCTTATCGAATCAATCCTTGATTCGATATCTAGGTTATATCGCATATAACCAATCGATACATTCATCGCGAGAATAAAATACGGTATCACATACATGCATTATTCTCGCTCCCGCACATATCTCATATGCTCTCCTATTTCGTTTCGCTTGAGCCAGGAAACCTCTGTGTAGGACTCTAAAGACTCGTCAATACGCCGGTAGCAGATGATGATCATATCAAGCACCCACAAGCCGCAAGCGGTCTGCTAAACGTAACGGCCATCCGGGTATTGAGCGATCAGAAGATCGACGAGCTAGCCCGCTCACACTCCTGTGAATCCAACCAGTAACACTTACCGTACAGTCCGGTCTATTCGTCTGATATGTTGCATATCAAGTCTAGGGGTGGTAAACGTCAGACCCCAATAACCGATAAGTCGTGCCGATGTGAGGCTCATAACGGGTCGAGAAACTACTGGTAACACTTACCAGCAAATCTCTGATCAGCCCTGGCCAGGGACTTCCCTGTTACGGCCAATCGAGCACAGCGCAACATCAACCTACAATACCGGGAGAGACGAAACCCCTCCTATCGCTCATTGCCTCCATGTGACTTGGGACTGTACCCAAAGACCACCGCTTTGCACGCCCTCATGGACGTGGTAAGGTGGAGATCAAAGCACAGTGGGAATCATACAAGACTCTATGACGATCTCGGGTCTACAGACTAACCTGTACAAGTGTCACCTGAGAACTGCCATCTGACATAAGGTATAATACCATCTGGGAGTTCTCGGCGAGTCCGTCCAGTGTACCCAGTCACCACTGAGCACCCGTACACCATCTCTGATGTCAAACACCAATGGATATGGGATCATCCATCGCCCATCTCATGGGTCGAGAAGCGTATACGCTAGTCTACACTGGTATATCGATGCCCTGTCTCGATACACCCACGACTAGGGACCTTGAAGGATGTACTTATGGACTACCATGTCCCCACTAGTATGATCTGCATCATAGTCCAGGTAGTCAAGTACACATCCTAAGGGCTTTACCAACATGTAACTATAAGACAGTTTAAAGAGACAAGTGTACTTGCTAAGATAAAGAGTAACCAGATAGCATACTATCATATCGAGCAAGAAAGTCATCTCTATATATGTCCAAGCATCCAATATAATATACATGATCTGTACAATACTGGCCTCTACGGCATACATACAATTAACAAAAACATCATGTTTTGTACAAAAACGGCGAATTGTGCTTGCTAGATTTTCGGAAAAATGACATTTTAAGTGAAATTGGGGTTTTTGTGAGTTTTAATCTATTTTATATTAAAATTAGTGTTCGTGAATGTGCAAATGAATGTATTTGGGTTTTTCTCGATGGTCTAGCGTTTGTACACCGACGTCGAGGGTTTTTGGGTTGATTTGTGAAAGCAACCCTAGCTTTTGACTTATGTGGGATTCGTGTGTCGTTTTGGTCATGAGTCGGATTTTAATGCGATACGATGCGTTGTGATATGTAGGTACCCCCATGTGGACTTCGAGACGACAAAAAAGCGTGTGGCGACGTCGGCACCGGCGAGCGAGGACCTGGTGAGTAGATTTATATCTACGGGGAGAAGTCGGGTGGATGGCGTATAGCACCCCCGCAGTCCGTAGTGTAGCTCATATATATATGTTTATATAGGTGTCTTATGATGCGAGAATGTTCATTCATGTTATGTTTATGTGTTCATGGAGTACCTTTGGGTTAGTTGTGAAACCCTAGAGTAGTTGTTATACCCACATACGCACACACAGACTTGCATACTTTGCTTTCTTGTGCGTAGATTGGGATGTGTATATATGTATATATGCGTGGGTATGGGACTATGCATATGTACATTCATATACGCATGCATGGATAGTGAGGATAGTACTTGGGATTTATGATGAGTCTTTGAGATTTGATTTGAGGCCGTGAGATTGGTGATATAGCGGGGTTCGTATTTGAGATACGACATGACGTTGTAGCGGGTCCTTGACGTAGTGTTTCACACACGTGTATGCATACTTAGGCGGTATCAGTATTGTACTAGAAGTAGATCAGTACCCCGATCATGATATTTGATAAAGAGGATACCAGGTGAATAGTATGATGAATGTGATATTGACCCGTACCCAGATTTGGGGATGCCGTACGACGGATTTACGTATGAGCTATATTTTGATGATTGATCCGTACTCTTGACTTGGGATGTCTGATTATAGATATGGTATCAGATATGATATTATTGAGGTGGGATCACCGACTAATATATATACAGATATGTATATGTATCGACTCGGATGTTAGGCGGTTTCCTTACCTGTAGTTCACCTTGTTAGCTTAGCCCTTTAGTTTAGTTTAGTTGTTAGATTAGATTCGATTCTTACCTATTTCAAAAACTAACGAATCGTGGGTATTTTAAAAGACAGCCCAAGGGATCCTAAGGATATTTCAAAAGACGTATCTTTTCATAAAAACACCGTAGCCCCTATTTTCAAAACCCCATGATTCGTGTTATTTCAAAAGGCACCATTTGTAGGACTTATATTAGATTAATGCAGATTAGTTATAGTTGTGTCTAGTATTCAGCTCCCGCTCATTATTGTGGTTCGCTTCGCATCGCATGCTTATATTATGTTTCATACTCCATTATTGATATCATGCTGTTAGGACACCAGCACCATTACCGATGATGCGTATGTACCACGTACACTTACTTGCCGGCTCACACACATCTTCATCGGTAATTGCCATGTCACGTACACCTTAGAAAATATTATTGCTTAACTTAGCTTGATAGCTAGTAGTTTGACATAATATTAGTGTACTTGCCTTATATGTTAGTTTAGACATTGTAGTTATTACCTGCTACTTCATGCATACTGTTATTCATTGTTATGCCGCATTCATGGATTCTCATGCATATATTCACTATTTTACCTGTTATTGAGGTTTTGGATTCGGATTTCCATGAGATTTTCTGGATTTGGAGGAAAACCGCAAAAACATAAATAAACCTTTTCTCTCTTTTAAAATAAAAAGTGCGGTTTTCCCATGATGTATGAGTCGTCCACCATGAGTTTGCTGATGGATTTCGAGACCCGATTCGTGGAGTGGAGGAACCGTTTCGGGTACATGGTGGGCACGGTGCGGTACCCCGGGGCAAGAGGATCGTGTTGTTGACGTTGAGCCTGGCAGGGGAGCACTACCGACCAGTGATTTTTCCCGACGCGTCGGATATCCGGAAGATACCGTCGTGGTCTTGAGATGGATGGTAGGGGCCGGTCTGGATTGACGGCGCCCTAGATATTGTGATTGAGATTTTGAGATTTTGAGGTACAGAGATATCGAGATATTTGGACACTTGTTTTGTGTCGATGCTGGGCACTGTTTTATGCTGATTTCATTTATGGTACCTTACTTTTAAAATACAGAAATCTCACTGATTTATGAAAGCAGTTTTCTTCAGTACATGCATTCTGTTTCATGCATTCATACATTGCTACCTGAGGCACTGACACGGGCACATGGAATTACACTTGGGTTAGATATTTGCCCTAACCATTGTTATGGGTTGCTGGTTATATATTTGAGGATATATTATGATCATTGACCTAGGATTGCGTTATTTATGCGATTTCTTTTCGTAGATGTTTTTCTATTCACGAGTTGGCAACTCACCCCCGTTGTGCCCCAGTTTCTTGCAGGTTTGCCGTACAGGTTTCATTACGGCTTTGCGGGCATAGTTTCCTTCGGGTGATTTGCTAGTAGGTGGGTTTAGTTGTATCGCACCCCCATTATATATCTTGTATATCATTATTTTGTTGTATCTAGAAGTTCCATCAACCAAACATGTATTTATTTTGAGATAGAGACCAGTGATGTTATTCCTTCGACCTTAGAGTCGCGCGTTATATTTCTGTGGTTTTCTTATGGTTTTGAGTTTCCTTTTGAATTTTGATCCTCGCCGTTGGCATTGTATATTATATTGCTTGTGTGGTTATGACCGTCGTTTGACGAAGAGCTAGCTCCCGCTTGGGGATGCCTTTTATTGATTTCGTATACTATTCATATTGTATCCCGTTTGGGGGCCAGTATTTACAAAGGAGACTCTGCCAAAGTTTTCAGGAAATTTTTGATGTTTTTAGAAACCCGCATAATTCGTCTTATGCTATTGAAACTACTTGTTTTAAATTGGTTTTCCTTCACTTTACTACTTTTCTTGGTTTGGATTTCTGGGGTTTCGGTTTACTTAGATTACGTACGCCTCGAGTCGTTCGTAGTTTAAGTGCCGGTCTTGTTCCGTACTTTCGGGACGTGACAACCTGGGACGGCGGGGGCTTTAGTGGTATGGAGATACCCTAACTTGTCTTAAGTGATAGCCATTTTGATATTCCTGAGCCAATCTTTGTAGTTTGGCCCTGTTAGTATATTTTTATCTAGTAGTAACTTAAGGCCGGTCATGATGTTTGGTCGCTGCAATTAGGAGAGAGAGAAGAAACACTTTAGCATGATGCTATTGCAAGTTTAGAGTGGTTTTTAGTTTGTCTAAACAGGATGGCCCCCACTATTTCTCGAATCCTTCCTCAAACCATAAAAGAAGAATTAGTCCGAATCAATCTCACCGTACAATACTTGCTTAACCGTTCAGCCAGGCCAGTGTCAGTACTTCGAGGGAGGTTTTACGACGCTTTAGCTTGGTTCCTTAATTAAATAACCTATTTTCCCTATGGGCGTAGCCCCGCTAACACCTTTCTAGACACCTACTTAGTTTATAGCATTGATCGTTAAGTAAGAAGTTTACCGAGGAGTAGCATATACTCACAGTAGGAGCGGGATCCAAATATCATCGTGTGATAAAGATGAAGGAATCCTACCAAAATCATCACACTCTTAATGGTATGCAACACTAGCAAGTTTCAGTTTCTTTAGAAACTCCCGATGTGGATTTTTGCCCCATGCCCTTATGACCTTGACTTTGGCCATCAAATCATAAGTCACTTGTCAAGTTCTACTCATCATTTTCCAGGTTAATTTGAACCCACCCGTACCTACCCTTGATTTTGGCCAACAAAGCAGTACGACTGTCCCAAACCAACGCATCTATCTATGCTATATATGAATATCCAACAGCTACCAATCACTATGCCTTGACTTTGGCCAACAAACATAGCTTGAATTCTATTGACTATCCATATGAAATGACGGAGGGCTACGAATGGTTTTGGCGAAACCGTGAACGTAGTGAACTTGATATAATCGAAGGAACCTGATATCTTTTAAAAGGAGTGGTTTAAGCTCTGCGTTTTTAAAAGTTTTCTGTTTTGGAAAAAATCGAGTGGTTTTAAATTGTTCCAACGATTTAACTTTGGTTTATTTTCTTTGCATTAATAATGTGTCCCATCAATTAATCCTACCATTGCAGAAAACCAAAAAAATATGACGTACACTTATGCCATCCGTATTCGCCACGGGGCCCCGTCATCACCCTTTAGGTTACTTAACTAACGACAGAGCAGGGGCTGGACTAGCGCGGATGCAAAACATAAGCAACGCCTACTAGATATCATATATAGATATATACATTCGTCAGACGCAATGATAGTCATTCCAGATCACAGATGAACACATTGGATATGCTAGGAATCCGCGTTTCGTTCGAGCCTGCAACGAAAGACGGATTACACGGTCGCGATGAATAGCCAAACCCCACCCTAGACCCCTACGGGTACTGTAAGTCTACGTTGCCCACCCCGGTGCTTGCGGGGAGGCGGAAAACATAATAAAAATCGGATTTTTATCAACTATAGGCAACATGGACTATGCTTTAAGGATCTTTGCTAAACATAAACTTGCTAACCCTAACTACAAAGTAGCTAAGTGATGGAAAGGTTATACCTTGAGCTCAAAGTCCTTCTCTCCTTGCTCCTTGGAATGGTTGAAAGAGTTCACCTTGCTTGTCTTCTCCCGTCAAAGAAGGATCCACCCGAAAGCCACGACCTTTAGCTTCAACTCCAAGCTAGGAGTAACTAGAGTGCAAGAAATGCTAAGACTTGAACCCTAGAAGAGAGTAGAGAGGATCAAGTGAAGGTTTTTCTCAAGCTTTTTGTTTCTCAACACATGAGAGGGAGAGAGCTTGAGGGAGAGGATGAGCAAGAGAGAGAAATGATATGAGAGAATGAATTATTAGTGAGCCATTCTCACTAATATGTGTGAATAATTTTAATTGAATAATTAGCTTGAAAATTGTCATGGTAAATCATGACATGACCATTATCATTTCAATTTTGCAAAGATCAAAGAGCATCTTCCAAAAGAAATGATGATGGTCAAAGTGTCAACCTTGGTCAACAAGTCAATGAAGTCAAAAGGTCAACAACAACAACCATGCACAATTATTAAGCTAATTATCAATTAACTATAATTCACACAAAAGCAATAGGGTTAATAAAATGACAATAGCCATTAACCCTATACAAAGTCCTCTCCCTCAATCTCAAGCAACTGTGCATACGCACCCGCATTCGTGATCCGAGGAACACGAATACCCTGAGAAAAACCAATCTCAAATCATATACTAGGATCCGGCTTAAACCAAAGCCCGCTAGTATAAACTGTCCGGACAGCAAACGTGCATAAGTGCGCGGATGCGAACGAACCCTGTCGCAAAACCATGCGACCTCTACTCTTTTTGCCTAAAGGCGAATAGCTCTCTGTGTGGGACTCTAAAGACTCGACACTACGCTGGCAGTGGGTTTAACCACAGACCGCAAGCGGCACTAGCTGTACGTAACGGTCCCCAGGTAGATGTCGATAAGAAGACTGACGAGGTGAACCCCATCTGCACTCCTACTGAGCCTGTATATGACAGTCTCCGTACAGTCCGGTCTGTTCGTCTGATACATCGCATGGCGGGCCTAGGGGGGCGGTGAACGTCAGTCCCCTAATAGCGGTACAAGTCGTGTCGGAGTGTAGCCCAGAACACCCTGAGATAACACTGGAAACCTACCAGTATATCTCGCTTGCCCTGGCCAGGGACTACTCGTGTAATGGCTCTCCTGGACACAGCACGATGTCAACCCCCAATACCGGGAGAGACGAATCCTGTCTAACCGTCACTGCCTCCAAGTGCTTCGGGACTGCACCCAAAAACTACCTGTTTGCACGACTCCTTTGAGCCGTGGAAGGGTAGTAATCAAAGTGCAGTGGGAACACACTCAAGGCGAAGTGACAGTGTCAAGTCAGCGGACTAAGCTGTACTCATGTCACCTGGGAACTGATAACTGACGATAGGTATATTACCAACCAACAGTTCCCGATGAGTCCTGTCCAGTGTACTCGTAACCTAACGAGCACCCGCATACTATCCCAAGTACGACGTACTAACGGCTGTGGGACAGACCGTCTCCCACACTGGGATGAGAAGCGCATACGCTAGTCTACTCCGGAGTATCGATGCCATGTCTCGATTGTCCAACGACCAGGGACCTGTATAAGGATATGCTTATAGATTACCCAGCTCCCATGAGTGCGAGCGCCATCACAACGCTGGTAATCAAGCAAAGATCCTAGGGGCTCTACTAATATGTATACCAGCAATATGCTAAAAGAAACGCATGCACATATTAAAGCAGAGACAAACCAAGTAGCATACTACCATTTCGAGCAAGATTGTATATACAACTGTGAATATCCCAAGGTTCCATTAAGTAATATACAAACTAGTATGATACAGTAATGGCCTCTAGGGCATATACACTAACAATCTCCCACTTGCACTAAGGCCATGTACTGGCGTATCGAAGACCTATCATCTCGATCAGCCGCTCGAACTGAGTCTGGGGCAAGGCCTTGGTGAATGGATCTGCTGTGTTATCCTCTGATGCAACTCTCCGGACCTCGATCTCCTGGCGATCCACGATCTCCCTGATCAGGTGATACCGCCTTAAGATGTGTCTGGATTTCTGATGGGACCTGGGTTCCTTCGCTAAAGCTATAGCCCCGTTGTTGTCGCAATACAGAGGTATTGGGTCAACAATGGACGGAACCACCTGAAGTTCTTTCAAGAACTTCCTCATCCAGACAGCTTCTTTTGCGGCATCAGATGCAGCTATGTATTCCGCTTCCATAGTCGAGTCAGCAACGGTTTCCTGTTTGGAGCTCTTCCAACACACCGCCCCTCCATTGAGGGTAAAGACAAAACCCGACATGGACTTGGAATCATCCTTGTCACTCTGGAAGCTGGAGTCAGCAAAGGCCTCAATCTGCAGGTCTTTTCCGCCATACACCAAGAACATCTCCTTAGTCCTTCTCAGGTACTTGAGAATGTTCTTTACTGCTATCCAATGTTTCTCCCCTGGGTTTGACTGATACCTGCTTACCACACTCAGTGCATAAGCCACATCCGGTCTGGTACACAACATCGCATACATTATAGAGCCTACCGCAGAAGCGTAGGGTATAATAGACATGCGATCCCTCTCCAAATCAGTCTTGGGAGACATCTCTTTGGAGAGGGTGATCCCGTGACAAGCCGGTAGATTACCGCGCTTGGAATCTTCCATACTGAAGATCTACCGCGCTTGGAATCTTCCATACTGAATCTCTTCAGTATGGTGTCGATGTACCTGGACTGCGAGAGTCCTAATATCCTCTTGGATCTGTCACGGTAGATCCGGATACCCAGAATGTATGAGGCATCACCCAGGTCTTTCATGGAGAACCTATGTGACAAGAACCCCTTGACAGATTGTAGCATAGGAATGTCATTTCCTATTAAGAGAATGTCATCCACGTATAAAACGAGGAATACTACAGTTCTCGCTACAAATCTACAATAGATGCATGGTTCATCTGGATTTTTGATAAAGCCAAATTCTTTGACCGTCTCATCAAAACAGATGTTCCAACTCCGCGATGCCTGCTTGAGCCCATAAATGGACTTGAGCAACTTGCACACCTTTCCGCTACTTCCACCCTGAATGAAACCCTCTGGCTGGTCCATATAGACACACTCCTCTAAATGACCATTTAGAAAAGCTGTCTTTACGTCCATCTGCCAAATCTCATAATCGTGGAAAGCAGCGATGGCAAGAAGGATCCGAATGGATTTCAGCATAGCTACTGGAGAAAAGGTTTCGTCATAGTCCAAACCAGGTCGCTGACGAAAACCCTTTGCTACCAGTCTAGCTTTATAGGTCTCAACCTGTCAATCTACACCATTCTTCCTTTTGAAGATCCACTTGCATCCTACGGGTTTTATCCCGTCTGGAGCAATGTCCAACGTCCATACTTTGTTGGTGTACATGGACTCCATCTCGGTCCGCATTGCATCCAGCCATTTTACCGAGTCGACGCTCTGAATGGCTTGCTGGAAGCTAGTAGGCTCATCACAATCTATGATGCAGTCCTCTCTATCCCCGTCAATGAGAAAACCGTAGTACCTCTCGGGCGGATGAGACTGCCTACTACTCCTGCGGAGCGGCGTAGGAATGTCCTGTTCTTTTGAACCTTCTGGTTCCACTAAACTTTCAGTAATAGTTTGTGGTTCTGGAATTTCTTCCAGTTCTATTGCGCTCCCACTTATTTCTTTTTCTAAAAACCGATGTTCCAGAAAATGGGCATTACGAGAAACAAGGACTTTTTGTTCCTCTGCGTAATAGAAAAGATACCCCCTGGAGTTCTTTGGGTATCCCACAAACTTGCACAGCACTGAGCGTGCCTCGAGCTTGTCCGTATGCTGCTTTTTGACATAAGCTGGACATCCCCAAATCTTCAAGTATTGAAGATAGGGTTTCTTCCCACTCCATAACTCATATGGTGTGGTAGGCACAGTCTTAGTGGGAACACGGTTCAAAATATATGCAGCTGTTTCTAGCGCATATCCCCAGAACGATCGCGGTAACTCAGTGTTACTCATCATGGACCGTACCATATCCAATAGGGTTCGGTTCCGTCTCTCCGATACACCGTTATGTTGCGGAGTGTATGGAGGAGTAAGCTGAGAGAGAATTCCATTCTCTTTTAAGTAATTCAGGAATTCGGCACTTAAGTATTCTCCTCCTCGATCCGATCTTAGGATCTTGATACTTTTGCCTGTTTGTTTTTCTACTTCATTCTTATATTCCTGGAACTTATCAAAAGCTTCGGATTTATGCTTCATTAAGAAGACATGTCCGAATATTGAGAAATCATCCGTAAAAGTTATGAAGTAAGAAAAACCGCTTCGCGCATGTGTAGACATTGGACCGCACACGTCGCTGTGTACGAGTCCCAAGAGCTCGCTCGCTCTTTCTCCATGTCCAGAAAACGGAGCCTTTGTCATCTTTCCTTTGAGACAGGATTGACAAGTTGCATACGATTGATATTCGAACGGATCTAAATATCCTTCAGTATGTAACTTAGTCAATCTTCTCTCATTGATGTGACCCAGTCTACAATGCCATATGAAAGTTTTATTAATTTCTGGAGACTTTCTTTTGTGTGTATTCTGGATATTGAAAATCTGTGGTTGGTTTAAAACGTATATACCGTTGTTCAATGTACCTGACCCAATCAAAACTTGATTAAGGTGAATGTTCACTACATTAGTTACAAATGCAAATTCATAACCTTCTTTAGATAATAAAGATACAGAAATGATATTACAGGTTGCATTTGGTACATAAACCAAAAAGTGTCCATCTGATAATCCCAGGTGATAGTCCCTCATGGCCTCAGCATCCATGCTAGCACCGTTCGCAACTCTGAGGGTCATGTCACCTGCCTTCAAAACTCTACGCTTTCTCAACGCCTGCAAAGAATTACAGATATGAGATCCTGATCCGGTATCCAATACCCAGGATGTAGAGTTTATTGATAGACAGTTTTCAATAACATACACACCTGAAGCTGAAGCTGCAACTCGCTTCAAATCCTGTGTTCTGGCTTTCCAAGCCTTGCAATCTTGTTTCCAGTGACCACTTTTGTGACAATAGAAGCATTCTTCCTTCCCCACCAGCTTTCCCGCTACCTTTGTTGCTTTACCCTTTCCCTTCGTATCCACTTTACCGACACCGCCTCTTGGTTTGGCGGGGGCTTTCTTCTTCTTGCCCTTGGCTTTCGCCCTGGACCTAGAAAAGGAAGATCCTCCTACAAACAAAGTGGATGTCTCCCTACCCTTCTGTAGGGTGCCCTCAGCAGTCCTCAATATGTTCAGAAGTTCGGCAAGTTCAACCTCCTTTCCTTGCATGTTGAAGTTAAGAATGAACTGGGCGTAAGTGGAAGGAAGGGACTGGAGAATCAAATCGGTATAGAGTTCATTCTCCAGCGTGGTCCCAAGGTCCGCGAGCTCCTCTATGTAGCCGATCATCTTAAGCACGTGGTCCGCTACCGATGATCCGACGGCCAACCTTGCCGAAAAAAGCTTCTTCGACACTTCGTATCTAGCGATACGAGACTGCTCTCCATACAGTTCTTTTGTATGGAGAAATATAGACTCTAGGTCCATATTCTCGTGCCTCCTCTGATGTTCGTTGTCCATCGAGGCTAGTACGAGGCATCTGGCCCTCGCGCAATCTATCTCCCATGTCTTACGGATTTCTACATCCGCGACGCTGGAGGTGGGACCTGGGACAGGGGGAGCTTTGGTGGTAAGTATATACCCCAGCTTGTCATAAGTGATGGCCATCTTGACATTCCTGAGCCAATCTTTGTAGTTTGGCCCTGTCAATATGTTTTTATCTAATAGTAACTTAAGTCCGGTCATCTTGAATGGTCGCTGCAATTAGGAGAGAGAAAAGAAACACTTTAGCATGATGCTCTTGCAAGTTTAGAGTGGTTTTTAGTTTGTCTAAACGGGATGGCTCCCACTGTCTCTCGAATCCCTTCTCAAACCGTAAAGAAAGGATTAGCCGGGATCATTCTCACCGTACAATACTTGCTTAACCGTTCAGCCAGGCCAGTGTCGGTACTTCGAGGGAGGTTTTCCAACGCTTTCGCGAAGTTCCTTATTTAAGTAACCTCTTTTCCCTGTGGGCGTAGCCCCGCTAACACCTTTCTAGGCACCTACTAGGTTAATAGCATTGATCGTTAAGTGAGAGTTTTCCCGAGGAGTAGCATATACTCACAGTAGGATCGGGATCCAAATATCATCGCGTGATAAAACCGAAGGAATCCTACCAGAATTATCACACTCCAAATGGTATGCAACGCTAGCAAGTTTCAGTACTTATGAAACTCCCGATGTGGATTTTTGCCCCATACTCTTATGACCTTGGCGTGAGGTCAAAATGTCATAAGTCACATGTCAAGTTCTTCCCATCATTATCCTGGTTAATTTGAACCCACCCGTACCTACCCTTGACGTAGGCCAAAACGGCAGTACGACTGTCTCAAATCAACGCATTCTATCTATGCAATGGATAAATATCCGGTAGCTACCAATCACTATGCCTTGGCGTGAGGTCAAAATACATAGCTTGAATACTACCGAATATTTAACCGAAATGATAGAGGGCTACGGATGGTTTTGGCGAAACCGTGAACGTAGTGAACTTGATATAATCGATGGAACGAGATAGCTTTTAAAAGGAGTGGTTCAAGCTCCGCGTTTAAAAGTTTTAGTTTTGAAAAGAACCGAGTGGTTTTCAAAGTGTTCCAATCGACTTTTACTTGGTTTATTTCTTGCATTAGTTCTTTTAATGCGTCCCATCATTTAATCCTACCATTGCAGAAAACAACCAAAATATGACGTACGCTTATGCCATTCGCATTCGCCACGGGGCCCCGTCATCACCCGTTAGGTTACTTAACTAACGACAGAGCGGGGGCTGGGCTAGCGCGGCTGTAAAACATAAGCAACGCCTAAATAGTTATTATATATAAATATATAGCAATGATAGACATTACAGATCACAGATGAATACATTGGATATACTAGGAATCCGCAATGCGTTCGACCCTGCAACGTAAAGCGGATTACACGGTCGCGGTGAATAGCCAAAACCCCACCGAAGACCCCTACGGGTGCGGCAAACTACCCGCCAAGCACCCGAAGCGAAGCAACCTCCCTCACCACCGTGAGTAGGCCACTCGGCACTTCAAGATACCCGGTAGTTTGTGCACCCCTCCATGGGTCTATCCTAGGAGCAAAAACAGTAAAAAGAATTATACAATGACGGCTACAACCCCGACCCGGTTGTGCGGCCATACAAATAATATTATTACATCAATTTACATGTTACAAATGAATGAAAGAAAAATAACGCTCATCTCACATCCAACCCGGCTATTCACCCGCGACAATCTAATCCATTCATATCCACAAACCAATAACAATCACAGATCACAGAGATGTATAACCCCGACTAATCGACTTATAGCGATTAGCCGACGTTCAATACATACAAGCATCACAGATATAACCGATATAGTTAAAGTGTAGTGAAGTTCCGAAAAATACGGATTTATAGGCCCCAAAAGTAAATTTTAGTTCTGGAAAATCTGGGCACATATAACATATCCTAAAAATCCTAAAACCAACACAAAAACACACTGCACCAAAAACGATGCAGAGAGGGGACAAGACGGCCGCGCTTCCGCGGCAAGAGCTTCCTATTGCCGCGGATCCGCGGTCCTTTTGTCGCCTCTCTGGTTCGTCTTTGGTGGTTTTCTACACAAAACCCTGAGATAATTTTCGGTATATAACAAATTTTATTTTGACCAGAAAAAAAATTAACAGAAACTTAAGGTTTTGCGAGTTTGGTTCTTCGATTTTCCGGTTTCGAAACTTCGTTACACTTGACTACTTAGCTAGTTTAGGTTTAGTTAGGCTCTGATACCACTGTAAGTCCACGTTGCCCACCCCGGTGCTTGCGGGGAGGCGGAAAACATAATAAAAATCGGATTTTTATCAACTATAGGCAACATGGACTATGCTTTAAGGATCTTTGCTAAACATAAACTTGCTAACCCTAACTACAAAGTAGCTAAGTGATGGAAAGGTTATACCTTGAGCTCAAAGTCCTTCTCTCCTTGCTCCTTGGAATGGTTGAAAGAGTTCACCTTGCTTGTCTTCTCCCGTCAAAGAAGGATCCACCCGAAAGCCATGACCTTTAGCTTCAACTCCAAGCTAGGAGTAACTAGAGTGCAAGAAATGCTAAGACTTGAACCCTAGAAGAGAGTAGAGAGGATCAAGTGAAGGTTTTTCTCAAGCTTTTTGTTTCTCAACACATGAGAGGGAGAGAGCTTGAGGGAGAGGATGAGCAAGAGAGAGAAATGATATGAGAGAATGAATTATTAGTGAGCCATTCTCACTAATATGTGTGAATAATTTTAATTGAATAATTAGCTTGAAAATTGTCATGGTAAATCATGACATGACCATTATCATTTCAATTTTGCAAAGATCAAAGAGCATCTTCCAAAAGAAATGATGATGGTCAAAGTGTCAACCTTGGTCAACAAGTCATTGAAGTCAAAAGGTCAACAACAACAACCATGCACAATTATTAAGCTAATTATCAATTAACTATAATTCACACAAAAGCAATAGGGTTAATAAAATGACAATAGCCATTAACCCAAAACAAAGTCCTCTCCCTCAATCTCAAGCAACTGTGCATACGCACCCGCATTCGTGATCCGAGGAACACGAATACCCTGAGAAAAACCAATCTCAAATCATATACTAGGATCCGGCTTAAACCAAAGCCCGCTAGTATAAACTGTCCGGACAGCAAACGTGCATAAGTGCGCGGATGCGAACGAACCCTGTCGCAAAACCATGCGACCTCTACTCTTTTTGCCTAAAGGTGAATAGCTCTCTGTGTGGGACTCTAAAGACTCGACACTACGCTGGCAGTGGGTTTAACCACAGACCGCAAGCGGCACTAGCTGTACGTAATGGTCCCCAGGTAGATGTCGATAAGAAGACTGACGAGGTGAACCCCATCTGCACTCCTACTGAGCCTGTATGTGACAGTCTCCGTACAGTCCGGTCTGTTCGTCTGATACATCGCATGGCGGGCCTAGGGGGCGGTGAACGTCAGTCCCCTAATAGCGGTACAAGTCGTGTCGGAGTGTAGCCCAGAACACCCTGAGATAACACTGAAAACCTACCAGTATATCTCGCTTGCCCTGGCCAGGGACTACTCGTGTAATGGCTCTCCTGGACACAGCGCGATGTCAACCCCCAATACCGGGAGAGACGAATCCTGTCTAACCGTCACTGCCTCCAAGTGCTTCGGGACTGCACCCAAAAACTACCTATTTGCACGACTCCTTTGAGCCGTGGTAGGGTAGTAATCAAAGTGCAGTGGGAACACACTCAAGGCGAAGTGACAGTGTCATGTCAACGGACTAAGCTATACTCATGTCACCTGGGAACTGATAACTGACGATAGGTATATTACCAACCAACAGTTCACGACGAGTCCTGTCCAGTGTACTCGTAACCTAACGAGCACCCGCATACTATCCCAAGTACGACGTACTAACGGCTGTGGGACAGACCGTCTCCCACACTGGGATGAGAAGCGCATACGCTAGTCTACTCCGGAGTATCGATGCCCTGTCTCGATAGTCCAACGATCAGGGACCTGTATAAGGATGTGCTTATAGATTACCCAGCTCCCACGAGTGCGAGCGCCAACACAACGCTGGTAATCAAGCAAAGATCCTAAGGGCTCTACTAATATGTATACCAGCAATATGCTAAAAGAAACACATGCACATATTAAAGCAGAGACAAACCAAGTAGCATACTACCATTTCGAGCAAGATTGTATATACAACTGTGAATATCCCAAGCTTCCATTAAGTAATATACAAACTAGTATGATACAGTAATGGCCTCTAGGGCATATACACTAACAGGTACAGCAAACTACCCGCCAAGTACCCGAAGTGAAGCAACCACCCGCAACAACGTGAGTAGGCCACTCGGCCCTTCAAAGTACCCGGTAGTTTGTGCACCCCACTTTGTGTCTATCCTTGGAGCAAAAACAGTAAAAAAATTAATATACAATGGCGGCTACAACCTCAACCCGGAAGTGCGGCAATAAAAATAATATTACATCAATTTATAATTTTTACAATGAATGAAAGATAAATAAACACCATCTCACAACCCCGGCTATTTATCCGCGACAATCCAACAAGTTCATATACACAAACCAACATCACAGATCACAGATATGTACAACCCCACTAAACGACATATAGCGATTAGTCGACGTTCAGTACATATATCACATTATAGATATAATCAATTAGCTAAAGTTTATAGAATTTTGATCAATATTCCAATTTGAAACTACCCCAAATACAACACTGTTCTCTGAAGAATCTGGGCAGAAACAAAGCATCTTAAAAATCACAAAACATCAAGCTGGACATACTGCAGGAAAAACGAGTTGACTCTGAGTCGACTCGGCCGCGGATCCGCGACGAAAGGCATGGTTTCGCCGCGCTTCCGCGACTGTCTGACCGAGTCACGAGCTCGTTTTTCTTGGGTGTCCTTAAAAAACCCAGCACGTATTTTTCAGGTCTTTAGAAATATTTTTAGACCTGTTTTTAAAATCGGCAGAAAACACTAGTTTTTGATGTGTTTTGCAATTTTTTTTCGGATCGAAGTTCTAAATACTTTGCTAACATGTTAGTTGTTGTTTAGCTAGTCTCTGATACCACTGTAAGTCTATGTAACCCACCACGATACTTACGGGGAGGCGGAAAGAGCAAAAATCAAATTTTTATCACAAGGGAACATAGACTAACCATGAAGGATCTTTGCTAAACAAAAACTAACAAACAATCTACAAGTTCTAACTACTAGGTTAGAAGGTTTTACCAAGTTCTTGAACTCCTTCTCTTCTTGTTGTGGTCCTCCGTGATGTGAGCTCCTTGGAGTGGTGTAGTCGGCTTCTCCTCTTCGTCTTCTCTTTGCCAAAGAAAGATCCACCCGAAGGCCTCTACCTTGAGCTCCTACCTCAACAAAGATGTAACTAGAGTGCTGGGATTGCTAGACTAAGAACCCTAGAGTGAGTAGAGAGGTGTTTTGATGGTTTGATCTTACAAAGCTCATGTTTTTCAACTCATGAAACAAGAGAGCTTTAAGAGAGGAAGAGGAGAGCTTTTCAACAGAGAGAATGAGCATGATAGAATGAGAATAAAATGAACCTTGCTCTCATATGAAAAAAGACAATAATGAAAATTTTAATTAGGATAAATTGTCATTGTTGATGTTGATTTGACCCTTATCATATCATAATTAATGCTAAGCATGCTCACAAAAATATCCAAGTCAACATGGGTCAACTCGGTCAAAGGGTCAAACCTAATTAACCATGATACAATTATCACTAATTAAAAACTCATTAATCAATTTCCTCAATCTCATTATGGTTTTAATCAAGTCCATGGTCAAAACCCTAATGAGGTTCCTCAGCCTCTGTCAACTATGTATACACACCCGCATCCGTGTACCGAGGAACACGGACACTATCAGACAAGACCAATCCCAAAACAAATACTAGGATCTGGCTTAAACCAAAGAAAGCCCGCTAGTAATAACTGCCCGGAGACCAAACGTGCACAAGTGCGCGTATGTGAACGAACCCCGTCGTAAAACCATACGACCTCTACTCTGTTTTGTCCAAAGGTAAACAACCCTCTTTGTGGGACTTTAAAGACTCGACACTACGCTGGCAGTGGGTTTAACCACAGGCCGCAAGCGGTACTAGCTGTACGTAACGGTCCCCAGGTAGATGCCGATAAGAAGATCGATGGGGTGAACCCATCCGAACTCCTACTGAGCCTGAATGTGACAATCTCCATACAGTCCGGTCTGTTTGTCTGGGAGTATCGCATGTCGGGCCTAGGGGGCGGTAAACGTCAGTCCCCTAATAGCGGTACAAGTCGTGTCGGAGTATAGCCCAGAACACCCTGAGAAAATACTGGAAACACTACCAGTGAATCTCGCTTTCCCTGGCCAGGGACTTTGTGTAATGCCTCTCCTAGACACAGCGCTATATCAACTCCCAATACCGGGAGAGACGAATTCTTTCTAACCGTCACTGCCTCTAAGTGCTTTAGGACTGCACCCAACTACTACCTATTTGCACGACTCATTTGAGCCGTGGTAGGGTAGTAATCTAAGAACAGTGGGAACACACTCGAGGCGAAGTTACAGTGTCAAGTCAACGGACTAAGCTGTACTCATGTCACCTGGGAACTGATAACTGACGATAGGTATAATACCAACCAACAGTTCCCAGGGAGTCTTGTCCAGTGTACTCGTAACCTAACGAGCACCTGCATACTATCTTCAGTATGACGTACTGATGGCTGTGGGACAGACCATCTCCCCTCCTGGGATGGGAAGCGTATACACTAGTCTACTCTGGAGTATCGATACCCTATCTCGATAATCCTACGACCAGGGACCTGTATAAGGATGTGCTTAAAGACTACCCAGCCCCCACAAGTGAGACTGCCATCACAATGCTGGTAGTCAAGCAAAAGATCCTAAGGGATCTATCAATATGTATTAGCAACAAGTCAAAAGAAACACATACACATATTAAGATAGATACAAACCAAGCAGCATATTACCATATTGAGCAAGAATGTCAATCCGTGTATATATCCCAAGCTTCCAAAATGTAATATAATAACTAATACTATAAAATAATGGCCTCTAGGGCATATCACACTAACAGCTGCCCCATTCATCCCCCCCCCCACCACCAGTTTTTCATCTCCTTCTTCATCTTCAAGCTCCATCATCTACCCTCATGACCCATCTCAAAATACTTCTCAAGACCCTAAACCCCCTTCACAAAAGTTGATCCCCTCTTCACCCTCTACGCTTTGGACCCATCAATGTTAGATTTTGAGGACTTTGGACTTCTAGAGTTTTGCTTGGTGGCATTCATGCGGTATATTTCCCTTCACATACTTAGTTATGTTTTCCTAGCATTCTAGTTAGTTTAGAAAAGGGGTTAAGATGTGGATTTGTGAACTTGGAAATTGCTAGAGAGGGGTTTGAGTGTTGTGTGGATTGGTGATGCCTAGTGGCTGTTACAAGACCCTAGAGACCAATTCTTGACCTGGACCAGTGACCAAAACCCCAAAATACGTACTTTAGATTCGTCGATATCGGGTTTTTGTGGATATTGTGATGGTATTTAGAGAACTGGGATGACCCGAGACCATTGTAAAGAAGTTCCTTTAACCATTAGACGTGCAGGCAACCATGAACCACCCCTTGAAACCTGAGCCCCTACCCCCTTTAAATGGCCGCAGATTTAAGTGCATTGGCCGGAAATTGCGGCCATGTTGGGGAAATTTCGTGTGATTTTTGGTCCATGGCTTCCTTATCAGATATCTAGAGCAACCCTATATGCAAAATCCCTTAGTTTGTCATATAGTGAAATCTGGGAAGGGTTTTCCTATGTTGTTGTTTTCGTGTTTTCGGTATTTTGAATGATAAGTTTTGATATTTGGATTTGTATTTGGTTGTTGGATGTTTGTACATCAACGACTAGCGATAATTGGTTGGTTTTGCATGCGTGGGCTATAGGTTCTAACTTAAAGGCGATCCGTGTGCCGTTTTGGTTTTCTGGATTCGATTTTAATAGGGATTGCGATTGTGTATTATTGTAGGTACCTTCATGTGGATTCCGAGGCGACGGAGCGTGGCGTCATCGACTTCGGCAATTAAGGAGCAGGCGAGTAGATCTATATCTACGGGGGAAGTCGGGTGGATGGCGTATAGCACCCCCGCAAACTTTGATGGAAACCAATTTATATATTGAGTATGGTTAGGGGAACATTTAATAGAAAACTATAGATAGAGCTAAAAGATAGTTATAGAAACCATATTAGAAATTAAAGGATAGTTGGAAGTGATATGATACGACTAATATGTGATGACGGGATTTAAGGATGATGTTTGATGATATTGTCATTTAGGGTACTATACGACTAGATAGCCGACGTAAATGAGTCATCCGAACCATACCTATTTCCAAACTGAAGAATTGTATACATCTTTTAAACAGATACCTTGAGAGACGTTACGGATTTTCAAATGATATCTTTTCCATAAAAACTGTTGGATATATGTATGCCCTAGAGGCCATTATGAGATAGTGTATGTACTGATGTGTATATATATATATATATTCGGGAGACAGTCTTGCTCAAAATGATAGTATGCTATCTGGTTTTACTTTATCATATGTTCACTTGATCATGTTTATATTCATTTGGTACATATTGATGAAGCCCTAAGGATATTGGCTCGACTACTGGAATTATGATGCAGATCATACTAGTGGGACATCTGTAGTTTATAAGCATATCCTTGAAATGTTCCTAGTCGTAGGAATATCGAGACAGGGCATCGATATTCCAGCTTAGACTAGCGTATACCATTCTTGTTCCATATGATGGGCGATGGATGATCCCATATCCATCTGGTGTGTTGACACAGGAGATAGTATACGGGTGCTCAGTGAGACTGGGTACACTGAACGGACTCACCGAGAACTCCTATATGGTATTATATCATACGTCGGATAGCAGTTCTCAGGTGACACTGGTACAGGTTAGTCTGTAGACCCGAGATCGTCATAGAGTCTTATGTGTGCTCCCACTGTACTTTGATCTCCACCCTACTGCGGCTCTACTGAGTCGTCCAAACAGGTGGACTTTGGGTATAGTCTCGAGGCATGTGGAGGCAGTGAGCGATAGGAGGGGTTTCGTCTCTCCCGGTATTGGGGGTTGATGCTGTGCTGTGCACGATTAGCTATAACAGGAAGTCCCTGGCCAGGGCTGCTGAGATATTACTGATAAGTGTTATCAGTAAGTTTCTCGATCTGTTATAGACTATATACCGGCATGACTTATTGAGTTATTGGGGTCGACGATTCCATCCCTAGACTCGATATGCAGCATATCTGACGAAGAGACCGGACTGTACGGTAAGTGTTACCGGATGGATTGACAGGAGTTTTGACAGGTTCGCTTGTTCTTATTCTGATCGCTCAATACCCGGGTAGCCGTTACGTTTAGCTGACGGCTTGCGGCTTGTAGGTGTTTGATATGATCATCATCTACTGCTGGCGTATTGACGAGCCTTAGAGTCCCACATAGAAGTTTCTCGGCTCTGGCGAAACGAAGTGGTGCACATATGAGATATGCGCGGAGTCTCGATTAAATACTAGTATATGATACTGTATTTTAATCGGGCATTTAATATTAGTCGGGTCATATGAGATATGATGGATTTATTAAATCAAGTGTTGATTTAATATTGGCTTTTATATTATTTATTTAAATCCTTTTCTTATTTTGGATACATGCATGTATATGTACATGATGATGTGCATTCATACATACATGAAATGTATCATGGTTGATGATACAAAGAGGAAGGCAATATAAGAATCATATTGTAGATAAGATAATGCTTAGATTTTTCATTAAAGATTAAAGGCAAAAGAAATAGTTAATGAGTTATTGCTTCCACACTCATCTACACAATTCTTTAACTCAACCATAGTTTCCATTCCTTTTGCCTTTTAACCTTAGATGAAATATCTAGATTTTTATTTCTACTATGGTTAAAGTTATGATAAGATCTCTCTCTCTCTCTCATTTTATCTTTAACATTATCATTATCAAAGAAAAAGAAAAAGATTGAGACTTCTTCTTCTTCCTCAAACCCTAGCTCTCTTTTAATGGTTAAAAAGAGTTAGAAAAAGAAAAGAAAAGGTAATAAATAAGAATAGCAACCACTTCATCATCCTACACAACCCTAGCCATCTTGTGTAGGGTGTTGTGCTTCAAGGATTTTCAAAGATCGTAGGAAGCATCAAGCTTAGGGCAAAGTGCTTCGGGTGGATCGTCGTGGACGAGGAGTTGATCAAGTGAACCTTTGCAAACCCTAGGAGTCTTCCAAAGTGAACTACAAAGGTTGTAGTTTCAACACTTTGCATAACATAAACTTTATTTGTTGATACTATTAATTGTTACTTCACAAATTCTAGTTCGATTCATGTGTTGTTTGCTTAGCACCTCAAATTTTTATTGTTATAGCATGTATGATGCTTCTAAACCCTAATAGAGGTGTTAAGGAAACCTAACAGTGGTATCAGAGCCAAGCTAGAGCTTTGTAGTAACCTAGACGACATTGAAAACATCGAACGGACGAAATACGACACCAAGGGGGTGCTCTCTGGAAATTTTTTCAAAACCTGGAATTTTTCAAATTAAAAATATGTAAAAAATAGAGCAGGAAATTGTATGGACACACAAGAAAAACGATGCCCTAATTCAACTATACGACCGCGGAACCGCGGCCAATAGTGGCTTTTTGCGGCTGTTCCGCGGTGGTATAGGTGATTCAAGGGCCCATTTTTCTTGTGTTGGCCCGTATGTGTTTTCTGGTGTTACTAGTATATTTATAATATGCTCAGGTGTTGGGCTTTCAGAGCAGTTTTTGGTTATCTAAATCGTTTGATCGAATGTTTCAACGTCGCTTACTTTAATAGTATATGCTGTATTTTTCATTTTATTTCTCTGTGTGGATGAGATTTGAAATGCAGGATTGTCGCAATGAATAGCCGGGGGTTTTCTTTTATGTGAGATGAGAGTATTCTTTCAATTCATGTAATATTAAATTGTATGTAATATTCTTTTATTTAGGACACTTCCGGGGAGAGGTTGTTGTCACCAGTGTTGTATATTATTTACTTTTCCGCATTAGGACAGACCCAAGGAGGAGGGCACAAGTGACCGGGTTCTTGGGTTCAGTGGGAGGCCATCTCGAGGAGTCGAGACCGGGTCTCCTAAACTCTAGAATTGGCAGGGTCGCTTGCCGCTCTCGTATGGGTCTAAGGGTGTGGGCTTTGGCTATTTATTGCGACCGTGGAATCCGTATTTTTATTGCTGGCTGAATATAAAATACGGACCTCCTAGATATCCTTTATGTGCTTCTGCTGTTTTCATTATCTGATGTGATCTTTTAATGCATATTTTCGTTTCTCTCTGTAATGGCTTAGGATTTAAATGATGGGACTACATTAATAAGATTAATGTAAAAGATAAATGAACCTAAAATGATGTTGTAGAATCAGATTTAAAACACACTCGGCCTTTTTTGTAAGAAAAAAGCAAGTTTCAAAATGCGGAGCTTAAGCCACTCCTTTTAAACCCATTAGATTCTACAACGATATCAAGTTCGAAGCGTCAAAAGTTTTCTTAAAAACTATCCGCAACCCTCCGTCATTTTAGGAAGCAGAGTACTTAGTATTCGTGCTGCTTATTTTGACTTTAGTTAAGGCGCAGTGAACGGTAGCTAAGTGATGTCTTCCTACCCTGCATATGATGCATATTAGTTAGGACATTCATATGATTATGTTGACTTTAGTTAAGGGTCATATGAGTGGGTCTAGTTAATCACGAAATAACGGGAAGAACTTGACTAGTATTTATGATATGTTGACTTTAGTTAAGGTCATAAGTACTAGGGGTAAAAATCATATCGGGAATTTCAAGAGTTGAAAATTACAATGAGATTGTATACCTATTATATGATAATAGGATCCCGATCCCACTGCGAGCAAATGTTGCTCCCGGGAGAATTTTGCACTTTACAATTAGCTGACTCGGTAGGTGTCTAGAAAGGTGCTAAACGGGGCTACGCCTCTGGGAAGACGAGGTTTACTTTAATTAGGTCCGTGCGAAAGCACGGGGAACCTCCCTCAAGTACCGGCACTAGCCTGGCTGAGAGGTTGGCGAAGTTGTAGAATGTAATTAATCCCGGCTAGTTTTCTTTTTAAAAGGTTTTAAAGAAAATTTGATAAAAACAGTGGGAGACATCGATTAGACAAGATAATAACCAATCTGATCTTTGCAAGAGCATTCGCTAAGTGTATTCTTTTCTCTCTCTTAATGGCAGATACCCATGACAGGACTTAAGCTTCTATTAGATAAAAACAAGCTGAATGGGACCAACTATAAAGACTGGCTGAGGAATTTAAACATAGCCTTGACTTATGATAAAGTATCATATGTCCTTACAGCCCCAGCCTTGTCCCCCTTAGGTCCTAAACCTTCAGTTGCGGATATAGCAATCCACAAGACATGGGACGCTGACTGTGCCATGGCAAAATGCCTCGCGCTTGCATCGATGGATAACACACATCAGAAGCAGCACGAGAATATGGACGTACAAGCCATATTCCTCCATACAAAAGAGTTGTATGGAGAGCAATCCCGCGTATTACGATACGAAGCGTCTAAGAAACTGTTTCAGATGCGCATGACCGCTGGCACATCAGTAGGAGACCATGTTCTGAAAATGATAGCTCTCATAGAAGAGCTTGAGGACCTTGAGTGGACAATGGACAATGAACAGTATACAGATATTATTCTACAGTCTCTCCCCTCCACCTTTGCTCAGTTCATCGTTAACTTCAACATGCACAACATGGAGAAGGAACTTCCTGAACTCCTTAATATGTTAAGGAGTGCAGAGAGCACACTAAAGACAGTGAAGACTCCCGTTATGTCTGTTGGGCAATCCTCCTCATCTTACCCAAAAGCTAAGGCCAAGGGAAAGATGAAGAAGAAACCCACCAAACCTAAGGGTGGAGTCAAAAAGGTGAAGGAAAAAGGCAAGTCCAAGGTTGGGGCATCAGAGAAAGGTGAATGTTTCCATTGCAAGAAGATGGGACACTGGAAGAGGAACTGTATTGAGTACCTAGCACTCAAGAAGAAGCATGATGATGCTTCAGCTTCAAGTGTTTTCGTAATTGAAAACAGTTTTTCTATTAATTCTGCTTCCTGGGTATTGGATACTGGTGCGGGTTCTCATATTTGCAATTCTGTGCAGGCGTTGAGAAATAGCAGAGTTCTGAAGACAGGTGATCATACTCTCCAAGTTGGAAATGGTTCCAATGTAAATGCAGTTTCAGTAGGAGAGTATCACCTAGGTTTGCCTTCGGGTTGTATATTGGTTTTGAACCCGTGTTATTTTGTACCGAGTATGCTTTGTAATATTATATCTGTTTCCTTGTTAGACAATGAAGGGTATCATTTTGCTGTACAACACAATGTTATGAACATTAGACTGAATCAAGAGTTGATTGGTTGTGGTACATTAAATAACGGGATATACGTCCTTAATCAACACACAGTTTTCAACGTACAACACAAAAATAAAAGAAAATTTTCAGAGATAAATGAAGCTTTTCTTTGGCATTGTAGACTTGGTCATATTAATGAAACAAGACTAAACAAGCTTCATAAAGATGGATATTTAAATTCATTTGAGTATAAATCTTATGCAACTTGCCAGTCTTGTATCAAAGGTAAAATGACCAAAACCCCGTTTACAGGACACGGAGAAAGAGCTACTGAGCTCCTAGGCCTCATACATAGTGATGTATGCGGACCAATGTCTATACATGCAAGAGACGGTTTTTCATACTTCATAACTTTTACTGATGATTTCTCAAGATTTGGTCATGTATATTTGATAAAACATAAATCTGAAGCTTTCGAGAAATTCAAGGAGTATAAACATGAAGTAGAAAACCAAACAGGAAAGAGTATCAAGATACTTCGATCGGATCGAGGTGGAGAGTACTTAAGTACTGAGTTCTTAGACTTCCTAAAAGAGAATGGGATTCTCTCTCAGCGCACTCCACCTTACACACCACAGCACAACGGTGTGTCAGAACGAAGGAACCGTACCCTATTAGATATGGTACGATCCATGATGAGTGATGCTGAGTTACCTCTCTCGTTTTGGGGGCATGCATTGGAAACAGCAGCTTTTCTGTTAAACAAAGTTCCAACCAAAACCGTGTCTACCACTCCATATGAGATATGGCATGGGAAGAAACCATCTCTTAAAAGAGTTAAGATTTAGGGTTGTCCGGCTTTTGTTAAAAAGCAGAATCCAGACAAACTCGAGACACGATCAGTCAAATGTATATTTGTAGGATATCCTAAACATTCGTTTGGGTATCTATTTTACCACAAAGAGGAACAAAAAGTGTTTGTTTCTCAATATGCTACCTTTTTAGAAGATGAGATTTTTTCAAGCAATAAAAATGGCAATGTGGTAAATCTAGAAGAAGTTCTAGAAACACAAGTTACAAATGACAACTTGGCTGAACCTGAAGTCATAACAGAATCTAATGAACCTCAGCCACTCCGTAGATCTGGCAGGATTTCTCGCCCACCGGAGAGATACTACGGTGTCCTCGTTGATGGTGATAGAGAAGATTGCATCATGGATGATGATGATCCTTCCAGTTTTCATCAGGCTATCACGAGTGGTGACTCAGTGAATTGGCTGGATGCCATGAGATCCGAAATGGAGTCCATGTACACCAACAAAGTATGGACTTTGGAAGATGTACCCTCCGGGATAAAACCTGTGGGATGCAAATGGATCTTTAAAAGAAAGATCGGTGTAGATGGACAGGTAGAGACCTATAAGGCAAGGTTGGTAGCGAAAGGTTTTCGTCAAAGACCAGGTTTGGACTATGACGAGACATTCTCTCCGGTAGCCATGCTTAAATCCATTCGGATCCTACTTGCTATTGCTGCTCACTACGACTATGAAATCTGGCAGATGGACGTTAAAACTGCATTCCTAAATGGTGATTTAGAGGAATGCGTTTACATGGATCAACCAGAGGGATTCATTGATAGTGGGAGCAGCGATAAGGCATGTAAGCTACTTAAATCCATTTATGGATTAAAGCAGGCATCACGGAGTTGGAACATCTGTTTTGATGATGTTATCAAAGAGTTTGATTTCATCAAAAATCCAGATGAACCTTGTGTTTATAAGAAGACTGTAGGAAGAAATGTCGCAATCCTCATATTGTACGTAGATGACATACTTCTGATAGGAAATGACATTCCTATGCTACAGTCAGTCAAATCATTCTTATCACAAAGGTTCTCCATGAAGGACCTGGGAGATGCCACATACATATTGGGTATACGGATCTATAGGGATAGATCTAAACGGTTATTGGGATTGTCCCAAACCAAGTACATAAACACCATCCTAAAGAGATTTAGTATGGAAGACTCCAAGCGGGGTGCCTTACCCGCTTGCCATGGAGTCACTCTCTCAAAAGACGATTGCCCAAAGTCTGATATAGAGAGAGCTCGCATGAGCATTATTCCCTATGCTTCGGCAGTAGGATCGATAATGTATGCGATGTTATGTACACGCCCTGATGTTGCTTATGCACTTAGTGTAGTAAGCAGGTATCAATCTAACCCAGGGGAGAATCACTAGATTGCTGTAAAGAACATTCTTAAGTACTTGCGAAGGACTAAAGAATTGTTCTTGGTGTATGGTAATGGGGATCTCCAAATGGAGGCCTTTACCGATTCGAGCTTCCAGAGTGACAAGGATGACAGCAAGTCAATCTCAGGGTTTGCATTTACCCTCAATGGAGGGACGGTAAGTTGGAAGAGTTCCAAACAGGATACCGTTGCAGACTCAACGATGGAAGCTGAATATATTGCTGCAAATGATGCTGCCAAGGAAGCCGTCTGGATGAGAAAATTCATCGCGGCGCTAGGAGTAGTTCCAACCATTATTGATCCAATACCTCTGTATTGTGACAATAATGGGGCTATGGCATTGGCCAAAGAGCCCAGGTCCCATCAAAAGTCCAGACACATCTTGAGGAGATATCATGTGATCCGGGAGATAGTTGATCGCCGCGAGATCGAGATTAAGAGAGTAGACACAAAGGACAACGCTGCGGATCCATTCACCAAGGCCCTCCCTCAGCCGCAGCATGAGCGACTTTTTGAGATGTTAGGTATGAGATATGCCAATAACTGGCCTTAGTGCAAGTGGGAGATTGTTGGATATATGTATGCCCTAGAGGCCATTATGAGATAGTGTATGTACTGATGTGTATATATATATATATTCGGGAGACAGTCTTGCTTAAAATGATAGTATGCTATCTGGTTTTACTTTATCATATGTTCACTTGATCATGTTTATATTCATTTGGTACATATTGATAAAGCCCTGAGGATATTGGCTTGACTACTGGAATTATGATGCAGATCATACTAGTGGGACATCTGTAGTTTATAAGCATATCCTTGAAATGTTCCTAGTCGTAGGAATATCGAGACAGGGCATCGATATTCCGACTTAGACTAGCGTATACCATTCTTGTTCCATATGATGGGCGATGGATGATCCCATATCCATCTGGTGTGTTGACACAGAAGATAGTATACGGGTGCTCAGTGAGACTGGGTACACTGAACGGACTCACCGAGAACTCCTATATGGTATTATATCATACGTCGGATAGCAGTTCTCAGGTGACACTGGTACAGGTTAGTCTGTAGACCCGAGATCGTCATAGAGTCTTATGTGTCCTCCCACTGTACTTTGATCTCCACCCTACTGCGGCTCTACTGAGTCGTCCAAACAGGTAGACTTTGGGTATAGTCTCGAGGCATGTGGAGGCAGTGAGCGATAGGAGGGGTTTCGTCTCTCCCGGTATTAGGGGTTGATGCTGTGCTGTGCACGATTAGCTATAACAGGAAGTCCCTGGCCAGGGCTGCTGAGATATTACTGATAAGTGTTATCAGTAAGTTTCTCGATCTGTTATAGACTATATACCGGCATGACTTATTGAGTTATTGGGGTCGACGATTCCATCCCTTGACTCAATATGCAGCATATCTGACGAAGAGACCGGACTGTACGGTAAGTGTTACCGGATGGATTGACAGGAGTTTTGACAGGTTCGCTTGTTCTTATTCTGATCGCTCAATACCCGGGTAGCCGTTACGTTTAGCTGACCGCTTGCGGCTTGTAGGTGTTTGATATGATCATCATCTACTGCTGGCGTATTGACGAGTCTTAGAGTCCCACATAGAAGTTTCTCGGCTCTGGCGAAACGAAGTGGTGCACATATGAGATATGCGCGGAGTCTCGATTAAATACTAGTATATGATACTGTATTTTAATCGGGCATTTAATATTAGTCGGGTCATATGAGATATGATGGATTTATTAAATCAAGTGTTGATTTAATATTGGCTTTTATATTATTTATTTAAATCCTTTTCTTATTTTGGATCCATGCATGTATATGTACATGATGATGTGCATACATATATACATGAAATGTATCATGGTTGATGATACAAAGAGGAAGGCAATATAAGAATCATATTGTAGATAAGATAATGCTTAGATTTTTCATTAAAGATTAAAGGCAAAAGAAATGGTTAATGAGTCATTGCTTCCACACTCATCTACACAATTCTTTAACTCAACCATAGTTTCCATTCCTTTTGCCTTTTAACCTTAGATGAAATATCTAGATTTTTATTTCTACTATGGTTAAAGTTATGATAAGATCTCTCTCTCTCTCTCATTTTATCTTTAACATTATCATTATCAAAGAAAAAGAAAAAGAGTAAGACTTCTTCTTCTTCCTCAAACCCTAGCTCTCTTTTAATGGTTAAAAAGAGTTAGAAAAAGAAAAGAAAAGGTAATAAATAAGAATAGCAACCACTTCATCATCCTACACAACCCTAGCCATCTTGTGTAGGGTGTTGTGCTTCAAGGATTTTCAAAGATCGTAAGAAGCATCAAGCTTAGGGCAAAGTGCTTCGGGTGGATCGTCGTGGACGAGGAGTTGATCAAGTGAACCTTTGCAAACCCTAGGAGTCTTCCAAAGTGAACTACAAAGGTTGTAGTTTCAACACTTAGCATAACATAAACTTTATTTGTTGATACTATTAATTGTTACTTCACAAATTCTAGTTCGATTCATGTGTTGTTTGCTTAGCACCTCAAATTTTTATTGTTATAGCATGTATGATGCTTCTAAACCCTAATAGAGGTGTTAAGGAAACCTAACAAAAACAACGTAGCCCCTACTTTCAAAACTACGATTCGCATCTTTTAAAAACTGATTGTATTGTTCGGGTGTGTATGTTAGATTAGATACGCATGCTTATGGTAAAGGTAGAATGTAATTGTAAATTGTCCTTATGTGAGATATAGATGCGATGAAAAGAGAATACGTTTTGGCATGTGATATGATGATATGTTGGTATACGGATGCAAGTCGATTGAGAGGATTGATACCTTGCCGGTCCCCTGATATGAGATTGTTATGGATGTGACTTGGGATATAGGTAGATGTATATATATGTTTATACATGTTGTGAATCATGAATGATAGGCCATACGTGACATTAGGCGGTACCCTCATTGTCATATAGGTTGATAGGATCCCTATTGGTTTAATGCCGCCGTACGATGATTTTCCGTATGTGATGAGTTTGACTTGATGATTGATCCATACCTTTGACTAGAGGATGCCGTACGATGGATTATACCGTACGTGATGTCGTGAAGCTAGATGCCTATGGTTAGATTCACCGACTCAATCATGTTAGATACGTATACCGGTCAGCATTTGCATATGATTTACCTTATGCTGCATTCATGTTATTCTCATTGCATTGCATATACCTGTGCTAGTACACTTACACCATTATCGATGATACGTATGTTACACGTACAAAGATTTGCCGGCTCACACACTTCATCATCGATAATTGCCATGTCACTACACGGTAGAATTTGCTGCATCATGATATGACTCCTTGCATGACTTGCTTGCTATAGTTGCATATGCACCTTTATACGACGTTGCATTGGACTTTGGAGAATTTGGGAACCGCGGGGTATATTTTAAAACTGGATTCATTTAAAAGAGCGGTTTTCCCTCGGTATGTGCATATTACTGTTCCATGTTGCATGATATACGAATATGCTTACATTTCTGTTATATGTCGCATACATCATGCTTTACGCTTATACGCATTGAGATATGCTGTTTTCATGAGATTTCTGAATTTGAGAACCGCGGTCATTTTAAAAGAAAGTATGTATTGTTTTAAAACCCTGGTTTCTCTTGATATGATATTTCGGTGCGGCCACCATGCGTTTTCTCGGTTCTGAGACATGTGATATGTGAAACACGATTCGAAGAGTTGGATGATCCATTTGCGGGTTCATGGTGGACCCGGTATGGTACCCCGGGGCGAGAAGATCGTGGGGATGACGATGATCCTGGCAGAGGGACTCCTACCTACCGGTGATTGGTTAGGCCTGGCGGTTATCCGGAGGATACCGACCAGGTCGAGAGATGGATATTGGGCAGACCCGTCTGCCGGATCCCGCGGGCCGATCCCGCAGACGGAGCCCGAAGGCCGATCCGGACTGACAGAGCCCGAGATATGAGGATTTACGTATCGATGCTGGACACGGGTTTCATGATGTTTCGAGTGTCGATGATAGGCACTCAGGTTCCATGATTTTGATGTGTCGGGAGGGACACACGTTAATTTATATCCTCATACTTTCATGCATCTTCTTTTATGATATTTACATGCATGATGTTGTTGTGTCATTGGTTGACACGTGGACGGGATCTACATGCATACATACACTGATGATATAGATGGACGAGACTTACATGCATATAGACATTGATCACATGGTTGGATGATATCCGCATACATATAGGTGTTGATTTCATTGTTGGCACATATACAGATACGGTCATTATAGATATCATCGTGTTACCTTTATGATATAGTTGACCTAGGAAATAGTTATTTTATTCGATTTCTACTTATTGATGTTTTTCTACTCACGAGTTGGCAACTCACCCCCGTTGTGCCACAGTTCTTGCAGGTTGACCGCTTGGATCAGTAGTGGCATCGTTGGCATGCAATTGCATTCAGGTGATTGCTTTGGTAGGTGGTACATATTGGATCGTACCCCTCTTGTATTTATTTTTCATATTGTATCTAGTCAACTCCATCAATCAAACTAGTATTTTTATAAGTAATGAGACTTAGTGAGACTTGTAGTTGCGAGACTTGAGAGACGTGTTTTATGTTCGCCTATTGGGTTGATGTCTTGCTTATTTATTTATCTTTTGTGAGGAACTTCGCCGTTGGGCGTCGTATACTAATATATACTGTCATGCGTAGTTGTGATCGCCGTTTGGCGAAGAGCTAGCTCCCGCTTGGGGATGCCTTTATTATCATTATGTATTTGTGGCTTTGGATCAAAAAATACAAACGAGGTGCTGCCCAAATTTTTAAAAGACGAAACATGTTTTCAAACTAGAAATTCTCATTTGCATTTTCATGTCCCTTTTCTATGCATTAAGAAAACTTGACCTTTATTTCAAAACATCACCTCTTTTATTTTCTTAAAAAGGTTTAGATTTCTGGGTTTCAGCTTACTTGAATTACGTTACGCCTTTAGACGTTGCGTGATTTAAGTGCTGGTCATGAGCTGATATTTCGGGTCGTGACACGAAACGAAGTAGGGCACGTATGGAGATATGTGCGGGAGCTTGATTAAATACAAGTATATAATACCGTATTCTAATCCAGCGTTAAATGATATCCGCCGGATATATATGATATAACCAGATTATTTAATCAACTGTTGATTCAATGATTTGATTTATATATATGTTTATATTTTTGATATTACCCAGGTTATATATGATATAATAGGATTTTTGAATCAAGTGTTGATTTAATAATTTGATATATATATATTTGATGTATATTAACTAATATTGAATATTAGCCGGTTATATGTGATATAACCGGATTATTGAATCAGGTGTTGATTTAATAAATTGATATATATATATATATATATATATATATATTTGATATTAGCCGGGTCATATATATGATATAACTTGATTATTCAATCAAGTGTTGCTTTAATAATTTGATATATATTTATATATTATATATATATATATATATATATATTTGATATATATATATATATATATATATATATATTTGTAGGGTTCCTAGGCACCATAATGAGGTCTCACAAGGCATCGAACATGCCATATTAAAATTTTAACGGTGCCGAGAGACCCGACTACGGATCGTTTGCTAGATGTTTAGGCGAAAAAGTAATCTAGTTAACAGTTAACTAAGGGATACGGATATACAACCTTTGTAGATCCGTTTGTCCACCTCCATAGCTCCATGAAGAAGTCATCTCCGCTGTACAAATCCGAAATCCGGGCTCTTGCGTCGGCTTCATCGGAGAAGAAGCGGGCTAGGTCATCGACGACGTGCCGAAGATGATCTACGTCGAGGCATCGCTAAATCAAGCTCCGACTTCACCAAGTCCAAAAACTTATGAAGAGAACACACTCTACTACTTGGCAAGAGGTAGAGGATGAAGAAATAGGAAGTGGGTAGACTTTAGATTTGGATTTCTCACTCTTTATCATCAATCACCATTGATGAAGAAAGCTTTTTCTTCCTTGCTCATGAAGAAGAAGAAGAAAGAAATATATGATAAGTTAATTAAAAACAATAGAAAAATCAAAACTTATCATAATGTTAACTAGAGTCAAGTGTAGAGAATGAATCATGGTTAGTGGGAATGGTTAGGGTTAAGGATGAGATAAGAATGGTTGACTTGATCAAAGTTTCATGAAGCTTCAACTAAACTCCAAATTAAGCCACCATTCTTTTCTCCTCTTTTCCAAAATGAATAAACAAATAAATAAATAAATAAATAAAGGAAATGAAACCCTAACCATTCTTTTAACCATGGTTTAATTCTTTGCACTTAACCAAGTAAACATGTATCATCAAACATGATACAATCAAATGCACAAAATCATATCGCATATGTAATGCGCACACCCGAGTGAGAAAATCCATTTAAAGTGAACCGATACTAGTTAATGCAAAGTAATATATCGAATATAAAATTATGCATTAAATAATTAAATCAACACTTGATTCAATGACCCGGTCATGTCGCACACAACCGACTAGTATATAATGTATCGGCTTATCAAATCAACCTTTGATTCGATAACTAGGGTATATCGCATATAACCTAATCGATACATTCATCGCGAGAATGGAATACGGTATCACATACACGCATTATTCTCGGTCCCGCACATATCTCATATGCGCTCCTATTTCGTTTCGCTTGAGCCAGGAAACCTCTGTGTAGGACTCTAAAGACTCGTCAATACGCCGGCAGCAGATGATGATCATATCAAACACCCACAAGCCGCAAGCGGTCTGCTAAACGTAACGGCCACCCGGGTATTGAGCGATCTGAAGATCGATGAGCAAGCCCGCTCACACTCCAGTGAATCCGACCAGTAACACTACCGTACAGTCCGGTCTGATCGTCTGATATGTCGCATATCTCGCCTAGGGGTGGTAAAACGTCAGACCCCAATAGCTTGATAAGTCATGTCGATATGAGGTTTATAACATCCGAGATACTACTGGTAACACTTACCAGTAAATCTCAGCAACCCTGGCCAGGGATTTCCTGTTATAGCCAATCGAACACAGCGCAACATCAACCCCCTATACCGGGAGAGACGAATCCCCTCCTATCGCTCATTGCCTCCATGTGATTCGGGACTGTACCCAAAAACCACCGTTTTGCACGCCCTCTTGGACGTGGTAAGATGGAAATCAAAGCACAGTGGGAAACACACAAGACTCTATGACGATCTCGGGTCAACAGACTACTCTGTACCAGTGTCACCAGAGAACTGCCATCTGACGTGAGGTATAATACCATCTGGGAGTTCTCGGCGAGTCCGTCCAGTGTACCCAGTCTCTACTGAGCACCCGTATATCATCTCTGGTGTCAAACACCAATGGATATGGGATCATCCATCGCCCATCTGTATGGGTCGAGAAGGTATACGCTAGTCTACTCTGGTATATCGATGCCCCGTCTCGATACACCCTCGACTAGGGACTTTGAAGGATGTACTTATGGACTACCATGTCCCCACTAGTATGATCCGCATCATAGTCCAGGTAGTCAAGTACAGATCCTAAGGGCTTTACCAACATGTAACAGAGAGACAATCAGCATACACGTTAAGGTAAAGGGTAACCAGATAGCATACTATCATGTCGAGCAAGAAAGTCCTCCCTATATATGTCCCAGCATCCACTACAATATACATTCTATGTACAGTAATGGCCTCTAGGGCATACATATAACTAACAATCTCCCACTTGCACTAGGGCCATCTGATAGCAGTGGTTGCAGTATCTCATACTCAACCATCCCATAAAAGTCTCTCTCTGGGAAAAGGCCTTTCGTGAGTGGATCCGCTGTGTTTGTCCTCTGAGTCTACTCTCCTAACCTCGATCACCCTGGAGATCAACTATCTCCATGATCAGGCGATGCTGCCTTAGAATAAGTCTGGATCACTGATGGGACCGGCGTTCCTTGGCATAAGCCACAACTCCATTATCACACAATGGGAGGAACGTAGTTCATCTCATGAACCAATATACACCCAGACTGCCTCTTTGGTAGCATCTTAAGTAGCGATGTATCGTGCCTTTATCGTCTAGTATGTCACGGTATCTAGCTTGGAACTCTTCCACCATACCGTCCCTTTACTGAGGGTAAAGACAATGCCTGTGACTGACATTCAGTCGTCTTTATCACCCTGGAACCCTTCCAGTGATTCTCCTCAGGATCGATTGACACCACCTCACTACATCTAGTGAGTTTCCTAACATCCATTTAGATCTATCTCATAGATCCAAAATCTCGGATTTAGTAGGTATCACTTTAATCCTATATGGAGAATCTTTGTGATAAGCGGAGATTGATCGAGCGTAGCATAAGAAACTCCTTTCTTATCAAGAGTATGTCATCCACGTACTCTACGAGGATCGTCACCATACTCCCTACTACCTTTTTGTATATACAAGGTTCATCTACCATTTTGATGATGTCAAACTCTTTGACCGCTTCATCAAAACAGATGTTCCAACTCCGCGATGCCTGCTTTATCCTATAAAGCATCTTGCACACGTTTCCGCTGCTCCCACTGTCTATGAAGCCCTCTGGCTGTGTACTTATAGACGCTCTCTTCTAAATTATCATTTAGAAAAGCAGTCAAGACACCCAACCACCAGATATCGCAGTCATGGTATGTAGCCGTGGCAAGTAGGATCTGGATGGACTTAAGCATAGTTACTTGAAAAGGTTTTAACATTATGATCCATATCTGGTCAATGATGCAAACCTTTAACAAGTCTAGCTTTGAAAGTCTCAACTTTTCCATCTACACCAAGTAATCTTCTCAAGATATACTTGCTCCTGATGGGGATTTAACCCTTCAGATATAGCAGCTAAAGTTCATACTTTGCTGGTGTATAAGGATTCCATCTCAGATCACTAAGCATCCAGCCATTCTCACAGAGTCTTACTCCTGATGGCCAGCTCGAAGCTAGTTGGGTCATCATCTCATGATGCAATCCTCGCTCCCACTGTCATAGAGAAACCGAAGTAACTCTCAGGTGGGTGAGGAACCCTAGTAGATCGGCGGAGAGGCTGAGGTTCGTTGGTAACTATTGAATCATTTGGTTTTATCAAATCATCTGCTGTATTCTGTATAGCTGGAACCTTTCCAGTTCTACATTACAGACCTTGCCTCGAGCATGTCCGGATTTTGCTTTCAGACATAGGCCGGACAACTCCAAATCTTAACTAACTTAAGACATGGGTTCTTCCCATTCCATATCACATATGAAGCGGTAGGCAACTGATTTGACTAGAACCCTATTCAATAGGTATGCAGCTTCTCAAGTGCATAACACCCAAAAGGAAATAGGTAACTCAGTAGTACTCATCATAGAGCACACCATATCAAATAGGGTGTATCTGCTCCTCCCCGATATACCATCGTGCTATGGTGTATACGGAGGAGTAATGCTGAGAGAGAATCTCATTCTCCTTTAGAATAGTCCAGTATTTCCGTGCTTAAGTATTCTCCTCCTTGATCTCATCAAAGGACATAATACTTATACCCGTTTATTGGTTCTCTACTTCTCGTTTATATTCTGTGAATATCTCAAAAGGCTCGGACTCATGTTTCAACAGGAACATATGTCTGAATCTTGAGAGATTATCAGAGAATGTAATGAAGTATAAAGAACCGGTCTTGACATGTGTAGACAGGGGACCTTACATACATCAACATGTATCATCCCAAGAGTTTACTAACTCTTTCTCTGTTTCCAGTAAACGGAGCTATGGTCATCTTATCTCTGTGACATGACTGGCAAGTTTCATAAGATGTAAATTCAAACTGATTTAAATATGCATCTAATATGTAACTTCAGCCAGTCGGATCGCATTGATATGACCTAGTCTACAATACCTCAAGAAGGATTCGTTCATTTCTGAACGCTTCCTCTTGTGTGTGTTCCGTATACTAAGAACTGTAGTTTGATTTAGAACATTTATGCTTTTAGATAACGTGCCTGAACCGATCAACTTTTGATATAGGAAATGTTCAAAACATTATCCAACAATACAAAATTTTATCATTTCTTTACTAATAAAGAGACTGATATGATTTTGTATATCAGGTTCGGTATCTAATAACATTCGTTCAGAATCAATGTATTGGTAATACAGGGTGACAGTGACCAACAGACTTGGCTGCAACTCTTGCCCCGTTTTCTGTCTCATGAAACTTATCACCCGTTCTCAGTTCTCTACCTTTCTGTAGCCCTATGTAACTGATTACATATCTGGGCTCCTGATCTGGTATCACATACTCAGGACGTAGAGGATACAGAGAAACAGTTCTTTGTAGTGAACACACCCGAAGATGATGCATCAGCATGCACTCTCTTCGTTTGGGTTGCACCGGAATTCTGGTAATCCCCAATTTCCTGCTCGGCCTTATAACAATTATAAGTTGGAGCGGGACCAACGTTCCCCAGCTCAGTATAACAAACGGGTTCGGTCAATAATCCGTATTATTATCTTGATTAAGGCATGATATGGTCGCTACCTGGAGAGAGAGAGAAGAAAACACTCAGCGTGCGCTCTTGCAAGAATAGATTGGTTATTATTTTATCTAATCAGGATGGCTCCCACTGCTTTTTATCAAATCTTCCTTCAAACCCTAAAAGGAAAGACTAGCCGGGATTAATTACACACTACAAGTTCGCCAATTTTTCAGCCAGGCCAGTGTCGGTACTTTGAGGGAGGTCCCCCGTGCTTTCGCACGAACCTAATTAATGTAAACCTCATTTTCCCAGAGGCGTAACCTCATTAACACCTTTCTAGACACCTACTTGATCGGCTAATTGTAATGTGTAAAACTCTCCCAGGAGTAACTCTTACTCGCAGCGGGTATCGGGATCCAACTATCTCATAGAAGGTATGCAATCTCATTGCAAATTTCAACACTTGAAATTCCCGATAATATTTTGCCCCTAACGTGCTATGACCTTGACGAAAGCCAACAAACCATAGCCCGCTAGTCAAGTTCAACCCGTCATTTCCTGATTGAATTAAACCCACCCGCACGACCCTTGACAAAAGCCAACAAAGCCGCACGACTACCCTAATCCAATCGCATCGTATGCTTGCAGATAAGCAGCATATAGCTACCGCACACTGCACCTTGACGAAAGCCAACAAATGCAGCACGAATACCATATACAACTTATCTGAAATGACGGAGGGCTACGACAGGTTTTTCTGAAAACCTATTGCGTAATGAACTTGATATCGTTGTAGAATCAAATGAATTTTGAAATGGAGTGTTTTTGAGGCTTTTCTAGTTTTGCTAAAGGAGTCACTCCCGGTGAAGGGATCGTCGGTCCTTTCCTCGTCGAATGAGGTGCGGGATATATCATATATATCACTGTGCAAAGCAAAAACTCTTAAAAGCAATCAAAAGACAAACCGAGTGTGTAGCATCTGCCAGTTATTGCTAAAGGAGTCACTCCCGGTGAAGGGATCTCGGTCCTTTCCTTATCGAATAAGGTGCAGGATATATCACATATACCGCTGTGCAAAGCAACAACTGTAGCTACCTGTTTTATTTTGAAATTCGATTCTACAACATCTTAGGTTTCTTTTATTTCATTAATCACATTAATGAAGTCCCATCATTTAAGTACCTAAACATCACAGATAAATACGACGTACACTTATGCCATCCGCATTCGCCTCGATGTCCCCTCGTGCACCGTTAGGTTAGGTAACTAACGGCAGAGCGGGGCAGGGCTAGCGCGGGTGTAAAACATAAGTAACGCCTATATAATATATCATATATACTATATACTGTATCTATCACAGAGCATCACATGATCACATCACAGATATCGCAGCAGAAGAACCATATGAAATATTGGATATACTAGGACGTCTGTGTTTTCAATACGAGCCAGTATAAAACACGGATTCCACGGTCGTGATGAATAGCCAAACCCACACCCCTAGACCCCTACGAGAGCGGCAAGCAACCCTACCAATTCTAGAGTTAGGAGACCCGGACTCGACTCCTCGAGTTGGTCTCCCACTGGACTCCAGAACCCGGTTACTTATGCCCTCCTCCTTGGGTCTATCCTAGTGCAGAAAAGTAAATAATATACAAACGGTGACTACTTCCGCAACCTGGAAGCGCCCCAATAAAAGAATATTACATACAAGTTTTTACATGAATGAAAATGAAAAACACTCATCTCACATAAAAAACCCCGGCTATTCAAACACGACGATCCAATATAACATATCCAGCAACACATAACATCACATGTCATCAACGTAAGTAAATATGTCCATCCCAATTGTCGTTGACGTATAGCAACGAAACCGGCGATATCACATATTACACTTACGGTCACAGAAAAGAAAGTGTAAAACTACAACAGTTGGAATCCGCAACCACCTCAGACATCGCATGCCTGACCAAATGAATTCTTAAGACATCGCATGCCTAACAATTATAAACCTCGCATTTTAGTCTCATTATCGAAAACACTTTTCAATATCAAGTCGGGTAATTCAACAAGATTCCCGACATCCTGATCGAATGCTCGTCGCAAACTTCAATAGACAGTCGCACCCCCGATACCGTCGACGAAGTGCACCAAGGCGGAACACCGTTACCGAGAGCACCCGAACGGATGCTTTCGGCGACGGGGTTCTCCTACAGTCACTTGGTCGGGGCTATGGAGTGAAGCTGTCTATTAAGTTTATCCGGCGAGTATCCGCGTACGCTACGTGATTGCGACGGACTTTTGATCACATCAAAATTCCGTGGCAACCGATCAAGTGAGACTAAACTGCTATGTTTATAACATTCATTCAGTTATCTCATAACTATTTGTGAATTCCAATTATTGTATCACATTCCAGATAAACAGAAAATGTTAAATTTTCCGATCGAACAATCGAACACCCAAGTTTTCCCGATACAGATCAACACATGAAACAAGTCTAACAACATTCAGTTCGTGCCTCAGTACCAACGGTCCAGCCGTAGAAGGGTCAAGCCAACGCCTCACATGTGGCACGCCGTACTGCCCCAAACCCGAAGGTTCAAAGGGCAGTTCAAGACAGTCACATAATCGAGTTAAGGTTTGTTGTCTTCTAGAGGGACCATCGCGTTACTTGTACTACTTAGAACTTCGTTAAACTACGGAAAAATCCAACACTTGGAAATTTCCCGACAGGGGAAGAATTGGGTATTTATATCCGGTCGAACTTTTTAACATATTCTAAAATTTATCCGGAAAGCCACACAGACAAAATTTGAAACCCCGATCGAATCTTTGATTCCCAATACAACCCCAGAGCACTCAACCCTTAAATCAATTTAAAAATACCCAGAGAACTCACCAGAATTTATCAGGTATTACTGTGCAAAGAAGTGGGGCTGACGTCACTATATGACCGCGGAACAGCGGCAGAAGCCATGCTTCTGCCGCGTTTCCGCGGTTCAAGGAACTGTTCATGGGAAACGTTTTACACAGTAATTCTTAGAATTCTTTGGTGAATTTTTTAAGCATTTTTAATATCAAAAATTCCCAGATTTCATGAAATGTCCAGAGAGCTCTTGGGCATCGGGGTTTCGGGTTCGTTCGGACTTCAAACTCCGTCTAGACTTCGCCTAAGGCTCTAGCTAGGCTCTGATACCACTGTAGGGTTCCTAGGCACCATAATGAGGTCTCACAAGGCATCGAACATGCCATATTAAAATTTTAACGGTGCCGAGAGACCCGACTACGGATCGTTTGCTAGATGTTTAGGCGAAAAAGTAATCTAGTTAACAGTTAACTAAGGGATACGGATATACAACCTTTGTAGATCCGTTTGTCCACCTCCATAGCTCCATGAAGAAGTCATCTCCGCTGTACAAATCCGAAATCCGGGCTCTTGCGTCGGCTTCATCGGAGAAGAAGCGGGCTAGGTCATCGACGACGTGCCGAAGATGATCTACGTCGAGGCATCGCTAAATCAAGCTCCGACTTCACCAAGTCCAAAAACTTGTGAAGAGAACACACTCTACTACTTGGCAAGAGGTAGAGGATGAAGAAATAGAAGTGGGTAGACTTTAGATTTGGATTTCTCACTCTTTATCATCAATCACCATTGATGAAGAAAGCTTTTTCTTCCTTGCTCATGAAGAAAAAGAAGAAAGAAATATATGATAAGTTAATTAAAAACAATAGAAAAATCAAAACTTATCATAATGTTAACTAGAGTCAAGTGTAGAGAATGAATCATGGTTAGTGGGAATGGTTAGGGTTAAGGATGAGATAAGAATGGTTGACTTGATCAAAGTTTCATGAAGCTTCAACTAAACTCCAAATTAAGCCACCATTCTTTTCTCCTCTTTTCCAAAATGAATAAACAAATAAATAAATAAATAAATAAAGGAAATGAAACCCTAACCATTCTTTTAACCATGGTTTAATTCTTTGCACTTAACCAAGTAAACATGTATCATCAAACATGATACAATCAAATGCACAAAATCATATCGCATATGTAATGCGCACACCCGAGTGAGAAAATCCATTTAAAGTGAACCGATACTAGTTAATGCAAAGTAATATATCGAATATAAAATTATGCATTAAATAATTAAATCAACACTTGATTCAATGACCCGGTCATGTCGCACACAACCGACTAGTATATAATGTATCGGCTTATCAAATCAACCTTTGATTCGATAACTAGGGTATATCGCATATAACCTAATCGATACATTCATCGCGAGAATGGAATACGGTATCACATACACGCATTATTCTCGGTCCCGCACATATCTCATATGCGCTCCTATTTCGTTTCGCTTGAGCCAGGAAACCTCTGTGTAGGACTCTAAAGACTCGTCAATACGCCGGCAGCAGATGATGATCATATCAAACACCCACAAGCCGCAAGCGGTCTGCTAAACGTAACGGCCACCCGGGTATTGAGCGATCTGAAGATCGATGAGCAAGCCCGCTCACACTCCAGTGAATCCGACCAGTAATACTACCGTACAGTCCGGTCTGATCGTCTGATATGTCGCATATCTCGTCTAGGGGTGGTAAAACGTCAGACCCCAATAGCTTGATAAGTCGTGTCGATATGAGGTCTATAACATCCGAGATACTACTGGTAACACTTACCAGTAAATCTCAGCAACCCTGGCCAGGGATTTCCTGTTATAGCCAATCGAACACAGCGCAACATCAACCCCCTATACCGGGAGAGACGAATCCCCTCCTATCGCTCATTGCCTCCATGTGATTCGGGACTGTACCCAAAAACCACCGTTTTGCACGCCCTCTTGGACGTGGTAAGATGGAAATCAAAGCACAGTGGGAACCACACAAGACTCTATGACGATCTCGGGTCAACAGACTACTCTGTACCAGTGTCACCAGAGAACTGCCATCTGACGTGAGGTATATTACCATCTGGGAGTTCTCGGCGAGTCCGTCCAGTGTACCCAGTCTCTACTGAGCACCCGTATATCATCTCTGATGTCAAACACCAATGGATATGGGATCATCCATCGCCCATCTGTATGGTTCGAGAAGGTATACGCTAGTCTACTCTGGTATATCGATGCCCCGTCTCGATACACCCTCGACTATGGACTTTGAAGGATGTACTTATGGACTACCATGTCCCCACTAGTATGATCCGCATCATAGTCCAGGTAGTCAAGTACATATCCTAAGGACTTTACCAACATGTAACAGAGAGACAATCAGCATACACGTTAAGGTAAAGGGTAACCAGATAGCATACTATCATGTCGAGCAAGAAAGTCCTCCCTATATATGTCCCAGCATCCACTACAATATACATCCTATGTACAGTAATGGCCTCTAGGGCATACATATAACTAACAATATTAACTAATATCGAGCTCATTTACATTTTCTTCTCTTTATATATATTTATATATATATATATATGTGTGTGTGTGTGTGTGTGTGTGTGTGTGTGTGATATATTTATAAACACATTGTATCATGGTTGGTGATACATAGAACTAGGAGGTGTGAGAATCACAAATGAGAAAAGATCAGAGATTTTCTGTGTTTAAATTTACCGCAATCAAGACGGTGTCGCTTGGTAGCTAGCCGGTTGAGTACAGGTCGATCCACAGGGAGATGGAATCTTTTTCTTTATGTTATAACGAGTTCAATCCAATTAAATTGGGTTTTGTTTTAAGATCTATGAATGAGAATAAGTTGATAAAAAACTTGCTAGGGTTAGGATTAGGTTAGTTCGAGATAGGGATCTTCTCATATATTTCAATCCCTTTGTTGTGAATAAAGGCATTAAGGTAATCGGCAACAACAGGGATTAGCACGAGTGCGAAGAATCTTAGTTTCTTCCTTCTAGTCCTTATCCGTCCGTTCTTGGCTCTTAGCCCTAACCACCGGTTAATTCAACCACAACCGGTCTAACTAGGGAATCACCGCTATCATGTAGAATAGGGTGCCGTAGTGAGCGGATTATGGTTGAATTAAAGGGAGTCCGTATTTAAAATTATTTGGGCAAAGAAACGAGTGAGAGAGATTTCCTTCTCTCAAACCTTCCCTCTCCTACCCTAACAAGTGATGAATTACTCACTCATTAGATAGATAACAATAAAATTCATTATAAGGAAAAAGCAGATAAATTTCTATCACTAAATTTAACAAATTAAAATTGCAGGTATTTAAAATACGATAAAAAAAAGAATGCGAGATAAAAAAGAATAAAAACTTACTTTATTGATAACCTCTCAAAAATGCATTACAATGGAATTGAAATTTAGATCTAGAAATTAAAAAGTGACATAAAAGTAAAGAGAGGCATCTAAGAAAGGCACCCTAAAAGAGGCACACCCTAAGAAAGGCCTTGAGCTCTCCTATTTATAGATAGGAAAAACCCTAGGTTTACATTTTGATCCACGCATGAAATTACAAAACAACCCTAAAAACCGAGTCAAAGCACCGACACCCCACCGACACGTGCAGAGCACGGCCGCGGAACCGCGGCAGAAGTGCCTGTTTGGCCGCGGTTCTGCGGCCATTTGATGGTCTTGTGTGAGCAATTTTTTAGGGATTCTTTTTGTTGTTTTTATCTTCTATTTGGAACACTTGGTTTCTCAAAAACTCTTCAGTTCTCTTCTAGATATTCAACAGTGGACTTTTGCCTTGAGCTCCGCGTTTGAAGTCTTGGATCTTGTGCTGCCCTTGTGCTTTGTGCATTGAAATGCTCAATGATTTTCCTTTTGTTCCTTGAACTGGTAGGCGGCATTATACGGATAGTGTGCGGAAACCCGTATTTCTCTGTTTGTTGGTCGTAGTCTCACATTTGTTGCGACTTTTCATGAATTTCACTGTAAAGAGCTGAGAGCCTGTAACCTGCAACTATTAAGAATGGGTGGTATAAAAATGCAAAAATCTGCTATGAACAAATACCCCCAAACTTATGTTTTGCTCGTCCCGAGCATAACCAATTTTATTCTCAAAAATTCCTAATCTCACTTTCGCAAGGAACGCAATTACACTGAGCTCGTGCAACAAGCCGTTAAACCTCTAGGTGTCCCTAGTAGGAGGAGTGTTATCTCCTGAGGGTTTTCAGTGGATACTACCCACAAAATCCGATCAATTTGGCCATTGACTCTAATTCTTCAATTCAATATTCTAGCAAGAAATTCTATTATCATCAACTTAGAAATCATCAACCCGTATTTTTCACGCTTCCTTTTTATTTAACTAAAGATCATATACGTTTTGCAAATTTATTAAGCTTTCAGCATCTTTTGAATTTTCCTTCTAAGGTGCAATCTCAACTCAGGAATATTTATCATCTTTACTGAAAATATAAGGCCTATCTTTCATTCCTATCTCTCATCCAAACCCCAATCATATACCCCTACGTGTGTGTAATTTTTACCCCTACACTTGGAAATTCAATTCAAGCTATCATACTCTTGTCCATCGTCCAAAGTACTTTTTAGTTGGTGATGAAAATTGCTCACACATTCTTCATGCGACCGTTAGTACTTTTTGAGGTACTAAACGACCAATTACAAAATGTGCTTGCGCATTTAGGCGTAATTCCTCATCTTGTAATACCTAAGGCTCAGCAGTGACTCCCGAACCAGTTGGTCTAAAGCACTAGGTGATAAAGCACACTCTCTATATTTTTTATTTATGCTGCCTTAAGCAATTACAAAACCAGTGTTCATTTTTTTTATCTCTTTATTCACCATTTATATTTTATTTTCCTTTATACTAAGGATTTTGGACAAGAGAATTTCAAGGTATTCTCTACTATCCCAAGTTTCAAGATGTGTGTGAGTGCGTAAAGTAGGGTATATACTTTCAGAATTTGGACTTAAGGTTAAGAATTATTTTTCAGACTTATACTTTAAATTAGAGCTTTCAATACTCTTCCCATATTTCGATTTAGCCCAAGAACTGAACTCAAAATTTGTCAATTTCAAAATAAACCATAAAGACGTATATTTTCTACTGTTAAACTTTAAGAAAGATTATTTTTAGGATTTTTAATTTACTAAGTTTAGGATCTAGTTTTTCCTAACTAGTCAATCATCATGTTGAACTTGAGTCAAATATGGCCAATACTGAAATTTTCAAGTTTTTTAATTTTTGATTTTTATGGGTTTTAAAATAAGTATGCGAATGCAAAAATATACACATAAATGCGAAGGAGGAAAGCTTACCGAGCATACCCCCAAACATAAACTTGACAATGCCCTCACTGTCAGGCTACACTAAGAGGGTCAAAATTGTCGGCACTCCCCTGTTTGTTTGTTTTTAATTATTATTAATAGAAAAGAAAACAAAATATATTTACACAAAAAGGTCCCCCCCAAACTTAAGTGAAACAATGTCTCCACTGTTGCCATTTTTTTCGAATCTCATAAACCTGAAAACTTGGGAGGAAAAATTTATTAACGGGGACATGAAATATGATCGTGAAAATCTCTCCCAAATTTATTTTTGGCTTACCACTTTGAGTTAAAAAAAATTATTTTCAAGAGCCAAATTATACCCCCCCAAACTTTAGTTAAACAATGCTAAGCTTTTAAAGAGGGGGATGAAAGTTACCGGTCAATACCAAGCATTGCAAAGACCAAAAGTCAACACCAACCATTCGAAGAATTTAACAGTGAAACGCACTGGTTGGTGGAAGGACATGTTGTATGGAGCAAGGAAGAAGTGGGGAAGAGATAAGTGGTGTAAAAGAAAAGGTTTACGTCTCGATTTGTAGAGACGAAACAATAATGGTGAACGGAAACGAGAATGTGGATGATTAGGAATGGGAAGAATGGTCACATTCTCGTATACGATAAGAAGAAATGGTGGTGGTTCGACTTCTTCAGGTGGAGGTTGATTAATCACAAAATCCATGTCGTTTAGGAATGCTAGTTCGTTGGCGAAAATATTTTCGAAACTTTCATCGATGGTCCGATTGAACGTTTCAATGTCAATAAGTGTCGCGCCAGAATTCAACACACTTGATTTTTCAAAATTTATAGAGGTAGGAGACTCATAAGGCTCATCTACCTTATTCTCAAAAGAGTCTAAAACAAGTTGTTTTTCTAGAATTATCAAACTCCAAATATCGGATTGTTATTCATTAACACTCGCTATCATTAAAGAAAGATTAGAAGAAGAACCAGAGAAAGTGGGAGAAAGAAGTTGAATACAAACTTGAGGGTGGAGATGGAGTGTATAAATTAGCACAATTTGTAATGAACGATGTGTAAAAAGCGATTGTGCTAATCTATCAACTCACTGAGAAATGAGGTCAAATCCCTCAAGAGTTGTGAGAAAACAGGGGTATGTCGAACTTTGTAAACCAGACATTGAAAATGAAAGTGTAACGGTTTCTTAGAAGGTCGGAGCGAGGATGGAGTGAGTGAGTCAGGAAGGGTATAGGTTAAAGATTCAGGAGGGTGTTCGCAGTCAATGAAAGGGATAGAATGAATTGGAAAATCCGACTCCTCAAGTAAAACTGCTTCATCCTCAATAATTTCCTCAATACTCTCCATGCAATTCTCATCAAAATAAAGACGCGTATGAAGTTCGGGAGAAACATTTAATGACTCGGGATGATGAATTGGAGAGAAAAATTCAATCAAATCTGCGGGTTCGTCATCCAAAATATTCCCAGCGTCGATATCCTCAATCAAGTGAAAATCAATTTTCTTAGACGCCTCATCAAAAGCATGGATATTAATCAAATCGGATTCTAGAGTGGAGGTGTAGAGGTCAAAAGAATTGGTGACGGTTTCACTCGAAAGGTTCACAATCAGTTAAATCAAACACTACAAAGTCGCACAATTTATTAAACGTTCTATTTTCAACTGGTGAATCATTTGAAACACTTGATAGGCATTCAAAACCGGAGTTGTGGGATTCAATTGGGGATGGGTAGGTTTGATTTGGAAGGGTGCACAGCTCACTCTCTCCACTCAAATTATCAATCTGTCCAACCGTCTAATCATACATTGCGAAATTTGGAGCTAGTTGGAAACCAGCTACCGAGTCACTAGGTTGTATGATGGCGGCCATAGACGCATTCAAATCCATCATCTGTTGGCATGACGCTACCCTAATGTCTTCCAACGCCTGTTCCAAACTAGACATGGGTTGTGAAGAAGTTTCAGTAAAATATTCAAAGTTGTTTGGATACTGGAAACTCCCAAATAGCTGTGTCGAAGCAATGTCCGGGGAAGGTGTAAAAGTTGGGTAGAATGGATAGGAATAGAATGGTTGGGCATGTTAGTTATATTATGCCCTAGAGACCATTACTGTACATAGGATGTATATTGTAGTGGATGCTGGGACATATATAGGGAGGACTTTCTTGCTCGACATGATAGTATGCTACCTGGTTACTCTTTACCTTAACGTGTATACTGATTGTCTCTCTGTTACATGTTGGTAAAACCCTTAGGATGTGTACTTGACTACCTGGACTATGATGCGGATCATACTAGTGGGGACATGGTAGTCCATAAGTACATCCTTCAAAGTCCCTAGTCGTGGGTGTATCGAGATGGGGCATCGATATACCAGAGTAGACTAGCGTATACCTTCTCGACCCATACAGATGGGCGATGGATGATCCCATATCCATTGGTGTTTGACATCGGAGATGATATACGGGTGCTCAGTGGAGACTGGGTACACTGGACGGACTCGCCGAGAACTCCCAGATGGTATTATACCTTACGTCAGATGGCAGTTCTCTGGTGACACTGGTACAGAGTAGTCTGTTGACCCGAGATCGTCATAGAGTCTTATGTGGTTCCCACTGTGCTTTGATTTCCACCTTACCACGTCCAAGAGGGCGTGCAAAACGGTGGTTTTTGGGTACAGTCCCGAGTCACATGGAGGCAATGAGCGATAGGAGGGGATTCGTCTCTCCCGGTATAGGGGGTTGATGTTGCGCTGTGTTCGATTGGCTATAACCGGAAATCCCTGGCCAGGGTTGCTGAGATTTACTGGTAAGTATTACCAGTAGTTTCTCGAACTGTTATAGACCTCATATCGACACGACTTATCGAGCTATTGGGGTCTGACGTTTACCACCCATAGGCAAGATATGCGACATATCAGACGACGAGACCGGACTGTACGGTAAGTGTTGCTGGTTGGATTCACAGGAGTGTGAGCGGGCTTGCTCGTCGATCTTCTGATCGCTCAATACCCGGGTTGCCGTTACGTTTAGCAGACCGCTTGCGGCTTGTGGGTGCTTGATATGATCATCACCTGCTGCCGGCGTATTGACGAGTCTTTAGAGTCCTACACAGAGGTTTCCTGGCTCAAGCGAAACGAAATAGGAGCGCATATGAGATATGTGCGGGACCGAGAATAATGCGTGTATGTGATACCATATTTCATTCTCGCGTTGAATGTATCGATTGGTTGTATGCGATATAACCTAGTTATCGAATCAAGGGTTGATTCGATAAGCCGATACATTGGATATTAGTCGGTTGGATGCGATATGACCGGATCGTTAAATCAAGTGTTGATTTAATGATTTAATGCATAATTATATATATGATATATTACTTTGCATTAACTAGTATTGGTTCACTTTAAATGGTTTTTCTCACTTGTTCGTGCACATTGTATATGTGATATATTTTCGTGCACAAGTTTGTATCATGTTTGATGATACATGCTTATTTGGTTAAGTGTAAAGAACTAAACCATGGTTAAATTGATGATTAGGGTTTTCTTTTTCTTAATCATTTATTTATTTATTTATTTGGAAAAGATAAGAAATTAAATGGTTGCAAGTTTTGTTTTTTCTTTGAAGCTTCATGAAGCTTTGACTATGTGACCATTTTGTTTCATGCTTAACCCTAACCACTTCATTTAACCTTAGTTTAGTCTGTACACTTGACCATGGTTATTATGATGATAATTATTCTTTTTTATTATTCTTTTTGAATAACTTATGATAACATTATCATCTTCTTCTTCTTCTTCTTCAAGAAGAAAACCTAGACTTCATCAATGGTGATTGATGAAAAAGAGTGAGAAATCCAATTCTAAAGTCTACCCACTTCCTATTTCTTCATCCTCTACCTCTTGCCAAGTAGTATAGGGTGTTTCCTTCACAAGTTTTCATGGCTTGGTGAAGGTGGAGCTTGATCTAGTGATGCCTCGACGTAGATTATCTTCGGCATCGTCGTCGATGACCTAGCCCGCTTTTTCTCCGATGAAGCCGATGCCAGAGTCATGGTTCGATTTGGACAGCGGAGAGGACTTCATCATGGAGCTATGGAGGTGGAGAAATGGATCTACAAAGGTTGTATTTCCGTTCTTTTAGTTTAGTTGCAAACTAGTTGCTTTTGTCGCCTAAAATTCTAGTTAACGATCTAGTCTAGGGTTTCTCGGCACTGTAAAATTTGAAATGGGCATGGTTGATGCCTTGTGAGACTTCATTAGTATGCCTAGGAACCCTACAGGGCAGGGGTAGGATCAACATTTGGATAATAAGATGAATGGAATTGTTGATCCAAAGAATTCGCAGTGGTGAAAGGAGTGAAAGATCGGTTACGAGATTGTTCAATATGTTCAGCAATAGACATGGGTTTCGGAGTTACAACAGGACTCGATAAAGGAGTATCAACGTAAGAAGGTGGTGAAGGTTGAAATGTTTGATACATGGTGGATTGCAGAGTCCAATTGGTTGTTATAGATGCGTTTATCCGATTTTCAAAGAAATTTTGGGCATGGAGGGGTCGTTCGAAATTCGACCAAAACAAGAACCGTAGGAAGTAATGTCTGGTTATGGGTACCAAAGTTCGGCAAGAGTTTTGCGAGGTGGGGTACCCATGATGTAATGAGAGAAAGGAGAAGAAAAAGAATGTGATTTTTTTTTTCTGTTTTTGTAAAAAAATAATTTATTTTTTTTGGAGTTTAGAATTTATTTTTTTGTGAATGTGTTTTTTTTTAGACAAAGGTTTTGCAAGAATGTGTACGGACTTACTTCAAACAATCACAGTTTTAAACATGCACAATAAAACCTAGAGCTACGGTCTTCTAAGTCAACTAGACTGTTCCTAACTGTTTCAAAGTGACAAGTTGTGAGATAACCCTCAAATCGCCTCTTCACTGCCAATTGTGGCCAGGTAAGCACAAATGAAGAAATGAGGGTTCTGCTCACGAATCACCGTGAGACGGGCCTTTTATAATTACCTTTCTCATTTGTCTAGCCTAGACACCACAAAGTCAAGTTTGGATAAACGATTGAATGCCCACAACCTTCCTCTGTCCTAATGAGCACGACATTCCTTAATTGGTTTTGTCTAGATATTTTTTTAATTAATTCAAGGGTGATGCATATGCTTTTAGTGATTTTTGGGGCCTTAGGAAGGGTAATGAAATCTCCATCCAATCTTGATTGGTGTTATAGCCCCTTAGATTCCGTATTAATTATGAAAAGCAGTTAACATACCAAAAATCTAAAACACTTGCAAAAAAAAAAAAATTCCGCAGCGTAGAGAATCCTGCACAAAAGCAATTTATTGGATAGGAGAAAGAGAATCTGTGCAATGAAATCTGCAGGAAAATTTTTTCGGTGGAGTGCAGAGGAGAGTAGATGAGAAATGAGATACTCACAGAGATTTTTGGGTTGCTGATGTCACCCTTTGACCGCGGTTCCGCGGTCAAACAAGTGCTTCTGCCGCGTTTCCGCGGCGGATCAGTGAGTTTGGATTTTCATAATTTTTCTCTATGCTGAGTTGGTTCTCCTCTTTCTGTTTAGATCTCCTATTTCTGGATTTGTTCACTGAGTTTTTTTCAGATCTGAAACAGAGTTTGCTCCAAACCTACACACTTGCATAAAAACCTTTCAAAAATAACAAGATGATTTTTATTTTTAATTTTTTTTGTTTTTAAAATTTTTATATTATTTATAAATTTTTAAATTTTTTTAACCCGAAATTACACAAAGAAAGAGACTACCGTCTCCCCGGTAACGGCGCCATTTGATTGTCAGAGATTTTCTATGTTTAAATTTACCGAAATCAAGACGGTGTCGCTTGGTAGCTAGCCGGTTGAGTACGGGTCGATCCGCAGGGAGATGGAATCTTTTTCTTTATGTTATAACGAGTTCAATCCAATTAAATTGGGTTTTGTTTTAAGATCTACGAATAAGAATAAGTTGATAAAAAGATTGCTAGGGTTAGGATTAGGTTAGTTCGAGATAGAGATCATCTCACATCTTTCAATCCCTTAGTTGTGAATAAAGGTGTTAGGCTAATCGGCAACAAAGGGGATTAGCACGACTGCGAAGAAACTTAGTTTCTTTCTTTTGGTCCTTGTCCGTCCGTTCTCGGCTCTTAGCCCTAACTTCCTGTTAATTCAACCACAACCGGTCTAACTAGGGAATCGCCGCTATCATGTAGAATAGGGTGCCGTAGTGAGCGGATTATGGTTGAATTAAAAGGAGTCTGTATTTAAAATTATTTGGGGAAAAAAGGAGTGAGAGAGATTTCCTTCTCTCAAACCTTCCCTCTGCTACCCTAACAAGTGAGGAATTACTCACTCATTAGATAGATAACAATAAAATTCATTATGAGGAAAAAGCAGATAAAGTTCTATCACTAAATTTAACAAATTAAAATTGCAGGTATTTAAAATACGATAAAAAAAAGAATGAGAGATAAAAAAAATAAAAACTTAATTTATTGATAACCTCTCAAAAATGCATTACAATGGAATTGAAATTTAGATCTAGAAATTAAAAAGAGGCATAAAAGTAAAGAGAGGCATCTAAGAAAGGCACCCTAAAAGAGGCACACCCTAAGAAAGGCCTTGAGCTCTCCTATTTATATATAGGAAAAACCCTAGGTTTACATTCTGATCCACAGATGAAATTACAAAACAACCCTAAAAACCGAGTCAAAGCACCGACACCCCACCGATACGTGCAGAGCATGGCCGCGGAACCGCGGCAGAAGTGCCTGTTTGGCCGCAGTTCCGCAACCATTTGATGGTCTTGCGTGATCAATTTTTTAGGGATTCTTTCTGTTGTTTTTATCTTCTGTTTGGAACACTTGGTTTCTCAAAAACTCTTCAGTTCTCTTCCAGATATTCAACAGTGGACTTTTGCCTTGAGCTCCGTGTTTGAAGTCTTGGATCTTGTGCTGCCCTTATACTTTGTGCATTGAAATGCTCAATGATTTTCTATTTGTTCCTTGAACTGGTAGGCTGCATTATACGGATAGTGTGCGGAAACCCGTATTTCTCTGTTTGTTGGTCGTAATCACACATTTATTGCGACTTTTCATGAATTTCACTGTAAAGAGCTTAAAGCCTGTAACCTGCAACTATTTAGCAGACATGGATCAAAAGTACCTATTTATATGCAATGTGATTAAGAATGGGTGGTATAAAAATGCAAAAATCTGATATGAACAATAATCATACATATTTTTGTATTAAAAGAAATGAAGGATGAGTCATGGCCTGAGAAGCTTGGAGAAGCCATCACTCATCTTCAATTCTTGTTTTAGTCTTATTATTCACAATCTCATCTCATCTTAGAGCTTATCACTTGAGCTCTTGGTTCACACTCACATCTATGTTCTTCTTCTTCATCTCTTCACTAATTTTCTAGGGTTGAGAAAAAGAAAAAGAGAAAGAAATATTTTTAGTGAGCAAAATTCCTACTTCATTAACCTACACTTCTCTAGCCCATTAGTATATGTTGTTAACTTCACTAATACCTTGATTAGTGAAGTGAAAGATTGAGTGAGTGTTGCCTCAAGGTGGATCATCTTCGACGACGAAGACTACAAGCAAGCTCGGCCCTTTCTTCAAGTGGAGTCAAAGAAGAGTTATAAGGACTACAACTTGGAACTTTAGAAGTGAAGGACTAGACTACAAAGGTTGTAGACACTCTTCACTTAGATTAGAACTTGTTTGCTTTACAATAAAACCCTAATTCTCTAGTTCGATTCTTGTTTAGTATACTTAGACCACTAAGTTTTAAAATTGCATACTTGATACTCATAGAAACATTGTAGAGGTTCTAAGACATACTTTAAATTAGGGGTCTGACGTTTCCACCCCTTAGAACCGGTATGCGATACTCTTAGACGAAGAGACCAGACTGTACGAAGATTGTCACATTCAGGCTCAGTAGGGTTCGGACGGACTTGATTATCGACATCCCTTTCTGTAACACCTTAAAACGCGATTTGAGTTAATTAAGCGACATAATTTGGGTTTTAAAATAAATTTAACTAATAATTATTTTCACATATATTATATAATTAATTAATATTTTATTTAATTATTTATGTACTTGTCGTAGTTATGCACATACATGTGCATGATAATATAGTATTATGGATGTGCTAACCATATTTTTCTTGCCATGGCACATTAATTATTTTAGCATGTTCTGTTATATATTTATTTTAAGTAATAAAAGGCATTATTTTAAAAGAAAAAGAAAAGAATCAAGAATGGGGGCATAGGGGAGACATGGGAGTGATGGGGTGCATTAAATGAAAGGGGGGAGAGAGAGAGAGAGAGAGAGAGAGCAAGGCTCTCAAGAGCCATCTCTCATTCTCTCATCTTCTCATTCTCTTCCTCCTCTTCTTCTTTCTCTTATACAAATCCTTCTCTTGGAAATTTTCCCACCTCACACATGAGCCTAAACCAACACCAAACCCTTCCTTAAGCATGTTTAACCTCTCTTGAAGTCTTGGAGCTTGTAAGGCTAGGGTTTCATCCAAGTTTTGGTGAGGGAATGATCTAAAAACCCTTAATTAGGCTCTAAGGGAAGTTTCTATGTTATCTAGTATCACTAATATACCTTAAGGTTTTAGTTTAGTGTTTAATATCGTATTTTGTTATACCATGGGTCTCTATTTGAATCTGCTATAAAACCCCAGACCTTTTTGTGAAGTTGCCTTGACTGAGAGATAGTCTAGAGGTATCACGACCCAATTTAAGAACGCAACTGGCACTTAAATCACGCAACGTCTAAAGGCAAAGCGAAATTCACGTAAGCCAAAAACCCAGAAATCTAAACCATGAATAGAAGTAGTGTGGTAAAACATTTGTTTCAAAACATCACATCTCTTTTTAAAATCTTAAATTATTACAAAAAAAAAAATCGGTAGCATCTCCTTTTTCAAAACTGGTCCAAACAGGATACAAAACATAGTATATAAAAAAGCATCCCCAAATGGGAGCAATCTCATGCCAAAAAGCTGAAAACAACCACAGCATAAATATACGACGCCATATGCGAAGAAATAAGCAAATAAGAAGTAAAACAACATTGCAACATAATACAAAAGCCGGCTCACACGAGCACGACACCAAGAGTACCATATAATACAAATATTGAATCTCTCAGTCTCGTTTCTAAGTAAAATACGTACAGGTGGTAGATGAAGAGTACTAGATACAAGATAAGATATATTAGAAGAATCATATGGATACTCGCACAAAACCCACCAATAGAAAATCTCACGCCCAAAATTAGCGGTATCCACAGAAATAGATGCAATAGAGTGCCCTGCCGCGACAACGCTGATGATCAGTGCAGCAAGATACTATGGCACAACGGGGGTTACTTTCCAGCTCGTGAATAGTAAATAACATCTACGGGTAATCGTAATTGATAGTGATATATGCCCTAAAGGCCATTATTGTATCATACTGGTTTGTATATTACTTAATGGAAGCTTGGGCTATATACGGATACAATAATAGTCTTGCTCGAAATGGTAGGATACTACGTGGTTTGTTTCTACCTCAATATGTGCATGTCTTTTTTCATATCGCTCATATATATTGGTAGAACCCTTAGGATCTTTGCTTGACTACCACCATTGTAATGGCAGTCACACTAGTGCAGGCTAGGTAGTCTATAAGCACATCCTTATACAGGTCCCCAATTGTTGGATTATCGAGACAGGGCATCGATACTACAGAGTAGACTAGTGTATACGCTTCTCATCCCAGCATGGGAGATGGTCTATCCCACAGCAGTTAGTACATCGTATTGGAGATAGTATGCAGGTGCTCATTAGGTTATGAGTACAATGGACAGGACTCGTTAGGGACTGTTGGTGGGTATTATACATATCGTAGGATAGTAGTTCCCAGGTGACATGAGTACAGCATAATCCGTCAACGTGACACTGCTACTTCGCCTTGAGTGTGTTCCCACTGTTCTTTGATTACTACCCTACCACGGCTCAAAGAGTCATGCAAATAGGTGGTAGTTGGGTGTAGTCCCGAAGCACATTGAGGCATTGGCGGTTAGATAGGATTCGTCTCTCCCGGTATTGGAGGTTGATATCGTGCTGTGTTCGGAAGGCCATTACACAAATTCCTTGGCCAAAGCAAGCGAGATATACTGGTAGGTACTCCAGTAGTTTCTCAGGGTGTTTTGGGCTACACTCTGACATAACTTATTGTGCTATTAGGGGTCTGACGATTACCGCCCCCTAGGTTGGATATGCGATACTCTGAGAATAACAGACTAGATTGTATGGAGATTGTCACAGATAAGCTCAGTAAGAGTTCGGATGAGTTATTCTCATCGGCCTTCTTATCGATAGATACCTGGGTAGCCGTTATATGCAGCTAGTACTGCTTGCGGCTTGTGGTTAAACCTACTGCCAGCGTAGTGTTGAGTCTTTAGAGTCACAAAGGGTTTCCCTGTATCGGGCAAAAGATGTAGAGGTCGTATGGTTTTACGACAAGGTTCGATCACGTACGTCTACTTGTGCACGGAAGATGATTCAGACAGATAATACTAGTGGGCTTTGGTTTAAACCGAATCCTAGTATTATAGTTATGGATTATTTTCGTCTCTTTTGTATTCGTATTTTTCGTAATACAGATACGGGTATGTATATACGTATGAGGCGAATTTTCGTAATTTGTTAAAAGATGCTTCTAGAAGAAGACACCTCATCTTTTGTATTTATCATTTTAGGTTAAATGTTTATTGTATTATTATATGGAGGAAATGAGGTGGATTTTTGCATATTTTTATGCATGGCTCATAGTGACACATGGAGGGTTTTCAAGCCATGACTCACTAAGTTGAATATGAACCATATTTGATTTTCTAACATGAATTATTCTATCGAGAAAGGCAATGGTTCAGTTTGAGACAAGGGAGTTCATTCTCTTTTCTATGCAAAAACATCATTAGCTTTTTCTTCAAGTTCTTCTTCTACCTCTAGCCTTTCATGTCTCATGTGTTGAGAAACATAAGGCTATGAGAGGAAAACCATTTCATCTATATTCTCTACATAATCTAGGTCATCTAGTGTAGCGAACTAGGTACCCTAGTTACTTCAGGTATTGAGGTGGGAGCTCGATCTACAAACTCTCGGGTGGATCGTCTTTGACATGAGAGGACCGACGAGGAGACCCGATCCAAACGATCCATGGAGCCTATGACGAGGAGAAGGACAGCGAAGAGAAACCCGAAGGACATGAAATGATGAGGTATAACATTCTATCGATGTAGTTTACTTTATAGTAGTTTGCTAGTTAGGGTTTACTATCGATCCTGGAGTTCAAGTCGGTGTTGCGAGCTTTGTAAAAATCGTTTTTGAAATATTCTGCCTCCCCGCGAACCCGCGGGGTGCGCGACATCGACTTACAGTGGTATCACAGCCTACTAAACCTTTACTAGCTTGTTAGCAAGTGTTAGAACTTTGATCGTCGGAAAAACCGAAAAACGAAACACCAATACCCTAACTTTCTGTCAAATTTTAAAAGTGCCAGAAATTTTTTTCCAGATGTATTAAAAATGTGTGCACGGTATTCGAAGAAGACAAAAGAAAACTGAGTCTCTGAATCGCCAAGACCACCGCCGAACCGCAGCGAATCAATGAGATTTTCCGCCGTTCCGCGGCTGAGTCGCGGCCGATTCAGGTCAATTTTCCTCTATTATTTCTTATTTTGGGTGTATTGTTTTCTGGAATATTTAGTTTCTACCCAGTATTTTTTGATGTGCAGGTTTGTGTTAGTTATATGTATGCCCTAGAGACCATTATTGTACATGTGATGTATATTATAGTGGATGCTTGGATATATAAAGAGAGGACTTTCTTGCTTGACATGATAGTATGCTATCTGGTTGCTCTTTGTCTTAATATGTTGATTTGTATAAGTGATGCTATCTTGCTCACACATGTTGATAAAGCCCTTAGGATGTGTACTTGACTACCAGGACTATGATGGAGATCATACTAGTAGGGCCAAGGGTAGTCCACAAGTAAACCCTATAATTGTTCCTAGTCGAGGGTGTATCAAGACAGGGCATCGATATTCCAGAGTAGACTAGCATATACACAACTTGACCCATATGATGGGCGATGGATGATCCCACATCCATTGGTGTTTGACATCAAATATGGTATACGGGTGTTCTGTGGAGACTGCGTACACTGAACGGACTCACCGAGAACAACTATTTGTTATTATACCAAACATTAGATAGCAGTTCTCTGGTGACACTAGTACAGGTTAGTCTGTAGACCCAAGATCGTCATAGAGTCTTGTTGGATATAGTGCCCTCAAACTCAATTATTGGATCGCAAGCACGTGATCATGATGATTGAGTGAGAACCTATACCGGCAGAACAGTCTTACACGAGATGACAGTATGCTATCTGGTTTGTCTTTATCTTCATGTTTATGTTGAGAGAGCCCATAGGATTCTTGCTTGACTACCAGCATTATGATGGCGATCATATACGTGGGAGTTGGGGGTCTATAAGCACATCCTTAAGAGTTCCTAGTTGTAGGAGTATCGAGACTGGGTATCGATATTCCAGTGTAGGCTGGTGTATACTTATCTAGACCCTGACGAGGGGCGGTGGCCGATCTCACAAGCCATTGGTGTCGGTTGTTCATCTAAGATAGTATACAGGTGCTTATTGGGTTATGAGTACACTGGACGGACTCGCCGGGAACTTGCTAGTTGGTATTATACCAATTGTCAGATAGTAGTTCCCAGGTGACATGTGTACAGGTTAATCTGTCGACCTGAGATCGTCATTTGTCTTGTATTAGTTCCCACTGTGCTTTGATTACTACCCTACCACGGCTCAAAGGAGTCATGCAAACAGGTTTTTGTTGGGTACAGTCCCGAGCAACATGGAAGCAGTGAGCGGATCGTCGAGGAGTCGTCTCTCCCGGTATTGGGGGTTGATGTCGCACAGTGCACGGGTGGCCATCGCCAGAAATCCTTGGCCAAGGTAATCGAGAATTACTGATTCGGATCAGTATTTTCTCAAGTGGTGATGGGCTTCATACCGACACGAATTATCGCATTAATAGGGGTCTGATTTTATCCACCCCCTAGACTCGGTATGCGATACTCTTAGACTAACAAACCGGACTGTACGAACATTGTCACTGTTAGGTTCAATAGGGTTCCTAGATGAGTTCGCTCATCAACTTCCCTTTCTTTCAATACATGGGCAGCCGTTACGTACAGCTAGTGCCGCTGACGTGCTTGTGGTTAAATCCACTGTCAGCGTATTGATGAGTCATTAGAGTCCCCCACAAACAGTTTCCCAAGTTCGGACGAAACGTTGTAGAGGTCGTATGGTTTTGTAGCAGGGTTCGAACATACACGTGCACTTGTGCACGTGTCATGGTTCGGACAGATAATACTAGTAGGTTTTGGTTTAAGCCGGATCATAGTGTTATATTGTGTAAGAATATTTTTTGTCTCATTGCATTCGTATTCAGTCAGAATACGGATGCGAGTATGTATATACGGTTAAGGGGTAATCCTGTAATTCATTACGGGATTACTTTTGAAGTTGTCAATTTTCTTTCACCCGTTTTAAATATTTAGTTTAATATTTTAAGGGATATTTGTGAGTAGTGTTTGACTTTATCTTTAGGCTTGGTGCACTGCACATTTCGTGGGCATAGGTTGTGCAATTAATTTGGGCATGGGCTAATTGGCAGGGTATGGGATATGGGCATGACTCATCCCTTTTGCATTTATTGTTTTGCTCGGGGCTGTTGGTTTTTTTTTTGGGTGGTGATTGTTTTGTGTGGTTTCATTTTTAATGACCACAAACACTTCATCACACACACACACACAAAAAATTACACAGAGCACAAAAATAGAAATCCCCAGAGAACAAATGTTCTGGCCGAGCAAAACATTGGGGAGCCCAAAATCCAGTGAGCTCATTTTTCCTTTCCCTCCAAGTTAAAATCTTGTGCTCACATTTTCTTACACCCATGGCAACTTCAATTTACCTCCACCGAATTCATTGGGTGTCTTGAGACAAAATATTCTACACTCTCTTTACTTCAATCTTGGACATGTCGGCTCGCAAATTTCATGTCCGAGTTGCCTCAGTACAGAGGCGAGAGCCCGTATAAAGATTCGTTGATGTGGTGCCATTTCGACAAGCGAGACCGGAGGGCGAACTTCGTCGGGGTAGCCGCGACAAGCATAGGAAGGAGATTGAAGACCGAAGGACACGGATCGATCGGTATAATCTCTGAACTTTTTACAGTTAGCTAGTTAACGGTTAATGGAACGATCCTGGCATTAGGTTGCGGTAGCGCCAAGTTATAAAATTTTTGTTCCGCATTTGGCCTCGGATTGACGGCCGGAGCGCTGCCGTAGCCCAACATGGTATCAGAGCCAACCAATTAACCGCATACTAGTTGTTTAGAAAATATTAAAATATCGAAACCGAAACAACCCGAAACAATTCCAATGATAATTTTAGTGATGAGGGAAATTCGAGGCAGAATATTAGTGGCTGCCAAATTTCGTGGCCATTTTTATTTTTGGGCTTGGGCATTTTGCTGGCAATTGGTTGTGCTGGGAATTTTTTTTTGGGTAAGGGCAAATTGGTAGTGGGTGATTTTTGTATTGCTTGGGTTTTAATTACCTCACTATTACAATTTGAAAAAGCCCAAGCAACACAAAAGGCCCAGAGCACCATTTTGATAGCCGAGCCCAAGAAAAATTTTCCAGCAATTTTTTATTTTTTTTCCTCCAAGCCAAAATTCTAATACTCATATTTTCTTCGCCCCAATAGCATTTCGGCTCTGGAATGTTGATTCAGTGGTATTGCTAATTTAGCCCATTTTGGATATAGTTTTATCTAGTTGTTTGGGATTATTCGGATATATTTCGAAGTCGATATTTCTAACATCGTTTAAAGTTTTACAGTACATATATTTCTATCTGCACCGTGAATGTCATTCGAGCGGTAAATCTTATCTAATTGCTATAGTCCTTTTAGACGGGTTTGCGAACGTGACATTCACGTTGATGTTCTGCGTTGTGCTGTGATATTGCAGATTTGTCGTGGTGGATAGCTTGCGTACAACGGTAGTGCAGTTTGGATTTATTTGTAAATTTGATATTGCGGGGCGAGCATCCGACATGTGGACAACCGTCACTGCCAGTTTGTATATTATTCTTTTGGGGCACGACCGGGTTGAGGTCGATGTACCCGTTGTACATATTTTCTTTTCTGTACTAAGATTACCCCACGGTGGAGTGCACGGATAGCCGAGTTCTACAGGGCAACGGGCCCGCATCTCATGGCTTTGAGACGGAGTTGGCTTCACTCTAGGATTGGCGGGCTATTCGCCGCACTCGTAGGGGGTACAGGTTGACCCAAGAAGGGGTGCTCAAGTTACCGGATTCCGTGAAATGCTGGGCGGTCCATTCACTTTGTTGAAGGGGCTGCCTCGCTTCAGGTTTTGGAGGGTAACTTGCCGCACTCGTAGGGGTCTAGATTTTCATTGCACAGGCTATCCACACGACCAGGGGAACGTCGGGTTCTTTTAGCGGCTCAAAGGAAACCCAGGGCTCCCAGATTATCTTTATTGTTCTGTGATGCTTATTATTTTTCTGTGATGTTGCATTTATCACGCCTGGAGCGATTATTATATATTGATATATATACTAGTAGATGTTGTATATGTTTTACACCCGCGATAGTCCAGTCCCCGCTTTATCGTTAGTTAAGTAACTTAACGGGTGATGACGGGACCCAGTGGCGAATGCGGATGGCATATACGTACATCATATTTTCGTTCTTTTCTGGTGTGATTAATTGATAGGACTGCGTTGATTTTGATCAATGTAAGGATAAAACAAACCTATATATGATGTTGTTGGAACAATTTTCAAAAAGCTGTTATTACTATGGCGTTTTGTTTTGTTTTGCATAAGGATATTCGGTTATGAATATCCAGCACCTCATTCGACGAGGCAAGGGCCGAGATCCCTTCATCGGGAGTGACCTCTTGGACAGAGGTTTGCGACAGGGTAATAACTTCACTATAGTCGATTAATTTTCACTTTCCATCGTGGTATTCAGTTTGGAATATCCTGCACCTCATTTCATGAGGAAAGAGCCGATATCCTTTTACCGGGAGTGACCTCTTTAGCAAAGGTTTTCGCCGGTATATTTTTATAAAAAGCTATCCGGTTCCTTCAACGAGATCAAGTTCATTACGTTAATGGTTTTTCGCCAAAAACCAGACGTAGCCCTCCGTCATTTCTTTCAGGTGGTACCTAGTATTCGTGCTGCGTTTGTTGGCCTTTATCAAGGTATAGCGTGCGGTAGCTAGATATTGCTTGTCTGTTGCATTGAGTTGCGATTATCTAAGACAGTCATATAACCTTGTTGGCCTTTGTCAAGGGTTTGTACGGGTGGGTCTAAAGTAATCCAGGATAATGACGGGTTGAACTTGACTTGTGTTTTATGATTTGTTGGCCTTTGTTAAGGTCATAACCGGTTGGGGTAAAAATCATATCAGGAGTTTCAAACGTACAGGAAACTTGCCCGGCTTGCGCATACCTTCTGGAGTGTGGTGACTTGAGTGGCTTCCATTAAGTTATCATGCGATGATAGTTGGATTCTGATTCCCACTGATGAGTTGGTTTACTCCTCGGGTGATTCCGACTAATTCTTCTTTCAGATTTGGAGGAGAATTTAAGGATACAGTGGGAGACATTCAGGTTAGAGTGCATGCAGAGTGTTTCCTTTCTCTCTCTCTTTGACTGGGACCATGACCCGACCCTAGACTATAACTCAGTGACCGTGTTAACCGAACTTTCTTAAAACACTGGCTTTTTGATTGTCTGAGTTGCATACATCATTGTCACTCCTTCTTTTACCCTTTGCATTTCTCCAGAACACCCCGTATTACTACGAACATCCACTTCCATTGGATAAATTCATCGTATGGTTATATACGAACTCGAAAGAACTTGTTCCAGATTCGAGAATTGATTCTGGTTCTGGAGAGATTGAATAGGATTATTCAGTTGTCTTTTCCTTTTACCTTCTCTCAGGTTGTGAGGACTCCTAGGATTAGGAGAGGATACACCTATTATGCTTATTGGATAGTCTTCTTTCAAACCATAGGCAAGTGCCGAAAGTGTAACGTTTTGAAAATCGTTTCGGTGAAATTTCGGAAAAATCGGTAAAATCGGGGGGTTTTCTGTAAAAAGTCAAAATACAAATATCTTTATTATAAAATTAAATATAAATATTCTAGCTATGTAATTGCTAGTATTTGGTATTTATTGAGCCACTGCTAAAATTTTTAATTTTCTAAATTTTTTTCCGAAATTAATTATTTTAATATTATTTTAAGCCGTCACTAATACATTTAATTAGGAAAAATTACAAATTGGAATGAGTTGAAACAAATTTTGTGCATCATGACACATTAAAATAACATGAAAAATATTGTTTCTGAAATGAAATGAAATTTGTCAATATTGTTTAGAAAATGTAAAAGAAAAAGGCTAAAATTGTGAATTTGATTAAAGTAATTATGGTATAGGGGTATTTCATTCACTTGGAACTTGCTACACACACACCCACACTCACACCCCCACATTTTTCCTCCCCTTTTGTGGCTGAAATTCAGCAACCCTCCCCCCATTTCCCCACTCCATTTCCACACAAATTAGAACAAGGAAAAGAATGTAAGTCGATGTACTACACCCCAATACTTGTGGGGATGCGGAATTTTCAAAAACGAACTTGTTTAGTGAACGAACATCGACTAACCGCTTGAATCGAAGCTAAACTATAAATAATCAAACACAAAGTGTTTCTAAACTACTGTTTTTAGGGATTATACCTAATGAACCAACTCCTTCGTCTTTACGATCTTCTTGTCCTCCTCGGCCTTCTCTTTGTAGTAGACGATCCACCCGAGAGCAAAACTCCAAGCTTAGCCTCTAAACTTGAGGCAACTAACCTTCTTGGATTGCTAATCAAAGAAGATAGATTGAGATAGAGTGATGGTTATGGATTGTTTAGTCTTACTAACCCTTGTACTCAACTCATGAGAGGGGAGGATTAGTCTTTTTGAAGAGAGAGAGCTTGAGGAGAGAGAATGTGTAGATGATAATGATAAGAGAATAGCGAGTCAAGAAGATATATATCAAGCATTTCTTTTATGAAGAAAAGAATAAGAAAAGAATTTAGCAACCATGCCTGAAAATATCTAGTGATGATTCATTATAATGACAAAAGACTTCTATGAATCATCAAGGTGACTCACTAATCACAATCATTTCATATGCCACCTTAACCTCCTTAGTCACCACCTTCTAGAAGCTTCCCGCATAATTACGAGAACGCCCCTCCTTTCCGTAAAAATACGGAACAACTTTAGACTGTAAAAATCCAATAACCGGATACCAGTAACTGGCTTAAACCAAAGCCGACTGGTAAAAACTGTCCGAAAGTCGTACGTGCGTAAACACACGTATGCGTCCGAACCCTTGTCGTAAAACCATACGACCTCTATATCGTTTCGACTGGAATAGGAAACTCTCTGTGTGGGACTCTAGAGACTCGACTACTACGCTGGCAGTGGGTTTAACCACAGACCGCAAGCGGCACTAGCTGTACGTAACGGTCCCCAGGTAGTTGTCGATAAGAAGGCCGATGAGGAAACCCATCCGAACTCCTACTGAGTCTGATGTGACAATCTCCATACAGTCCGGTCCGTTCGTCCAAGACTATCGCATATCGGGCCTAGGGGGGCGGCAAGCGTCAGTCCCCTAATAGCGGTATAAGTCGTGTCGGAGCGAAGCCCATTACACCCTAAGAAACTACTGGAACCTACCAGCAAATCTCGCTTGCCTTGGCCAGGGACTTTGCGTAATGGCTCTCTGACACAGCGCGATATCTACTCCCAATACCGGGAGGGACGAATCCTGTCTAACCGCCACTGCCTCCAAGTGCTCGGGACTGTACCCAACTGCTACCTGTTTGCACGACTCCTTTGAGCCGTGGTAGGGTAGCAATCTAAGAACAGTGGGACACACTCGAGGCGAAGTAGCAGTGTCAAGTCTGCGGACTATGCTGTACTCATGTCACCTGGGAACTGTTCACTGACGACTGGTATAAAACCAACCAACAGTTCCCTGTGAGTCCTGTCCGGTGTACCCGTAACCTAACGAGCACCTGCATACTATCTCCAGTACGACGTACTGACGGCTGTGGGACAGACCATCTCCCCAACTGGTATGAGAAGCGTACACACTAGTCTACTCCGGAGTATCGATGCTCTGTCTCGATAATCCAACGACCAGGGACCTGAATAAGGATGTGCTTGTAGACTACCCAGCCCCCACTAGTGTGACTGCCATCACAACGCTGGTAGACAAGCAAGATCCTAAGAGCTCTATCAATACGTACACTCACATATTAAGATAGAACAACCAAGTAGCATACTACCATGTTTAGCAAGACTGTTATATACATGTGAATATCCCAAGCTTCCATTAAGTAATATACAAACTAGTATGATACAGTAATGGCCTTCTAGGGCATAAACACTAACAATCTCCCACTTGCACTAGGGCCATGTACTGGCATATCGTAGACCAATGATCTCGAGTAGCCTCTCGAACTGAATCTGAGGTAGGGCCTTCGTGAATGGATCAGCAATGTTCTCTTCAGAAGCAACTCTCCGAACCTCGATCTCCTGACGATCAATGATCTCCCTGATCAGGTGATACCGCCTCAAGATGTGTCTGGACTTCTGATGGGACCTTGGTTCCTTCGCTAAAGCTATAGCTCCGTTGTTGTCGCAATACAGAGGTATTGGATCAACTATGGTAGGAACCACCTGAAGTTCTGTTAGGAACTTCTTCATCCAGACTGCTTCTTTTGCAGCATCGCAAGCAGCTATATACTCCGCTTCCATCGTCGAGTCAGCAACGGTGTCCTGCTTGGAGCTCTTCCAGCACACCGCCCCTCCATTGAGGGTAAAGACATAACCCGACATGGACTTGGAATCGTCCTTATCACTCTGGAAGCCGGAATCAGCAAAGGCCTCCAACCTGAGGTCTTTTCCGCCGTAAACCAAGAACATCTCCTTAGTCCTTCTCAGGTACTTGAGAATGTTCTTTACTGCTATCCAGTGCTTCTCTCCTGGGTCTGACTGATACCGGCTTACCACGCTCAGTGCGTAAGCTACATCTGTTCTGGTACACAACATCGCATACATTATAGAGCTTACCGCAGAAGCGTAAGGTATAATAGACATGCGTTCCCTTTCCAAATCAGTCTTGGGACACATCTCTTTGGAGAGGGTGATTCCGTGACAAGCCGGTAGATTACCGCGCTTAGAATCTTCCATACTGAATCTTTTCAGTACAGTGTCGATATACCTGGACTGTGAAAGTCCCAACATCCTCTTGGATCTATCACGATAGATCCGGATCCCCAGAATGTACGAGGCATCACCCAGGTCTTTCATGGAGAACCTGTGTGACAAGAATCCTTTGACAGATTGTAGCATAGGAATGTCATTTCCTATCAATAAAATGTCATCCACGTACAAGACGAGGAATACGACACTTCTGGCTATAACTTTACTATATATGCACGGTTCATCTGGATTTTTGATAAAGTCATATTCTTTGACTGTCTCATCAAAACAGATATTCCAACTTCGCGATGCCTGCTTTACTCCATAAATGGACTTAAGCAGCTTGCATACTTTCCCGCTGCTCCCACTCTGATTTAAACCCTCTGGCTGATCCATATAGACGCACTCTTCTAAATTTCCATTCAGAAAAGCCGTCTTTACATCCATCTGCCAGATTTCATAATCATGGAAGGCAGCAATAGCAAGAAGGACCCGAATGGATTTGAGCATAGCCACTGGAGAAAAAGTTTCGTCATAGTCCAAACCAGGTCTTTGACGAAAACCCTTTGCAACAAGTCTAGCCTTATAGGTTTCCACCTGTCCATCTACACCAATCTTTTTCTTGAAGATCCATTTGCATCCTATGGGTTTTACCCCATCTGGAGCAAAGTCCAAAGTCCATATTTGTTGGTGTACATGGACTCCATTTCGGTCCGCATTGCATCTAGCCATCGTACCGAGTCACCGCTCTGGATGGCCTGCTGGAAGTCAGTAGGTTCATCATCATCTATGATGCAATCCTCTCTATCCCCATCTATAAGAAAACCGTAGTATCTCTCAGGCGGATGAGACGGCCTACTACTCCTGCGGAGGGGTGCGGGAATGTCCTGTTCTTCTTGAACTACTGGTTCTACCAAACTTTCAGTATTAGTTTGTGGTTCTGGAATTTCTTCCAGTTCTATTTCTCTCCCACTTGATTCCTTTTCTAAAAACTGATGTTCTAGAAAATGGGCATTACGAGAAACAAATACCTTTTGTTCCTCTCCGTAATAGAAAAGATATCCCCTGGAGTTCTTTGGATATCCCACAAAACTACACTTTACTGATCGTGCCTCGAGCTTGTCCACATGCTGTTTTTTAACAAAAGCTGGACATCCCCAAATCTTTATATACTGTAGATGGGGTTTCTTCCCGCTCCACATCTGATATGGAGTGGTAGGCACAGTCTTGGTAGGAACCATGTTCAAAAGATATGCCGCTGATTCTAGCGCATAACCCCAGAAAGATCGCGGTAACTCAGCATTACTCATCATGGATCGTACCATATCCAATAGGGTTCGATTCCGTCTCTCCGATACACCGTTATGCTGTGGAGTGTATGGAGGAGTAAGTTAAGAGAGAATTCCTTTCTCTTTTAGGTAACCAAGGAACTCGGCACTCAAGTATTCACCACTTCGATCAGATCTAAGTGTCTTGATACTTTTGCCGGTTTGGTTTTCTACTTCATTCTTATACTCTTGGAATTTCTCAAAAGCCTCGGATTTATGTTTCATCAGATAAATGAATCCGTATCATGAGTAATCATCCGTGAAAGTAATGAAGTAGGAATAACCACCTCTTGCATGTGTAGACAATGGACCACATACATCGCTGTGTATGAGTCCTAAGAGCTCGCTCGCTCTTACTCCTTGTCCAGTAAATGGAGTCTTTGTCATCTTTCCTTTGAGACAAGATTGACAAGTGTCATAAGTTTGATATTCGAACGAGTCCAAATATCCTTCTCTATGCAACTTAGTCAACCTTCTCTCATTGATGTGACCCAGTCTACAATGCCATAAGAAAACTTTATTTAAATCTGGAGACTTTCTTTTTAGTGTGTTCTGGACATTGAAAATTTGGAGTTGGTTTAAAACATATATACCGTTATTTAGTGTACCTGACCCAATCAAACCATGATTAAGGTGGATGTTGACAACATCTCTTACAAACGTGAAATCATAACCTTTATTTGATAACAAGGAAACTGATATGATATTACACGTTAAGCTTGGTACAAAATAACAGTTATGTAAAACCAAAATGTGTCCACTCGTCAATCCTAGGTGATAGTCCCCGACGGATGCAGCTCCCATGCTAGCTCCGTTAGCAACCTTTAGGGTCATATCACCTTCCTTCAGCACTCTACGGTTTCTCAGTGCCTGCAATGAATTGCAAATATGAGATCCTGATTCGGTATCCAATACCCAGGAAGTAGAGTTGATCGACAGACAATTCTCAATTACAAACACACCTGAAGTCGAAGCCACAGCTTGCTTCGGTTCCTGGTTCTTGGCGTTCCATGCCTTGCAATCCTTCTTCCAGTGCCCTTTCCTGTGACAATGGAAGCACTCATCCTGGCCAACTACCGGTGCTGCAAACTTTTTCTTTCCCTTTCCTCCCACCTTACTAACACCTCCTCTAGGTCTGGGTGCGGCCTTGTTCTTCCTTCCTTTGGCCCTAGCCTTGGACCCGGAAGAAGATGCACCGCCAACAAACATAGCGGGTGTTTCCCTTGCCTTCTGCAAGGTGCCCTCTGCACTCCTTAACATGTTCAGGAGTTCCGCAAGTTCAACTTCTTTTCCTTGAAGGTTGAAGTTGAGGATAAACTGGGCGTAGGTGGGAGGAAGGGACTGGAGAATAAGGTCTGTATAGAGCTCATTATCCAAAGTCGTCCCAAGGTCTGCGAGCTCTTCAATATAGCCGATCATCTTTAGGACATGTTCACCTACCGATGACCCGACAGCCAACCTCGCTCGAAACAAGTTCTTAGAGGTCTCGTATCTTACTATACGAGATTGCTCTCCATAAAGTTCCTTTGTATGGAGAAATATGCCATCTAGGGACATATCCTCGTGCCTCCTCTGATGTTCATTGTTCATTGAGGCAAGCACGATGCACTTGGCTCTCGCGCAAAATCTAAATCCCAGGTTTTGCGGATTTCCTTATCCGCATTGCTGGATTTGGGACCAGGGACAGCAGGTGCCGTAGCGGTGAGGATGTACCCCAATTTGTCATAGGTCAAAGCCATTTTGAAATTCCGCAGCCAATCTTTATAGTTTGGCCCTGTCAGTATATTTTTCTCTAAAAGTAACTTAAGTCCAGTCATTTTCAGGGTCGCTGCAATTAGGAGAGAGAGAAGAAAACTCTTTAGCATGATGCTCTTGCAAGTTTAGAGCGGTTTTTAGTTTATCTAAACTGGATGGCTCCTACTGTTTCTCGAATTCTTCCTCAAACCATAAAAGAAGAATTAGCCAGGACTATTCTCACCGTACAATACTTGCTTAACCGTTCAGCCAGGCCAGTGTCGATACTTCAAGGGAGGTTTTCCAACGCTTTCGCGAAGTTCCTTAATTAAATAACCTCTTTTCTCTGGGGGCGTAACCCCGCTGACACCTTTCTGGACACCTACTAGGTTTATAGCATTGATCGTTAAGTGACGAACCTCCTGATAAGTAGCATATACTCACAGTAGGATCGGGATCCAAATATCATCGTATGATAATGTTGAAAGAATCCTACCAACATTCATCAAACTCCAAATGGTATGCATCTCTTTGCAAATTTCAGTTTCTTTAGAAATTCCCGATATATATTTTTGCCCCATGTTCTTATGATCTTAACTAAGGGCCAACAAATCATAAGTCACATGTCAAGTTCTGCCCATCATTATTCTGTTGATTTGAACCCATCCGTATATACTCTTGACTAGCGGCCAAACAAAGTAATACGACTGTCCCAAACCAACTCATCTATCTATGCAACAAATGAATAACCCAGCAGCTACCAATCACTATGTCTTGACTAAGGGCCAAACAAACATAGCTTGAATACTACTGACCATTCATAAGAAATGACGGAGGGCTACGACTGGTTTTGGCGAAACCGTGAACGTAGTGAACTTGATATAACCGAAGGAACCTGATAGCTTTTAAAAGGAGTGGTTAAAGCTCCGCATTTAAAAATATCTGTTTTTAAAATTAACCAATTGGTTTCTTTTAAATTGTTCCAACGATTTAAACTTTGGTTTGTTTTTCTTTGCATTATAGATAATGCGTCCCATCATTAACCTATCATTGCAGAAAACAACGAAAATACAACGTCCTCTTATGCCATCCGCATTCGCCACGGGGTCCCGTCATCACCCGTTAGGTTACTTAACTAACGACAGAGCGGGGGCTGGGCTAGCGCGGGTGTAAAACATAAGTGACGTCTAAATAGCTATCATATATATAGATATTTTACATTCGTCTGACGCAATGATATACATTCCAGAACACAGATGAACTTAATTGGATTTGCAAGCAATCCGTATTTCTTTTGAGCCTGCAAGAAAAGACGGATAACACAGTTGTGATGAATAGCCATTACCCCACCCTCGACCCCTACGGGTACGGCAAACTACCCGCCCGGCAGTTTGTGTACCCCACCTTGGGTCAGTCCTAGGAGCAAAAACAGTAAAATGAAATAATACAACGGTGGCTACAACCGCAACCTGGATGTGCCCCGCAAAAATAATATTACAACAAATTACATTTACAACAAATGAATTAAATAATAACCCATTGCTAAACCCCGGCTATACACCACAACAGTCCAATACAGTTCATATGCACAAACAGATAAAACCATTACAGAAATGTGCAACCCCCTGCCAACCGACATACTAGCAGTTAGGGGAGGTTTACGAACACATTAAACAATCACAGATATAATCCAATATGCAAATCTGTACAATTTCGATCGATTAAACGGATTTAACATTGCTCCAATACTGCTCTGTAAACTTGAAACCTGAGCAAAATTAAAAAATACCAGAGAACCCCAAATATCACAGAGAACCACCACAAGAAAAATGGCTCCCTGATTCGTCAGCTCGGCGGCGGAAGCGCGGCGCTATCTGTGCTAGCCGCCGCGGTTCCGCGGCGCCGTAGACGAATTAGGGGACCAAATTTTTTGTGTGTTCTACTACTATCATTTTAAGCTTTCTGAACATCCCTGAAAAATTTTTGGACTTCATTTAAAAATCGACAGAAACATGATTTTTCGGGCTTTTCCGGTTTCATTTTTTTCCGTTCGAAATTCATACAAATTTGCAATTAAGTTATTTATTATTTAGCGAGGCTCTGATACCACTGTAAGTCGATGTACTACACCCCAATACTTGTGGGGAGGCGGAATTTTCAAAAACGAACTTGTTTAGTGAACGAACATCGACTAACCGCTTGAATCGAAGCTAAACTATAAATAACCAAACACAAAGTGTTTCTAAACTACTGTGTTTAGGGATTATACCTAATGAACCAACTCCTTCGTCTTTACGATCTTCTTATCCTCCTCGGCCTTCTCTTTGTAGTAGATGATCCACCCGAGAGCAAAACTCCAAGCTTAGCCTCTAAACTTGAGGCAACTAACCTTCTTGGATTGCTAATCAAAGAAGATAGATTGAGATAGAGTGATGGTTATGGATTGTTTAGTCTTACTAACCCTTGTACTCAACTCATGAGAGGGGAGGATTAGTCTTTTTGAAGAGAGAGAGCTTGAGGAGAGAGAATATGTAGATGATAATGATAAGAGAATAGTGAGTCAAGAAGATATATATCAAGCATTTCTTTTATGAAGAAAAGAATAAGAAAAGAATTTAGCAACCATGCTTGAAAATATCTAGCGATGATTCATTATAATGACAAAAGACTTCTATGAATCATCAAGGTGACTCACTAATCACAATCATTTCATATGCCACCTTAACCTCCTTAGTCACCACCTTCTAGAAGCTTCCCGCATAATTACGAGAACGCCCCTCCTTTCCGCAAAAATACGGAAAAACTTTAGACTGTAAAAATCCAATAACCGGATACCAGTAACTGGCTTAAACCAAAGCCGATTGGTAAAAACTGTCCGAAAGTCGTACGTGCGTAAACACACGTATGCGTCCGAACCCTTGTCGTAAAACCATACGACCTCTATATCGTTTCGCCTGGAATAGGAAACTCTCTGTGTGGGACTCTAGAGACTCGACTACTACGCTGGCAGTGGGTTTAACCACAGACCGCAAGCGGCACTAGCTGTACGTAACGGTCCCCAGGTAGTTGTCGATAAGAAGGCCGATGAGGAAACCCATCCGAACTCCTACTGAGTCTGATGTGACAATCTCCATACAGTCCGGTCCGTTCGTCCAAGACTATCGTATATCGGGCCTAGGGGGGCGGCAAGCGTCAGTCCCCTAATAGCGGTATAAGTCGTGTCGGAGCGAAGCCCATTACACCCTGAGAAACTACTGGAACCTACCAGCAAATCTCGCTTGCCCTGGCCAGGGACTTTGCGTAATGGCTCTCTGACACAGCGCGATATCTACTCCCAATACCGGGAGGGACGAATCCTTTCTAACCGCCACTGCCTCCAAGTGCTCGGGACTGTACCCAACTGCTACCTGTTTGCACGACTCCTTTGAGCCGTGGTAGGGTAGCAATCTAAGAACAGTGGGACACACTCGAGGCGAAGTAGCAGTGTCAAGTCTGCGAACTATGCTGTACTCATGTCACCTGGGAACTGTTCACTGACGACTGGTATAAAACCAACCAACAGTTCCCTGTGAGTCCTGTCCGATGTACCCGTAACCTAACGAGCACCTGCATACTATCTCCAGTACGACGTACTGACGGCTGTGGGACAGACCATCTCCCCAACTGGTATGAGAAGCGTACACACTAGTCTACTCCGGAGTATCGATGCTCTGTCTCGATAATCCAACGACCAGGGACCTGAATAAGGATGTGCTTGTAGACTACCCAGCCCCCACTAGTGTGACTGCCATCACAACGCTGGTAGATAAGCAAGATCCTAAGAGCTCTATCAATACGTACACTCACATATTAAGATACAACAACCAAGTAGCATACTACCATGTTTAGCAAGACTGTTATATACATGTGAATATCCCAAGCTTCCATTAAGTAATATACAAACTAGTATGATACAGTAATGGCCTTCTAGGGCATAAACACTAACAAAGAAAACATTGAAATTAAAGGAAAAGAATAAACATATAAGTATGCCTTTGACTTTCAACACCTCATTCTCTCTCTCCCATCTCCCACCCACTTGGCTGAAACCCCCTCTTCCCCTAAATTCAGCAGCAGCCCCCCCTCCATTTCATCTTTCTTTTCTCTTCAAAAAATTTATCAAAAATGCATCAAAATCCCTATAAATTCAAAGCAAACATAAAATCCAACTCTTACCCATTTTTCCTTGGCCATTCAAGCATTGATCTTGGAGCTTGGAAGCATGTTTTGGAGGTCATGTTGCATGCTAGATCTCTTGATTTGTGAGGTATAAACCTTAACCTATGTTTTGATTGTTGCTTAATTACTCCAATTTAGTTAAATTTGGTGTTTAATTTTGGTTCTAGTTGCTAACTTGAAAATTTAAGTTTAGGGTTGGATCTAGTTAGGGTTTTGATCATTTATTTGTGGTGATGAGTTGTAGTTTAACATGTTAAATTATATAAAAGATAAGCTAGTTGCTAGGTTGCTAATTGTTAAATTAAAATTTTGCTAAATATGTTATTTTTGCTAACTAGGTTTTTGAAATTAAATTACAACGTGGGATTAAAATCTAGTTAGGGGTTTTAGCTCATCATTAAGCTTTCCATGAGTGGTTTAACAATTTAAAATATGCAAAACTTAGTTTAGTTGATGAATTGTGGAGTGTTACCTTGAAAATTGTTAAAATTGGTTATGTTGTAAACTAGATTTTTTTTGAGATTTATAATAGGAGATAAGTTTAAAACTAATTAACATTGGTATGACTTAATTAAGATGTTTAATGAACATTATAGCCATTAGAATTGTTAAAATAATTAGATTGGTTAAAACATCAAGTTTTGAACCGAAATGAGAATTTGTGTTAACTAGGTTTTTGAAAAATAAAACGATTTGTTTAAATTCATGGTTTTGATGAATTAAACCCTATTTCTTATATAATTAGTGAGTTTTGAAATCACGATTAATGTGTTTGGGTTTTTCTCGATGGTTTGACGTTTGTACATCGACATCGAGGGTTGGTTTGGCTATTCTTGCGTGCGTAGGCGATAGGTTTTGACCTATGCGTAATATGCGTGCCGATTTGGTTTTCGTATGCCGTTTCGGTTTAAAATTGGGTTTTAATGCGATACGGAGCGTTATGATATGTAGGTACCCTCACGAGAACTTCGAGATGAAAAGCAAGCGCGTGGCGATGTCGGCACCGGCAAGCGAGGACCAGGTGAGTAGATTATATTTACGGGGGAAGTCGGGTGGATGGCGTATAGCACCACCGCAGTTCGTGGTGACGTATACGAATAAGTATACACACATATATTATTTATATGTTGATTTGAGTTTATTGTTGATAAAGATGGATTCTAGATGTTCTTGGATTGGTTTAGTGTTAGTTGCGAAATCCTAAAGTAGTGGTCGCACCCACACACACGCACACACATACTTGCATACATTCTTTCTTTTATCTGTGCGTATATAGGGATGTGTATATTTAAACATGGGTATGGGACTACGTGTTCATATACTGGATTTGAGGATAGTACTCGGGATATGAGATGAGTCGATGAGTTTGGGATTTGAAGCCGTGGGATCGGTGATGTGACAGGGTTGGTACGTGTGTTACGACATGATGTTTTAGCGGGTCTTTTGACGCAGCATTTCATACACATGCATGCATACATAGATGGTATCAGTATTATACTAGACGTAGGTCAGTACCCCGAATCTTGATATTGATAAAGAGGATACCAGATGAATGATGTGATGAATGTGATATTGACCCGTACCCAGAATTGGGATGCCGTACGACAGATTTACGTACGAGCTATATATTGTTGATAGATCCACACTCTTCACTTGAGGAGATCATATTATAGATATTGTATCGACTGTAATACTTTTGAGGCGGGATCACCAACTGCTATATATATATGTGTGTATCGACTCAGATGTTAGGCGGTTTCCTTACCTTTCGTTTAGCCTGTTAGCTCAGCCCTATAGTTAGTGTAGTTGTTAGACTAGATTTGATTCCTACCTATTTCAAAACTGACGAATCGTGGGTATTTTAAAAGACAGGCCAAGGGATTCTACGGATATTTCAAAGGACACATCTTTTCTTAAAAACACCGTAGCCCTTATTTTCAAAACACCACGATTCGTGTTATTTCAAAAGGCACTACTGTATGACTTATAATTATGTTAAATGCAGGTTAGTTATCATTGTGTTTATCATTCAGCTCCCGCACATTTTTGCTGTTCGCTCCGCATCGCATACTTATATTGTGATTTCATATACCATTATTGATATCATGCTGTTAGGACACCAGCACCATTACCGATGATGCGTATGTTCCACGTACACTTGCTTGCCAGCTCACACACATCATCATCGGTAATTGCCATGTCACGAACACTTTAGAAAATACTATTTCATAGACATAGTTTGTTAGCTAATAGTTTAGATATGATATTAGTGTACTTGCCTTATATGCTAGTTTAGCCATTGTAGTTATTACTTGCTACTTCATGCATGTTATTATTCACTGTTATGCCGCATTCATGGATTTTTATGCCTATATTCACTGTTTACATGCTATTGATGATTTGGATTCAGATTTTCTTGAGATTTCCTGGAATTGGGGGAGAACCGCAAAAACATTTATAAAATTCTTTTCCCACTCTTTTTAAATGAAAAGTGCGGTTTTCCCATGATGTATGAGTCGTCCACTATGAGTTTGCTGATGGATTTCGAGACCCGATTCGAGGAGTTGGATGAACCGTTTCGGGTACATGGTAGACCCGGTAAGGTACCCAGGGGCAAGAAGTTCGAGTAGTAGATGATGAGCCTGGCAGGGGAAGACTACCTACCGGTGATTTTACCCGACGCGTCGGATATCCGGAGGATACCGTCATGGTCTTGAGATTGATGGTAGGGGCCGGTCCGGACTGACAGCGTCCTAGATAGTGAGATTGAGACATTGAGATTTTGAGACATCGAGGTACTGAGATTGATGATCCAGGCCAGTCCGGATAGCCGGAGCCTGAGATATTAAGATATTGGGATTTATATATTGTGTCGATGCTAGACACTGTTTATGCTGATTTCATTTATGATACCTCGTTTTGAAAATACAGAAATCTCACTAAATTATGAAAGCGGTTTCTTCATTTACATGTATTCTGTTTTCATGCATTCATACCTCATCCATATGATATATTGCTACCTGAGGCACTGACAGAGCACTTGGTATTACCGTTGTTTAGAGGTATACCCTCGCAATTGTTATAGGCTGCAGATTATATATCTGAGAATATATTATGATCGTATGACTTAGGATTGCGTTGTTCATGCGATTTCTTTTCGTAGTTGTTTTCTACTCACGAGTTGGCAACTCACCCCCGTTGTGCCACAGTTTCTTGCAGGTTTTGCCGTACAGGTTTCATTACGGCTTTGCTGGCACTGCTTCTTTTTCGGGTGACTTCCTAGTAGGTGGGTTTACTTGTATCGTACCCATCATTATACCTTGTATATTATTATTCTGTTGTATCTAGAAGTTCCATCAACTAAACATGTATTTATTTCAGAGATAGAGACCAGTGATGTTTATTCTTTTGACCTCAGAGTCGCGCGTTGTATATCTATGGATTTCTTGCTGTTTTGAGTTTCCTTTTGAGTTTTGATCCTCGCCCTTGGAGTTGTATATTATATTGCTTGCGTGGTTGTGACCGTTGATTGACGAAGAGCTAGCCCCTGCTTGGGGATGCCTTTTTATTCATTTCGTATACTATTCATGTTGTATCCCGTTTGGGGGCTAGTATTTACAAAGGAGACTCTGCCGAAATTTTCAGGAAATATTTGATGTTTTTTAAAAACGCATAATTCGGCTTATGCTATTAAAACTACTTCCTTTAAATTGGTATTTCCTTCACTCTACTGCTTCTTTTGGTTTTGATTTCTGGATTTTTGCTAACTTAGATTACGTACGCCTCGAGACGTTCGTAATTTAAGTGCAGGTCATGTTCTGTACTTTTCGGGTCGTGACAAAGTTGGTATCAGAACGTTAGCTTTTACCTTCGGAGCGTAGGATGACCCTTGGTTGATGGAGTAGGTGACTAAAGTAGAATGACGTACCGTATGTATGTTCCGCGGCATACTTACGATACGCTACTCCACTTAAGAAGCCTTAGGATGTACATTTCTTTGCTCAGTATTATATTCATTCCTATGATTTAGCCTCATCGGTACCAGTTATGGTTTTGCTGCCACGATTATGTACATTTTATTGTTTTTTGCGCCACGGGCGAAAGAGTTCTTTTGCAATCTGACGCTCGTGACATATCGTCCCGCTGCTCGGTGGCCGATATATTCCGATAAGAGTGTGTTCTCTTATAAGAGAACACACTCTTGCAATCTGACTCTCGTGACATATCGTCCCGCTGCTCGGTGGCCGATATGTTCCGATAAGAGTGTGTTCTCTTATAAGAGAACACACTCTTGCAATCTGACTCTCGTGACATATCGTCCCGCTGCTCGGTGGCCGATATGTTCCGATAAGAGTGTGTTCTCTTATAAGAGTGTGTTTTGCGCCACGAGCATCAGAGTTCTCTTGCAATCTGACGCTCGTGACATATCGTCCCGCTGCTCGGTACCTATCATGCTGATAGTAATTCGCACTTGCTCTTGCAATCTGACGACAAAAGCTTCCACTATCGAAGAAAGAATTATAAGAGAACACACCGTTTTATTGTGTTTTGCGCCACGAGCGTCAGAGTTCTCTTCCAATCTGACGCTCGTGACATATCGTCCCGCTGCTCGGGGGCCGATATATTCCGATAAGAGTGTGTTCTCTTATTATTCTTTCTTCGATAGTGGAAGCTTTCGTCGTCAGAGTGCCCGATATGAGGATGACATGCCGGTCATGTTCCGTACTTTTCGGGTCGTGACAGAAAGGTAGGGAATGAAGAAAACCAATTAGCCTAAGTTGGGTGTATAGAAGGTAATAAGTAAAGACAAAATAAAGGGATTAGAAATAGGGAAAAGTAAATTGAGTAGGGTTACTAGGCACACGCACAAGGGTCTATAAGGCATCGACCATGCTCGATTTAAAATTTAGCCGTGCCGATGTAGGGTTCCTAGGCATACTAAGGAGGTCTCACAAGGCATCAACCATGCCAATTTCAAATTTTACAAGTGCCGAGAAACCCTAATACGGATCGTTAACTAGATTTTAGGCGAAACAAAGAAGCTAGTTAACAACTAAACTAAAAGAACGGAAATACAACCTTTGTAGATCCGGTCCTCCACCTCCATAGCTCCGCAATGAAGTCTCCTCGCTGTCCAAATGGAATTCCGGGCTCTAGCGTCGGCTTCATCGGAGAAATGGGCGGGCAAGGTCGTTGGCTTCGTGCCGAAGATGATCTACGTCGAGGCATCACAAGATCAAGCTCCCACTTCACCAAGTCATGAAACTTGTGAAGAAAACACCCTATACTACTTGGCAAGTGGTAGAGGATGAAGAAATAGGAAGTGGGTTCACTTTAGAATTGGATTTCTCACTCATTTTCTTAAGTTGCCATTGATGGAGGCAAGCTTCTTCATGTTGTCAAGATGAAGAAGAAGAAGAAGAAGGAATATGATAAGTGTTAATTAAAATGGAAAAGAAAAATGAATACTTATCATATTCAAACCATGGTTAAGTGTAGAGAATGAATCATGGTTAAATGGAATGGTTAGGGTTAAGCATGAAGACAAAATGGTTACTTTGGTCAAACCTTCATGAAGCTTCAACAAGCTTCATCTTTGAAAGCAACCCTTTTGTTTTCATTTCTCTTTTTCTTTTGTCAAAACAAAATAAATAAAGGCATAATTAAATCAAATGAAACCCTAACCATTAACTAACCATGGTTTAATCATACACTTAACCAAGTCATCATGTATCATCAAACATGATACAATCAGTGCACAAAAGTATATCACATATACAACTTGTGCAAAGCAAGTGAGAAAATCCATTTCAAGTGAACCAATACTAGTTAATGCAAAGTAATATATCAAATATATAATTATGCATTAAATCATTAAATCAACACTTGATTTAACGATCCGGTCATATCGCATGTGACCGACTAATATCTAATGTATCGGCTTATCGAATCAATCCTTGATTCGATAACTAGGTTATATCGCATACAACCATTTCGATACATTCATCGCGAGAATACAATACGGTATCTCATACACGCATTATTCTCGGTCCCGTACATATCTCATATGCGCACCTATTTCGTTTTGCTTGAGCCAGGAAACCTCTGTGTAGGAATCTAAAGACTCATCAATACGCCGGCAGCAGGTGATGATCATATCAAACACCCACAAGCCGCAAGCGGTCTGCTAAACGTAACGGCCACCCGGGTATTGAGCGATCAGAAGATCGATGAGCAAGCCCGCTCACACTCCTGTGAATCCAACCAGTAACACTTACCGTACAGTCCGGTCTCGTCGTCTGATATGTCGCATATCTCGCCTAGGGGTGGTAAACGTCAGACCCCAATAGCTCGATAAGTCGTGTCGATATGAGGTCTATAACAATTCGAGAAACTACTGGTAACACTTACCAGTAAATCTAAGTAACCCTGGCCAGGGATTTCCGGTTATAGCCAATCGAACACAGCGCAACATCAACTCCCTATACCGGGAGAGACGAATCCCCTCCTATCGCTCATTGCCTCCATGTGATTCGGGACTGTACCCAAAAACCACCATTTTGCATGCCCTCTTGGATGTGGTAAGATGGAAATCAAAGCACAGTGGGAACCACACAAGACTCTATGACGATCTCGGGTCAACAGACTACTCTGTACCAGTGTCACCAGAGAACTGCCATCTGACGTAAGGTATAATACCATCTGGGAGTTCTCGGCAAGTCCGTCCAGTGTACCCAGTCTCTACCGAGCACCCGTATATCTCCTCTGATGTCAAACACCAATGGATATGGGATCATCCATCGCCCATCTGTATGGGTCGAGAAGGTACACGCTAGTCTACTCTGGTATATCGATGCCCCGTCTCGATACACCCACGACTAGGGACTTTGAAGGATGTACTTATGGACTACCATGTCCCAACTAGTATGATCCGCATCATAGTCCAGATAGTCAAGTACACATCCTAAGGGCTTTACCAACATGTATCAGAGAGACAATCAATGTACACGTTAAGGTAAAGAGCAACCAGATAGCATACTATCATGTCGAGCAAGAAAGTCCTCCCTATATATGTCCCAGCATCCACTACAATATACATCCAATGTACAGTAATGGCCTCTAGGGCATACATATAACTAACAATCTCCCACTTGCACTAGGGCCATCTGATAGCAGTGGTTGTAGTATCTCATACTCAACCATCCCATAAAAGTCTCTCTCTGGGAATAGGCCTTCGTGAGTGGATCCGCCGTGTTATCCTCTGAGTCTACTCTCCTAACCTCGATCCCTTAGAGATCAACCATCTCCATGATCAGGTGATACTGCCTTAGAATTTGTCTGGATCACTGATGGGACCGGGGTTCCTGGGCCAAAGCCACACTTCCATTGTCACACAATGGTAGGAACCTAGTTCATCACATGAACCAATATACATCCAGACTGCCTCTTTGGTAGCATCTTAAGTAGCGATGTATCCTGCCTTTATCGTCTAGTATGTCACGGTATCTAGCTTGGAACTCTTCCAACATACCGTCCCTTTACCGAGGGTAAAGACAATGCCTGTAACTGACACTCAGTCGTCTTTATCACCCTGGAACACTTCCAGTGATTCTTCCCAGGATCAACTGATACCATCTCACTACAGCTAGTGAGTATCCTAACATCCATTTAGATCTATCTCATAGATCTAAAACCCAGGATTTAGTAGGTATCATTATGATCCTATACGGAGAATCCTTGTGATAAGCGGAGATTGATCGAGCGTAGCATAGGAAACTCCTTCCCTATCAAGAGTATGTCATCCACGTACTCTACGAGGATCACTACCATACTCTTTACTACCTTTTTGTATATACAAGGTTCATCTACCATTTTGATGATGTCAAACTCTTTGACTACTTCATCAAAACAGACGTTCCAACTCCGCGATGTCTGCTTTATCCTATAAAACATCTTGCACACGTTTTCGCTGCTCCCACTGTCTACGAAGCCCTCTGGCTGTGTACTTAAAGACGCTCGCTTCCAAATCATCATTTAGAAAAGCAGTCAAGACACCCAACCACCAGATATCGTAGTCATGGTATGCAGCCGTGGCAAGTAGGATCCGGATGGACTTAAGCATAGGCACTGGAAAAGGTTTCATCACTATCCACGCCTGGTCGATGACGAAAACCTTTAACAACTCTATCTTTGAAAGTCTCAACTTTTCCATCTACACCAAGTAATCTTCTCAAGATATACTTGCTCCTGATGGGGATTTAACCCTTCAGATATAGCAACCAAAGTCCATACTTTGTTGGTGTAGAAGGATTCCATCTCAGATCTATAAACATCCAGCCATTCTTACAGAGTCTTACTCTTGATGGCCAGCTCGAAACTAGTTGGGTCATCATCTCATGACGCAATCCTCGCTCCCACTGTCATAGAGAAACCGAAGTATCTCTCAGGTGGGTGAGGAACCCTACTAGATCGGCGGAGAGGCTGAGGTTCGTTGGAATCTACTGAATCCTTTGGTTCTATCAAATCATTAGCTGCAGTTTGCATAGCTGGATCCTTTCCAGTTCTACATTACAGACCTTGCCTCGAGCTTGTCCGGATTTTGCTTTTAGACATAGGCCGGTCAACCCCAAATCTTAACTAGCTTAAGACATGGGCTCTTCCCTTTCCATATCACATATGAAGCGGTAGGCAACTGATTTGAGTGGAACCCTATTCAATAGGTATGCAGCTTCTCAAGCGCATAACTCCCAAAAGGAAATAGGTAACTCAGTAGTACTCATCATAGAGCACACCTTATCATATAGGGTGTGATTGCTCCGCCCCGATATACCATCGTGCTATGGTGTATACGGAGAAATAATGCTGAGAGAGAATCTCATTCTCCTTTAGAATGGTCCAGGAATTCCATGCACAAGTATTCTCCTCCCTGATCTCATCATAGGACATAATACTTATACCCGTAATTTGGTTCTCTACTTCTAACTTATATTCTGTGAATATCTCAAAAGGTTCGGACTTGTGTTTCAACAGGAACATAGGTCTGAATCTTGAGAGATCATCAGAGAATGTAATGAAGTAAAAGAACCGGTCTTGGTATGTGTAGACAGGAGACCTTACATACATCATCATGTATCAGTCCCAAGAGTTCTTTAACTCTTTCTCTATTTCCAATAAATAGAGCTGTGGTCATCTTATCTCTGTGACATGACTGGCAAGTTTCATAAGATGTAAATTCAAACTGATTTAAATATGCATCTATATGTAACTTCAGCTAGTCGGGTCGCATTGATATGACCTAGTCTACAATACCTCAAGAAGAATTCGTTCATTTCTGAACACTTCCTCTTGTGTGTGTTCCATATACTAAGAACTGTAGTTTGATTTAGAACATCAATGCATTTAGATAACGTGCCTGAACCGATCAACTTTTGATATAGGAAATGTTCAAAAGATTATCCAACAATACAAAATTTTATCGTTTCTTTACTAATAAAGAGACAGATATGATTTTGTACATCAGGTTCGGTATCTAATAACATTCGTTCAGAATCAATGTATTTGTAATACAGGGTGACAGTGACCAACAGACTTGGCTGCAACACTTGCCCCGTTTTCTGCCACATGAAACTTATCACCCGTTCTTAGTTCTCTACCTATCTGTAGCCCTATGTAACAGATTACATATCTGGGATCCTGATCCGGTATCAAATACCCAGGACGTAGAGAATACAGAGAAACAGTTCTTTGTAATGAACACACCCGAAGGAGACGCATCATATGCACTTTCTTCGTTTGGGCGGCACGGGAATTCTGGTATTCCCCAATTTCCTGCTCTGTCTTATAACAATTATAAGTTGGAGCGGGACCAACGTTCCCCAGCTCAGTATAACAAGCGGGTTCGGTCAATATCCGTATTATTATCTTGATTAAGGCGTGATATGGTCGCTACCTGGAGAGAGAGAGAAGAAAACACTCAGCGTGCGCTCTTGCAAGAATAGATTGGTTATTATTTTATCTAATCAGGATGGCTCCCACTATTTTTATCAAATCTTCCTTCAAACCCTAAAAGGAAAGACTAGCCGGGATTAATTACACACTACAAGTTCGCCAATCTTTCAGCCAGGCCAGTGTCGGTACTTTCGCACGAACCTAATTAATGTAAACCTCGTTTTCCCAGAGGCGTAACCCCGTTGACACCTTTCTAGACACCTACTTGATCGGCTAATTGTAATGTGTAAAACTCTCCCAGGAGTAACTCTTACTCGCAGCGGGTATCGGGATCCAACTATCTCATAGAAGGTATGCAATCTCATTGCAAATTTCAACTCTTGAAATTCCCGATAATATTTTGCCCCTAGCACCCTATGACCTTGACGGAGGTCAACAAACCATAGGCTACTAGTCAAGTTCAACCCGTCATTTCTTGATCGAATTAAACCCACCCGCACGACCCTTGACGGAGGTCAACAAGGCCGCACGACTACCCTAATCCAATCTGCATCATATGCATTAGCAGATAAATACTAGTTAGCTACCGCACACTACGCCTTGACGGAGGTCAACAAACGTAGCTCGAATACTAAATAGGACTTATCTGAAATGACGGAGGGCTACGACAGGTTTTTCTGAAAACCTATTGCGTAATAAACTTGATATCGTTGTAGGATCGAATGAATTTTGAAATGGAGTGTTTTTGAGGCTTTTCTAGTTTTGCAAAAGGAGTCACTCCCGGTGAAGGGATCGTCGGTCCTTTCCTCGTCGAATGAGGTGCAGGATATATCATATATATCACTGTGCAAAGAAAAAACTCTTAAAAGCAATCAAAAGACAAACCGAGTGTGTAGCATCTGCCAGTTATTGCTAAAGGAGTCACTCCCGGTGAAGGGATCTCGGTCCTTTCCTCATCGAATAAGGTGCAGGATATATATCACATATACCTCTGTGCAAAGCAAGAACTGTAGCTACCTTTTTTATTTTTGAAATTCGATTCTACAACATCTTAGGTTTCTTTTATTTCATTAATCATATTAATGAAGTCCCATCATTTAAGTACCTAAACATCACAGATAAATACGACTTACACTTATGCCATCCGCATTCGCCTCGATGTCCCCTCGTGCACCGTTAGGTTAGGTAACTAACGACAGAGCGGGGCAGGGCTAGCGCGGGTGTAAAACATAAGTAACGCCTATATAATATATCATATATACTATATACTGTATCTATCACAGAACATCACATGATCACATCACAGATATCGCTGCAGAAGAAACATATGAAATATTGGATATACTAGGACGTCCGTGTTTTCAATACGAGCCAGTATAAAACACGGATTCCACGGTCGTGATGAATAGCTAAACCCACACCCCAAGACCCCTATGAGAGCGGCAAGCAACCCTACCAATTCTAGAGTTAGGAGACCCGGACTCGACTCCTCGAGTTGGTCTCCCACTGGACTCCAGAACCCGGTTACTTGTGCCCTCCTCCTTGGGTCTATCCTAGTGCGGAAAAGTAAATAATATACAAAAGGTGACATCATCCGCAACCTGGAAGTGCCCCAATAAAAGAATATTACATACAAGTTTTTACATGAATGAAAATGAAAAAACACTCATCTCACATAAAAACCCCGCGGCTATTCAAACACGACGATCCAATATAACATATCCAGCAACACATAACATCACATGTCATCAACGTAAGTAAATATGCGCATCCCAATTGTCGTTGACATATAGCAACGAAACCGGCGATATCACATATTACACTTACGGTCACAGAAAAGAAAGTGTAAAACTACAACAGTTGGAATCCGCAACCACCTCAGACATCGCATGCCTGACCAAATGAATTCTTTAGACATCACATGCCTAACAATTATAAACCCCGCATTTTAGTCTCAAAATCAAAAACTCTTTTCAATATCAAGTCGGGCAATTCAGCAAGATTCCCGACATCCTGATCGAATGCTCGTGGCAAACTTTAGTAGGTGGCCGCACCCCCGACACCGTCGACAAAGTGTACCAAGGCGGAACACCGCTGCCGCGAGCACCCGAACGGATGCTTTTGGCGACGGGGTTCTCCTACAGTCACTTGATCGGGGCTATGGAGTGAGGCTGTCTATTAAGTTTACCCGGCGAGTATCCGCGTACGCTACGTGATTGCGACGGACTTTTGATCGCATCAAAATTCCGTGGCAGCCGATCAAGTGAGACTAAACTGCTATGTTTATGACATTCATTCAGTTATCACATAACTACTTGTGGATTCCAAGTATTGTATCACATTCCAGATAAACAGAAAATGTTAAACTTTCCGATCGAACAGTCAAACACCCAAGTTTTCCCGAAACAGCTCAACACATGAAACAAGTTTAAAAAAATATCTAGTTCATGACTCAGTACCAACGGTCCAGCCGTAGAAGGGTCAAGCCAACGCCTCACATGTGGCACGCCGTACTACCCCAAACCCTAAGGTTCAAAGGGCAGTTCAAGACGGACACATAATCGAGTTAAGGTTTGTTGTCTTCTAGAGGGACCATCGCGTTACTTGCACTACTTAGAACGTCATTAAACTACGGAAAAATCCAACAATTGGAAGTTTCCCGACAGGGGAAAAATTGGGTATTTATATCCGTTCGAACTTTTTAACATATTCCATAATTATCCGGAAAAACACACAGACAAAATTAGACAATTCGATCGAATCATCGAGTCCCCAATACAACCCAGAAAACTCAACTCTTGAGTAAATGTTAAAATAACCCAGAAAATACAGCAGTCTAATATAAACATTACTGTGCAAATTTTGGTCAACGATGCAACAGTATTGCAGCGGAACCGCCGCGCCACGTAGGCTAAGGCCGCGGTTCCGCGGCGGTTTGATGGAATTACGACCAAAATTTTGCACAGTAATTCATATAAAACCCTGCTTATTTTTCTGCATATTTTTAATTTAGAAAAAACCATATTTTTCAAAAATGTACAGAGAGCATGTTTTGAATTACGGTTTCGACTAGATCGGACATCTAACTCCGTCTACGCATCGCCTAAGGCTCTAGCCAGGCTCTGATACCACTGTAGGGTTCCTAGGCACACTAAGGAGGTCTCACAAGGCATCAACCATGCCAATTTCAAATTTTACAAGTGCCGAGAAACCCTAATACGGATCGTTAACTAGATTTTAGGCGAAACAAAGAAGCTAGTTAACAACTAAACTAAAAGAACGGAAATACAACCTTTGTAGATCCGGTCCTCCACCTCCATAGCTCCGCAATGAAGTCTCCTCGCTGTCCAAATGGAATCCCGGGCTCTAGCGTCGGGTTCATCGGAGAAATGGGCGGGCAAGGTCGTCGGCTTCGTGCCGAAGATGATATACGTCGAGGCATCACAAGATCAAGCTCCCACTTCACCAAGTCATGAAACTTGTGAAGAAAACACCCTATACTACTTGGCAAGTGGTAGAGGATGAAGAAATAGGAAGTGGGTTTACTTTAGAATTGGATTTCTCACTCATTTTCTCAAGTTGCCATTGATGGAGGCAAGCTTCTTCATGTTGTCAAGATGAAGAAGAAGAAGAAGGAATATGATAAGTGTTAATTAAAATGGAAAATAAAAATGAATACTTATCATATTCAAACCATGGTTAAGTGTGGAGAATGAATCATGGTTAAGTGTAGAGAATGAATCATGGTTAAATGGAATGGTTAGGGTTAGGCATGAAGACAAAATGGTTACTTTGGTCAAACCTTCATGAAGCTTCAACAAGCTTCATCTTTGAAAGCAACCCTTTTTGTTTTCATTTCTCTTTTTCTTTTGTCAAAACAAAATAAATAAAGGCATAATTAAATCAAATGAAACCCTAACCATTAACTAACCATGGTTTAATCATACACTTAACCAAGTCATCATGTATCATCAAACATGATACAATCAAGTGCACAAAAGTATATCACATATACAACTTGTGCAAAGCAAGTGAGAAAATCCATTTAAAGTGAACCAATACTAGTTAATGCAAAGTAATATATCAAATATATAATTATGCATTAAATCATTAAATCAACACTTGATTTAACGATCCGGTCATATCGCATGTGACCGACTAATATCCAATGTATCGGCTCATCGAATCAATCCTTGATTCGATAACTAGGTTATATCGCATACAACCATTTCGATACATTCATCGCGAGAATACAATACGGTATCTCATACACGCATTATTCTCGGTCCCGCACATATCTCATATGCGCACCTATTTCGTTTCGCTTGAGCCAGGAAACCTCTGTGTAGGACTCTAAAGACTCGTCAATACGCCGGCAGCAGGTGATGATCATATCAAACACCCACAAGCCGCAAGCGGTCTGCTAAACGTAACGGCCACCCGGGTATTGAACGATCAGAAGATCGACGAGCAAGCCCGTTCACACTCCTGTGAATCTAACCAGTAACACTTACCGTACAGTCCGGTCTCGTCGTCTGATATGTCGCATATCTCGCCTAGGGGTGGTAAACGTCAGACCCCAATAGCTCGATAAGTCGTGTCGATATGAGGTCTATAACAATTCGAGAAACTACTGGTAACACTTACCAGTAAATCTCAGTAACCCTGGCCAGGGATTTCCGGTTATAGCCAATCGAACACAGCGCAACATCAACTCCCTATACCGGGAGAGACGAATCCCCTCCTATCGCTCATTGCCTCCATGTTATTCGGGACTGTACCCAAAAACCACCGTTTTGCACGCCCTCTTGGATGTGGTAAGATGGAAATCAAAGAACAGTGGGAACCACACAAGACTCTATGACGATCTCGGGTCAACAGACTACTCTGTACCAGTGTCACCAGAGAACTGCCATCTGACGTAAGGTATAATACCATCTGGGAGTTCTCGGCGAGTCCGTCCAGTGTACCTAGTCTCTACTGAGCACCCGTATATCTCCTCTGATGTCAAACACCAATGGATATGGGATCATCCATCGCCCATCTGTATGGGTCGAGAAGGTACACGCTAGTCTACTCTGATATATCGATGCCCCGTCTCGATACACCCACGACTAGGGACTTTGAAGGATGTACTTATGGACTACCATGTCCCCACTAGTATGATCCGCATCATAGTCCAGATAGTCAAGTACACATCCTAAGGGCTTTACCAACATGTATCAGAGAGACAATCAATGTACACGTTAAGGTAAAGAGCAACCAGATGGCATACTATCATGTCGAGCAAGAAAGTCCTCCCTATATATGTGCCAGCATCCACTACAATATACGTCCAATGTACAGTAATGGCCTCTAGGGCATACATATAACTAACACGAACAATCCTAAACCAAGATCTTAGACGAGAGATTTGGTGAAACAAAGCATGTTAAACACTTTAACATCTAAGAGTTTGGGATTACAATCTTTGTAGTCTGGTCCTTCACTTCATAAGCTCCGTGTTGTGGTCCCTTCGCTGCGATCATCAAGTTCCGGACTCTCGAGAGGCTCCATGAAGAGAAAGATGCAAGCTTGCTTCCGATCTTCGATAACAAAGATGATCTACCTTGAAGTTTCATTAACACAAGCTCTCACTCAATAAATGAAGTGAACACCCTAATCTAAATGGCTAGGATAGATTAGGATGATGAAGTAGGATTTTAGCTCTCATTTATTATCTTAATCTCACTCATTTTCATAACCTCTCAAAAAGCTAGAAAGCTTTTCAAGCAAAGGAGAAGAAGGAAGAAGATGAACTAATCCTTTTGTGATGAATAATGAATGTGAAGTATAAGGTTAGAAATGCAACCATGGTCAATGTAACCTTTGTAGAGATTTAACCAAGGTTAAAAGGTTTGGTTGGTTTAAGGAAATATCTTGCAAAATATCATAACAAATATCTTTTGCAAGAAACAAAAGCAAAACTTCTAGAAACTTCTAGAAAAGCTTAACCCTAATCAAACCCTAACCATGTTTAATCTCCACTAAACATGTTGCATTAATAACCATATCATGTTACAATATTATATATCATATATATAATATTTATTGTAACAAAATAAAATAATACAATTAACATATATCGCATATATATCAATGTATTACCCGAGTGAGAAAAAGAATCTTTTAGTGAGCTTATATTAGTTAATGTAATTTAATATATCAAATATATAATTATACATTAAATTATCGAATCAACAATTAATCCGATAATCCGGCTATTTCATAAATAACCGACTAATATAATCTGTATCAGTTCATCGAATCAACACTTGATCCGATGACCCGGCTATATCTTATATACACGGCCGATATCTCATATTGTGAGAATCTAATACGGTATCACATACACGTATTGTTCTCGGTCCCGCACATATCACATATGCGCTCCTACTCCGTTTTGCCCGAGTCAAGAAACCTCTGTGTAGGACTCTAAAGAATCGTCAATACGCCAGCAGTAGGTGATGATCATATCAAACACCCACAAGCTGCAAGCGGTCAGCTAAACGTAACAGGCACCCAGGTATTGAGCGCTCAGAAGATCAACAAGCAAGCCTGTACATTCTCCTGTGAATCCAGTCAGTAACACTCCTGTACAGTCCGGTCTCTTCGTCTAATATGTCGCATATCTCGCCTAGGGGTGGTAAACGTTAGACCCCAGTAGCTCGATAAGTCGTGTCGATATGAGGTCTATAACAGTTCGAGAAACTACTGATAACAGTTACCAGTAAATCTCAGCAACCCTAGCCAGCAATTTCCAGTTATAGCCAATCGAACACAGCGCAACATCAACTCCCTATACCAGGAGAGACGAATCCCCTCCTATCGCTCACTGCCTCCATGTGATTCGGGACTGTACCCAAAAGCCATATTTTTGCACGCCCTTTTGGACGTGGTATGATGGAAATCAAAGCAGAGTGGGAATCACACAAGACTCTATGACGATCTCGGGTCTACAGACTAACCTGTACCAGTGTCACCACAGAACTGCCTTCTGATAAGAGGTATAATACCATCTGAGAGTTCTCGGCGAGTCCGTCCAGTGTTCCCAGTCTCTGTAAGACTACGGTAGCGCCCCGAACGTCTTTCCAAGGCCAAAATGCCGAAACGAAAATTTTTCTAAACTAGAAACCGGCGCTGTCGTATGCTTAAATCCAGGATCGAACCATTAACCTCCAACTAGCTATATAGAGAGAGGGTTGGAAAGCTATACCGATCGATCCGTGTCCTTCGGTCTTTGGCGACCATCCTAAGCTCCTTGCGGCATCTCCGGTCTCGATCTCCTCGTCGGAAAGGGCACCACATCTTTGAGTCTTTTTATGGGCTCCCGCTTCGTCCGAAGCAACTTGGGCACGAAGTGTGCTAGTCGACGTGTCCAAGGTGATGTAGAGAATGTTTGTGATCACTTTGTGTCTTGCATCCATGAGATGGATGGAGGTTAGAGGTGTTGCCATTAATAGAAATGGTGAGCTAGAGAAGAAAGAGGAAGAAGAAGAAGTTTCCTCTCTTTTCTTTTGTGTTTTTGCAAAATGATAAATAGAGTGTGAGAGAGTAAGAATGAGAATACAAGAGCTAACAACAACCATATGGTTGCCTTTTCTCTTTCTTTCTCTCATATCATCCCACAAATCAACCTCAAATGTGACACATGCATAAAGAAAAAGACCATGAGTCACCACTTGTGCATGTGTCACAATAAATGCTCCTTATCATGACATATAGCTCACAATTTCCATTTACAAACATTAATCCAAATGTTTGCAACAATAAAAAGATACGGCAACATCTAAAGTAAACTCGTGACGGATCACAAGGATACCCCTCACCTGTATATACATACCTGCACCGCATTCTGACTGAATGCGAATGCAATGAGACTAAAGTAATCCAACAAATCTAATACTAGGATCCGGCTTAAACCAAAGCCCACTAGTATGATCCGCCCGATCATGATCCGTGCACTACTGCACGTATATGATCGGACCCTGCCATATATCATACGGCCTCTACAACGTTTCGCTCGAAACTTGAGAAACTGTCTGTGGGGGACTCTAAAGACTCGTTAATACATTGGCTGTGGATTTAACCACTAGCACGTCAGTGGTACTAGCCGTACGTAACGGGCTACCAGTTATTGACCAAAAGGGAGGTCGATGAGCGAACTCATCCTAACACCCGACTGAGCCTGTCAGCGACAATATCCGTACAGTCCGGTCCGTTCGTCTACGTGTTAGAGATAGTGCCCTCAGAGTCAATTATTGGATCACAGGCACGTGATTGCAATGATTGAGGGAGGACCTATGCCGATAGGACAGTCTTACTCAAGATGATAGTATGCTATCTGGTTTATCTTTATCATCGTGTACTGCTTTAGGTGACCTTACATGTCACTATTGCACGTTGATAGGGCCCCTAGGATTCTTGCTTGACTGCCAGCAGTATGAGGGCGATCATATACGTGGGAGCTGGGGTCTACAAGCACATCCTTAAACGGTCCCTAGCCGTGGGAGTTTCGAGACAGGGCATCGATACTCCAGAGTAGACTATTGTATACAGTCGAGATCCCGACGAGGGGAGGTGGCCGGTCTCACAAGCCACTGGTGTCAGTTGGTTCATCTAAGATGTATACAGGTGCTCATTGGGTTATGAGTACACCGGACAGGACTCGCCGGGAACATGCTAGTTGGTCTTATACCTGACGTCAAATAGCAGTTCCCTGGTGACATGTGTACAGGTTAGTTCATCGACCTGAGATCGTCATTTGTCTCGTGTGAGTTCCCACTGTACTTTGATTACTACCCTACCACGCTCAAAGGAGACGTGCAAACAGGTTTTAGTTGGGTACAGTCCCGAGCCACATGGAGGCAGTGAGCGGATCTTCAGGGGTTCGTCTCTCCCAGTATTGGGGGTGAGGTCGCGCTTGTTGGAGATAGTGCCCTCAGAGTCAATTATTGGATCACAGGCACGTGATTGCGATGATTGAGGGAGGACCTATCCCGGTAGGACAGTCTTACTCGAGATGATAGTATGCTATCTGGTTTATCTTTATCATCGTGTACTGCTTTAGGTGACCTGACATGTCGCTATTACACGTTGATAGAGCCCTTAGGATTCTTGCTTGACTACCAGCAGTATGATGGCGATCATATACGTGGGAGCTGGTGTCTATAAGCACATCCTTAAAAGGTCCCTAGTCGTAGGAGTTTCGAGACAGGGTATCGATACTCCATTAGTAGACTAGTGTATACAGTCGAGACCCCGACGAGGGGCGGTGGCCGGTCTCACAAGCCACTGGTGTCAGTTGGTTCACCTAAGATGTATACAGGTGCTCATTGGGTTATGAGTACACCGGACAGGACTCGCCGGGAACCTGCTAGTTGGGCTTATACCTGACGTCAGATAGCAGTTCCCTGGTGACATGTGTACATGTTAGTTCATCGACCTGAGGATCGTCATTTGTCTCGTGTGAGTTCCCACTGTGCTTTGATTACTACCCTACCACGGCTCAAAGGAGTCGTGCAAACAGGTTTTAGTTGGGTACAGTCCCGAGCCACATGGAGGCAGTGAGCGGATCTTCAGGGGTTCGTCTCTCCCGGTATTGGGGGTGAGGTCGCGCTGTGTCTAGGAGAGCCATTACGCAAAGCCCTCGGCCGAGGCAGGAGATTTACTGGTAGGTATTCCAGTAGTATCTCAGGGCGTTTTGGGCTACACTCCGACACGACTTGTACCGCTTTTGGGGGTCTGACTTTTACCAACCCCCTAGGCCCGACATGCGATGCTCATAGACGAACGGACCGGACTGTACGGATATTGTCACTGACAGGCTCAGTAGGGTGTCGGGATGAGTTCGCTCATCGACGTCCCTTTTGGTCAATAGCTGGTGGCCCGTTACGTATTGGCTTATACCTCTGACGTGCTAGTGGTTAAATCCACAGCCATTGTATTGACGAGTCTTTAGAGTCCACCACACTTACAGTTACTCAAGCTTTCGGGCGAAACGCTGTAGAGGCCGTATGGAGATATGGCAGGGTCCGATCAGATACGTGCGGTATTGCACGGATCAGGATCGGACAGCTTTGTACTAGTGGCCGTATGGATATATGGCAAGGTTCGATCAGATACGTGCGGTATTGCACGGATCAGGATCGGACAGTTTTTACTAGCCGGTTTTGGTTTAAGCCGGTCATAGTTTAGTACAGTGTAGATTTTGTCTCATTGCATTTGTATCCGGACGGAATATAGATGCGGGTGTGTATGCACAGTATCGGGGTTTTCCTGTAATTTATTACGGGACCAGTTTTCTGGAGTTGCCAGTTTGCATTCCGTTCCGGCCGGTTTTCCTTTGTTCTTTCCCGGCCGGACTTTTCCGATGGAGGGGGTTATTTGCATTTGTGCAAATAACATTTGTGGAAGGGGTTTCTTGCAAAAGGATTTATTATGAGAGAATCTTTTCTTTTGTTGCACCATTCTTGCATTTAATTATGATAGGAAAGGGTATGGGTGGATGTAAGTAATAAGCATGGTTCTTGTTTGTTTGTGGTCACCTCTTGACTTCTCCTACCCTCACCTCCCTTCATGATATGCCTTTGTTCCCTCCACCATTCTCACAAGAGATGGGCCGGCCACATTTTTAGTGAGGAGAGAAAAATGAGAGTGTTTGATTTTGGGTGTGGCATTCATTCTTGATCTCATTTTCATATAAGAAAAATGCAAGCACCATTTTTCTTCTTGATTCCTCCATCATTTTTCAAAGGCAACAAACCCCAAAGTGAGACATGCACTATACACTACACTTCCTACAGCAAATCTTGGACGCGTCGATTCGCCAGCTTCGCGCCCGAGTTGCCTCGATATTGAGGCGGGAGCCCGTAAAAGACGCAGGCGATGTGGTGCCCTTTCCGGCGAGGAGGCGACGATATGGAGACTACACTTTCCGCGGGAGATCGGGACGATGACGAGAAGACCGGAGGACTCGGATCACTCGGTATACTTCTCACCCTATCTCTTGATTGCTAGCATTAGGTTAATGGTTACGATCCGGGTTTTCTTTGTCCGCGGTAGCGCCGGTTTCCGAGTAAGGAAAAATTTTGATTCCGCAATTTGGCCTCGAATAAGACGGCCGGGGCGCTGCCGTGGCGCAACATGGTATCAGAGCCACGCCATTAACCTTACCTAGCTTCGTTTGATGTGTTTGCGTTTCCGATCGACCGAAATTTCCAAAAACCGTATTTTTCTAGCACATCAGTTTCTGTCGAAATTTTTTGAAGTCCAAAAATTTTTCAGGTGATCTCAGAAAGATGTGTAGGGAGTTCTAAGAACACTGAAAAAAAACGATACAGTGAACCCTTACCTCGAGCGCGGAAGCGCGGCACTAACCCCATTTCTGCCGCCCTTCCGCCGCAATATGGTGGGGTCATTGCTTAGTCTTTTTTCAGTGGGCTTCTGGGCTTATATTAGGGGTTTTGGAATATTAAAATTGGGCCAATTATTTCTGTGAGTGCTACAGTTTTCTTTGGGGCCCACTTGTTAATTGTTTGATCGATCGGATATTTTTAAACACATTATTTCACAGTATTTACATTATATCTGCGACCGTGAATGTCACTTGATCGGTAAATCCCGTCTAACTGCTATAGCCCGGTTAGACGGATTTGCGAACGTGATTTTCACGTTGATGTTCTATGTTTATGCTGTGTTGTTGCGGATCGGTCGTGGGTGATAGCCTGGATGCAATGCTAGTACAGTTTTGTTGTATTATGTACATTTGATATTGCGGGGCGAGCGTCCGACATGTGGACTGCCGTCACTGCCTGTTTGTATTATTCTTTTGGGGCACGACCTGGTTGCGGTCGATGTACCCGGTGTATGTATATTTTACTTTCTGTACTAGGATTACCCCGCGGTGGGGTGCACGGATGGCCGGGTTCTAGAGGGCAACGGGCCCGCATCTCATGGCATTGAGACAGAGGGGGCTTCACTCTAGGATTGGCGGGCTATTCGTCGCACTCGTAGGGGGTACAGGTTGACCCAGGAGGGGTGCCCAAGTTACCGGATTCCGTGAAGTGCTGGGTGGTCCATTCACGGTGCTGAAGGGGGCTGCCTTGCTTCAGGTTTTGGCGGGTGACTTTCCGCGCCCGTAGGGGTCTAGGTTTTCATTGCACAGGCTATCCACACGACCAGGGGAACGTCGGGTTTCAGCAGCGGCTCTGTGAAACCCGGGGCTTCCAGATATCTGTATTGTTCTGTGATGCTGTACATTTCTGTGATGTTGCATTTTATTCACGCCTTGAGCGAAAAACTATATATTGGTATATATATTAGTAGATGTTGTATATGTTTTTCATCCGCGCTAGCCCAGTCCCCGCTCTGCCGTTAGTTAGCTAACCTAACGGGTGATGACGGGACCCAGTGGCGAATGCGGATGGCATATACGTGCGTCAGTATATTTTCGTTCTTTGTGGTGTGATCATTTGAAGGGACTGCATTGATTCGGATCAATGCAAGATAAACAAACCTATTCTGATGTTGTTGGAACACTTTTCAAAAAGATGTTATTGCAAGGACGTTCACTTTTGTTTTGCATCGTGGTATTCATTTGGAATATCCTGCTCCTCAGTCGACGAGGCAAGGGCCGAGATCCCTTCACCGGGAGTGACCCCTTGGACAGAAGTTTGCGTCAGGGCATTAACTTCACTATAGCCGATTACTTTTGCTTTGCATCGTGGTATTCATTTGGAATATCCTGCACCTCATTCTACGGGGAAAGGGCCGAGATCCCTTCACCGGGAGTGACCTCTTTAGTAAAGGTTTTCGTTACTATATTTTTATAAAAGGCTATGCAGTTCCTTCAACGATATCAAGTTCATTACGTTAAAAGTTTTTCGCCAAAAACTAGACGTAGCCCTCCGTCATTTCTTACAAGTATTACTTAGTATTCGTGCTGCGTTTGTTGACTGTGTCAAGGCGTAGTGTGCGGTAGCTAAGTAGTGTTTGTTTGCAGCATATTAATGGGATTGGTTAGGACAGTCGTGCGGCCTTGTTGACTGTGTCAAGGGCTCGTACGGGTGGGTTTAATGCAATCCAGGATAATGACGGGTTGAACTTGACTAGGACTCTTTGATTTGTTGACTGTGTCAAGGTCACTTGGGTCCTAGGGGTAAAACTTTTATCGGGAGTTTCAAAAGAACTGAAACTTGCCAGGCATGCGCATACCTTCTGGAGTGTGGTGACGTGAGTGGATTCCGTCACGTTATCATGCGATGAGAGTTGGATCCCGATTCCCACTGATGAGTTGGTTTACTCCTCGGGTGATCCCGACTAATTCTTCTTTAAGGTTTGGAGGAGAATTTGAGGTACAGTGGGAGGTTTCCAGATTAGACAAAGTGATAACCATTCTGATCTAGGTTAGAGTGCACGCTGAGTGTTTCTTTTCTCTCTCTCTTTGGCAGCGACCATTGACCCGACCCTGGACTTTGACTCAGTGACCAAGTTGACCGAACCTTCTTAACACAGGCTTTTGGATTGTCAGAGTTGCAGACCTCATTGCCACTCCTACTTTTACCCTTTTCTCCAGGACACCCCGCATTACTGCGAACGTCCACTTCCATTGGACAAAAACCATCGTATGGTTATATACGAACTCGAAGGACTTCGAGGATGGTTTCTGGTTCTGGAGAAAACGAATAGGATTATTCAGTTGTCTTTTCTTTTCACCTTCTCTCATTGCGAGTACTCCTTGGTTTAGGAGATAGTACACCTATTACGCAAATTGGATAGTCTTCTTCCAAACCTTAGGCTGGTGCCGACCGGTAGGGAATGAAGGAAACCAATTAGCATAACGATGGTGTGCAGAAGGTATTAAGTTAAGACAAAGCAAGGGATTAGTAAGAGGGCAAAGTAAATTGCGACTGCTATTCACGACCGAACCAAGTATTTCTTCGCCAATCCTAAATCACCTTTGTATTTCTCCAGGACACTCCGTATCACTACGAAGATCCACAGTTTATTTGGATACTCCATCGTATGGTTATATACGAACTCGAAAGGAACTTGTTCCAGTTCGGGGATGGATTCCGGTTCAGGAGAAATAGGAATAAAGTACATTCAGGTGTCTTTTATCTTCACCTTCTCTCGCATTGCGAGTGTTCCGAGGATTAGGACAGTACACCCTTTATGCCTTTTGGATAGTCTTCTTCCAAACCACAGGCTGGTGCCGAACGGTAGGGAAGGAAGAAAACCATTTGGCAAAGAAAGGGGTGTACAGAAGGTAATGACTAAAGACACAGAAAGGGATTTAGAAAGATGGCAAAGAATTATACGGTTACAGTTGTGAATCTGGATAATGGAAGAGGCATTACTAGGAATACCAGCATACCCCATCGAAACATTTCAATGTTTCAGTTTCACTGTGTACTGTTAATGAAAAACTGATTTCCCGATTAGACACTTACTCCAGGGTATATATTTACCAGGTATGATTCTCACATCTGTATGGTTTTACAGATGATGAGTGGGAGTAAGTTATTGGGAATTGGGTGGTCATCCTCATTATATCGGGATTCGTTGTAATCGGTGATATTTGAGGAAGTCACCTGGGTTGTTTGCCGGTCGGCAAATATTTGGTTTTGAATATCCGCTGTTGTGCACCAATTTCAAATTGATATATCTGTACGTCTATTTTCATAGAGTGAGATATACCTTTTGACATTATGTCGATGACATTTACCTATATCAGTAGATGGTTAGGTAAGGAGCATTAAACAGCGGTGTAATTCTTCTTAGCCATAAGTACAGTTTTCAACCTACGACGCATAGTGAAAGAGTTGTTAGACTCAGCGGACTTATACAGAGTATTGTATGTTGTCCAGTGTCCATTAGGACAGAGGGGTTGGTCCTCATACTATATTCTGTTTACTTTTGACTTCTCTAGTTCTTAGACATGTGTTTCGTAGAAACTCAGGGTCTAAGTTTTGAGGAGTTATAGGTATTTGAATAGAGTAGAGAACCAGGTATAGCAAGTATCGGGATTCTTCAAAGTGATCGAAGATGTAGATACTTGTGTATGGTATTCAGTTGATAGTAATGATAAAGAGAAATTGCTTCTCTTTCAGGTTACTCATAATTGGAAGCATTCCTAAGTTGAGCAACGCTGATCGGCCTCCTTCCATTTAGTTTACATGCACTGGAGACAGCTGCATGATTTGAATCTGATTCATTTAAATCAGTGCCTCTGGTTCTATATGGAATATAGAACAGTTCATATCTTAACGATGTTAAGGTACGGGGAGTTGTCCGGCTTATGATTAAAGCCAGACACTGGACAACTCAAGGCACGTTTCTGTAATGGCTGTTTGTGGGTTGACCCAGGCTATGACGAGGGTTGATTTTCTACCATCTGGATGAACAATAGCAATATTGTTCTAGACTCGCCACAGTTTTTATTAAAAATGGATTTTTTCAGAAAAACAGTAGTGGGAGTATGGTAGAACTGGAAGTAATTCCAGAACCACAAACGATTACTGAAGATTTGATAAGGAACCTAAAGATTCAATCTGTTTTTGACATTCCATTGGCCACTCCGCAGATAAGGTGGGTAACTTCAGGCACCCGAGAGGTACTACGGTAGCCTCAAGGACGGTGACAGGGAAGTTCTTGTTTACCCACAATTCCCATTGCTGTTGTTCCAGGCTGCGAGACCCGGCAGGAGGATGAGTATAGCGTCGTTCTAAACTAGCTTTAGAACTGCACGTCTGTATGACTCTGCCAGAAGGTTGTCGTAGTCAGTGGGAGCAGCGGAAGCATTGGTGGACATCAGGCTTATGTCTATTTATAGACTAAAGCAGATGTAGCGGAGATAGATCATCTATTTCTGATGTGACAGTCATAGGTTTGACGTCATCAGAATAGGGGTGGATCTGTTGAGAAGGTAGTAGGAAGTGATATTCCTATACTACGATCGGTTATACTTTGGTCGTCACACAGTGGTTTCTCCACAAGGGACTTGGATATTATATCAGACATACTGGTTACTAGATCTATGGTTTTAGATCTAGATTTGGGTGGTTTCCCAATCAGGGTATTTTGACAGCATTCTAAGAGTATTTAGAATGGACGACTCCTGACACGGTAGTGCACCTGCAGTTGATGGAGTCACCCTCTCTAAAGGTGTCTTATAGACTAAAGGGGAGAGGAATACTCATGATTGGCAGATCACTTGCTTAGGCAATTTAGTCAATCATGAGATGTCAAGTACCACACCAGATATTGTTCTTGCACTAGATGCAATAAGTTGATATTGACCCAATCCTGGAAAAACAGTCGGAAGCAGTTTTAGAACATAAGTGGATGTTCTAGGGATATGATAACGGCTGCCTCTTTTAGGAGACGGTTATTGTTAGTTATATGTATGCCCTAGAGGCCATTACTGTACATAGGATGTATATTGTAGTGGATGCTGGGACATATATAGGGAGGACTTTCTTGCTCGACATGATAGTATGCTATCTGGTTACTCTTTACCTTAACGTGTATGCTGATTGTCTCTCTGTTACATGTTGGTAAAGCCCTTAGGATCTGTACTTGACTACCTGGACTGTGATGCGGATCATACTAGTGGGGACATGGTAGTCTATAAGTACATCCTTCAAAGTCCCTAGTCGAGGGTGTATCGAGACGGGGCATCGATACACCAGAGTAGACTAGCGTATACCTTCTCGACCCATACAGATGGGCGATGGATGATCCCATATCCATTGGTGTTTGACATCGGAGATGATATACGGGTGCTCAGTAGAGACTGGGTACACTGGACGGACTCGCCGAGAACTCCCAGATGGTATTATACATCACGTCAGATGGCAGTTCTCTGGTGACACTGGTACAGAGTAGTCTGTTGACCCAAGATCGTCATAGAGTCTTGTGTGGTTCCCACTGTGCTTTGATTTCCATCTTACCACGTCCAAGAGGGCGTGCAAAACGGTGGTTTTTGGGTACAGTCCCGAGTCACATGGAGGCAATGAGCGATAGGAGAGGATTCGTCTCTCCCGGTATATGGGGGTTGATGTTGCGCTGTGTTCGATTGGCTATAACAGGAAATCCCTGGCCAGGGTTGCTGAGATTTACTGGTAAGTGTTACCAGTAGTTTCTCGAACAGTTATAGACCTCATATCGACACGACTTATTGAGCTATTGGGGTCTGACGTTTACCACCCCTAGGCGAGATATGCGACATATCAGACGATCAGACCGGACTGTACGGTAGTGTTACTGGTCGGATTCACTGGAGTGTGAGCGGGCTTGCTCGTCGATCTTCAGATCGCTCAATACCCGGGTGGCCGTTACGTTTAGCAGACCGCTTGCGGCTTGTGGATGTTTGATATGATCATCATCCGCTGCCGGCGTATTGACGAGTCTTTAGAGTCCTACACAGAGGTTTCCTGGCTCAAGCGAAACGAAATAGGAGCGCATATGAGATATGTGCGGGACCGAGAATAATGCGTGTATGTGATACCGTATTCTATTCTCGCGATAAATATATCGAATGGTTGTATGCGATATAACCTAGTTATCGATTCAAGCGTTGATTCGATAAGCCGATATATTAGATACCAGTCGGTTATGTGCGCATGACCGGATCATTGAATCAAGTGTTGATTTAATGATTTAATGTATAATTATATATTTGATATATTACTTTGCATTAACTAGTATCGGTTCACTTTAGACGGATTTTCTCACTCGGATGTGCGCATTGTATATGCGATATACTTTTGTGCACTTGCTTGTATCATGTTTGATGATACATGTCATGCTAGGGTTCAAGTGTAAAGATTAAACCTTGGTTAATGAAATAGTTTAGGGTTTCTTATTTGTTATTCATTTATCTATTTATTTATCCTTTTTATTTTTGATAAATGAATAAATGAAAATGAGAAAAGAATGGTGGCTTCTTTTGTTCTTTAGTTGAAGCTTCATGAAGCTTTGTTCAAGTCAACCATACTTATCTCATCCTTAACCCTAACCATTACCACTAACCATGATTCATTCTCTACACTTAACTCTAGTTAATATTATGATAAGAATTCATTTTCTTTTCATTTTCTATTATCTAATCATAATGTTTTTCTTCTTCTTCATGCTTCAAGTGAAGAAGCTTGAAGTCCATCAATGGTGATTGATGCATATGAGTGAGAAATCCAATTCTAAAGTCTACCCACTTCCTATTTCTTCATCCTCTACCTCTTGCCAAGTAGTAGAGTGTGTTTCCTTCACAAGTTTCATGACTTGTTGAAGGTGGAGCTTGATTCATCGATTGCTTCGACGTAGATCATCTTCGGCATGGACATCGACGACCTAGCTTGCCCATTCTCCGACGAAGCCGATCCTAGAGCCCGGATTTGACTTGGACAGCGGAGAGGACCTCGTTGCGGAGCTATGGAGGCGGAGCACCGGATCTACAAAGGTTGTATTTCCGTATTTTATATAGTTAACTGTTAACTAGTTCTTGTTCGCCTAGATATCTAGCAAACGATCCGTACTTTAGGGTTTGTAGGCACTATAATTTTTGAAATTGCCATGGTTGATGGCTTGGGAGACCTCACTAGAGTGCCTAGGAACCCTGCAGTGGTATCAGAGCCTGGCTAGAGCCTTAGGCGAAGCGTAGACGGAAATTGAAGTCCGAACGAACCCGGAACTCCAAAACAATATTGCTCTCTGTACATTTTTTAAAAACAGGGATTTTTCAACATTAAAAATGTTCAGAAAAATCAGCAGGTGAATATATGAAATACTGTGAAATTCGTACCACTGTTTCCTCCATCTTGCCGCGCTTCCGCGGCACGAGCTAGCCTCGTGCGGCGGTTGCGCGGCGGTACGGCCTGTATATTCAATATGTTTTACACAGTGTCTCATAATTATTAGTGCTGGTATTCCTGGATATTTTTAATATTTTTTCCAGAGTTGAATTTTTCTGAGTTGTTATGGGGATTCGGTGTTTCGATCGTGGTATCAAATTTTGTCTGTGTGGCTTTCCGGATAAATCTTAGAATATGTTAAAAAGTTCGACCGGATATAAATACCCAATTTTTCCCCTGTCGGGAAATTTCCAAGTGTTGGATTTTTCCGTAGTTTAACGACGTTCTAAGTAGTGCAAGTAACACGATGGTCCCTCTAGAAGACACAAACCTTAACTCGATTATGTGACCGTCTTGAACTGCCCTTTGAACCTTCGGGTTTGGGGTAGTACGGCGTGCCACATGTGAGGCGTTGGCTTGACCCTTCTACGGCTGGATCGTTGGTACTGAGGCACGAACGGAATGTTGTTACACTTGTTTCATGTTTTGATCTGTATCGGGAAAACTTGGGTGTTAGAATGTTCGATCGGAAAATTTAACATTTTCTGTTTATCTGGAATGGGATACAATAATTGAAATTCACAAGTAGTTATGTGATAACTAAATGAATGTTATAAACATAGCAGTTTAGTCTCACTTGATCGGTTGCCACGGAATTTTGATGTGATCAAAAGTCCGTCGCAATCACGTAGCGTACGCGGATACTCGCCGGGTAAACTTAATAGACAGCCTCACTCCATAGCCCCGACCAAGTGACTGTAGGAGAACCCCGTCGCCGAAAGCATCCGTTCGGGTGCTCGCGGTAGCGGTGTTCCGCCTTGGTGCACTTCGTCGACGGTATCGGGGGTGCAGCCGTCTACTGAAGTTTGCGACGAGCATTCGATCAGAATGTCGGGAATCTTGTTGAATTGCCCGACTTGATATTGAAAAGAGTTTTCGATAATGAGACTAAAATGCGGGGTTTATAATTGTTAGGCATGCGATGTCTAAGGAATTCATTTGGTCAGGCATGCGATGTCTGAGGTTGTTGCGGATTCCAACTGTTGTAGTTTTACACTTTCTTTTCTGTGACCGTAAGTGTAATATGTGATATCGCCGGTTTCGTTGCTATATGTCAACGACAATTGGGATGCGCATGTTTACTTACGTTGATGACATGTGATGTTATGTGTTGCTGGATATGTTATATTGGATCGTCGTGTTTGAATAGCCGGGGGTTTTTATGTGAGATGAGTGTTTTTCATTTTCATTCATGTAAAAACTTGTATGTAATATTCTTTTATTGGGGCGCTTCCAGGTTGCGGGAGTTGTCACCTGTTGTATATTATTTACTTTTCCGCACTAGGATAGACCCAAGGAGGAGGGCACAAGTAACCGGGTTCTGGAGTCCAGTGGGAGACCAACTCGAGGAGTCGAGTCCGGGTCTCCTAACTCCAGAATTGGTAGGGTTGCTTGCCGCTCTCGTAGGGGTCTTGGGGTGTGGGTTCGGCTATTCATCACGACCGTGGAATCCGTGTTTTATACTGGCTCGTATTGAAAACACGGACGTCCTAGTATATCCAATATTTCATATGTTTCTTCTGCTGCGATATCTGTGATGAGATCATGTGATGTTTCTGTGATGGATATAGTATATAGTATATATGATATATTATATAGACGTTACTTATGTTTTTCACCCGCGCTAGCCCTGCCCTGCTCTGTCGTTAGTTACCTAACCTAACGGTGCACGAGGGGACATCGAGGCGAATGCGGATGGCATAAGTGTACGTCATATCTATCTGTGATGTTTTAGGTACTTAAATGATGGGACTTCATTAATGTGATTAATGAAATAAAAGAAACCTAAGATGTTGTAGAATCGAATTTCAAAATAAAACAGGTAGCTACAGTTCTTGCTTTGCACAGCGGTATATGAGATATATCCTGCACCTTATTCGACGAGGAAAGGACCGAGATCCCTTCACCGGGAGTGACTCCTTTAGCAATAACTGGCAGATGCTACAACCCTCGGTTTGTCTTTTGATTGCTTTTAAGTGTTTTTGCTTTGCACAGTGATATATATGATATATCCCGCACCTCATTCGACGAGGAAAGGACCGACGATCCCTTCACCGGGAGTGACTCCTTTAGCAAAACTAGAAAAGCCTCAAAACACTCCATTTCAAAATTCATTTGATTCTACAACGATATCAAGTTCATTACGCAATAGGTTTTCAGAAAAACCTGTCGTAGCCCTCCGTCATTTTAGGAAGTAGAGTACTTAGTATTCGTGCTACGTTTGTCGACCTTAGCCGAGGCGTAGTGTACGGTAGCTAAGTGATGTCTTCCTACACAGCATATGATGCGATTGAGTTAGGGTAGTCGTGCGACTTTGTTGACCTTAGCCAAGGGTCGTGCGGGTGGGTTTAATTCAATCGGGAAATGACGGGTTGAACTTGGCTAGCACTTATGATTTGTTGACCTTAGCCAAGGTCATAAGCTGCTAGGGGCAAAATATTATCGGGAATTTCAAGTGTTGAAATTTGCAATGAGATTGCATACCTTCTATGAGATAGTTGGATCCCGATACCCGCTGCGAGTAAGTGTTACTCCTGGGAGAGTTTTATACATTGCAATTAGCCGATCAAGTAGGTGTCTAGAAAGGTGTTAACGAGGTTACGCCTCTGGGAAAACGAGGTTTACATTAATTAGGTTCGTGCGAAAGCACGGGGGACCTCCCTCAAAGTACCGACACTGGCCTGGCTGAAAGATTGGCGAACTTGTAGTGTGTAATTAATCCCGGCTAGTCTTTCCTTTTAGGGTTTGAAGGAAGATTTGATAAAAAGCAGTGGGAGCCATCCTGATTAGATAAAATAATAACCAATCTATTCTTGATAGAGCGCACGCTGAGTGTTTTCTTCTCTCTCTCTCCTGGTAGCGACCATATCACGCCTTAATCAAGATAATAATACGGATTATTGACCGAACCCGCTTGTTATACTGAGCTGGGGAACGTTGATCCCGCTCCACCTTATAATTGTTATAAGACAGAGCAGGAAATTGGGGAATACCAGATTTCCCGTGCCGCCCAAACGAAGAGAATGCATGCTGATGCATCATCTTCGGGTGTGTTCATTATACAGAACTGTTTCTCAGTATCCTTTACGTCCTGGGTATGTGATACCAGATCAGGATCCCAGATATGTAATCTGTTACATAGGGCTACAGATAGGTAGAGAACTGAGAACGGGTGATAAGTTTCATGAGGCAGAAAACGGGGCAAGAGTTGCAGCCAAGTCTGTCGGTCACTGTCACCCTGTATTACCAATACATTGATTCTGAACGAATGTTGTTAGATACCGAACCTGATATACCAAATCATATCACTCTCTTTGTTAGTAAAGAAAGGATATAATTTTGTATTGTTGGATAATGTTTTGAACATTTCCTATATCAAAAGTTGATCGGTTCAGGCACGTTATCTAAAAGCATTAATGTTCTAAATCAAACTACAGTTCTTAGTATACGGAACACACACAAGAGGAAGAGTTCAGAAATGAACGAATTCTTCTTGAGGCATTGTAGACTAGGTCAGATCAATGCGACCCGACTGGCTAGAGTTACATAAAGATGCATATTTAAATTAGTTTGAATTTACATCTTGTGAAACTCGCCAGTCATGTCGCAAAGATGAGATGACCATAGCTCCGTTTAATGGAAACAGAGAAAGAGTTAGTGAACTCTTGGGATGATACATGTTGATGTATGTAAGGTCCCCTGTCTACAAATACCAAGACTGGTTCTTTATACTTCATTATATTCTCTGATAATCTCTCAAGATTCAGACATATGTTCCTGTTGAAACACAAGTCCGAACCTTTTGAGATATTCACGGAATATAAGTAAGAAGTAGAGAACCAAAATACGGGTATAAGTATTATGTCCTTTGATGTGATCAAGGAGGAGAATACTTGAGAACGGAAATCCTGGACTATTCTAAAGGAGAATGAGATTCTCTCTCAGCATTACTCCTCCGTGTACACCATAGCACGATGGTATATCGGGGCGGAGCAATCACACCCTATATGATAAGGTGTGCTCTATGATGAGTACTATTGAGTTACCTATTTCCTTTTGGGAGTTATGCACTTATGAAGTTGCATACCTATTGAATAGGGTTCGAATCAAATCAGTTGCCTACCACTTCATATATGATATGGTATGGGAAGAGCCCATGTCTTAAGTCAGTTAAGATTTGGGGTTGTCCGGCCTATGTCTGAAAGCAAAATCCGGACATGCTCGAGGCAAGGTCTGTAATGTAGAACTGGAAGAGTTCCAGCTATACAAACTGCAGCTGATGATTTGAAAGAACCAAAGGATTCAGTAGATTCCAACGAACCTCAGCCTCTCCGCCGATCTAGTAGGGTTCCTTACCCACCTGAGAGATACTTCGGTTTCTCTGTGACAGTGGGAGCGAGGATTGCATCATGAGATGATGACCCAACTAGCTTCGAGCTGGCCATCAGGAGTAAGACTCTGTAAGAATGGCTGGATGTTTAGCGATCTGAGATGGAATCCATGTACACCAACAAAGTATGGACTTTGGTTGCTATATCTGAAGGGTTAAATCCCCATCAGAAGCAAGTATATCTTGAGAAGATTACTTGGTGTAGATGGAAAAGTTGAGACTTTCAAAGCTAGACTTGTTAAAAGTGTGCATCATTGACCAGGTATGGATAATGATGAAACCTTTTTCAAGTACCTATGCTTAAGTCCATCCAGATCCTACTTGCCACGGCTACATACCATAACTACGATATCTGGCGTTTGGGTGCCATGACTGCTTTTCTAAATGATGATTTAGAAGAGTGCGTCTGTAAGTACACAGCCAGAGGGCTTCGTAGACAGTGGGAGCAGCGGAAATGTGTGCAAGATGCTTTATAGGATAAAGCAGGCATCGCGGAGTTGGAACGTCTGTTTTGATGAAGCAGTCAAAGAGTTTGACATCATCAAAATGGTAGATGAACCTTGTATATACAAAAAGGTAGTAGGGAGTATGGTGACGATCCTCGTAGAGTACTTGGATGACATACTCTTGATAAGAAAGAAGTTTCCTATGCTACGCTCGATCAATCTCCGCTTATCACTATGATTCTCCACATAGGATAAAAGTGATACCTACTAAATCCTGGATTTTGGATCTATGAGATAGATCTAAATGGATGTTAGGATACTCACTAATTGTAGTGAGACGGTATCAACCGATCCTGAGGAGAATCACTGGAATGGTTCCAGGGTGATAAAGACGACTGAGTGTCAGTCACAGGCATTGTCTTTACCCTCAGTAAAGGGACGGTATGTTGGAAGAGTTCCAAGCTAGATACCGTGACATACTAGACGATAAAGGCACGATACATCGCTACTTAAGATGCTACCAAAGAAGCTGTTTGGGTGTATATGTAAGTGCACGGCGGCGCCCCGGCCGTCAATCCGACGCCGGAATGCGGAAACGGTGATAAACATAAATTTTGCGGACTTTGCAAACCGGCACCACCGCGCACTAAACTCCGGATCGAACCATTAACTAGTCTACGCTACAATAAGAAAGGGAAGAGATGTATACCGACGATCCAAGTCCTCCGGTCTTCATCTCCACTCCGATCTCCTCGCGGGATCTCCGTCCATCTCCTCCTCGTCGGAAAGGGCACCACGAAGCCGGGTACTTTTACGGGCTCCCGCCTCTATACCGAGGCAACTCGGGCATGAAGCCGGCAACTCGACATGCCCAAGGTTTGCTGTAGAATGTGTAGTGTAGAATCATAGTCTCTTTTGGGGTGGTGAAGTTGCCATGGAGGGAGAAGGAAATCATGAACTTTGGAGAGGGTTTTGGTGGCATGATAAAAATGAGATGATTGATAAATTTCCAACACCAAAACAAATGAACCATCCTCACCTCATCAAAGAGGCCGGCCAAAACCTATATGGAAATGGTGGAGGGAACAAATACAAAACCTTAAGGGAGGTGAGGGTAGGAGAAGTCAAGTGGTGACCACACCAAGAGACAAGAAAGCATACACCATGCTTCAACTCACATCAAACCCATGCCCACTCAAATCACAAGTCAAAGCAAGTCATGGTGCAAAGAAAAGAAAGCTATCATAATCAATATATATGCAATAAAACCCTCCACAAAGTGTTATTTGCGAACTTGCAAATAACCCCCTCCATCGGAAAAGTCCGGCCGGGAAAGAACAAAGGAAAACCGGCCGGAACGGAAAGCAAACTGGCAACTCCAGAAAACTGGTCCCGTAATAAATTACAGGAAAACCCCGATACTGTGCATACACACCCGCATATGTATTCCGTCCGGATACAAATGCAATAAGACAAAATCTACACTGTACTAAACTAGGACCGGCTTAAACCAAAGCCGGCTAGTAAAAAACCGTTCGATCCTGATCCGTGCAATACCGCACGTATCTGATCGAACCCTGCCATATAACTATACGGCCACTAGTACAAAACTGTCCGATCCTGATCCGTGCAATACCGCACGTATCTGATCGGACCCTGCCATATCTCCATACGGCCTCTACAGCGTTTCGCCCGAAACTTGAGTAACTGAAAGTGTGGTGGACTCTAAAGACTCGTCAATACTATGGCTGTGGATTTAACCACTAGCACGTCAGAGGTATAAGCCAATACGTAACGGGCCACCAGCTATTGACCAAAAGGGACGTCGATGAGCGAACTCATCCTGACACCCTACTGAGTCTGTCAGTGACAATATCCGTGCAGTCCGGTCCGTTCGTCTATGAGTATCGCATGGCGGGCCTAGGGGGTTGGTAAAAGTCAGACCCCCAAAAGCGGTACAAGTCGTGTCGGAGTGTAGCCCAGAACACCCTGAGATACTACTGGAATACCTACCAGTAAATCTCCTTGCCTTGGCCAAGGACTTTGTGTAATGGCTCTCCTAGACACAGCACGACCTCACCCCCAATACCGGGAGAGACGAACCCCTGAAGATACGCTCACTGCCTCCATGTGGCTCGGGACTGTACCCAACTAAAACCTGTTTGCACGACTCCTTTGAGCCGTGGTAGGGTAGTAATCAAAGTACAGTGGGAACTCATACGAGACAAATGACGATCCCCAGGTCGATGAACTAACCTGCACACATGTCACCAGGGAACTGCCATCTGACGTCTGGTATATGACCAACTAGCATGTTCCCGGCGAGTCCTGTCCGGTGTACTCATAACCCAATGAGCACCTGTATACATCTTAGGTGATCCAACTGACACCAGTGGCTTGTGAGACCGGCCACCGCCCCTCGTCGGGGTCTCGACTGTATACACTAGTCTACTAATGGAGTATCGATGCCCGGTCTCGAAACTCCCACGACTAGGGACCTTTTAAGGATATGCTTGTAGACCCCCAGCTCCCACTTATATGATCGCCCTCATACTGCTGGTGGTCAAGCAAGAATCCTAGGGGCTCTATCAACGTGTAATAGCGACGTGTCATGTCACCTAAAGCAGTACACGATGATAAAGGTAAACCAGATAGCATACTATCATCTCGAGTAAGACTGTCCTACCGGGATAGGTCCTCCCTCAATCATTACAATCACGTACCTGTGACCTAATAATTGACTCTGAGGGCACTATCTCCAACAATCTCCCACTTGCACTCAAGGCTAATTATTGCGATGTCGCATACTCACAGCCCGTGTGATACCGAACATCCAACTCCTCTACTAGTCAGTCTCACAAAGCTCGTTTGCGGAACTATTGCGTTCGAGGAATAGCCTCAGTGAGTGGATCCGCTTAGTTGTTTCTTTCTATGTCTCTCTATATCACAAGTTCGCGGAGAAAACCATCTCCCGAAATGAGCAAAATCAGTCTTAGAATATGTCTGGATGTCTGATGGGACCTAGCTCATAAATGAACTCCAAATCCAAACTTCTTAGACTGTATTGACAACTGAACTTAATCAGTGTCCTGCGCCATGCCTCCCTCAGTATTGCCTTGGATCACCTGTCCAAAATACTGCCCCTCATCAGAAGGAAAACTATAACTCTGACAACCTCCTTGTCGTCCATGTCACCTTGGAAGCCTGGAATGATAACTGTTTCCTGAATGAGGCTGTCGTTATCATATCCCTAGAACATTCACTTATGTTCTAAAACTGCTTCCGACTGTTTCTCCAGGATTGGATTAATGTCAACTTATTGCATCTAGTGCAAGAACAACATCTGGTGTGGTACTTGACATCTCATGATTGACTCAATTGCCTAAGCAAGTGATCTGCCAATCATGCACGTCCCTCTCCCCTTTAGTAAGACACCTTTGGAGAGGGTGACTCCATTACCTGCAGGTACACTACCGTGCCAGGAGTCGTCCATCCTAAATACTCTTAGAATGCTGTCAAGTACCCTGATTGGGAAACCACCCAAATCTAGATCTAAAACCATAGATCTAGTAACCAGTATGTCTGATATAATACCCAATTCCTATGTGGAGAAACAACTGTGTGACGACCAAAGTATAACCGATCGTAGTATAGGAGTTTCCTTTCCTACTTTGTGTATGTCATCCAAATACCATGACATTACACCCTACTACCTTCTCAACAGATCCATCCCCTATTCTGATGAAGTCAAACCTATGACTGTCACGTCAGAAATAGATGATCTATGTCCGCTACATCTGCTTTAGTCTATAAATAGACATAAGCTGCCTGTCCACCAATGCTTCCGCTGCTCCCACTGACTACGACAACCCTCTGGCAGAGTCCTATAGACGTACACTTCTAAAACTAGTTTAGAACGACGCTATACTCATCCTCCCGCCGGGTCTCGTAACCTGGAACAACAGCAATGGCAATTTTGGGTAAACAAGAACTTCCCTGTCACCGTCCTTGAGGCTACCGTAGTACCTCTCTGGTGCCTGAAGTTACCCACCTTATCTGCGGAGTGGCCAATGGAATGTCAATCCAGATTGAATCTTTAGGTTCCTTATCAAATCTTCAGTAATCGTTTGTGGTTCTGGAATCACTTCCAGTCCTACCATACTCCCACCCCTGTTTTTCTGAAAAAATCCATTTTTGATAAAACTGTGGCGAGTCTAGAACAATATTGCTATTGTTCATCCAAATGGTAGAAAGTCAACCCGCGTCATAGCCTGGGTCAACCCACAAACAGCCATTACAGAAACGTGCATTGAGTTGTCCAGTGTCTGGTTTTAAGCATAAACCGGACAACTCCCCGTACCTTAACAATGTTAAGATATGAACTGTTCTATATCCAATATAGAAACAGAGGCACTGATTTAATTGAACCAGATCCAAATCATGCAACTGTCTCCAGTGCATGTCAACTAAATGGAAGGAGGCCGATCAACGTTACTCAACTTAGGAAGCATTTCCAATTATGAGTAACCTGAAAGAGAAGCAAGTTCTCTTAATCATTACTATCAACTGAACACCATACACAAGTATCTACATCTTCGATCACTTTGAAGAATCCCGATACTTGTGACACCTGGTTCTCCACTCTATTCAAATACCAATAACTTCTCCAAATTCGGACCCTGTGTTTCCACGAAACACTTGTCTAAAAACTAGAGAAGTCATAAGTAAACTAAATGTAGTACGAGGACCAACCCCTCTGTCCTGATGGACCCTGGACAACATACAATCCTTTGTATAAGTCCCTTGAGTCTGATAACTCATTCACTGTGTGTTGTAGGTTGAAAACTGTACTTATGGTTAAGAAGAATTACACCGCTGTTTAATGCTCCTTACCTAACCATCCACTGATATAGGTAAATGTCGTAGACATAATTTCAGAAAGGTATATCTCACTCTATGAAAATAGACGTACAGATATATCAATTTGAAATTGGTGCATAACAGCGGATATTCAAAACCAAATATTTGCCGACCGGCAAACAGCCCAGGTGATTTCCTCAAATATCACTGATTACAACGAATCCCGATATAATGAGGATAATCACCCAATTCCCAATAACTTACTCCCACTCATCATCTGTAAAACCATACAGATGTGAGAATCGTACCTGGTAAATACATACCCTGGAGTAAGTATCTAATCGGGAAATCAGTTTTCCTTTAACATTACACAGTGAAACTGAAACATTGAAATGTTCCGATGGGGTATTCTGGTATTCCTAGTAATGCCTCTTCCAGATTCACGACTGTAACCGTATAGTTCTTTGCCACCTCTCTAAATCCCTTCATATGTCTTTAGTCTTTACCTTCTGCACACCCTTTTAGGCCAAATGGTTTTCTTCCTTCCCTACCGTTCGGCACCAGCCTATGGTTTGGAAGAAGACTATCCAATAAGCATAATGGGTGTACTGTCCCAATCCTAGGAACACTCGCAATGAGAGAGGGTGAAGATAAAAGACAACCGAATAAACCTTATTCCTATTTCTCCTGAACCAGAATCCATCCCCGAACTGGAACCAGTTCCATTCGAGTTCGTATATAACCATACGATGGAGTATCCAATAAAATGGGATCTTCGTAGTGATACGGAGTGTCCTGGAGAAATACAAAGGTGATTTAGGATTGGCGAAGAAATACTTGGTTCGGTCGTGAATAGCAGTCGCATTTTACTTTGCCCTCTTACTAATCCCTTGTTTTGTCTGAACTTAATACCTTCTGTACACCGTTTAGGCTAACTGGTTTTCTTCATTCCCTACCGGTCGGCACCAGCCTATGGTTTGGAAGAAGACTATCCAATTTGCGTAATAGGTGTACTACTCCTAAACCAAGGAGTACTCGCAACCTGAGAGAAGGTGAAAAAGAAAAGACAACTGAATAATCCTATCCGTTTTCTCCAGAACCGGAAACCATCCTCGAATCCCTTCGAGTTCGTATCTAACCATACGATGGTTTTGTCCAATGGAAGTGGACGTTCGCAGTAATACGGGGTGTCCTGGAGAAAAGGGTAAAAGTAGGAGTGGCAATGAGGTCTGCAACTCTGACAATCCAAAAGCCTGTGTTAAAGAAGGTTCGGTCAACTTGGTCACTGAGTCAAAGTCTTAGGGTCGGGTCAAATGGTCGCTGCCAGAGAGAGAGAGAAAAGAAACACTCAGCGTGCACTCTAACCTAGATCAGAATGGTTACCAATTTATCTAATCTGGAATCCTCCCACTGTACCTCAAATTCTCCTCCAAACCAGAAAGAAGAATTAGTCGGGGTCACCCGAGGAGTAAACTAACTCATCAGTGGGAATCGGGATCCAACTATCATCGCATGATAACGTGACGGAATCCGCTCACGGTATCACACTCCAGAAGGTATGCGCATATCTGGCAAGTTTCAGTTCTTTTGAAACTCCCGATGTGATTTCTGCCCCATGCTCTTATGACCTTGACTTTGGCCAACATATCATAAGTCACATGTCAAGTTCTACCCGTCATTCTCCAGGTTAATTTGAATCCACCCGTACATACCCTTGACTTTGGCCAAAATGGCAGCACGACTGTCCCAAACCAACGCATCTATCTATGCTGCATATGAATACCCCAATAGCTACCAATCACTGTGCCTTGACTTTGGCCAACATACACAGCTTGAATACTATTGACCACCCATATGAAATGACGGAGGGCTACGAATGGTTTCTGGCGAAAACCTTTAACGTAAAGAACTTGATATCGTTGAAGGAACGGATAGCTTTTTAGAAAATATAGTGACGAAAACCTTTACTAAAGAGGTCACTCCCGGTGAAGGGATCTCGGCTCTTTCCCCGTAGAATGAGGTGCAGGATATTCCAAATGAATACCACGGTGCAAAGCAAAAGTAATCGGCTATAGTGAAGTTAATGCCCTGACGCAAACTTCTGTCCAAGGGGTCACTCCCGGTGAAGGGATCTCGGCCCTTGCCTCGTCGACTGAGGAGCAGGATATTCCAAATGAATACCACGATGCAAAACAAAAGTGAACGTCCTTGCAATAACAGCTTTTTGAAAAAGTGTTCCAACAACATCAGATTAGGTTTGTTTTTAAACTTGCATTGATCCGAATCAATGCAGTCCCATCAATTGATCACACCACAAAGAACGAAAATATACTGATGTACGTATATGCCATCCGCATTCGCCACTGGGTCCCGTCATTACCCGTTAGGTTAGCTTACTAACGACAGAGCGGGGACTGGACTAGCGCGGATGCAAAACATATACAACATCTACTAATATATATACCAATATATTATATTTCGCTCAAGGCGTGAATAAAATGCAACATCACAGAAAAGTACAGCATCACAGAAACAATACAGATATCTGGGATCCCCGGGTTTCACAGAGCCGCTGAAACCCGACGTTCCCCTGGTCGTGTGGATAGCCTGTGCAATGAAATCCTAGACCCCTACGGGCGCGGCAAGTCACCCGCCAAAACCTGAAGCGAGGCAGCCCCCTTCAGCGCCGTGAATGGACCACCCAGCACTTCATGGAATCCGGTAACTTGGGCACCCCTCCTGGGTCAACCTGTACCCCCTACGAGTGCGGCGAATAGCCCGCCAATCCTAGAGTGAAGCCCCCTCCGTCTCAATGCCATGAGATGCGGGCTTGTTGCCCTCCAGAACCCGGCTATCCGTGCACCCCTCCGCGGGGCAATCCTAGTACAGAAAGTAAAATATACATACAACGGGTACATCGACCGCAACCAGGTCGTGCCCCAAAAGAATAATACAAACGGGCAGTGACGGCAGTCCACATGTCGGACGCTCGCCCCGCAATATCAAATGTACATAATACAACAAAACTGTACTAGCATTGCATCCAGGCTATCCCCCACGACCGATCCGCAACATCACAGCAAATACATAGAACATCAACGTGAAAATCACGTTCGCAAATCCGTCTAACCGGGCTATAGCAGTTAGACCGGATTTACCGATCGAGTGACATTCACGGTCGCAGATATAATGTAAATACTGTGAAAAATGTGTTTAAAATTTTCCGATTGATCAAACATTAACAAGTGGGCCCCAAAACAAAACTGTAGCAACCACAGAAAACCTGGGCCCAATTTTAATATTCCAAAAACCACATTTTACAGTCAGGAACATACTGAAAAATTTTGAGGGGGTGAACAGTTTAATCCGCGGCGGAAGAGCAGCCAAATCAGGGATTTGGCCGCCCTTCCGCGACGGTATGGGGAGATCGAGGTACCAAATTTTTACAGTATGCTTATTTTTCCCTGCACATCATTCTGAGACAACCTGAAAAATTTTTGGACTCAAAAAAAATTCGACAGAAACTGATGTGGGAAAAATACGGGTTTTTGGACTTTTTGATCGATCGGAAATGCAAACACATTACACAAAGCTAGACTAAGTTAATGGGGAGTCTCTGATACCACTGTAAGTGCACGGCGGCGCCCCGGCCGTCAATCCGACGCCGGAATGCGGAAACGGTGATAAACATAAATTTTGCGGACTTTGCAAACCGGCACCACCGCGCACTAAACTCCGGATCGAACCATTAACTAGTCTACGCTACACTAAGAAAGGGAAGAGATGTATACCGACGATCCAAGTCCTCCGGTCTTCATCTCCACTCCGATCTCCTCGCGGGATCTCCGTCCATCTCCTCCTCGTCGGAAAGGGCACCACGAAGCCGGGTACTTTTACGGGCTCCCGCCTCTATACCGAGGCAACTCGGGCATGAAGCCGGCAACTCGACATGCCCAAGGTTTGCTGTAGAATGTGTAGTGTAGAATCATAGTCTCTTTTGGGGTGGTGAAGTTGCCATGGAGGGAGAAGGAAATCATGAACTTTGGAGAGGGTTTTGGTGGCATGATAAAAATGAGATGATTGATAAATTTCCAACACCAAAACAAATGAACCATCCTCACCTCATCAAAGAGGCCGGCCAAAACCTATATGGAAATGGTGGAGGGAACAAATACAAAACCTTAAGGGAGGTGAGGGTAGGAGAAGTCAAGTGGTGACCACACCAAGAGACAAGAAAGCATACACCATGCTTCAACTCACATCAAACCCATGCCCACTCAAATCACAAGTCAAAGCAAGTCATGGTGCAAAGAAAAGAAAGCTATCATAATCAATATATATGCAATAAAACCCTCCACAAAGTGTTATTTGCGAACTTGCAAATAACCCCCTCCATCGGAAAAGTCCGGCCGGGAAAGAACAAAGGAAATCGGCCGGAACGGAAAGCAAACTGGCAACTCCAGAAAACTGGTCCCGTAATAAATTACAGGAAAACCCCGATACTGTGCATACACACCCGCATCTGTATTCCGTCCGGATACAAATGCAATAAGACAAAATCTACACTGTACTAAACTAGGACCGGCTTAAACCAAAGCCGGCTAGTAAAAAACCGTTCGATCCTGATCCGTGCAATACCGCACGTATCTGATCGAACCCTGCCATATAACTATACGGCCACTAGTACAAAACTGTCCGATCCTGATCCGTGCAATACCGCACGTATCTGATCGGACCCTGCCATATCTCCATACGGCCTCTACAGCGTTTCGCCCGAAACTTGAGTAACTGAAAGTGTGGTGGACTCTAAAGACTCGTCAATACTATGGCTGTGGATTTAACCACTAGCACGTCAGAAGTATAAGCCAATACGTAACGGGCCACCAGCTATTGACCAAAAGGGACGTCGATGAGCGAACTCATCCTGACACCCTACTGAGCCTGTCAGTGACAATATCCGTGCAGTCCGGTCCGTTCGTCTATGAGTATCGCATGGCGGGCCTAGGGGGTTGGTAAAAGTCAGACCCCCAAAAGCGGTACAAGTCGTGTCGGAGTGTAGCCCAGAACACCCTGAGATACTACTGGAATACCTACCAGTAAATCTCCTTGCCTTGGCCAAGGACTTTGTGTAATGGCTCTCCTAGACATAGCACGACCTCACCCCCAATACCGGGAGAGACGAACCCCTGAAGATACGCTCACTGCCTCCATGTGGCTCGGGACTGTACCCAACTAAAACCTGTTTGCACGACTCCTTTGAGCCGTGGTAGGGTAGTAATCAAAGTACAGTGGGAACTCACACGAGACAAATGACGATCCCCAGGTCGATGAACTAACCTGCACACATGTCACCAGGGAACTGCCATCTGACGTCTGGTATATGACCAACTAGCATGTTCCCGGCGAGTCCTGTCCGGTGTACTCATAACCCAATGAGCACCTGTATACATCTTAGGTGATCCAACTGACACCAGTGGCTTGTAAGACCGGCCACCGCCCCTCGTCGGGGTCTCGACTGTATACACTAGTCTACTAATGGAGTATCGATGCCCGGTCTCGAAACTCCCACGACTAGGGACCTTTTAAGGATATGCTTGTAGACCCCCAGCTCCCACTTATATGATCGCCCTCATACTGCTGGTGGTCAAGCAAGAATCCTAGGGGCTCTATCAACGTGTAATAGCGACGTGTCATGTCACCTAAAGCAGTACACGATGATAAAGGTAAACCAGATAGCATACTATCATCTCGAGTAAGACTGTCCTACCGGGATAGGTCCTCCCTCAATCATTACAATCACGTACCTGTGACCTAATAATTGACTCTGAGGGCACTATCTCCAACAGTATATTGGTTCATGAGATGAACTATGTTCCTCCAATTGTGTGACAATGGAGTTGTGGCTTATGCCAAGGAACGCCGGTCCCATCAGTGATCCAGACTTATTCTAAGGCAGTATCACCTGATCATGGAGATGGTTGATCTCCAGGGTGATCGAGGTTAGGAGAGTAGACTCAGAGGACAACACAGTGGATCCACTCACAAAGGCCTGTTCCCAGAGAGAGACACTTTCATGGGATGGTTGAGTATGAGATACTGCAACCACTGCTACAGATGGCCCTAGTGCAAGTGGGAGATTGTTAGTTATATGTATGCCCTAGAGGCCATTACTGTACATAGGATGTATATTGTAGTGGATGCTGGGACATATATAGGGAGGACTTTCTTGCTCGACATGATAGTATGCTATCTGGTTACTCTTTACCTTAACGTGTATGCTGATTGTCTCTCTGTTACATGTTGGTAAAGCCCTTAGGATCTGTACTTGACTACCTGGACTGTGATGCGGATCATACTAGTGGGGACATGGTAGTCTATAAGTACATCCTTCAAAGTCCTTAGTCGAGGGTGTATCGAGACGGGGCATCGATACACCAGAGTAGACTAGCGTATACCTTCTCGACCCATACAGATGGGCGATGGATGATCCCATATCCATTGGTGTTTGACATCGGAGATGATATACGGGTGCTCAGTAGAGACTGGGTACACTGGACGGACTCGCCGAGAACTCCCAGATGGTATTATACCTCACGTCAGATGGCAGTTCTCTGGTGACACTGGTACAGAGTAGTCTGTTGACCCAAGATCGTCATAGAGTCTTGTGTGGTTCCCACTGTGCTTTGATTTCCATCTTACCACGTCCAAGAGGGCGTGCAAAACGGTGGTTTTTGGGTACAGTCCCGAGTCACATGGAGGCAATGAGCGATAGGAGGGGATTCGTCTCTCCCGGTATATAGGGGTTGATGTTGCGCTGTGTTCGATTGGCTATAACAGGAAATCCCTGGCCAGGGTTGCTGAGATTTACTGGTAAGTGTTACCAGTAGTTTCTCGAACAGTTATAGACCTCATATCGACACGACTTATTGAGCTATTGGGGTCTGACGTTTACCACCCCTAGGCGAGATATGCGACATATCAGACGATCAGACCGGACTGTACGGTAGTGTTACTGGTCGGATTCACTGGAGTGTGAGCGGGCTTGCTCGTCGATCTTCAGATCGCTCAATACCCGGGTGGCCGTTACGTTTAGCAGACCGCTTGCGGCTTGTGGATGTTTGATATGATCATCATCCGCTGCCGGCGTATTGACGAGTCTTTAGAGTCCTACACAGAGGTTTCCTGGCTCAAGCGAAACGAAATAGGAGCGCATATGAGATATGTGCGGGACCGAGAATAATGCGTGTATGTGATACCGTATTCTATTCTCGCGATAAATATATCGAATGGTTGTATGCGATATAACCTAGTTATCGATTCAAGCGTTGATTCGATAAGCCGATATATTAGATACCAGTCGGTTATGTGCGCATGACCGGATCATTGAATCAAGTGTTGATTTAATGATTTAATGTATAATTATATATTTGATATATTACTTTGCATTAACTAGTATCGGTTCACTTTAGACGGATTTTCTCACTCGGATGTGCGCATTGTATATGCGATATACTTTTGTGCACTTGCTTGTATCATGTTTGATGATACATGTCATGCTAGGGTTCAAGTGTAAAGATTAAACCTTGGTTAATGAAATAGTTTAGGGTTTCTTATTTGTTATTCATTTATCTATTTATTTATCCTTTTTATTTTTGATAAATGAATAAATGAAAATGAGAAAAGAATGGTGGCTTCTTTTGTTCTTTAGTTGAAGCTTCATGAAGCTTTGTTCAAGTCAACCATACTTATCTCATCCTTAACCCTAACCATTCCCACTAACCATGATTCATTCTCTACACTTAACTCTAGTTAATATTATGATAAGAATTCATTTTCTTTTCATTTTCTATTATCTAATCATAATGTTTTTCTTCTTCTTCTTCATGCTTCAAGTGAAGAAGCTTGAAGTCCATCAATGGTGATTGATGCATATGAGTGAGAAATCCAATTCTAAAGTCTACCCACTTCCTATTTCTTCATCCTCTACCTCTTGCCAAGTAGTAGAGTGTGTTTCCTTCACAAGTTTCATGACTTGTTGAAGGTGGAGCTTGATTCATCGATTGCTTCGACGTAGATCATCTTCGGCATGGACATCGACGACCTAGCTAGCCCATTCTCCGACGAAGCCGATCCTAGAGCCCGGATTTGACTTGGACAGCGGAGAGGACCTCGTTGCGGAGCTATGGAGGCGGAGCACCGGATCTACAAAGGTTGTATTTCCGTATTTTATATAGTTAACTGTTAACTAGTTCTTGTTCGCCTAGATATCTAGCAAACGATCCGTACTTTAGGGTTTGTAGGCACTATAATTTTTGAAATTGCCATGGTTGATGGCTTGGGAGACCTCACTAGAGTGCCTAGGAACCCTGCAGTTATCACTCCAGGCTTCCAAGGTGACATGGACGACAAGGAGGTTGTCAGAGTTATAGTTTTCCCTCCGACGAGAGGCAGTATTTTGGACAGGTGGTCCAAGGCAATACTGAGGGTGGCATAGCGCAGGATACTGATTAAGTTCAGTTGACGATACAGTCTAAGAAGTTTGGATTTGGAGTTCATTTATGAGCTAGGTCCCATCAGACATCCAGACATTCTAAGACAGGTATTGCTCATTTCGGGAGATGGTTTTCTCCGCGAACTTGAGATATAGAGAGACATAGAAAGAAACATCACAGCGGATCCACTCACTGAGGCTATTCCTCGAACGTAATAGTTTCGCAAACGAGCTTTGTGAGACTGACCAGTAGAGGAGTTGGGTGTTCGGTATCACACGGGCTGTGAGTATGCGACATCGCAATAATTAGCCTTGAGTGCAAGTGGGAGATTGTTGGAGATAGTGCCCTCAGAGTCAATTATTGGATCACAGGCACGTGATTGCGATGATTGAGGGACGACCTATCCCGGTAGGACAGTCTTACTCGAGATGATAGTATGCTATCTGGTTTATCTTTATCATCGTGTACTGCTTTAGGTGACCTGACATGTCGCTATTACACGTTGATAGAGCCCCTAGGATTCTTGCTTGACTACCAGCAGTATGATGGCGATCATATACGTGGGAGCTGGTATCTATAAGCACATCCTTAAAAGGTCCCTAGTCATAGGAGTTTCGAGACAGGGTATCAATACTCCATTAGTAGACTAGTGTATACAGTCGAGACCCCGACGAGGGGCGGTGGCCGGTCTCACAAGCCACCGGTGTCAGTTGGTTCACCTAAGATGTATACAGGTGCTCATTGGGTTATGAGTACACCGGACAGGACTCGCCGGGAACCTGCTAGTTGGGCTTATACCTGACGTCAGATAGCAGCTCCCTGGTGACATGTGTACAGGTTAGTTCATCGACCTGAGGATCGTCATTTGTCTCGTGTGAGTTCCCACTGTGCTTTGATTACTACCCTACCACGGCTCAAAGGAGTCGTGCAAACAGGTTTTAGTTGGGTACAGTCCCGAGCCACATGGAGGCAGTGAGCGGATCTTCAGGGGTTCGTCTCTCCCGGTATTGGGGGTGAGGTCGCGCTGTGTCTAGGAGAGCCATTACGCAAAGCCCTCGGCTGAGGCAGGAGATTTACTGGTAGGTATTCCAGTAGTATCTCAGGGCGTTCTGGGCTACACTCCGACACGACTTGTACCGCTTTTGGGGGTCTGACTTTTACCAACCCCCTAGGCCCGACATACGATGCTCATAGACGAACGGACCGAACTGTACGGATATTGTCACTGACAGGCTCAGTAGGGTGTCAGGATGAGTTCGCTCATCGACGTCCCTTTTGGTCAATAGCTGGTGGCCCGTTACGTATTGGCTTATACCTCTGACGTGCTAGTGGTTAAATCCACAGCCATTGTATTGACGAGTCTTTAGAGTCCACCACACTTACAGTTACTCAAGCTTTCGGGCGAAACGCTGTAGAGGCCATATGGAGATATGGCAGGGTCCGATCAGATACGTGCGGTATTGCACGGATCAGGATCGGACAGCTTTGTACTAGTGGCCGTATGGATATATGGCAAGGTTCGATCAGATACGTGCGGTATTGCACGGATCAGGATCGGACAGTTTTTACTAGCCGGTTTTGGTTTAAGCCGGTCCTAGTTTAGTATAGTGTAGATTTTGTCTCATTGCATTTGTATCCGGACGGAATACAGATGTGGGTGTGTATGCACAGTATCGGGGTTTTCCTGTAATTTATTACGGGACCAGTTTTCTGGAGTTGCCAGTTTGCATTCCGTTCCGGCCGGTTTTCCTTTGTTCTTTCCCGGCCGGACTTTTCCGATGGAGGGGGTTATTTGCATTTGTGCAAATAACATTTGTGGAAGGGGTTTCTTGCAAAAGGATTTATTATGAGAGCATCTTTTCTTTTGTTGCACCATTCTTGCATTTAATTATGATAGGAAAGGGTATAGGTGGATGTAAGTAATAAGCATGGTTCTTGTTTGTTTGTGGTCACCTCTTGACTTCTCCTACCCTCACCTCCCTTCATGATATGCCTTTGTTCCCTCCACCATTCTCACAAGAGATGGGCCGGCCACATTTTTAGTGAGGAGAGAAAAATGAGAGTGTTTGATTTTGGGTGTGGCATTCATTCTTGATCTCATTTTCATATAAGAAAAATGCAAGCACCATTTTTCTTCTTGATTCCTCCATCATTTTTCAAAGGCAACAAACCCCAAAGTGAGACATGCACTATACACTACACTTCCTACAGCAAATCTTGGACGCGTCGATTCGCCAGCTTCACGCCCGAGTTGCCTCGGTATTGAGGCGGGAGCCCGTAAAAGACGCAGGCGATGTGGTGCCCTTTCCGGCGAGGAGGCGACGATATGGAGACTACACTTTCCGCGGGAGATCGGGACGATGACGAGAAGACCGGAGGACTCGGATCACTCGGTATACTTCTCACCCTATCTCTTGATTGCTAGCATTAGGTTAATGGTTACGATCCGGGTTTTCTTTGTCCGCGGTAGCGCCGGTTTCCGAGTAAGGAAAAATTTTGATTCCGCAATTTGGCCTCGAATAAGACGGCCGGGGCGCTGCCGTGGCGCAACAGCGCTGTGTCTAGGAGAGCCATTACACGAAGTCCTTGGCCAAGGCAGGAGATTTACTGGTAGGTATTTCAGTAGTATCTCAGGGTGTTCTGGGCTACACTCCGACACGACTTGTACCGCTTTTGGGGGTATGACTTTTACCAACTCCCTAGGCCCGCCATGCGATTCTCATAGACGAACGGACCGGACTGTATGTATATTGTCACTGACAGGCTCAGTAGGGTATTAGGATTAGTTCGCTCATCGATGTCTCTTTTGGTCAATACCTGGTAGCAGGTTACGTATGGCTAATACCTCTGACTTGCTAGTGGTTAAATCTATAGCCAAAGTATTGACGAGTCTTTAGAGTCCCCCACAGACCGTTTTCTCAAGTTTCGGGCGAAACGCTGTAGAGGCCGTATGGAGATATGGCAAGGTTCGATCATGTACGTGCGGTATTGCACGGATCATGATCGGACGGATAATACTAGCGGGCTTTGTTTGAAGCCGGATCCTAGTATTGTACAGTGTAGATTTTGTCTCATTGCATTTGTATTCGGTCCGAATACAAATGCGGGTATGTATATACAGTCGCGGGGTTTTCCTGTAATTTATTACGGGATCAGTTTTTTGATGTTGGCAGTTTGCTTTCCGTTTCGGGCAATTTCTTTTGTTTCTTTTTTTGGCTGAAAATTGGTGGAGGAGGGCTTATTTGCAATTGTGCAAATTAACATTGTGGAGGGTGGTCTTTGCATATTGTTGCTTCATGATGGATCTTGTTTGACCTTGACTTCTATCTCTTCATCATGGCTTGACCTTCAGAGTAATGATGGTTGATGGAGTGTTGAATTTGGTTAGTGATCATTTCTTCTAATGATAATCATTCCTCTCCCTTGCATTATTGTGTGGCTCCCTCATTCTTACTCCCCATTCTCATCCCTTCACTTTGAGAGGCCGGCCACATTAGTTGGGGGCTTTCCAAAAATTCTTGAGTGGGATTTTTGATCTCTTTTGGCTTGCAAAATCCCATAGCTCCATCTCCAAAAGTATAGTTCATTTCCTCCACCAAAAGGCAACCTCTAGTAACCCCAAATGAGACAAAGAGCACTACACTTATTCTACAGCACTTCTTAGGCACGTCGGCTCACCAACTTCGTGCCTGAGTTGCCTCGGTCCAGAGGTGGGAGCCCGTAAAAGAACCTGGCGATGTGGTGCACTTTCGACGAGGAGATGAAGACCGGAGATTCCGCGGGGAGATCGGGATGACGACGAGAAGACCGAAGGACAAGGATTGCTCGGTATATCTCTCTACCCCTTCTCTAGTTATCTAGGATTAGATTAATGGCCCGATCCGGGGATCTTATAGTGCGCGGTGGTGCCGGTTCAAAAGTTAAAGTAAAGTATCGTTTCCGCATGTTGGCCTCAGATTGACGGCCGGGGCGCCGCCGTGCACTTATACTGGTATCAGAGCCACGCCATTAACCTAGTCTAGCTTGCTCTAACGTGTTTACAAGTTCGATCGAATGGATTTTCCAAAAACCGCGTTTTTCATTGCATCAGTTTCTGTCGAAATTTTTTTGGCTCGAAAATTTTTTCAGGTTGTTGCAGAAACACATGCAGGCAATTATAAGCATTCTGTGAAAATTTGGTCGCATGTTCTCACTATCCCACCGTGGAACGGCGGCCAAACCCATGCTTGGGCCGCGGTTCCGCCGCCACATTTACTGTTCAGTGCACCAAAATTTCACAGAGAGCTCCTGAGTTGAAAATGGGGTTTTTGGAATGTTCTGTTTGGGCCTAGATTTTCTTTGATTGCTGCAGTAGTGCTTGGGGCCCACTTGGGAAAATTTAGTCGATCGAAAATTTTAATCATGTTAGTTCATAGTATTTACATTATATCTGCGACCGTGAATGTCATTTGATCGGTAAATCCTGTCTAACTGCTATAGCCCTTTTAGATGGATTTGCGAACGTGACATTCACGTTGATGTTCTGTGTTGTGCTATGATGTTGCGGATTGGTCGTGGGGGATAGCCTGGATGCAATGTTAGTACAGTTTCGTTTTATATGTACATTTGATATTGCGGGGTGAGCGTCCGACATGTGGACTGCCGTCACTGCCTGTTTGTATATTATTCTTTTGGGGCACGACCGGGATGAGGTCGATGTACCCGTTGTATGTATATCTTACTTTCTGTACTAGGATTACCCTAAGGTGGGGTGCACGGATAGACGGGTCCTAGAGGGCAACGGGCCCGCATCTCATGGCATTGAGATGGAGGGGGCTTCACTCTAGAATTGGCGGGCAATTCGCCGCACTCGTAGGGGGTACAGGTTGACCCAGGAGGGGTGCCCAAGTTACCGGATTCCGTGAAGTGATGGGTGGTCTATTCACGTTGTTGAAGGGGGCTGCCCCGCTTCAGGTTTTGGTGGGTAACTTGCCGCGCCCGTAGGGGTCTGGGATTTCATTGCACAGGCTATCCACACGACCAGGGGAACGTCGGGTTTCAGTAGTGGCTCTATGAAACCCGAGGATCCCAGATATCTGTATTGTTCTGTGATGCTTATTATATTTCTGTGATGTTGCATTTTTATCACGCCTTGAGCGAAATATAATATATTGATATATATACTAGTAGATGTTGTATATGTTTTGCATCCGCGCTAGTCCAGTCCCCGCTCTGTCGTTAGTTAAGTAACCTAACGGGCAATGACGGGACCCAGTGGCGAATGCGGATGGCATATACGTACATCATTATTTTCGTTCTTTATTGGTGTGATCAATTGATGGGACTGCATTGATTCAGATCAATGCAAGCTAAACAAACCTATTCTGATGTTGTCGGAATTTTTTTTCAAAAAGCTGTTATTGCAAGGACGTTCACTTTTGTTTTGCACAGTGGTATTCGGTTATGAATATCCAGCACCTCAGTGGACGAGGCAAGGGCCGAGATCCCTTCACCGGGAGTGACCCCTTGGACAGAAGTTTGCGCCAGGGCAATAACTTCACTATAGTCGATTACTTTTGCTTTGCATCGTGGTATTCAGTTGGAATATCCTGCACCTCATTCTACGAGGAAAGAGCCGAGATCCCTTCACCGGGAGTGACCTCTTTAGCAAAGGTTTTCGTCACTATATTTTTAAAAAGCTATCCGGTTCCTTCAACGATATCAAGTTCATTACGTTAAAGGTTTTCGCCAGAAACCATTCGTAACCCTCCGTCGTTTCATATGGATAGTCAATAGTATTCAAGCTGTGTTTGTTGGCCAAAGTCAAGGCACAGTGTTTGGTAGCTATTGGGTATTCATATGCAGCATAGATAGATGCGTTGGTTTGGGATAGTCGTACTGCCTTGTTGGCCAAAGTCAAGGGTAGGTACGGATGGGTTCAAATCAACCTAGAGAATGACGGGTAGAACTTGACATGTGACTTATGATTTGTTGGTCAAAGTCAAGGTCATAAGAGCATGGGGTAAAAATCACATCGGGAGTTTCTAAAGAAACTAAAACTTGCCAGATATGCGCATACCTTCTGGAGTATGATAGCGTGAGCGGATTCCGTCACATTATCATGCGATGATAGTTGGATCCCGATTCCCACTGATGAGTTGGTTTACTCCTCGGGTGATCCCGACTAATTCTTCTTTCAGGTTTGGAGGAGAATTTGACGTTACAGTGGGAGGTTTCCAGATTAGATAAATTGGTAACCATTCTGATCTAAGTTAGAGTGCACGCTGAGTGTTTCTTTTCTCTCTCTCTTTGGCAGCGACCATGACCCGACCCTAGTCTATGACACAGTGACCAAGTTGACCGAACCTTCTTAAACACTGGCTTTTGGATTGTCAGAGTTGCAAACCTCATTGCCACTCCTACTTTTACCCTTTTCTCCAGGACACCCCGTATTACTACGAACGTCCACTTCCATTGGATAAAACCATCGTATGGTTATATAAGAACTCGAAGGAATTTATTTGAGGATGGTTTCCGGTTCTGGAGAAAACGAATAGGACTATTCAGTTGTCTTTTCCTTTTACCTTCTCTCAGGTTGCGAGTACTCCATGGTTTAGGAGATAGTACACCTATTACAAAACTTGGATAGTCCTCTTCCAAACCTTAGGCTGGTGCCGAACGGTGGGGAATGAAGAAAACCAATTAGCATAACGATGGTGTATAGAAGGTATTAAGTAAAGACATATCAAGGGATTAGTAAGAGGGCAAAGTAAATTGCGACTGCTATTCACGACCAAACCAAGTATTTCTTCGCCAATCCTAAATCACCTTTGTATTTCTCCAGGACACTACGAAGATCTACAGTTTATTGGATACTCCATCGTATGGTTATATACAAACTCGAAAGGAACTTGTTCCAGTTCGGGGATGGATTCTAGTTCAGGAGAAATAGGAATAAGGTTTATTCGGTTGTCTTTTATCTTCATCTTCTCTCGCATTGCGAGTGCTCCTAGGATTAGGACAGTACACCCATTATGCTTATTGGATAGTCTTCTTCCAAACCATAGGCTGGTGTCGAACAGTAGGGAAGGAAGAGAACCATTTGGCCTAAAGGGGTGTACAGAAGATAATGACCAAAGACATATAAAGCGATTTGGAGAGATGGAAAAGAATTATACGGTTACAGTTGTGAATCTGGATAATGGAAGAGGCATTGCTAAGGATACCAGGATACCCCTACGAAACATTTCAATGTTTCACTTTCACTGTGTACTGTTAAAGGAAAACTGATTTTCCAATTAGACACTTACTCCAGGGTATGTATTTACCAGGTTTGATTCTCACATCTGTATGGTTTTACAGATGATGAGTGGGAGTAAATTATTGGGAATTAGGTGATTATCCTCATTATATCGGAATTCGTTGTAATTGGTGATATTTGAGGAAATCGCCTGGGTTGTCTGCCGGACGGCAAATATTTGGTTTTGAATATCCGCTGTTATGCACCAATTTCAAATTGATATATCTGTACGTCTATTTTCATAGAGTGAGATACACCTTTTTGAAATTATGTCTATGACATTTACCTATATCAGTGGATGGTTAGGTAAGGAGCATTGAGCAGCGGTGTAATTCTTCATAACCATAAGTACAGTTTTCAACCTACGACACACATGGATTAAGTTATCAGACTCAAAGGACTTATACAGAGTATTGTATATTGTCCAGTGTCCATTAAGACAGAGGGGTTGGTCCTCGTACTATATTCGGTTTAATTATGACTTCTCTAGTTCTTAGATAAGTGTTTCGTAGAAACACAAGGTCTGAGTTTTGAGAAGTTATAGGTATATGAATAAAGTAGAGAACCAGGTGTTGCAAGTATCAGGATTCTTCAAGGTGATCGAAGATGTAGATACTTGTGAATGGTATTTAGTTGATAGTAATGATTAAGAGAACTTGCTTCTCTTTCGGGTTACTCATAATTGGAAGCATTCCTAAGTTGAGTAACGCTGATCGGCCTCTCTCTCCATTTAGTTGACATGCACTAGAGACAGCTGCATGATTTGAATCTGGTTCAATTAAATCAGTGCCTCTGTTTCTGTATTGGATATAGAACAGTTCATATCTTGACATTGTTAAGGTACGGGGAGTTTTCCGGCTTATACTTAAAACCAGACTCTGGATAACTCTAGACACGTTTTTGTAATGGCTGTTTGTGGGTTGACCCAGGCTATGACGAGGGTTGACTTTCTACCATCTGGAAGATCAACAGTGATATTGTTCTAGACTCGCCACAGTTTTAACAAAAATGGATTTTTTCATAGAACAGTAATTGGAGTATGGTAGAACTGGAAGTGATTCCAGAACCACAAACGATTACTCAAAATTTAATAAGAACCTAAAGATTCAATCTAATTTGACATTCCATTGGCCACTTCGCAGATATGGTGGGTAACCTCAGGCACTCGAGAGGTACTTCGGTAGCCTCAAGGACGGTGGCAGGGAGGTTCTTGTTTACCCAGACTTGTCATTGCTGTTGTTCCAGACTATGAGACCCGGCAGGAGGATGAGTATAGCGTCGTTCTGAACTGGCGTTAGAAGTGTACGTTTATATGACTCTGCCAGAGGGTTGTCGTAGTCAGTGGGAGCAGCGGAGGCATAGTGGACAAGTAGCTTATGTCTATTTATAGACTAAAGCAGATATAGTGGAGATAGATCATCTATTTCTGACGTGACAGTCATAGGTTTGACTTCATCAGAATAAGGGATGAATCTGTTAAGAAGGTAGTAGCGTGTGACGTCCTGGTATTTGGATGACATACACAGAGTAGGAAGTGAAATTTCTATACTATGATCGGTTATACTTTGGTTGTCACACAGTTGTTTCTCCACATGGGACATGGATATTATATTAGACATTCTGGTTACTAGATCTATGGTTTTAGATCTAGATTTGTGAAGTGTCCCAATCTGGGTACTTAGACAGAATTCTAAAGGTGTTTTAGGATGGACGACTCCTGGCATGGTAGTGTACCTGCAGGTAATGGAGTCACCCTCTCTAAAGGTGTCTTATAGACTAAAGGGAAGAGGGATGTGCATGATCAGCAGATCACTTGCTTAGGCAATTGAGTTGATTGTGAGATGTCGAGTACCACACCAGATGTTGTTTTTGAAGTAGATGCAATAAGTTGATATTGATCCAATCCTGAAGAAACATTCGGAAGCAGTTTTAGAACATAAGTGGATGTTCTAGGGATATGATAACGACAGCCTCATTCGGGAGACAGTTATCATTCCAGGCTTCCAAGGTGACATGGATGACAGAGAGGTTGTCAGAGTTATAGTTTTCCTTCTGACGAGGGGCAGAATTTTGGACAGGCGGTCCAAGTGGATACTGAGGGAGGCATGGCGCAGGATACTGATTAAGTTCAGTTGACGATACAGTCTGAGAAGTTTGGATTTGGAGTTCATTTATGAACTAGGTCCCATCAGATATCCAGACATGCTCTATGACAGGTATTGCTCATTTTGGGAGATGGCTTTTTCCGCAAACTTGAGATATAGTGAGACATAGAAAGAAACATCAAAGCGGATCCACTCACTAAGGCTATTCCTCGAACGCAATAGTTTCGCAAACGGGTTTTGTGAGAATGACTAGTAGAGGAGTTGGGTGTTCGGTATCACACGGGCTGTGAGTATGCGACATCGCAATAATTAGCCTTGAGTGCATGTCGGAGATTGTTGGAGATAGAGCCCTCAGAGTCAATTATTGGATCACAGCCACGTGATTGCAATGATTGAGGGAGGACCTATGCCGATAGGAAAGTCTTACTCAAAATGATAGTATGCTATCTGGTTTATCTTTATCATCGTGTACTGCTTTAGGCGACCTTACAGGTCACTATTGCACGTTGATAGAGCCCCTAGGATTCTTGCTTGACTGCCAGCAGTATGAGGGCGATCATATACGTGGGAGCTGGGGTCTACAAGCACTTCCTTAAACGGTCCCTAGTCATGGGAGTTTCGAGACAGGGCATCGAAACTCCAGAGTAGACTAGTGTATACAGTCGAGACCCCGACGAGGGGCGGTGGCCGGTCTCACAAGCCACTGGTGTCAGTTGGTTCACCTAAGATGTATACAGGTGCTCATTGGGTTATGAGTACACCGGACAAGACTCGCCAGGAACATGCTAGTTGGTCTTATACCTGACGTCAGATAGCAGTTCCCTGGTGACATGTATACATGTTAGTTCATTGACCTGAGATCGTCATTTGTCTTATGTGAGTTCCCACTGTACTTTGATTACTACCCTGCCACGGTCAAAGGAGACGTGCAAACAGGTTTTAGTTGGGTGCTGTCCCGAGCCACATGGAGGCAGTGAGCGGATCTTCATGGGTTCGTCTCTCCCGGTATTGGAGGTAAGGTCGCGTTGTGTCTAGGAGAGCCATTACACGAAGTCCTTGGCCAAGGCAGGAGATTTACTGGTAGGTATTCCAGTAGTATCTCAGGGTGTTCTGGGCTACACTCCGACATGACTTGTACCGCTTTTGCGGGTCTGACTTTTACCAACCCCTTAGACCTGCCATGCGATTCTCATAGACGAACGGACCGGACTGTACGGATATTGTCACTGACAGGCTCAGTAGGGTGTCAGGATGAGTTCGCTCATCGACGTCCCTTTTGGTCAATACCTGATAGCAGGTTACGTATGGCTAATACCTCTGACTTTCTTGTGGTTAAATCCACAGCCAAAGTGTTGACGAGTCTTTAGAGTCCCCCACAGACCGTTTTCTCAAGTTTCGGGCGAAACGCTGTATAGGCCGTATGGAGATATGGCAGGGTTCGATCATGTAAGTGCGGTATTGCACGGATCACGATCGGATGGATAATACTAGCGGGCTTTGGTTTAATCCGGATCCTAGTATTGTACAGTGTAGATTTTGTCTCATTGCATTTGTATTCGGTCCGAATACAAATGCAGGTATGTATATACAGCCGCGGGGTTTTCCTGTAATTTATTTCGGGATCGGTTTTTTGAAGTTGCCAGTTTGCTTTCCGTTTCGGCCATTTTCTTTTGTTTCTTTCCTTGGCTGAAAATTGGTGGAGGAGGGCTTATTTGCAATTGTGCAAATTAGCATTGTGGAGGGTGGTCTTTACATATTGTTGCTTCATGATGGCTCTTGTTTGACCTTGACTTCTATCTCTTCATCATGGCTTGATCTTTGGAGTGATGATGGTTGATGGAGTGTTCAATTTGGTCAGTGATCATGTCACGACCCGAAAGTACGGAACATGACCGGCACTTAAACTACGAACGTCTCGAGGCGTACGTAATCTAAGTAAACCGAAAACCCAGAAATCCAAACCAAGAAAAGTAGTAGAGCAAAGGAAAACCAATTTAAAATCAAGTAGTTTTAACAGCATAAGCTGAGTTATGTGGTTTTAAAAACATCAAGTTTTTCCTGAAAATTTCGGCAGAGTCTCCTTTGTAAATACTGGCTCCCAAACGGGATACAACATGAATAGTATACGAAATCAATAAAAGGCATCCTTAAGCGGGAGCTAGCTCTTCGTCAATCGACGGCCACAACCACACAAGCAATAATATGCAACGCCAAGGGCGAGGATCAAAACTCAAAACAACAAGAAATCCACAGAAATACAACGCGTGACTCTAAGGTTGAAAGAATAACATCACTGGTCTCTATCTCAAAAATAAAACATGTTTGGTTGATGGAACTTCTAGATACAACAGAATAATAATATACAAGTTATATAAATGGGGGTACGATATAAGTAAACCCACCTACTAGCAAATCTCCCGAAGGAAACTATGCCCGCAGGCCGTAATGAAACCTGTACGGCAAACCTGCAAGAAACTGGGGCACAACGGGGGTGAGTTGCCAACTCGTGAATAGAAAAACATCTACGGAAAGAAATCGCATAAATAACGCAACCTAGGTCAAAGATCAAAATATATCCTTAATTATATATATAACATGCAACCTATAACAAGACTAGGGTAAATATCTAACCCGAGTGTAATCTCATGTGCCCGTGTCAGTGCCTCAGGTAGCAATATATCATATGAATGAGGTATGAATGCATGAAAACAGAATACATGTAAATGAAGAACTGTTTTCATAAATTAGTGAGATTTCCTTTGTATTTTTAAAATGAGGTATCATAAATGAAATCAGCATCAACAGTGTCTAGCATCGACACAAAACATAAATCTCAATGCCTCAAAGCCTCAGACTCTGGCTATCCAGACTGGCCTGTATCATCAAATCTCAGTACCTCAATATCTCGAAACCTCAATGTCTCAATCTCAATCTCAAGGGCGCCGTCAGTCCAGACCGCCCCTACTATCCATCTCAAGACCACGACGGTATCCTCCGGATATCCGACTCGTCGGGTAAAATCACCGGTAGGTAGTGCTCCCCTGCCAGGCTCACATCGTCATCATCACGCGCTTCTTGCCCCGGGTACCTTACCGGGTCCACCATGTACCCGAAACGGTTCATCCAACTCCTCGAATTGGGTCTCGAAATCCATCAGCAAACTCATGGTGGACGACTCATACATCATGGGAAAAACCGCGCTTTTCATTTAAAAAGAGAAAGAAGAAGTTTGTATATGTTTTGCGGTTTTCCCCAAATCCAGAAAATCTCATGGAAATCCGAATCCAAAACCTCAATAGCACGTAAAAAGTGAATATAGGCATGAGAATCCATGAATGCGGCATAACAATGAATAACGGTATGCATGAAGCGACAGTAATAACTACAATATCTAAGCTGGCATATAAGGTAAGTACACAAATATCATGTCAAACCACTAGCTATCAAGCGAAGATAAGCAATAATATTTTCTAGGGTGTGCGTGGCATGGCAATTACCGATGAAGATGTGTGTGAGCCGGCAAGTAAGTGTACGTGGTACATACGCATCATCAGTAATGGTGCTAGTGTCCTAACAACATATTATCAACAATGCAATATGAAATAACAATGTAAGTATGCGATGCGGAGCGAGCAACCAAAATGAGCGGGAGCTAAATATTAAATAATGGTGCCATTTGAAATAACACGAATCATGGGGTTTTGAAAATAGGGGCTACGGTGTTTTTATGAAAAGATACGTCTTTTGAAATATCCGTAGGATCCCTTGGGCTGTCTTTTAAAATATCCACGATTCGTTAGTTTTGAAATAGGTAGGAGTCTAATCTAATCTAACAACTACACTAAACTATACGGCTGAACTAACAAGCTGAACTACAGGTAAGGAAACCGCCTATCATCTGAGTCGATACATATACATACCTGTATATGTATAGTCGGTGATCCTGCTTCAATAATATCACATCCGATACCATATCTATAATCAGGCATCCCAAGTCAAGAGTGCGGATCAATCATCAATATATAGCTCATACGTAAATACGTCGTACGGCATCCCCAAATCTGGGTACGGGTCAATATCATATTCCTCACACCATTCCTCTGGTATCCTCTTTATTCAAGATCATAGTCTAGGGTACTGACCTATGTCTAGTACAATACTAATATCCTCAATATACTCATGATCTGACTACTGATCGACAATCTCGTACAAACCGATATCATTAGCACATATCATCATCAAGGGGTATACATCGCCCAATACGGCCTAGTATCAATATCCTAGCATATCATATCATATATCACGATCACATGTCGACCATTTTATTAACAACACTATTCACCCGTATCGTCGTCCCAAGACCCGCTATAACACCAGGACGTACCTCAAGTACGAATCCTGCCATATCACCGATATCACAACCACAAAACAAATCTCATCGACTCAGCGCAATCCCAAGTATCATCCTCATATCCGTATGTGAACACATAGTCCCATACCCATGTGAACACATAACAATAAATAATCCCATGAGCACATATAAATAGGAATGTATGCAAGTATGTATGTGTGTATGTGTAGTGCAACACTACCCTAGGGTTCGCAACGCTAAAATAATCCAACACACCAATATCCATCCTAACATCGTTATTAATCCCAAATAACATATAATAATTGTTGGTGTGTATACGTATCCGTATACACCACCACGGACTGCGAGGGTGCTATACGCCATCCACCCGACTTCTCCCCGTAGATATAAATCTACTCACCTGGTCCTCGCTCGCCGGTGCCGACGTCGCCACGCGCTTGCATGTCATCTCGAAGTCCACATGGGGTACCTACATATCATAATGCACCATATCGCATTAAAATCCGACTCATGACCAAAACGACGCACGAATTCCACATAGGTCAAAACCTATGGTTGCTTTCACAAATCGACCCAAAAACCCTCGACGTCGGTGTACAACGCCAGACCATCGAGAAAAACCCAAATACACTCATTTGCACATTCACGAACACTAATTTTAATATAAACTAGGTTAAAATTCACAAAACCCCAATTTCACTTAAAAAGTCATTTTTCCGAAAATCTAGCAAGCACAAATTACCGTTTTAGTACAAAACTCGATGTATAAACGAATCTAGCGGCCACAATATTCACTAAATATCTTAAATAAGTCATAAAAACCATTTCCATAATTTAATCTCATAAATTTGCATAATTTCCAAAATCCTAGTTTGCAAAAATATCAATTTTTAACACCTTTTAAAGCAAAATTCACAATTCATCAATTAAGCTTGGTTTTGCATGAACCAAAGTCATTAAACCACTCATTATAATATTTATAATGACATGAAAACTTAATTATATTTTAATCTAACCATTTGATGATTTTTCAAAAACTCTAGTTAGCAAAATAACTTAATTTAGACATTATCTACCTAACAATTTGCAAACTAGCAATTAGGTTAGGTTTTACAATTCCACAAGATGATAATCTACACTTGATTATTCTAATAGTGATGGTTAAACCCAAATTAGCTTCAAACCATATTCTAGAATTCTCAATTTAGCAACAAGAACCAAATTAACACTTAATTATGTTAGATTAAGCAATACAAACAACAAATTCTATATAGGGTCAAAGTTTATACCTCCCAATTTTTTTGTAGATCCCACTTGCCACTAGCCTCCCAAAATTAGCTTCGTTCCCCCAAGATCCATGCTAAATTGGCTAATGAAAAATGGGTAGGGCTTTGATTTTGATTTTAAGGGATTTTTGATGCATTTTTTGAATGGTTTTTGAGGTGGAATGAGAAGGGAAAATGGGGGAGATGGGGCTGCCATTTTCGGCCAGAAATTGAGGGAAGGATGAAGGAGTGTGGTGAGGGAATTATGGCCAAGTCAAGTAAAAAACCCCAAGTCAACAAAACCCATACCTCATTCTTTATTAGTTTTCTTTTAGTTTCTTGTTTCCTTTTTTTTTTTTTGAAGTGGGAAAACAATTGGGGAGGGCTGCTGAATTCTGCATAAAAGAGGAGGAAAAATGGGGGTGTGTGAGTGTGGGGGTGTGTGTAGCAAGTTCCAATTGAAGGAAATACCCCCTTATCTCAATTACATTAATTAACTTCACAATTTTAGCATTTTTCTTCGATATTTTCTAACATCGTTTGACAGTTCCATTTCATTTCAAAAACCACATGATAAAATTTTGTTTAATGTGTTATGATGCACAAAATTCGTTTCAACTCAATCCATTTTGTAATTTTCTCTAATTAAATGTATTAGTGACGGCTTAAAATAATATTAAAATAATTAATTTCGGAAAAAATTTCAGAAAATTAGAAATTTTACCGGTGGCTCAATAAACACCAAATACTAGTAATTACATAGCTAGAATATGTATATTAAATTTTATATTAAAGATATTTGCATTTTGACTTTTTACGGAAAACCCCCTTATTTTACCGTTTTTTCGAAATTTCACCGAAACGATTTTCAAAACGTTACAATCTTCCTCTCTTAAAGAAATTCGGTCCCCGAATTTAAATTTAAACTTCCCCCAAATACTAAAACATTTCAGCCAAAACCATCAAATCGCCGGGGCCCCGAAATCATAAATACATAAAACAAATCGTAGCGCAACGCATGCGCATGAAAAATGAGCATATAACTCAAATCAGAACTCCGTCAAGCATCCCGCAATCATCGGAGTCATGGGGAAGACATCAATACCAAATCCAAAGCAAAACCAATATGATATAACTTGAAACTATACATGTAAAATATATTCAGGTACTGTCCTCTGACTAGTCCTGCTCAGTACGAAAACACATAGCAATATCATAAAAACGTACTGTTTTATAAGAAAAATCAATCCCAAAATACGCGTATGAATACTACGCGCGCCTTGTGCGCACGGAAATCAAAATCCAAATATGTGCCATACATATGCACAGAAACAACATCTAAGTGCATCGGGTGTGCACGAAACATCTGTCGTAGGCAACATGTGTGCCTGACAGCAAAATCAGGTGCATCTGACATGCACGAAAAATCTCAATTTAGTGCATCTGGTGTGCACCAAAATCACACTTCAAAACATGCGCCCAACATGCGCGAAAATCCAAATCAGGTGCATCCATCGTACACGAAATCATGAAATCCAATATCAAGTGCCGAACATGCGCAAAATCAAATCAGGTGCACAAGATGCACAAAACAAATATCGAACATCACCATCGAAATCAAAGTCCAATGCATCTAAGTGCACAAAAGGCGTATCACTGCACTGCAAGCATATATAAACTATACAGAGTGCAGGAACCAAATCGTGTGCGTGCATACGCACAAAATCAACTCAAATATCTAAAACCGTAAAATCACAAACATGTGAAACCCAAGCACGAAAACGATATCAAGTGCAACACTGTGCAAGGATCGTAAATCCTCAATCATCAAAATCAAATCGTTCGAATAAATCACCCAAAACATCGAAATCAATAATGGCGGCATAGTACCGCTCAAGCGCATCCTCTAAGAATCTCGGGCCAACTGTCGCGGTCATTAGTGGGACGTCTCGTCGATGATCATGAACTCTGGCCTGCTGGTGTGCGTAACAATGACCACTCCTGGGTCAAGGTCTTCACTGGGAATTACCAATCTCTCGGTCCATCGGCTCATCGGCCTTGTCAGGTGTGCTAACGGGGATGATCCCGTTCTGGCACGTCTCTTGTCATCTCCCGGTCAATCATCGCGACCACTCGTAAGACGGCATATCACTGGCGTCGGCCTCTGGCTCTCTGAATGTACGTGACACATCTGATCCTGGGTGCAAGTATCATTGCAGCAGTGTCCTGGAAGGAATCCTGCTCACGGTCTCTTCCATGTCTCATTTCTGCCAACTGTCCGGAAGTCATCGTCCTTTCTTATATCTGCATCTTGCTCCGGAACGGCTGCATACCCATCGCGACTCCTTCTGGAAGGTATATCCAGTACTCTGCCTCGGCATGCGTATCGCATCTCTGATGTCGGCGGAGTGGAACGTCGTCTTATCCAGATCTTGTACGGACCTCTTTACTCCACTTTCTCTAATGTCGACTGCTTCGGACTCGTCTCATCGTGGCTACATGGACTGAGCTCCAACGGCTATCCTCGTATCGGGAGTCTCCCAAGAAATGCATCTCACCACCTAGCATCCGAATTAAGTCGAGCCATCCGATCGAGTCATCAAAACCTCATAATCCCCCAAGAGCTCAACCTCTTGGGCATAGTTTAATAGTATCGAGTACATACCACAGCATCGGTGGTCCAGCCGTAGAAGGGCAAACCCAAGCCTCACTAATGGCACCGTAGAACTGCCGCAAACCCGAAGGTTCAAAGGCTTTCACACGGTCATTAAGTCGAGTTAGGGTTTCATTCTTCTAGAGGGACCAAAGAATTGCCTGCATGTCTTTTCGACTACTTTAAACTTGGAATAATAGGTTTCTGACATTCGATCGTCTCTGTCGACTCCCAACGTCTCCGCGTGAAGCCGTCTCTAGCTGGAACCAATCTATCTGATGACCTCGCATCGGGGTAGGCGAACGATCCACATGTCCTAGTCATTCATCCTCGATTGTTAGTGTATATGCCCTAGAGGCCATTACTGTATCATACTGGTTTGTATATTACTTAATGGAAGCTTGGGATATTCACAGTTGTATATACAATCTTGCTCGAAATGGTAGTATGCTACTTGGTTTGTCTCTGCTTTAATATGTGCATGTGTTTCTTTTAGCATATTGCGGGTATACATATTAGTAGAGCCCTTAGGATCTTTGCTTGATTACCAGCGTTGTGATGGCGCTCGCACTCGTGGGAGCTGGGTAATCTATAAGCACATCCTTATACAGGTCCCTGGTCGTTGGACTATCGAGACAGGGCATCGATACTCCGGAGTAGACTAGCGTATGCGCTTCTCATCCCAGTGTGGGAGACGGTCTGTCCCACAGCCGTTAGTACGTCGTACTTGGGATAGTATGCGGGTGCTCGTTAGGTTACGAGTACACTGGACAGGACTCGTCGGGAACTGTTGGTTGGTAATATACCTATCGTCAGTTATCAGTTCCCAGGTGACATGAGTACAGCTTAGTCCGCTGACTTGACACTGTCACTTCGCCTCGAGTGTGTTCCCACTGCACTTTGATTACTACCCTACCACGGCTCAAAGGAGCTGTGCAAACAGGTAGTTTTTGGGTGCAGTCCCGAAGCACTTGGAGGCAGTGACGGTTAGACAGGATTCGTCTCTCCCGGTATTGGGGGTTGACATCGCGCTGTGTCTAGGAGAGCCATTACACGAGTAGTCCCTGGCCAGGGCAAGCGAGATATACTGGTAGGTTTCCAGTGTTATCTCAGGGTGTTCTGGGCTACACTCCGACACGACTTGTACCGCTATTAGGGGACTGACGTTCACCGCCCCCTAGGCCCGCCATACGATGTATCAGACGAACAGACCGGACTGTACGGAGACTGTCACATACAGGCTCAGTAGGAGTGCAGATGGGGTTCACCTCGTCAGTCTTCTTATCGACATCTACCTGGGGACCGTTACGTACAGCTAGTGCCGCTTGCGGTCTGTGGTTAAACCCACTGCCAGCGTAGTGTCGAGTCTTTAGAGTCCCACACAGAGAGCTATTCGCCTTTAGGCAAAATGAGTAGAGGTCGCATGGTTTTGCGACAGGGTTCGTTCGCATCCGCGCACTTGTGCACGTTTGCTGTCCGGACAGTTTATACTAGCGGGCTTTGGTTTAAGCCAGATCCTAGTATATGATTTGAGATTGGTTTTTCTCATTGTGTTCGTGTTCCTCGGATCACGAATGCGGGTGCGTATGCACGGTTGCTTGAGATTGAGGGAGAGGACCTTGTTTAGGGTTAATGACTATTGTCATTTTATTAACCCTATTGTTTTTGTGTGTATTATTGTTAATTAATAATTAGCTTAATTATTGTGCATGGTTGTTGTTGTTGACACTTTGACTTTGTTGACTTGTTGACCAAGTTGACAATTTGACCATGATCATTTCATTTTGAAGATGCTCTTTGATTCTTGCAATTTGCATTAATAATGAAATGATAATGGTCACCTCTTGATTAAACCATGACAATTTTCTTGCTAATTAATTAATTAAAATAACTCACACATATTAGTGAGAATGGCTCACTATTTTCTCATTCTCTCATTTCTTTTCTCTCTCTTGCTCATCCTCTCCCTCAAGCTCTCTCCCTCTCATGTGTTGAGAAACAAAAAGCTTGAGAAAAACCCTCTCTTGATCTTCTCTACTCACTTCTAGGGTTCAAGTCTTAGCATTTCTTGCACTCTAGTTACTCCTAGCTTGGAGTTGAAGCTAAAGGTGGTGGCTTTCGGGTGGATCCTTCTTTGACGGGAGAAGACAAGCAAGGTGATCCTTTTCTACCATACCTAGGAGCAAGGAGAGAAGGACTAAAGACCAAAGGTATAACCTTTCATCACTTAGCTACTTTGTAGTTAGGGTTAGCTAGTTTAAGTTTAGCAAAGATCCTCACAAGCATAGTCCATGTTGCCTAAGTCATTAAAAATCCGATTTTTATTATGTTTTCCGCCTCCCCGTAAGCACCGGGGTGGGCAACACGGACTTACAGTGGTATAAGAGCCTAACTAAACTCAAACTAGCTAGGTAGTGAAGTGTAACGAAGTTTCGAAACCGAAAATCCAAAAACCGAACTTTTGAAAAACCCTAGTTTCTGTTGAATTTTTTTTCTGCTCAGAATAGAAAACTTTATACTTGTAAAATTATCTCAGGGTTTTTTGTGAAACACCACCAAATACGATCCAGAGAGGAGCCAAGAGGACCGCGCTTCCGCGGCATAAGGAAGCTCTTGCCGCGGAAGCGCGGCCGTCTTGTCAACTCTCTGTATCGTTTTTGGTGCAGATTGTTTCTGAGTTGGTTTTAGGATTTTTAGGATATATAATATATGCCCAGATTTTCCAGAACTAAAATTTACTTTTGGGGGCCTATAAATCCGTATTTTTTTCGGAACTTCACTACACTTTAACTACATCGGTTATATCTGTAATGCTTGCATGTATTGAACGTCGGCTAATCGCTATAAGACGATTAGTCGGGGTTATACATGATCTGTGATTGTTATTGGTTTGTGGATATGAATGGATTGGATTGTCGCGGGTGAATGGCCGGGTTGGATGTGAGATGAGCGTTATTTTTCTTTCATTCATTTGTAACATGTAAATTGATGTAATAATATTCTTTGTATGGCCGCACAACCGGGTCGGGGTTGTAGCCGCCATTGTATAATTCTTTTTACTGTTTTTGCTCCTAGGATAGACCCATGGAGGGGGTGCACAAACTACCGGGTATCTCGAAGTGCCGAGTGGCCTACTCACGGTGGTGAGGGAGGTTGCTTCGCTTCGGGTGCTTGGCGGGTAGTTTGCCGCACCCGTAGGGGTCTTGGGTGGGGTATTGGCTATTCACCGCGACCGTGTAATCCGTTTTGCGTTGCAGGCTCGAACGCATTGCGGATTCCTAGTATATCCAATGTATTCATCTGTGATCTGTAATGTCTATCATTGCTATATATTTAAATATAATAACTATTTAGGCGTTGCTTATGTTTTACAGCCGCGCTAGCCCAGCCCCCGCTCTGTCGTTAGTTAAGTAACCTAACGGGTGATGACGGGGCCCCGTGGCGAATGCGAATGGCATAAGCGTACGTCATATTTTGGTTGTTTTCTGCAATGGTAGGATTAAATGATGGGACGCATTAAAAGAACTAATGCAAGAAATAAACCAAGTAAAAGTCGATTGGAACACTTTGAAAACCACTCGGTTCTCTTTTCAAAACTAAAACTTTTAAACGCGGAGCTTGAACCACTCCTTTTAAAAGCTATCTCGTTCCATCGATTAGATCAAGTTCACTACGTTCACGGTTTCGCCAAAACCATCCGTAGCCCTCCGTCGTTTCGTATGAATATTCAATAGTATTCAAGCTATGTTTGTTGACCTTCGTCAAGGCATAGTGATTGGTAGCTATTGGGTGTTCATATGTAGCATAGATAGATGCGTTGGTTTGGGACAGTCGTACTACCTTGTTGACCTTCGTCAAGGGTATGTACGGGTGGGTTCAAATTAACCTGGATAATGACGGGTAGAACTTGACATGTGACTTATGATTTGTTGACCTTCGTCAAGGTCATAAGAGCATGGGGCAAAAATCCACATCGGGAGTTTCATAAGTACTGAAACTTGCTAGCGATGCATACCATTTGGAGTGTGATGATTCTGGTAGGATTCCTTCGGTTTTATCACGCGATGATATTTGGATCCCGATCCTACTGTGAGTATATGCTACTCCTCGGGAAAACTCTCACTTAACGATCAATGCTATAAACCTAGTAGGTGCCTAGAAAGGTGTTAGCGGGGCTACGCCCACAGGGAAAAGAGGTTACTTAATTAAGGAACTTCGCGAAAGCGTTGGAAAACCTCCCTCGAAGTACCGACACTGGCCTGGCTGAACGGTTAAGCAAGTATTGTACGGTGAGAATGATCCCGGCTAATCCTTTTCTTTATGGTTTGAGAAGGGATTCGAGAGACAGTGGGAGCCATCCAGTTTAGACAAACTAAAAACCACTCTAAACTTGCAAGAGCGTCATGCTAAGTGTTTTCTTCTCTCTCTCTCTTAATTGCAGCGACCCAGTGACCACACCTAGGTTACATCTAGATAATAAGATGACTGAATCTAACTGTTTTGACTGGCAAAGGTCTGTCCAGATGTCCATTGCCCAGGACAAGCTGGGACACCTCTTAACTGATCCAACCCCTGCCGTCTCAGGTCCAGTTTCCCCTGTCACGAATATTGATATTCGTAGGACATCGGAAAAGGTCTGTGCGAAAGCCAAGTGCCTCGTGTTAGCCTCAGTTGATGGTATATACCAGAGGCAGCACGAGAAGATGGACTTAGCTTCTATCTTCCTCCATAACAAAGTTTTATATGGAGAGCAATCTCGTATCGCAAGATATGAGACCTCGAACGAATTGCTTCCAGCGAGGTTGGCTATCGGGTCATCTGTAGGGGGCAACGTCCTTACAGAGACCAGCTCTATTGAGCTCTCGGACCTGAAGACCACGTTGAAGAACAAGTCAGATGCTGACTCAGTTCAACAGTCTCTGTCTACTACCCTAAAGGAAACTAGGGAAGTAGAAAGAAAGGGAAGGGCAGAAGTTTCAGGAACAGATGTAGTAAAAGAAGGATGTTCCTATTGTTACGGGAATGAACATGGACAGAAGGATTGCAGGGCTTGTAAAGCCAGTAGCCAGAATTCGAAGCATGTTGTGGCTTCGGCTTCGGGTGTGTTTGTGATTGAGAACTGTATGTCAGTTAACCCTACTTCCTGGGTATTGGATACCGGATCAGGATCTCATATCTGTAATTCATTACAGGCTTTGAGAAACCGTAGGGTTATCAGGAAAGGTGATATGACTCTCAGGGTTGCTAACGGAATGAGCATGTATGCTGAATCCGTAGGGGAATATCATCTAGGACTGACAACTGGGCAGATATTGATTCTGCGTAACTGTTTTTATGTACCAGGTGCGACATGTAATATCATATCTGTATCCTTAATTTCTAAGGAAGGATATGATTTTACTTTTGTAAGCGATGTAGTTAACATCCACCTAAATCAAGTTCTGATTGGGTCAGGTGCATTACAGAACGGTATATACGTACTGAATCAAGCTCAGATCTTCAGTGTCCAGAACACACTTAAAAGAAAGTCTCCGGAAACAAATCAGGCTTTCTTATGGCATTGTAGACTGGGTCACATTAATGAGACACGGTTAACAAAGTTACATAAAGAGGGATACTTGAATCCGTTTGAGTATCAGTCTTATGCCACTTGTGAATCTTGTCTCATGGGAAAGATGACAAAGACTCCGTTCACTGGACACGGAGAAAGAGCAAGCGAGCTCTTGGGACTCATACACAGTGATGTGTGTGGTCCAATGTCTACACATGCACGAAGTGGTTATTCATACTTCATTACTTTCACCGATGATTTCTCTAGGTATGGGCATGTCTTCTTGATGAAGCACAAATCCGAGGCCTTTGAGAAATTTCAAGAATACAAGAATGAAGTTGAAAAACAAACAGGCAAAAGTATCAAGATCCTAAGGTCGGATCGAGGAGGAGAATACTTAAGTGCCGAGTTTCTGGGCTTCTTAAAAGAGAATGGAATTCTCTCTCAACTTACTCCCCCATACACACCACAACACAATGGTGTATCGGAAAGGAGGAATCGAACCCTATTGGATATGGTTCGTTCCATGATGAGTAAGGCTGAGTTGCCGCGATCCTTCTGGAGTTATGCACTAGAAACAGCTGCATATCTCTTGAACAAGGCTCCAACCAAGACTGTGCCTACCACCCCATATCAGATGTGGAGTGGGAAGAAACCCTGTCTCAAGTACCTTAAGACATGGGGATGTCCAGCTTTTGTAAAAAAGCAGCATGCGGACAAGCTCGAGGCACGTTCAGTACTGTGTAAGTTTGTGGGATACCCGAAGAACTCCAGGGGGTATCTTTTCTATTCCGCAGAGGAACAAAAGGTTTTTGTTTCTCAGCATGCCCACTTCTTGGAAACTGAATTTTTAGAAAATCAGATAAGTGGGAGCGCAATAGAACTGGAAGAAATTCCAGAACCACAAGCTATTACTGAAAGCTTGGAAGAACCAGAAGTTTCAAGAGAACCGGATATCCCAGCGCCACTCCGCAGAAGTAGTAGGCAGTCTCATCCGCCCGAGAGATACTACGGTTTTCTCATAGACGGGGATAGAGAGGATTGCACCATGGATTATGGTGAGCCTACTAGCTTCCAGCAAGCCATCCAGAGCGGCGACTCGGTAAAATGGCTAGATGCAATGCGGGCCGAGATGGAGTCCATGTACACCAACAAAGTTTGGACTTTGGACTTTGCACCAGAAGGGGTAAAACCCGTAGGCTGCAAATGGATCTTCAGAAAGAAGATTGGTGTAGATGGGCAGGTTGAGACCTATAAAGCTAGACTTGTAGCAAAGGGTTTTCGTCAAAGACCTGGTTTGGACTATGACGAGACCTTTTCTCCAGTGGCTATGCTGAAATCCATTCGGATCCTACTTGCCATTGCTGCCTTCCACGATTATGAAATCTGGCAGATGGACGTAAAGACGGCTTTCCTAAATGGAAATTTGGAAGACTGCGTCTATATGGATCAGCCGGAGGGATTCAATCAGAGTGGGAGCAGCGGTAGAGTGTGCAAGTTGCTGAAGTCCATCTATGGACTTAAGCAGGCATCGCGGAGTTGGAACATCTGCTTTGATGATACTGTCAAAGAATTCGACTTTATCAAAAACCCAGATGAACCATGCATTTACAGTAAGATTGTAGGGAGAACTGTGGTATTCCTCGTCTTGTACGTGGATGACATTCTCCTAATAGGAAATGATATTCCTATGCTACAGTCAGTCAAAGGATTCTTGTCGCAGAGGTTCTCCATGAAGGACCTGGGTGATGCCAACTACATTCTGGGGATCCAGATCTATCGTGATAGATCTAAGAGGATGTTGGGACTTTCACAGTCAAGGTACATTGACACCATACTGAAAAGGTTCAGTATGGAAGATTCCAAGCGCGGTAATCTACCGGCTTGTCACGGGATCACCCTCTCCAAAGAGATGTCTCCCAAGACTGATTTGGAAAGGGATCGCATGTCTATTATACCCTACGCTTCTGCGGTAGGCTCTATAATGTATGCGATGTTGTGTACCAGACCAGATGTAGCGTACGCATTGAGCGTTGTAAGCCGGTATCAGTCAAACCCAGGGGAGAAACACTGGATAGCGGTAAAGAACATTCTCAAGTACCTGAGAAGGACTAAGGAGATGTTCTTGGTGTATGGCGGAAAAGACCTCCAGCTCGAGGCCTTTGCTGACTCCAGCTTCCAAAGTGACAAGGATGACTCCAAGTCCATGTCGGGTTATGTCTTTACCCTCAATGGAGGGGCGGTTTGCTGGAAGAGTTCCAAGCAGGAGACCGTTGCAGACTCAACAATGGAAGCAGAGTACATAGCTGCTTGCGATGCCGCAAAGGAAGCTGTCTGGATGAAGAAGTTCCTCACGGAGCTTCAGGTGGTTCCTACCATTGTTGATCCAATACCGCTGTATTGCGACAACAACGGAGCTATAGCTTTAGCGAAGGAACCCAGGTCCCATCAGAAGTCCAGGCACATTTTGAGGCGGTACCACCTGATCAGGGAGATCATAGATCGCCAGGAGATCGAGGTAAAGAGAGTTAATACGGAGAACAACACTGCAGATCCACTCACCAAGGCCCTACCCCAGACTCAGTTCGAGCGGCTGATCGAGATGATAGGTCTTCGATACGCCAGTACATGGCCTTAGTGCAAGTGGGAGATTGTTAGTGTATATGCCCTAGAGGCCATTACTGTATCATACTGGTTTGTATATTACTTAATGGAAGCTTGGGATATTCACAGTTGTATATACAATCTTGCTCGAAATGGTAGTATGCTACTTGGTTTGTCTCTGCTTTAATATGTGCATGTGTTTCTTTTAGCATATTGCGGGTATACATATTAGTAGAGCCCTTAGGATCTTTGCTTGATTACCAGCGTTGTGATGGCGCTCGCACTCGTGGGAGCTGGGTAATCTATAAGCACATCCTTATACAGGTCCCTGGTCGTTGGACTATCGAGACAGGGCATCGATACTCCGGAGTAGACTAGCGTATGCGCTTCTCATCCCAGTGTGGGAGACGGTCTGTCCCACAGCCGTTAGTACGTCGTACTTGGGATAGTATGCGGGTGCTCGTTAGGTTACGAGTACACTGGACAGGACTCGTCGGGAACTGTTGGTTGGTAATATACCTATCGTCAGTTATCAGTTCCCAGGTGACATGAGTACAGCTTAGTCCGCTGACTTGACACTGTCACTTCGCCTCGAGTGTGTTCCCACTGCACTTTGATTACTACCCTACCACGGCTCAAAGGAGCTGTGCAAACAGGTAGTTTTTGGGTGCAGTCCCGAAGCACTTGGAGGCAGTGACGGTTAGACAGGATTCGTCTCTCCCGGTATTGGGGGTTGACATCGCGCTGTGTCTAGGAGAGCCATTACACGAGTAGTCCCTGGCCAGGGCAAGCGAGATATACTGGTAGGTTTCCAGTGTTATCTCAGGGTGTTCTGGGCTACACTCCGACACGACTTGTACCGCTATTAGGGGACTGACGTTCACCGCCCCCCTAGGCCCGCCATGCGATGTATCAGACGAACAGACCGGACTGTACGGAGACTGTCACATACAGGCTCAGTAGGAGTGCAGATGGGGTTCACCTCGTCAGTCTTCTTATCGACATCTACCTGGGGACCGTTACGTACAGCTAGTGCCGCTTGCGGTCTGTGGTTAAACCCACTGCCAGTGTAGTGTCGAGTCTTTAGAGTCCCACACAGAGAGCTATTCGCCTTTAGGCAAAATGAGTAGAGGTCGCATGGTTTTGCGACAGGGTTCGTTCGTATCCGCGCACTTGTGCACGTTTGCTGTCCGGACAGTTTATACTAGCGGGCTTTGGTTTAAGCCAGATCCTAGTATATGATTTGAGATTGGTTTTTCTCATTGTGTTCGTGTTCCTCGGATCACGAATGCGGGTGCGTATGCACGGTTGCTTGAGATTGAGAGAGAGGACCTTGTTTAGGGTTAATGACTATTGTCATTTTATTAACCCTATTGTTTTTGTGTGTATTATTGTTAATTAATAATTAGCTTAATTATTGTGCATGGTTGTTGTTGTTGACACTTTGACTTTGTTGACTTGTTGACCAAGTTGACAATTTGACCATGATCATTTCATTTGGAAGATGCTCTTTGATTCTTGCAATTTGCATTAATAATGAAATGATAATGGTCACCTCTTGATTAAACCATGACAATTTTCTTGCTAATTAATTAATTAAAATAACTCACACATATTAGTGAGAATGGCTCACTATTTTCTCATTCTCTCATTTCTTTTCTCTCTCTTGCTCATCCTCTCCCTCAAGCTCTCTCCCTCTCATGTGTTGAGAAACAAAAAGCTTGAGAAAAACCCTCTCTTGATCTTCTCTACTCACTTCTAGGGTTCAAGTCTTAGCATTTCTTGCACTCTAGTTACTCCTAGCTTGGAGTTGAAGCTAAAGGTGGTGGCTTTCGGGTGGATCCTTCTTTGACGGGAGAAGACAAGCAAGGTGATCCTTTTCTACCATACCTAGGAGCAAGGAGAGAAGGACTAAAGACCAAAGGTATAACCTTTCATCACTTAGCTACTTTGTAGTTAGGGTTAGCTAGTTTAAGTTTAGCAAAGATCCTCACAAGCATAGTCCATGTTGCCTAAGTCATTAAAAATCCGATTTTTATTATGTTTTCCGCCTCCCCGTAAGCACCGGGGTGGGCAACACGGACTTACCGATGACTAGCGACCTTCTATCATCTCTTAGTACAACTCGTTCTGCCCTAATTCCAGCATCTGGGGCAATATCTCGTCGTTCGCAGTAATAACTGGCTCGCTCGTCTGCACGCTGAACAGTGCCTCGATCATCATGAATAAGCAACACACCAATGGTCATCAAAATCTGGCTGGCCTCTATCATTGGCTCAATCCTCTAGTGTCGATCAGCACATCCGAGTAACCTCATAAAGGCGATCCGCCAAACACTCGTGGCGCGGAAACACAGTAAAAAGACACATCTCTGCAATCGTGTGTTGCCGGAATTTCGCCCTGGTCAGTCCTCGTTCGTGACGAGCTCGTGCTGACCGCAACTCTAGCTGTAGCTCTCTCTGCCCGTAATCGTGGCAGCAAAACCATAACTGGTACTGATGAGGCTAGATCGGAATGAATATAATACTGAGCAAACAAATGTACATCCTAAGGCTCCTTAAGTAGAGTGGCGTGTCATAAGTATGCCGCGGAACATACCCACGGTACGTCACTCATTTTTAGTCACCTATTCCATCAACCAAGGGTCATCCTACGCTCCGAAGGTAAAACCTAACGCTCTGATACCAACTTTGTCACGACCCGAAAATACGGAACATGACCGGCACTTAAACTACGAACGTCTCGAGGCGTACGTAATCTAAGTAAACCGAAAACCCAGAAATCCAAACCAAGAAAAGTAGTAGAGCAAAGGAAAACCAATTTAAAATCAAGTAGTTTTAATAGCATAAGCCGAGTTATGCGGTTTTAAAAACATCAAGTATTTCCTAAAAATTTCGGCAGCGTCTCCTTTGTAAATACTGGCTCCTAAACGGGATACAACATGAATAGTATACGAAATCAATAAAAGGCATCCCCAAGCGGGAGCTAGCTCTTCGTCAATCGACGGCCACAACCACACAAGCAATAATATGCAACGCCAAGGGCGAGGATCAAAACTCAAAACAACAAGAAATCCACAGAAATACAACGCGCGACTCTAAGGTCGAAAGAATAACATCACTGGTCTCTATCTCAAAAATAAAACATGTTTGGTTGATGGAACTTCTAGATACAACAGAATAATAATATACAAGTTATATAAATGGGGGTACGATACAAGTAAACCCACCTACTAGCAAATCACCCGAAGGAAACTATGCCCGCAAGCCGTAATGAAACCTGTACGGCAAACATGCAAGAAACTGGGGCACAACGGGGGTGAGTTGCCAACTCGTGAATAGAAAAACATCTACGGAAAGAAATCGCATAAATAACGCAACCTAGGTCAAAGATCATAATATATCCTCAATTATGTATATAACATGCAACCTATAACAAGGCTAGGGTAAATATCTAACCCAAGTGTAATCTCATGTACCCGTGTCAGTGCCTCAGGTAGCAATATATCATATGAATGAGGTATGAATGCATGAAAACAGAATACATGTAAATGAAGAACTGTTTTCATAAATTAGTGAGATTTCCTTTGTATTTTTAAAATGAGGTATCATAAATGAAATCAGCATCAACAGTGTCTAGCATCGACACAAAACATAAATCTTAATGCCTCAAAGCCTCAGGCTCTGGCTATCCGGACTGGCCTGTATCATCAAATCTCAGTACCTCAATATCTCGAAATCTCAATGTCTCAATCTCAATCTCTAGGGTGCCGTCAGTCCAGACCGGCCCCTACCATCCATCTCAAGACCACGACGGTATCCTCCGGATATCCGACGCGTCAGGTAAAATCACCGGTAGGTAGTGCTCCCCTGCCAGGCTCACATCGTTATCATCACGCGCTTCTTGCCCCGGGTACCTTACCGGGTCCACCATGTACCCGAAACGGTTCATCCAACTCCTCGAATCGGGTCTCGAAATCCATCAGCAAACTCATGGTGGACGACTCATACATCATGGGAAAAACCGCGCTTTTCATTTAAAAAGAGAAAGAAGAAGTTTGTATATGTTTTGCGGTTTTCCTCAAATCCAGAAAATCTCATGGAAATCTGAATCCAAAACCTCTATAGCACGTAAAAAGTGAATATATGCATAAGAATTCATGAATGCGGCATAACAATGAATAACGGTATGCATGAAGCGACAGTAATAACTACAATATCTAAGCTGGCATATAAGGTAAGTACACAAATATCATGTCAAACCACTAGCTATCAAGCGAAGATAAGCAATAATATTTTCTAGGGTGTGCGTGACATGGCAATTACCGATGAAGATGCGTGTGAGCCGGCAAGTAAGTGTACGTGGTACATACGCATCATCAGTAATGGTGCTGGTGTCCTAACAACATAATATCAACAATGCAATATGAAATAACAATGTAAGTATGCGATGCGGAGCGAGCAACCAAAATGTGCGGGAGCTAAATATTAAACAATGGTGCTATTTGAAATAACACGAATCATGGGGTTTTGAAAATAGGGGCTATGGTGTTTTTATGAAAAGATACGACTTTTGAAATATCCGTAGGATCCCTTGGGCTGTCTTTTAAAATACCCACGATTCGTTAGTTTTGAAATTGGTAGGAGTCTAATCTAATCTAACAACTACACTAAACTATACGGCTGAACTAACAAGCTGAACTACAGGTAAGGAAACCGCCTATCATCTGAGTCGATACATATACATACCTGCATATGTATAGTCGGTGCTCCTGCCTCAATAATATCACATCCGATACCATATCTATAATCAGGCATCCCAAGTCAAGAGTGCGGATCAATCATCAATATATAGCTCGTACGTAAATCCGTCGTACGGCATCCCTAAATCTGGGTACGGGTCAATATCATATTCCTCACACCATTCCTCTGGTATCCTCTTTATTCAAGATCATAGTCTAGGGTACTGACCTATATCTAGTACAATACTAATATCCTCAATATACTCATGATCTGACTACTGATCGACAATCTCGTACAAACCGATATCATTAGCACATATCATCATCAAGGGGTATACATCGCCCAATACGGCCTAGTATCAATATCCTAGCATATCATATCATATATCACGATCACATGTCGACCATTTTATTAACAACACTATTCACCCGTATCGTCGTCCCAAGACCCGCTATAACACCAGGACGTACCTCAAGTACGAATCCTGCCATATCACCGATATCACAACCACAAAACAAATCTCATCGACTCAGCTCAATCCCAAGTATCATCCTCAAATCCGTATGTGAACACATAGTCCCATACCCATGTGAACACATAACAATAAAGAATCCCATGAGCACATATAAATAGGATTGTATGCAAGTATGTATGTGTGTATGTGTAGTGCAACACTACCCTAGGGTTCGCAACACTAAAATAATCCAACACACCAATATCCATCCTAACATCGTTATTAATCCCAAATAACATATAATAATTGTTGGTGTGTATACGCATCCGTATACACCACCACGTACTGCGGGGGTGCTATACGCCATCCACCCGACTTCTCCCCGTAGATATAAATCTACTCACCTGGTCCTCGCTCGCCGGTGCCGACGTCGCCACGCGCTTGCATGTCGTCTCGAAGTCCACATAGGGTACCTACATATCATAACGCACCATATCGCATGAAAATCCGACTCATGACCAAAACGACGCACGAATCCCACATAGGTCAAAACCTATGGTTGCTTTCACAAATCGACCCAAAAACCCTCGACGTTGGTGTACAACGCGAGACCATCGAGAAAAACCCAAAAACACTCATTTGCACATTCACGAACACTAATTTTAATATAAACTAGGTTAAAATTCACAAAAACCCCAATTTCACTTAAAAAGTCATTTTTCCGAAAATCTAGCAAGCACAAATCACCGTTTTAGTACAAAACTCGATGTATAAACGAATCTAGCGGCCACAAGATTCACTAAATATCTTAAATAAGTCATAAAAACTATTTCCATAATTTAATCTCATAAATTTGCATAATTTCCAAAATCCTAGTTTGCAAAAATATCAATTTTTAACATCTTTTAAAGCAAAATTCACAATTCATCAATTAAGCTTGGTTTTGCATGAACCAAAGTCATTAAACCACTCATTATAATATTTATAATGACATGAAAACTTAATTATATTTTAATCTAAGCATTTGATAATTTTTCAAAAACTCTAGTTAGCAAAATAACTTAATTTAGACAATATCAACCTAACAATTTGCAAACTAGCAATTAGGTTAGGTTTTACAATTCCACAAGATGATAATCTACACTTGATTATTCTAATAGTGATGGTTAAACCCAAATTAGCTTCAAACCATATTCTAGAATTCTCAATTTAGCAACAAGAACCAAATTAACACTTAATTATGTTAGATTAAGCAATACAAACAACAAATTCTATATAGGGTCAAAGTTTATAGCTCCCAATTTTTTTGTAGATCCCACTTGCCACTAGCCTCTCAAAATTAGATTCCATCCCCCAAGATCCATGCTAAATTGGCTAAAGAAAAATGGGTAGGGCTTTGATTTTGATTTTATGGGATTTTTGATGCATTTTTTGAATGGTTTTTGAGGTGGAATGAGAAGGGAAAATGGGGGAGATGGGGCTGCCATTTTCGGCCAGAAATTGAGGGAAGGATGGGGGAGTGTGGTGAGGGAATTATGGCCAAGTCAAGTAAAAAACCCCAAGTCAACAAAACCCATACCTCATTCTTTATTAGTTTTCTTTTAGTTTCTTGTTTCCTTTTTTTTTTGAAGTGGGAAAACAATTGGGGAGGGCTGCTGAATTCTGCATAAAAGAGGAGGAAAAATGGGGGTGTGTGAGTGTGGGGGTGTGTGTAGCAAGTTCCAATTGAAGGAAATACCCCCTTATCTCAATTACATTAATTAACTTCACAATTTTAGCATTTTTTTTCGATATTTTCTAACATCGTTTGACAGTTCCATTTCATTTCAAAAACCACATGATAAAATTTTGTTTAATGTGTTATGATGCACAAAATTCGTTTCAACTCAATCCAGTTTGTAATTTTCCCTAATTAAATGTATTAGTGACGGCTTAAAATAATATTAAAATAATTAATTGCGGAAAAAATTTCAGAAAATTAGAAATTTTACCAGTGGCTCAATAAACACCAAATACTAGTAATTACATAGCTAGAATATGTATATTAAATTTTATATTAAAGATATTTACATTTTGACTTTTTACGGAAAACCCCCTTATTTTACCGTTTTTTCGAAATTTCACCGAAACGATTTTCAAAACATTACAGATCATTTCTTCTCATGATAATCATTCCTCTCCCTTGCATTATTATGTGGCTCCCTCATTCTTACTCCCCATTCTCATCCCTTCACTTTGAGAGGCCGGCCACATTAGATGGAGGCTGTCCAAAAATTCTTGAGTGGGATTTTTGATCTCTTTTGGCTTGCAAAATCCCATAGCTCCATCTCCAAAAGTATAGTTCATTTCCTCCATCAAAAGGCAACCTCTAGTAACCCACCCCAAATGAGACAAAGAGCACTACACTTATTCTACAGCACTTCTTGAGCATGTCGGCTCGCCAACTTCGTGCCCGAGTTGCCTCGGTCCAGAGGTGGGAGCCTGTAAAAGAACCCGGGGATGTGGTTCCCTTCCGACGAGGAGATGAAGACTAGAGATTCCGCGGGGAGATCGGGACGACAACGAGAAGACCGAAGGACACGGATCGCTCGGTATATCTCTCTACCCCTTCTCTAGTTAGCTAGAATTAGATTAATGGCCCGATCCGGGGATCTTATAGTGCGCGGTGGTGCCGGTTCAAAAGTTAAAGTAAAGTATCGTTTCCGCATTTTGGCCTCAGATTGACGGCCGGGGCGCCGCCGTGCACTTACACTATGAGCATCGCATGGCGGGCCTAGGGGGTTGGTAAAAGTCAGACCAACAAAAGAGATACAAGTCATGTCGGAGTGTAGCCCAGAACACGCTGAGATACTACTGGAATACCTACCAGTAAATCTCCTGCCTTGGCCAAGGACTTCCTGTAATGGCTCTCCTAGACACAGTACGATCTCACCCCCATACCGGGAGAGACGAACCCCTGCCGATCCGCTCACTGCCTCCATGTGGCTCAGGACTGTACCCAACTAAAATCTTCTTGCACGACTCCTTTGAGCCGTGGTAGGGTTGTAATCAAAGTACAGTGGGAACTCACACGAGACAAATGTCGATCTCAGGTCAATGAACTAACCATTACACATGTCACCAGGGAACTGCTATCTGACGTCAGGTATAATACCAACTAGCTTGTTCCCGGTGAGTCCTGTCCGGTGTACTCATAACCCAAAGAGCACCTGCATACATCTTAGGTGAACCAACTGACACCAATGGCTTGTGAGACCGGCCTCGTCGGAGTCTCGACTGTATACACTAGTTGTAGCGTTTTGAAAATCGTTTCGGTGAAATTTCGGAAAATCGGTAAAATAAGGGGGTTTTCTGTAAAAATTCAAAATGCAAATATCTTATTATAAAAATTAAATATACATATTCTATCTTTGTAATGGGTAGTATTTGGTGTTTATTGAGCCACTGGTGAAATTTCAAATTTTCTGAAAAAAAATTTATTTTATTATTATTTTAAGCCGTCACTAATACATTTAATTAGGGAAAATTACAAATTGGAATGAGTTGAAACAAATTTTTTGCATCATGACACACTAAATAAAATTTTATCATGTGGTTTTTGAAATGAAATCGTTTGCCAAAACGGTTTAGAAAATATCGAAAAAGGCTTTTTTCGGTGAAATTAATGTTAATGGAAGTGGGGTACAACATTTATCTTTTTTTCTCATCCAAACAAAACCCACACCCCCTCCCCTATAGCTCTGGCCGGCCCCTTTACAGCCCACCATTCTTGGGCCTCTCATCTTACAAAAAAAAAAATAAAGAAAAGAGAACAAAGGAATGAAAGAAATTGGGCAAAAGGAGTTTGGGCTTTGACTTTTAGGTATTGCCTTGACTTTTTTTCCACCTCCCTCTCTCTCCCCCCTCCCCATTCTGCCGACCCTCTTTCTCTCCTTTCCCACAACAGCAGCCCCTCTCTCTTTTCCTCTCATTTCTCATCAAAATTTCATCACAAAATGCCCAAAAATCAACACAAAAATCCTACAAAATAAAAATCCAATCCCTACCCATTTTCCCTTATCTCTTTTAGCATGGATCTTGATGCAAAGATTTCAATTTGGAGGCCATGTTCTATGTATGTTCCATTGTTCTTGAGGTATAATAAATCTTGGCTTTTTGTTAAATTGTTTGATTATTTCTTCAATTAAGTTAATGAGTGGTTTAAATTAAGTTTTGAATTGCTAGTTAGAATTTTAAAGTTAGGGTTTGAAAATTCTAGAATTGGGTTTTTAAAATCAAGTGAGAGTTTTTAACATTGTTTATGATTGTATAGTGTAGTTATCATACTAATTCATGCAAAGTGTAATCTAAGTGCCAAATTTGCTAATTTCTACATCTAAATTATCATAATTAAGCTAATTGCAAACTAGTTTTTTTAGATCTATTATAATTAGTGAGTTTAAAATTTAGTTTGGGTTTGGGTGACTTAATTAAGTTATTTAGTGGGCATTTTAGCCACTAGAATTGTTAAAATAGTTAAAGTTGATTAAAACACCAAGTTTTGAGCTAAAATGGAAAATTGTGCTAGTTTTGTTAACTAGGTTTTGTAAATATATATATTTTGATGAGAATAAATTATTGTAATGGTTTATATGACTTGGTTATGATATTGAGCGGATATTGCGGCTGCTAGATTTGTTTAAACGTCGATTTTTGTACTAAAACGGTAAATTTTTGCTTGCTAGATTTTCGGAAAAATGGCTTTTAAAGTGAGTTTGAGTTTTTTTGTGAATTTTAACCTATTTTATATTATAATTAGTGCATGTGATTGTGCAAATGAGTGTGTTTGGGTTTTCTCGATGGTTTGGCGTTTGTATGCCGACGTCGAGGGTTTTGGGGTTGATTTATAAAGGCAACCATAGGTTTTGACCTATGTGGGATTCGTGAGTCGTTTTGGTCATGAGTCGGATTTTAATGCAATACAGTGCATTATGATATGTAGGTACCCCATGCGGACTTCGAGACGACAAGCAAGCGCGTGGCGACGTCGGCACCGGCGAGCGAGGACCAGGTGAGTAGATTTATATCTACGGGGAGAAGTCGGGTGGATGGCGTATAGCACCCCCGCAGTTCGTGGTGATGTATACGAATACGTATGCACACATATATTTTGATTATATATTATGTTGATATGAGACTTGATGATAAAGGTGGATTCTAGGTGTTCATGGATTAGTTTAGTGTTAGTTGCGAAAGCCCAGAGTGGTTGTTACACCCACACAGGCACGCACACACATGCATACATCTATGTTATTACCTGTGCGTATATCGGGAGAGGTGGTTATGTGTTCACCTGGGTATGGGACTAGGTGTTCACATACTGGATTTGCGGATGATACTTGGGTTTGAGATGAGTCGATGAGATTTGAGTTGAGGCCGTGAGATCGGTGATATGGCAGGATTCGTACTTGAGATACGTCCTGATATTATAGCGGATCTTTGGATGACAATGCCATGTGAATAGTGATATTAGTAGTGTACTAGACGTAGGTCAGTACCCCAGATAATGATCTTGATAAAGAGGATACCAGATGAACAGTGTGATGAGTATGATATTGACCCGTACCCAGATTTGGGGATGCCGTACGACGGATTTACGTACGAGCTATATCTTGATGATTGACCTGCACTCTTGACTTGGGATGTCTGACTATAGATATGGTATCGGATATGATATTATTAAGGCGGGATCACCGACTAATATATATACAGATATGTATATGGATCGACTCAGATGTTAGGCGGTTTCCTTACCTGTAGTCCAGCTTGTTAGCTTAGCCCTTTAGTTTAGTTTAGTTGTTAGATTAGATTCGATTCTTACCTATTTCAAAAACTAATTAATCGTGGGTATTTTAAAAGACAGCCCAAGGGATCCTACGGATATTTCAAAAGACGTATCTTTTCATAAAAACACCGTAGCCCCTATTTTCAAAACCCCATGATTCGTGTTATTTCAAAAGGCACCATTTGTAGGACTTATATTAGATTAATGCAGATTAGTTATAGTTGCTTCTAGTATTCAGCTCCCGCTCATTATTGTGGTTCGCTTCGCATCGCATGCTTATATTATGTTTCATACTCCATTATTGATATCATGCTGTTAGGACACCAGCACCATTACCGATGATGCGTATGTACCACGTACACTTACTTGCCGGCTCACACACATCTTCATTGGTAATTGCCATGTCACGTACACCTTAGAAAATATTATTGCTTGACATAGCCTGTTAGCTAGTAGTTTAGACATGATATTAGCGTACTTGCCTTATATGTTAGTTTAGACATTGTAGTTATTACCTGCTACTTCATGCATACTGTTATTCATTGTTATGCCGCATTCATGGATTCTCATGCATATATTCACTATTTTACGTGTTATTGAGGTTTTGGATTCGGATTTCCATGAGATTTTCTGGATTTGGAAGAAAACCGCAAAAACATAAATAAACCTTTTCTCTCTTTTAAAATAAAAAGTGCGATTTTCCCATGATGTATGAGTCGTCCACCATGAGTTTGCTGATGGATTTCGAGACCCGATTCGAGAAGTGGAGGAACCGTTTCGGGTACATGGTGGGCCCGGTGCGGTACCCCGGGGCAAGAGGATCGTGTTGTTGACGTTGAGCCTGGCAGGGGAGCACTACCGACCGGTGATATTACCCGACGCGTCAGATATCCGGAGGATACCGTCGTGGTCTTGAGATGGATGGTAGGGGCCGGTCTGGATTGACGGCGCCCTAGATATTGTGATTGAGATATTGAGATTTTGAGATATTGAGGTACAGAGATTGTGATACAGAGATATCGAGATATTTGGACACTTGTTTTGTGTCGATGCTGGGCACTGTTTTATGCTGATTTCATTTATGGTACCTCACTTTTAAAATACAGAAATCTCACTGATTTATGAAAGCAGTTTTCTTCAGTACATGCATTCTGTTCCATGCATTCATACCTCATTCATATGATATATTGCTACCTGAGGCACTGACACGGGCATATGAGATCACACTCGGGTTAGATATTACCCTAGCCATTGTTATAGGCTGCATGTTATTCATATATTTGAGAATATATTATGATCATTGACCTAGCTTGCGTTATTTATGCGATTTCTGTGCGTAGATGTTTTTCTATTCACGAGTTGGCAACTCACCCCCGTTGTGCCCCAGTTTCTTGCAGGTTTGCCGTATAGGTTTCATTACGGCTTGCGGGCATAGTTTCCTTCGGGTGATTTGCTAGTAGGTGGGTTTACTTGTATCGTACCCCCCATTATATAACTTGTATATTATTACTCTGTTGTATCTAGAAGTTCCATCAACCAAACATGTATTTATTTTGAGATAGAGACCAGTGATGTTATTCTTTCGACCTTAGAGTCGCGCGTTATATTTCTGTGGTTTTCTTGTGGTTTTGAGTTTCCTTTTGAATTTTGATCCTCGCCGTTGGCCTTGTATATTTTATTGCTTGTGTGGTTGTTACCGTCGATTGACGAAGAGCTAGCTCCCGCTTGGGAATGCCTTTTTATTGATTTCGTATACTATTCATGTTGTATCCCGTTTGGGGGCCAGTATTTACAAAGGAGACTCTGCCGAAATTTTCAGGAAATTTTTGATGTTTTTAGAAACCCGCATAATTCGGCTTATGCTATTAAAACTACTTATTTAAATTGGTTTTCCTTCACTCTACTTCTTTTCTTGGTTTGCATTTCTGGGTTTTCGGCTTACTTGGATTACGTACGCCTCGAGACGTTTCGTAGTTTAAGTGCCGGTCATGTTCCGTACTTTCGGGACGTGACAAAGTTGGTATCAGAGCGTTAGGTTTTACCTTCGGAGCATAGGATGACCCTTGGTTGATGGAATAGGTGACTAAAGTAGAGTGACGTACCGTGGGTATGTTCCGCGGCATACTTACGATACGCTACTCCATTTAAGAAGCCTTAGGATGTACATTTCTTTGCTCAGTATTATATTCATTCCTGATCTAGCCTCATCGGTACCAGTTATGGTTTTGCTGCCACGATTACTGGCAGGGAGAGCTACGGCTAGAGTTGCGGTTAGCACGAGCTCTTCACAAATGAGGACTGACCAGGGCATAATTCCGGCGACACACGATTGCGGAGATGTGTCTTTTTACTATGTTTTCACGCCACGAGCGTTTGGCGGATCGCCTTTACGAGATTTCTCGGACGTGCCGATCAGTACCAGAAGATCGATCCAATGATAGAGGCCAACCAGATTTTGATGACCGTTGGTGTATTGCTTATTCATGAGGTTTGAGGCACTGTTCACCGTGCAGACGAGTGAGCCAGTTATTGCTGCGAACGACGAGATATCGCCCCAGATGTTGGAGCTATTGCAGTACGAGTTGTATTAAGAGATGATAGAAGGTCGCTAGTCACCAAGGATGAATGACTAGGACATGTGGTTCGTTCGCTAGCCCAATGCGAGGTCATCAGATAGATTGATTCCAGCTAGAGACGACTTCATGCGGAGACGTTGAGAGTCGACAGAGATGATCGAATATCAGCAACCTATTATTCCAAGTTTAAAGTATTCGGAAAGACATGCAGGCAATTCTATGGACCCTCTAGAAGAATGAAACCCTAACTCGACTTAATGACCGTGTGAAAGCCTTTGAACCTTAGGGTTTGCGGCAGTTCCGCGACGCCATTAGTGAGGCTTGGGTTTGCCCTTCTACGGATGGACCATCGATGCTGTGGTACGTACTCGATACTATTAAACTGTACCAAGATGTTGAGCTCTTGGGGGATTATGAGGTTTTGACGACTCGATCGGATGGCTCGACTTAATTCGGATGCTAGGTGGTGAGATGCATTTCTTGGGAAACTCCCGATACGAGGATAGCCGTTGGAGCTCAGTCCATGCAGCCACGACGAGACGAGTCCGAAGCGGTCGACATTAGAGAAAGGTGAAGTAAGAGGTTCGTACCAGATCTAGATGAAACGACGTTCCTCTCTGCCGACATCAGAGATGCGATACGTATGCCGAGGCATTGTACTTGGATATACCTTCCAGAAGGAATCGCGTTGAGTATGCAGCCGTTCCAGAACGAGAACAGATCTAGTAAGGGACGATGACTTCCGGACAGTTCGGCAGAGACGAGATTTGGGAGAGATCTCGATAGGACCTTTCTGGAATAAATTACGAGAAGACTTGGACCCAGTAGTGGTCATGTTATGCACACCGGCAGGCCAGAGTTCAGGATCGTCGACGAGACATGCTATGGGTGACCACGGAAGTTGGCCAGAGATTCTTGGAGGATGTGCTTGAGCGGGACTATTCTTCCATACTTGATTTGCGTATTTTGGGCGATTTATTCGCATAATTGATTTTGATGATTGAGTTTCATGATATTTGTCTTCATGGACCATGATTGCACCTGCTGAGTATTTACGATTTTTGCACGGTTGTTGCACTTGATATCGTTTTCGTGCCTTGGTTCTCATGTTTGTGATTATATGGATTTCATACAGTTGAGTTGATTTATGCGTATATACGCACACGATTTGGTTTTTGCACTCGGTATAGTTCATATATGTTTGCAGTGCAGTGTTGCGTATGTTGTGCATTTAGATGCCCTGGACTTCGATTTTGATGGTGATGTTCGATATTTGTTTTGTGCACCTTGTGCACCTGATTGGATTTTGCGTATATTCGGCACTTGATATTGGATTTCATGATTTCGTGCACGATGGATGCACCTGATTTGGATTTTCGCGCATGTTTGGCGCATGTTTTGAAGTGTGATTTTGGTGCACACCAGATGCACTAAATCGAGATTTTTCGTGCATGTCAGATGCACCTGATTTTGCTGTCAGGCACACATGTTGCCTACGACAGATGTTTCGTGCACACCCGATGCACTTAGATGTTATTTTTGTGCATATGTATGGCACACATTTGGATTTTGATTTCCGTGCGCACCAGACGCACGTAGTATTCATACGCGTATTTTGGGATTGATTTTTCTTATAGAGCAGTACGTTTTTATGATATTGCTATGTGTTTTCGTACTGAGCAGGACTAGTCAGAGGACAGTACCTGAATATATTTAGCATGCATTGATAGTTATTGAAGGGATTTCCAAAAAGGCGAGCTATAGCCTCAGCATTTATCTACGTGTCTGATATGACACGAAATGTTTAAAATAAGGAGACCCTTCTAAATTGTTTCCAAAACGGCGGAACGTACATTTCAAACAAAGGTATATATGTATATAGTTATTTTCTTATGATAGACGTCCGCCACTGTGCAGTGTTATACGCGTTGCACAGCGACTTAAAGAGTTTGGCATGCATTTCCTTCAGATACTTACATATATAGATTCAATATTTACATGTATAGTTTCGAGTTATATCATATTGGTTTTGCTTTGGATTTGACATTGATGTCTTTCCCATGACTCCGATGATTGCGGGATGCTTGACGGAGTTTTGATTTTAGTTATATGCTCATTTTTCATGCGCATGCGCTGCGCTACGATTTGTTTTATGTATTTACAATTTCGGAGCCCCGACGACTTGATGGTTTTGGTTTAGATGTTTCAGTATTTGCGGGGAGTTTTACTTTAAATTCGGGGACCGAATTTTTTTAAAGGGGGAAGATTGTAGCGTTTTGAAAATTGTTTCGGTGAAATTTCGGAAAATCGGTAAAATAAGAGGGTTTTCTGTAAAAAGTCAAAATGCAAATATCTTATTATAAAAATTAAATATACATATTCTAGCTATGTAATGGCTAGTATTTGGTGTTTATTGAGCCACTGGTGAAATTTTAAATTTTCTGAAAAAAAAAATTATTTTATTATTATTTTAAGCCGTCACTAATACATTTAATTAGGGAAAATTACAACTTGGAATGAGTTGAAACAAATTTTGTGCATCATGACACATTAAATAAAATTTTATCATGTAGTTTTTGAAATGAAATCGTTTGCCAAAACGGTTTAGAAAATATCGAAAAAGGTTTTTTTCGGTGAAATTAGTGTTAATGGAAGTGGGGTACAACATTTATCTTTTTTTCTCACCCAAACAAAACCCACACCCCCTCCCCTATAGCTCTGGCCGGCCCCTTTACAGCCCACCATTCTTGGGCCTCTCATCTCACAAAAAAAAAACAAAGAAAAGAGAACAATGGAATGAAAGAAATTGGGCAAAAGGAGTTTGGGCTTTGACTTTTAGGTATTGCCTTGACTTTTTTTCCACCTCCCCCTCTCTCCCCCCTCCCCATTCAGTCGACCCTCTCTCTCTCCTTTCACACAACAGCAGCCCCTCTCTCTTTTTCTCTCATTTCTCATCAAAATTTCATCACAAAATGCCCAAAAATCAACACAAAAATCCCACAAAATAAAAATCCAATCCCTACCCATTTTTCCTTATCTCTTTTAGCATGGATCTTGATGCAAAGATTTCAATTTGGAGGCCATGTTCTATGTATGTTCCATTGTTCTTGAGGTATAATAAATCTTGGCTTTTTGTTAAATTGTTTGATTATTTCTTCAATTAAGTTAATGAGTGGTTTAAATTAAGTTTTGAATTGCTAGTTAGAATTTTAAAGTTAGGGTTTGGAAATTCTAGAATTGGGTTTTTAAAATCAAGTGAGGGTTTTTAACATTGTTTATGATTGTATAGTGTAGTTATCATACTAATTCATGCAAAGTGTAATCTAAGTGCCAAATTTGCTAATTTCTACATCTAAATTATCATAATTAAGCTAATTGCAAACTAGTTTTTTTAGATCTATTATAATTAGTGAGTTTAAAATTTAGTTTGGGTTTGGGTTTGGGTGACTTAATTAAGTTATTTAGTGGGCATTTTAGCCACTAGAATTGTTAAAATAGTTAAAGTTGATTAAAACATCAAGTTTTGAGCTAAAATGGAAAATTGTGCTAGTTTTGTTAACTAGGTTTTGTAAATATATATATTTTGATGAGAATAAATTATTGTAATGGTTTATATGACTTGGTTATGATATTGAGTGGATATTACGGCTGCTAGATTTGTTTAAACGTCGATTTTTGTACTAAAACGGTAAATTTTTGCTTGCTAGATTTTCGGAAAAATGGCTTTTAAAGTGAGTTTGAGTTTTTTTGTGAATTTTAACCTATTTTATATTATAATTAGTGCATGTGATTGTGCAAATGAGTGTGTTTGGGTTTTCTCGATGGTTTGGCGTTTGTATGCCGACGTCGAGGGTTTTGGGGTTGATTTATAAAGGCAACCATAGGTTTTGACCTATGTGGGATTCGTGAGTCGTTTTGGTCATGAGTCGGATTTTAATGTAATACGGTGCATTATAATATGTAGGTACCCCATGCGGACTTCGAGACGACAAGCAAGCGCGTGGCGACGTCGGCACCGGCGAGCGAGGACCAGGTGAGTAGATTTATATCTACGGGGAGAAGTCGGGTGGATGGCGTATAGCACCCCCGCAGTTCGTGGTGATGTATACGAATACGTATGCACACATATATTTTGATTATATATTATGTTGATATGAGACTTGATGATAAAGGTGGATTCTAGGTGTTCATGGATTAGTTTAGTGTTAGTTGCGAAAGCCCAGAGTGGTTGTTACACCCACACAGGCACGCACACACATGCATACATCTATGTTATTACCTGTGCGTATATCGGGAGAGGTGGTTATGTGTTCACCTGGGTATGGGACTAGGTGTTCACATACTGGATTTGCGGATGATACTTGGGTTTGAGATGAGTCGATGAGATTTGAGTTGAGGCCGTGAGATCGGTGATATGGCAGGATTCGTACTTGAGATACGTCCTGATATTATAGCGGATCTTTGGATGACAATGCCATGTGAATAGTGATATTAGTAGTGTACTAGACGTAGGTCAGTACCCCAGATAATGATCTTGATAAAGAGGATACCAGATGAACAGTGTGATGAGTATGATATTGACCCGTATCCAGATTTGGGGATGCCGTACGACGTATTTACGTACAAGCTATATCTTGATGAGTGATCCCCACTCTTGACTTGGGATGTCTGATTATAGATATGGTATCGGATATGATATTATTGAGGCGGGATCACCGACTAATATATATACAGATATGTATATGGATCGACTCAGATGTTAGGCAGTTTCCTTACCTGTAGTCCAGCTTGTTAGCTTAGCCCTTTAGTTTAGTTTAGTTGTTAGATTAGATTCGATTCTTACCTATTTCAAAAACTAACGAATCGTGGGTATTTTAAAAGACAGCCCAAGGGATCATACGGATATTTCAAAAGACGTATCTTTTCATAAAAACATCGTAGCCCCTATTTTCAAAACCCCATGATTCGTGTTATTTCAAAAGGCACCATTTGTAGGACTTATATTAGATTAATGCAGATTAGTTATAGTTGCATCTACTATTCAGCTCCCGCTCATTATTATGGTTCGCTTCACATCGCATGCTTTTATTATGTTTCATACTCCATTATTGATATCATGCTGTTAGGACACCAGCACCATTACCGATGATGCGTATGTACCACGTACACTTACTTGCCAGCTCACACACATCTTCATTGGTAATTGCCATGTCACGTACACCTTAGAAAATATTATTGCTTGACATAGCCTGTTAGCTAGTAGTTTAGACATGATATTAGCGTACTTTCCTTATATGTTAGTTTAGACATTGTAGTTATTACCTGCTACTTCATGCATATTATTATTCATTGTTATGCCGCATTCATGGATTCTCATGCATATATTCACTATTTTACGTGTTATTGAGGTTTTGGATTCGGATTTCCATGAGATTTTCTGGATTTGGAGGAAAACCGCAAAAACATAAATAAACCTTTTCTCTCTTTTAAAATAAAAAGTGCGGTTTTCCCATGATGTATGAGTCGTCCACCATGAGTTTGCTGATGGATTTCGAGACCCGATTCGAGGAGTGGAGGAACCGTTTCGGGTACATGGTGGGCCCGGTGCGGTACCCCGGGGCAAGAGGATCGTGTTGTCGACGTTGAGCCTTGCAGGGGAGCACTACCGACCGGTGATATTACCCGACGCGTCGGATATCCGGAGGATACCGTCGTGGTCTTGAGATGGATGGTAGGGGCCGTTCTGGATTGACGGCGCCCTAGATATTGTGATTGAGATATTGAGTTACAGAGATTGTGATACAGAGATATCGAGATATTTGGACACTTGTTTTGTGTCGATGCTGGCACTGTTTTATGCTGATTTCATTTATGGTACCTCACTTTTAAAATACAGAAATCTCACTGATTTATGAAAGCAGTTTTCGTCAGTACATGCATTCATACCTCATTCATATGATATATTGCTACCTGAGGCACTGACATGGGCACATGAGATCACACTCGGGTTAGATATTACCCTAGCCATTGTTATAGGCTGCATGTTATTCATATATTTGAGAATATATTATGATCATTGACCTAGCTTGCGTTATTTATGCGATTTCTGTGCGTAGATGTTTTTCTATTCACGAGTTGGCAACTCACCCCCGTTGTGCCCCAGTTTCTTGCAGGTTTGCCGTATAGGTTTCATTACGGCTTGCGGGCATAGTTTCCTTCGGGTGATTTGCTAGTAGGTGGGTTTACTTGTATCTTACCCCCCCATTATATAACTTGTATATTATTACTCTGTTGTATCTAGAAGTTCCATCAAACAAACATGTATTTATTTTGAGATAGAGACCAGTGATGTTATTCCTTCGACCTTAGAGTCGCGCGTTATATTTCTGTGGTTTTCTTGTAGTTTTGAGTTTCCTTTTGAATTTTGATTCTCGCCGTTGGCGTTGTATATTTTATTGCTTGTGTGGTTGTGACCGTCGATTGACGAAGAGCTAGCTCCCGCTTGGGGATGCTTTTTTATTGATTTCGTATACTATTCATGTTGTATCCCGTTTGGGGGCCAGTATTTACAAAGGAGACTCTGCCGAAATTTTCAGAAAATTTTTGATGTTTTTAGAAACCCGCATAATTCGGCTTATGCTATTAAAACTACTTATTTAAATTGGTTTTCCTTCACTCTACTACTTTTCTTGGTTTGCATTTCTGGGTTTTCGGCTTACTTGGATTACGTACGCCTCGAGACGTTTCGTAGTTTAAGTGCCGGTCATGTTCCGTACTTTCGGGACGTGACACTAGTGTACTTACGGAGTATCGATGCCCAGTCTCGAAACTCCCACGACCAAGGACCTTTTAAGGATGTGCTTATAGACCCCAGCTCCCACGTATATGATCGCCATCATACTGTTGGAAGTCAAGCAAGAATCATATGGGCTCTATCAACGTGTAATAGCGACCTGAAAGGTCACCTAAAACAGTACACGATGATAAAGATAAAACCAGATAGCATACTGTCATCTTGAGTAAGACTGTCCTACCGGTATAGGTCATCCCTCAATCATTACAATCAAGTGCCTGTGATCCAATAATTGACTCTGAGGGCACTATATCCAAAATCTCCCACTGGCACTCAAGGCTAATTATTGCGAAGTCGCGTACTCACAGCCCGTGTGATACCGAACACCCAACTCCTCTACTAATCAGTTTCACAAAACCCATTTGCGAAACTATTGCGTTCGAGAAATAGCCTTAGCTAGTGGATCCTCCCTGATGTTTCTTTCCATGTCTCTCTTTATCTCAAGTTCGCGGAGAAAGCCATCTCGCGAAATGAGCAATACCTGTCTTAGAATATGTCTGGATATCTGATAGGACCTAGTTCATAAATGAACTCCAAATCCAAACTTCTTAGACTGTATCGTCAACTGAAACCAATCAGTATCCAGCGCCATACCTCCCTCAGTATCCGCTTGGACCACCTGTCCAAAATACTGCCCCTCGTCAGAGGGAAAAGCTACAACTCTGACAGTCACTCTGTGATCCAGGTCACCTTGGAAGCCTGGAATGATAACCATCCCCCGATAAAGGCTGTCATTATCATATCCCTAGAACATCCACTTATGTTCTAAAACTACTTCCGAACGTTTCTCCAGGATAGGATTAATATCACAACTTATCGCATCTCGTGCAAAAACAATATTTGGTATGGTACTTGACATCTCATGATTGACTCAATTGCCTAAGCAAGTGATCTGCCAATCATGCACATCCCTCTCCCCTTTAGTCTGTAAGACACCTTTAGAGAGGGTGACTCCATCACCTGCAGGTACACTACCGTGCCAGGAGTCATCCATTCTAAAACACCTTAGAATGCTGTCTAAGTACAATGATTGGGAAATTACCCAAATCTAGATCTAAAACCATAGGTCTAGTAACCAGAATATCTGATATAATATCCATATTCTATATGGAGAAACCACTGTGTGACAACTAAAGTATAACTGATCGTAGTATAAGAATTTCACTTCCTACTCTGTGTATGTCATCCAAATACCAGGACATCACACCCTACTACCTTCTTAACAGATCCATCCCCTATTCTGATGAAGTCAAAGCTATGACTGTCACATCAGAAATAGATGATCTATTTCCGCTATATCTACTTTAGTCCATAAATAGACATAAGCTACTTGTCCACTATGCTTCCGCTGCTCCCACTGACTATGACAACCCTCTGGCAGAGTCATATACACGTGCACTTCTAAAACTAGTTCAGAACGACGCTATACTCATCCTCCTGCCGGGTCTCATAGCCTGGAACAACGGCAATGGCAAGTCTAGGTAAACAAGAACCTCCCTGTCACCATCTTTGAGCATACCGAAGTACCTCTCGAGTGCCTGAGGTTACCCACCATATCTGTGGAGTGGCCAATGGAATGTCAATCCAGATTGAATCTTTAGGTCCTTATCAAATTTTCAGTAATCGTTTGCGGTTCTGGAATCACTTCCAGTTCTACCATACTCCCACTACTGTTTTCTGGAAAAATCCATTTTTATTAAAACTGTGGCGAGTCAAGAACAATATCACTATTGATCTTCCAGATGGTAGAAAGTCAACACTCGTCATAGCCCGGGTCAACCCACAAACAGCCATTACAGAAACGTGCCTTGAGTTATCCAGAGTCTGGTTTTAAGCATAAGCCGGACAACTCCCCTTACCTTAACAATGTTAAGATATGAACTATTCTATATCCAATATAGAAATAGAGGCACTGATTTAATTGGAACCAGATTCAAATCATGCAGCTGTCTCCAGTGCATGTCAACTAAATGGAGAGAGGCCAATCAGCATTACTCAACTTAGGAGTGCTTCCAATTATGAGTACCATGAAAGAGAAGCAAGTTCTCTTAATCATTACTATCAACTGAATACCATATACAAGTATCTACATCTTCGATCACCTTGAATAATCCTGATACTTGCAATACCTGGTTCTCTACTTTATTCATATACCTATAACTTCTCAAAACTTAGATCTTATATTTCTACGAAAAACATGTCTAAGAACTAGAGAAGTCATAAGTAAACAGAATATAGTACGAGTACCAATCCCTCTGTCCTAATGGACACTGGACAACATACAATACTCTGTATAAGTCCCCTGAGTTTAATAACTCAATTCCTGTGTATCGTAGGTTGAAAACTGTACTTATGGTTAAGAAGAATTACACCGCTGTTTAATGCTCCTTACCTAACCATCCACTGATATAGGTAAATATCATAGACATAATTTCAAAAATTATATCTCACTTTATAAAAATAAACGTACAGATATTCAATTTGAAATTGGTGCATAACAACGGATATTCAAAACCAATTATTTGCCGTCCGGCAAACAACCCAGGCGATTTCCTCAAATATCACCAATTACAACGAATCCCGATATAATGAGGATGATCTCCCAATAATTTACTCCCACTCATCAACTGTAAAACCATACAGATGTGAGAATCAAACCTGGTAAATACATATCCTGGAGCAAGGGCTAATTGGGAAATCAGTTTTCTTTTAACAATACACAGTGAAACTGAAACATGTGAATGTTTTGAAGGGGTAACCGGGTATTCTTAGTAATGTCTCTTCCATTATCAGATTCACAACTGTAACCGTATATTTGTTTGCCATCTCTCCAAATCCCTTTATATGTCTTTAGTCATTAGCTTCTGTATACCCCTTTAGGCCAAATGGTTTTCTTCCTTCCCTACCGTTCGGCACTAGCCTATGGTTTGGAAGAAGACTATGTAAGTGCACTGCGGCGCCCCGGTCGTCAATCCGACGGCCAAATGCGGAAGCGGTGATAAACTTTAATTTTGCGAACTTAGCAAACCGGCACCACCGCGCACTAAACCCCGGATCGGGCCATTAAACTAGATCTAGCAAAGAAACAAGAAAGGGAAGAGATATACCGAGTGATCCAAGTCCTCCGGTCTTCTCGTCATCGTCCCGATCTCCCGCGGAAACTCCGGTCGTCGCATCCTTGCCGGAAGGGCACCACATCGTCTGCATCTTTTACGGGCTCCCACCTCAATACCGAGGCAACTCGGGCATGAAGCCGGCAAGTCGACATGCCCAAGATTTGCTGTAGAATGTGTAGTGCTTTGTCTCTTTGGGGTTATGTTGCCTTGATGGAGGAATGGATTGGAACTTTCAAATGAAACTCTCATTTATCAAGCATGGAATGAGATGATGAAATTTCCTTACCAAAAATGAAAACTCTCATTTTCTCTCCCCTCAAAATTGTGGCCGGCCATGTTCATATAAGAATGGTGGAGGAAAGAATGTGTAGATGAAGGAAGGTGATGGTAGGAGAAGAGAAGAGGTGACCACACCATAAAGCAAAAAAAACATCAACCATGCTTAACACTTCTATTCACATCAAATCTCATTAATGCAAAAACCATCATGAAAAAGCAAGGAGGCTTATCCTATCGTAATGAATACATTTGTAAGAAACCCCCTCCACAAATGTTATTTGCACAATTGCAAATAACCCCCTCCATCGGAAAAGTCCGGCCGGGAAAGAACAAAGGAAAACCGGCCGGAACGGAATGCAAACTGGCAACTCCAGAAAACTGGTCCCGTAATAAATTATAGGAAAACCCCAATACTGTGCATACACACCCGCATCTGTATTCCGACCGGATACAAATGCAATGAGACAAAATCTACACTGTACTATACTAGGATCCGGCTTAAAACAAAGCCGGCTAGTAAGGTCCGTCCGATCCTGATTCGTGCAATACCGCACGTATCTGATCGAACCATGCCATAAACCTATACGGCCTCTAGTACAAACCGTCCGATCCTGATCCGTGCAATACCGCACGTATCTGATCGGACCCTGCCATATCTCCATACGGCCTCTACAGCGTTTCGCCCGAAAACCTGAGTAACTGAAAGTGTGGTGGACTCTAAAGACTCGTCAATACTATGGCTGTGGATTTAACCACTAGCACGTCAGAGGTATAAGCCAATACGTAACGGGCCACCAGCTATTGACCAAAAGGGACGTCGATGAGCGAACTCATCCTGACACCCTACTGAGCCTGTCAGTGACAATATCCGTACAGTCCGGTCCGTTCGTCTATGAGCATCGCATGTCGGGCCTAGGGGGTTGGTAAAAGTCCGACCCCCAAAAGCGGTACAAGTCGTGTCGGAGTGTAGCCCAGAACACCCTGAGATACTACTGGAATACCTACCAGTAAATCTCCTGCCTTGGCCGAGGACTTCGTGTAATGGCTCTCCTAGACACAGCGCGACCTCACCCCTAATACCGGGAGAGACGAACCCCTAAAGATCCGCTCACTGCCTCCATGTCGCTCGGGACTGTACCCAACTAAAACCTGTTTGCACGACTCCTTTGAGCCGTGGTAGGATAGTAATCAAAGCACAGTGGGAACTCATACGAGACAAATGACGATCCCCAGGTCGATGAACTAACCTGTACACATGTCACCTGGGAACTGCTATCTGACGTCAGGTATAAGACCAACTAGCATGTTCCCGGCGAGTCCTGTCCGGTGTACTCATAACCCAATGAGCACCTGTATACATCTTAGGTGAACCAATAGACACCAGTGGCTTGTGAGACCGGCCACCGCCCCTTATCGGGGTCTCGACTGTATACACTAGTCTACTCTGGATAATCGATGCCCAGTCTCGAAACTCCCACGACTAGGGACCTTTTAAGGATATGCTTATAGACTCCAGCTCTCACTTATATGATCGCCCTCATACTGCTGGCAGTCAAGCAAGAATCCTAGGGGCTCTATCAACGTGTAATAGCGACCTGTCAGGTCACCTAAAGCAGTACACGATGGTAAAGGTAAACCAGATAGCATACTATCATCTCGAGTAAGACTGTCTTACCGGGATAGGTCCTCCCTCAATCATCGCAATCACGTGCCTGTGATCCAATAATTGACTCTGAGGGCATTATCTCCAACAATCTCCCACTAGCACTCAAGGCTAATTATTGCGATGTTGCATACTCACAGCCCGTGTGATACCGAACACCCAACTCCTCTACTAGTCAGTCTCATAAAGCCTGTTTGCGAAACTCTTGCGTTCGAGGAATAGCCTCAGTGAGTGGATCCTCCTAGATGTTTCTTTCTATGTCTCTCTATATCTCAAGTTCGCGGAGAAAGCCATCTCCCGAAATGAGCAATACCTGTCTTAGAATGTCTGGATGTCTGATGGGACCCAGTTCATAAATGAACTTCAAATCCAGACTTCTTAGACTGTATCGTCAACTGAACTTAATTAGTATCCTGCGCCATGCCTCCTTCAGTATCTGCCTGGATCACCTGTCCAAAATACTGCCCCTCGTCAGAAGGAAAAATATAACTCTGACAACCTCCTTGTCGTCCATATCACCTTGGAAGCCTGGAATGATAATCGTCTCCTAAAGGAGGCAGCCGTTATCATATCCCTAGAACATTCACTTATGTTCTAGCTTGGAACTCTTCCAATATACCGTCCCTCCACTGAGGGTAAAGACAATTCCTGCGACTGACATTCAGTCGTCCTTATCACCCTGGAACCTTTTCAGTGATTCTCCCCAGGATCGATTGATACCATCTCACTACAACTAGTGAGAATCCTAACATCCAATTAGATCTATCTCATAGATCCAAAACCAGGATTTAGGAGGTATCACCTTGATCCTATATGAAGAATCTTTGTGATAAGAGGAGGTTGACCGAGCGTAGCATAGGAAACTCCTTTCCTATCAAGAGATGTCATCCACGTACTCTACGAGGATCACCACCATACTCCCTACTACCCTTTTGTATATACAAGGTTCATCTACCATTTTGATGAAGTCAAACTCTTTGACTACCACATCAAAACAGACGTTCCAACTCCGCGATGCCAGATTTACATATAAAATAACTTGCACACGTTTCCGATGCTCCCACTGTTTACGAAGCCCTCTGGCTGTGTACTTACAGACTCTCTCTTCCAAATCAACATTTAGAAAAGCAGTCATGACACCCAACCGCCAGATATCGTAGTCATGGTATGTAGCCGTGGCAAGTAGGATCTGAATGGACTTAAGCATAGCTTTGAAAGTCTCAACTTTTCCATGTACACCAAGTAATCTTCTCAAGATATACTTGCTCCAGATGGGGATTTAACCTTTCAGACAAAGCAACCAAAGTCCATACTTTGTTGGTGTATAAAGATTCCATCTCAGATCGCTAAGCATCCAGCCATTCTTACAGAGTCCCCACTCCTGATGGCCAGCTCGAAACTAGTTGGGTCATCATCTCATGATGCAAGCCTCGCTCCCATTGTCATAGAGAAACCGAAGTACCTCTCAGGTGGGTGAGGAACCCTACTAGATTGGCGGAGAGGCTGAGGTTCATTGGAAACTATTGAATCCTTTGGTTCTACCAAATCATCAGCTACAGTTTGTATAGCTGGAACTCTTTCCCGTTCTACCTCATGACCAATAATTTCTTCATAAGAAATTCCCTTTCACAAAGGTGGCATGCTGAGAAACAAAACATCTTTTGTTCCTTGGTTTGGTAGAAGATATTCCATTGCGAATGCTTGGGATATCCAACAAACTTCCAAAGAACTGACTTTGCCTCGAGCTTATCCGGATTTTGCTTTTAGACATAGGCTGGACAACCCCAAATCTTAACTACTTAAGATATGGGCTCTTCCCATTCCATATCACATATGAAGTGGTAGGCAACTGATTTGATTTGAACCATATTCAATAGGAATGCAGCTTCTCAAGTGCATAACTCCCAAAAGGAAATAGGAAACTCAGCAGTACTCATCATAGAGCGCACCATATCAAATAGGGTGTGTTTGCTCCGCCCCGATATACCAGCGTGCTATGGTGTGTACGGAGGAGTAATGCTGAGAAAGAATCTCATTCTCCTTTAGAATAGTCCAGGATCTCCGTGCTCAAGTATTCTCCTCCCTGATCTCCTCAAAGGACATAATACTTATACCCGTTTTTGGTTCTCTACTTCTAACTTATATTCATTGAATTTCTCAAAAGTTTCAGACTTGTGTTTCAACAGGAACATATGTCCGGATCTTGAGAGATAATCAGTGAATGTAATGAAGTATAAAGAACCGGTCTTGGCACGTGTAGACAGGGGACCTTCATACATCAGCATGTATTAATCCCAAGAGTTTACTAACTCTTTCTCTGTTTCCATTAAACAGAGCTGTGGTCATCTTATCTTTGTGACATGACCGGCAAGTTTCATAAGATGTAAATTCAAACTAATTTAAATATGCATCTAAATGTAACTTAGCTAGTCAGGTCATATTGATATGACCTAGTCTACAATACCTCAAGAAAAATTCGTTCATTTCTGAACTCTTCCTCTTGTGTGTGTTTTGTATATTAAGAACTGTGGTTTGATTTAGAACGTCTATGCTTTTAGATAACGTGCCTGAATCGATCAACTCTTGATATAGGAAATGTTCAAAACATTATCCAACAATACAAAATTATATCCTTCTTTACTAATAAAGAGACCGATATGATGTTGTATATCAGGTTCGGTATCTAATAACATTCGTTCAGAATCAATGTATTGGCTAATACAGGGTGATAACTACCAACAGACTTGGCTGCAACACTTGCACCATTTCTATCTCATGAAACTTATCACCCGTTTTCAGTTCTCTACCAATCTGTAGCCCATGTAACAAATTAAATATACGGGATCCTGATCCGGTATCTCATACCCAGGACGTAAAGTATACTGAGAAACAGTTCTGTGTAATGAACACACCCGAAGAAGATGCATCAACATGTACTTTCTTCGTTTGGGCGGCACGGGAATTCTGGTAATCCCCAATTTCCTGCTCTATTTTATAACAATTATAAGTTGGTGCCGGACCAACGTTCCTTAGCGCAGTATAACAAGCGGGTTCGTTCAATACATCCGTTTTATTATCTTGATTAAGGCGTGACATAGTCGTAACCAGGAGGGAGAGAGAGAAGAAAACACTCAGCATGCACTTTTACAAGATTAGATTGGTTATCAATATATCTAATCAGGATGTCTCCCACTGTTGTAGTCAAATCTTCCTTCAAACCCTAAAAGGAAAGACTAGCCAGTATTAATTACACCCTACAAGTTTGCCAATCTTTCAGCCAAGCCAGTGCCGGTACTTTGAGGGAGGTTCCCCGCGGTTTCGCATGGACCTAATTAAAATAAACCTCATTTTCCCAGGGACGTAACCCCGTTAACACTTTTCTAGACACCTACTTGATCGGCTAATTGTAATGTGTAAAACACTCCCAGGAGTAACTCTTACTCGCAGCAGGTATCGGGATCCAACTATCTCATAGAAGGTATGCAATCTCATTGCAAATTTAAACACTTGAAATTCCCAGTAATATTTTACCCCTAGCATCCTATGACCTTGACGAAAGCTAACAAACCATAGGCCACTAGTCAAGTCCAACCCATCATTTTCCGATTGAATTAAACACACCCGCACGACCCTTGACGAAAGCCAAAAAAGTCGCATGACTACCCTAACTCAATTTGCATCATATGCATAAGCAGATAAGCATAAATAGCTACCGCACACTACGCCTTGATGAAAGCCAACAAACGTAGTACGAATACTATGAAGTACTTATCTGAAATGCCGGAGGGTTACGACAGATTTTTATGAAAACCCTTTGCGTAATGAACTTGATATCGTTGTAGAATCGAGTGATTTTAAATAGAGTGTTTTTTAGGCTTTTCTAGTTTCGCTAAAGAGGTCACTCCCAGTGAAGGGATCGTCGGCTCTTTCCTTATCGAATAAGGTGCAGGATATTTCATAAATACCACTATGCAAAGCAGAAACTACAGAAACAATCAAAAGAAAAACTGAGTTTATAGCATCTTCTAGTTTCGCTAAAGAGGTCACTCCAGGTGAAGGGATCTCGGCTCTTTCCTTATCGAATAAATTGCTGGATGTTCTACAAGGAATACCGCTATGCAAAGCAAGAACTAGAGCTGCCAGTTTTTAAACCAGTTTCTACAATATCTTTAGATTTCTTTTAGTTTCATTAATCTCATTAATGAAGTCCCATTTTATTATGCTTCACAAGCATCACATTTGAAACGAAATCTGCAATATAACATATATCTCATATATATAATATAAACATTCGTATCAGGCAGTAATATGATCTCATCACAGAACATTGCAGCAGAAGAACATATATGAAATATTGGATATACCAGGACGTTCGTGTTTTAATACGAGCCTGTATAAAACACGGATTCTACGGTCGCGATGAATAGCCAAACCCACATCCCTAGACCCCTACGAGAGCGGCAAGCAACTCTGCCAATTCCAGGGTTAGGAGACCCGGTCTCGACTCCTCGAGATGGTCTCCAACTGGACCGTAGAACCCGGTTACTTGTGCTCCCCGCCTTGGGTCTACCTAATGCGGAAAAGTAAATAATATACAATGGTGACATCATCCTCAGCCAGGAAGTGCCCCAATAAAAGAATATTACATACAAATGAATTTTACATGAATGAAAATAAAAATCCTCATCTCACATAAAAACCCAGGCTATTCAGAACGCGACGATCCAATATAGCATATCACAGCAACACATAATATCACATATCATCAACGTAAGTTAATATGCGTATCCCAATTGTCGTTGATGTATAGCAACGAAACCGGCGATACACCACATATTACACTTACGGTCGCAGAAAAGAAAGTGTAAAACTACAACAATTGGAATCCACAACCTCCTTAGACATCGCATGCCTAACAATTATAAACCCCGCATTTTAGTCTCATTATCGAAAACACTTTTCAATATCAAGTCTGGCAATTCAACAAGATTCCCGACATCCTGATCGAATGCTCGTCGCAAACTTTAGTAGACGGCCGCACCCCCGGATGCCGTCGACTAAGTGCACTAAGGCGGAACACCGCTTCCGCGAGCACCCGAACGGATTCTTTTGGCGACGGTATTCTCCTACAGTCACTTAGTCGGGGCTATGGGGCGTGGCTGTCTATTAAGTTTACCCGGCGAGTATCCGTGTACACTACATGATTGTGATGGACTTTTGATCACATCAAAATTCCGTGGCAACCGATCATCTGAGACTGAACTGCTAGATTTATAACATTCAAATTAGTTATCTCATAAATACATGTGGATTCCAAATAATGTATCATATTCCGGATAAATAGACAATGTTAAACTTTCTGATCGAATAAACAAACACCCAAGATTTCCCAAATAGCTTAACACTTGAGCGGAGTTCAAAAAGTATCCTTCACATGCCACAGTACCAATGGTCCAGTCGTAGAAGGGTCAAGCCAACGCCTCACATGTGGCAACGCCGTACTACCCCAAACCTAAGATTCAGAGGCGGTTCAGACGGTCACATAATCGAGTTAAGGTTTGTGTTCTCCTAGAGGGTCCACCGCGTTACTTGCATGATTTTCCGGAAGTTTCAAACTCGAGAAAAAATCCAACTTTTGTAAATTTTCCGACAGGGAAAAAAGTGAGTTATTGATATCCGTTCGAACTTTTTAACAGGTTCTAAAATTATCCGGAAAAACTTAAATGAAGTTAAACTTTCCGATCGAATCAACGAGCTCCCATTACAACCCAGAAAACTCAACACTTGAGTGAAATAAAAAATTCCAAAAAACAATAAGGAAATTGATACGGATATTACTGTATAAAACAAAAACCCTAAATCTACTGTTTAGCTGCGGAAACGCCGCGCAAGCAGGCGTATTGCCGCGGTTCCGTGGCGCAATAAAGGGATTTGGGGCTCGTTTTTTACAATAACCCATACAATTACCTACTAAATTTTTAAAGAATTTTTAATATGAAAAATGTCAACTTTTTGAAAAATTTCCAGAAAAGGGTATAAACCGGGTATTCGGAGTTCGATCGGACTTTAAACTTCGCCCAGACTTCTCCTAAAGCTCTAGCTTAGCTCTGATACCACAGTAGGGTTACTAGGCACACGCACAAGGGTCTATAAGGCATCAACCATACCCGATTTAAAATTTAGCCGTGCCGAACAACCCTAAACCAAGATCTTAGACTAGAGATTAGGCGAAACAAAGCATGTTAAACACTTTAACATCTAAGAGTTTGGGATTACAACCTTAGTAGTCCGGTCCTTCTCTTCATAAGCTCCGTGTTGAGGTCCCTTCGCTGCGATCATCGAGTATGCCGACTCTAGAGAGGCTCCACGAAGAGAAAGATGCAAGCTTACTTCCGATCTTCGATAACAAAGATGATCTACCTTGAAGTTTCATTAACACAAGCTCTCACTCACAAATGAAGTGAACACGCTAATCTAAATGGCAAGAATAGATTAGGATGATGAAGTAGGAATTTAGCCCTCGTTTATTTTCTAACTCACTCATTTCCATCATTTCATAAAAAGCTAGAAAGCTTTTCATGAAAAGAAAGAAGAAGGAAGAAGGAGAACAAATCTCTTTGTGATGAATAATGAAAATCTCGTATGGTTAGAATTGCAACCATGGGTTAAGTATGAAGACTTAACCCATGTAGAGATTTAACTAGGGTAAAGGGTTGGGTTGGGTTAAGGAAATATCTATGCAAAATATCCAAGTCAAAGTCAAAGCTTCAAGAAGCTTCTTGAAAGCTTCATGAAGACTTAACCCTAATCCAAACCCTAACCTCAATTAAACTCCACAAAACATGCTGCATTTATAACCATAACATGTTACAATATTATATATCACATATACAATATTTATTGTAACTAAATAAAATAATACTATTAACATATATCACATATATATCAATGTATTACCCGAGTGAGAAAAAGAATCTTTTAGTGAGCTTATATCAGTTAATGTAATTTAATATATCAAATATATAATTATACATTAAATTAGCGAATCAACACTTGATCCTATAATCCGGCTATTTCATAAATAACCGACTAATATAATCTGTATCAGTTCATCAAATCAACACTTGATCCGATGACCCGGCAATATCTCATATACCCGGCCGATATCTCATATCGCGAGAATCTAATACGGTATCACATACACGTATTGTTCTCGGTCCTGCACATATCATATATGTGCTCCTACTCCATTTTTCCTGAGCCAAGAAACCTCTGTGTAGGACTCTAAAGAATCTTCAATATGCCGGCAGTAGGTGATGATCATATCAAACACCCACAAGCTGCAAGCGGTCAGCTAAACGTAACAGCCACCAAGGTATTGAGCGATAAGAAGATCAACAAGCAAGCCTGTACATTCTCCTGCGAATCCAATCAGTAACACTCCCGTACAGTCCGGTCTCTTTGTCTGATATGTCGCATATCTCGCCTAGGGGTGGTAAACGTCAGACCCCATTAGGTTGTTAAGTCGTGTCAATATGATGTCTAAAACTGTTCGAGAAACTACTGATAACACTTACCAGTAAATCTCAGCAACCCTGGCCAGGGATTTCCAGTTATAGCCAATCGAACACGGTGCAACATCAACTTCCTATACCGGGAGAGACGAATCCCCTCCTATCGCTCATTGCCTCCATGTGATTCGGGACTGTCCCCAAAAGCCACCTTTTTGCACGCCCTCTTGGACGTGGTATGATGGAAATCAAAGAACAGTGAGAATCAGACAAGACTCTATGACGATCTCGGGTCTACGGACTAACCTGTACCAGTGTCACTAGAGAACTACCATCTGACGTGAGGTATAATACCATGTGGGAGTTCTCGGCGAGTCCGTCCAGTGTACCCAGTCTCCACTGAGCACCCGTATACCTTCTCTGATGTCAAACACCAATGGATATGAGATCATCCATCGCCCATCATATGGGTCAATAAGCGCATACGCTAGTCTACTCTGGAGTATCGATGCCCTGTCTCGGTACTCCCACGACTAGGAACATTTGAAGGATGTACTTGACGACTATACTGTCCTCACTAGTATGATCCGCATCATAGTCTTGGTAGTCAAGTACTCATCCTAAGGGCTTTATCAACATGTAACATAGAGACAATCAGAGTACATGTTAAGATAAAGTACAACCAGATAGCGTACTATCATGTCTAGCAAGAAAGTCTTCCCTATATATGTCCAAGCATCCACTACAATCTACATCGTATGTACAGTAATGGCCTCTAGGGCATACATCTAACTAACAGTATTGTACTAGACTTATATCAGTACCCCCAGATCATGATATATGATGGAAAGGATACCAGACGAATAATGAGATAAATGTGATATTTGACCCATACCCAGATTTGGGAGGCCGTACGATGGATTTACCGTACGAGCTATATATTGATGATAGATCCGCACTCTTGACTCGAGGATGTCATATTCTTTAGGGTATCATATGGGATACTATTGAGGCAGGATCACGGACTATTATACACTTATATATATATATATATATATCGACTCAGATTTAGGTAGTTTTCATACCCCTTCCGAATGGTTGTTAGTTAGACCTGTAGTTACCTAGTAGATGTTAGACTGGACCCGAATCGTACCTATTTCCAAAACTAATGATTCGTGAGGATTTTAAAGGCATGTCAAGGGATACTATAGGTATTTCAAAAGACGTACCTTTTCTTAAAAACACTGTAGCCCTTATTTTCAAAACACCATGATTCGTACTGTTTCAAATGGCAAAACAGTATAACACAGGTGTAGCGATGTAGATTCCTTATTGTTACGTTATCATTCATGTTCCGCATATTATTGTTTCAATTACTATTCATTTCCATTTATCATGTTGTTATCGTCTCATTGCATGTTTATTGTGTACTTAGTGATTATGAACCATGCTGTCAGAACACCAGCACTATTACCAATGATGCGTATGTTCCACATACACTTACTTGCCGGCTCACACATATCATCATCGGTAATTGCCGTGTCACGTACACTTTAGAAAATACCTGTTCATTGACATAGCTTGTTAACTGATAGTTCGACATGGTATTAGCGTACTCGTCTTTATATGCTAGATTAGACGTTGCAGCTATTACTTGCTACTGCATGTATATTATTATTCACTGTTTACTTGCTATTGATGATAAGATTTCGGATTTTCATGAGATTTTCTGGATTTGGAAACCGCATGTGAAAGTTTTATAAAATGATGTGTTATTTTAAAGAGAAAAATGCGGTTTTCTTTGATATGATGAGTATTGTCGACCATGATGTTTTCTCGGTTATGAGATGGATTTCGAAACCCGATTCGAGGAGACGTAGGAACCGTCTCGGGTACATGGTGGACCCGGTACGGTACCCCAGGGCGAGATTGATTTTCATGGAGGATGATTAGCCTGGCAGGGGCAGACTGCCTACAGGTGATAGCACTTGGACCTGGCGGTTATTCGGAGGATACCGACCGGTGTCATGAGATTGATATAGGCCGATACGTACTGTCGGAGCCCGCGGGCCGATCCTGCAGATGATACGGAGCCTGAGATATATGTGGATTTACGTGCCGATGCTGGGCACTGATTTATGTTTTGTGTCGATTCTTGATACTGACTTCTCTATTGATTTCATGATATATTCTATTTCCATTCGTCATGCATTCATACATCATATATCTGATATGTTTCTATCTGAAGCACTGACACGAGCACATGATATTGCACGTATATGTAGATGGATCAGGATGTTTATTTGAGGACATTACTTGATATGGCCTAGGATAGCGTCATGCATGAGATTTCTACTAGTAGATGTTTTCTACTCACGAGTTGGCAACTCACCCTCGTTGTGCCACAGTTCCTTGCAGGTTTTGCCGTACAGGTTCCATTGTGGCTTTGCTGACACACTGTCCCTTCCGGGTGATTGCTTTGGCAGGTTGGTTCATTGTATCAGGATCACCATTGTTAATTGTTATTTCAGTTGTATCTAGTAAAACTCCATCAACCAGATTGTATATTTGATAGAGATAGAAGACCAGACTTTTTATTATTTCGACCTTAGAGTCGCGCGTTGTATTATTATGTTTTTCATGTTGTTTTGAGTTTCTTTTGAGTTTTGATCCTCGCCCATCGGCGTTGTATATTATATTGCTTGCGTGGTTATGACCGTCGATTGACGAAGAGCTAGCTCCCGCTTGGGGATGCCGTTTATCATTTCATATACTATTCATGTTGTATCCCGTTTGGGGGCCAGTTATTACAAAGGAGACTCTGCCAAAATTTTCAGAAAATTCTTGAGATTTTAAAAATACATACTTCGGCCTATGTTGTTAAAAACTACTTGCTTTAAATTGGTTTTTCCTTCACTCTACTGCTTTTATTGGTTTTGATTTCTGGGTTTTGGCTTACTTCGATTACGTACGCCTCGAGACGTTTCGTAATTTAAGTGTCGGTCATGTTCCGTACTTTTCGGGTCGTGACACCTAGGGCGGCAACGAAGTTTCAGGAGGCATCGTCCATGCCATTTTCAAATTTTTGTCGTTCTAAAGAACCCTAACCTAGAATCTTTAACTAGAAAATTAAACAAACAAGCAATGTTAACATCTTAACATCTAAGTGAATGAGGAATACAACCTTTGTAGACTGGTTGTTCACTTCTAAAGCTCAGTGTAGTAGTCCCTTCGCTCCAAGTAGTGAAATCCCGAACTCTAGTAAGGGTTCACATGAAGAAATAAACAAGCTTGATCATACTCCTGCGAATCCAAACAGTAATACTACCGTACAGTCTGGTTTCTTCATCTTATATGTCACATATCTTGTCTGGGGGTGGTAAACGTCAGACCCCAACAACTCAATAAGTCATGCCGATATGAGGCTCATAACGGGTCGAGAAACTACTAATAACACTTACCAGTAAATCTCAGAAACAACCCTGGCCAGGGACTTCCTGTTATGGCCATTCGAGCACAGCGCAACATCAACCCCCAATACTGGGAGAGACGAAATCCCCTCCTATCGCTCATTGTCTCCATGTGATGCGGGACTGTACCTAAAAACCACCATTTTGCACATTCTCTTGAACGCGGTAAGGTGGAAATAAAATCACGGTGGGAATCATACAAGACACTATAACGATCTCGGGTCGACAGACAAACCTGTACCAGTGTCACCAGAGAACTATCATCTGACGTGAGGTATAATACCATCTAGGAGTTCTTGGCGAGTCCGTCTAGTGTACCCAGTCTCCACTAAGCACTCGTATATCATCTCTGATATGAAACACCAATGGATATGAGATCATCCATCGCCCATCTAAGGGTCGAGAAGGTATACGCTGGTCTACTCTTGTATATCGATACACCCACGACTAGGGACATTAAAGGATGTACTTACAGACTACATTTGTCCCACTAGTATGATCCGCATCATAATCCAGGTAGTCAAGTACACATCCTAAGGCCTTTATCAGCATGTAACAGAAAGACAATCAGTGTACATGTTAAGATAAAGAGTAACCAGATAGCATATTATCATGTCGAGCAAGAAAGTCCTCCCTATGTATGTCCAAGCATCCACTATAATATACATCATATGTACAATAATGGCCTATAGGGCATACATATAACTAACACACAGCGCATCATGTGCGCCTGAAAACGAGTACGAAACTCAAAATCAAACTCCGTCAAGCATCACGCAATCATCGGAGTTAAAAATGGAAATGCGAATCTCGAATTCCACTACTAGAATTCAAATGCACTATAGTCAAATCATACTACGTATATAGCACGTATCTTTGTAAAACCATTTAAAAAAAACAGAATAACTCATGCGAAATATTTCCCAAATCTCCGTGCTATGCGTAGCTCATGGCACAAGTGGCGGACGATCATTTGTAAAGTAGTAAATATATACTTATATATGGTTTGCTCAAATTATACGTCCCTCCTTTTTGAAATATCCCAAAAGGTTCTCTTTATAAAATTTCGTGTCACCCGCGGACATCTAGGAATAGCGAGACTATAGCCCCTTTCTTTTGAAAATCTCTTGGTAAACTTTTCATGCATACAAAAGTACTCAGGCACTGTCCTCAGACCAGCCATACTCGGCTACTATACAATATAGTATCCATCATCAAAACACAATACTCATAAATAAAATCAGTCTCAAAAGGCGTATCCAACATCACATGCGTCTGGTGCGTACGGAAATCAAATCCAATACAAGTGCCACAATATGCACAAAAGCAAAACTAAGTGCAACAGGTGTGCACGAAAGTATCTGTGCAACGGATGTGCACGACAATAATATCAAATGCATGTATAGTACACGAAAATCTCAACCCAGTGCAACTAACATGCACGAATGAAAATCCAAATCAAGTGCATCCATAATGCATGAATAAAAATCTCAATCGAGTGCAACCGGTATGCACAAAATCTCATATCATGTTCCCACATGAACGAAAATCCAAAACAAGTGCGTCTGGTTTGTATAAAACATCTAGTGCAATGGTATGCACGATAACGAACATCAAGTGCAGACGCTCACGAAAACATAAATCTGGTGCAACTAATACATGAAATGCAATTCAGGTTCAACTAATGCATGAAATACAAATCTGGTACAACAAATGCACGAAATACAAATCTGGTGCAACAAATACACAAAATACAAATCTGGAGCAACAAATGTACGGAAACTCAACAATATTTCAAATGCTCACAAAAACAACACAGAGTATACCTAGGTGTATAGAATCATAAACGGGTGCAACTGTGTGCACAAAATTCATCCCTATGCACTGCAAGCACATATAAGCTATACCAAGTGCATAAGTAAAGGCAAGTGCATATAACATGCATGAAATCAAATCCACGAAACAATAAATACATGCTACGAAGTCACAAATCGATACCAAGTGCAATAGATATGCACAAATCATAAACCAATATAGCGGTGTATATAACATAAATCAAGTGCAATAACTATGCACAAAATATAACTCTCCAATAGGTGCAGCCATGGCGCATAAAAACATAATCACGAAACCCAATCATTGAAACTCAAGTCCAAGTGATAAAAGTGTGATACTCGGATCACAAAAAACAAATCGTAATAACTGACATTGAGATACACCTCCTACAATATCAAAAAATATGCCGGTGTGCCCAAACTGGATGAGCAAGATAATCTATTTACTTTCTGCTCACGGTCTGGCATCTCCGGTCTTTGGGTTCCCTGTTCCTCTCTGGATTACCAATCTTGCAATCCTTCTGCATGTCGGCCCGGTCAGGTGTACTAATGGAACAGTCCCGCTCGGGAACTCCTCTGATCACCGTTTGGCCAATCAACATGACAACTCTCAAACGATACATTACTGACGGCGGCATCTGGCCCTCTGAATACGCACGATATAACTAGTCCTTGGTGCAAGTCTTTATCTCTACGGTGTCTTGGATAGAACCTGATGGCTTCTTCCGATCTCACCTATGCCGAACTATACGAAGGTTGGCACTCTAGCTTAACTTTTTTCTCATAACCGGACAACTGCGTCCTCAGCACGACTTTCCTCTGGAATTTGGCTGTATCTAACGCCTCTGCACACGTATCAATCCTCTGGCATCAACGGACAGTAACAACCGCTCGTTAACATCTCGCATGAACCTCTTGTTCCACTTGTCTTTATTATCATCCACTTCGACGTCGTCTCTTGCTGTCTGCATATTGCAATTCATTCTCGGCTACGGTCAATCTGGATTCTCTCACACAGACTTGAAATTACAAACACGATATTTTCATCACTCTGTAGAAGGTATATAGCCGAACACATCCTCGCGAACTCGTCCAATCATCAGAGGAATACACTTTATTCGTCCATTCTCGATCAACTCACAACACATCTGGATAAGGTCCTGTAAGTCCACGTTGCCCACCCCGGTTCTTACGGGGAGGCGGAAACGGTAAAAATGATTTTTAAACTCAAGGCAAAATGGACTAGGAATGAGGATCTTTGCTAAACGAAAACCTAGCAAACTAACTAGAAGTTTAACTACTATGTTAGAGGGTTATACCTAGGTCTTGAACTCCTTCTCTTCTTGCTCCTTGGAGTGGTTGGATCGCCTCCACCTCGTAGTCTCCTTGTTGTCAAAGAAGGATCCACCCGAAAGCTTCTACCTTGAGCTCCTACCTCAACCGAGAGGAAACTAAAGTGCTTGGCTTGCTAGACCTTTTACTCTAGAGTGAGTAGAGAAGAGTTTTTGAGGGTTTTATCTCAATGGCTCATGCTTTTCAACACATGAAACATGAGAGGCTTGAGAAAGAGGAAGAGGGTGAGCTTTGGATGAGAGAAAATGAGAATGATAGAATGAGCTTGACTTTTTACAACCATGCTCATAAAAGAAAGAATAATCATGATAATAATAATAATTAAGAATTGTGATGGTTAGTTTCAATGACCATTATCATTTCATGCATTTAATGCATTTTGTAAAGAACAACAAGTAAACAAAAGTCATAGAAATGAAATGATGATGGTCAACAAGTCCACAATGGTCAACCGGTCAACAAAGTCAACAAGTCAACAAAAGTCAAATGTTCAACTCAACCATGGCACAATAATACTTAATTAATATTATTAATCATATTTCTTATTCTCATTAGGGTTTAGAAAAAGTCAACGGTCAACAACCCTAACGAGAATCCTCAGCCTCTGCCTCTGCCAACTGTGCATACACACCCGCACCCGTGTTCCGAGGAACACGAATACAATGAGATAAAACCAATCCCAAAACATATACTAGGATCTGGCTTGAACCAAAGCCTACTAGTAATAACTGCCCGGACACCAAACGTGCACAAGTGCGCGGATGCGAACGAACCCTGTCGCAAAACCATGCGACCTATACTCTGTTTTGCCCAAAGGCAAATAGCTCTCTGTGTGGGACTCTAAAGACTCGACACTACGCTGGCAGTGGGTTTTACCACAGGCCGCAAGCGGTACTAGCTGTACGTAACGGTCCGCAGGTAGATGCCGATAAGAAGACTGATGAGGTGAACCCATCCGAACTCCTACTGAGCCTGAATGTGACAATCCCTGATACAGTCCGGTCTATTCGTCTGAGAGTATCGCATGGCGGGCCTGGGGGGCGGTAAACGTCAATCCCCTAATAGCGGTGCAAGTTATGTCGGAGTGTAGCCCAGAACACCCTGAGATAACACTGGAAACGCTACCAGTATATCTCGCTTTCCCTGGCCAGGGACGACTATGTGTAATGGCTCTCCTAGATACAGCGCGATATCAACCCCCAATACCGGGAGAGACGAATCCTGTTCAACCGTCACTTCCTCCAAATGCTTCGGGACTGCACCCAACTGCTACCTGTTTACACGACTCATTTGAGCCGTGGTAGGGTAGCAATCTAAGAACAGTGGGAACACACTCGAGGCGAAGTGATAGTGTCAAGTCAGCGGACTAAGATGTACTCATGTCACCTAGGAACTGATAACTGACGATAGGTATAGTACCAACCAACAGTTCCCGACGAGTCCTGTCCAGTGTACTCATAACCTAACGAGCACCCACATACTATCTCAAGTACGACGTACTAATGGCTGTGGGACAGACCATCTCCCCTGCTGGGATGAGAAGCGCATACGCTAGTCTACTCCGGAGTATCGATGCCCCGTCTCGATAATCCTACGACTAGGGACCTGTATAAGGATGTGCTTGTAGATTACCCAGCCCCCACTAGTGTGACTGCCATCACAACGCTGGTAATCAAGCAAAGATCCTAAGGGCTCCGCTAATGTGTAGAGGCGATATGCTAAAAGAAACACATGCACACATTAAAGTAGAAACAAACCAAGTAGCATATTACTATTTTGAGCAAGATTGTCTATACAACTGTGAATATCCCAAGCTTCCATCAAGTAATATACAAACTAGTATGATATAGTAATGGCCTCTAGGGCATATACACTAACAATCTCCCACTTGCACTAGGGCCATGTACTGGCGTATCGAAGACCTATCATCTCGATAAGCTGCTCGAACTGAGTCTGGGGTAAGGCCTTCGTGAATGGTTCTCCAGTGTTATCATCTGTAGCAACCCTCCGAACCTCGATCTCCCGGCGATCCACGATCTCCCTGATCAGGTGATACCGCCTCAAGATGTGTCTGAACTTCTGATGGGACCTGGGTTCCTTCGCTAAAGCTATAGCCCCGTTGTTGTCACAATACAGAGGTATTGGATCAACAACGGACGGAACCACCTGAAGTTCTGTCAAGAACTTCCTCATCCAGACTGCTTCTTTTACGGCATCAGATACAGCGATATATTCCACTTCCATCGTCGAGTCAGCAATGGTTTCCTGTTTGGAACTCTTCCAACACACCGCCCCTCCATTGAGGGTAAAGACATAACCCGACATGGACTTGGAGTCATCCTTGTCACTCTAGAAGCTGGAGCCAACATAGGCCTCCATCTGGAGGTCTTTTCCGCCGTAAACCAAAAACATGTCCTTCGTCTTTCTCAGGTACTTCAGAATGTTCTTTACCGCTATCCAGTGCTTCTCCCCAGGGTTTGACTGATACCGGCTTACCACACTTAGTGCATAAGCTACATCTAGTCTGGTACACAACATCGCATACATTATAGAGCCTACCGCAGAAGCGTAGGGTATAATAGACATGCGATCCCTTTCCAAATCAGTCTTGGGAGACATCTCTTTGGAGAGGGTGATCCCGTGGCAAGCCGGTAGATTACCGCACTTGGAATCTTCCATACCGAATCTTTTCAGTATGTTGTCGATGTACCTGGACTGTGAAAGTCCTAATATCCTCTTGAACCTATCACGATGGATCCGGATCCCCAGAATGTAAGAGGCATCATCTAGGTCTTTCATGGAGAACCTGTGTGACAAGAACCCTTTGACAGATTGTAGCATAGGAATGTCATTTTCCTATCAAGAGAATGTCATCCACGTATAAAACGAGGAATACGACAGTTCATGCTACAATTTTACTATAGATGCATGGTTCAGCTGGATTTTTGATAAATCCAAAATCTTTGACCGTCTCATCAAAACAGATGTTCCAACTCCGCGATGCCTGCTTTAGTCCATAAATGGACTTAAGCAACTTGCACACCTTTCCGCTGCTCCCACTCTAAATGAAACCCTCTGGCTGGTCCATATAGACACACTCGTCTAAATTTCCATTTAGAAAAGCCGTCTTTACGTCCATCTGCCAATTCTCATAATCGTGGAAGGCAGCAATGGCAAGAAGGATCCGAATGGATTTGAGCATAGCCACTGGAGAAAAGGTTTCGTCATAGTCCAAACCAGGTCTTTGACGAAAACCCTTTGCAACAAGTCTAGCCTTGTAGGTCTCAACCTGTCCATCCACACCAATCTTCCTCTTGAAGATCCATTTGCATCCTACGGGTTTTACCCCTTCTGGAGCAACGTCCAAAGTCCACACTTTGTTGGTGTACATGGACTCCATTTCGGTCCGTATTGCATCCAGCCATTTTACCGAGTCAATGCTCTGAATGGCCTGCTGGAAGCTAGTCGACTCATCATTATCAATGATGCAATCCTCTCTATCCCCGTCTATGAGAAAACCGTAGTATCTCTCGGGTGGATGAGACTGCCTACTACTCCTGCGGAGTGGCGTAGGAATGTCCTGTTCTTTCGAACCCTCTGGTTCTACTAAGCTTTCAGTAATAGTTTATAGTTCTGGAATTTCTTCCAGTTCTATTGCGCTCCCACTTGTTTCTTTTTCTAAGAACTGATGTTCCAGAAAGTGGCCACTGCGAGAGACAAAAACCTTTTGTTCTTCTGCATAATAGAAAAGATACCCCCTGGAGTTCTTTGGGTATCCCACAAACTTGCACTGTACTGAGCGTGCCTCGAGTTTGTCCACATGCTGCTTTTTGACAAAAGCTGGACAACCCCAAATCTTCAGGTATTGAAGATAGGGTTTCTTCCCACTCCACATCTGATATAGTGTGGTAGGCACAGTCTTAGTTGGAACTCGGTTCAAAAGATATACAGCTGATTCTAGTGCATATCCTCAGAAAGATCGCGGCAACTCAGCGTTACTCGTCATGGAACGTACCATATCCAATAGGGTTCGGTTCCGTCTCTCCGATACACCATTATGTTGTGGGGTGTATGGAGGAGTAAGTTGAGAGAGAATTCCATTTTCTTTTAGGTAACCCAGGAACTCGGCACGCAAGTATTCACCACCTCGATCAGATCTTAGTGTCTTGATACTTTTGCCTGTTTGTTTTTCTACTTCATTCTTGTATTCTTGGAATTTTTCAAAGGCTTCAGATTTATGCTTCATTAAGAAGACATGCCCGAACCTTGAAAAATCATCCGTAAAAGTAATGAAGTAAGAATAACCACTTCACGCATGTGTAGACATTGGACCGCATACATCGCTGTGTACGAGTCCCAAGAGCTCGCTCGCTCTTACTCCATATCCAATAAATGGAGTCTTTGTCATCTTTCCTTTGAGACAGGATTAACAAGTTGCATATGATTGATATTCGAATGGATCCAAATATCCTTTTGTATGTAACTTCGTCAACCTTCTCTCATTGATGTGACCCAGTCTACAATGTCATAAGAAAGCATGATTTATTTATGGAGACTTTCTTTTGTGTGTATTCTGAACATTGAAAATCTGTGATTGGTTTAATACGTATATACCGTTGCTTAATGTGCCCGACTCAATCGGAACATGATTAAGGTGAATGTTTACAACATTGCTTTCAAATGCAAAATCATAACCTTCTTTAGACATTAAAGATACATATATGATATTACAAGTCGCACTGGGTACAAAATAACAATCATGCAAAACCAAAACATGTTCATCTGACAATCCCAAGTGATAGTCCCCCACGGACTCAGCATCCATACCAGCTCCGTTTGCAACTCTAAGGGTCATATTACCTGCCTTCAAAACCCTACGCTTTCTCAGTGCCTGCAAAGAATTACAGATATGAGATCCTGATCCGGTATCCAATACCCAGGAAGTAGAGTTTATTGATAGACAGTTTTCAATAACATACACATCTGAAGCCGAAGCCACAACTTGCTTCGGGTCCTGGTTTCTGGCCTTCCAAGCCCTGCAATCTTTCTTCCAGTGTCCACTCTTGTGACAATAAAAGCATTCTTCATTTCCCACAAGCTTTCTCGCTACCTTTGCTACCTTTGCCTTTCCCTTGGGTTCCACTTTACTAACACCGTCCCTTGGTTTGGTGGGGGCCTTCTTCTTCCTTCCTTTGGTTCTCGCCTTGGACCTAGAAGAGGAAGCTCCTCCAACAAACAAAGTGGATGTTTCCCTTACTTTCTTCAGGGTGCCCTCTGCACTCCTCAACATGTTAAGGAGTTCCGGAAGTTCGACTTCCTTTCCTTGCATGTTGATGTTCAGGATAAACTGGGCGTAAGTGGAAGGAAGGGACTGGAGAATCAAGTCAGTGTAGAGCTCATTCTCTAACGTGGTCCTGAGGTTTGCGAGCTCTTCAATGTAGCTAATCATCTGAAGCACGTGTTCCGCTACAGATGATCCGAAGGCCAATCTCGCCGAAAATAAATTTTTCGAGACTTCGTATCTGGCGATACGGGATTGCTCTCCATACAGATCTTTTGTATGAAGAAATATGGATTCTAGGTCCATATCCTCGTGCCTCCTCTGATATTCATTGTCCATAGAGGCAAGCACGATGCACTTGGCCCTCGTGCAATCAATTTCCCAGGTCTTGCGGATTTCTTTATCCGCGATGCTGGATTGAGGTCCTGGGACAGGGGGAGTTTGGTGGTAAGAAGATACCCCAACTTGTCATAAGTGATTGCCATTTTGACATTCATGAGCCAATCTTTGTAGTTTGGCCCGGTCAATGTATTTTTTTCTAGTAGTAACTTATGTCCGGTCATGATGTTTGGTCGCTGCAATTAGGAGAGAGAGAAGAAACACTTTAGCATGATGCTCTTGCAAGTTTAGAGTGGTTTTTAATTTGTCTAAACAGGATGGCTCCCACTGTTTCTCGAATCCTTCCTCAAACCAAAAAGGAAGAATTAGTCGGGACCAATCTCACCGTACAATACTTGCTTAACCGTTCAGCCAGGCCAGTGTTGGTACTTCGAGGGAGGTTTTCCAACGCTTTCGCGAAGTTCCTTAATTAAATAACCTCTTTTCCCTATGGGCGTAGCCCCGCTAACACCTTTCTAGACACCTACTTGGTTTATAGCATTGATCGTTAAGTAAGAAAGTTTTCCGAGGAGTAGCATATACTCACAGTAGGATCGGGATCCAAATATCATCGTGTGATAAAGCTGAAGGAATCCTACAAGAATCATCACACTCCAAATGGTATGCAGCACTAGCAAGTTTCAGTTTCTTTAGAAACTCCCGATGTGGATTTTTGCCTCATGCTCTTATGACCTTGACGTAGGCCAAAATATCATAAGTCACATGTCAAGTTCTACCCATCATTTACCAGGTTAATTTGAACCCACCCATACATACCCTTGACGTAGGCCAAAATGGCAGTACGACTGTCTCAAACCAACGCATCTATATATGCAACAGATAAATATCCGGCAGCTACCAATCACTATGCCTTGGCGTAGGTCAAAATACATAGCTTTAATACTACCGAATATTTAACTGAAATGATGGAGGGCTACGAATGGTTTTGGCGAAACCGTGAACGTAGTGAACTTGATATAATCGAAGGAACCTGATAGCTTTTAAAAGGAGTGGTTTAAGCTCCGCGTTTAAAAGTTATTTTTGAAAAGAAACCGAGTGGTTTTGAAATTGTTCCAACGACTTTAACTTTGGTTTATTTTCTTGCATTAATTTAATGCGCCCCATCATTTAATCCTACCATTGCAGAAAACAACGAAAATATGACGTACGCTTATGCCATCCGAATTCGCCACAGGGCCCAGTCATTACCCGTTAAGTTACTTAACTAACGACAGAGCGGGGGCTGGACTAGCGCGGATGCAAAACATAAGCAACGCCTACTAGATATCATATATAAATATATATATATTCGTCAGATGCAATGATAGCCATTCCAGATCACAGATGAACACATTGGATATACTAGAAATCCGCGTTTCGTTCGAGCCTGCAACGAAAAACGGATTACACGGTCGCGATGAATAGCCAAGACCCCACCCTAGACCCCTACGCGTGCGGCAAACTACCCGCCAAATACCCGAAGTGAAGCAACCTCCCTCAACAACGTGAGTAGGCCACCCGGCACTTCGAGGTACCCGGTAGTTTGTGCACCCCACCTTGGGTCTATCCTAGGAGCAAAAACAGTAAAAGAAAAAATATACAATGGCAGCTACAACCTCATCCCGGATGTGCGGCCATACAAATAATATTACATCAATTTACATATTACATCAAATGAAAGATAAAGAAAACTCCCATCTCACAAACCCCGGCTATTCATCAGCGACAATCCAACGAGTTCATATAGACAAACTATCAACATTACAGATCAAAGATATGCACAACCCCCACTAATCGACATATAGCGATTAGTTGACGTTCAGTGCATATATCACATCACAGATATAACCCATTAACTAAAGTATACAGAACTTCGATCAAAAATACGGATTTGTAACTACCCCAAACACAACTTTGTTCTCTGGAAAATCTGGGCAGAAAAAAAATATTCTAAAAATCCCAAAACAGAACACCAATGAAACTGCAGCAAAGACGAGCCACGGCCGAGTCAACTCGGCCGTAGATCCGCGGCAAGAAGCAAATTCTCGCCGCGGTTCTGCGGCGCGTTGACCAAGTTAGTAGCTCGTTTTTACTGTGTGTTCCTACAAAACCCTGAGTCGATTTTTAAGATGTGTGGAATTAATTTTTGAACAGTTTTAAAATCGGCAGAAAGTTCAGTTCTTGGATGTGTTTTGCGATTTTTTTTCTCCGATCGAAATTCTAAATACTTTGCTAACATGCTAGTTGTTGTTTGGCTAGGCTCTGATACCACTGTAAGTCCACGTTGCCCACCCCGGTTCTTTCGGGGAGGCGGAAACAGTAAAAACGATTTTTAAACTCAAGGCAACATGGACTAGAAATGAAGATCTTTGCTAAACAAAAACCTAGCAAACTAACTAGAAGTTTAACTACTATGTTAGAGGGTTATACCTAGGTCTTGAACTCCTTCTCTTCTTTCTCCTTGGAGTGGTTGGATCGGCTCCACCACGTAGTCTCCTTGTTGTCGAAGAAGGACCCACCCGAAAGCTTCTACCTTGAGCTCCTACCTCAACCGAGAGGAAACTAAAGTGCTTGGCTTGCTAGACCTTGTACTATAGAGTGAGTAGAGAAGAAGTTTTGAGGTTTTATCTCAATGGCTCATGCTTCTCAACACATGAGACATGAGAGCCTTGAGAGAGAGGAAGAGGGTGAGCTTTGGATGAGAGAGAATGAGAATGATAGAATGAGCTTGACATTTTACAACCATGCTCACAAAAGAAAGAATAATCATGATAATAATAATAATTAATAATTGTGATGGTTAGTTTCAATGACCATTATCATTTCATGCATTTAATGCATTTTGTAAAGAACAACAAGTAAACAAAAGTCATAGAAATGAAATGATGATGGTCAACAAGTCCACAATGGTCAACCGGTCAACAAAGTCAACAAGTCAACAAAAGTCAAATGTTCAACTCAACCATGGCACAATAATACTTTATCAATATTATTAATCATATTTCTTATTCTCATTAAGGTTTAGAAAAAGTCAACGGTCAACAACCCTAACGAGAATCCTCTGCCAACTGTGCATACACACCCGCACCCGTGTTCCGAGGAACACGAATACAATGAGATAAAACCAATCCCAAAACATATACTAGGATCTGGTTTAAACCAAAGCCCGGTAGTAATAACTGCCCGGACAACAAACGTGCACAAGTGCGCGGATGCGAACGAACCGTGTCGCAAAACCATGCGACCTCTACTCTGTTTTGCCCAAAAACAAATAGCTCTTTGTGTGGGACTCTAAAGCCTCGACACACTACGCTGGCAGTGGGTTAAACCATAGGCCGCAAGCGGTACGAGCTGTACGTAACGGTCCCTAGGTAGATGCCGATAAGAAGACTGATGAGGTGAACCCATCCGAACTCCTACTGAGCCTGAATGTGACAATCTCTGATACAGTCCGGTCTGTTCATCTGAGAGTATTGCATGGCGGGCCTAGGGGCGGTAAATGTCAGTCCCCTAATAGCGGTACAAGTCGTGTCGAAGTGTATCCCAAAACACCCTGAGATAACACTGGAAACTCTACCAGTATATCTCGCTTGCCTTGGCCAGGGACGACTATGTGTAATGGCTCTCCTAGACACAGTGCGATATCAACCCCCAATACCGGGAGAGACGAATCCTGTCTAACCGTCACTGCCTCCAAATGCTTCTGGACTGCACCCAACTTCTACCTGTTTACACGACTCATTTGAGCCGTGGTAGGGTAGAAATCTAAGAACAGTGGGAACACACTCGAGGAGAAGTGACAGTGTCAAGTCAGCGGACTAAGCTGTACTCATGTCACCTGGGAACTGATAACCGACGATAGGTATAGTACCAACCAACAGTTCCCGACGAGTCCGGTCTAGTATACTCGTAACCTAACGAGCAACAGTATACTATCTCAAGTACGACGTACTAATAGCTGTGGGACAGACCATCTCCCCTGCTGGGATGAGAAGCACATACGCTAGTCTACTCCGGAGTATCAATACCCCATCTCGATAATCCTATGACTAGGGACCTGTATAAGGATGTGCTTGTAGATTACCCAGCCCCCACTAGTGTGACTACCATCACAACGCTGGTAATCAAGCTAAGATCCTAAGGGCTCCACTAATGTATATAGGCGATATGCTAAAAGAAACACATGCACACATTAAAGTATAAACAAACCAAGTAGCATACTACTATTTTGAGCAAGATTGTCTATACAACTGTGAATATCCCAAGCTTCCATCAAATAATATACAAACTAGTTGATACAGTAATGGCCTCTAGGGCATATACACTAACAGGTCCTTCTATCTAAAACTGGTCATTCTACCGATCTCACATTGGAGCATCCGACGAACAACGACCTCTCTTAATCGATCTACTCTAGATCTAAGTAAGATCCTTCAACTGGAATTCTTCAACTCAACTGAGCCTGCATCGGCACATCAAATCTGACCAGTCATATCCATCGCTCTACTCAAGATAGACTAGCTATCTCCTGCCACATCTCTGTCTGAAAGCTCCAGCGGTCTCAGCTCATCAACTCTGGAATCAACATCCTATCAATCTCAGCAACAGCCGGGGCCTCTGTCTGCACGGTAGACAACATCACGTGTTGGATATATATGCCCTAGAGGCCTACATTGTATAGGAAGCTTAGGATATGTATGTACATGACAGTCTTGCTTGATATGATAGTACGCTATTTGGTTTGATTTTGTCTTAACGTATGATATTTCTTACATGGTATTTATATATATATGTTGATAAAGCCCATAGGGTATTTTGTCTGACTACCGGCGTTGTGATGGCAGTCATACTAGTGGGAGCTGGATAGTCAATAGGCACACCCTTAGATGTCCCTGGTCGCAGGAGTATCGAGATTGGGCATCGATACTCTGGAGTAGACTAGTGTATACATATCTAGACCCTGACGAGGGGCAATGGATTGGTCCCGCAACCATTGGTGGTGTTCACCTAAGATTGTATACAGATGCTCACTAGGTGTGAGTACACCGGACAGGACTCGCCGAGAACTGACTGGTTGGTATTATACCTAACGTCAGATAGCAGTTCTCAAGTGACATGTGTGCAGATAGTCCGTTGACTTAAAGTCATCATTTGTCTCGTGTAGTTCCCACTGTGCTTTGATTATTACCCTACCACGGCTCAAAGGAGTCGTGCAAACAGGTTTCAGTTGGGCACAGTCCCGAGCCACGTGGAGGCAGTGAGTGACTGTTAGGGATTCGTCTCTCCCAGTATAGGGAGTTGATATCGCACTGTGGTCGGTTGGTCATTACCATAAGTCCCTGGCCAGGGCTGATTGAGAATTACTGATGGAATGATCAGTAGATTCTCGGGTGGTCTTGAACCATACCGACACGACTTGTACTGTTATTAGAGGTCTGACGTCCACCACCTCCCTAGACCATACATGCGATACTCTTAGACGAACAGACCGGACTGCGCGGATATTGTCACAGACAGGCTCAGTAGGATTTCAGATGGGTTACCTCATCAGCTTTCTTATCGACAACTACCTGGGGACCGTTACGTACAGCTAGTGCCGCTTGCGGTCTGTGGTTAAACCCACTGCCAGCGTAGTAGTTGAGTCTTTAGAGTCCCACATAGAGATTTCCCAAACCCAGGCGAAGAGATATAGAGGTCGTATGGTTTTACGACAAAGGTTCGGACGCATACGTGTTTGAACGCACGTACGACATTCGGACAGTTTTTTACTAGTCGGCTTTGGTTTAAGCCAGATTCTAGTATCAGGTTATTGGATTTATACAGTCTAAAGTTTTTCCGTGTTTTCACGGATGAGAGGGGCGTTCTCATAATTTTCCGAGAAGCTTCTAGAAGGATGTGACATGGAGGGAGAGGTGGCATTTTCATTTAATGAATTAGTGACTCATTGTGAGTGATTCATCATGTCATTAATGCATTATTAAATGCTTAATGACTCACATAATGAATCACCCACTTGCATTAATGAAACATGATGAATAATCTCATATTATTCATTTCTTTTTAATTCATTATGTTTCATATATCTAGTGAGAAGCTTTTCATTATCTTTAATAATTATCATTATCATCTTCTCACTCTCTCTCTTCAAGTTCTCTCTCCTTCACCAAACCTAATCCTACCCACATGAGTTGAGAACAAGGATTAGGAAAGACTAATTACTCCATAACCTATCTCTACATCACCTTAGCTACTTTATTTAGTAACTAGAGAAACTAAGTAACCTCAAGTTTAGAGGTTATAGCTTGGATTAGGGTTCTCGGGTGGATCGTCTATCACGGAAGAAAGCCGAAGAGGACATGGAGATCCAAAGAAACCGTAGATAACATTAAGACGAAGGACTAGAACCGTTTGGTATAATCTCTTAACATTGTAGTTTACAACTCTATAGCTTTTGTTAAAACTTGTTTAGCAAACGATTCATACGGTTAATCGATGTTTGATCATAGAACATGATTGTTATTCATATTTCCGCCTCCCCATAAGTATTGGGGTGTTGAACATCGACTTACAGTGGTATCAGAGCCTAGCTAAACAGTATTTAACACACTTGCAAATTTGTATGAATTTCGAAAGGAAAAACAAACCGGAAAAACCCCGATATCATGTACTTTCTGTCGAATTTTAAATGAGGTCCAAAAATTTTTTAGGGACCTTCAGAATGACCTAAATGAATGTATTAGAACACCCAAGAAAATTGGGCTCATGAATCGGCCATAGCGCCGCAGAACCGCGGCCGATCCCACCAATCCGCCGCGATTCCGCCGCGCTTTGGACGATTCATCATCCTAAGTTTCTTGTGTTGTTTCCATGTGATATTTGGTGTTTTCTGGTAATTTTTATTTTCGCTCAGGTTTCAGATTTACAGAGAAGTATTGGAGCAATATTAAATGTGTTTAATCGATCGAAATTATACGGTATTTGCTTGTTTGATTATATCTGTGAAATGTTTTATGTGTTCGTAAACCTCCCCTAACTGCTAGTATGTCGGTTGGCAGGGGGTTGCACATATCTGTGATGTTATATATAACTGTTTGTGTATATAAACTGTATTGGACTGTTGTGGTGTTTAGCCGGGATTTGTGATGGGTTTTTGTATTAATTCATTTGATGTAAATGTAATAAGTTGTAATATTATTTTGCGGGGCACATCCAGGTTGCGGTTGTAGCCACCGTTGTATTATTTCTTTTTACTGTTTTTGCTCCTAGGATAGACCCAAGGTGGGGTGCACAAACTACCGGGTATTTTGAAGTGTTGGGGCAGACCGCTTCACTTCTGGTACTTGGCGGGTATTTTGCCGTACCCGTAGGGGTCTGGGGTGGGAAAATGGCTATTCATCACAACTGTGTAATCCGTCTTTCATTGCAGGCTCAAAAGAAATGCGGATTGCTTGCAAATCCAATATTGTTTATCTGTGATCTGGAATGCCTATTATTGCGTCTGACGAATGTACAATATCTATATATGATAGCTATTTAGACGTCGCTTATGTTTTACACCCGCGCTAGCCCAGCCCCCGCTCTGTCGTTAGTTAAGTAACCTAACGGGTGATGACGGGACCCCGTGGCGAATGCGGATGGCATAAGAGGACGTTGTATTTTCGTTGTTATCTGTAATGATAGGTTAAAGATGGGACGCATTATTATTAATGCAAAGAAAATAAAACCTAAACTGAATCGTTGGAACAATTTCTAAAAACCACTCGGTTTTCTTGAAAAAGCAAATTTTAAATGCGGAGCTTAAACCACTCCTTTTAATAAAAGCTATCTCATTTCCTTCGATCAAATCAAGTTCACTACGTTAACGGTTTTTTGCCAAAAAAACCAGCCGTAACCCTCCGTCATTTCAGATAGACAGCACATCGTATTCATGCTATGCTTGTTGGCCTACGTCAAGGCATAGTGAATGGTAGCAGTGTGTGTGTGCCTATTTGATGCATAGATAGATGCATTAGTTTAATACAGACGTACACCTTGTTGGCCTACGTCAAGGGCTTGTACGATGTATTTAAATTGATCAGGACAACGACGGGTAGAACTTGACTTGCGTCTTATGACTTGTTGGCCTACGTCAAGGTCTATAAGAGCTTGGGGTAAAAATCGGGAGTTTCAAACATAAAGGAAACTTGCAGATTTAGCTTACCTTCTGGAGTGTGGTGACTGGAGTGGCTTCCATCTAGGGCATCATGCAATGATAGTTGGATCCCGATCCCACTGATGAGTAGGAATACTCTCGGGAAATTCTCTCACTTAACAATCAATGCTATAAACCAAGTAGGTGCCTAGAAAGGTGTTAGAGGGGCTATGCCTCCAGGGAAAAGAGGTTCTTTAATTAAGGAACTTCGCGAAAGCGTTGGAAAACCTCCCTCGAAGTACCAACACCAGCCTGGCTGAAAGGTTAAGCAAGAATTGTAACGTGTGATTAAATCCTGACTAGTTCTTCTTTTAGGTTTTGAAGAAGGATTTGAGGAAATAGTGGGAGCCATCCTGTTTAGATAAAATAATAACCAATCTAAAATTGCAAGAGCATATGCTGAGTATTTTCTTTTCTCTCTCTCTGGCAGCTACCATGACAGGACTAAAACTATTACTTGAAAAGAATATACTGACCGGGCAGAACTATAAAGATTGGCTAAGGAACGTCAATATTGCGCTGACTTATGACAAAGTTGCATATGTTACCACCGCTGTTCCTCCCCTTATCCCAGGACCAGATTCCTCAGTTGCGGACAAGGAAGTTCGCAAAACCTGGGATCTAGACTGTGAGCGAGCTAAGTGTATCGTGCTGGCGTCCATGAATAATGAACTCCAGAAACAGCACGAGAGTATGGATATTGTATCCATATTCCTCCATTGCAAGGAATTGTATGGTGAACACTCCCGTATCGCGAGGTACGAAACCTCAAGGAAACTCTTCCAGATGAGGTTAGCTCCAGGATCGCCTGTTGGAGAGCACGTCCTCAAAATGATCACCCTCATTGAGGAACTCGCAAATCTGGGATGCGTGCTAGAGAATGATTTGTATATCAACTTGATTTTGCAGTCCCTTCCCCACACCTTCTCTCAGTTCGTGCCGAACTTCAACATGCACGAAATGGAAGCGGATCTTCCAAAGCTCCTCAATATGTTGAGGGTAGCAGAGACCTCCTTGAAAAAGGAGAAGACCCCCGTTCTGTATGTTGGCCAATCATCTTCTTCTAAATCTAAAGCGAAAGCTAAAGGGAAGAAGAAGATGAAAGCCACCAAACCGAAGGGTGGGGTCAAGAAGGTGCTGGGAACGAACAAGGCAGGAAGGGTAAAGGCAGAAAAGAACGAGTGCTTCTATTGTCACAAGCAAGGGCACTGGAAGAAGGACTGTTTGGCCTTTAAAGCCAAGGACATGAAGCAAGCTGTTGCTTCTGCTTCAGGTGTGTTCGTAATCGAATATTGTCTTTCAGTAAACTCTACTTCATGGGTACTTGATACCGGTTCTGGTTCTCACATCTGTAATTCTTTGCAGGATCTGAGAAATAGTAGAGTACTGGGAGCAGGTGATATGACTCTCCGGATGGGCAATGGAATGCATGTAGATGCAGTTGCAATAGGGGAATATCACCTAGGGTTGAATAGTGGACACATTTTGGTATTGTATAGCTGTTTTTGTATTCCCAGTATATTGTGTAATATTATATCAGTATCTTTGTTGTCTAATAAAGGATATAATTTTGTGCTTGAAAGAAATGTCATGAACATTCTCCTAAATCAAGAACTGATTGGGTTTGGCACACTGGAAAACGGCATATACATACTTAATCAACCTCAAATTTTCAATATTCAAAACACGCGTAAAAGAAAGGCTCCAGATTCGAATCAAGCCTTCCTATGGCATTGTAGACTTGGTCATATAAATGAAACAAGGTTGACTAAGTTACATAAAGATGGATATCTAGATCCGTTTGAATATTCATCATATGCAACTTGTCAATCATGTATCAAAGGAAAAATGACCAAATCTCCGTTCACCGGACACGGAGAAAGAGCCACTGAACTCTTGGGACTAGTACACAGTGATGTATGTGGTCCGATGTCTATGCATGCACGAAGTGGTCACTCCTACTTCATCACTTTTACTGATGACTTCTCTAGGTATGGACATGTGTTCTTAATAAAGCATAAATCCGAGGCTTTTGAGAAGTTTAAGGAGTATAAAAATGAAGTGGAGAAACAAACAGGTAAAAGCATCAAGACACTTCGATCTGATCGAGGTGGAGAATACTTAAGTACCAATTTCCTTGAATACTTAAAAGCGAATGGAATTCTCTCTCAGCTTACTCCACCTTATACACCTCAGCATAATGGTGTATCAGAAAGAAGGAATCGCACGCTATTAGATATGGTGCGTTCAATGATGAGTAGTGCTGAGTTGCCACTTTCCTTCTGGGGATTTGCTCTAGAATCAGCCGCATACCTATTGAATAGAGTTCTAATTAAGTCTGTACCTACCACTCCATATGAAATGTGGTGTGGGAAGAGACCATATCTCAAGTATATCAAGATATGGGGGTGTCCGGTATATGTTAAAAAGCATAATCCGGACAAGCTCAAAGCACGATCGGTTTTATGCAAGTTTGTAGGATACCCTAAGCATTCAAGGGGGTACATGGTCTACCACACTGAAGAACAAAAGGTATTTGTCGCTCGTCACATTGTCTTCTTAGAAAGCGAATTTCTTGCAAAAGAAATTAGTGGGAGCGCGGTAGAACTGGAAGAAATTCCAGAACCTCAAACTGCAACCGAAGACTTAGAAGAATCTCAGATTTCAATAGAACATGACGAACCAACGCCACTCCGTAGATCTAGTAGACTTTCTCATCCTCCTGAAGATACTATGGTTTTCTTCTTGATGGGGATCGAGAGGATTGCATCATCGATGATGATGAGCCTACTAGTTTTCAGTAGGCTATCACGAGTAGCGACTCATTGAAGTGGCTGGATGCAATGAGATCTGAAATGGAATCCATGTACACCAATAAAGTATGGACTTTAGAAGTTGCTCCTCCTGGGGTAAAACCAGTTGGGTGTAAATGGATCTTCAAAAAGAAGATTGGTACATTTGGACAAGTGGAAACCTACAAAGCTAGACTAGTAGCAAAAGGTTTTCGTCAAAGACCAGGATTGGACTATGATGAAACTTTTTCACCAGTAGCTATGCTTAAATCCATTCGGATCATGCTTGCCATTGCTGCCTTCCATGACTATGAAATCTGGCAAATGGATGTAAAAACAGCTTTTCTAAATGGACATCTAGAAGAGAGTGTTTACATGGATCAACCAGAAGGTTTCTTAGACAGTGGAGCAGCGGAAGAGTGTGCAAATTGCTTAAATCCATTTATGGATTAAAGCAAGCATCGCGGAGTTGGAACATCTGCTTTGATGAAACAGTCAAGGAATTTGACTTTATCAAAAATGTAGATGAACCATGTATTTATAGGAAGATTGTAGAAGGAGCAGTAGTCTTCCTCGTTTTGTACGTCGACGACATACTACTCATAGGGAATGATATCCCTATACTACAATCAGTAAAGCTCTTCTTGTCACAGAAATTCTCCATGAAAGACTTGGGAGATGCATCATACATTCTGGGCATTAAGATCTATCGAGATAGATCTAATAGAATATTGGGACTTTCACAGTCCAGGTATATAGACACTATACTAAAAAGATTTAGTATGGAAGATTCCAAGCGCGGCAATATGCCCGCTTGTCACGGAATCACCCTCTCCAAAGAGATGTCTCCAAAGACTGATGAAGAGAGGGCTCGCATGAGCATTATACCCTACGCTTCGGCGGTAGGATCAATAATGTATGCGATGTTATGTACCAGACCGGATGTAGCTTACGCACTTAGTGTGGTAAGCAGGTATCAGTCTGACCCAGGTGAGAAACATTGGAGAGCGGTGAAGAACATTCTCAAGTACCTGAGAAGGACTAAGGAGATGTTCTTGATTTACAGTAATAGGGACCTCCAGGTAGAGGCTTTTACCGACTCCGGCTTCCAAAGTGACAAGGATGATTCTAAATCTATTTCGGGTTTTGTGTTTACCCTCAATAGAGGGGCGGTAGGTTGGAAGAGTTCCAAACAAGATACCGTCGCAGACTCAACTATGGAGTCTGAGTATATAGCTGCTAGTGAAGCCGCAAAAGAGGCTGTCTGGATGAGGAAGTTCATTTCTGAACTTCAGGTGGTTCCGACCATTGCCAATCCAATACCTTTATATTGCGATAACAATGGCGCTGTAGGTTTAGCGAAGGAACCAAGGTCCCATCAGAAATCCAGGCATATCTTAAGACGGTTTCACCTGATCAGGGAGATCGTGGATCGTCGGGAGATCGAGATACGGAGAGTGGACACAAAAGACAACACGGCAGATCCATTCACCAAGGCCATTCCTCAAGTACAGTTCGAGAGGCTTTTTGAGATGTTGGGCATGCGGTACGCAAGCAACTGGATCTGGTAGAGACAGTGGGTACTCATTGCACCAATTATAGGCCTTAGTGCAAGTGGGAGATTGTTGGATATATATGCCCAAGAGGCCTACATTGTATAGGAAGCTTGGGATATGTATGTACATGACAGTCTTGCTTGATATAATAGTACGCTATTTGGTTTGACTTTGTCTTAACGTATGATATTTCTTACATGGTATTTATATATATATGTTGATAAAGCCCATAGGGTGTTTTGTCTGACTACCGGCGTTGTGATGGCAGTCATACTAGTGGGAGCTGGATAGTCAATAGGCACACCCTTAGATGTCCCTGGTCGCAGGAGTATCGAGATTGGGCATCGATACTCCGGAGTAGACTAGTGTATACATATCTAGACCCTGACGAGGGGCAATGGATTGGTCCAGCAACCATTGGTGGTGTTCACCTAAGATTGTATACAGATGCTCACTGGGTGTGAGTACACCGGACAGGACTCGCCGAGAACTGACTGGTTGGTATTATACCTAACGTCAGATAGCAGTTCTCAAGTGACATGTGTGCAGATAGTCCGTTGACTTAAAGTCATCATTTGTCTCGTGTGAGTTCCCATTGTGCTTTGATTATTACCCTACCACAGCTCAAAGGAGTCGTGCAAACAGGTTTCAGTTGGGCACAGTCCCGAGCCACGTGGAGGCAGTGAGTGACTGTTAGGGATTCGTCTCTCCCGGTATAGGGAGTTGATATCGCACTGTGGTCGGTTGGTCATTACCATAAGTCCCTGGCCAGGGCTAATTGAGAATTACTGATGGAATGATCAGTAGATTCTCGGGTGGCCTTGAACCATACCGACACGACTTGTACGGTTATTAGGGGTCTGAGGTCCACCACCTCCCTAGACCATACATGCGATACTCTTAGACGAACAGACCGGACTGCGCGGATATTGTCACAGACAGGCTCAGTAGGATTTCAGATGGGTTACCTCATCAGCTTTCTTATCGACAACTACCTGGGGACCGTTACGTACAGCTAGTGCCGCTTGCGGTCTGTGGTTAAACCCACTGCCAGCGTAGTAGTTGAGTCTTTAGAGTCCCACATAGAGATTTCCCAAACCCAGGCGAAGAGATATAGAGGTCGTATGGTTTTATGACAAAGGTTCGGACGCATACGTGTTTGAACGCACGTACGACATTCGGACAGTTTTTTACTAGTCGGCTTTGGTTTAAGCCAGATTCTAGTATCAGGTTATTGGATTTATACAGTCTAAAGTTTTTCCGTGTTTTCACGGATGAGAGGGGCGTTCTCGTAATTTTCCGAGAAGCTTCTAGAAGGATGTGACATGGAGGGAGAGGTGGCATTTTCATTTAATGAATTAGTGACTCATTGTGAGTTATTCATCATGTCATTAATGCATTATTAAATGCTTAATAACTCACATAATGAATCACCCACTTGCATTAATGAAACATGATGAATAATCTCATATTATTCATTTCTTTTTAATTCATTATGTTTCATATATCTAGTGAGAAGCTTTTCATTATCTTTAATAATTATCATTATCATCTTCTCACTCTCTCTCTTCAAGTTCTCTCTCCTTCACCAAACCTAATCCTACCCTCATGAGTTGAGAACAAGGATTATGAAAGACTAATTACTCCATAACCTATCTCTACATCACCTTAGCTACTCTATTTAGCAACTAGAGAAACTAAGTAACCTCAAGTTTAGAGGTTATAGCTTGGATTAGGGTTCTCGGGTGGATCGTCTATCACGGAAGAAAGCCGAAGAGGACGTGGAGATCCAAAGAGGCCGTAGATAACATTAAGACGAAGGACTAGAACCGTTTAGTATAATCTCTTAACATAGTAGTTTACAACTCTATAGCTTTTGTTAAAACTTGTTTAGCAAACGATTCATACGGTTAATCGATATTTGATCATAGAACATGATTGTTATTCATATTTCCGCCTCCCCATAAGTATTGGGGTGTTGAACATCGACTTACATCACGATCTCTGATGTAGGTTGTACATCAACAATCCTCTCAGTCTGGCAGCCTCTATCAATGTCCCGATCATCCGGTGCAAAACAAACACTCTCCTCAAATGAGAGATCACAACAAAACACTATACCTACACGTCCCTATGTCACCAGAAAACAACATAGTCAGTCCTCGTCCATGACGAGCTCGCCCTGACCGCAACACCAGCAGCAGCTCAATCTGCGCTCAAACCATGGTGACAGGAACCTCAAGCAGGTATCGAAGAAGATGGATCAATGAACGAAAGAAATCAACGTATCCCAAATGGATATATGATCAAAGGAACGAATAGTGTCAAAGATCTCAAGATATGTACATCCTAAGGTTTCTTAAGTGGAGTATCGTATCGTAAATATACCGCGGAACATACGTACGGTACGTCACTCTACTCAAGCTACCTACTCCATCAATCAAGGTCAACCTATGAAATGAAAGTTCAGGTCTAATACCCCCCGTTAAGTCTAAGTTCGGTAAGGTCAAGCTAAGGTACTGAAATATATACGCCCTAGACTCCGCATAGTCAAACCCAGACTCAAACTAAGGTTAAACCTAACGCTAGGATACCAACTTTGTCACGACTCATAATTTAGCATATGACCGACACTTAAATAACGCAACGTCAAAAGGCGTAACGTAAATCAAGTAAGCCGAAGCCCAGAAAATGTAAACCTTTTTTGCCGAAAATAGTGGGGGTGCAGTTTTGAAATAAAGGTATAATAAATCATGTTTTCTTGAAATGCATAGCTAATGAAACATGATAATGCAAGTGGATTATACTAGAGTTGAAAACATGTTTCGTCTTTAAAATTTTGGGCAGCACCTCCCTCGTATATTTTGATCCAAAAACATATACACAACAATATATAGGCATCCCCAAGCGGGAGCTAACTCTTCGCCAATCGGCGGAATCACAACCATGCAATAACATATATACGACGCCCAACGGTGAAGAATCAACCCAGAAAGAAATAATAAAGAAGCAAGACATCAAAACTTAATCAAAGCGATCATAAACGCATCGCTATAAGTCTCGCACAAAACCCAAGTCTGACTAGGTCTACCAATATACAATTCTAATCTCCGATTGATGTGATGGAGTTTATCTAAATACAATAGAATATAACAGTATGAGAGTGGGCACGATCCAACATATGACCCACCTACCAAAGCAAACACCCTGGATGAAGCTGTGTGCCAGCGATACCGCAACTGATCCCAAGCGGTCAAATCTTCAAGAACTGTGGCACAGGTGAGTTGCCAACTCGTGAGTAGAAAACATCAGCAAGTAGAAATCGAATAAAACAACGATTTCCTAGGTCACTATATCCTGGAGGTAATACTATGATATCTAGGGTGACCAAGTACGCATATATGTCAACAATCTATCAATGCAATGACATAGATAAATAAACATCTGACATCATATACCTGTATGCATGTGGATATCATCCATGTGTCCATCAACGACACAAAACAATATCATGGAACCCGAGTGTCCTACACCGACACTCGAACATCATGAAAACATAAGCCTGTATATATATATAAAGATATCAACCACGTGTGCCCATCAACGACACATCAAATCATAAAACCTGAGTGTCCAACATCGACACTCGAAACATGATGAAAACCTGTGTCCAGTATCAACATGTAAATCCTCATATCTCAGGCACCGCATTCTCAGATCGGCCCTCATATATTTCTCATCTCAGGCACCGCATCCACAGATCGGTCCTCATATCCATCTCATATCATAACTCCAAAACGGTATCCTTCGGTTATCCGCCTAGTTGTATACAATCATGTAATACCCCAGGTGGAGTTGGAGCTGAATACCACCTACCCCGTGAGAAGTGAGGTGTTATCCGGTATCAAGGTGGAGATGTAACCGATACGGATGCACACGGGGACCCACCAGAACAATGGGAAGTTTCAAATTCCATTCCGAAAGAGGGCATGATCTGAACTATAAATGGAATGATACCACTCTTATAATACAGAGGCGCCTTTTAGATGAATCGAAACTCCGGAGTTTGAAAAACTCCGTAGTTAAGCATGCTTGTGCCAGAGAAATTCTTGGATGGGTGACCTACTGGGAAGTAGCCCTAGGTTCATTCAAAGGGACAAAACCGTGCGGCTTCGGCCAGAGCGGACAATACCATCTGTGTTTAGGGGTGGGTCATGACAAATATGGTATCAGAGCTGGTCCCTCAAAAGTAGGTATGTGGTTCGAGGATGAACCATTGTTCTAAGTGGGGGGGAATGTAATACCCCAGGCGGAGTTGGGGTTGAATACCACCTACCCCGTGAGAAGTGAGGTGTTATCTGGTATCGAGGTAGGGATGTAACCGATACGGATGCACACGGGGACCCACCAAAATAATGGGGAGTATCGAATTCCATTCCGAAAGAGGGCACGATCTGAACTATAAATGGAATGATACCACTCTTATAACATAGAGGCTCCTTCTGGATGAATCGGAACTCCGGAGTTTAAAAAACTCCGTAGTTAAGCGTGCTTGTGCCAGAGAAATTCTCGGATGGGTGACCTACTGGGAAGTAGCCCCGGGTTCATTCAAAGGGACAAAACCGTGCGGCTTCGGTCAGAGCGGACAATACCATCCGTGTTTGGGGGTGAGTCATGACAAATCACCGGTAGGTAGTGTTCCCACTGCCAAGCTCATCGTCTACACCACAAAAATCATTTCTTGCCCCGGGGTACCATACCGGGTCCACCATCTACCCGCAAACGGTATCTGCCAACTTCTCGAATCGGGTCTCGAAAAAAAGCTCAGAACTGAGAAAACTCATGGTGGACGTCTCGAAATCTTATATCAAGAGAAACCGGGTTTTTAAAACAATACGCCATTTCCTTTGAAATATACCACGGTTCTCAAATCCAGAGATCTCATGAAAACATCATCTCAAGCAAATAACCATAAAGTACGATGTATGCAACATAGAGTAGTAATATGAGCATATCGAGTATATCTTGCAAGCATGTCAAATGATAATACTGAATAATGAATGTACTTTACAGTTCTACTATGTAACTGACATGGCAATTACCGATGAAGAATGTGTGTAAGCCGGCAAATCTGTGCTTGTGTAACATGCGCATCAACGGTAATTGTGCAGATATACTGGCAAATGATATCATATAGCATTAAATACAGGCACGTGATATGTACATCACGAGGGTAATATCCTACACAACATGAACAATAAATGGGTATATCTATCTACACAAGAATCAGAGCGGACAATACCATCTGTGTTTAGGGGTGAGTCATGACAAATCACCGGTAGGTAGCGTTCCCACTGCCAGGCTCATCGACTACACCACAAAAATCATTTCTTGCCCCGGGGTACCATACCGGGTCCACCATCTACCCGCAAACGGTATCTGCCAACTCCTCGAATCGGGTCTCGAAAAAAAGCTCAGAACTGAGAAAACTCATGGTGGACGTCTCGAAATCTTATATCAAGAGAAACCGGGTTTTTAAAACAATACGCCATTTCCTTTGAAATATACCACGGTTCTCAAATCCAGAGATCTCATGAAAACATCATCTCAAGCAAATAACCATAAAATACGATGTATGCAACATAGAGTAGTAATATGAGCATATCGAGTATATCTTGCAAGCATGTCAAATGATAATACTGAATAATGAATGTACTTTACAGTTCTACTATGTAACTAACATGGCAATTACCGATGAAGAATGTGTGTAAGCCGGCAAATCTGTGCTTGTGTAACATGCGCATCAACGGTAATTGTGCAGATATACTAGCAAATGATATCATATAGCATTAAATACAGGCACGTGGTATGTACATCACGAGGGTAATATCCTACACAACATGAACAATAAATGGGTATATCTATCTACACAAGAATCATACGGTCACTTTAAACGATTCACATCGTCGTTTTGAAAATAGGTATGGTTCAGGTAGAATCTTAATATTGGCGATCCCGCCTCATAACATCCGATATGACAATAATCCACAATCATCATTCTCAAATCATAAGCACGAATCAATCATCCGGTAAAACATATCGCGTATGGCAATTCATCGTACGGTATCATCAAACAGAATAGGGAATTTATCGACCTATCCAACAATGAGGGTACGGATCTAAAGTCTCGTACGGCATATCACTCATTATTCTTATAAATATATATATATATACACACACATATATCTCAGTTACATTTGTATCAATCTCATATACTTATATCTTGCACATACGTCATCTTTCAATTAATACTTATCATGATTCACTTCTCATTTCATATTCTCACATATCAATCCGAGTCATCTATATCTATCATCTCAATATCCCTGTACCATTTTAGAAAAATAAAATATTATATTTGGGAATTTTTATAATTAAATAATAAATATTACGAATATTTTAATAATGCGGTATAATTAAATACCGATAAATCGGGAAATAGTAGGAAAATTATAGGAATTTCTGAAATGAGGTGTTTTATATGATTTAGGAAAATTATGAATTTTTATAATTAATTATACACTATTTTAATGCTAATCGCGATTAAATATCGTTAATCGTGCATTAAGCTTGATTTGTGCACATGACATGCACCATGTCATAATACACATTGTTACATTTTTATCATGGGTTTCTCTTTATTATCATGCATGGTTTTGTTTTTAAAAAGAAAGAAAAGATAAAGGAAAAGAAAAGAAAAAGAAAAGGAAAAATGATAAAGAAAAGAGGTAGGGGCATGAGAGAGAAGAGAGAGAGAGGTGAGGGGTCAAACTTGACCAAGGCTCATTGTTTCCCTCCTTTATTATCCTTCACCATTTCTCCTCCTTCAAACATGGCAGCCTCATCTCCCTCCTCCACTACAACCCTCAAAACACCCCCAAAAAAATATCAAAAGTACACCTCCATTTCATTAAAAACATGCACAAGCTTCTCACAAACACTTTGGACCAAGAAAGCCAGGATTTTGGACACTTGGGGCAACTCAAGAAATTTCTTGAGTTGCCAAATGAGGTAATTCCTGCACCATTAGAGTAGTATTGCATTCACCTTAGCATCCATACTTGTTTAGAATCCATATTGTGTAGTTTAGAGATGCTTGAAAATTCCTAAAAAGGGTTAGGGTTTGATTTGAATTGAAAAGGTGTAATTTAGGTTAGTAGAGTCCATGCAACCCCTGTAATGATTGTATATTGGACTAAATCTGTGAGTAAACCCACAATTCATAAACTTAGAAACCTCGATATCGAGAAATTTTGGATTATGTGAGGATATATTGGTATCTGCTACCACCCGGGACACCTGAAAAATATTTAGCAAATACAGAGACAAAAGCAGGCAACCTAGAACCTATACTTAAAACCCAGGACCCCATTTCCCTTGCCAGGTCGCAGATTTAATCAATCTGGCAGCAAATTGCGGCCAGGGTAGGATCATTTGGTCTCGTGTTTGTTCTGTGGCTTTATCTCCAGCAAACTAGACTTTTTATATGTGCAAAATTGGCTAATTTCACCTAGGGTAAAATCTGGAAGTATTTTGCATCGTTTCTGATTTCGTTTTGCGAATTCTGTTAACTTGAAATTTGGGTTTTTGTGTTTGTCTCGATCACTTGACGTTTGGACGTCAAACGTCGAGAGTTGTTGGTTATTCTTGCATGCGTAGTCCGTAGGTTCTAACCAACTTTTAGCGTGTCGTTTTGGTTTTGAATTGGATGTTAATGCGACACGATATGTTATGACATGTAGGTACCCCCCATGTGGACTTCGAGACGACGAGGATGAGCGTGGCATCATCGAATCCAGCAAGCGAGGATCAAGTGAGTAGATATATATCTACGGGGGAAGTCGGGTGGATGGCTTATAGCACCCCGCAGCTTCGTAGTATAGAACGCGAATGCGTTATGATATATATATGTGTGTGTGTGTGGGGGTGTGTGTGTGTGTGTGTGTGTGTTATTATAAGATGTGTATACATTACTAGAAATGCTTTAGTGGACTTTGGGTTAGTGTAAGCGTAATTGGTAGTTTATGTTATAGTTTAGTGTTAGTCGCGAAACCCTAGAATAAGGTTTACACCCACACGCACACACATACACTTACATTGTTTTGCTTGTGCGTATATGGGGATATGTATATATATATATATACACACACACACACATAGGTATGGGACTATGTATATATATATATATATATTTATATATATACGTATACGTATACATGGATGATGAGGATAGTATATGGTATTTGGAGATGGGTCGATGAGATTGGGCATGGTGCCTTGAGATCGGTGATATGACGTGGTTCATATTATGAGATACGACACGATATTATAGCGGGTCTTTAGGCGATGTGTTTTATACACACGCATATATATATATATATATATATATATGTGTGTGTGTGTATATGGTATCAGTATGTACTAGACATTAGATCAGTACCCTTATTTCGGATATGATGATGATGATGATACCAGATAAATAAGGAGATATATGTGATATTTGACCCGTACCCAGATTTGGGATGCCGTACGATGGATTTACCGTACGAGCTATATTGATGATAGATCCGCACTCTTGACTCGAGGATGTCATATTATATAGTGCATCATATGGGATAGTATTGATGTGGGATCACCGACTATTATATATATATATATCGACTCAGACTTAGGTGGTTTTCCTTACCCTTTTCGATTAATTTGTTAGTTTAGTCATGTAGTTTACTTGTAGATGTTAGACTAGACTCGATTCATACCTATTTCAAAAACCAACGAATCGTGAGTATTTTAAAGACAGGCCAAGGGATACTACGGATATTTCAAAGGATGTACTTTTCCATAAAAACACCGTAGCCCTATTTTCTAAACACCACGATTCGTGCGATTTCAGATACTAAAAACTGTATGACTCGTATATAGGAATGTATATTTCTTTATTGCTGCATTACTATTCATTTACCATTTATTCTACTGCTCGCATTGCATTGCATGCTTATATGTATTTTCGTTAGAAATGATGAAACCTGTTGTTAGGACACCAGCACCATTACCGATGATGTGTATGCTCTACGTACACTTGCTTGCCGGCTCACACACATCTTCATTGGTAATTGCTATATCACGTACACTTAGAGAATATTATTTCATTGACATAGCTTGCTAGCTGATAGTTCCTATATGTTATTGTTTCATATGTTAGTTCATTATTGCATTCATTGCTTGATATTTCATGCATATTTTTATATACATCAGTCATGCAATATTATAAGGGCCAGTCCGGATTGCCGGAGCCCGGTATTCATTATTATTGACTTTTATTTTGGATTTCTGATTTTCCATGAGATTTCTGGATTTGGAGAAATTGCAAGATTTAATAAACTCATTTATCATTTTAAAAGATAAAAGTGCGGTTTTCTCATGTTATGATTGTGATATGTCCACCATGAGTTTTCTCGGCTCTTGAACGATATCATACACCCGATTCGAGGAGGAGATGAACCATCTATGGGTGCATGGTGGACCCAATGCGGTACCCCGGAACGAGAAGATCGCAGAGAATGGCGTTTGATCCTGTGACAGGGGAGCATTGTTGACCGGTAATTTTATTGAGATTTATGATATAGGCCAGTCCGGATAGCCGGAGCCTGAGATATTGAGATTTGAGGATGCAGGCCAGTCCAGTTAGCCGGAGCCTAAGATATTAAGATTTGATCATACAGGCCAGACAGTGTTTCGTACGAATTGTTTGTACTTCGGTCGTAAGGTCAGCACTTCTTTTTCCTTATGTAGTAGGGTCCGGGGTCAAGTTCAGTCCGGATAGCTGGAGCCTGAGATATTGAGATATTGGGATATTGAGATATATATTTTGTGTCGATACTTGACACTGATTTTCTGATGATTTCATTGATGATACTTAAATGTTTATACAGAAATCTCACTACATTATGAAAACAGTTTTCTCATTCATCATATATTCTGTTTTAATTATATCGCATTCATACCTCTTATTTACGATATATTGCTACCTGAGGCACTGACACGAGCACATGGGATTACACTTATGCATAGATGTTTACCCTTGCCATTATATCTATGCTTTAGGCCATATTATCGTTGAAGATTTATATTATGATCGTATTGACCGAGGATTGAGTCATACATACGATTTCTGCTCTGTGATGTTTTCTACTCACGAGTTGGCAACTCACCCCTATTGTGCCACAGTTCTTGCAGGTTTTGCCGTACAGGTTTCGTTGCGGCTTTGCTGGCACACAGCTCATTTTAGAGTGATTGCTTTGGTAGGTGGGTTCACTCGCATCGTGACCACCATTGTACCTTTATTATATTTCAGTTGTATCTAGAAACTCTATCAACCAGACCTGTTTTATTTATTAGACTTAGAAGACCAGTGTAAATTCTTTCGACCTTAGAGTTCCGCGTTGTATTATTATGGTTTTCATGTTGATTTTGAGTTTCCTTTTGAGTTTTGATCCTAACCCTTGGCATTGTATATTATATTGCTTGCGTGGTTGTGACCGTGAATAGACTAAGAGCTAGCTCCCGCTTGGGGATGCCTTTATTCATATTATGCATGTTGTAAGCTTTTGGGGCCAGTATTTACAAAGGAAACTCTGCCAAAATTTTCAGGAAAACCTTGAGGTTTTAAAATGCATATTCAGCTTGTGTTATTAAAACCACTTGCTTTAAAATAAGTTTTCTTCACCTTATTCTTTTAAAATGGTTTAGATTTCTGGTATTTTTGGTTTACTTAAATTAGATGGGGTCCTATAGACTTCATATGATTCAAGTGTCAGTCGCGTGCCATTTCATGTCGTGACAAAGTTAGTATCAGAGCGCTAGGTTAACCTTGGTTCGAGTCAATGTTTGACTATGCGGAGCCTAGGGCGTTTGTATATATACGGAATCTAGGCTTGACCTTACGGAACTTAGACTTGGTCGAGGTAGTATTAGACTCGAAATTTCGTCGCGTAGGTTGACCTTGGTTGATGGAGTAGGTGACTTAAGGAGAGTGACGTACCGTGTGTATGTTCCGCGGCATACTTACGATACGCTACTCAGCTTAAGAAGCCTTAGGATGTACATTTCCTTGCACATTATTATATTTATTCATATGATCTATCATCATCGTTATCGATTTATGGTTGTTGCTGCCACGATTATACGGGCAGAGAGAGCTACGGCTAGAGTTGTGTCAGCACGAGCTCGTCATGGATGAGGACTGACCGGGGCGTAATTTTAGGGACATACAATTTGCATAGGTGCGTCGTTATTGTGTTTTCGCGCCATGAGCGTTTGATGGATCGCTTTTACAAGATTTCTCGGACGTGCAGATCAGCACCAGAGGATTGGGCCACTGATAGAGGCCAGCAAGAATGTGATAACCGTCGATGCACCGATTATTTCATGATTGAGGCACTGTTCAGCGTACGGACAAATGAGCAAGTTGTTGCTGTGAATGACGAGATATCGCCTCAGATGATGGAGCTATTGCCACACGAGTTATGCTTAGAGATATGATAGAAGATCGCTAGTCACCTAGGGAGGAATGACTAGGACATGTGATTCGTTGCCTACCCCGATGCGAGGTCATCAGTTTGATTGATTCCAGCTAGAGACAACTTCACGCAGGTACGTTGAGAGTCAATAGAAGACGATCGAAGGTCAAAAACCCATTTTCCAAGTTTAAAGTATTTGGAGAAACATGCAAGTAATTCCGTGGACCCTCTAGAAGAATGAAACCCTAACTCGACATAATGATCATAGGAACGCTTTTCAACCTTAGGGTTGGCGGCAGTTCCGCGGTGCCATTAGTGACACTTGGGTTTGCCCTTCTACGGTTGTTCCATAGGTGTTGTGGCATGTACTCGATACTATTAAACTGTACTCAAAATGTTGAGCTCTTGGGGGATTATGGAACTTTGACGAATCGATCGAAAGGTTCGACGCCATTCGGATATCATGTGATGGGGGATACATTGCTTGGGAGACTCCAGATACGAGTATAGCCGTTAGAGCGCAGTCCATGTAGCCACGAAGAGACGAGTCCGAATCAGTCAACATTAGAGAAAAGTGGAGTAAGAAGTTCGTACGAGATCTTGATGAGATGACGTTCCACTCCGCTGACATCAGAGATGTGATACGCATGCAGAGGCGTTGTATATGGATATATCTTCCAGAAAGAGTCGCGATGAGTATGCAGCCGTTCCGGAACAAGAAATAGATTTAGTAAAAGGTGACAACTTCCGGGCAGTTCAGCAGAAACGAGATTCGGGAGAGACCCCGACGAGATCTTTCTGGAATACTATACGAGAAGACTTGGACCCAGGATCGGTCATGTTGCGCACACCCAGTAGGCCAGAGTTTGGCACCGTCGATGAGATATGTTATGAGTAACTATGACAGATGGCCTGTAGGGTTACTAGGCACTGTCACAGGATCTATAAAGCATCAACCATGCCCGATTTAAAATTTAGACGTGCCGAACAACCCTAACCAAGATCTTAGACTAGAGATTAGGTGAAACAAATAGCAAGTAAACAACTTTACGTCTAAGAGTTAGGGATTACAACCTTTGTAGTCTGTTCCTTCACTTCTAAAGCTCCGTGTTGATATCCCTTCATTGCGATCATCGAGTATCCAGACTCTAGAGAGGCTCCACAAAAGAAAGATGCAAGCTTGCTTCCGATCATCGATAACAAAGATGATCTCCCTTGAAGAAACTCAAACCCAAGATCTTGCTTTGCTAATCAAGTATTAGCAAAGCAAACACCCTAATCTAAGTGGCAAGAATAGATGAGGATGATGAAGTAGAAATTTAGATCTCATTTGTTTTCAATTTCTCACTCATTTTCATCACATTAGAAAAAGCTAGAAAGCTTTTCCAAGAGGAAGAAGAAGAAGAATCTATTTGTGATGAATAATGAAAAGTGTGTGTGAGGTTAGAAATGCAACCATGGGTTAAGAATGAAAACTTAACCCATGTAGAGAATTAACCATGGTGAAGGGTTTGGGTTTGTTTAAGAAATATCAACAAAATATCTTTACAAAATATCTTTGGTTAAAAACAAAAACAAAGCTTCTAGAAGCTTCAAGAATGCTTAACCCTAATACAAACCCTAACCATGTTTAAACTCCACAAAACATGTTGCATTTGTAATCTTAACTGATTACAATATTATATATCACATATATAATATATTTTGTAACAAAATAAAATAATACAATTAACATATATCACATATATATCAATGTATTACCCGAGTGAGAAAAAGAATCTTCAAGTGAGCTTATATTAGTTAATGTAATTTAATATATCAAATATATAATTATACATTAAATTATCGAATCAACACTTGATCCGATAATCCGGCTATTTCACAAATAACCGACTAATATAATCTGTATCAGTTCATCAAATCAACACTTGATCCGATGACCCGGCTATATCACATATACCCGGCCGATATCTTATATCACGAGAATCTAATACGATATCGCATACACGCATTATTCCCGGTCCCGCACATATCACATATGTTCTCCTACTCCGTTTTGCCTGAGCCAGGAAACCTCTGTGTAGGACTCTAAAGAATCGTCAATACGCCGGCAGTAGGTGATGATCATATCAAACACCCACAAGCTGGAAGCGGTCAGCTAAATGTAACAGCCACCCAGGTATTGAGCGATCAGAAGATCAACAAGAAAACCTGTACATTCTCCTGCGAATCCAATCAGTAACACTCCCGTACAGTCCGGTCTCTTCGTCTGATATGTCGTATATCTCGCCTAGGGGTGGTAAACGTCAGACCCCAGTAGCTTGATAAGTCGTGTCGATATGAGGTCTATAACAGTTCAAGAAACTACTGATAACACTTACCAGTAAATCTCAGCAACCCTGGCCAGGGATTTCCAGTTATAGCCAATCGAACACAGCGCAACATCAACTCCCTATACCGGGAGAGACGAAACCCCTCCTATCGCTCATTGCCTCCATGTGATTTGGGACTGTACCCAAAAGCCACCTTTTTGCACGCCCTCTTGGACGTGGTATGATGGAAATCAAAGTACAGTAGGAATCACACAAGACTCTATGACGATCTCGGGTCTACAGACTAACCTGTACCAGTATCACCAGAGAACTGCCATCTGACGTGAGGTATCATACCATCTGGGAGTTCTCGGCGAGTCCGTCCACTGTACCCAGTCTCTACTGAGCACCCGTATACCTTCTCTGATGTCAAACACCAATGGATATGGGATCATCCATCGCCCATCATATGGGTCAAGAAGCGCATACGCTAGTCTACTCTGGAGTATCGATGCCCTGTCTCGGTACTCCCATGACTAGGAACATTTGAAGGATGTACTTGGCGACTACTCTGTCCCCACTAGTATGATCCGCATCATAGTCCTGGTAGTCAAGTACTTATCCTAAGGGTTTTATCAACATGTGACATAGAGACAATCAGAGTACATGTTAAGATAAAGAGTAACCAGATAGCATACTATCATGTCGAGCAAGAAAGTCCTCCCTATATATGTCCAAGCATTCATTACAATATACAACGTATGTACAGTAATGGCCTCTAGGGCATACATATAACTGCCAATCTCCCACTTGCACTAGGGTCGTCTGTTGTGGTATCGCATACCCAACAATCAGCTGTGGTTGAAGTATCTCATACTCAACCATCCCATAAAAGTCTCTACTGGGAAATAGGCCTTTGTGAGTGGATCCACGCTATTGTCCTCTGTGTCTACTCTCCTAACGTCGATCTCCCTGGAAATCAACCATCTCCATGATCAGGTGATACTGCCTAAGAATTATATCTGGATTTCTGATGGGACGGGGGTTCCTTGGCCAAAGGCATAACACCATTGTCACACAATGGTTGGAACGAAGTTCATCTCATGAACTATATATATCCAGACTGCCTCTTTCGTAGCATCTTTGGTAACGATGTATCTTGCCTTTAATCGTCTAGTATGTCACGGTATCTAGCTTGGAACTCTTCCAACATACCGTCCCTCCACTGAGGGTAAAGACAATGCCTGCGACTGACATTCAGTCGTCCTTATCACCCTGGAACCTTTCCAGTGATTCTCCCCAGGATCGATTGATACCATCTCACTACAACTAGTGAGAATCCTAACATCCGAATAGATCTATCTCATAGATCCATAACCCAGGATTTAGGAGGTATCACTTTGATCCTATATGGAGAATCATTGTGATAAGAGGAGATTGACCGAGCGTAGCATAGGAAACTCCTTCCCTATCAAGAGTATGTCATTCACGTACAATACGAGGATCACCACCATACTCTCTACTACCTTTTTGTATATACAAGGTTCATCTACCATTTTGATGAAGTCAAACTCTTTTACTACCACATCAAAGCAGATGTTCCAACTCCGCAATACCTGATTTATCACGTAAAACATCTTGCACACGTTTCCGCTGCTCCCTCTGTCTACGAAGCCCTCTGGCTGTGTACTTATAGACGCTCTCTTCCAAATCATCATTTAGAAAAGCAGTCATGACACCCAACCACCAGATATCGTAGTCATGGTATGTAGCAGTAGCAAGTAGGATCTGGATGGACTTAAGCATAGCTTTGAAAGTCTTAACTTTTCCATGTACACCAAGTAATCTTCTACAGATATACTTGCTCCTGATGGGTATTTAACCCTTCAGATAAAGCAACCAAAGTCCATACTTTGTTGGTGTATAAGGATTCCATCTCAGATCGCTAAGCATCCAGCCATTCTTACAGAGTCCCACTCCTGATGGCCTGCTCGAAACTAGTTGGGTCATCATCTCATGATGCAATCCTAGCTCCCACTGTCATAGAGAAACCGAAGTATCTCTCAGGTGGGTGAGGAACCCTACAAGATCGGCGGAGAGGCTGAGATTCATTGGAAACTATTGAATCCTCCAGTTCTACCAAATCATCAGCTGCAGTTTGTATATCCAACAAACTTGCACAGAACTGACCTTTGCTTCGAGCTTGTCCGGATTTTGCTTTTGACATTGGCCGGACAACCCTAAATCTCAACATCTTTAAGAGATGGGCTCTTCCCATACTATATCACATATGGAGTGGTAGGCATCTGATTAGGTTGGAACCCTATTCCATAGGTATGCAGCTTAACAAGTGCATAACTCCCTAAAGGAAATAGGCAACTCAGTAGTATTCATCATAGAGTACACTATATTACATAGGGTGCAATTGCTCCGCCCCGATATACCATCGTGCTATGGTGTATACGGAGGAGTAATGCAGAGAGAGAATCTCATTCTTCTTTAGAATAGTCCAGGAATCACGTGCTCAAGTTTCTCCTCCCTGATCACATCAAAGGACATAATACTTATACCCGTTTTGGTTCTCTACTTCTAACTTATATTCTGTGAATATCTCAAAAGCTTCGGACTTGTATTTCAACAGGAACATATGTCTGAATCTTGAAAGATCATCATAGAATGTAATGAAGTACAAAGAACCGGTCCTGGCATATGTAGACAGGGGACTTTCATACATCAACATGTATCTTTTGTTGGAGATAGTGCCCTCAGAGTCAATTATTGGATCACAGGCACGTGATTGCAATGATTGAGGGAGGACCTATCCCGGTACGACAGTCTTACTCGAGATGATAGTTTGCTATCTGGTTTACCTTTATCATCGTGTACTGCTTTAGGTGACCTGACATGTCGCTATTGCACGTTGATAGAGCCCCTAGGATTCTTGCTTGACGACCAGCAGTATGAGGGCGATCATATACGTGAGAGCTGGGGTCTACAAGCACATCCTTAAATGGTCCCTAGTCGTGGGAGTTTCGAGACAGGGCATCGATTCTCCAGAGTAGACTAGTGTATACAGTCGAGACCCCGACGAGGGGCGGTGGCCGGTCTCACAAGCCACTGGTGTCAGTTGGTTCACCTAAGATGTATACAGGTGCTCATTGGGTTATGAGTACACCGGACAGGACTCGCCGGGAACATGCTAGTTGGTCTTATACCTGACGTCAGATAGCAGTTCCCTGGTGACATGTGTACAGGTTAGTTCATCGACCTGGGGATCGTCATTTGTCTCGTGTGAGTTCCCACTGTGCTTTGATTACTACCCTACCACAGCTCAAAGGAGTCGTGCAAACAGGTTTTAGTTGGGTACAGTCCCGAGCCACATGGAGGCAGTGAGCGGATCTTCGGGGGTTTCGTCTCTCCCGGTATTGGGGGTGAGGTCGCGCTGTGTCTAGGAGAGCCATTACACGAAGACCTTGGCCAAGGCAGGAGATTTACTGGTAGGTATTCCAGTAGTATCTCAGGGTGTTCTGGGCTACACTCCGACACGACTTGTACCGCTTTTGGGGGTCTGACTTTTACCCACCCCCTAGGCCCGACATGCGATGCTCATAGACGAACGGACCGGACTGTACGGATATTGTCACTGACAGGCTCAGTAGGGTGTCAGGATGAGTTCGCTCATCGACGTCCCTTTTAGTCAATAGCTGGTGGCCCGTTACGTATTGGCTTATACCTCTGACGGGCTAGTGGTTAAATCCACAGCCATAGTATTGACGAGTCTTTAGAGTCTACCACACTTTCAGTTACTCAGCTTTCGGGCGAAACGCTGTAGAGGCCGTATGGAGATATGGCAGGGTCCGATCAGATACGTGCGGTATTGCACGGATCAGGATCGGACGGTTTGTGCTAGCAGCCGTATAGGAATATGGCAGGGTTCGATCAGATACGTGCGGTATTGCACGGATCAGGATCGAACGGACATTACTAGCCGGCTTTGGTTTAAGCCGGATCCTAGTTTAGTACAGTGTAGATTTTGTCTTTTTGCATTTGTATCCGGACGGAATACAGATGCGGGTGTGTATACACAGTATCGAGGTTTTCCTGTAATTTATTACAGGACCAGTTTTCTGGAGTTGCCAGTTTGCATTCCGTTCCGGCCGGTTTTCCATTGTTCTTTCCCGGCCGGACTTTTCCGATGGAGGGGGTAATTTGCAGTTTTGCAAATTACATTTGTGGAGGGGTTTTCTTGCATAAAAGATTGATTATGATAGCTTCATATCTTTTACTCCATCACTTGCTTTAATGATGATTGAAAGGGTATGGTTTGGAATTAATTGAAGCATGGTGTATGTTTGGTTATGGTCACCTTTCTACTTCTCCTACACTCACCTCCCTCTTGTGATATATTTTTTAGCCTCCACCATTCTCATCTTGACTTGGCCGGCCACACATTTAGATGAGGGAAAAATGAGAGAGGGTTTTCCTTTGTTGTATGGAAATTATTCTCATTTCTCATTTTTGTATCAAAGTTCACAACTTCTCTTCATATCATCTTGTTTCCTCCATCATGGCAACAAACCCCAAAGTGAGACATGTACTCTACACTACATTTCCTACAGCAAATCTTGGACGCGTCGATTCGCCAGCTTCGCGCCCGAGTTGCCTCGGTATTGAGGTGGGAGCCCGTAAAAGCTACAGGCGATGTGGTGCCCTTTCCGACAAGGAGGAGACGGACGGAGATCCCGCAAGGAGATCGGAGTGGAGATGAAGACCGGAGGACTCGGATCAGTCGGTACATCTCTTCCCTTTCTTGTTAGTAGCTTAGACTTGTTAATGGTTACGATCCGGAGTTTAGTGCGCGGTGGTGCCGGTTTGCAAAGTCCGCAAAATTAAAGTTTATCACCGCTTCCGCATTCCGGCGTCGGATTGACGGCCGGGACGCCGCCGTGCACTTACAGTGGTATCAGAGCCTCGCCATTAACTTCGTCTAGCTTGGTTTAATGTGTTTTACGTTTCCGATCGAACAAAATCCCGAAACCGCTTTTTTCAAGCACATCAGTTTCTGTCGAATTTTTTTTGAGTCCAAAAATTTTTCAGGTTGTCTCAGAATGATGTGCAGGGAAATATAAGTATACTGAAAAAATTTGGTAGTATGAACTGTTCATACCACCGCGGAAGGGCGGCCAAACCCTTAATGGGGCCGCGCTTCCGCCGCAATGTGAACAGTTCACCCCCCAAAAATTCTACAGTATGTTCCTGAGTAAGAAATGTGGTTTCTGGAATATTAAAATTGGGCCCAGGTTTTCTGTGAGTGCTACAGTTTTGATTGGGGGCCCACTTGTTAAGGTTTGTTCAATCGGAAAATTTTAAACACATTTTTCACAGTATTTACATTATATCTGCGACCGTGAATGTCACTCGATCGGTAAATCCCGTCTAACTGCTATAGCCCGGTTAGACGGATTTGCGAACGTGACTTTCACGTTGATGTTCTATGTATTTACTGTGATGTTGCGGATCGGTCGTGGGGATAGCCTGGATGCAATGCTAGTACAGTGTTGTTGTATTATGTACATTTGATATTGCGGGGTGAGCGTTCGACATGTGGACTGCCGTCACTGCCTGTTTGTATTATTCTTTTGGGGCACGACCTGGTTGCGGTCGATGTACCCGGTGTATGTATATTTTACTTTCTGTACTAGGGTTACCCCGCGGAGGGGTGCACGGATAGCCGGGTTCTAGAAGGCAACAAGCCCGCATCTCATGGCATTGGGACGGAGGGGGCTTCACTCCAGGATTGACTGGCTATTCGCCGCACTCGTAGGGGGTACAGGTTGACCCAGGAGGGGTGCCCAAGTTACCGGATTCCATAAAGTGCTGGGTGGTCCATTCACGGTGCTGAAGGGGGCTGCCTCGCTTCAGGTTTTGGCGGGTGACTTGCCGCGCCCGTAGGGGTCTAGGTTTTCATTGCACAGGCTATCCACACGACCAGGGGAACGTCGGGTTTCAGTAGTGGCTCTGTGAAACCCGGGGATCCCAGATATCTGTATTGTCCTGTGATGCTGTACATTTCTGTGATGTTGCATTTTATTCACGCCTTGAGCGAAATACTATATATTGGTAAATATATTAGTAGATGTTGTATATGTTTTACATCCGCGCTAGTCCAGTCCCCGCTCTGCCGTTAGTAAGCTAACCTAACGGGTGATGACGGGACCCAGTGGCGAATGCGGATGGCATATACGTACGTCAGTATATTTTCGTTCTTTGTGGTGTGATCAATTGATGGGACTGCATTGATTCGGATCAATGCAAGTTAAACAAACCTAATCTGATGTTGTTGGAACACTTTTCAAAAAGCTGTTATTGCAAGGACGTTCACTTTTGTTTTGCATCGTGATATTCATTTGGAATATCCTGCTCCTCAGTCGACGAGGCAAGGGCCGAGATCCCTTCACCGGGAGTGACCCCTTGGACAGAAGTTTGCGTCAGGGCATTAACTTCACTATAGCCGATTACTTTTGCTTTGCACAGTGATATTCGGTTATGAATATCCAGCACCCCATTCGACGGGGAAAGAGCCGAGATCCCTTCACCGGGAGTGACCTCTTTAGTAAAGGTTTTCGTCACTATATTTTCTAAAAAGCTATCCGTTCCTTCAACGATATCAAGTTCACTACGTTAAAGGTTTTCGCCAGAAACCATTCGTAGCCCTCCGTCGTTTCATATGGGTAGTCAATAGTATTCAAGCTGTGTTTGTTGGCCTTAGTCAAGGCACAGTGTTTGGTAGCTATTGGGTATTCATATGCTGCATAGATAGATGCGTTGGTTTGGGACAGTCGTATAGCCTTGTTGGCCTTAGTCAAGGGCTTGTACGGGTGGGTTCAAATCAACCTGGACAATGACGGGTAGAACTTGACATGTGACTTATGATTTGTTGGCCTTAGTCAAGGTCATAAGAGCATGGGGCAGAAATCACATCGGGAGTTTCAAAAGAACTGAAACTTGCCAGATATGCGCATACCTTCTGGAGTGTGATACCGTGAGCGGATTCCGTCACGTTATCATGCGATGAGAGTTGGATCCCGATTCCCACTGATGAGTTGGTTTACTCCTCGGGTGACCCCGACTAATTCTTCTTTCAGGTTTGGAGGAGAATTTGAGGTACAGTGGGAGGTTTCCAGATTAGATAAATTGGTAACCATTCTGATCTTGGTTAGAGTGCACGCTGAGTGTTTCTTTTCTCTCTCTCTCTGGCAGCGACAATTGACCCGACCCTAGACTATGACTCAGTGACCAAGTTGACCGAACCTTCTTAACACAGGCTTTTGGATTGTCAGAGTTGCAGACCTCATTGCCACTCCTACTTTTACCCTTTTCTCCAGGACACCCCGTATTACTACGAACGTCCACTTCCATTGGACAAAACCATCGTATGGTTAGATACGAACTCGAAGGAATTCGAGGATGGTTTCTGGTTCTGGAGAAAACGGATAGGATTATTCAGTTGTCTTTTCCCTTTTACCTTTTCTCAAGTTGCGAGTACTCCTTGGTTTAGGAGTAGTACACCCTTTATGCAAATTGGATAGTCTTCTTCCAAACCATAGGCTGGTGCCGACAGGTCGGGAATGAAGAAAACTAATTAGCCTAAACGGTGTACAGAAGGTATTAAGATTAAGACAAAGCAAGGGATTAGTAAGAGGGCAAAGTAAATTGCGACTGATATTCACGACCAAACCAAGTATTTCTTCGCCAATCCTAAATCATTATTGTATTTCTCCAGGACACTCCGTATCACTACGAAGATCCACAGTTTATTGGATACTCCATCGTATGGTTATATACGAACTCGAAAGGAACTTGTTCCAGTTCGGGGATGGATTCTGGTCCAGGAGAAATAGGAATAAGGTTTATTCGGTTGTCTTTTATCTTCACCTTCTCTCGCATTGCGAGTGCTCCTAGGACTAGGACAGTACACCCATTATGCTTATTGGATAGTCTTCTTCCAAACCATAGGCTGGTGCCGAACGGTAGGGAAGGAAGAAAACCAATTGGCCTAAAGGGGTGTGCAGAAGGAAATGACAAAAGACATATAAAGGGATTTGGAGAGGTGGCAAAGAAATATACGGTTATAGTTGTGAATCTGGATTATGGTAGAGGCATTACTAGGAATACCAGGATACCCCATCGAAACATTTCAATGTTTCAGTTCCACTGTGTACTGTTAAAAGAAAACTGATTTCCCGATTGGACACTTGCTCCAGCGTATGTATTTACCAGGTTTGATTCTCACATCTGTATGGTTTTACAGATGATGAGTGGGAGTAAGTTATTGGGAATTGGGTGATCATCCTCATTATATCGGGATTCGTTGTAATCGGTGATATTTGAGGAGATCACCTGGGCTGTTTGCCGGTCGGCAAATATTTGGTTTTGAATATCCGCTTTTATGCACCAATTTCAAATTGATATATCTGTACGTCTATTTTCATAGAGTGAGATATACTTTTTGATATTATGTCGATGACATTTACCTATATCAGTGGATGGTAAGGTAAGGAGCATTAAACAGCGGTGTAATTCTTCTTAACCATAAGTACAGTTTTCAACCTACGACACACAGTGAAAGAGTTGTCAGACTCAGCGGACTTATACAGAGTATTGTATGTTGTCCAGTGTCCATTAGGACAGAGGGGTTGGTCCTCATACTATATTCTGTTTACTTTTAACTTCTCTAGTTCTTAGACATGTGTTTCGTAGAAACACAGGGTCTAAGTTTTGAGGAGTTATAGGTATTTGAATAGAGTACAGAACCAGGTGTAGCAAGTATCGGGATTCTTCAAAGTGATCGAAGATGTAGATACTTGTGTATGGTATTCAGATGATAGTAATGATAAAGAGAAATTGCTTCTCTTTCAGGTTACTCATAATTGGAAGCATTCCTAAGTTGAGTAACGCTGATCGGCCTCTTTCCATTTAGTAAACATGCACTGGAGACAGCTGCATGATTTGAATCTGGTTCAATTAAATCAGTGCCTCTGTTTCTATATTGGATATAGTACAGTTCATATCTTAACATTGTTAAGATACGGGGAGTTGTCCGGCTTATGATTAAAACCAGACTCTGGATAACTCAAGGCACGTTTCTGTAATGGCTGTTTGTGGGTTGACCCAGGCTATGACGAGGGTTGACTTTCTACCATCTGGGAGATCAATAGTAATATTGTTCTTGACTCGCCACAGTTTTAATAAAGATGGATTTTTCAAAAACAGTAGTGGGAGTATGGTAGAACTGGAAGTGATTCCAGAACCGCAAACGATTGCTGAAGATTTGATAAGGAACCTAAAGATTCAATCTGATTTGACATTCCATTGGCCACTCCGCAGATAAGGTGGGTAACTTCAGGCACCCGAGAGGTACTCCGGTAGCCTCAAGGACGGTGACAGGGAAGTTCTTGTTTACCCACACTTGCCATTGTTGTTGTTCCAGGCTGCGAGACCCGGCAGGAGGATGAGTATAGCGTCGTTCTAAACTAGCTTTAGAAGTGCACATCTATATGACTCTGCCAGAGGGTTGTCGTAGTCAGTGGGAGCAGCGGAAGCATTGGTGGACATCAGGCTTATGTCTATTTATAGACTAAAGCAGATGTAGCGGAGATAGATCATCTATTTCTGATGTGACAGTCATAGGTTTGACGTCATCAGAATAGGGGATGGATCTGTTGAGAAGGTAGTAGGAAGTACTCCTATACTACGATCGGTTATACTTTGGTCGTCACGCAGTGGTTTCTCCAAAAAGGACTTGGATATAATATCAGACATACTGGTTACTAGATCTATGGTTTTAGATCTAGATTTGGGAGGTTTTCCAATCAGGGTACTAAGACAGCATTCTAAGAGTATTTAGAATGGACGACTCCTGGCACGGTAGTGTACCTGCAGGTAATGGAGTCACCCTCTCTAAAGGTGTCTTATAGACTAAAGTAGAGAGGGATGTGCATGATTGGCAGATCACTTGCTTAGGCAATTGAGTCAATCATGAAATGTCAAGTACCACACCAGATGTTGTTCTTGCACTAGATGCAATAAGTTGATATTGATCCAATCCGGGAGAAACAGTCGGAAGCAGTTTTAGAACATAAGTGGATGTTCTAGGGATATGATGACAGCTGCCTCCTTTAGGAGACAGTTATCACTCCAGGCTTCCAAGGTGACATGGACGACAAGGAGGTTGTCAGAGTTGTAGTTTTCCTTCTGACGAGGGGCAGTATTTTGGACAGGTGGTCCAAGGAAATACTGAGGGAGGCATGGCGCAGGATACTGATTGAGTTCAGTTGACGATACAGTCTAAGAAGTTTGGATTTGGAGTTCATTTATGAGCTCGGTCCCATCAGACATCCAGACACTCTAAGACAGGTATTGCTCATTTCGGGAGATGGCTTTCTCCGCGAACTTGAGATATAGAGAGACTTAGAAAGAAACTTCAGAGCGGATCCACTCACTAAGGTATTCCTCGAACGCAATAGTTTCGCAAACAGGTTTTGTGCGACTGACTAGTAGAGGAGTTGGGTGTTCGGTATCACACGGGCTGTGAGTATGCGACATCGCAATAATTAGCCTTGAGTGCAAGTGGGAGATTGTTGGAGATAGTGCCCTCAGAGTCAATTATTGGATCACAGGCACGTGATTGCAATGATTGAGGGAGGACCTATCCCGGTACGACAGTCTTACTCGAGATGATAGTTTGCTATCTGGTTTACCTTTATCATCGTGTACTGCTTTAGGTGACCTGACATGTCGCTATTGCACGTTGATAGAGCCCCTAGGATTCTTGCTTGACGACCAGCAGTATGAGGGCGATCATATACGTGAGAGCTGGGGTCTACAAGCACATCCTTAAATGGTCCCTAGTCGTGGGAGTTTCGAGACAGGGCATCGATTCTCCAGAGTAGACTAGTGTATACAGTCGAGACCCCGACGAGGGGCGGTGGCCGGTCTCACAAGCCACTGGTGTCAGTTGGTTCACCTAAGATGTATACAGGTGCTCATTGGGTTATGAGTATACCGGACAGGACTCGCCGGGAACATGCTAGTTGGTCTTATACCTGACGTCAGATAGCAGTTCCCTGGTGACATGTGTACAGGTTAGTTCATCGACCTGGGGATCGTCATTTGTCTCGTGTGAGTTCCCACTGTGCTTTGATTACTACCCTACCACAGCTCAAAGGAGTCGTGCAAACAGGTTTTAGTTGGGTACAGTCCCGAGCCACATGGAGGCAGTGAGCGGATCTTCGGGGGTTTCGTCTCTCCCGGTATTGGGGGTGAGGTCGCGCTGTGTCTAGGAGAGCCATTACACGAAGACCTTGGCCAAGGCAGGAGATTTACTGGTAGGTATTCCAGTAGTATCTCAGGGTGTTCTGGGCTACACTCCGACATGACTTGTACCGCTTTTGGGGGTCTGACTTTTACCCACCCCCTAGGCCCGACATGCGATGCTCATAGACGAACGGACCGGACTGTACGGATATTGTCACTGACAGGCTCAGTAGGGTGTCAGGATGAGTTCGCTCATCGACGTCCCTTTTAGTCAATAGCTGGTGGCCCGTTACGTATTGGCTTATACCTCTGACGGGCTAGTGGTTAAATCCACAGCCATAGTATTGACGAGTCTTTAGAGTCTACCACACTTTCAGTTACTCAGCTTTCGGGCGAAACGCTGTAGAGGCCGTATGGAGATATGGCAGGGTCCGATCAGATACGTGCGGTATTGCACGGATCAGGATCGGACGGTTTGTGCTAGTAGCCGTATAGGAATATGGCAGGGTTCGATCAGATACGTGCGGTATTGCACGGATCAGGATCGAACGGACATTACTAGCCGGCTTTGGTTTAAGCCGGATCCTAGTTTAGTACAGTGTAGATTTTGTCTTTTTGCATTTGTATCCGGACGGAATACAGATGCGGGTGTGTATACACAGTATCGGGGTTTTCCTGTAATTTATTACAGGACCAGTTTTCTGGAGTTGCCAGTTTGCATTCCGTTCCGGCCGGTTTTCCTTTGTTCTTTCCCGGCCTGACATTTCCGATGGAGGGGGTAATTTGCAGTTTTGCAAATTACATTTGTGGAGGGGTTTTCTTGCATAAAAGATTGATTATGATAGCTTCATATCTTTTACTCCATCACTTGCTTTAATGATGATTGAAAGGGTATGGTTTGGAATTAATTGAAGCATGGTGTATGTTTGGTTATGGTCACCTTTCTACTTCTCCTACACTCACCTCCCTCTTGTGATATATTTTTTAGCCTCCACCATTCTCATCTTGACTTGGCCGGCCACACATTTAGATGAGGGAAAAATGAGAGAGGGTTTTCCTTTGTTGTATGGAAATTATTCTCATTTCTCATTTTTGTATCAAAGTTCACAACTTCTCTTCATATCATCTTGTTTCCTCCATCATGGCAACAAACCCCAAAGTGAGACATGCACTCTACACTACATTTCCTACAGCAAATCTTGGACGCGTCGATTCGCCAGCTTCGCGCCTGAGTTGCCTCGGTATTGAGGTGGGAGCCCGTAAAAGCTACAGGCGATGTGGTGCCCTTTCCGACGAGGAGGAGACGGACGGAGATCCCGCAAGGAGATCGGAGTGGAGATGAAGACCGGAGGACTCGGATCAGTCGGTACATCTCTTCCCTTTCTTGTTAGTAGCTTAGACTTGTTAATGGTTACGATCCGGAGTTTAGTGCGCGATGGTGCCGGTTTGCAAAGTCCGCAAAATTAAAGTTTATCACCGCTTCCGCATTCCGGCGTCGGATTGACGGCCGGGGCGCCGCCGTGCACTTACATCTTTCCCAAGAGTTCACTAACTCTTTCTCTGTTTCCATTAAACAGACTTGTGGTCATCTTATCTTTGTGACATGACCGGCAAGTTTCATAAGATGTAAATTCAAACTAATTTAAATATGCATCTAAATGTAACTTAGCTAGTCGGGTTGCATTGATATGACCTAGTCTACAATACCTCAAGAAGGATTCGTTCATTTCTGAACTATTCCTCTTGTGTGTGTTCTATACGTTAAGAACTGTGGTTTGATTTAGAACGTCTATACTTTTAGATAACGTGCCTGAACCGATCAACTCTTGATATAGGAAATGTTCAAAACATTATCCAACAATACAAAATTATATCCTTCTTTACTAATAAAAAGATTGATACGATGTTGTATATCAGGTTCGGTATCTAATAACATTCGTTCAGAATCAATGTATTCTGGTAATACAGGGTGATAACTGCCAACAGACTTAGCTGCAACACTTGCATCATTTCCAACTCTTGAAACTTATCACCCGTTCTCAGTTCTCTACCTATCTGTAGCCCAGGTAACTGTTGCGCCACGGCAGCGCCCCGGCCGTCTACTCGAGGCCAAAATGCGGAATCAAAATTTTTCTTAACTTCTAAACTGGCGCTACCGCAGACAATAAAGCCCGGATCGTAACCATTCACCTAATTCTAGCTATCAAGAGAATGGGGTAGAAGCTATACCGAGCGATCCGTGTCCTCCGGTCTTTGTTTCCACTCCGATCTCCCGCGGAATCCTCGTCCGTCACCTCCTCGTCGAAAAGGGCACCACGTAGCCGAATACTTTTACGAGCTCCCACCTCTGGACCGAGGCAACTCGGGTGCGAAGTTGGCTAGACGACGCGTCCAAGAGTACTGTAGGTGTAGTGTAGTGGCTTATCTCTTTTGGGTTTGTGAAGTTGCCATAGATGTGGAGGTGTAGGAAGAAAATGAACTATGGAGAAAATGGAGCTATATTTTCTTGCTTGGAATGAGATGAGGAAATATGCTACACATCAAAACGAACCTCTCTCATTCTCCCCCAATATGTGGCCGGCCCCCCATATCTCAAAAATGGTGGAGGGAATCTCAAAACAAGAAGGAAGGTGAGTGTAGGAAAAGAGAATGGGTGACCATAAGCAAAAGGTTATGATAACAATATCATATCAACATCAAATCCATCCTAATCCTTTCTAATCTCAATAAAGCAAGCCATCATGAAAAAGCAAAGATGCTTAACCTTTCATAATGCCACAAATGCAAGAAACCCCTCCACAATAAGATATTTGCAAACTTGCAAATAACCCCCTCCATCGGAAAGTCCGGCCGGAACGGAATGCAAACTGGCAACTTCAGAAAACTAATCCCGTAATAAATTACAGGAAAACCCCTCTACTGCTTATACATGCCCGCATTTTTATTCCCACTGAACACAAATGCAAAGAGACAAAATCTACACTGTCTAATACTAGGATCCGGCTTAAACCAAAGCCGGCTAGTAAAAACCGTCCGATCATGATCCGTGCAATACCGTACGTATCTGATCGAACCCTGCCATATCTCCATACGGCCTCTACAGCGTTTCGCCCGAAACTTGAGTAACTGTCTGTGTGGGGGACTCTAAAGACTCGTCAATACTATGGCTGTGGATTTAACCACTAGCACGTCAGAGGTATTAGCCATACGTAACGGGCTACCAGCTATTGACCAAAAGGGACGTCGATGAGCGAACTCATCCTGACACCCTACTGAGCCTGTCAGTGACAATATCCGTACAGTCCGGTCCGTTCGTCTATGAGTATCGCAAGGCGGACCTAGGGGGTTGGTAAAAGTCAGACCCCCAATAGCAGTACAAGTCGTATCGGAGTGTAGCCCAATACACCCTTAGATACTACTGGAATACCTACCAGTAAATCTCCTGCCTCGGCCGAGGGCTTTGTGTAATGGCTCTCCTAAACACAGCGCGACCTCACCCCCAATACCGGGAGAGACGAACCCCTGCAGATCCGCTCACTGCCTCCATGTGGCTCGGGACTGTACCCAACTAAAACCTGTTTGCACGACTCCTTTGAGCCGTGGTAGGGTAGTAATCAAAGCCCAGTGGGAACTCACACGAGACAAATGACGATCTCAGGTCGATGAACTAACCTGTACAAATGTCACCAGGGAACTGCTATCTGACGTCTGGTATAATCCCAACTAGCAGGTTCCCGGCGAGTCCTGTCCGGTGTACTCATAACCCAATGAGCACCTGTATACATCTTAGGTGACCAACTGACACCAGTGGCTTGTGAGACCGGCCACCGCCCCTCGTCTGGGTCTCGACTGTATACACTAGTCTACTAATGGAGTATCGATGCCCAGTCTCGAAACTCCCATGACTAGGGACCTTTTAAGGATGTGCTTATAGACCCCAGCTCCCACTTATATGATCGCCATCATACTACTGGCCGTCAAGCTAGAATCTTAAGGGCTCTATCAATGTGTAATAGCGACTCGTAAGGTCACCTAAAGCAGTACACGATGATAAAGATAAACCAGATAGCATACTATCATCCTGAGTAAGACTGTCCTACTGGGACAGGTCCTCCCTCAATCATTGCAATCACGTGCCTGTGATCCAATAATTGACTCTGAGGGCACTATCTCCAACAATCTCCCACTTGCACTCAAGGCTAATTATTGCGATGTCGCATACTCACAGCCCGTGTGATACCGAACACCCAAATCTGTAGGGTTCCTAGGCACACTAGTGAAGGTTCATAAAGCATCAAACATGCCCGAATAAAATTCTACATGTGCCGAACAACCCAAAGACGGGATCTTTGCTAGATTATTAGGGCTTACCATGCAAGATAACAACTTTTTATCTAAGTGTGAGGGATTACAACCTTTGTAGTCCGCTCCTTCGCTTCACAAGCTCCGAGTAGAAGTCCCTTTGCCGCGATCCATGATCTCCCGGACTCAAGAGAGGCTCCACGACTCGAACGATCCATTCTAGCTTGAAGTGTTCCGAATCTCCAATGATCTACGTCGAAGTTGCAAAAACCCAAGCTTTCTCACTCTATAGAGATGAACACCCTAATCTCATGGGCTAGATGAGATGAGGATGAGAGAGTAGTATTTATGCTTTCTTTTTAATTCACTTTCTCACAATTTATCATCACCAAAAGAATTTCTAGTAAGCTTTTTCTTTTTAACTCAAGAGAGAAGAAGATGATAATGAAAAGATAATTCCTTTTGTGATGAATAGAAAAGAAATGTATATGATTGATTATAGAACCATGGTCAAGGATGATAGGCTAAGAGTTTGTAGAGAATAAAGTAGGGTTAGGGTTTGGTTAGGTTAAAGATAAAGATCAACCATAATATCTTAACCAAGACAAAATAGAATCCTTCTATAATGAACTTGAAAGAGCTAACCCTAATCAAACCCTAATCCCTCATTATCATCCTTAAACATGTTTAATAATAAATCATATCATGTTACAATAATATATATCACATATATATTATATATTTGCAACAAAAGAAAATAATACATTTAACATATATCGCATATATATCAATGTATTAATCCGGTGAGAAAATGAAATAATAAAGTGAGCCAATATTAGATAATGTAATACAATATATCATATATATTATTATACATTAAATCATCGAATCAACACTTGATCCAACGATCCGGCTATATCGAATATAACCGGCTAATATATCATGTACCGATTCATCGAATCAACACTTGATCCGATGTCCCGATTCATATCTAAATATCACGAGAATATAATACGGTATCTCATATCGCATTATCCTCGGTCCTGCACATATCACATATGTGCCTCTACTCCGTTTTTCCTGAGCCAAGAAACCTCTGTGTAGGACTCTAAATAATCGTCAATACGCCGGTAGCAGGTGATGATCATATCAAACACCCACAAGCTGCAAGCGGTCAGCTAAACATAACAGGCACCCAAGTATTGAGCGATTAGAAGATCAACAAGCTAGCCTGTCCGTTCTCCTGCGAATCCAATCAGTAACACTCCCGTACAGTCCGGTCTGTTCGTCTGATATGTCGCATATCAAGTCTAGGGGTGGTATACGTCAGACCCCAGCAACCGATAAGTCGTGTCGATGTGAGGCTCATAACAGGTTGAGATACTACCGGTAACACTTACCATTATATCTCTATATCAGCCCTGGCCAGGGACTTCCAGTTATAGCCAATCGAACACAGCACAACATCAACTCCCTATACCGGGAGAGACGAATCCCCTCCTATCGCTCATTGCCTCCATGTGATTCGGGACTGTACCTAAAAGCCACCGTTTTGCACGCCCTCATGGACGTGGTAAGGTGGAAATCAAAGCACAGTGGGAATCACATAAGACTCTATGACGATCTCGGGTCTACAGACTACCCTGTACCAGTGTCACCGGAGAACTGCCATCTGACATGTGGTTTATCACCATCTGGGAGTTCTCGGCGAGTCCGTCCAGTGTACCCAGTCTCCACTGAGCACCCGTACACCATCCTTGATGTCAAACACCGATGGATATGTGATCATCCATAGCCCATCATATGGGTCAAGATGCGTATACGCTAGTCTACTCTGGTGTATCAATGCCCTGTCTCGATATACCCTCGACTAGGAACATTTATAGGATGTACTCATCGACTACCGTGGCCCCACTAGTATGATCTCATCATAATCCCAGTAGTCGAGTGCAGATCCTAAGGGCTTTATCAACATGTGAGAGAAAGACAGTAAACCAATACAAGTCAATATGTTAAGATAAAGTGAAACCAAATAGCATACTATCATGACGAGCAAGAAAGTCCTCTCCGTATATATCCAAGCATCATCATAATATACATCATATGTACAACAATGGCCTCTAGGGCATATACATAACTAACAAACTCCTCTACTAGTCAGTCTCACAAAGCTCGTTTGCGAAACTATTGCGTTCGAGGAATAGCCTCAGTGAGTGGATCCGCTGTTGTGTTTCTTTCTATGTCTCTGTTTATCTCAAGTTCGCGGAGAAAGCCATTTCCCAAAATGAGCAATACCTGTCTTAGAATATCTGGATGTCTGATGGGACCTAGTTCATAAATGAACTCCAAATCCAAACTTCTTAGACTGTATCGTCAACTGAACTTAATCAGTATCCTGCGCCATGCCTCCCTCAGTATCCACCTGGACCACCTGTCCAAAATACTGCCCCTCGTCAGAGGGAGAACTATAACTATGACGGCCACCCTATCGTCCAAGTCACCTTGGAAGCCTGGAATGATAACCGTCTCCTAAAGGAGGCTGCCGTTATCAAATCCCTAGAACACGCACTTATGTCCTAAAACTGCTTCCGATCGTTTCTCCAGGATTGGATTGATATCAACTTATTGCATCTACTGCAAGAACAACATCTGGTGTGGTACTTGACATCTCATGATTGACTCAATTGTCTAAGAAAGTGATCTACCAATCATGCACATCCCTCTCCCCTTTGGTCTGTAAGACACCTTTAGAGAGGGTGACTCCATCACCTGCAGGTACACTGCCGTGCCAGGAGTCGTCCATTCTAAATACTCATAGAATGTTGTCTAAGTACCCAGATTGGGAAACCACCCAAATCTAGATCTAAAACCATAGATCTAGTAACCAGAAGGTTTGATACAATATCCAAGTCCTATGTGGAGAAACCACTGTGTGACAACCAAAGAATAACCGACCGTAGTGTAGGAATTTCACCTCCTGCTCTGTGTATGTCATCCAAATACCAGGACATCACACTCTACTACCTTCTTAACAGATCCATCCTCTATTCTGATGAAGTCAAACCTAAGACTGTCACATCAGAAATAGATGATCTATCTCCGCTATATCTGCTTAAGTCTATAAATAGACACAAGCCTCTTGCCCACTGTGCTTCCGTTGCTCCCACTGACTACGACAACCCTCTGGCAGAGTCATATAGACGTACACTTCTAAAGCCAGTTTAGAATGACGCTATACTCATCCTCCTGCCGGGTCTCACAGTCTGGAACAACAGCAATGGCAAGTCTGGGTAAACAAGAACCTCCCTGCCACCATCCTTGAGCATACCGAAGTACCTCTCGGGTGCCTGGGGTTACCCATTTTATCTGCGGAGTGGCCAATGGAATGTCAAATCAGATTGAATCTTTAGGTTCTTATCAAATCTTCTGTAATCGTTTGCGGTTCTGGAATCACTTCCAGTTCTACCATACTCCCACTACTGTTTTCTGAAAAAAATCCATTTCTTTTAAAAATGTGGCGAGTCAAGAACAATATCACTATTGATCTTCCAGATGGTAGAAAGTCAACCCTCGTCATAGCCCGGGTCAACCCACAAACAGCCATTACAGAAACGTGCCTTGAGTTATCCAGAGTCTGGTTTTAAGCATAAGCCGGACAACTCCCCGTACCTTAATACCGTTAAGATATGAACTGTTCTATATCCAATATAGAAGCAGAGGCACTGATTGAACCAGATTCAAATCATGCAGCTGTCTCCAGTGCATGTCAACTAAATGGAAGGAGGCCGATCAGCGTTACTCAACTTAGGAGTGCTTCCAATTATGAGTAACCTGAAAGAGAAGCAAGTTCTCTTAATCATTACTATCAACTGAGTACCATACACAAGTATCTACATCTTCGATCACCTTGAAGAATCTTGATACTTGCAACTCCTGGTTCTCTACTTTATTCATAAACCAATAACTTCTCAAAATTTAGACCCTGTGTTTCTACGAAACACCTGTGTAAGAACTAGAGAAGTCATAAGTAAACAGAATATAGTACGAGGACCAACCCCTCTGTCCTAATGGACACTGGACAATATACAATACTCTGTATAAGTCCTCTGAGTCAAATAACTCATTCACTGTGTGTCGTAGGTTGAAAACTATACTTATGGTTAAGAAGAATTACACCGCCGTTTAATGCTCCTTACCTAACCATCCACTGATATAGGTAAATGTCATAGACATAATTTCAAAAAGGTACATCTCACTCTATAAAAATAGACGTACAGATATATCAATTTGAAATTGGTTCATAACAACGGATATTCAAAACCAAATATTTGCAGTCCGGCAAACAACCCAGGTGAGTTCCTCAAATATCACCAATTACAACGAATTCCGATATAATGAGGATGATCACCTAATTCCCAATAACTTACTTCCACTCAACATCTATAAAACCATACAGATATGAGAATCATACCTGGTAAATACATACCCTGGAGCAAGTGTCTAATTGGGAAATCAGTTTTCTTTTAACAGTACACAGTGAAACTGAAACATTGAAATGTTTCGATAGGGTATCCTGGTATTATTAGTAATGCCTCTTCCATTATCCAGATTCACAACTGTAACCTTATATCTCTTTGCCATCTCTCCAAATCCCTTTATATGTCTTTAGTCATTACCTTCTGCACACCCCTTTAGGCCAAATGGTTTTCTTCCTTCCCTACCTTTTGGCACCAGCCTATGGTTTGGAAGAAGACTATCCAATAAGCATAATGGGTGTACTGTCCTAATCCTAGGACCACTCGCAATGCGAGAGAAGGTGATGATAAAAGACAACCGAATAAACCTTATTCCTATTTCTCCTGAACCAGAATCCATCCTCGAACTGGAACAAGTTCCTTTCGAGTTCGTATATAACCATACGATGGAGTATCCAAATAAACTGTGGATTGTAAGTCCGCGGTGGCGCCCCGGCCGTCGATCCGACACCGGAGATGCGGAAACGAAAATTTTGCAAACTAGCAAACCGGCACCACCGCGCACTTTTCACCCGGATCGGGCCATTAACCTAGCTACTAGCAAACAAGAAAAGAGTAGAGAACCTATACCAAGCGATCCGTGTCCTTCGGTCTTCGTCTCCACTCCAATCTCCCACGGAATCTCCGTCCATCACGTCCTCGTCGGAAAGGCACCACGTAGCCGGGTTCGTATACGGGCTCCCACCTCTGGACCGAGGCAACTCGGGTGCGAAGTTGGCTAGCCGACGAGTCCAAGATTTGTTGTAGACAAGTGTAGAATCCATGTCTCTTTGGGGTTTAGAGGTTGCCATTGATGGAGGAATGAAGAACTTCGGAGAGGGTTCTTCCTTTTGTTGCATGAATGAATAATGAGATAGCTAAAAATGAGAACAACAATAATCTCTCCCCTCTCACTTGTGTGGCCGGCCCCTCTTCATCAAAATGGTGGTGAGAAAAAGAACAAGGGAGGTGAGTGTAGGAAAAGAAGAATGGTGACCACACCCCCAAGCCTCACATCAAAATCTCATCTATTCTAATCACAATTAATGCAAGAGTTGATTCAAAAAGAATCTCATGATTATGAACCATCATGAAGCCACCATTAACAAGAAACCCCTCCACAATAAGTAATTTGCACAATTGAAAATTACCCCCTCCATTGAAAAGTCCGGCCGGGAAGGAACAAAGGAAAAACCGAACGGAACGGAAAACAAACTGGCAACTTTAGAAAACTGATCCCGTAATAAATTACAGGAAAACCCCACGACTGCATATACATGCCCGCATTAGTATTCCCACTGAACATAAATGCAAAGAGAAAATATCTACACTATCTATTACTAGGATCCGGCTTAAGCCAAAGTCGTCTAGTAAAAACCGTCCGATCACGATCTGTGCAATACCGCACGTATCTGATCGAACCCTGCCATATCTCCATACGGCCTCTACAGCGTTTTGCCCGAAACTTGAGTAACTGTGTGTGGTGGACTCTAAAGACTCGTCAATACTATGGTTGTGGATTTAACCACTAGCACGTCAGAGGTATAAGCCAATACGTAATGGGCTACCAGGTACTGACCAAAAGGGACGTCGATGAGCGAACTCATCCTGACACCCAACTGAGCCTGTCAGTGACAATATCCGTACAGTCCGGTCCGTTCTTCTATGAGCATCGCATGGCGGGCCTAGGGGTTGGTAAAAGTCAGACCCCTAATAGTGGTACAAGTCGTGTCGGAGTGTAACCCAGAACACCCTGAGATACTACTGGAATACCTAGCAGCAAATCTCCTGCCTTGGCCAAGGACTTTTCATGTTCTGGCTCTCCTAGACACAGCACGACCTCACCCCCAATACCGGGAGAGACGAACCCCTGAAGATCCGCTCACTGCCTCCATATGGCTCGGGACTGTACCCAACTAAAACCTGTTTGCACGTCTCCTTTGAGCGTGGTAGGATAGTAATCAAAGCACAGTGTGAACTCACACGAGACAAATGATGATCTCAGGTCGATGAACTAACCTGTACACATGTCACCAGGGAACTGCTATCTGACGTCTGGTATAATCCCAACTAGCAGGTTCCCGGCGAGTCCTGTCCGGTGTACTCATAACCCAATGAGCACCTGTATACATCTTAGGTGAACCAACTGACACCAGTGGCTTGTGAGACCGGCCACCGCCCCTCGTCGGGGTCTCGACTGTATACACTAGTCTACTCCGGAGCATCGATGCCCTGTCTCGAAACTCCCACGACTAGGGACCTTTTAAGGATGTGCTTATAGACTCCAGCTCTCACGTATATGATCGCCCTCATACTGCTGGTAGTCAAGCATGAATCCTAGGGGCTCTATCAACGTGTAATAGCGACCCGTAAGGTCACCTAAAGCAGTACACGATGATAAAGATAAACCAGATATCATACTATCATCTTGAGTAAGACTGTCCTACAGGCATAGGTCCTCCTCAATCATTGCAATCACGTGCCTGTGATCCAATAATTGACTCTGAGGGCACTATATCCAACAATCTCCCACTTGCACTCAAGGCTAATTAATGCGATGTCGCATACTCACAGCCCGTGTGATACCGAATACCCAACTCCTCTACTAGTCAGTCTCACAAAGCTCGTTTGCGAAACTATTGCGTTCGAGGAATAGCCTCAGTGAGTGGATCCTCTATGGTGTTTCTTTTTATGTCTCCCTTTATCTCAAGTTCACGGAGAAAGCCATCTCCCGAAATGAGCAATACCTGTCTTAGAATGTGTCTGGATGTCTGATGGGACCTAGCTCATAAATGAACTCCAAATCCAAACTTCTTAGACTGTATCGTCAACTGAACTTAATCAGTATCCTGCGCCATGCCTTCCCTCAGTATCCACCTGGACCATCTGTCCAAAATACTGTCCCTCGTCAGAGGGAAAACTATAACTCTGACAGTCACTCTATTATCCAGGTCACCTTGGAAGCCTGGAATGATAACCGTCTCCTAAAGGAGTCTGTCGTTATCATATCCCTAGAACATCCACTTATGTTCTAAAACTGCTTCCGACTGTTTCTCCAGGATTGGATCAATATCAACTTATTGCACCTACTGCAAGAACAACATCTGGTGTGGAACTTGACATCTCATGATTGACTCAATTGCCTAAGCAAGCGATCTGTCAATCATGCGTATCCCTCTCCCCTTTAGTCTGTAAGACACCTTTAGAGAGGGTGACTCCATCACCTGCAGGTATACTACCGTGCCAGGAGTCGTCCATTCTAAATACTCTTAGAATGCTGTCTAAGTACCCTGATTGGGAAACCACCCAAATCTAGATCTAAAACCATAGATCTAGTGACCAGAATGTCTGATATAATGTCCAAGTCCTATGTGGAGAAACCACTGCGTGACGACCAAAAGTATAACCGATCGTAGTATAGGAATATCACTTCCTACTCTGTGTATGTCATCAAATACCAGGACATCACACCCTACTACCCTCTTAACAGATCCATCCCCTATTCTGATGAAGTCAAACTTATGACTTCACATCAGAAATAGATGATCTATCTCCGCTATATCTGCTTTAGTCTATAAATAGACATAAGCCTGATGTCCACCAATGCTTCCGCTGCTCCCACTGACTACGACAACCCTCTGGCAGAGTCATATAGACGTACACTTCTAAAGCTAGTTTAGAACGACGCTATACTCATCCTCCTGCCGGGTCTCACAGTCTGGAACAACAGCAATGGCAAGTCTGGATAAACAAGAACATCCCTGTCACCGTCCTTGAGCATACCGCAGTACCTCTCGGGTGCCTGAGGTTACCCACTTTATCTGCGGAGTGGCCAATGGAATGTCAAACCAGATTGAATCTTTAGGTTCTTATCAAATCTTCAGTAATCGCTTGCGGTTCTGGAATCACTTCAAGTTCTACCATACTCCCACTACTGTTTTCTGAAAAAAAAATCCATTTTTATTAAAACTGTGGCGAGTCAAGAACAATATCACTATTGATCTTCCAGATGGTAGAAAGTCAACCCTCGTCATAGCCCGAGTCAACCCACAAACAGCCATTACAGAAACGTGCCTTGAGTTATCCGGAGTCTGGTTTTAAGCATAAGCCGGACAACTCCCCGTATCTTAACAATGTCAAGATATGAACTGTTCTATATCCAATATAGAAACAAAGGCACTGATTTAATTGAACCAGATTCAAATCATGCAGCTGTCTCCAGTGCATGTCAAGTAAATGGAGAGAGGACGATCAGCGTTACTCAACTTAGGAGTACTTCCAATTATGAGTAACCTGAAAGAGAAGCAAGTTCTCTTAACCATTACTATCAACTGAATACTTTATACAGGTATCTACATCTTCGATCAGCTTGAAGAATCCCGATACTTGCAATACCTGGTTCTCTACTTTATTCTTATACCTATAACTCCTCAAAACTTAGACCCTGTGTTTCTACGAAACACATGTCTAAGAACTAGAGAAGTTAAAAGTAAACAGAATATAGTATGAGGACCAACCCCTCTATCCTAATGGACACTGGACAACATACAATACTCTGTATAAGTCCGCTGAGTCTAATAACTCATTCACTGTGTGTCGTAGGTTGAAAACTGTACTTATGGTTAAGAAGAATTACACCGCTGTTTAATGCTCCTTATCTAACCATCCACTGATATAGGTAAATGTCATAGACACAATTTCAAAAAAGTATGTCTCACTCTATAAAAATAGACGTACAGATATATCAATTTGAAATTGGTGCACAACAACGGATATTCAAAACCAAATATTTGCCGACCGGCAAACAACCCAGGTGACTTCCTCAAATATCACCAATTACAATGAATCCCGATATAATGAGGATGATCACCTAATTCCCAATAACTTACTCCCACTCATCATCTGTAAAACCATACAGATGTGAGAATCCAATCTGGTAAATACATACCCTGGAGCAAGTGTCTAATTGGGAAATCAGTTTTCTTTTAACAGTACACAGTGAACCTGAAACATTGAAATGTTTCGATGGGGTATCCTGGTATTCCTAGTAATGCCTCTTCCATTATCCAGATTCACAACTATAACCGTATAATCTTTGCCACCTCTCCAAATCCCTTTATATGTCTTTAGTCATTACCTTCTGTACACCGATTTAGGCCAAATGGTTTTCTTCCTTCCCTACCGTTCGGCACCAGCCTACGGTTTGGAAGAAGACTATCCAATAAGCATAATGGGTGTACTGTCCTAATCCTAGGAGCACTCGCAATGCGAGAGAAGGTGAAGATAAAAGACAACCGATTGAACCTTATTCCTATTTCTCCTGAACCAGGATCCATCCCCGAACTGGAACAAGTTCCTTTCGAGTTCGTATATAACCATACGATGGATAATCCAATAAACTGGGATCTTCGTAGTGATAAGGAGTGTCCTGGAGAAATACAAAGGTGATTTAGGATTGGCGAAGAAATACTTGGTTTGGTCGTGAAAAGCAGTCGCAATTTACTTTGCCCTCTTACTAATCCCTTTCTTTGTCTTAACTTAATACCTTCTGTACACCGTTTAGGCTAATTGGTTTTCATCATTCCCTACCGGTCGGCACCTGCCTATGGTTTGGAAGAAGACTATCCAATTTGCGTAATAGGTGTACTATCCCCTAAACCAAGGAGTACTCGCAACCTGAAAGAAGGTAAAAGGAAAAGACAACTGAATAGTCCTATTCGTTTTCTCCAAAACCAGAAACCATCCTCGAATAAATTCCTTCGAGTTCGTATATAACCATACGATGGTTTTGTCCAATGGAAGTGGACGTTCGTAGTAATACGGGGTGTCCTGGAGAAAAGGGTAAAAGTAGAAGTGGCAATGAGGTCTGCAACTCTGACAATCTAAAAGCCAGTGTTAAGAAGGTTCGGTCAACTTGGTCATTGAGTCATAGTCAAGGGTCGGGTCAATGGTCGCTGCCAGAGAGAGAGAGAAAAGAAACACTCAGCGTGCACTCTAACCTAGATCAGAATGGTTATCACTTTATCTAATCTGGAAACCTCCCACTGTAACGTCAAATTCTTCCCCAAACCTGAAAGAAGAATTAGCCGGGATCACCCGAGGAGTAAACCAACTCATCAGTGGGAATCGAGATCCAACTATCATCGCATGATAACGTGACGGAATCCGTTAACGTCACCACACTCCAGAAGGTATGCGCATATCTGGCAAGTTTCAGTTCTTTTGAAACTCCCGATGTGGATTTTTGCCCCATGCTCTTATGACCTTGACTAAGACCAACAAATCATAAGTGACATGTCAAGTTCTACCCGTCATTGTCCAGGTTGATTTGAACCCACCCGTACAAGCCCTTGACTAGGGCCAACAAGGCTATACGACTGTCCCAAACCAACGCATCTATCTATGCAGCAGAAAGGTAACAAGCAGCTACCATACACTATGCCTTGACGAAGGCCAACAAACATAGCATGAATACTACGTGCTACCCGTCTGAAACGACGGAGGGCTACGAATGGTTTCTGGCGAAAACCTTTAACGTAGTGAACTTGATATCGTTGAAGGAACGGATAGCTTTTAAAAAATATAGTGACGAAAACCTTTGCTAAAGAGGTCACTCCCGGTGAAGGGATCTCGGCTCTTTCCCCGTAGAATGAGGTGCAGGATATTCCAACTGAATACCACGATGCAAAGCAAAAGTAATCGGCTATAGTGAAGTTATTGCCCTGACGCAAACTTCTGTCCAAGGGGTCACTGCCGGTGAAGGGATCTCGGCCCTTGCCTCGTCGACTGAGGAGCAGGATATTCCAACTGAATACCACGATGCAAAACAAAAGTGAACGTCAATGCAATAACAGCTTTTTGAAAAAGTGTTCCAACAACATCAGAATAGGTTTGTTTATCTTGCATTGATCCGAATCAACGCAGTCCCATCAATTGATCACACTACAAAGAACGAAAATATACTGACGTACGTATATGCCATCCGCATTCGCCACTGGGTCCCGTCATCACCCGTTAGGTTAGCTGACTAACGACAGAGCGGGGACTGGACTAGCGCGGATGCAAAACATATACAACATTTACTAGTATATATATAATATATAATTTTCGCTCAAGACGTGATAAAAGGCAACAGCACAGAAATGTACAGTATCACAGAATAATACAGATATCTGGGATCCCCAGGTTTCACAGAGCCGCTGAAACCCGACGTTCCCCTGGTCGTGTGGATAGCCTGTGCAATGAAAATCCTAGATCCCTACGGGCGCGGCAAGTTACCCGCCAAAACCTGAAGCGAGGCAGCCCCCCTTCAGCAACGTGAATGGACCACCCAGCACTTCACGGAATCCGGTAACTTGGGCACCCCTCCTTGGGCCAGCCTGTACCCCCTACGAGTGCGGCAAATAGCCCGCCAATTCTAGAGTAAAGCCCCCTCCATCTCAATGCCATGAGATGCGGGCTCGTTGCCCTCTAGAACCCGGCTATCCGTGCACCCCTCCACGGGGTAATTCTAGTACAGAAAGTAAAATATACATACAACGGGTACATCGACCGCAACCAGGTCGTGCCCCAAAAGAATAATACAAACAGGCAGTGACGACAGTCCACATGTCGGACGCTCGCCCTGCAATATCAAATGTACATATAAAATAAAAATGTACTAACATTGCATCCAGGCTACCCCCCACGACCGATCCGCAACAACACAGAACATCAACGTGAATGTCACGTTCGCAAATCCGTCTAAAAGGGCTATAGCAGATAGACTGGATTTACCGATCGAGTGACATTCACGGTCGCAGATATAATGTAAATACTATGAACTAGCATGTTTAAAATATCCGATCGAACAAATTTATCAAAGTGGGCCCCAAGCAGTACTGTAGCACTTACAGAAAATATGGGCCCAAAAAATAATATCCCAAAACCCCTAATTCCAAGTCTAAGACAATCTGGAAAAATTTGGTGAGCTGATCAGTCAAACTAGCAGCGGAACCGCGGCCCAAGCATGGGTTTAGCCGCGGTTCTGCGGCGGTATGGAGTGATCACGAGTCCAAATTTTCACACAATTCTTAGATTTTCATGCACAGTATTCCGAAACAACCTGAAAAATTTTTGGAGCAAAAAAAAATTCGACAGAGAACACATTGCATTGAAAATACGGTTTTTGGGGATTTTTGTTCGATCGAGTTCTAAACATACTAGAGCAAGCTAGGCATGGTTAATGGCGTGGTTCTGATACCAATGTAAGTCTGCGGCGGCGCCCCGGCCGTCGATCCGACGCCGGAGATGCGGAAACGAAAATTTTGCAAACTAGCAAACCGGCACCACCGCGCACTTTTCACCCGGATCGGGCCATTAACCTAGCTACTAACAAACAAGAAAAGAGTAGAGAACATATACCAAGCGATCCGTGTCCTTCGGTCTTCGTCTCCACTCCAATCTCCCGCGGAATCTCCGTCCATCACGTCCTCGTCGGAAAGGCACCACGTAGCCGGGTTCGTATACGGGCTCCCACCTCTGGACCGAGGCAACTCAGGCGCGAAGTTGGCTAGCCGACGCGTCCAAGATTTGCTGTAGACAAGTGTAGAATCCATGTCTCTTTGGGGTTTAGAGGTTGCCATTGATGGAGGAATGAAGAACTTTGGAGAGGGTTCTTCCTTTTGTTGCATGAATGAATAATGAGATAGCTAAAAATGAGAACAACAATAATCTCTCCCCTCTCACTTGTGTGGCCGGCCCCTCTTCTTCAAAATGGTGGTGAGAAAAATAACAAGGGAGGTGAGTGTAGGAAAAGAAGAATGGTGACCACACCCCCAAGCCTCACATCAAAATCTCATCTATTCTAATCACAATTAATACAAGAGTTGATTCAAAAAGAATCTCATGATTATGAACCATCATGAAGCCACCATTAACAAGAAACCCCTCCACAATAAGTAATTTGCACAATTGCAAATTACCCCCTCCATCGAAAAGTCCGGCAGGGAAGGAACAAAGGAAAAACCGACCGGAACGGAAAACAAACTGGCAACTTCAGAAAACTGATCCCGTAATAAATTACAGGAAAACCCCACGACTGCATATACATGCCCGCATTAGTATTCCCACTGAACACAAATGCTAAGAGACAATATCTACACTATCTATTACTAGGATCCGGCTTAAGCCAAAGTCGTCTAGTAAAAACCGTCCGATCACGATCCGTGCAATACCGCACGTATCTGATCGAACCCTGCCATATCTCCATACGGCCTCTACAGCGTTTCGCCCGAAACTTGAGTAACTGTGTGTGGTGGACTCTAAAGACTCGTCAATACTATGGTTGTGGATTTAACCACTAGCACGTCAGAGATATAAGCCAATACGTAACGGGCTACCAGGTACTGACCAAAAGGGACGTCGATGAGCGAACTCATCCTGACACCCTACTAAGCCTGTCAGTGACAATATCCGTACAGTTCGGTCCGTTCGTCTATGAGCATCGCATGGCGGGCCTAGGGGGTTGGTAAAAGTCAGACCCCCAATAGCGGTACAAGTCGTGTCGGAGTGTAGCCCAGAACACCCTGAGATACTACTGGAATACCTACCAGCAAATCTCCTGTCTTGGCCAAGGACTTTTCATGTTCTGGCTCTCCTAGACACAGCACGACCTCACCCCCAATACCGGGAGAGACGAACCCCTGAAGATCCGCTCACTGCCTCCATGTGGCTCGGGAATGTACCCAACTAAAACCTGTTTGCACGTCTCCTTTGAGCGTGGTAGGGTAGTAATCAAAGCACAGTGGGAACTCACACGAGACAAATGACGATCTCAGGTCGATGAACTAACCTGTACACATGTCACCAGGGAACTGCTATCTGACGTCTGGTATAATCCCAACGAGCAGGTTCCCGGCGAGTCCTGTCCGGTGTACTCATAACCCAATGAGCACCTGTATACATCTTAGGTGAACCAACTGACACCGGTGGCTTGTGAGACCGGCCACCGCCCCTCGTCGGGGTCTCGACTGTATACACTAGTCTACTCCGGAGTATCGATGCCCTGTCTCGAAACTCCCACGACTAGGGACCTTTTAAGGATGTGCTTATAGACTCCAGCACTCACGTATATGATCGCCCTCATACTGCTGGTAGTCAAGCAAGAATCCTAGGGGCTCTATCAACGTGTAATAGCGACCCGTAAGGTCACCTAAAGCAGTACACGATGATAAAGATAAACCAAATAGCATACTATCATCTTGAGTAAGACTGTCCAACCGGCATAGGTCCTCCTCAATCATTGCAATCACGTGCCTGTGATCCAATAATTGACTCTGAGGGCACTATATCCAACATGGATCTTCGTAGTGATACGGAGTGTTCTGGAGAAATACAAAGGTGATTTAGGATTGGCGAAGAAATACTTGGTTTGGTCGTGAATAGCAGTCGCAATTTACTTTGCCCTCTTACTAATCCATTTCTTTGTCTTAACTTAATACCTTCTGCACACCATCGTTACGCTAATTGGTTTTCTTCATTCCCCACCGTTCGGAACCAGCCTAAGGTTTGGAAGAAGACTATCCAATTTGCGTAATAAGTGTACTATCTCTTAAACCAAGGAGTACTCGCAACCTAAGAGAAGGTAAAAAGGAAAAGACAACTGAATAGTCCTATTCGTTTTCTCCAGAACCGGAAACCATCCTCGAATTCCTTCGAGTTCGTATCTAACCATACGATGGTTTTGTCCAATGGAAGTGGACGTTCGTAGTAATACGGGGTGTCCTGGAGAAAAGGGTAAAAGTAGGAGTGGCAATGAGATTTGCAACTCTGACAATCCAAAAGCCAGTTTTATAAGAAGGTTCGGTTAACTTAGTCACTGAGTCATAGTCAAGGGTCGGGTCAATGGTCGCTGCCAGAGAGAGAGAGAGAAAAGAAACACTCAGCGTGCACTCTAACCTGGATCAGAATGGTTATCACTTTATCTAATCTGGAAACCTCCCACTGTAACGTCAAATTCTTCCCCAAACCTGAAAGAAGAATTAGTCGGGATCACCCAAGGAGTAAACCAACTCATCAGTGGGAATCGGGATCCAACTCTCATCGCATGATAACGTGACGGAATCCACTCACGTTATCATACTCCAGAAGGTATGCGCATATCTGGCAAGTTTCAGTTTCTTTAGAAACTCCCGACGTGATTTTTACCCCTAGGACCCAAGTGACCTTGACACAGTCAACAAATCAAAGAGTCCTAGTCAAGTTCAACCCGTCATTATCCTGGATTGCATTAAACCCACCCGTACGAGCCCTTGACACAGTCAACAAGGCCGCACGACTGTCCTAACCAATCCCATTAATATGCTACAAACAAACACTACTTAGCTACTGCACACTACGCCTTGACACAGTCAACAAACGCAGCACGAATACTAAATAGTACTTGTAAGAAATGACGGAGAGCTACGTCTAGTTTTTGGCGAAAAACTTTTAACGTAATGAACTTGATATCGTTGAAGGAACTGCATAGTTTTTTATAAAAATATAGTGACGAAAACCTTTGCTAAAGAGGTCACTCCCGGTGAAGTGATCTCGGCTCTTTCCCCGTAGAATGAGGTGCAGGATATTCCAACTGAATACCACGATGTAAAGCAAAAGTAATCACCTATAGTGAAGTTATTGCCCTGACGCAAACTTTTGTCCAAGGGGTCACTCCCGGTGAAGGGATCTCGGCCCTTGCCTCGTCGACTGAGGAGCAGGATATTCCAACTGAATCCCACTGTGCAAAACAAAAGTGAACGTCCTTGCAATAACAGATTTTTGAAAAGTGTTCCAACAATATCAGAATAGGTTTGTTTATCTTGCATTGATCCGAATCAACGCAGTCCCATCAATTGATCACACCACAAAAGAACGAAAATAATGATGTACGTATACGCCATCCGCATTCGCCACTGGGTCCCGTCATCTCCCGTTAGGTTACTTAACTAACGACAGAGCGGGGACTGGACTAGCGCGGATGCAAAACATCTACTAGTATAAATACAATATATAATTTTCGCTCAAGGCGTGAGAAAAATGCAACATCACAGAAATGTACAGCATCACAGAACAATACAGATATCTGGGATCCCCGGGTTTCATAGAGCCGCTACTGAAACCCGACGTTCCCCTGGTCGTGTGGATAGCCTGTGCAATAAAATCCTAGACCCCTACGGGCGCAGCAAGTTACCCGCCAAAACCTGAAGCGAGGCAGCCCCCTTCAGCAATGTGATTGGACCACCCAGCACTTCACGGAATCCGGTAACTTGGGCACCCCTCCTGGGTCAACCTGTACCCCCTACGAGTGCGGCGAATAGCCCGCCAATTCTAGAGTAAAGCCCCTTCCGTCTCAACGCCATGAGATGCGGACTTGTTGCCCTCTAGAACCCGGCTATCCGTGCACCCCTCCACGGGGTAATCCTAGTACAGAAAATAAATTATACATACAACGGGTACATCGTGTTAGGTCCACGTTACCTCTCCCGGTACTTACGGGGTTGCGGAAACGGTAAATCAAAATTTTTTCTAAACTTTGTAACATGGACCGTAAAAGCCGGATCTTTGCTAAACTAAAACTAGTATTCTAGCTAAAGAGAGTTAGCTACTATGTTGATGGTTATACCTAAACTTGAACTCCTTCTCTTCTTGTTGTTGTTCTTCTTTCTTGTTCTTTGTAGAAGCTGGAATGGTCCTCTTCTCGTCGCCTTCTTCTTGCCGAAGATAGATCCACCTCGAAGGTTCGACTTTGGGCTCTTCCTCGATCTTTGAGTGAACTAGGGTTTCCGGCTTGCTAAACCTTCATCCTAGAATGAGTAGAGAGTGATTAGGGTTTGCTTTTCTATCTAAAGAGAATGATTCTCAACACATGAGAAGGTTTCTCTTTTCAAGAGGAAGAAGAAGATGAAATGAGGAGAGAGAGTGAGAATGATAGAATGAGCAATATTTTCTCTTTCTTGCAACCATATTGCAAAAAGAAAAGAATTATCTAAATGATAATAATTGAAATAAGAATAGTTGATGGTTATTTTAGGAATGACCACTATCATGCTTCTTTAAATGAAGTGTAAGCATGAATCAAGGAGGATCTTCAAAGCATGATGGTGGTCAAAGGTCAACAAGTCAACCAAGGTCAACAAGTCAACAAAAAATCAACCATAACATAATTCTCATTTAATTACTATTATTAATAGATAATATACAAATCCATTAGGGTTTGGAAAAAGATAACTGTCAACTGTGCATACGCACCCGATCCGAAACCCTAATGAAAAACCTCATTCTCCGCCTCAAGCAACTGTGCATACACACCTGCATTCTCGTTCCGAGGAACAAGAATACCAAGAATAAAAAGCAACCCCCAAAACATATACCAGTATCTGGCTCAAACCAGAGCCTGCCAGTATAATCCGTCCGGACTCCAAACGTGCACAAGTGCGCGGATGAGAACGAACCCTGTCGCAAAACCATGCGACCTCTACTCTGTTTTGCCCAGAGGCGAATACCCTCTGTGTGGGACTCTAAAGACTCGACACTACGCTGGCAGTGGGTTTAACCACAGACCGCAAGCGGCACTAGCTGTGCATAACGGTCCCCAGGTAGATGTCGACAAGAAGGCTGACGAGGTGAAACCCCATCTGAACTCCTACTGAGTCTGAATGTGACATTCTCCGTACAGTCCGGTCTGTTCGTCTGATACATCGCATGGCGGGCCTAGGGGGGGCGGTAAACGTCAGTCCCCTAATAGCGGTACAAGTCGTGTCGGAGTGAAGCCCAATACACCCTGAGATAACACTGGAACCTACCAGTACATCTCGCTTGCCCTGGCCAGGGACTACTTGTGTAATGGCTCTCCTAGACACAGCGCGATGTCAACTCCCAATACCGGGAGAGACGAATCCTGTCTAACCGTCACTGCCTCCAAGTGCTTCGGGACTGCTCCCAACTACTACCTGTTTGCATGACTCAATAGAGCCGTGGTAGGGTAGTAATCAAAGAACAGTGGGAACACACTCGAGGCGAAGTGACAGTGTCAAGTCAGCGGACTAAGCTGTACTCATGTCACCTGGGAACTGATAACTGACGATAGGTATAATACCAACCATCAGTTCCCGACGAGTCCTGTCCAGTGTACTCGTAACCCAACGAGCACCCGCATACTATCTCAAGTACGACGTACTGACGGCTGTGGGACAGACCGTCTCCCTTGCTGGGATGAGAAGCGCATACGCTAGTCTACTCCGGAGTATCGATGCCCTATCTCGGTACTCCCACGACTAGGGACGTGTATAAGGATGTGCTTGTAGATTACCCAGCCCCCACGAGTGTGATCGCCATCACAACGCCGGTAATCAAGCAAAGATCCTAAGGGCTCTACTAATGCGTATAGGTGATATAATAAATAAACACACATGTACACATTAAAGCAGAGGCAAACCAAGTAGCATACTACTATATTGAGCAAGATTGTCTGTACAACTGTGAATATCCCAAGCTTCCATCAAGTAATATACATACTAGTATGATACAGTAATGGCCTCTAGGGCATATACACTAACAATCTCCCACTTGCACTAAGGCCATGTACTGGCGTATCGAAGACCTATCATCTCGATCAGCCGCTCGAACTGAGTCTGGGGTAAAGCCTTTGTGAATGGGTCCGCAGTGTTGTCCTTTGTGTCCACTCTCCGCACCTCGATCTCCTGTCGATCAATGATCTCCCTGATCAGGTGATACCGCCTTAAGATGTGCCTGGATTTCTGATGGGACCTTGGTTCCTTCGCTAAAGCTATAGCCCCATTGTTATCGCAATACAAAGGTATTGGGTTAACAATGGACGGAACTACCTGAAGTTCACTAATGAACTTCTTAATCCAGACCGCCTCTTTTGCGGCATCGCTTGCAGCAATGTATTCAGCCTCCATCGTCGAGTCTGCGACGGTATCCTGCTTGGAACTCCTCCAACATACCGCCCCTCCGTTGAGGGTAAACACAAAACCCGAGACAGACTTGCTGTCATCTTTGTCACTCTGGAAGCTTGAATCGGTAAAGGACTCGACCCTGAGGTCTCCATTACCGTAAACCAGGAACATCTCCTTAGTCCTTCTCAGGTACTTGAGAATGTTCTTCACTGCTATCCAGTGGTCCTCCCCTGGGTTTGACTGATACCGGCTTACCGTGCTCAACGCGTAAGCTACATCTGGTCTTGTACATAGCATCGCATACATTATAGATCCTACCGCCGAAGCGTAGGGTATAGTGCTCATGCGAACCCTCTCCTCGTCAGTCTTAGGAGACATCTTCTTGGAGAGGGTAATTCCGTGCAATGCGGGTATGTTACCGCGCTTGGAACCCTCCATACTAAATCTCTTTAGTACGGTCTCTATGTACCTGGACTGCGAAAGTCCCAATAGTCTCTTGGATCTATCTCTATAGATCTTGATCCCCAGAATGTACGAGGCATCACCCAGGTCCTTCATGGAGAACCTTTGTGACAAAAACAGCTTGACCGATTGTAGCATAGGAACATCATTTCCTATCAAAAGAATGTCGTCCACGTACAAGACTAGGAACACGACAGTTCGTCCTACAATCTTCTTATATACACAGGGTTCATCTTCGTTCTTGATGAAATCAAATTCCTTGATTGCCTCATCAAAACAGATGTTCCAGCTCCGCGATGCCTGCTTTAATCCATAAATGGATTTAAGCAACTTGCACACCTTTCCGCTGCTCCCACTGTCTACGAAACCTTCTGGTTGATCCATGTAAACGCACTCTTCCAAACAACCGTTTAGGAAAGCCGTCTTAACATCCATCTGCCAGATTTCATAGTCATGGAAGGCAGCAATGGCAAGTAGGATCCGAATGGATTTGAGCATAGCCACCGGAGAAAAAGTCTCGTCATAGTCCAAACCAGGTCTTTGACGAAAACCTTTTGCAACGAGTCTAGCTTTATAGGTTTCCACCTGTCCATCTACACCAAGTTTCCGTTTGTAGATCCATTTGCATCCAACGGGTTTTACCCCAGGTGGAGCAATATCCATGGTCCACACTTTATTGGCGTACATGGACTCCATTTCAGATTGCATTGCTTCCTGCCACTTATCAGAGTCCCTACTGATAATGGCCTGCCTGAAACTGGTAGGGTCATCTTCTTCCAAGATGCAATCCTCTCGATCCCCGTCTATGAGAAAACCGTAGTATCTCTCGGGCGGATGAGAAATCCTACCAGATCTGCGGAGTGGCTGAGGTTCGTTTGGGGTTATTGAATCTAGCGGTTCCTCCAAATTTTCAGTTACATTTTGTGGTCGCTGAATTTCTTCCAGTTCTACCGAACTCCCACTAGTTTCTTTTGCAAGAAACTCCCTTTCCAAAAAGGTAGCGTGGCGAGATACAAACACCTTCTGTTCCTCAGTGTGGTAGAACAGATATCCTAGTGAGTCTTTAGGATATCCCACAAATTTACAGAGAACTGACCGTGCCTCTAACTTGTCCGGTTTCTGTGTTTTCACATAGGCTGGACAACCCCATATCTTAAATCGCTTAAGATACGGATTCCTTCCACTCCATATTTCATATGGAGTCTTAGGCACTGATTTGGATGGAACATAGTTCAATAGGTACGCCGCTGTCTGAAGCGCATGTCCCCAAAATGAAAGAGGCAACTCAGCACTACTCATCATGGAGCGAACCATATCCAATAGGGTACGATTCCTCCGCTCCGAAACACCGTTGTGCTGTGGTGTATAAGGAGGAGTAAGCTGAGAGAGAATACCATTCTCTTTTAAGTAATCTAGGAATTCCGTGCTTAAGTACTCCCCTCCCCTGTCAGACCGGAGGATCTTGATACTTTTGCCTGTCTGGTTCTCTACTTCCTTTCTGTATTCCTTGAATTTCTCAAAAGCTTCAGATTTGTGTTTCATCAGATACACATATCCGAACCTAGAGAGATCGTCAGTGAATGTGATGAAGTACGAGAACCCACCCCTTGCATGTATAGACATCGGACCACATACATCACTATGTATGAGTCCCAAGAGCTCTGCTGCTCTTTCTCCATGTCCGGTGAACGGAGATTTGGTCATCTTCCCTTTGAGACAAGACTGACAAGTTTCATAAGATGAAAACTCGAACGCATTCAAGAGTCCATCTCTATGCAACTTACTCAGTCTTTTCTCTCCGATATGACCGAGTCTACAATGCCACAAGTAGGATTCATTCGTATCTGAATTCTTCCTCTTGCGTGTGTTTTGTATATTGAGAACTGTATTCTGATTTAGAACGTAGATACCATTAAACAGTGTACCCTCTGCAACCAGTACCTTATCAAGGTAAATGTTCATGATATTCTTTTCAAGAACAAACTTATATCTATCTTTATCGAGTAAAGAAACTGATATGATGTTGCAAACCATAGAGGGTACATAGTAACAATCGTTCAAAATCATAGTCTTGCCATTTGGCAATACTAGGTGATATTCACCGACGGCTGCCGCATAAACTTGTGCTCCGTTCGCTACTCTGAGCGACATATCACCCGGTGCAACTTTCCTACTTTTTCTCAGTCCTTGCAATAAATTACAAATATGAGATCCTGATCCGGTATCAAGTACCCAGGAGGTAGGGCTGACCGTAAAACAGTTCTCAATTACAAGAACACCTGAAGTAGATGCAAAACCATGCTTCTTCTTCAACTGGGTATCCTGGAAATCCATACTTTCCTCTTTCCCATTCTCATACTCATGACGGTTGTCATAAGTTAGAGCTGAACCAACTTTCCCCAGTCCCGAATAAGAATTCGGTTCGGTCAAGCGATACATTTTATTATCTTGATTAGGGCGTGAAAAGGTTGCTGCCTGGAGAGAGAGAAAAGAAACACTCAGCGTATGCTCGTGCAAGATTAGATTGGTTTATTAATTTATCTAACCAGGGTGTCTCCCACTGTTTCCTCAAATCCTTCTTAAAACCTTTTTAAAAGAAGAACTAGCCGGGTTTTAATTCACGTTACAATACTTGCTTAACCTTTCAGCCAGGCTAGTGTCGGTACTTCGAGGGAGGTTTTCCAACGCTTTCGCGAAGTTCCTTAATTAAAGAACCTCTTTTCCCTGTGGGCGTAACCCCGCTAACACCTTTCTAGACACCTACTAGGTTTATAGCATTGATCGTTAAGTGAAATAATCTCCCGAGAGTAAACCAACTCATCAGTGGGATCGGGATCCAACTGTCATTGTGTGATAACCTAGATGGAATCCACTCTAGTCACCACACTCCAGAAGGTATGCTAAATCTGCAAGTTTCAGTTCTTTTGAAACTCCCGATGTGGTTTTTGCCCCTAGGACTTAAGTGACCTTGACGGAGTCAACAAATCAAAAAGTCCTAGTCAAGTTCAACCTGTCATTATCTGGATTGCATTAAACCCACCCGCATAACCCTTGACGGAGTCAACAAGGTTATACGACTGTTCTAATCAATCCCATATACCGATACAAACAAGCAGCACTTAGCTACCGTACACTACGCCTTGACGGAGTCAACAAACGCAGCACGAATACTAAGTGTTACTTGTAAGAAATGACGGAGGGCTACGGCTGGGTTTTTTTTGGCGAAAAACCCGTTAACGTAATGAACTTGATATAGTTGAAGGAACCTGGTATTCTCTTTTTGAAAAATACAGTGGCGAAAACTTTTGCTAAAGAGGTCACTCCCGGTGAAGGGATCTCGGCTCTTTCCTCGTCGAGTGAGGTGCTGGGCATTCGTAAGATGAATACCTCGATGCAAAGCAAGAATAATCGACTATAGTGAAGTTATTACCCTGACGCAAACTTTTGTCCAAGGGGTCACTCCCGGTGAAGGGATCTCGGCCCTTGCCTCGTCGACTGAGGTGCTGGGTATTCATAACCGAATACCGCGATGCAAAACAAAAATGAACGTCCTTGTAATAACAGCTTTTTGAAAAACTTGTTCCAACAACGTTTTATAGGTTTATTTTTCTTGCATTAGTTCTTTTAATGCATGATATTCTTGCATTAGTTCTTTTAATGCGTCCCATCATTTAATCCTACCATTGCAGAAAACAACCAAAATATGACGTACGCTTATGCCATTCGCATTCGCCACGGGGTCCCGTCATCACTCGTTAGGTTACTTAACTAACGACAGAGCGGGGGCTGGGCTAGCGCGGCTGTAAAACATAAGCAACGCCTAAATAGTAAAGCAATGATAGACATTACAGATCACAGATGAATACATTGGATATACTAGCAATCCGCAATCCTTTCGAGCCTGAAACGAAAAGCGGATAACACGGTCGCGGTGAATAGCCAAAAACCCCACCCAAGACCCCTACGGGTGCGGCAAACTACCCGCCAAGTACCCGAAGCGAAGCAACCTCCCTCAATGCCATGAGTAGGCCACTCGGCACTTCGAGCTACCCGGTAGTTTGTGCACCCCTCCATGGGTCTATCCTAGGAGCAAAAACAGTAAAAAGAATTATACAATGACGGCTACAACCCCGACCCGGTTGTGCGGCCAAACAAATAATATAATTACATCAATTTACATTTACAATGAATGAAAGAAAAACAAAAGCTCATCTCACATCCACCCCGGCTATTCACCCGCGACAGTCCAACACATTCATATACACATTCCAGCACATTACAGATCATGTATAACCCCGACTAATCGACTTATAGCGATTAGCCGACGTTCAATACATGCAAACATCACAGATATAACCAACATAGTCAAAGTGCAGTGAAGTTCGGAAAAAAAAAATACGGAATTATAGGACCCCAAAAGCAAATTTCAGTTCTGGAAAATCTGGGTACATATAATACATCTTAAAAATCACAAAATCCAACCAGAAGAACACTGCACGAAAAACGATGCAGCAAGGAAACCAATCTGCGGCGCTTCCGCGGCACATGCCTACCTCGTGCCGCGGAAGCGCGGCGACTTAAATGAATGACGTCATCGTTTTTCTTCTGTGTTCAAACAAAACCCTGAGACGATTTTACAAGTATAAAGTTTTTCATTTTGAGCCAAAAAAATTTCAACAGAAACTCAGGTTTTTAGTTTTTCCGGTTTTGCGATTTTTCGGTTCCGAACTTCGTTACACTTCACTACCAAGCTAGTTTAAGTTTAGTTAGGCTCTGATACCACTGTTAGGTCCACGTTACCTCTCCCGGTACTTACGGGGTTGCGGAAACGGTAAATCAAAATTTTTTCTAAACTTTGTAACATGGACCGTAAAAGCCGGATCTTTGCTAAACTAAAACTAGTATTCTAGCTAAAGAGAGTTAGCTACTATGTTGATGGTTATACCTAAACTTGAACTCCTTCTCTTCTTGTTGTTGTTCTTCTTTCTTGTTCTTTGTAGAAGCTGGAATGGTCCTCTTCTCGTCGCCTTCTTCTTGCCGAAGATAGATCCACCTCGAAGGTTCGACTTTGGGCTCTTCCTCGATCTTTGAGTGAACTAGGGTTTCCGGCTTGCTAAACCTTCATCCTAGAATGAGTAGAGAGTGATTAGGGTTTGCTTTTCTATCTAAAGAGAATGATTCTCAACACATGAGAAGGTTTCTCTTTTCAAGAGGAAGAAGAAGATGAAATGAGGAGAGAGAGTGAGAATGATAGAATGAGCAATATTTTCTCTTTCTTGCAACCATATTGCAAAAAGAAAAGAATTATCTAAATGATAATAATTGAAATAAGAATAGTTGATGGTTATTTTAGGAATGACCACTATCATGCTTCTTTAAATGAAGTGTAAGCATGAATCAAGGAGGATCTTCAAAGCATGATGGTGGTCAAAGGTCAACAAGTCAACCAAGGTCAACAAGTCAACAAAAAATCAACCATAACATAATTCTCATTTAATTACTATTATTAATAGATAATATACAAATCCATTAGGGTTTGGAAAAAGATAACTGTCAACTGTGCATACGCACCCGATCCGAAACCCTAATGAAAAACCTCATTCTCCGCCTCAAGCAACTGTGCATACACACCTGCATTCTCGTTCCGAGGAACAAGAATACCAAGAATAAAAAGCAACCCCCAAAACATATACCAGTATCTGGCTCAAACCAGAGCCTGCCAGTATAATCCGTCCGGACTCCAAACGTGCACAAGTGCGCGGATGAGAACGAACCCTGTCGCAAAACCATGCGACCTCTACTCTGTTTTGCCCAGAGGCGAATACCCTCTGTGTGGGACTCTAAAGACTCGACACTACGCTGGCAGTGGGTTTAACCACAGACCGCAAGCGGCACTAGCTGTGCATAACGGTCCCCAGGTAGATGTCGACAAGAAGGCTGACGAGGTGAAACCCCATCTGAACTCCTACTGAGTCTGAATGTGACATTCTCCGTACAGTCCGGTCTGTTCGTCTGATACATCGCATGGCGGGCCTAGGGGGGGCGGTAAACGTCAGTCCCCTAATAGCGGTACAAGTCGTGTCGGAGTGAAGCCCAATACACCCTGAGATAACACTGGAACCTACCAGTACATCTCGCTTGCCCTGGCCAGGGACTACTTGTGTAATGGCTCTCCTAGACACAGCGCGATGTCAACTCCCAATACCGGGAGAGACGAATCCTGTCTAACCGTCACTGCCTCCAAGTGCTTCGGGACTGCTCCCAACTACTACCTGTTTGCATGACTCAATAGAGCCGTGGTAGGGTAGTAATCAAAGAACAGTGGGAACACACTCGAGGCGAAGTGACAGTGTCAAGTCAGCGGACTAAGCTGTACTCATGTCACCTGGGAACTGATAACTGACGATAGGTATAATACCAACCATCAGTTCCCGACGAGTCCTGTCCAGTGTACTCGTAACCCAACGAGCACCCGCATACTATCTCAAGTACGACGTACTGACGGCTGTGGGACAGACCGTCTCCCTTGCTGGGATGAGAAGCGCATACGCTAGTCTACTCCGGAGTATCGATGCCCTATCTCGGTACTCCCACGACTAGGGACGTGTATAAGGATGTGCTTGTAGATTACCCAGCCCCCACGAGTGTGATCGCCATCACAACGCCGGTAATCAAGCAAAGATCCTAAGGGCTCTACTAATGCGTATAGGTGATATAATAAATAAACACACATGTACACATTAAAGCAGAGGCAAACCAAGTAGCATACTACTATATTGAGCAAGATTGTCTGTACAACTGTGAATATCCCAAGCTTCCATCAAGTAATATACATACTAGTATGATACAGTAATGGCCTCTAGGGCATATACACTAACACATCGACCTCGACCTGGTCGTGTCCCAAAAGAATAATACAAACAGGCAGTGACGGCAGTCCACATGTCGGACGCTCGCCCCGCAATATCAAATGTACATATAAAATCAAAACTGCACTACCACTGCAACCAGGCTATCCCCACGACCGATCTGCAACATCACAGCAATACACAGAACATCAACGTGAATGTCACGTTCGCAAATCCGTCTAACCGGGTTATAGCAGTTAGACAGGATTTACCGATCGAGTGACATTCACGGTCGCAGATATAATGTAAATACTGTGAACTAATGTGTTTAAAATATCCGATCGATTAAATTTTACCAAGTGGGCCCCAAGCATTACTGTAGCACATAAAGAAATTCTGGGCCCAAAAAGAATATACCAAAACCCCTATTTTCAGCCCAAAAGCCCACTGCAAAAAATTGGTGAAGTGAAGACTCAGTACTGCGGCGGAACCGCGGCCAAATAGGGGTTATGGCCACGATTCCGCGGTCGTATGGAGGGATCACACTACCAAATTTTCACAGTGTTCTTATAATTCCATGTACATCATTCTGCAACAACCTGAAAAAATTTTGGAGCTAAAAAAAATTTCGACAGAAAACACATGGAATGAAAATGCGGTTTTGGGATAAATGTTCGATCGAAGTTTTAAACACACTAGACCAAGCTAGACTAGGTTAATGGCGAGGCTCTGATACCATGTTGCGCCACGGCAGCGCCCCGGCCGTCTACTCGAGGCCAAAATGCGGAATCAAAATTTTTCTTAATATTTAAACTGGCGCTACCGCGGACAATAAAACCCAGATCGTAACCATTAACCTAATCCTAGATATCAAGAGAATGGGGTAGAAGCTATACTGAGCGATCCGTGTCCTCCGGTCTTCGTCTCCACTCCGATCTCCCGCGGAATTCTCATCCGTCACCTTCTCGTCGAAAAGGGCACCACGTAGCCGAATACTTTTACGGGCTCCCACCTCTGGACCGAGGCAACTCGGGCGCCAAGTTGGCTAGCCGTCGCGTCCAAGAGTACTGTAGATGTAGTGTAGTGGCTTGTCTCTTTGGGGTTTGTGAAGTTGCCATAGATGCGGAGGTGTAGGAAGAAAATGAACTTTGGAAAAAATGGAGCTATATTTTCTTGCTTGGAATGAGATGAGGAATTATGCTACACATCAAAAAGAAGCTCTCTCATTCTCCCCCAATATGTGGCCGGCCCCCCATATCTCAAAAATGGTGGAGGGAATCTCAAAACAAGAAGGAAGGTGAGTGTAGGAAAAGAGAATGGGTGACCATAAGCAAAAGGTTATGATAACAACATCATATCAACATCAAATCCATCCTAATCCTTTCTAATCTCAATAAAGCAAGCCATCATGAAAAAGCAAAGATGCTTAACCTTTCATAATGCCACAAAAGCAAGAAACCCCTCCACAATAAGTTATTTGCAAACTTGCAAATAACCCCCTCCATCGGAAAGTCCGGCCGGAACGGAATGCAAACTGGCAACTTCAGAAAACTGATCCCGTAATAAATTACAGGAAAACCCCGCTACTGCATATACATGCCGGCATTTGTATTCCCACTGAACACAAATGCAAAGAAACAAAATCTACACTGTCTAATACTAGGATCCGGCTTAAACCAAAGCCGGCTAGTAAAAACCGTTCGATCACGATCCGTGCAATACCGCACGTATCTGATCGAACCCTGCCATATCTCCATACGGCCTCTACAGCGTTTCGCCCGAAACTTGAGTAACTGTCTGTGTGGGGGACTCTAAAGACTCATCAATACTATGGCTTTGGATTTAACCACTAGCACGTCAGAGGTGTTAGCCATACGTAACGGGCTACCAGCTATTGACCAAAAGGGACGTCGATGAGCGAACTCATCCTGACACCCTACTGAGCCTGTCAGTGACAATATCCGTACAGTCCGGTCCGTTCGTCTATGAGTATCGCATGGCGGGCCTAGGGGGTTGGTAAAAGTCAGACCCCCAATAGCGGTACAAGTCGTGTCGGAGTGTAGCCCAGTACACCCTGGGATACTACAGGTATACCTACCAGTAAATCTCCTGCCTCGGCTGAGGGCTTTGTGTAATGGCTCTCCTAGACACAGCGCGACCTCACCCCCAATACCGGGAGAGACGAACCCCTGCAGATCCGCTCACTGCCTCCATGTGGCTCGGGACTGTACCCAACTAAAACCTGTTTGCACGACTCCTTTGAGCCATGGTAGGGTAGTAATCAAAGCCCAGTGGGAACTCATACGAGACAAATGACGATCTCAGGTCGATGAACTAACTTGTACACATGTCACCAGGGAACTGCTATCTGACGTCTGGTATAATCCCAACTAGCAGGTTCCCGGCGAGTCCTGTCCGGTGTACTCATAACCCAATGAGCACCTGTATACATCTTAGGTGAACCAACTGACACCAGTGGCTTGTGAGACCGGCCACCGCCTCTCGTCGGGGTCTCGACTGTATACACTAGTCTACTAATGGAGTATCGATGCCTAGTCTCGAAACTCCCACGACTAGGGACCTTTTAAGGATGTGCTTATAGACCCCAGCTCCCACGTATATGATCGCCATCATACTGCTGGCCGTCAAGCTAGAATCTACGGGCTCTATCAACGTGTAATAGCGACTCGTAAGGTCACCTAAAGCAGTACACGATGATAAAGATAAACCAGATAGCATACTATCATCTTGAGAAAGACTGTTCTACTGGGACAGGTCCTCTCTCAATCATTGCAATCACGTGCCTGTGATCCAATAATTGACTCTGAGGACACTATCTCCAACAGTAACAAATTACATTTGCGGGATCCTGATTCGGTATCTCATACCCAGGACGTAAAGGATACTGAGAAACAGTTCTCGGTAATGAACACACCCGAAGAAGATGCATCAGCATGCACTTTCTTCGTTTGGAAGGCACGGGAATTCTGGTAATCCCCTATTTCCTGCTCTGTCTTATAACAATTATAAGTTGGAGCGGGTCCAACGTTTCCTAGCGCAGTATAACAAGCGGGTTCGGTCAATACATCCGTATTATTATCTTGATTAAGGCGTGACATGGTCGCTGCCTGGAGAGAGATAGAATAAAACACTCAGCGTATGCTCTTGCAAGATTAGATTGGTTATTAATATATCTAATCAGGATGTCTCCCACTGTTTTAGTCATATCTTCCTTCAAACCCTAAAAGGAAAGACTAGCCGGGATTAATTACACTCTACAAGTTCGCCAAACTTTTAGCCAGGCCAGTGCTGGTATTTTGAGGGACGTTCCCCGCTTTTTCGCACGGACCTAATTAAAATAAACCTCGTTTTCCCAGAGGCATAACCCCGTTGACACCTTTCTAGACACCTACTTGATCGGCTAATTGTAATGTGTAAAACTCTCCCAGGAGTAACTCTTACTCGCAGCGGGTATCGGGATCCAACTATCTCATAGAAGGTATGCAATCTCATTGGAAATTTCAACTCTTGAAATTCCCAATAATATTTTACCCCAAGCGTCCCATGACCTTGACCGAGGTCAACAAACCATAGGCTGCTAGTCAAGTTCAACCCGTCATTTCCCGATTGAATTAAACCCACCCGCATGACCCTTGACAAGCTCAACAAAGTCACACGACTACCCTTACTCAATCGCATCATATACTTTTGCAGATAAGCATAAATAGCTACCGCACACTACGCCTTGTCAAGGTCAACAAACGCAGTACGAATACTATGAAGTACTTATCTGAAATGACGGAGGGCTACGACAGGTTTTTAAGAAAACCCTTTGCGTAATGAACTTGATATCGTTGTAGAATCGAGTGATTTTAAAAGGAATGTTTTTGAGGCCTTTTCTAGTTTTGCTAAAGAGGTCACTCCCGGTGAAGGGATCGTCGGCTCTTTCCTTATCGAATAAGGTGCAGGATATTTCACAAATACCATTATGCAAAGCAAAAACTATAAAAAACAATCAAAAGACAAACATAGTTTATAGCATCTGCTAGTTTCGCTAAAGTGGTCACTCCCGGTGAAGGTGTAAGTCCATGCTACCTCTCCCGGTACTTTCGGGCATACGGAATTTGGTGAAAAACAATTTTTCTAGAGGTGGTAACATGGACTCAAAACCGGATCTTTGTTAAACATCTAACAAACAACCTAACTAGGAGTTGTTAACTACTCGGTTAGGGGGTTATACCTTTCTTTCTTGATCTCCTTCGTCTTCAAGCCTTGATGGTTGTCCGGATCGGCTTCACTCCGTCGTCTCCTTGCGCCGAAGATAGATCCACCTCGAAAGCTTCTACCTTTGGCTTCTTCTTCGATCTTTGAAGAAACTAGTTCACTTGGTTTGCTAAACCTTGTGAACTAGAGTCAGTAGAGAAGAGTGTGTTGGGATTTTCTCTATGGTTCTTGGTTCTCAACACATGAGACAAGTGAACCATAGACTAAGAGAGGGAGAACAAGAGGAAGGAGATGAGAGCTCAAGAACAAGAGAGAGAATGAGAATGATAGAATGAGAAAGACTTTTCTCACTTGGCTCTCATAATCCAAAACCATCATCACAAAAATAATAATCAAGTATTGTGTAAAATGGTTCAAGTCAAAATGGCTAAATCATTTCATGCACTCATTTCTCACAAGAGAAACAAGCAAGTAAAAAGTCTTTGCCATGAAATGATAGCCATTGTCATCATGATGGTCAACTAGTCCAACCTAGTCAACCGGTCAACAAAGTCAACAAGTCAACAAAGTCAACCCCTCAACAACCATGTCACCACAATACTTAATTAATATTATTGTTAATCATATATCATATTCTCATTAGGGTTGACCAAAAAGTCAATAGTAAACAGTCAACGGTCAACAACCCTAATGAGAATCCTCTGCCTCTGTCTCTCCATCAAATGTGCATACACACCCGCATCCGCGTTCCGAGGAACACGAATACATACTGGATAAATCCAATCCCAATACGTACACTACGATCTGGCTTAAACCAAAGCCCGCTAGTGTAAACTGTCCGGACACTGTACGTGCATAAGTGCACGGATGTGACCGAACCCTGCCGCAAAACCATGCGACCTGTCGCAAAACCATGCGACCTCTACTCTTTTGCCTAAAGGCGAATAGCTTTCTGTGTAGGACTCTAAAGACTCGACACTACGCTGGCAGTGGGTTTAACCACAGACCGCAAGCGGCACTAGCTGTGCGTAACGGTCCTCAGGTAGATGCCGACAAGAAGACTGACGAGGTGAAACCCATCTAAACTCCTACTGAGCCTGAATGTGACAATCTCCGTACAGTCCGGTCTGTTCGTCTGATACATCGCATGGCAGGCCTAGGGAGGCCGTAAACGTCAGTCCCCTAATAGCGGTACAAGTCGTGTCGGAGTGAAGCCCAAAACACCCTGAGATAACACTGGAAGCCTACCAGTATATCTCGATTGCCCTGGCCAGGGACTACTCGTGTAATGGCTCTCCTAGACACAGCGCGATGTCAACCACCAATACCGGGAGAGACGAATCTTGTCTAACCGTCACTGCCTCCAGGCGCTTCGGTGTTAGTCCGTGTTGCCCACCCCGGTGCTTACGGGGAGGCGGAAAACATAATAAAAATCGGATTTTTAATGACTTAGGCAACATGGACTATGCTTGTGAGGATCTTTGCTAAACATAAACTAGCTAACCCTAACTACAAAGTAGCTAAGTGATGAAAGGTTATACCTTTGGTCTTTAGTCCTTCTCTCCTTGCTCCTAGGTATGGTAGAAAAGGATCACCTTGCTTGTCTTCTCCCGTCAAAGAAGGATCCACCCGAAAGCCACCACCTTTAGCTTCAACTCCAAGCTAGGAGTAACTAGAGTGCAAGAAATGCTAAGACTTGAACCCTAGAAGTGAGTAGAGAAGATCAAGAGAGGGTTTTTCTCAAGCTATTTGTTTCTCAACACATGAGAGGGAGAGAGCTTGAGGGAGAGGATGAGCAAGAGAGAGAAAAGAAATGAGAGAAATGAGAATAATAGTGAGCCATTCTCACTAATATGTGTGAGTTATTTTAATTAATCAATTAGCAAGAAAATTGTCATGGTTTAATCAAGAGGTGACCATTATCATTTCATTATTAATGCAAATTGCAAGAATCAAAGAGCATCTTCCAAATGAAATGATCATGGTCAAATTGTCAACTTGGTCAACAAGTCAACAAAGTCAAAGTGTCAACAACAACAACCATGCACAATAATTAAGCTAATTATTAATTAACAATAATACACACTAAAACAATAGGGTTAATAAAATGACAATAGTCATTAACCCTAAACAAGGTCCTCTCCCTCAATCTCAAGCAACCGTGCATACGCACCCGCATTCGTGAACCGAGGAACACGAACACAATGAGAAAAACCAATCTCAAATCATATACTAGGATCCGGCTTAAACCAAAGCCCGCTAGTATAAACTGTCCGGACAGCAAACGTGCACAAGTGCGCGGATGCGAACGAACCCTGTCGCAAAACCATGCGACCTCTACTCATTTTGCCTAAAGGCGAATAGCTCTCTGTGTGGGACTCTAAAGACTCGACACTACGCTGGCAGTGGGTTTAACCACAGACCGCAAGCGGCACTAGCTGTACGTAACGGTCCCCAGGTAGATGTCGATAAGAAGACTGACGAGGTGAACCCCATCTGCACTCCTACTGAGCCTGTATGTGACAGTCTCCGTACAGTCCGGTCTGTTCGTCTGATACATCGCATGGCGGGCCTAGGGGGGCGGTGAACGTCAGTCCCCTAATAGCGGTACAAGTCGTGTCGGAGTGTAGCCCAGAACACCCTGAGATAACACTGGAAACCTACCAGTATATCTCGCTTGCCCTGGCCAGGGACTACTCGTGTAATGGCTCTCCTAGACACAGCGCGATGTCAACCCCCAATACCGGGAGAGACGAATCCTGTCTAACCGTCACTGCCTCCAAGTGCTTCGGGACTGCACCCAAAAACTACCTGTTTGCACAGCTCCTTTGAGCCGTGGTAGGGTAGTAATCAAAGTGCAGTGGGAACACACTCGAGGCGAAGTGACAGTGTCAAGTCAGCGGACTAAGCTGTACTCATGTCACCTGGGAACTGATAACTGACGATAGGTATATTACCAACCAACAGTTCCCGACGAGTCCTGTCCAGTGTACTCGTAACCTAACGAGCACCCGCATACTATCCCAAGTACGACGTACTAACGGCTGTGGGACAGACCGTCTCCCACACTGGGATGAGAAGCGCATACGCTAGTCTACTCCGGAGTATCGATGCCCTGTCTCGATAGTCCAACGACCAGGGACCTGTATAAGGATGTGCTTATAGATTACCCAGCTCCCACGTGTGCGAGCGCCATCACAACGCTGGTAATCAAGCAAAGATCCTAAGGGCTCTACTAATATGTATACCAGCAATATGCTAAAAGAAACACATGCACATATTAAAGCAGAGACAAACCAAGTAGCATACTACCATTTCGAGCAAGATTGTATATACAACTGTGAATATCCCAAGCTTCCATTAAGTAATATACAAGCTAGTATGATACAGTAATGGCCTCTAGGGCATATACACTAACAATCTCCCACTTGCACTAAGGCCATGTACTGGCGTATCGAAGACCTATCATCTCGATCAGCCGCTCGAACTGAGTCTGGGGCAAGGCCTTGGTGAATGGATCTGCTGTGTTATCCTCTGATGCAACTCTCCGGACCTCGATCTCCTGGCGATCCACGATCTCCCTGATCAGGTGATACCGCCTTAAGATGTGTCTGGATTTCTGATGGGACCTGGGTTCCTTCGCTAAAGCTATAGCCCCGTTGTTGTCGCAATACAGAGGTATTGGGTCAACAATGGACGGAACCACCTGAAGTTCTTTCAAGAACTTCCTCATCCAGACAGCTTCTTTTGCGGCATCAGATGCAGCGATGTATTCCGCTTCCATAGTCGAGTCAGCAACGGTTTCCTGTTTGGAGCTCTTCCAACACACCGCCCCTCCATTGAGGGTAAAGACAAAACCCGACATGGACTTGGAATCATCCTTGTCACTCTGGAAGCTGGAGTCAGCAAAGGCCTCAACCTGCAGGTCTTTTCCGCCATACACCAAGAACATCTCCTTAGTCCTTCTCAGGTACTTGAGAATGTTCTTTACTGCTATCCAATGTTTCTCCCCTGGGTTTGACTGATACCTGCTTACCACACTCAGTGCATAAGCCACATCTGGTCTGGTACATAACATCGCATACATTATAGAGCCTACCGCAGAAGCGTAGGGTATAATAGACATGCGATCCCTCTCCAAATCAGTCTTGGGAGACATCTCTTTGGAGAGGGTGATCCCGTGACAAGCCGGTAGATTACCGCGCTTGGAATCTTCCATACTGAATCTCTTCAGTATGGTGTCGATGTACCTGGACTGCGAGAGTCCTAATATCCTCTTGGATCTGTCACGGTAGATCCGGATACCCAGAATGTAGGAGGCATCACCCAGGTCTTTCATGGAGAACCTGTGTGACAAGAACCCCTTGACAGATTGTAGCATAGGAATGTCATTTCCTATTAAGAGAATGTCATCCACGTATAACACGAGGAATACTACAGTTCTCGCTACAAATCTACAATAGATGCATGGTTCATCTGGATTTTTGATAAAGCCAAATTCTTTGACCGTCTCATCAAAACAGATGTTCCAACTCCGCGATGCCTGCTTGAGTCCATAAATGGACTTGAGCAACTTGCACACCTTTCCGCTGCTCCCACCCTGAATGAAACCCTCTGGCTGGTCCATATAGACACACTCCTCTAAATGACCATTTAGAAAAGCTGTCTTTACGTCCATCTGCCAAATCTCATAATCGTGGAAAGCAGCGATGGCAAGAAGGATCCGAATGGATTTCAGCATAGCTACTGGAGAAAAGGTTTCGTCATAGTCCAAACCAGGTCGCTGACGAAAACCCTTTGCTACCAGTCTAGCTTTATAGGTCTCAACCTGTCCATCTACACCAATCTTCCTTTTGAAGATCCACTTGCATCCTACGGGTTTTACCCCGTCTGGAGCAATGTCCAACGTCCATACTTTGTTGGTGTACATGGACTCCATCTCGGTCCGCATTGCATCCAGCCATTTTACCGAGTCGACGCTCTGAATGGCTTGCTGGAAGCTAGTAGGCTCATCGCAATCTAGGATGCAGTCCTCTCTATCCCCGTCAATGAGAAAACCGTAGTATCTCTCGGGCGGATGAGACTGCCTACTACTCCTGCGGAGCGGCATAGGAATGTCCTGTTCTTTTGAACCTTCTGGTTCCACTAAACTTTCAGTAATAGTTTGTGGTTCTGGAATTTCTTCCAGTTCTATTGCGCTCCCACTTATTTCTTTTTCTAAAAACTGATGTTCCAGAAAGTGGGCATTGCGAGAAACAAGGACTTTTTGTTCCTCTGCGTAATAGAAAAGATACCCCCTGGAGTTCTTTGGGTATCCCACAAACTTGCACAGTACTGAGCGTGCCTCGAGCTTGTCCGTATGCTGCTTTTTGACATAAGCTGGACATCCCCAAATCTTCAAGTATTGAAGATAGGGTTTCTTCCCACTCCATAACTCATATGGTGTGGTAGGCACAGTCTTAGTGGGAACACGGTTCAAAAGATATGCAGCTGTTTCTAGCGCATATCCCCAGAAAGATCGCGGTAACTCAGCGTTACTCATCATGGACCGTACCATATCCAATAGGGTTCGGTTCCGTCTCTCCGATACACCGTTATGTTGCGGAGTGTATGGAGGAGTAAGCTGAGAGAGAATTCCATTCTCTTTTAAGTAGTTCAGGAATTCGGCACTTAAGTATTCTCCTCCTCGATCCGATCTTAGGATCTTGATACTTTTGCCGGTCTGTTTTTCTACTTCACTCTTATATTCCTGGAATTTTTCAAAAGCCTCGGATTTATGTTTCATTAAGAAGACATAACCGTACCTTGAAAAATCATCCGTAAAAGTTATGAAGTAAGAAAAACCGCTTCGCGCATGTGTAGACATTGGACCGCACACGTCGCTGTGTACGAGTCCCAAGAGCTCGCTCGCTCTTTCTCCGTGTCCAGAAAACGGAGCCTTTGTCATCTTTCCTTTGAGACAGGATTGACAAGTTGCATATGATTGATATTCGAACGAATCTAAATATCCTTCAGTATGTAACTTAGTCAATCTTCTCTCGTTGATGTGACCCAGTCTACAATGCCATAAGAAAGTTTTATTAATTTCTGGAGACTTTCTTTTGTGTGTATTCTGGATATTGAAAACCTGTGGTTGGTTTAAAACGTAAATACCGTTGTTCAATGTACCTGACCCAATCAACACTTGATTAAGGTGAATGTTCACTACATTACTTACAAATGCAAATTCATAACCTTCTTTAGATAATAAAGATACAGAAATGATATTACAGGTTGCATTTGGTACATAATAACAACTACGCAAAACCAAAAAGTGTCCATCTGATAATCCCAGGTGATAGTCCCCCACGGCCTCAGCATCCATGCTAGCACCGTTCGCAACTCTGAGGGTCATGTCACCTGCCTTCAAAACTCTACGCTTTCTCAACGCCTGCAAAGAATTACAGATATGAGATCCCGATCCGGTATCCAATACCCAGGAAGTAGAGTTTATAGATAGACAGTTTTCAATAACATACACACCTGAAGCTGAAGCTGCAACTCGCTTCAAATCCTGTGTTCTGGCTTTCCAAGCCTTGCAATCTTGTTTCCAGTGACCACTTTTGTGACAATAGAAGCATTCTTCCTTACCCACCAGCTTCCCCGCTACTTTTGTTGCTTTACCCTTTCCCTTCGTATCCACTTTACCGACACCGCCTCTTGGTTTGGCGGGGGCTTTCTTCTTCTTGCCCTTGGCTTTCGCCCTGGACCTAGAAGAGGAAGATCCTCCTACAAACAAAGTGGATGTCTCCCTACCCTTCTGTAGGGTGCCCTCAGCAGTCCTCAACATGTTCAGAAGTTCGGCCAGTTCAACCTCCTTTCCTTGCATGTTGAAGTTGAGAATGAACTGGGCGTAAGTGGAAGGAAGGGACTGGAGAATCAGATCAGTATAGAGTTCATTCTCCAACGTGGTCCCAAGGTCCGCGAGCTCCTCTATGTAGCCGATCATCTTAAGCACGTGGTCCGCTACCGATGATCCGACGGCCAACCTTGCCGAAAAGAGCTTCTTCGACACTTCGTATCTTGCGATACGAGACTGCTCTCCATACAGTTCTTTTGTATGGAGAAATATGGACTCTAGGTCCATATTCTCGTGCCTCCTCTGATGGTCGTTGTCCATCGAGGCTAATACGAGGCATTTGGCCCTCGCGCAATCTATCTCCCATGTCTTACGGATTTCTACATCCGCGACGCTGGAGGTGGGACCTGGGACGGGGGGAGCTTTGGTGGTAAGTATATACCCCAGCTTGTCATAAGTGATAGCCATCTTGACATTCCTGAGCCAATCTTTGTAGTTTGGCCCTGTCAATATGTTTTTATCTAATAGTAACTTAAGTCCGGTCATCTTGAATGGTCGCTGCAATTAGGAGAGAGAAAAGAAACACTTTAGCATGATGCTCTTGCAAGTTTAGAGTGGTTTTTAGTTTGTCTAAACTGGATGGCTCCCACTGTCTCTCGAATCCCTTCTCAAACCATAAAGAAAAGGATTAGCCGGGATCATTCTCACCGTACAATACTTGCTTAACCGTTCAGCCAGGCCAGTGTCGGTACTTCGAGGGAGGTTTTCCAACGCTTTCGCGAAGTTCCTTAATTAAGTAACCTCTTTTCCCTGTGGGCGTAGCCCCGCTAACACCTTTCTAGGCACCTACTAGGTTTATAGCATTGATCGTTAAGTGAGAGTTTTCCCGAGGAGTAGCATATACTCACAGTAGGATCGGGATCCAAATATCATCGCGTGATAAAACCGAAGGAATCCTACCAGAATTATCACACTCCAAATGGTATGCAACGCTAGCAAGTTTCAGTACTTATGAAACTCCCGATGTGGATTTTTGCCCCATGCTCTTATGACCTTGGCGTGAGGTCAAAATGTCATAAGTCACATGTCAAGTTCTTCCCATCATTATCCTGGTTAATTTGAACCCACCCGTACCTACCCTTGACGTAGGCCAAAACGGCAGTACGACTGTCTCAAATCAACGCATTCTATCTATGCAACGGATAAATATCCGGCAGCTACCAATCACTATGCCTTGGCGTGAGGTCAAAATACATAGCTTGAATACTACCGAATATTTAACCGAAATGATGGAGGGCTACGGATGGTTTTGGCGAAACCGTGAACGTAGTGAACTTGATATAATCGATGGAACGAGATAGCTTTTAAAAGGAGTGGTTCAAGCTCCGCGTTTAAAAGTTTTAGTTTTGAAAAGAACCGAGTGGTTTTCAAAGTGTTCCAATCGACTTTTACTTGGTTTATTTCTTGCATTAGTTCTTTTAATGCGTCCCATCATTTAATCCTACCATTGCAGAAAACAACCAAAATATGACGTACGCTTATGCCATTCGCATTCGCCACGGGGCCCCGTCATCACCCGTTAGGTTACTTAACTAACGACAGAGCTGGGGCTGGGCTAGCGCGGCTGTAAAACATAAGCAACGCCTAAATAGTTATTATATATAAATATATAGCAATGATAGACATTACAGATCATAGATGAATACATTGGATATACTAGGAATCCGCAATGCGTTCGAGCCTGCAACGCAAAGCGGATTACACGGTCGCGGTGAATAGCCAATACCCCACCCAAGACCCCTACGGGTGCGGCAAACTACCCGCCAAGTACCCGAAGCGAAGCAACCTCCCTCACCACCGTGAGTAGGCCACTCGGCGCTTCGAGATACCCGGTAGTTTGTGCACCCCCTCCATGGGTCTATCCTAGGAGCAAAAACAGTAAAAAGAATTATACAATGACGGCTACAACCCCGACCCGGTTGTGCGGCCATACAAAGAATATTATTACATCAATTTACATGTTACAAATGAATGAAAGAAAATAACGCTCATCTCACATCCAACCCGGCTATTCACCCGCGACAATCCAATCCATTCATATCCACAAACCAATAACAATCACAGATCATGTATAACCCCGACTAATCGTCTTATAGCGATTAGCCGACGTTCAATACATGCAAGCATTACAGATATAACCGATGTAGTTAAAGTGTAGTGAAGTTCCGGAAAAAAAAATACGGATTTATAGGCCCCCAAAAGTAAATTTTAGTTCTGGAAAATCTGGGCATATATTATATATCCTGAAAATCCCAAAATCAACACATACAGACACTGCACGAAAAACGATGCAGAGAGGACATCAAACCGCGGCGGTTCCGCGGCACGAGCCTACCTCGTGCGGCGGTTTGAACGAATCTCTGTGTCGTTTTTCATGGGTGTTCATAAAAAACCCTGAGATGAATTTACAAATGTACAGTTTTTCATTTTGAGCAGAAAAAAAAATTTCAACAGAAACTAGGGTTTTTCAAAAGTTCGGTTTTTGGATTTTCGGTTTCGAAACTTCGTTACACTTCACTACCTAGCTAGTTTGAGTTTAGTTAGGCTCTGATACCACTGTTAGTCCGTGTTGCCCACCCCGGTGCTTACGGGGAGGCGGAAAACATAATAAAAATCGGATTTTTAATGACTTAGGCAACATGGACTATGCTTGTGAGGATCTTTGCTAAACATAAACTAGCTAACCCTAACTACAAAGTAGCTAAGTGATGAAAGGTTATACCTTTGGTCTTTAGTCCTTCTCTCCTTGCTCCTAGGTATGGTAGAAAAGGATCACCTTGCTTGTCTTCTCCCGTCAAAGAAGGATCCACCCGAAAGCCACCACCTTTAGCTTCAACTCCAAGCTAGGAGTAACTAGAGTGCAAGAAATGCTAAGACTTGAACCCTAGAAGTGAGTAGAGAAGATCAAGAGAGGGTTTTTCTCAAGCTATTTGTTTCTCAACACATGAGAGGGAGAGAGCTTGAGGGAGAGGATGAGCAAGAGAGAGAAAAGAAATGAGAGAAATGAGAATAATAGTGAGCCATTCTCACTAATATGTGTGAGTTATTTTAATTAATCAATTAGCAAGAAAATTGTCATGGTTTAATCAAGAGGTGACCATTATCATTTCATTATTAATGCAAATTGCAAGAATCAAAGAGCATCTTCCAAATGAAATGATCATGGTCAAATTGTCAACTTGGTCAACAAGTCAACAAAGTCAAAGTGTCAACAACAACAACCATGCACAATAATTAAGCTAATTATTAATTAACAATAATACACACTAAAACAATAGGGTTAATAAAATGACAATAGTCATTAACCCTAAACAAGGTCCTCTCCCTCAATCTCAAGCAACCGTGCATACGCACCCGCATTCGTGAACCGAGGAACACGAACACAATGAGAAAAACCAATCTCAAATCATATACTAGGATCCGGCTTAAACCAAAGCCCGCTAGTATAAACTGTCCGGACAGCAAACGTGCACAAGTGCGCGGATGCGAACGAACCCTGTCGCAAAACCATGCGACCTCTACTCATTTTGCCTAAAGGCGAATAGCTCTCTGTGTGGGACTCTAAAGACTCGACACTACGCTGGCAGTGGGTTTAACCACAGACCGCAAGCGGCACTAGCTGTACGTAACGGTCCCCAGGTAGATGTCGATAAGAAGACTGACGAGGTGAACCCCATCTGCACTCCTACTGAGCCTGTATGTGACAGTCTCCGTACAGTCCGGTCTGTTCGTCTGATACATCGCATGGCGGGCCTAGGGGGGCGGTGAACGTCAGTCCCCTAATAGCGGTACAAGTCGTGTCGGAGTGTAGCCCAGAACACCCTGAGATAACACTGGAAACCTACCAGTATATCTCGCTTGCCCTGGCCAGGGACTACTCGTGTAATGGCTCTCCTAGACACAGCGCGATGTCAACCCCCAATACCGGGAGAGACGAATCCTGTCTAACCGTCACTGCCTCCAAGTGCTTCGGGACTGCACCCAAAAACTACCTGTTTGCACAGCTCCTTTGAGCCGTGGTAGGGTAGTAATCAAAGTGCAGTGGGAACACACTCGAGGCGAAGTGACAGTGTCAAGTCAGCGGACTAAGCTGTACTCATGTCACCTGGGAACTGATAACTGACGATAGGTATATTACCAACCAACAGTTCCCGACGAGTCCTGTCCAGTGTACTCGTAACCTAACGAGCACCCGCATACTATCCCAAGTACGACGTACTAACGGCTGTGGGACAGACCGTCTCCCACACTGGGATGAGAAGCGCATACGCTAGTCTACTCCGGAGTATCGATGCCCTGTCTCGATAGTCCAACGACCAGGGACCTGTATAAGGATGTGCTTATAGATTACCCAGCTCCCACGTGTGCGAGCGCCATCACAACGCTGGTAATCAAGCAAAGATCCTAAGGGCTCTACTAATATGTATACCAGCAATATGCTAAAAGAAACACATGCACATATTAAAGCAGAGACAAACCAAGTAGCATACTACCATTTCGAGCAAGATTGTATATACAACTGTGAATATCCCAAGCTTCCATTAAGTAATATACAAGCTAGTATGATACAGTAATGGCCTCTAGGGCATATACACTAACATTCGGGACTGCACCCAACTACCACCTGTTTGCACGACTCCTTTGAGCCGTGGTAGGGTAGTAATCAAAGTACAGCGGGAACACACTCGAGGCGAAGTGACAGTGTCAAGTCAGCGGACTAAGCTGTACTCGTGTCACCTGGGAACTGATAACTGACGTAGGTATAATACCAACCGGTCAGTTCCCGACGAGTCCTGTCCAGTGTACTCGTAACCCAACGAGCACCCGCATACTATCTCCAGTACGACGTACTGATGGCTGTGGGACATACCATCTCCCATACTGGGATGAGAAGCGCATGCGCTAGTCTACTCCGGAGTATCGATGCCCTGTTTCGATAGTCCTGCGACTAGGGACCTGCATAAGGATGTGCTTATAGATTACCCAGCCCCCACTAGTGTGACTGCCATCACAACGCTGGTAATCAAGCAAAGATCCTAAGGGCTCCACTAATGTGTATAGGTGATATACTAAAATAAACACAAGTACACATTGAAGTAGAAACAAACCAAGTAGCATACTACTATTTTGAGCAAGATTGAATATACAAGGTGAATATCCTAAGCTTCCATTAAGTAATATACAAACTAGTATGATACAGTAATGGCCTCTAGGGCATATACACTAACAATCTCCCACTTGCACTAAGGCCATGTACTGGCGTATCGAAGACCTATCATCTCGATCAGCCGCTCGAACTGAGTCTGGGGCAAGGCCTTGGTGAATGGATCTGCAGTGTTATCTTCTGAAGCGACCCTCCGAACCTCGATCTCCTGGCGATCCACGATCTCCCTGATCAGGTGATACCGCCTCAAGATGTGTCTGGATCTCTGATGGGACCTAGGTTCCTTCGCTAAAGCTATAGCCCCGTTGTTGTCGCAATAGAGAGGTATTGGATCAACAATGGATGGAACCAACTGAAGTTCTTTTAAGAACTTTCTCATCGAGACAGCTTCTTTTGCGGTATCAGATGCAGCGATGTATTCCGCTTCCATCGTCGAGTCTGCAACGGTTTCCTGTTTGGAACTCTTCCAACACACCGCCCCTCCATTTGTTAGTGTATATGCCCTAGAGGCCATTACTGTATCATACTAGTTTGTATATTACTTAATGGAAGCTTGGGATATTCACCTTGTATATACAATCTTGCTCAAAATAGTAGTATGCTACTTGGTTTGTTTCTACTTCAATATGTGTATGTGTTTATTTTTGTATATCGCCTATACACATTAGTGGAGCCCTTAGGATCTTTGCTTTATTACCAGCGATGTGATGGCCGTCACACTAGTGGGGCTGGGTAATCTATAAGCACATCCTTATGCAGGTCCCTGGTCGCAGGACTATCGAGACTGGGCATCGATACTCCGGAGTAGACCAGCGCATGCGCTTCTCATCCCAGTGTGGGAGACGGTCTGTCCCACAGCCGTCAGTACGTCGTACTTGAGATAGTATGCGGGTGCTCGTTAAGTTACGGGTACACTGGACAGGACTCGTCGGGGACTGACTAGTTGGTATTATACCTATCGTCAGTTATCAGTTCCCAGGTGACATGAGTACAGCTTAGTCCGCTGACTTGACACTGTCACTTCGCCTCGAGTGTGTTCCCACTGTACTTTGATCACTACCCTACCACGGCTCAAAGGAGTCGTGCAAGCAGGTAGTGGTTGGGTGCAGTCCCGAAGCACTTGGAGGCAGTGACGGTTAGACAGGATTCGTCTCTCCCGGTATTGGGGGTTGACATCGCGCTGTGTCTAGGAGAGCCATTACACGAGTAGTCCCTGGCCAGGGCAAACGAGATATACTGGTAGGTTTCCAGTGTTATGTCAGGGTGTTTTGGGCTTCGCTCCGGCACGACTTGTACCGCTATTGGGGGACTGACGTTTACCGCCCCTAGGCCCGCCATGCGATGTATCAGACGAACAGACCGGACTGTACGGAGAATGTCACATTCAGGCTCAGTAGGAGTTCAGATGGGTTTCGCCTCGTCGGTCTTCTTGTCGGCACTACCTGGGGACCGTTACGCACAGCTAGTGCCGCTTGCGGTCTGTGGTTAAACCCACTGCCAGCGTAGTGTCGAGTCTTTAGAGTCCCACACAGAAAGCTTTTCGCCTTTAGGCAAAAGAGTAGAGGTCGCATGGTATTGCGACAGGTCGCATGGTTTTACGACAGGGTTCGGTCACATCCGTGCACTTGTGCGCGTACAGTGTCCGGACAGTTTACACTAGCGGGCTTTGGTTTAAGCCAGATCCTAGTGTACCTTATGGGATTGGATTTATCCAGTTTGCATTCGTGTTCCTCGGAACGCGGATGCAGGTGTGTATGCACAGTTGACAGGGAGGCAGAGGCAGCGGATTCTCATTAGGGTTGTTGACAGTTGACCGTTGACTATTTGACTTTTTGCTCAACCCTAATGAGAATATGATATGTGATTAACTATTATACTAATTAAGTATTATGGTGACATGGTTGTTGACTTTTGTTGACTTGTTGACTTTTGTTGACTTGTTGACTTTGTTGACCGGTTGACTAGGCTTGACTAGTTGACCATCATGATAACCATAGCCATCATTTCATGGCAAAGACTTTTGTTTACTTGCTCATTTGTGTAAAATGAGTGCATGAAATGATATGGTTATGGTTGCTTCAACCATCACATAAGACTTTTGTTAGTATGATGAGTTATGATTGCTTTGGATTATGAGAGGGTGAAAGACAAAAGAGAGCCTCATTTTTTTCTTGCTCATTCTCTCTCTTGCTTTTGCTCTCACCCTCAACCTCTTCCTCCCTCTCTTGATCCTATGGTTCTCTTGTCTCATGAGTTGAGAATCAAGAACCATAGATAAAATCCCATTCTTATTCTTCTCTACTCATTCTAGTTCACTAGGTTTAGCAAACCAAGTGAACTAGTTTCTTCAAAGAACGAAGAAGGAGCTAAAGGTTGGAGCTTTCAGGTGGATCTTTCTTCGGCGCAAGGAGACGACGAGAAGAAGCCGGTCCGGACCACCATCGGAGCTTTGAAGACGAAGGAGTTCAAGACAAGCAAGGTATAACCCCCTAACCGAGTAGCTAGAAACTCATAGTTAGGATGTTAGATAGATGTTTAACCAAGATCCGGGTTTTAGGTCCATGTTACCATCTTTAAGAAAATCGTTTTTTACCAAATTCCGCATTCCCGAAAGTACCGGGAGAGGTAGCATGGACTTACAGTGGTATCAGAGACTAGTTAAACTCTATCTAACATGTTAGCAAGTAACTAGAAGATCGATCAAAGAAAAAGTCCCGAAAACAAAACCCCAAAATTCGAGTTTCTGTCGATTTTTTTACTGTTCAAAAGTTGATTATTTTAACACCTAAAATCGGCTCAGGCTTTTGTGTGAATAACCACCAAAGATGGACCCACGATCGAGTCAAAGCGCCGCGGAAGCGCGGCAAGAGCACGCTCCCGCCGCGGATCCGCGGCCGAGTTGACTCGGCCGAGGTCAATCTTTGGTGCAGTGTTATTCTGGGGGTATTTTGGGATTTTTAGTATATATATTTTCAACCCAGATTTTCCAGAACGAAAATTTTATTTTGGGGTCCCGAAAATCCGTATTTTTTGATCGAACTTCTAAAAGACTTGTGCTAACGGGTTTTCTGTATTGTGATATTTGTATTGAACGTCTACTAATCGCTATATGTCGATTAGTGGGGGTTATACAAATCTGTGATCTGTAATGTGATGGAATGTGTATATGAATATGTTGGATTGTCGCGGGTGAATAGCCGGGGGGTTGTGAGACGAGAGTTTTCTTTTCTTTCAATTCATGTAAATTTGTAAATTGATGTAATAATTATTTGTATGGCCGCACGACCGGGTCGGGGTTGTAGCCGTCATTGTATAATTTCTTTTTACTGTTTTTGCTCCTAGGATAGACCCATGGAGGAGGTGCACAAACTACCGGGTATGCCGAAGTGTTGAGTGGCCTACTCATGGAGATGAGGGAGGTTGCTACGTTTCGGGTACTTGGCGGGTAGTTTGCCGCACCCGTAGGGGTCTTGGGTGGGGTATTTGGCTATTCACCGCGACCGTATAATTTGTCTTTCGTTACAGGCTCGTACGAATTACAGATTCCTAGTATATCCAATGTATTCATCTGTGATCTGAAATGTTTATCATTGCAGTATATCTATATATGATATTATTTAGGCGTTGCTTATGTTTTACAGACGCGCTAGCCCAGCCCCCGCTCTGTCGTTAGTTAAGTAACCTAACGGGTAATGACGGGGCCCCGTGGCGAATGCGAATGGCATAAGCGTACGTCATATTTTGGTTGTTTTCTGCAATGGTAGGATTAATTGATGGGACGGATTAAAAGAACTAATGCAAGAATATCACGCATTAAAAGAACTAATGCAAGCAAAACATGCATTAAAAGAACTAATGCAAGAAAATAAACCAAGTATAAGTCGTTGGAACACTTTCGAAAAACCACTCGGTTCTTTTCAAAAACAAACTTTTAAAATGCGGAGTTTGAGCCACTCCATTTAAAAGCTATCTCGTTCCATCGACTAAATCAAGTTCACTACGTTCACGGTTTCGCCAAAACCATTCGTAGCCCTCCGTCGTTTCATATGAATATTCAACGGTATTCAAGCTGTGTTTGTTGGCCTTAGTCTAGGCACAGTGATTGGTAGCTGGTGGACATTCATATGTTGCATAGATAGATGCGTTGGTTTGGGACAGTCTTATTACTTTGTTGGCCTTAGTCAAGGGTATATACGGATGGATTCAAATTAACCTGGACAACGACGGGTAGAACTTGACATGTGACTTATGATTTGTTGGCCTTAATCAAGGTCATAAGAGCATGGGGCAAAAATCCACATCGGGAGTTTCAAAAGTACTGAAACTTGCTAGATTAGCATACCATTTGGAGTGTGATGATTCTGGTAGGATTCCTTCAGTTTCGTCACGCGATGATATTTGGATCCCGATCCTACTGTGAGTATATGCTACTCCTCGGGAAATTTCTCACTTAACGATCAATGCTATAAACCAAGTAGGTGCCTAGAAAGGTGTTAGCGGGGCTACGCCCCCAGGGAAAAGAGGTTCTTTAATTAAGGAACTTCGCGAAAGCATTGGAAAACCTCCCTCGATGTACCGACACCGGCCTGGCTGAACGGTAAGCAAGTATTGTACGGTGGGATTGATCCTGACTAATTCTTCCTTTATGGTTTGAGGAGGGATTCGAGAAACAGTGGGAGCCATCCTGTTTAGACAAACTAAAAACCACTCTAAACTTGCAAGAGCATCATGCTGAGTGTTTCTTCTTCTCTCTCTTAAATTGCAGCGACCCTGTGACCACGCCTAGGTTACATCTAGATAAAAATATGACTGAACCTGACTGTTATGACTGGCAAAGGTCTGTCCAGATGTCCATTGCCCATGACAAGCTGGGACACCTCTTAACTAATCAAAATCCTGCTGTCTCAGGTCCAGTTTCCCATGTCACGGATGTTCACATCCGCAGGACATCGGAAAAGGATTGTGCGAAAGCCAAGTGCCTCGTGTTAGCCTCAGTTGATGGTACAAACCAGAGGCAGCACGAGAAGATGGACCCAGTTTCTATCTTCCTCCATAACAAAGTTTTATATGGAGAGCAATCTCATATCGCAAGATATGAGACCTCGAACGAATTGCTTCAAGCGAGGTTGGCAGTCGGGTCATCTGTAAGGGGCAACGTCCTTACAGAGACCAGCTATATTGAGCTCACGGACCTGGAGACCACGTTGAAGAATGGGTCAAGTACTGACCTAATTCTACAGTCCCTGCCCTCTGCTTATACCCTGAAAGAAACCAGGGAAGAAAAAGGAAAAACAAGGGCAAAAGTTTCAGGACTGGATATAGTAAAAGAGGGACGTTCCTATTGTAACGGGAATGAACTATGGCAGATAGATTGCAGGGCTTGTAAAGCCAGTAGCCAGAATTCGAAGCATGTTGTGGCTTCGGCTTCGAGTGTGTTTGTAATTGAGAACTGTTTGTCAGTTAACCCTACTTCCTGGGTATTGGATACCGGATCAGGATCTCATATCTGTAATTCGTTACAGGGTCTGAGAAACCGTGGGGTTATCAGGAAAGGTGATATGACTCTCAGGGTTGCTAACGGAATGAGCATGGATCTGTATCCGTAGGGGAATATCACCTAGGACTGACAACTGGGCAGATATTGATTCTGCGTGACTGTTTGTATGTACCAGGTGCGACTTGTAACATCATATCTGTATCCTTACTTTCTAAGGAAGGATATGATTTTGCTTTTGTAACCGATGTAGTAAACATCCACCTAAATCAAGCACTGATTGGGTCAGGTACATTAAATAATGGTATATATGTATTGAATCAAGCTCAGATATTCAGTGTCCAGAACACACTTAAAAGAAAGTCTCCAGAATTAAATCAGGCTTTCTTATGGCATTGTAGACTGGGTCACATCAATGAGACACGGTTGACTAAGTTACATAAAGAAGGATACTTGGATCCGTTCGAGTACCAGTCTTATGCCACTTGTGAATCTTGTCTCATGGGAAAGATGACAAAGACTCCATTCACTGGACACGGAGTAAGAGCGAGCGAGCTCTTGGGACTTATACACAGTGACGTGTGTGGTCCAATGTCTACACATGCGCGAAGCGGTTATTCATACTTCATTACTTTCACAGATGATTTCTCTAGGTTTGGACATGTCTTCTTAATGAAGCACAAATCCGAGGCCTTTGAGAAATTTCGAGAATATAAGAATGAAGTAGAAAAACAAACAGGCAAAAGTATCAAGATCCTAAGATCGGATCGAGGTGGTGAATACTTGAGTGCCGAGTTTCTGGACTACTTAAAAGAGAATGGAATTCTCTCTCAGCGTACTCCTCCATACACACCACAACACAACGGTGTATCGGAAAGAAGGAATCGAACCCTATTAGATATGGTTCGTTCCATGATGAGTAAGGCTGAGTTACCGCGATCTTTCTGGGGTTATGCACTGGAAACAGCTGCACATCTCTTGAACCAAGTTCCTACTAAGACAGTGCCTACCACACCATATCAGATGTGGAGTGGGAAGAAACCCTGTCTTAAATCCTTTAAGACATGGGGATGTCCGGCTTTTGTAAAAAAGCAGCATGCGGACAAGCTCGAGGCACGCTCAGTACAGTGCAAGTTTGTGGGATACCCAAAGAACTCCAAGGGGTATCTTTTCTATTACGCAGAGGAGCAAAAAGTCCTTGTTTCTCGTCATGCCCGCTTCTTGGAAACTGAGTTTTTAGAAAATCAGATAAGTGGGAGCGCAATAGAACTGGAAGAAATTCCAGAACCACAAGCTATTACTGAAACCTTAGTAGAACCAGAAGGTTCAGGGGAACCGGACATTCCTACGCCGCTCCGCAGGAGTAGTAGGCAGTCTCATCCGCCCGAGAGATATTACGGTTTTCTCATAGACGGGGATAGAGAGGATTGCATCATAGATCATGATGAGCCTACTAGCTTCCAGCAAGCCATTCAGAGCGGTGACTCGGTAAAATGGCTGGATGCAATGCGGACCGAGATGGAGTCCATGTACACCAACAAAGTTTGGACTTTGGACTTTGCTCCAGAAGGGGTAAAACCCGTAGGCTGCAAATGGATCTTCAGAAAGAAGATTGGTGTAGATAGGCAGGTTGAAACCTATAAAGCTAGGCTCGTTGCAAAGGGTTTTCGTCAAAGACCTGGTTTGGACTATGACGAGACTTTTTCTCCGGTAGCCATGCTTAAATCCATTCGGATCCTTCTTGCCATTGCTGCCTTCCACGATTATGAGATCTGGCAGATGGACGTTAAGACGGCTTTCCTAAATGGAAATTTGGAAGAGTGCGTCTATATGGATCAGCCAGAGGGATTCAATCAGAGTGGGAGCAGCGGTAAAGTGTGCAAGTTGCTCAAGTCCATCTATGGACTTAAGCAGGCATCGCGGAGTTGGAACATCTGCTTTGATGATACTGTCAAAGAATTCGACTTTGTCAAAAACCCAGATGAACCATGCATTTACAGTAAGATTGTAGGGAGAAATGTGGTATTCCTCGTCTTGTACGTCGATGACATTCTCCTAATAGGAAATGATATTCCTATGCTACAGTCAGTCAAAGGATTCTTGTCACAGAGGTTCTCCATGAAGGACCTGGGCGATGCCAACTACATTCTGGGGATCCAGATCTATCGTGATAGATCTAAAAGGATGTTGGGACTTTCACAGTCAAGGTACATCGACACCATACTGAAACGATTCAGTATGGAAGATTCCAAGCGCGGTAATCTACCGGCTTGTCACGGAATCACCCTCTCCAAAGAGATGTCTCCCAAGACTGATTTGGAAAGGGCTCGCATGTCATCAATACCCTACGCATCTGCGGTAGGCTCTATTATGTATGCGATGTTATGTACCAGACCAGATGTAGCATACGCATTGAGCGTTGTAAGCCGGTATCAGTCGGACCCAGGGGAGAAACACTGGATAGCAGTAAAGAACATTCTCAAGTACCTGAGAAGGACTAAGGAGATGTTCTTGGTGTATGGCGGAAAACACCTCCAGATTGAGGCCTTTGCTGACTCCAGCTTCCAGAGTGACAAGGATGACTCCAAGTCCATGTCGGGTTATGTCTTTACCCTCAATAGAGGGGCGGTTTGCTGGAAGAGTTCCAAGCAGGAAACCGTTGCTGACTCAACCATGGAAGCGGAGTACATAGCTGCTTGCGATGCCGCAAAGGAAGCTGTCTGGATGAAGAAGTTCCTCACGGAACTTCAGGTGGTTCCTACCAGTGTTGATCCAATACCGCTGTATTGTGACAACAACGGCGCTATAGCTTTAGCGAAGGAACCCAGGTCCCATCAGAAGTCCAGGCACATTTTGAGGCGGTTCCACCTGATCAGGGAGATCATTGATCGCCAGGAGATCGAGGTAAAGAGAGTAAATTCAGAAGATAACACTGCAGATCCATTCACCAAGGCCTTGCCCCAGACTCAGTTCGAGCGGCTAATCGAGATGATAGGTCTTCGATACGCCAGTACATGGCCTTAGTGCAAGTGGGAGATTGTTAGTGTATATGCCCTAGAGGCCATTACTGTATCATACTAGTTTGTATATTACTTAATGGAAGCTTGGGATATTCACCTTGTATATACAATCTTGCTCAAAATAGTAGTATGCTACTTGGTTTGTTTCTACTTCAATGTGTGTATGTGTTTATTTTTGTATATCGCCTATACACATTAGTGGAGCCCTTAGGATCTTTGCTTGATTACCAGCGATGTGATGGCCGTCACACTAGTGGGGCTGGGTAATCTATAAGCACATCCTTATGCAGGTCCCTGGTCGCAGGACTATCGAGACAGGGCATCGATACTCCGGAGTAGACCAGCGCATGCGCTTCTCATCCCAGTGTGGGAGACGGTCTGTCCCACAGCCGTCAGTACGTCGTACTTGAGATAGTATGCGGGTGCTCGTTAGGTTACGGGTACACTGGACTGGACTCGTCGGGAACTGACTAGTTGGTATTATACCTATCGTCAGTTATCAGTTCCCAGGTGACATGAGTACAGCTTAGTCCGCTGACTTGACACTGTCACTTCGCCTCGAGTGTGTTCCCACTGTACTTTGATCACTACCCTACCACGGCTCAAAGGAGTCGTGCAAACAGGTAGTGGTTGGGTGCAGTCCCGAAGCACTTGGAGGCAGTGACAGTTAGACAGGATTCGTCTCTCCCGGTATTGGGGGTTGACATCGCGCTGTGTCTAGGAGAGCCATTACACGGGTAGTCCCTGGCCAGGGCAAACGAGATATACTGGTAGGTTTCCAGTGTTATCTCAGGGTGTTTTGGGCTTCGCTCCGGCACGACTTGTACCGCTATTGGGAGACTGACGTTTACCGCCCCCTAGGCCCGCCATGCGATGTATCAGACGAACAGACCGGACTGTACGGAGAATGTCACATTCAGGCTCAGTAGGAATTCAGATGGGTTTCGCCTCGTCGGTCTTCTTGTCGGCACTACCTGGGGACCGTTACGCACAGCTAGTGCCGCTTGCGGTCTGTGGTTAAACCCACTGCCAGCGTAGTGTCGAGTCTTTAGAGTCCCACACAGAAAGCTTTTCGCCTTTAGGCAAAAGAGTAGAGGTCGCATGGTATTGTGACAGGTCGCATGGTTTTACGACAGGGTTCGGTTACATCCGTGCACTTGTGCGCGTACAGTGTCCGGACAGTTTACACTAGCGGGCTTTGGTTTAAGCCAGATCCTAGTGTACCTTATGGGATTGGATTTATCCAGTTTGCATTCGTGTTCCTCGGAACGCGGATGCAGGTGTGTATGCACAGTTGACAGGGAGGCAGAGGCAGCGGATTCTCATTAGGGTTGTTGACAGTTGACCGTTGACTATTTGACTTTTTGCTCAACCCTAATGAGAATATGATATGTGATTAACTATTATACTAATTAAGTATTATGGTGACATGGTTGTTGACTTTTGTTGACTTTGTTGACTTGTTGACTTTTGTTGACTTGTTGACTTTGTTGACCGGTTGACTAGGCTTGACTAGTTGACCATCATGATAACCATAGCCATCATTTCATGGCAAAGACTTTTGTTTACTTGCTCATTTGTGTAAAATGAGTGCATGAAATGATATGGTTATGGTTGCTTCAACCATCACATAAGACTTTTGTTAGTATGATGAGTTATGATTGCTTTGGATTATGAGAGGGTGAAAGACAAAAGAGAGCCTCATTTTTTTCTTGCTCATTCTCTCTCTTGCTTTTGCTCTCACCCTCAACCTCTTCCTCCCTCTCTTGATCCTATGGTTCTCTTGTCTCATGAGTTGAGAATCAAGAACCATAGATAAAATCCCATTCTTATTCTTCTCTACTCATTCTAGTTCACTAGGTTTAGCAAACCAAGTGAACTAGTTTCTTCAAAGAACGAAGAAGGAGCTAAAGGTTGGAGCTTTCAGGTGGATCTTTCTTCGGCGCAAGGAGACGACGAGAAGAAGCCGGTCCGGACCACCATCGGAGCTTTGAAGACGAAGGAGTTCAAGACAAGCAAGGTATAACCCCCTAACCGAGTAGCTAGAAACTCATAGTTAGGATGTTAGATAGATGTTTAACCAAGATCCGGGTTTTAGGTCCATGTTACCATCTTTAAGAAAATCGTTTTTTACCAAATTCCGCATTCCCGAAAGTACCGGGAGAGGTAGTCCATTGAGGGTAAAGACAAAACCCGACATGGACTTGGAATCATCCTTGTCACTCTGAAAGCTGGAGTCAGCAAAGGCCTCGATCTGGAGGTCTTTTCCGCCATACACCAAGAACATCTCCTTAGTCCTTCTCAGGTACTTGAGAATGTTCTTTACCGCTATCCAGTGTTTCTCCCCAGGGTTTGACTGATACCGGCTTACCACACTCAGTGCATAAGCTACATCCGGTCTGGTACACAACATCGCATACATTATAGAGCCTACCGCAGAAGCGTAGGGTATAATAGACATGTGATCCCTCTCCAAATCAGTCTTGGGAGACATCTCTTTAGAGAGGGTGATCCGGTGACAAGCCGGTAGATTACCGCGCTTGGAATCTTCCATACTGAACCTTTTCAGTATGGTGTCGATGTACCTGGACTGCGAAAGTCCTAATATCCTCATGGATCTATCACGATGGATCCGGATCCCCAGGATGTATGAGGCATCACCCAGGTCTTTCATGGAGAACCTGTGTGACAAGAACCCCTTGACAGATTGTAGCATAGGAATGTCATTTCCTATTAAGAGAATGTCATCCATGTATAAAACGAGGAATACTACAGTTCTCGCTACAAATCTACTATAGATGCATGGTTCATCTGGATTTTTGATAAAGCCAAATTCCTTGACCGTCTCATCAAAACAAATGTTCCAACTCCGCGATGCCTGCTTTAGTCCATAAATGGACTTAAGCAACTTGCACACCTTTCCGCTGCTCCCACTCTGAATGAAACCCTCTGGCTGGTCCATATAGACACACTCCTCTAAATTTCCATTTAGAAAAGCGGTCTTTACGTCCATTTGCCAGATCTCATAATCGTGGAAGGCAGCAATGGCAAGAAGGATCCTAATGGATTTCAGCATAGCTACTGGAGAAAAGGTCTCGTCATAGTCCAAACCAGGTCTTTGACGAAAACCCTTTGCAACCAGTCTAGCTTTATAGGTCTCAACCTGTCCATCTACACCAATCTTCTTTTTGAAGATCCACTTGCATCCTATGGGTTTTACCCCGTCTGGAGCAATGTCCAACGTCCATACTTTGTTGGTGTACATGGACTCCATTTCGGTCCGCATTGCATCCAGCCATTTTACCGAGTCGACGCTCTGAACGGCTTGCTGGAAGCTAGTAGGCTCATCATAATCTATGATGCAATCCTCTCTATCCCCGTCTATGAGAAAACCGTAGTATCTCTCGGGCGGATGAGACTGCCTACTACTCCTGCGGAGCGGCGTAGGAATGTCCTGTTCTTTTGAACCCTCTGGTTCCACTAAGCTTTCAGTAATAGCTCGTAGTTCTGGAATTTCTTCCAGTTCTACTGCGCTCCCACCAATTTCCTTTTCTAAGAACTGGTGTTCTAGAAAGTGGGCATGACGAGAAACAAAAACCTTTTGTTCCTCTTCGCACTAGAAGAAATATCCCTTGGAGTTCTTTGGATATCCTACGAACTTGCACTGTACTGAGCGTGCCTCGAGCTTGTCCGCCTGCTGCTTTTTGACAAAAGCTGGACTTCCCCATGTGTTAATGTGATTAAGATAGGGTCTCTTCCCACACCACATCTCATATGGCGTAGTAGGCACAGTCTTAGTAGGAACTCGGTTCAAAAGGTATGCAGCTGATTCTAGCGCATACCCCCAGAATGATCGCGGTAACTCAGCGTTACTCATCATGGACCGTACCATATCCAATAAGGTTCAGTTTCGTCTCTCCGATACACCGTTATGTTGCGGAGTGTATGGAGGAGTAAGCTGAGAGAGAATTCCGTTCTCTTTTAAATAGTCCAGGAACTCGGCACTCAAGTATTCACCACCTCGATCCGATCTTAGAATCTTGATACTTTTGCCGGTTTGTTTTTCTACTTCATTCTTATATTCCTAGAACTTTCCAAAGGATTCGGACTTATGTTTCATTAAGAAGACATAACCGTACCTTTAAAAGTCATCCGTAAAAGTAATGAAGTAAGAATAACCGCTACGCGCATGTGTAGACATTGGACCGCACACGTCGCTGTGTACGAGTCCCAAGAGCTCGCTCGCTCTCACTCCGTGTCCAGTGAACGGAGTCTTTGTCATCTTTCCTTTGACACAGGATTGACAAGTGGCATACGATTGATATTCGAACGGATTCAAATATCCTTCTGTATGTAACTTCGTCAACCTTCTCTCATTGATGTGACCTAGTCTACAATGCCATAAGAAAGTCTGATTTATTTCCGGAGACATTCTTTTGTGTGTATTCTGGACATTGAAGATCTGTGGTTGGTTTAATACGTATATACCATTGCTCAATGTACCTGACCCAATCAAAACTTGATTAAGGTGAATGTTTACAACATTACTTACAAACACAAATTCATAGCCTTCTTTAGAAACTAAAGATACAGAAATGATATTACAAGTTGCGTCGGGTACAAAAAAGCAATTACGCAAAACCAAAACATGTCCATCTGACATTCCCAGGTGATAGTCCCCCACGGCCTTAGCATCCATGCTAGCTCCGTTTGCAACTCTGAGGGTCATGTCACCTGCCTTCAAAACCCTAAGGTTTCTCAACGCCTGCAAAGAATTACAGATATGAGATCCTGATCCGGTATCCAATACCCAGGAAGTAGAGTTTATTGAAAGACAGTTTTCAATAACATACACACCTGAAGCTGAAGCCGCAACCTGCTTCAATTCCTGTGTCTGGCCTTCCAAGCCCTGCAATCATTCTTCCAGTGTCCTTTCTTATGACAATAGAAGCATTCTTCCTTATCCACAAGCTTTCTCACTTTCTTTGTTGCTTTTGTCTTTCCCTTCGTATCCACTTTACTAACACCGCCCCTTGGTTTGGCGGGGGCTTTCTTCTTCTTTCCCTTGGCTTTCGCCTTGGACCTAGAAGAGGAAGATTCTCCTACAAACAAAGTGGATGTTTCCCTACCTTTCTGTAGGGTGCCCTCTGCACTCCTCAGCATGTTGAGGAGTTCTGAAAGTTCAACTTTCTTTTCCTGTAAGTTGAAGTTCAGTATAAACTGGGCGTAAGTGGAAGGAAGGGACTGGAGAATCAAGTCAGTATAGACCTCATTCTCCAACGTGGTCCCAAGTTCCGCGAGCTCCTCAATGAAGCCAATCATCTTAAGCACATGTTCCGCTACCGATGATCCGATGGCCAACCTTGCCGAAAATAACTTCTTCGACACTTCGTATCTTGCGATACGAGACTGCTCTCCATACAGTTCTTTTGTATGGAGAAATATGGATTCGAGGTCCATATTCTCGTGCCTACTCTGATGTTCGTTGTCCATAGAGGCAAGCACGAGGCACTTGGCCTTCGCGCAATCTAGTTCCCAGGTCTTACGGATTTCCTTATCCGCGACGCTGGTTTTGGGACCTGGGACAGGGGGAGCTTTGGTGGTAAGAAGATACCCCAGCTTGTCGTAAGTGATTGCCATTTTGACATTCCTGAACCAATCTTTGTAGTTTGGCCCTGTCAATATGTTTTATCTAGAAGTAACTTAAGTCCAGTCATGTCGATTGGTCGCTGCAATTAGGAGAGAGAAGAAGAAACACTCAGCATGATGCTCTTGCAAGTTTAGAGTGGTTTTTAGTTTGTCTAAACAGGATGGCTCCCACTGTTTCTCCAATCCCTTCTCAAACCAAAAAGGAAGAATTAGTCAGGATCAATCTCACCGTACAATACTTGCTTAACCGTTCGGCCAGGCTGGTGTCGGTACTTCGAGGGAGGTTTTCCAACGCTTTCGCGAAGTTCCTTAATTTAAGAACCTCTTTTCCCTGGGGGCGTAGCCCCGCTAACACCTTTCTAGACACATACTAGGTTTATAGCATTGATCGTTAAGTGAGAAATTTCCCGAGGAGTAGCATATACTCACAGTAGGATCGGGATCCAAATATCATCGCGTGACGAAACTGAAGGAATCCTACCAGAATCATCACACTCCAAATGGTATGCAACACCAGCAAGTTTCAGTTCTTTTGAAACTCCCGATGTGGATTTTTTTGCCCCATGCTCTTATGACCTTGACTTTGGCCAAAATATCATAAGTCACATGTCAAGTTCTACCCGTCATTCTTCAGATTAATTTGGATCCACCCGTACCTACCCTTGACTTTGGCCAAAATGGTAGTACGACTGTCCCAAACCAACGCATCTATCTATGCTACACATGAATACCCAATAGCTACCAATCACTATGCCTTGACTTTGGCCAACATACATAGCTTGAATACTATTGACTATTTATGTTAAACGACGGAGGGCTACGAATGGTTTTGGCGAAACCGTGAACGTAGTGAACTTGATATAGTCGATGGAACGAGATAGATTTTAAAAGGAGTGGCTCAAACTCCGCATTTAAAAGTTAGTTTTGAAAAGAACCGAGTGGTTTTTCGAAAGTGTTCCAACGACTTTTACTTGGTTTATTTTCTTGCATTAGTTCTTTTAATGCGTGATATTCTTGCATTAGTTCTTTTAATGCGTCCCATCAATTAATCCTACCATTGCAGAAAACAACTAAAATATGACGTACGCTTATGCCATTCGCATTCGCCACAGGGCCCCGTCATTACCCGTTAGTTTACTTAACTAACGACAGAGCGGGGGCTGGGCTAGCGCGGCTGTAAAACATAAGCAACGCCTAAATAATATCATATATAGATATATTGCAATGATAGACATTTCAGATCACAGATGAACACATTGGATATACTAGGAAGCTGCTATTCGTACGAGCCTGTAACAAAAAGCAGATTACACGGTCGCGGTGAATAGCCAATACCCCATCCAAGACCCCTACGGGTGCGGCAAACTACCCGCCAAGTACCCGAAGCGAAGCAACCTCCCTCAACTCCGTGAGTAGGCCACTCGGCACTTCGGCATACCCGGTAGTTTGTGCACCCCCTCTATGGGTCTATCCTAGGAGCAAAAACAGTAAAAAGAAATTATACAATGACGGCTACAACCCCGACCCGATTGTGCGGCCATACAAATAATTATTACATCAATTTACAAATTTACATGAATTGAAAGAAAAGAAAACTCTCGTCTCACAACCCCCGGCTATTCACCCGCGACAATCCAATGAATTCATATACACATTCCAATGACATTACAGATCACAGATTTGTATAACCCCCACTAATCGACATATAGCGATTAGTAGACGTTCAATACAAATATCACATCACAGAAAAACCCGTCAGCTTAAGTCTTTTAGAAGTTCGATCAAAAATACGGATTTATAGGCCCCAAACACAAAATTTTCGTTCTGGAAAATCTGGGCAGAAAATACATATACCAAAAATCCAAAAACAACCCCAGAAATACACTGCACCAAATTTGGACCTCGGCCGAGTCAACTCGGCCGCGGAACCGTGGCGGGAGCGTGCTCCCACCGCGTTTCCGCGGCTCTTTGAACAGTTCGTGGGACCAAATTTAGTGGTTATTCAAACAAAAGCCTGAGCCGATTTTGAAGATGAAAATTATCAACTTTTAAACAGAAAAAAAATCGGCAGAAACTTGACAACTCGGGTTCGTTTCGTGACTTTTTCTTTGATCGATCATCTAGTTACTTTGCTAACATGTTAGATAGAGTTTAACTAGGCTCTGATACCACTGTAAGTCAATGCTACCTCTCCCGGTACTTTCGGGCATGCGGAATTTGGTGAAAAACAATTTTTCTAGAGGTGGTAACATGGACTCAAAACCGGATCTTTGTTAAACATCTAACTAACAACCTAACTAGGAGTTGTTAACTACTCGGTTAGGGGGTTATACCTTTCTTTCTTGATCTCCTTCGTCTTCAAGCCTTGATGGTTGTCCGGATCGGCTTCACTCCGTCGTCTCCTTGCGCCGAAGATAGATCCACCTCGAAAGCTTCTACCTTTGGCTTCTTCTTCGATCTCTGAAGAAACTAGTTCACTTGGTTTGCTAAACCTTGTGAACTAGAGTCAGTAGAGAAGAGTGTGTTGGGATTTTCTCTATGGTTCTTGGTTCTCAACACATGAGAAAAGTGAACCATAGACTAAGAGAGGGAGAGCAAGAGGAAGGAGATGAGAGCTCAAGAACAAGAGAGAGAATGAGAATGATAGAATGAGAAAGACTTTTCTCACTTGGCTCTCATAATCCAAAACCATCATCACAAAAATAATAATCAAGTATTGTGTAAAATGGTTCAAGTCAAAATGGCTAAATCATTTCATGCACTCATTTCTCACAAGAGAAACAAGCAAGTAAAAATTCTTTGCCATGAAATGATAGCCATTGTCATCATGATGGTCAACTAGTCCAACCTAGTCAACCGGTCAACAAAGTCAACAAGTCAACAAAGTCAACCCCTCAACAACCATGTCACCACAATACTTAATTAATATTATTGTTAATCATATATCATATTCTCATTAGGGTTGACCAAAAAGTCAATAGTCAACAGTCAACGGTCAACAACCCTAATGAGAATCCTCTGCCTCTGTCTCTCCGTCAACTGTGCATACACACCTGCATCCGCGTTCCGAGGAACATGAATACATACTGGATAAATCCAATCCCAATACGTACACTACGATCTGGATTAAACCAAAGCCCGCTAGTGTAAACTGTCCGGACACTGTACGTGCATAAGTGCACGGATGTGACCGAACCCTGCCGCAAAACCATGCGACCTGTCGCGAAACCATGCGACCTCTACTCTTTTACCTAAAGGCGAATAGCTTTCTGTGTGGGACTCTAAAGACTCGACACTACGCTGGCAGTGGGTTTAACCACAGACCGCAAGCGGCACTAGCTGTGCGTTACGGTCCCTAGGTAGATGCCGACAAGAAGACTGACGAGGTGAAACCCATCTGAACTCCTACTGAGCCTGAATGTGACAATCTCCATACAGTCCGGTCTGTTCGTCTGATACATCGCATGGCGGGCCTAGGGGGGCGGTAAACGTCAGTCCCCTAATAGCGGTACAAGTCGTGTCGGAGTGAAGCCCAAAACACCCTGAGATAACACTGGAAGCCTACCAGTATATCTCGATTGCCCTAGCTAGGGACTACTCGTGTAATGGCTCTTCTAGACACAGCGCGATGTCAACCCCCAATACCGGGAGAGACGAATCCTGTCTAACCGTCACTGCCTCCAAGCGCTTCGGGACTGCACCCAACTACCACCTGTTTGCATGACTCCTTTGAGCCGTGGTAGGGTAGTAATCAAAGTACAGTGGGAACTGTAGGGTTCCTGGGCACTCTCAAGAGGTCTCACAAGGCATCAACCATGCCAATTTCAAATTTTACGGGTGCCGAGAAACCCTAATACGGATCGTTGACTAGAAGTTTAGGCGAAATACGAATCTAGTTAACAACTTAACTAAAGATAAGAAGCTACAACCTTTGTAGATCCGGATATCCACTCCCTTGGCTCCACGTAGGTGTCCTCTCGCTGTCCATCTCGAATTCCGGACTCAATCGCCGGCTTGATCGGAGAAATGGGCGGACTAGGTCGTCGGCTTCGTGCCGAAGATGATCTACGTCGAGGCATCACAAGTTCAAGCTCCGACTTCACAAATTTGTGAAACTTGTGAAGAAAACACCCAAAACAACTTGGCAAGAGGTAGAGGGTGAAGAAATAGGTGGTGGGTTCACTTTAGAATTGGATTTCTCACTTTAGAACTCAAGTTGCCATTGATGGCATCAAGCTTTCTTTCTTGAAGAAGAAGATCAAGAAGAAGGAAATATTGTGATAAGTTTTTCAAAAAAGAAAAAGAAATGAATACTTATCATAATAGGAACCATGGTTAGGTGTAGAGAATTGACCAAGGTTAGAAGAGTGGTTAGGGTTAAGCATGAAGACAAATTAGTCACTTTGGTCAAAGCTTCATGAAGCTTCACAAAGGTTCAAGAATGAAAGCAACCATTTTGTATTCTTATCCCATTCTTTTTCCAAAATCAATAAATAAAAGAATGGATAATTAAAACCCTAATCACTTTCTTAACCTAGGTTTAATTCTTTACACTTAACCAAATGAGCAAGCATCATCAAACATGATACAAAGATGTGCACAAAAGTATATCACATATACATCTTGCACATCAAGTGAGAAAATCCATTTAAAGTGAACCAATACTAGTTAATACAAAATAATATATCAAATATATAATTATACATTAAATCATTAAATCAACACTTGATTCAATGATCCGGTCATGTCGCACATAACCGACTAGTATACAATGTATCGATTTATCGAATCAATGATTCGATAACTAGGTTATATCGAATATAACCAATCGATATATTCATCGCGAGAATGGAATACGGTATCACATACACGCGTTATTCTCGGTCCTGCACATATCTCATATACACTCCTATTTCGTTTCGCTTGAGCCAGGAAACCTCTGTGTAGGACTCTAAAGACTCGTCAATACGCCGGTAGCAGATGATGATCATATCAAGCACCCACAAGCCGCAAGCGGTCTGCTAAACGTAACGGCCATCCGGGTATTGAGCGATCAGAATATCGACGAGCTAGCCCGCTCACACTCCTGTGAATCCAACCAGTAACACTTACCGTACAGTCCGGTCTATTCGTCTGATATGTCGCATATCAAGTCTAGGGGTGGTAAACGTCAGACCCCAATAACCGATAAGTCGTGCCGATGTGAGGCTCATAACGGGTCGAGAAACTACTGGTAACACTTACCAGCAAATCTCTGATAAGCCCTGGCCAGGGACTTCCCTGTTACGGCCAATCGAGCACAGCGCAACATCAACCCCCAATACCGGGAGAGACGAAACCCCTCCTATCGCTCATTACCTCCATGTGACTCGGGACTGTACCTAAAGACCACCGTTTTGCACGCCCTCATGGACGTGGTAAGGTGGAGATCAAAGCACAGTGGGAATCACATAAGACTCTATGACGATCTCGGGTCTACAGACTAACCTGCACAAGTGTCACCTGAGAACTGCCATCTGACGTGAGGTATAATACCATTTGGGAGTTCTCGGCGAGTCCGTCCAGTGTACCCAGTCTCCACTGAACACCCGTATACCATCTCTGATGTCAAACACCAATGGATATGGGATCATCCATCGCCCATCTCATGGGTCGAGAAGCGTATACGCTAGTCTACTCTGGTATATCGATGCCCCGTCTCGATACACCTACGACTAGGGACCTTGAAGGATGTACTTATGGACTACCATGTCCCCACTAGTACGATCTGCATCATAGTCCAGGCAGTCAAGTACACAACCTAAGGGCTTTACCAACATGTAACTATAAGACAGTTTAAAGAGACTAGTGTACATGTTAAGATAAAGAGAAACCAGATAGCATACTATCATATCGAGCAAGAAAGTCATCTCTATATATGTCCAAGCATCTAATATAATATACATCATCTGTACAATACTGGCCTCTAGGGCATACATACAACTAACAGGAACACACTCGAGGCGAAGTGACAGTGTCAAGTCAGCGGACTAAACTGTACTCATGTCACCTGGGAACTGATAACTGACGATAGGTATAATACCAACCGGTCAGTTCCCGACGAGTCCTGTCCAGTGTACTCGTAACCCAACGAGCACCTGCATACTATCTCCAGTACGACGTACTGATGGCTGTGGGACATACCATCTCCCACACTGGGATGAGAAGCGCATGCGCTAGTCTACTCCGGAGTATCGATGCCCTGTCTCGATAGTCCTGCGACTAGGGACCTGCATAAGGATGTGCTTATAGATTACCCAGCCCCCACTAGTGTGACTGCCATCACAACGCTGGTAATCAAGCAAAGATCCTAAGGGCTCCACTAATGTGTATAGGTGATATACTAAAATAAACACAAGTACACATTGAAGTAGAAACAAACCAAGTAGCATACTACTATTTTGAGCAAGATTGTATATACAAGGTGAATATCCCAAGCTTCCATTAAGTAATATACAAACTAGTATGATACAGTAATAGCCTCTAGGGCATATACACTAACAGAAGGGATCTCGGCTCTTTCCTTATCAAATAAGGTGCTCGATGTTCTATAAGGAACACCGCTATGCAAAGCAAGAACTAGAGCTACCAATTTTTGAGACAAGTTTCTATAACATCTTTAGGTTTCTTTTAGTTTCATTAATCTCATTAATGAAGTCCCATTTTATTATGCTTCACAAGCATCACATCTGAAACGAAATCAGCAATATAACATATATCTCATATATATAATATAAACATTCGTCTCAGGCAGTAATATGATCTCATCACAGAACATTGCAGCAGAAGATAACATATGAAATATTGGATATACTAGGATTTCCGTGTTTTATGCGAGCCTGTATAAAACGCGGATTCTACGGTCGCGATGAATAGCCAAACCCACATCCCTAGACCCCTACGAGAGCGGCAAGCAACACTGCCAATTCTAGGGTTAGGAGACCCGGTCTTGACTCCTCGAGATGGTCTCCTACTGGACCCTAGAACCCGGTTAATTGTGCTCCCCGCCTTGGGTCTACCTAATGCGAAAAAGTAAATAATATACAATGGTGACATCAACCTCAACCAGGAAGTGCCCCAATAAAAGAATATTACATACAATGAATTTTACATGAATGAAAATAAAAACCCTCATCTCACATAAAACCCCCGGCTATTCAAAACACGACGATCCAATATAACATATCACAGCAACACATAATATCACATATCATCAACGTAAGTAAATATGCGTATACCAATTGTCGTTGATGTATAGCAACGAAACCGGCGATAGACCGCATATTACACTTACGGTCGCAGAAAAGAAAGTGTAAAACTGTAACAGTTGGAATCCACAACCTCCTTAGACATCTCATGCCTAACCAAATGAATTCCTTAGACATCGCATGCCTAACAATTATAAACCCTGCATTTTAGTCTCGATCTCGAAAACACTTTTCAATATCAAGTCAGGCAATTCAACAAGATTCCCGACATTCTGATCGAATGCTCGTCGCAAACTTTAGTAGACGGCCGCACCCCCGGATGCCGTCGACGAAGTGCACTAAGGCGGAACACCGCTGCCGTGAGCACCCGAACAGATTCTTTTGGCGATGGGGTTCTCCTCCAGTCACTTGGTCGGGGCTATAGGGCGTGGCTATCTATTAAGTTTACCCGGCGAGTATCCGCGTACGCTACGTAATTGCGACGGTCTTTTGATCACATCAAAATCCCGTGGCAACCGATCAAATGAGACAAACTGCTAGATTTATAACATTCAAATTAGTTATCTCATAACTACTTGTGGATTCCAAATATTGTATCACATTCCAGATAAATAGACAATGTTAAACTTTCCGATCGAATAAACAAACACCCAAGATTTCCCAAATAGCTCAACACTTGAGCAGAGTTCAAAAAGTATCCATCACATGCCACAGTACCAATGGTCCAGCCGTAGAAGGGTCAAACCAACGCCTCACATGTGGCAACGCCGTACTGCCCCAAACCCTAAGGTTTAGAGGCGGTTCAGACGATCACATAATCGAGTTAAGGTTTGTGATCTTCTAGAGGGTCCACCGCGTTACTTGCACGACTATGAATGTTCTTTAATTAAGGAAAAAATGCAACACTTGAAAATTTTCTGGCAGGGGAAAAAGTGAGTTATTGATATCCGTTCGAACTTTTTAACACGTTCTAAAATTACCCGGAAAAACTTAAACAAAGTTAAACTTTCCGATCGAATCAACAAATACAAAAGATCTCCAGAAAACTCAACACTTGAGTAAAATTAAAAATTTCCAAAAGCATGAAAAAGTACCCAAGAATCATACCTTGAAGTACGAGCCCCTGACTCCTCATGATGGCCACGAAACCGCCGCCTAACCCATGGTTTGGCCGCGGTTCCGCGCTCCCATGATGGAGTTGGTTCTTCGTACTTCACAGTAATTCTTAGAATTCCCTGCTTATTTTTCTGAGTATTTTTAATTTGAAAAAATCAATATTTTTAAAAATTTCCAGAGAAGGGGTAAATCGCGACGTTTCGGGGTTCGATCGGACTTTAAATTTCGTCTAGACTTCGCCGAAAGCTCTAGCTTGGTTCTGATACCACTGTAGGGTTACTAGGCACCATCACAAGGGTCTATAAGACATCAACCATGCCCGATTTAAAATTTAGACGTGCCGAACAACCCTAACCAAGATCTTAGACTAGAGATTAGGTGAAACAAATAGCAAGTAAACAACTTTACTTCTAAGAGTTAGGGATTACAACCTTTGTAGTCCGTTCCTTCACTTCTAAAGCTCCGTGTTGAGGTCCCTTCGCTGAGATCATCGAGTATCCGGACTCTAGAGAGGCTCCACAAAAGAAAGATGCAAGCTTACTTCCGATCTTCGATAACAAAGATGATCTACCTTGAAGAAACTCAAACCTAAGCTCATGCTTTGCTAATCAAGTATTAGCAAAGCAAACACCCTAATCTAAGTAGCAAGAATAGATAAGGATGATGAAGTAGGAATTTAGCTCTCATTTTTTTTCAATTTCTCACTCATTTTCATCACATTAGAAAAAGCTAGAAAGCTTTTCCAAGAGGAAGAAGAAGAAGAAGAATCTATTTGTGATGAATAATGAAAAGTGTGTGTGAGGTTAGTGTAGGGTTACTAGGCACACTAAAGAGGTTCCACAAGGCATCAACCATGCCAAATTTAAATTTTACGGTGCCGAGAAACCCTAATATAGATCGTTAACTAGAGATTAGGCGAAAAGCAAGCAAGTAAACAACTTTATTTCTAAGTGAAAGGGACTACAACCTTTGTAGATCCGCTCCACCATTTCTTTAGCTCCATGTTGACGTCCCTCCGCTGCGATCATCGGGATCCCGGACTCTAGCGATGGTTTCGTCGGAGAAATGATCGGGCTAGGTCATTGACTTCGAGGCCGAAGATGATCTACGTCGGGGAGACTCAAACTCAAGTTATTCCTTCACTTGGTCGAAAACTTTGTGAAGAGAACACCCTATACTACATGGCAAGTAGTAGAGGATGAAGAAATAGGAAGTGGGTTCACTTTAGAATTGGATTTCTCACTCTTTTTCTCATGGCACCATTGGAGCTCTCAAGCTTTTGTGAGCTTGATGAAGATGAAGAAGAAGAAAGAATCATTTGAATTGAAAGAATAATATGAATACTTATCCTTTTAATCATGGCACCATGGTTGAGTTAAGCCCTCATGCTTAACTCATGTAGAGAATTAACCATACCATAAGGTTAAGGGATGGGTTAGCTAATTCTTAAACAAATGACAAAGAGAGTTGACTTTGTCAATGTTCATCAAGCTTCATGAAGCTTGATAACTTTGACCAAAGTCACACTCTTTTGTTATATGCTTAGGAAAATAGTAAACCCTAATCTAACCTTGATTTGGTTCAAGTCTCATACACACAACTTGTTTGTATCATCAAGCATGATACAAACATGTACACTTGCATATATCACATATAAACAATGTGCACATTCAAGTGAGAAAATCAATCTTAAGTGAACCAATACTAGTTAATGTAAAGTAATATATCAAATATATAATTATACATTAAATCATTAAATCAACACTTGATTTAACGATCCGGTCATATCGCATATAACCGACTAATATCAATAGTAACAACTTATCGAATCAACACTTGATCCGATAACCCGGCTATATCGCATACAACCGATCAATATCACAAATCGTGAGAATAGAATACAGTATCACATACTGGTATTATTCTCAGTCCCGTACATATCTCATATGCGCTCCTATTTCGTTTCGCTTGAGCCAGGAAACCCCTGTGTAAGACTCTAAAGACTCGTCAATACGCCGGCAGTAGGTGATGATCATATCAAACACCCACAAGCTGCAAGCGGTCTGCTAAACGTAACGGCCACCCGGGTATTGAGCGATCGAAAGATCAACGAGCAAGCCCGCTCACACTCCTGTGAATCCAACCAGTAACACTACCGTACAGTCCGGTCTGTTCGTCTGATATGTCGCATATCTCGTCTAGGGGTGGTAAACGTCAGACCCCAATAACTCGATAAGTCGTGTCGATATGAGGCTCATAACGGGTCGAGAAACTACTGGTAACACTTACCAGTAAATCCCTAAAGCATCCTTGGCCAAGGACTTCCTGTTATAGGCAATCGAGCACAGCGCAACATCAACTCCCTATACCGGGAGAGACGAAACCCCTCCTATCGCTCATTGCTTCCATAGGATTCGGGACTATACCCAAAAACCACCTTTTTGCACGCCCTCTTGGACGTGGTATGATCGAAATCAAAACACAGTGGGAATCACACAAGACTCTATGACGATCTCGGGTCTACAGACTAACATGCACCAGTGTTACCAGAGAACTGCCATCTGACGTAAGATATAATACCATCTGGGAGTTCTCGGCGAGTCCGTCCAGTGTACCCAGTCTCCACTGAGCACCCGTATATCATCTCTGATGTCAAACACCAATGGATATGGGATCATCCAACGCCCATCTGTATGGGTCGAGAAGCCACACGCTAGTCTACTCTGGTATATCGATGCCCCGTCTCGATACACCCACGACTAGGGACTTTGAAGGATGTACTTATGGACTACAATGTCCCCACTAGTATGATCCGCATCATAGTCCAGGTAGTCAAGTACACATCCCAAGGGCTTTTACCAACATGTAACAGAGAGACAATCAGTGTACACGTTAAGGTAAAGAGTAACCAGATAGCATACTATCATATCGAGCAAGAAAGTCATCCCTATATATGTCCAAGCATCCACTACAATATACATCCCATGTATAGTAATGGCCTCTGGGGCATACATATAACTAACAGTTAGAAATGCAACCATGGGTTAAGAATGAAAACTTAACCCATGTAGAGAATTAACCATGGTGAAGGGTTTGGGTTTGGTTAAGAAATATCAACAAAATATCTTTACAAAATATCTTTGGTTAAAAACAAAAACAAAGCTTCTAGAAGCTTCAAGAATGCTTAACCCTAATCCAAACCCTAACCATGTTTAAACTCCACAAAACATGTTGCATTTTTAACCTTAACTTGTTACAATATTATATATCACATATATAATATATTTTGTAACAAAATAAAATAATACAATTAACATATATCATATATATATCAATGTATTACCCGAGTGAGAAAAAGAATCTTCAAGTGAGCTTATATTAGTTAATGTAATTTAATATATCAAATATATAATTATACATTAAATTATCGAATCAACACTTGATCCGATAATCCGGCTATTTCACAAATAACCAACTAATATAATCTGTATCAGTTCATCGAATCAACACTTGATCCGATGACCCGGCTATATCACATATACCCGGCCGATATCTTATATCGCGAGAATCTAATACGATATCGCATACACGCATTATTCCCGGTCCCGCACATATCACATATGTGCTCCTACTCCATTTTGCCTGAGCCAGGAAACCTCTGTGTAGGACTCTAAAGAATCGTCAATACGCCGGCAGTAGGTGATGATCATATCAAACACCCACAAGCTGCAAGCGGTCAGCTAAACGTAACAGCCACCCAGGTATTGAGCGATCAGAAGATCAACAAGCAAGCCTGTATATTCTCCTGCGAATCCTGTTGGATATAGTGCCCTCAAAATCAATTATTGGATCGCGGGTACGTGATTGCAATGATTGAGGGAGGACCTATACCGATATGACTGTCTTACTTGAGATAATAGTATACTATCTGGTTTTTCTTTATCATCGTATACATGCTTTAGTTCACTATTGCATGATGATAAAGCCCATAGGATTCTTTCTTGACTGCCAGCAGTATGATGGCGTGTTAGTTATATGTATGCCCTAGAGGCCATTACTGTACATAGGATGTATATTGTAGTGGATGCTGGGACATATATAGGGAGGACTTTCTTGCTCGACATGATAGTATGCTATCTGGTTGATCTTTACCTTAACATGTATGCTGATTGTCTCTCTGTTACATGTTGGTAAAGCCCTTAGGATCTGTACTTGACTACCTGGACTATGATGCGGATCATACTAGTGGGGACATGGTAGTCCATAAGTACATCCTTCAAAGTCCCTAGTCGAGGGTGTATCGAGACGGGGCATCGATATACCAGAGTAGACTAGCGTGTAGCTTCTCGACCCATACAGATGGGCGATGGATGATCCCATATCCATCGGTGTTTGACATCAGAGATGATATACGGGTGCTCAGTAGAGACTGGGTACACTGGACGGACTCGCCGAGAACTCCCAGATGGTATTATACCTCACGTCAGATGGCAGTTCTCTGGTGACACTGGTACAGAGTAGTCTGTTGACCCGAGATCGTCATAGAGTCTTGTGTGGTTCCCACTGTGCTTTGATTTCCATCTTACCACGTCCAAGAGGGCGTGCAAAACGGTGGTTTTTGGGTACAGTCCCGAGTCACATGGAGGCAATGAGCGATAGGAGGGGATTCGTCTCTCCCGGTATATGGGAGTTGATGTTGCGCTGTGTTCGATTGGCTATAACAGGAAATCCCTGGCCAGGGTTGCTGAGATTTACTGGTAAGTGTTACCAGTAGTTTCTCGAAGAGTTATAGACCTCATATCGACACGACTTATCGAGCTATTGGGGTCTGACGTTTACCACCCCTAGGCGAGATATGCGACATATCAGACGATCAGACCGGACTGTACGGTAGTGTTACTGGTCAGATTCACTGGAGTGTGAGCGGGCTTGCTCGTCGATCTTCAGATCGCTCAATACCCGGGTGGCCGTTACGTTTAGCAGACCGCTTGCGGCTTGTGGGTGTTTGATATGATCATCATCTGCTGCCGGCGTATTGACGAGTCTTTAGAGTCCTACACAGAGGTTTCCTGGCTCAAGCGAAACGAAATAGGAGCGCATATGAGATATGTGCGGGACCGAGAATAATGCGTGTATGTGATACCGTATTCTATTCTCGCGACAAATGTATCGAATGGTTGTATGCGATATAACCTAGTTATCGATTCAAGCGTTGATTCGATAAGCCGATATATTGTATACTAGTCGGTTGTGTGCGACATAATCGGATCATTGAATCAAGTGTTGATTTAATGATTTAATGCATATTTATATATTTGATATATTACTTTGCATCAACTAGTATCGGTTTACTTAAGATGGATTTTCTCACTCGGATGTGCGCATTACATATGCGATATGATTTTGTGCACTTGATTGTATCATGTTTGATGATACATGTCATGCTAGGGTTCAAGTGTAAAGATTAAACCTTGGTTAATGAAATGGTTAGGGTTTATTATTTATTATTCATTTATCTTATTTAATTATGCTTTTTATTTTTGATAAATGAATAAAAGAAATGAGAAAAAGGATGGTGGCTTCTTTTGTTCTTTAGTTGAAGCTTCATGAAGCTTTGTCAAAGTCAACCATACTTATCTCATCCTTAACCCTAACCATTCCCACTAACCATGATTCATTCTCTACACTTGACCATGGTTAAAATTATGATAAGAATTCATTTTCTTTTCATTTTCTTAGAACTCATCATAATATTTTCCTTCTTCTTCTTCCTTGCTTCAAGTGAAGAAGCTTGAGGTCATCAATGGTGGATTGATGATTTGAGTGAGAAATCCAATTCTAAAGTTAACCCACTTCCTATTTCTTCATCCTCTACCTCTTGCCAAGTAGTAGAGTGTGTTTTCTTCACAAGTTTCATGACTTGGTGAAGTGAGAGCTTGATCTTGCGATGCTTCGACGTAGATCATCTTCGGCATGGACATCGACGACCTAGCTTGCCCATTCTCCGACGAAGCCGACTCTAGAGCCCGGATTTGATTTGGACAGCGGAGAAGACCTCGTTGCGGAGCCGTGGAGGTGGAGGACCGGATCTACAAAGGTTGTATTTCCGTATTCCCATTAGTTAATTTGTTAACTAGTTCTTTTCGCCTAGACATCTAGTTATCGATCCGTAGTTTAGGGTTTGTAGGCACCATAATTTTTGAAATTGCCATGGTTGATGGCTTGGGAGACCTCACTAGTGTGCCTAGGAACCCTGCAGTGGTATCAGAGCCTAGCTAGAGCCTTAGGCGAAGTCCAGACGCGATTTGAAGTCCGAACGACACAAAACCGAAACCCAAAACATGCTCTCTGTACAATTTTTAAAATCTGGGATTTTTCCACATTAAAAATATTCAGAAAAACATGCAGGAAAATATAAGAGAAACTGTGAATTTCGTAGCCCTAATTCCATCAGACCGCCGCGCTTCCGCGGCATGAGCCTGGCTCGTACGGCGGAAGGGCGGCGGGTTTGTCGTTTTCTGTAGGGTTGTTTTCACAGTAACTCCTATTTAGCTGTGCTGAGTTCTCTGGATATTTTTAATATTTTTTCCAGAGTTGAATTTTTCTGAGTTGTTTTGGGAATTCGGTGTTTCGATCGGGATATCAAATTTTGTCTGTGTGGCTTTCCGGATAAATTTTAGAATATGTTAAAAAGTTCGACCGGATATAAATACCCAATTTTTCCCCTGTCGGGAAATTTCCAAGTGTTGGATTTTTCCGTAGTTTAACGACGTTCTAAGTAGTGCAAGTAACGCGATGGTCCCTCTAGAAGACACAAACCTTAACTCGATTATGTGACCGTCTTGAACTGCCCTTTGAACCTTCGGGTTTGGGGTAGTACGGCGTGCCACATGTGAGGCGTTGGCTTGACCCTTCTACGGCTGGATCGTTGGTACTGAGGCACGAACGGAATGTTGTTAGACTTGTTTCATGTGTTGATCTGTATCGGGAAAACTTGGGTGTTCGATTGTTCGATCGAAAAGTTTAACATTTTCTATTTATCTGGAATGGGATACAATAATTGGAATTCACAAAAGTTATGTGATAACTGAATGAATGTTATAAACGTAGCAGTTTAGTCTCACTTGATCGGTTGCCACGGAATTTTGATGTGATCAAAAGTCCGTCGCAATCACGTAGCGTACGCGGATACTCGCCGGGTAAACTTAATAGACAGCCTCACTCCATAGCCCCGACCAAGTGACTGTAGGAGAACCCCGTCGCCGAAAGCATCCGTTCGGGTGCTCGCGGTAGCGGTGTTCCGCCTTGGTGCACTTCGTCGACGGCGTCGGGGGTGCGGCCGCCTACTGAAGTTTGCGACGAGCATTCGATCAGGATGTCGGGAATCTTGTTGAATTGCCCGACTTGATATTGAAAAGTGTTTTCGATTTTGAGACTAAAATGCGGGGTTTATAATTGTTAGGCATGCGATGTCTAAGTAATTCATTTGGTCAGGCATGCGATGTCTGAGGAGATTGCGGATTCCAACTGTTGTAGTTTTACACTTTCTTTTCTGTGACCGTAAGTGTAATATGTGATATCGCCAGGTTTCGTTGCTATAAGTCAACGATAATTGGGATGCGCATATTTACTTACGTTGATGACATGCGATGTTATGTGTTGCTGGATATGTTATATTGGATCGTCGTGTTTGAATAGCCGGGGGTTTTTATGTGAGATGAGTGTTTTTCATTTTTATTCATGTAAAAACTTGTATGTAATATTCTTTTATTGGGGCGCTTCCAGGTTGCGGGAGTTGTCATCTGTTGTATATTATTTACTTTTCCGCACTAGGATAGACCCAAGGAGGAGGGCACAAGTAACCGGGTTCTGGAGTCCAGTGGGAGACCAACTCGAGGAGTCGGGTCCGGGCCTCCTAACTCCAGAATTGGTAGGGTTGCTTGCCGCTCTTGTAGGGGTCTAGGGGTGTGGGTTTGGCTATTCATCACGACCGTGGAATCCGTGTTTTATACTGGCTCGTATTGAAAACACGGACGTCCTAGTATATCCAATATTTCATATATTTCTTCTGCTGCGATATCTGTGATGTGATCATGTGATGTTTCTGTGATGGATATAGTATATAGTATATATGATATATTATATAGACGTTACTTATGTTTTACACCCGCGCTAGCCCTGCCCTGCTCTGCCGTTAGTTACCTAACCTAACGGTGCACGAGGGGACATCGAGGCGAATGCGGATGGCATAAGTGTACGTCGTATTTATCTGTGATGTTTAGGTACTTATATGATGGGACTTCATTAATGTGATTAATGAAATAAAAGAAACCTAAGATGTTGTAGAATCGAATTTCAAAATAAAACAGGTAGCTACAGTTTTTTGCTTTGCACAGCGGTATATGTGATATATCCTGCACCTTATTCGATGAGGAAAGGACCGAGATCCCTTCACCGGGAGTGATTCCTTTAGCAACAACTGGCAGATGCTACACACTCGGTTTGTCTTTTGATTGCTTTTAAGAGTTCTGCTTTGCACAGCGATATATATGATATATCCCGCACCTCATTCGACGAGGAAAGGACCGACGATCCCTTCACCAGGAGTGACTCATTTAGCAAAACTAGAAAAGCATCAAAAACACTCCATTTCAAAATTCATTCGATCCTACAACGATATCAAGTTCATTACGCAATAGGTTTTCAGAAAAACCTGTCGTAGCCCTCCGTCATTTCAGATAAGTATTAGTTAGTATTCGTGCTGCGGTTGTTTGGCATGCGTCAAGGCGTAGTGTACGGTAGCTAACTAGTGCTTATCTGCTAGCATATGATGCGATTGGATTAGGGTATTCGTACGGCGTTGTTTGGCATGCGTCAAGGGTCGTGCGGGTGGGTTTAATTCAATCAGGAAATGACGGGTTGAACTTGACTAGCGAACTATGGGTTGTTTGGCCTCCGTCAAGGTCATAGCGAGCTAGGGGCAAAACATTATCGGGAATTTCAAGTGTTGAAATTTGCAATGAGATTGCATACCTTCTATGAGATAGTTGGATCCCGATACCCGCTGCGAGTAAGAGTTACTCCTGGGAGAGTTTTATACATTACAATTAGCCGATCAAGTAGGTGTCTAGAAAGGTGTCAACGGGGTTACGCCTCTGGGAAAACGAGGTTTACATTAATTAGGTTCGTGCGAAAGCACGGGGGACCTCCCTCAAAGTACCGACACTAGCCTGGCTGAAAGATTGGTGAACTTGTAGTGTGTAATTAATCCCGGCTAGTCTTTTCTTTTAGGGTTTGAAGGAAGATTTGATAAAAAGCAGCGGGAGCCCTCCTGATTAGATAAAATAATAACCAATCTATTCTTGACAGAGCGCACGCTGAGTGTTTTCTTCTCTCTCTCTCCAGGTAGCGACCATATCACGCCTTAATCAAGATAATAATACGGAATATTGACCGAACCCGCTTGTTATACTGAGCTGGGGAACGTTGGTCCCGCTCCAACTTATAATTGTTATAAGACAGAGCAGGAAATTGGGGATTACCAGAATTCCCGTGCCGCCCAAACGAAGAGAGTGCATGCTGATGCATCATCTTCGGGTGTGTTCATTACAGAGAAATGTTTCTCAGTATCCTTTACGTCCTGGGTATGTGATACCAGATCGGGATCCCAGATATGTAATCTGTTACATAGGGCTACAGAAAGGTAAAGAACTGAGAACGGGTGATAAGTTTCATGAGGCAGAAAACGGGGCAAGTGTTGCAGCCAAGTCTGTTGGTCACTGTCACCCTGTATTACCAGAATACATTGATTCTGAACGAATGTTGTTAGATACCGAACCTGATATACCAAATCATATCACTCTCTTTGTAAGAAAAGAAAGGATATAATTTTGTATTGTTGGATAATGTTTTGAACATTTCCTATATCAAAAGTTGATCGGTTCAGGCACGTTATCTAAAAGCATTGATGTTCTAAATCAAACTACAGTTCTTAGTATATGGAACACACACAAGAGGAAGAGTTCAGAAATGAACGAATTCTTCTTGAGGCATTGTAGACTAGGTCAGATCAATGTGACCCGACTAGCTAGAGTTACATATAAATGCATATTTAAATCAGTTTGAATTTACATCTTGTGAAACTCGCCAGTCATGTCACAAAGATAAGATGACCATAGCTCTGTTTATTAGAAACAGAGAAAGAGTTAGTAAACTCTTGGGATGATACATGTTGATGTATGTAGGTCCCCAGTCTACACATGCCAAGACTGGTTCTTTATACTTCATTACGTTCTCTGATAATCTTTCGAGTTTCAGACCTATGTTCTTGTTGAAACACAAGTCCGAACCTTTTGAGATATTCACAGAATATAAGCGAGAAGTAAAGAACCAGAATAAGGGTATAAGTATTATGTCCTATGATGAGATCAAGGAGGAGAATACTTGAGCACGAAAATCCTGGATTATTCTAAAGGAGAATGAGATTCCCTCTCAGCATTACTCCTCTGTATACACCATAGCACGATGGTATATCAGGGCGGAGCAATAACACCCTATGCGATAAGGTGTGCTCTATGATGAGTACTACTGAGTTACCTTTTTCCTTTTGGGAGTTATGCACTTGAGAAGCTGCATACCTATTGAATAGGGTTCGAATCAAATCAGTAGCCTACCACTTCATATATGATATGGAAAGGGAAGAGCCCATATCTTAAGTTAGTTAAGATTTGGGGTTGTCCGACCTATGTCTGAAAGCAAAATCCGGACAAGCTCGAGGCAATGTCAGTTATGTAGAACTGGAAATGTTCCAGCTATACGAACTAAAGCAGATGATTTGATAGAACCAAAGGATTCAGTAGATTCCAACGAACCTCAGCCTCTCCGCCGATCCAGTAGGGTTCCTCACCCACCTGAGAGATACTTCTGTTTCTCTATGACAGTGGGAGCGAGGATTGCATCATGAGATGATGACCCAACTAGTTTCGAGCTGGCCATCAAGAGTGAGACTCTGTAAGAATGGCTGGATGCTTAGCGATCTGAGATGGAATCCTTATACACCAACAAAGTATGGACTTTGGTTGCTATATCTGAAGGGTTAAATCCCCATCAGGAGCAAGTATATCTTGAGAAGATTACTTGGTGTACATCGAAAAGTTGAGACTTTCAAAGCTAGACTTGTTAAAAGTTTGCATCATTGACCAGGTGTGGATAATGATGAAACCTTTTTCAAGTAGCTATGCTTAAGTCCATCCAGATCCTACTTGCCACGGCTACATACCATGACTACGATATCTGGCGGTTGGGTGCCATGACTGCTTTTCTAAATATTGATTTAGAAGAGAACGTCTGTAAGTACACAGCCAGAGGGCTTCGTAAAAAGTGGGAGCAGCGGAAACGTGTGCAAGATGCTTTATAGGATAAAGCAGGCATCGCGGAGTTGGAACGTCTATTTTGATGTGTTAGTCAAAGAAGTTGACATCATCAAAATGGTAGATGAACCTTGTATAAACAAAAAGGTAGTAGGGAGTATGGTGGTGATCCTCGTGGAGTACGTGGATGACATACTCTTGATAGGGAAAGAGTTTCCTATGCTACGCTCGGTCGATCTCCGTTTATCACAAGGATTCTCCAATAGGATCAAAATGATACCTCCTAAATCCTGAGTTTTAGATCTATGAGATAGATTTAATTGGATGTTAGGATACTCACTAGCTGTAGTGAGGTGGTATTAATCGATCCTGGGGAGAATCACTGGAAGGGTTCCAGGGTGATAATGACGACTGAGCGTCAGTCGCAGGCATTGTCTTTACCCTCAGTAAAGGGACGGTATGTTGGAAGAGTTCCAAGCTAGATACCGTGACATACTAGACGATAAAGGCAGGATACATCGCTACTTAAGATGCTACCAAAGAGGCAGTCTGGGTGTATATTGGTTCATGAGATGAACTATGTTCCTCCCATTGTGTGACAATGGAGTTGTGGCTTATGCCAAGGAACGCCGGTCCCATCAGTGATCCAGACATGTTCTAAAGCAGTATCACTTGATCATGGAGATGATTGATCTCCAGGGAGATCGAGGTTAGGAGAGTAGATTCAGAGGACAACCCAGCGGATCCACTCACAAAGGCCTGTTCCCAGAGAGAGACTTTTATGGGATGGTTGAGTATGAGATACTTCAAACCACTGCTACAGATGGCCCTAGTGCAAGTGGGAGATTGTTAGTTATATGTATGCCCTAGAGGCCATTACTGTACATAGGATGTATATTGTAGTGGATGCTGGGACATATATAGGGAGGACTTTCTCGCTCGACATGATAGTATGCTATCTGGTTGATCTTTACCTTAACATGTATGCTGATTGTCTCTCTGTTACATGTTGGTAAAGCCCTTAGGATCTGTACTTGACTACCTGGACTATGATGCGGATCATACTAGTGGGGACATGGTAGTCCATAAGTACATCCTTCAAAGTCCCTAGTCGAGGGTATATCGAGACGGGGCATCGATATACCAGAGTAGACTAGCGTGTAGCTTCTCGACCCAAACAGATGGGCGATGGATGATCCCATATCCATCGGTGTTTGACATCAGAGATGATATACGGGTGCTCAGTAGAGACTGGGTACACTGGACGGACTCGCCGAGAACTCCCAGATGGTATTATACCTCACGTCAGATGGCAGTTCTCTGGTGACACTGGTACAGAGTAGTCTGTTGACCCGAGATCGTCATAGAGTCTTGTGTGGTTCCCACTGTGCTTTGATTTCCATCTTACCACGTCCAAGAGGGCGTGCAAAACGGTGGTTTTTGGGTATAGTCTCGAGTCACATGGAGGCAATGAGCGATAGGAGGGGATTCGTCTCTCCCGGTATATGGGAGTTGATGTTGCGCTGTGTTCGATTGGCTATAACAGGAAATCCCTGGCCAGGGTGGCTGAGATTTACTGGTAAGTGTTACCAGTAGTTTCTCGAAGAGTTATAGACCTCATATCGACACGACTTATCGAGCTATTGGGGTCTGACGTTTACCACCCCTAGGCGAGATATGCGACATATCAGACGATCAGACCGGACTGTACGGTAGTGTTACTGGTCAGATTCACTGGAGTGTGAGCGGGCTTGCTCGTCGATCTTCAGATCGCTCAATACCCGGGTGGCCGTTACGTTTAGCAGACCGCTTGCGGCTTGTGGGTGTTTGATATGATCATCATCTGCTGCCGGCGTATTGACGAGTCTTTAGAGTCCTACACAGAGGTTTCCTGGCTCAAGCGAAACGAAATAGGAGCGCATATGAGATATGTGCGGGACCGAGAATAATGCGTGTATGTGATACCGTATTCTATTCTCGCGACAAATGTATCGAATGGTTGTATGCGATATAACCTAGTTATCGATTCAAGCGTTGATTCGATAAGCCGATATATTGTATACTAGTCGATTGTGTGCGACATAATCGGATCATTGAATCAAGTGTTGATTTAATGATTTAATGCATATTTATATATTTGATATATTACTTTGCATCAACTAGTATCGGTTTACTTAAGATGGATTTTCTCACTCGGATGTGCGCATTACATATGCGATATGATTTTGTGCACTTGATTGTATCATGTTTGATGATACATGTCATGCTAGGGTTCAAGTGTAAAGATTAAACCTTGGTTAATGAAATGGTTAGGGTTTATTATTTATTATTCATTTATCTTATTTAATTATTCTTTTTATTTTTGATAAATGAATAAAAGAAATGAGAAAAAGGATGGTGGCTTCTTTTGTTCTTTAGTTGAAGCTTCATGAAGCTTTGTCAAAGTCAACCATACTAATCTCATCCTTAACCCTAACCATTCCCACTAACCATGATTCATTCTCTACACTTGACCATGGTTAAAATTATGATAAGAATTCATTTTCTTTTCATTTTCTTAGAACTCATCATAATATTTTCCTTCTTCTTCTTCCTTGCTTCAAGTGAAGAAGCTTGAGGTCATCAATGGTGGATTGATGATTTGAGTGAGAAATCCAATTCTAAAGTTAACCCACTTCCTATTTCTTCATCCTCTACCTCTTGCCAAGTAGTAGAGTGTGTTTTCTTCACAAGTTTCATGACTTGGTGAAGTGAGAGCTTGATCTTGCGATGCTTCGACGTAGATCATCTTCGGCATGGACATCGACGACCTAGCTTGCCCATTCTCCGACGAAGCCGACTCTAGAGCCCGGATTTGATTTGGACAGCGGAGAAGACCTCGTTGCGGAGCCGTGGAGGTGGAGGACCGGATCTACAAAGGTTGTATTTCCGTATTCCCATTAGTTAATTTGTTAACTAGTTCTTTTCGCCTAGACATCTAGTTATCGATCCGTAGTTTAGGGTTTGTAGGCACCATAATTTTTGAAATTGCCATGGTTGATGGCTTGGGAGACCTCACTAGTGTGCCTAGGAACCCTGCATGGCGATCATATACGTGGGAGCTGGGGTCTATAAGCACATCCTTAAAGTGTCCCTAGTCGTGGGAGTTTCGAGACAGAGTATCGATACTCCAGAGTAGACTAGTGTATACAGTCGAGACCCCGACGAGGGGCGGTGGCCGGTCTCACAAGCCATTGGTGTTAGTTGGTTCACCTAAGATGTATACAGGTGCTCATTGGGTTATGAGTACACCGGACAGGACTCACCGGGAATGTGCTAGTTGGTATTATACCTAGGGTCAGATAGCAGTTCCCTGGTGACATGTGTACATGTTAGTTCATCGACCTGAGGTCGTCATTTGTCTCGTGTGAGTTCCCACTGTGCTTTGATTTCTATCCTACCACGGCTCAAAGGAGTCGTGCAAACAGGTCTTTTTTGGGTACAGTCCCGAGCCACATGGAGGCAAGTGAGCGGATCGGCAGGGGATTCGTCTCTCCCGGTATTGGGGTTGAGATCGCGCTGTGTCTAGGAGAGCCATTACACAAAGCCCTCGGCCGAGGCAGGAGATTTACTGGTAGGTACTCCAGTAGTATCTCAGGGTGTTCTGGGCTACTCTCTGACACGACTTATACCGCTATTGGGGGTCTGACGTTACCAGCCCCCTAGGCCGATATGCGATATATAGGGTTACGAGGCACACTCACAAGGCTCTACAAGGCATCGGCCATGCCAAAATAAAATTTTTATATGCCGAATAACCCTAAGCAAGAACGTGTACTAGAGATTAGGCGAATCAAATGCAAGTAAACTATGTTTACAACTAAGTGATTACGAAATACAACCTTTGTAGATCGGTCCTTCACTTCTTTTGCTCCTTGTTGAAGTCCCTTTGCTGTGATCAAGGTTCTCACGGGCTCTTGCATGGCTTCACGACGCGAAGGATGCGACCTTGCTTGAAGTCTCCGAGGCCGAAGATGATCTACGTCGAGGGAATTCCGACTCAAGCTACTACTTCACTAACTAGAGAATTAGAGAAGCAAACACCCTATACTATAGTGCTAGTCTAGTAGAGGATGGAGAAATAGGAAGTGGGTTCTCTTTGGATTTTTATTTCTCACAATCTTTTGCTCTCTTTTCAAAACCCTAGTTTTCTTTTTCTTTTGTTCAATGAAGAAGATGAACAAAAGAAAGAGGAGAGGATAATGATCAAGTGTGTAGGCTAACCATGGTGAGTGAGTATCATATACTAACTCTTGTAGAGCCATAACCATAGCTAACACTTATGGTTGGGTTAAGAAATATCTATGGTAAAAACAAACTCAAGTGGACTTAGTCAATGCATCCACAAGCTTGCACAAGCTTCATGCATTGATCTAATCCTCCACTTAATTTTGTAATTACTTAAAATATAAAAATCCAACATAATATATAGCATGGTGTAAGTTTCATACACCCAAGTCATGTGTATCATCAACCATGATACATTAAGAAAACACAATTTTAATATATATCATATATACATTAAAATTGTGCTCATGTGAGAAAAACCCTAAAGTGAACAAGTGTTAGTAAATGTAAACTAGTATATCTAATATACAATTATACACTTAATTATTAGATCAACACTTGACCTAATAATCCGGTCATATCTCATATAACCGGCTAACATCCATTGTATCGACTTATCGAATCAACACTTGATTCGATAACCCGGCTATATCATATATAACCGACTGATACATAAAGTCGCGAGAATAGAATACGGTATCACAAACACGCATTATTCTTGGTCTCGCACATATCACATATGCGGTCCTATTTCGTTTTGCCTGAGCCAGTAAAACCTCTATGTAGGACTCTAAAGACTCGTCAATACGCCGGCAGTAGGTGATGATCACATCAAGCACCCACAAGCCGTCAGCGGTACTAGATGGACATCACGGCTACCCGGGTATTGAGCGATCAGAAGATCAGCAAGCAAGCCCGCTCCAACTCCTGTAAAAAGCCTGCCGGTAACTCTTCCCGTACAGTCCGGTCTCCTCGTCTGATATGTCGCATATCAAGTCTAGGGGTGGTAAACGTCAGACCCCAATAACCGATAAGTCGTGCCGATGTGAGGCTCATAACGGGTCGAGAAACTACTGGTAACACTTTCCGGGAAATCTCTGAATCAGCCCTGTCCAGGGACTTCCCTGTTACGACCAATCGAGCACAGCGCAACATCAACCCCCAATACCGGGAGAGACGAAACCCCTCATATCGCTCATTGCCACCATGTGACTCGGGACTGTACCCAAAAACCACCGTTTTGCACACCCTCATGGACGTGGTAAGGTGGAAATCAAATCACAGTGGGAATCACACAAGACTCTATGACGATCTCGGGTCTACAGACTAACCTGCACAAGTGTCACCAGAGAACTGCTATCTGACGTGAGGTATAATACCATCTAGGAGTTCTCGGCGAGTCCGTCCAGTGCACCCAGTTTCCACTGAGCACCCGCATACCATCCCTGATGTCAAACACCAATGGATATGGGATCATCCATCGCCCATCTCATGGGTCGAGAAGCGTATACGCTAGTCTACACTGGTATATCGATTCCCCGTCTCGATACACCTACGACTAGGGACCTTGAAGGATGTACTTATGTAGTACCATGTCCCCACTAGTATGATCCGCATCATAGTCCAGGTAGTCAAGTACACATCCTAAGGGCTTTACCAACATGTAACTATAAGACAGTATAAAGAGACAAGTACACATGTTAAGATAAAGAGCAACCAAATAGTATACTATCATGTCGAGCAAGAAAGTCCTCTCTATATATGTCCAAGCATCCAATATAATATATATCATCTGTACAATACTGGCCTCTAGGGCATACATACAACTAACAATCTCCCACTTGCACTAGGGCCAGCTGCTGTAGTATCGCATACCGAGCATCCCGAAGAGTCTCTCAAACTGTATCTGGGGAATGGCCTTCGTGAGTGGATCCGCTGTGTTGTTCTTCATGTCAACCCTCCTGACCTCGATCTCCCGGCGATCAACTATCTCCCGGATCAGGTGATACCGCCTCAGAATATGCCTGGATCGCTGATGGGACCTGGGTTCCTTAGCCAAAGCCACCGCTCCATTGTTATCGCAATACAAAGGTATTGGATGCTCAATGGATGGAACCGCACCAAGTTAAGTAATGAACTTCTTGATCCAGACAACCTCTTTGGCAGCATCGTTGGCAGCGATGTATTCAGCCTCCATCGTCGAGTCTACTACGGTTTCCTGCTTGGAACTCTTCTAGCTAACCGCCCCTCCGTAAAGGGTAAAGACAAATCCCGACTGCGACTTAGAGTCGTCCTTATCACTCGGGAAGCTCGAATCGGTAAAGGACTCCACTTGGAGTTCTCCGTTACCATACACCAAGAGCATCTCCTTAGTCCTTCGCAAGTACTTGAGAATGCTCTTCACAGCTGTCCAGTGACTCTCTCCAGGATCAGCTTGATACCTACTCACTACACTTAGTGAGTATGCTACATCGGGTCTGGTACATAGCATCGCGTACATGATAGAGCCTACAGCCGAAGCATAGGGTATCCTTTGCATGCGAGCTCTCTCCAAATCAGTCTTGGGAGACATCTCTTTGGAGAGAGTGAGCCCTGAGATCGTGGGTAAAAACCCACGTTTGGACTCTTCCATACTAAACCTCTTTAGTATGGTGTCAATGTACCTGGATTGGGACAATCCTAATATCCTTTTAGATCTATCTCTATAGATCCTAATTCCCAATATGCATGAGGCATCACCAAGATCTTTCATTGAGAATCTTTATGATAGGAAGAGCTTGACCGATTGCAGCATAGGAATGTCATTTCCTATCCAGAGTATGTCGTCCACGTACAATACGAGGAAGACAACTTTACTCTCTTCCTCCTTCTTGTAGATACAAGGTTCATCTACGTTTTTGACGAAATCAAACTCTTTGATAACGACGTCAAAGCAGATGTTCCAACTCCGCGATGCTTGCTTTAATCCATAAATGGATTTAAACAGCTTGCACACCTTCCCGCTGCTCCCACTATCTACGAAGCCCTCTGGCTGAGTCATGTACACGCACTCTTTTAAATCACCATTTAGAAAGGCGGTCTTAACATCCATTTGCCAGATTTCGTAGTCATGATATTCAACAATGGCAAGCATGATCCGGATGGATTTAAGCATAGCCATTGGAGAAAAGGTTTCGTCATAGTCCACACCTGGTCTTTGACGAAAACCTTTTGCAACAAGTCTAGCTTTGAAAGTCTCCACTTTCCCATCTACACCAAGTTTTTTCTTGAAGATCCACTTGCTCCCAATGGGTTTTACCCCTTCAGGATCAACTTCCAAAGTCCATACTTTGTTGCTGTATATGGATTCCATCTCGGACCGCATTGCATCGAACCATTTCACTGAGTCTCCACTCGTGATGGCCTGCTCGAAGCTAGTTGGGTCATCATCAACCATGATGCAATCCTCGCTCCCACCATCCATGAGAAAACCGTAGTATCTCTCAGGTGGGTGAGGAACCCTACTAGATTGGCGGAGAGGCTGAGGTTCGTTGGGAACTACAGAATCCTCCGGTTCCACTAAATCTTCAATTTGAGTTTGTATAGCCGGAATTTATTCCAGTTCTACCTTGTCGCTACTAATTTCTTTTGCAAGAAATTCCTTTCTAAAAAGGTGGCATGTCGAGAAACAAACACCTTTTGTTCCTCGCTATGGTAGAAAAGATATCCATGTGAATGTTTGGGATATCCAACAAACTTGCATAAAACTGACCGTGCCTCGAGTTTGTCCGGATTTTGCCTTTTGACATAGGCCGGACAACCCCATATCTTAACTCGTTTAAAACAAGGTCTCTTCCCACTCCATATCTCATATGGTGTGGTAGGTACAGATTTAGATGGAACTTGATTCAACAGGTATGCAGCTGTCTCCAGCGCATACCCCCATAAGGAAATAGGTAACTCAGCTGAGCTCATCATAGAGCGCACCATATCTAATAGGGTGCGGTTCCTCCGTTCCGATACACCGTTGTGCTGTGGTGTATATGGAGGAGTCAGCTGAGAGAGAATCCCATTCTCTTTTAGGAAGTCCAGGAATTCAATGCTCAAGTATTCACCTCCTCGATCAGATCGAAGGATTTTAATACTTTTCCCGGTTAGGTTTTCGACTTCTTGTTTATATTCTCAAAATTTCTCAAAAGCTTCTGATTTGTGTTTCATCAGGAACACATATCCAAATCTAGAGAGATCGTCAGTGAATGTAATGAAATACGAAGAACCATCCCTGGCATGTGTAGACATGGGGCCGCATACATCACTATGTACCAGTCCCAAGAGTTCAGTAACTCTTTCTCCATGTCCCGTAAACGGAGTTTTGGTCATCTTGCCTTTGAGACATGACTGGCAAGTGTCATAAGATGAAAATTCAAACGGATTCAAATATCCGTCCTTATGCAATTTAGCTAGTCGTGTCGCATTGATGTGACCCAGTCTACAATGCCACAAGAAGGATTCGTTCATTTCTGAACTCTTCCTCTTGTGTGTGTTTGTTATACTCAGAACTGTTGATTGATTTAGAACATAAATGCTATTGCACATCGTGCCTGATCCAACCAACTTTTGGTTTAGAAAAATGTTCATAACATTATCCTGTAATACAAAATTATATCCCTCTTTACTTAACAAAGAAACCGATATAATGTTGCATATCAGGTTCGATATGTAATAGCATTCATTCAGAATCAATGTATTACCAGTTGGCAATACAAGGTGATATTCCCCGACGGTTTTAGCTGCAACAATTGCACCATTTCCAACCCTTATGTCTTTATCACCTTCTCTAAGTTCTCTACCTTTCCTAAGCCCATGTAACTGATTACATATATGGGATCCTGACCCGGTATCTAATACCCAGGATGTAGAGGAAATGGAGAAACAGTTCTCTATAACGAACACACCCGAAAAAAATGCATCAACATGTACTTTCTTCATTCGGGTGGCATGGGAATCCTGGTAGTCCCCTATATCCTGTTCAGTCCTATAACTCTTATAAGAAAGAATGGGACCAACGTTCCCCAGCACAGTATAACATGCGGGCTCGGTCAATACATCCATATTATTATCTTTATTAAGGCATGATATGGTCGCTACCTGGAGGGAGAGAGAGAAGAAAACGTATGCTCTTGCAAGATCAGATTGGTTATTATTTTATCTAATCAGGATGGCTCCCACTGTTTTTATCAAATCTTTCTTCAAACCCTAAAAGGAATGACTAGCCGGGATTAATTACACCCTACAATTTCGCCAATCTTTCAGCCAGGCCAGTGTCGGTACTTTGAGGGAGGTTCCCCGTGCTTTCGCACGAACCTAATTAAAGTAAACCTCTTTTTCCCAGAGGCGTAACCCCGTTGACACCTTTCTAGACACCTACTTGATCGGCTAATTGTCCTGTGTAAAACTCTCCCGGGAGTAACAATTACTCGCGGTGGGTATCGGGATCCAACTATCTCATAGAAGGTATGCAATCTCATTGCAAATTTCAACACTTAAAATTCCCGATAATATTTTACCCCTAACCCCTATGACCTTGACAAAGGCCAACAAATCATAGGATGCAAGTCAAGTTCAACCCGTCATTTCTTGATTGAATCAAACCCACCCGCACGACCCTTGACAAAGGCCAACAAGGTCGTACGACTACCCCAAAACAACCTGCATCATATGCATAGGCAGATAAGCACCATTCAGCTACCGCACACTAAGCCTTGACAAAGGCCAACAAACGCAGCATGAATACTAAACAGTTCCTATCTGAAATGACGGAGGGCTACGACAGGTTTTTCTGAAAACCTATTGCGTAATGAACTTGATATCGTTGTAGAATCGAGTGAAATTTTGAAATGGAGTGATTTTGAGGCTTTCATTAGTTTTGCTAAAGAGAACACTCCCGGTGAAGGGATCTCGGCTCTTTCCTCATCGAATAAGGTGCAGGACATATGATATATATCACTATGCAAAGCAAAACTCCAAAAGCAGTCAAAAGTCAAACCGAGTGTTGTAGCATCTACCAGTTTTGCTAAAGAGGTCACTCCCGGTGAAGGGATCTCGGCTTTTTCCCCATCGAATAAGGTGCGGGATATATCATATATATCGCTATGCAAAGCAAAACTGTAGCTACCCTATTTGAAAATTTTGATTCTACAACATCTTTTAGGTTTCTTTTCTTTCATTAATCACATTAATGAAGTCCCATCATTTAAGTCACCTAAACATCACAGATAAATACGACGTACACTTATGCCATCCGCATTCGCCTCGATGTCCCTTCGTGCAACGTTAGGTTAGGTAACTAACGGCAGAGCAGGGCAGGGCTAGCGCGGGTTTAAAACATAAGTAACGTCTATATAATATATCATATATACTATATACAGTATTTATCACAGAACATCAAATGATCACATCACAGATATCGCAGCAGAAGAAACATATGAAACATTGGATATACTAGGACGTCCGTGTTTTATTTTGAGCCTTTATAAAACACGGATTCCACGGTCGCGACGAATAGCCAAACCCACACCCCTTGACCCCTACGAGAGCGGCAAGCAACCCTACTAATTCTAGAGTTAGGAGACCCGGATTCGACTCCTCGAGTTGGTCTCCCACTGGACTCTAGAACCCGGTTACTTGTGCTCTCCTCCTTGGGTCATCCTAGTGCGGAAAAGTAAATAATATACAAAAGGTGACATCAACCTCATCCCGGAAGTGCCCGAATAAAATAATATTACATACATTTTATTTTACATGAATGAAAATAAAAACTCTCATCTCACATAAAACCCCCCGGCTATTCAGAACGCGACGATCCAATATAACACATCCAGCAACACATAATATCACATGTCTTCAACATAACTAAATATGCGCATTCCAATTATCATTGACATATAGCAACGAAACCGGCGATATCACATAATACACTTACGGTCACAGAAAAGAAAGTGTAAAACTACAACATTTGGAATCCACAATCTCTTTAGACATCGTAAATCCGAAATATCACATATTTCGCATTTCATGCCTAACCTATGTGAATTCCACATATTGTATCACATTCCAGATAAATAGACAATATTAAATTTTCCGATCGAATAAACAAACACCCAAGTTTTCCCAAATAGTTCTCAACATTTGAGGGGAGTTTAAAAACATCCATCACATGCTACAGTACCAACGGTCCAGCCGTAGAAGGGTCAAGCCAACGCCTCACATGTGGCACGCCGTACTGCCCCAAACCCTAAGGTTCAAAGGGCAGTTCAAGACGGTCACATAATCGAGTTAAGGTTTGTTGTCTTCTAGAGGGTCCATCGCGTAACTTGTACGATTTAGACGTTCTTAAACAAACGGAAAAATCCAACACTTGGAAATTTTCCGGGTCGGGAAAAAGTGAGTTATTGATATCCGTTCGAACTTTTTAATACTTTCCAAATATCCGGAAAACCCAACGAAATTTAATTTTCCGATCGAATCAACGAATACAAAATAAACCACAGAATACTCAACAATTGAGTCAGATAGAAATACCCATAAAATATCAGGAAATTAAATAGGAACGGTACTGTGCAAAACGACAAGGGTGACGTCACCTTGTGGCTGCGGAACCGCCGCACAAGCCATGCTCATGCCGCGGTTCCGCGGCTCCTGGGGAGCCAAACAGTGTCGTTTTGCACTGTTTCCCTTATAATTACCTGCTGATTTTTTTTAGCATTTTTAATTCAGAAAAATCCCAGATTTTAAAAAATGTACAGAGAGGGTGTCTACTTCGTCATATCGGGGTTCGATCGTAGTTTTAACTTCGTTACCACATCGCCTAATGCTCTAGCTAGGCTTTGATACCACTATAGGGTTACTAGGCACACTAATAAGGCTCTACAAGGCATCGACCTTGCCAAAATAAAAATTTTATATGCCGAATAACCCTAAGCAAGATCGTGTACTAGAGATTAGGCGAATCAAATGCAAGTAAACTATGTTTACAACTAAGTGAATACGAAATACAACCTTTGTAGATCGGTCATTCACTTCTTTAGCTCCTTGTTGAAGTCCCTTCGCTGCGATCAAGGTTCTCCCGGGCTCTTGCATGGCTTCACGACGCGAAGGATGCGACCTTGCTTGAAGTCTCCGAGGCCGAAGATGATCTACGTCGAGGGAATTCCGACTCAAGCTACTACTTCACTAACTAAAGAATTAGTGAAGCAAACACCCTATACTATAGTGCTAGTCTAGTAGAGGATGGAGAAATAAGAAGTGCGATCTCTTTAGATTTTTATTTCTCACAATCTTTTGCTCACTTTTCAAAACCCTAGTTTTCTTTTTCTTTTGTTCAATGAAGAAGATGAACAAAAGAAAAAGGAGAGGATAATGATCAAGTGTGTAGGCTAACCATGGTGAGTGAGTATCATATACTAACTCTTGTAGAGCATAACCATAGCTAACACTTATGGTTGGGTTAAGAAATATCTATGATAAAGACAAACTCAAGTGGACTAAGTCAATGCATCCACAAGCTTCCACAAGCTTCATGCATTGATCTAATCCTCCACTTAATTTTGTAATTACTTAAAATATAAAAACCCAACATAATATATAGCATGGTGTAAGTCTCATACACCCAAGTCATGTGTATCATCAACCATGATACATTAAGAAAACACAATTTTAATATATATCATATATACATTAAAATTGTGCTCATGTGAGAAAAACCCTAAAGTGAACAAGTGTTAGTAAATGTAAACTAGTATATCTAATATACAATTATACACTTAATTATTAAATCAACACTTGACCTAATAATCCGGTCATATCTCATATAACCGGCTAACATCCATTGTATCGACTTATCGAATCAACACTTGATTCGATAACCCGGCTATATCATATATAACCGACTGATACATAAAGTCGCGAGAATAGAATACGATATCACATACACGCATTATTCTCGGTCTCGCACATATCACATATGCGGTCCTATTTCGTTTTGCCTGAGCCAGTAAAACCTCTATGTAGGACTCTAAAGATTCGTCAATATGCCGGAAGTAGGAGATGATCACATCAAGCACCCACAAGCCGTCAGCGGTACTAGCTGGACGAAACGGCTACCCGGGTATTGAGCGATCAGAAGATAAGCAAGCAAGCCCGCTCCAACTCCTGTAAAAAGCCTGCCGGTAACACTTCCCGTACAGTCCGGTCTCCTCGTCTGATATGTCGCATATCAAGTCTAGGGGTGGTAAACGTTAGACCCCAATAACCGATAAGTCGTGCCGATATGGGGCTCATAATGGGTCGAGAAACTACTGGTAACACTTATCAGCAAATCTCTGAATCAGCCCTGGCCAGGAACTTCCCTATTACGGCCAATCGAGCACAGCGCAACATCAACCCTAATACCGGGAGAGACGAAACCCCTCCTATCGCTCATTGCCTCCATGTGACTCGGGACTGTACCCAAAAACCACCGTTTTGCACTCCCTCATGGACGTGGTAAGGTAGAAATCAAAGCACAGTGGGAATCATACAAGACTCTATGACGATCTCGGGTCTACAGACTAACCTGCACAAGTGTCACCTGAGAACTGCCATCTGACGTTAGGTATAATACCATCTGGGAGTTCTCGGCGAGTCCGTCCAGTGTACCCAGTCTCTACTGAACACCCGCATACCATCTCAGATGTCAAACACCAATGGATATGGGATCATCCATCACCCATCTCATGGGTCGAGAAGCGTATACGCTAGTCTACACTGGTATATTGATGCCCCGTCTCGATACACCTACGACTAGGGACCTTAAAGGATGTACTTATGGACTACCATGTCCCCACTAGTATGATCCGCATCATAGTCCAGGTAGTCAAGTACACATCCTAAGGGCTTTACCAACATGTAACTATAAGACAGTATAAAGAGACAAGTACACATGTTAAGATAAAGAGCAACCAAATAGCATACTATCAAGTCGAGCAAGAAAGTCCTCTCTATATATGTCCAAGCATCCAATATAATATACATCATCTGTACAATACTGGCCTCTAGGTCATACATACAACTAACACGATACTCATAGACGAACGGATCGGACTGTATGTATATTGTCACTGTTAGGCTCAGTAAGGTTTCTGGATGAGTTCGCTCGTCAGCTTCCCTTCCAATCAATACATAGGCAACCGTTACGTACAGCTAGTACCTCTGACGTGCTAGAAGTTATACCCAGTACCAGTGTGTTGATGAGTCATTAGAGTCCCCCATAGACAGTTTCCCAAGTTCGGGCGAAACGTTGTAGAGGCCGTATGGTTTTATGGCAGGGTTTGGAAAATGCACGGGCGTTTACGGACGTGTTATATTTCGGGCAGATAATACTGATAGGCTTTGGTTTAAGCCGGATCCGAGTATTATACTGTGTAGATATAATATCTTTGTCTCAGTTGCATTTGTATTCGGTCGTAATACAAATGCGGGTATGTTTATACTGTTACGGGGTTATCCTGAAATTCGTTTCGGGATCGCTTTTGGAAGTTGCCAGTTTTCAGTTTTTTATCACCCGTCTTTAACATTCGGTTAAAGGCGGATTTATCTTTTCTTAATGAGTGTGGAAGGTTTTAGAAGCATCTAGATGGTGACTAGGATGATGAGGTGGCTAGTGACTCATTAGTGTATTGATTGTGCATTTAATGAGTTGATGACTAGGTAATGGTGATTCATGAGTTCATTAAAGATTATGCTAGGTGTTCTATATGACTCATACATTTGTTTTAGTGCTAATGGTCACCATTTTGGTTCCTACACTCACCCCCCACCTTATATGGCCGGCCCCCTCTTTAGAAAAGAGGATGGTTGTTGATTTGAAAAAGATATAGTTTTGGATTCATGGAAATTAGATAGCCTCATTTCTCATTTCACCTGATTCCAAAAGGCAACTTCATTAACCGTTCATCCATAGCCTTGGATGTAACGAGACAAAGTGTTCTACTTATTCTCTACATCAATCTTGGTCATCTCTTTTAGCAAACTTGATGATCGAGTTGCCTCGGTTCAGAGGCGGGAGCCCGTTTAAAGATCCGTCGACGTGGTGCCATCTAGACGAGAAGACTGGAGATTCAGGTGATCGGAGCAGCCGCAACAAAGCGTGGGATGATGGTTGAAGACCGAAGGACTCGGATCGTTTGGTATAACATTTCTACCCACTTTGTAGTTTGTTAGTTTAGCTTTAATGGCAGATCCGGGTTATAGTATACGATAGCGCCAGTTGTAAAAAGTTTTTGTTCCGCATTTGGCGTCTGTTAGACTGCCGGGGCGTTACCGTGTACTTACAGTGGTATCAGAGCATCACCATTAAGCTTTACTAACTTGTGCTAACGCGTTTAAAATATCGATCGAACGGATTTTTGAAAACTACAATTTTTTCGTACAAAGTTTCTGTCGATTTTAAATCTGGTCCAAAAATTATTTTGATCACTACAGAAAATCGAGCAGGCTTTTATATGAACACTGGTGAAATTTGGTGGGCCAATTCCACATTAATGTCGCGGATCCGCCGCCACTTAGTGGAATTAGAAAGCCAATTTTCTACAGTAGCTTCTACACAGTGAATTGTGGTTTTTGGAATATTTCTTTTGGGCCCATATTTTGTTACCGTACAGCAGATGTTTGTGGGGCCCACTTTGGGAAGTTTTGTCGATCGAAATTTTAAACTTGTTAGTATGCAGTATTTACATTATATCGCCGACCGTGAATGTCATTCAAGCGGTAAATTGCGTCTAATTGCTATAGTCCTTTTAGACGGATTTGCGAACGTGACATTCGCGTTGATGTTCTGTGTTGTGCTGTAATATTGTGGATATGTCGTGGTGGATAGCAGTGTGCAATGGTAGTGCTATTTGGATTTATTTGTACATTTGATATTGCGGGGCGAGCGTCCAACATGTGGACTGGCGTCACTGCCTGTTTGTATAATATTCTTTTAGGGCACGACCGGGCTGAGGTCGATGTACCCGTTGTATATATTTTCTTTTCTGTACTAGGATTACCCCGCGACGGAGTGCACGGATAGCCGGGTTCTAGAGGGCAACGGGCCCGCATCTCATGGCGTTGAGAGGCAGAGGGGCCTCACTCTAGAATTGGCAGACTATTCGCCGCACTCATAGGGGTTACAGGTTGACCCAAGGAGAGGTGCTCAATTTACCGGATTCCATGAAGTGCCGGTTGGTCCATTCACTATGATGTAGGGGGCTGCCTCGCTTCAGGTTTTGGCGGGTAACTTCCCGCACCCGTAGGGGTCTAGGTTTCATTGCACAGGCTATCCACATGACCAGGGGAACGTCGGGTTTCAGTAGCGGCTCTGTGAAACCCGGGGATCCCAGATTATCTGTATTGTTCTTTGATGCTTATTACTTTTTCTGTAATATTGCATATTATCACGCCTGGAGCAATTATTGTATATTGGTATATATACTATTAGATGTTGTATATGTTTTACACCCGCGCTAGTCCAGTCCCCGCTCTGTCGTTAGTTAAGTAACCTAACGGGTGATGACGGGACCCAGTGGTGAATGCGGATGGCATCTACATACATTTTATTTTCGTTCTTTTCTGGTGTGATTAATTGATGGGACTGCATTGATTCTTATCGATGCAAGGTTAAAACAAACCTATATTTGATGTTGTTGGAACAGTTTTAAAAAGTGTTATTACAAAGACGTTTCCTTTTATTTTGCATAGCGGTATTCGGTTGGAATATCCTGCACCTCATTCGACGAGGCAAGGGCTGATATCCTTTCACCGGGAGAGACCCCTTGGGCAGAAGTTTGCGTCAGGGTAATAACTTCATTATAGTCGATTACAAGTTGCTTTGCATCACGGTATTCAGTTGGAATATCCTGCACCTCATTCCACGAGGAAAGAGCCGAGATCCCTTCACCGGGAGTGACCTCTTTAGCAAATGTTTTCGCCACTATATTTTTGTAAAAAGCTATCAGGTTCCTTCAGTGAGATCAAGTTCATTACGTTAAAGGTTTTTCGCCAAAAACCAGCCGTAGCCCTCCGTCATTTCTTATGGATAGTCAGTAGTATTCAAGCTATGTTTGTTGACTAAAGTCAAGGCATAGTGTTTGGTAGTTGCTGGGCATTCATCTGTTGCATAGATAGATGTGTTGGTTTGGGACAGTCGTATTACCTTGTTGACGAAAGTCAAGGGTATGTACGGGTGCGTTCAAATCAACTTGGATAATGACGGGTAGAACTTGACATATGACTTATGATTTGTTGACTAAAGTCAAGGTCATAAGAGCATGAGGCAAAAATCCTATCGGGAATTTCTAAAGAAACTGAAACTTGCCAAGTATGCACATACCTTCTGGAGTGTGATAACTTGAGTGGCTTCCATCAAGTTATCATGCGATGATAGTTGGATCCTGATTCCCACTGATGAGTTGGTCTACTCTTCGGGTGATCCCGATTGATTCTTTTTTTAGGTTTGGAGGAGAATTTGACGGAACAGTGGGAGGTTTCCTGATTAGATAAAGTGATAACCATTCTGATCTAGGTTAGAGTGCACGCAGAGTGTTTCTTTTCTCTCTCTCTTTGGCAGTGACCTTTGACCGACCCTGGACTATGACTCAGTGACCAAGTTGACCGAACCTTCTTAAAATACTGGCTTTTGGATTGTCCGAGTTGCATAAGTCATTGCCGCTCCTTCTTTTACCCTTTGTATTTCTTAGAACACTCCGTATTACTACGGACATCCACTTCCATTGGATAGATCTATCGTATGGTTATATACGAACTCGGAGGGACTTCTTCGAGGATGGATCCAGGTTCAGGAGAAATAGAATTGGTTTATTCAGTTGGCTTTTATTATCACCTTCTCTCAGGATGCGAGGGCTCCTTGGTTTAGGAGAGTACACCTATTACGCTTATTGGATAGTCTTCTTCCAAACCATAGGCAGGTGCCGAAAGGTAGGGAATGAAGAAAACCAATTAGCCTAAGTAAGGTGTACAGAAGGTAATAACTAAAGACAAAATAAAGGGATTAGAAAGAGGGCAAAGTAAATTGCGACTGCTATCATTCACGACCAAACCACGTTGTCACGTCCCGAAAGTACGGAACATGACCGGCACTTAAACTACGAAACGTCTCGAGGCGTACGTAATCTAAGTAAGCCGAAAACACAGAAATCCAAACCAAGAAAAGTGGTAAGGTGAAGGAAAACCAATTTAAAATCAAGTAGTTTTATTAGCATAAGCCGAATTATGCGTTTTTTTAAAACATTAAATATTTCCTGAAAATTTCGGCAGAGTCTCCTTTGTAAATACTGGCCCCCAAACGGGATACAACATGAATAGTATACAAAATCAATAAAAGGCATCCCCAAGTGGGAGCTAGCTCTTCGTCAATTGACGGTTACAACCACACAAGCAATATAATATACAACGCCAAGGGCGAGGATCAAAACTCAAAAGGAAACTCAAAATAACAAGAAATCCACCGAAATATAACGCGCGACTCTAAGGTCGAAAGAATAACATCACTGGTCTCTATCTCAAAAATAAATACATGTTTGGTTGATGGAATTTACTAGATACAACTGAATAATATTATACAAGGTAATATGATGGGTACGATACCAAAAAAAACCCACCTACTAGCAAGTCACCCGAACGAAACTGTGCCCGCAAAGCCGTAATGAAACCTGTACGGCAAACCTGCAAGAAACTGGGGCACAACGGGGGTGAGTTGCCAACTTGTGAATAGAAAAACATCTACGAATAGAAATCGCATGTATGACGCAATCCTAGGTCATACGATCATAATATAAAATCCTCAAATATATAACCAACAACCCATAACCATGGCTAAGGAAAATATCTAACCCAAGTGTAATCCCATGTGCCCGTGTCAGTGCCTCAGGTAGCAATGTATCATATGGATGATGTATGAATGCATGAAACAGAATGCATGTGCTGAAGAAAACTGCTTTCATAAATGAGTGAGATTTTTGTATTTTAAAAATGAGGTACCATAAATGAAATCAGCATAAAACAGTGCCCAACATCGACACAAAACAAGTGTCCAAATATCTCGATATCTCTGTATCACAATCTCTGTACCTCAATATCTCAAAATCTCAATGTCTCAATCACAATATCTAGGACACCGTCAGTCCAGACCGGCCCCTACCATCCATCTCAAGACCACGACGGTATCCTCCGGATATCCGACGCGTCGGGTAAAATCACAGGTCGGTAGTGCTCCCCTGCTAGGCTCAACGTCAACAACACGATCCTCTTGCCCCGGGGTACCGCACCGGGCCCACCATGTACCCGAAACGGTTCCTCCACTCCTCGAATCGGGTCTCGAAATCCATCAGCAAACTCATGGTGGACGACTCATACACCATGGGAAAAACCGCACTTTTTATTTAAAAAGAGAGAAGGCAGTTTATATAAGTTTTGCGGTTTTCCCCCCAAATCCAGAAAATCTCATGGAAATCCGAATCCAAATCATCAATAGCATGTAAAACCATGAATATAGGCATAACAATATGCATGAAGTGACAAGTAATAACTACAATGTTAAGCTGGCATATAAGGCTCGTACACTAATATCATGTCAAATTACTAACTAACAAGCTAAATCAAGAAATAATATTTTCTAAGGTGTACGTTGTTAGTGTATATGCCCTAGAGGCCATTACTGTATTATACTAGTTTGTATATTACTTAATGGAAGCTTGGGATATTCACCTTGTATATACAATCTTGCTCAAAATATTAGTATGCTACTTGGTTTGTTTCTACTTCAATGTGTACAAGTGTTTATTTTAGTATATCACCTATACACATTAGTGGAGCCCTTAGGATCTTTGCTTGATTACCAGTGATGTGATGGCAGTCACACTAGTGGGGCTGGGTAATCTATAAGTACATCCTTATGCAGGTCCCTAGTCGCAGGACTATCGAGACAGGGCATCGATACTCCGGAGTAGACTAGCGCATGCGCTTCTCATCCCAGTATGGGAGACGGTCTGTCCCACAGCCGTCGGTACGTCGTACTTGAGATAGTATGCGGGTGCTCGTTGGGTTACGAGTAGACTGGACAGGACTCGTCGGGAACTGACTAGTTGGTATTATGCCTATCGTCAGTTATCAGTTCCCAGGTGACATGAGTACAGCTTAGTCCGCTGACTTGACACTGTCACTTCGCCTCGAATGTGTTCCCACTGCACTTTGATTACTACCCTACCACGGCTCAAAGGAGTCGTGCAAACAGGTAGTAGTTGGGTGCAGTCCCGAAGCACTTGGAGGCAGTGACGGTTAGACAGGATTCGTCTCTCCCGGTATTGGGGGTTGACATCGCGCTGTGTCTAGGAGAGCCATTACACGAGTAGTCCCTGGCCAGGGCAAACGAGATATACTGGTAGGCTTCCAGTGTTATCTCAGGGTGTTTTGGGCTTCACTCCGACACGACTTGTACCGCTATTGGGGGACTGACGTTTACCGCCCCCTAGGCCCGCCATGCGATGTATCAGACGAACTGACCGGACTGTACTGAGATTGTCACATTCAGGCTCAGTAGGAGTTCAGATGGGTTTCACCTCGTCAGTCTTCTTGTTGGCATCTACCGGGGACCGTTACGCACAGCTAGTGCTGCTTGCGGTCTGTGGTTAAACCCACTGCCAGCGTGGTGTCGAGTCTTTAGAGTCCCACACAGAAAGCTATTCGCCTTTAGGCAAAAGAGTAGAGGTCGCATGGTTTTGCGTCAGGTCGCATGGTTTTGCGACAGGGTTCGGTCACATCCATGCACTTGTGCACGTACAGTGTCCGGACAGTTTACACTAGCGGGCTTTGGTTTAAGCCAGATCCTAGTGTACCTTTTGGGATTGGATTTATCCAGTATGCATTCGTGTTCCTCGGAACGCGGATGCGGATGTGTATGCACAGTTGACGGAGAGACAGAGACAGAGGATTCTCATTAGGGTTGTTGACCGTTGACAGTTGACTATTGACTTTTTGCTCAACCCTAATGAGAATATAATATGTGATTAACAATTATATTAATTAAGTATTATGGTGACATGGTTGTTGAGGGATTGACTTTGTTGACTTGTTGACTTTTGTTGACTTGTTGGCTTTGTTGACCGGTTGACTAGGCTTGACTAGTTGACCATCATGATAACTATAGCTATCATTTTATTGCAAAGACTTTTACTTGCTTGCTCTTTTATGCAAAATGAGTGCATGAAATGATATGGCTATGGTTGCTTAAACCATCACATAATACTTGATTGATATGAGGTGTTATGATTGTTTTGGATTATGAGAGCCAAATGAGAAAAGTCTTCTCTCATTCTTTCATGCTCATTCTCTCTCTTGTTCTTGAGCTCTCATCTCCTCCTCTTGCTCTCCCTCTCTTGACTCTATGGTTCACTTGTCTCATGAGTTGAGAACCAAGAACCATAGATAAAATCTCATACAAACTCTTCTCTACTCACTCTAGTTCACAAGGTTTAGCAAACCGAGTGAACTAGTTTCTTCAAAGTTCGAAGAAAGAGCCAAAGGTTGAAGCTTTCAGGTGGATCTATCTTCGGCGCAAGGAAACGACGGGGAGAAGCCGATCCGGACGACCATCGAAACTTGAAGACAAAGGAGTTCGAGAAAAAGAAAGGTATAACCCACTAACCGAGTAGTTAGCAACTCGTAGTTAGGTTGTTAGTTAGATGTTTAACAAAAATCCGGGTTTTGAGTCCATGTTACCACCTCTAGAAAATTGTTTTTCACCAAATTCCGCATGCCTTAAAGTACCGGGAGAGGTAGCATGGACTTACAGTGGTATCAGAGCCTAGTTAAACTCTATCTAACATGTTAGCAAAGTAGCTAGAAGATCGATCAAAGAAAAAGTCGCAAAACGAACCCCGTTTTTTAAACTTTCTGTCGATTTTAAAAGTGCTGGAAAAATTTTTTGAGATACACCAAAAATCGACTAAGGGTTTTCTGAAGAAACTGCAAAAATTTGACCCCCTAACTCGATCAAAGCGCCGTGGTTCCGCGGCGAGAGCTTGCTCCCGCCGTGGAACCGCGGCCGAGTTGACTCGGTCATGGGGTTTCTTCTTTGCAGTTTGCTCATAGGAGTATTTTGGGATTTTTGGAATATGTGTTTTCTGCCCAGATTTTCCAGAACGAAAATTTTGTATTTGGGGCCTATAAATCCGTATTTTTGATCGAACTTCTAAAAACTTAAGCTGACGTGTTTTTTCTGTGATGTGATATAAGTATTGAACGTGTACTAATCGCTATATGTCGATTAGTGGGGGTTATACAAATCTGTGATCTGTAATGTCATTGGAATGTGTATATGAATTCATTGGATTGTCGCGGGTGAATAGCCGGGGGTTGTGAGACGAGAGTTTTCTTTTCTTTCAATTCATGTAAATTTGTAAATTGATGTAATAATTATTTGTATGGCCGCACAACCGGGTCGGGGTTGTAGCCGTCATTGTATAATTTCTTTTTACTGTTTTTGCTCCTAGGATAGACCCATGGAGGGGGTGCACAAACTACCGGGTATGCCGAAGTGCCGAGTGGCCTACTCACGGGGATGAGGGAGGTTGCTTCGCTTCGGGTACTTGGCGGGTAGTTTGCCGCACCCGTAGGGGTCTTGGGTGGGGTATTGGCTATTCACCGCGACCGTGTAATCTGCTTTTCGTTACAGGCTCGTACGAATTGCAGGTTCCTAGTATATCCAATGTATTCATCTGTGATCTGAAATGGCTATCATTGCAATATATCTATATATGATATTATTTAGGCGTTGCTTATGTTTTACAGCCGCGCTAGCCCAGCCCCCACTCTGTCGTTAGTTAAGTAACCTAACGGGTAATGACGAGGCCCCGTGGCGAATGCGAATGGCATAAGCGTACGTCATATTTTGGTTGTTTTCTGCAATGGTAGGGTTAAATGATGGGACGCATTAAAAGAACTAATGCAAGAATATCACGCATTAAAAGAACTAATGCAAGATAATAAACCAAGTAAAAGTCGTTGGAACACTTTCGAAAAACCACTCAGTTCTTTTCAAAACCAACTTTTAAATGCGAAGCTTGAGCCACTCCTTTTAAAAGCTATCTCGTTCCATCGACTATATCAAGTTCACTACGTTCACGGTTTCGCCAAAACCATTCGTAGCCCTCCGTCGTTTCACATAAATAGTCAATAGTATTCAAGCTATGTATGTTGGCCAAAGTCAAGGCATAGTGATTGGTAGCTATTGGGTATTCATGTGTAGCATAGATAGATGCGTTGGTTTGGGACAGTCGTACTGCCATTTTGGCCAAAGTCAAGGGTAGGTACGGATGGATCCAAATTAACCTGGATAATGACGGGTAGAACTTGACATGTGACTTATGATATTTTGGCCAAAGTCAAGGTCATAAGAGCATGGGGCAAAAATCCACATCGGGAGTTTCAAAAGAACTGAAACTTGCTAGTGTTGCATACCATTTGGAGTGTGATGATTCTGGTAGGATTCCTTCAGTTTCGTCACGCGATGATATTTGGATTCCGATCCAACTGTGAGTATATGCTACTCCTCGGGAAATTTCTCACTTAACGATCAATGCTATAAACTAAGTAAGTAGGTGTCTAGAAAGGTGTTAGCGGGGCTACGCCCCCAGGGAAAAGAGGTTATTTAATTAAGGAACTTCGCGAAAGCGTTGGAAAACCTCCCTCGAAGTACCGACACTGGCCTGGCCGAACGGTTAAGCAAGTATTGTACGGTGAGATTGATCCTGACTAATTCTTCCTTTTTGGTTTGATGAGGGATTCGAGAAACAGTGGGAGCCATCCTGTTTAGACAAACTAAAAACCACTCTAAACTTGCAAGAGCATCATGCTGAGTGTTTCTTCTTCTCTCTCCTAATTGCAGCGACCAATCGACATGACTGGACTTAAGTTACTTCTAGATAAAAACATACTGACAGGGCCAAACTACAAAGATTGGCTCAGGAATGTCAAGATGGCAATCACTTACGACAAGCTGGGGTATCTTCTTACCACCAAAGCTCCCCCTGTCCCTGGTCCCACTTCCAGCGTCGCGGATAAGGAAATCCGTAAGACCTGGGAGATTGATAGCGCGAAGGCCAAGTGCCTCGTACTTGCCTCGATGGACAATGAACATCAGAGGAGGCACGAGAATATGGACTTGGAATCCATATTTCTTCAGACAAAAGAACTGTATGGAGAGCAATCTCGTATCGCAAGATACGAAGCGTCGAAAAAGTTATTTTCAGCAAGGATGGCCGTCGGATCATCAGTAGCAGAGCACGTGCTTAAGATGATCGGCTACATTGAGGAGCTCGCGGACCTAGGGACCACATTGGAGAGTGAGCTCTATACGGACTTAGTTCTCCAGTCCCTTCCTTCCACTTACGCCCAGTTTATACTGAACTTCAACTTATAAGAAAAAGAAGTTGAACTTTCAGAGCTCCTCAACATGCTGAGGAGCGCAGAGGGCACCCTACAGAAAGGTTGGGAAACATCCACTTTGTTTATAGGAGGATCATCTTCTTCTAAGTCGAAGGCGAAAGCCAAGGGAAAGAAGAAGAAAGCCCCCGCCAAACCAAGGGGCGGTGTTAGTAAAGTGGATACGAAGGGAAAAGCAAAAGCAACAAAGAAAGCGGGGAAGCTTGTGGATAAGGAAGAATGCTTCTATTGTCATAAGAAAGGACACTGGAAGAATGATTGCAGGGCCTGGAAGGCCAGAACACAGGAATTGAAGCAGGTTGCAGCTTCAGCTTCAGGTGTGTATGTTATTGAAAACTGTCTTTCAATAAACTCTACTTCCTGGGTATTGGATACCGGATCAGGATCTCATATCTGTAATTCTTTGCAGGCGTTGAGAAACCGTAGTGTTTTGAAAGCAGATGACATAACCCTCAGAGTTGCGAACGGAGCTAGCATGGATGCTAAGGCCGTGGGGGACTATCACCTGGGAATGTCAGATGGACATGTTTTGGTTTTGCGTAATTGCTTTTTTGTACCCGACGCAACTTGTAATATCATTTCTGTATCTTTAGTTTCTAAAGAAGGTTATGAATTTGCGTTTGTAAGTAATGTTGTAAACATTCACCTTAATCAAGTTTTGATTGGGTCAGGTACATTGAGCAATGGTATATACGTATTAAACCAACCACAGATTTTCAATGTCCAGAATACACACAAAAGAAAGTCTCCGGAAATAAATCAGACTTTCTTATGGCATTGTAGACTGGGTCACATCAATGAGAGAAGGTTGACTAAGTTACATACAGAAGGATATTTGAATCCGTTCGAATATCAATCGTATGCCACTTGTCAATCCTGTCTCAAAGGAAAGATGAAAAAGACTCCGTTTACTGGACACGGAGTAAGAGCGAGCGAGCTCTTGGGACTCGTACACAGTGACGTGTGCGGTCCAATGTCTACACATGCGCGAAGCGGTTATTCTTACTTCATTACTTTTACGGATGACTTTTCAAGGTACGGTTATGTCTTCTTAATGAAACATAAGTCCGAAGCCTTTGGAAAGTTCCAGGAATATAAGAATGAAGTAGAAAAACAAACCGGCAAAAGTATCAAGATTCTAAGATCGGATCGAGGTGGAGAATACTTAAGTGCCGAGTTCCTGAATTATTTAAAAGAGAACGGAATTCTCTCTCAGCTTACTCCTCCATACACTCCGCAACATAACGGTGTATCGGAGAGACGAACCGAACCCTATTGGATATGGTACGGTCCATGATGAGTAACGCTGAATTGCCGCGATCATTCTGGGGGTATGCGCTAGAGTCAGCTGCATACCTTTTGAACCGAGTTCCCACTAAGACTGTGCCTACCACACCATATGAGTTATGGAGTGGGAAGAAACCCTATCTTCAATATCTGAAGATCTGGGGATGTCCAGCTTTTGTCAAAAAGTAGCATGCGGACAAACTCGAGGCACGCTCAGTACTGTGCAAGTTTGTGGGATACCCAAAGAACACCAGGGGGTATCTTTTCTACTACGCTGAGGAACAAAAAGTCCTTGTTTCTCGTAATGCCCACTTTCTAGAACACCAGTTCTTGGAAAAGGAAATTAGTGGGAGCACAGTAGAACTGGAAGAAATTCCAGAGCCACAGGCTATTACTGAAAGCTTAGTGGAACCAGAAGGTTCAAAAGAACAGGACATTCCTACGCCGCTCCGCAGGAGTAGTAGGCAGTCTCATCCGCCCGAGAGATACTACGGTTTTCTCATAGACGGGGATAGAGAGGACTGCATCATAGATTATGATGAGCCTACTAGCTTCCAGCAAGCCGTTCAGAGCGTCGACTCGGTAAAATGGCTGGATGCAATGCGGACCGAAATGGAGTCCATGTACACCAACAAGGTAAGGACGTTGGACGTTGCTCCAGACGGGGTAAAACCCGTAAGATGCAAGTGGATCTTCAAAAGGAAGATTGGTGTAGATGGACAGGTTGAGACCTATAAAGCTAGACTGGTTGCAAAGGGTTTTCGTCAAAGACCTGGTTTGGACTATGACGAGACTTTTTCTCCAGTAGCTATGCTGAAATCCATTCGGATCCTTCTTGCCATTGCTGCCTTCCACGATTATGAGATCTGGCAGATGGACGTAAAGACCGCTTTTCTAAATGGAAATTTAGAGGAGTGTGTCTATATGGACCAACCAGAGGGTTTCATTCAGAGTGGGAGCAGCGGAAAGGTGTGCAAGTTTCTTTAGTCCATCTATGGACTAAAGCAGGCATCGCGGAGTTGGAACATCTTTTTTGATGAGACGGTCAAGGAATTTGGCTTTATCAAAAATCCAGATGGACCATGTATCTTTAGTAGATTTGTAGCGAGAACTGTAGTATTCCTCGTTTTATACGTGGATGACATTCTCTTAATAGGAAATGACATTCCTATGCTACAATCTGTCAAGGGGTTCTTGTCACACAGGTTCTCCATGAAAGACCTGGGTGATGCCTCATACATCCTGGGGATCCGGATCCATCGTGATAGATCCAAGAGGATATTAGGACTTTCACAGTCCAGGTACATCGACACCATACTGAAGAGATTCAGTATGGAAGATTCTAAGCGCGGTAACCTACCGGCTTGTCACGGGATCACTCTCTCTAAAGAAATGTCTCCCAAGACTGATTTGGAGAGGGATCGCATGTCTATTATACCCTACGCTTCTGCGGTAGGCTCTATAATGTATGCGATGTTGTGTACCAGACCGGATGTAGCTTATGCACTGAGTGTGGTAAGCCGGTATCAGTCAAACCCTGGAGAGAAACACTGGATAGCAGTAAAGAACATTCTCAAGTACCTGAGAAGGACAAAAGAGATGTTCTTGGTGTATGGCGGAAAAGACCTCCAGATCGAGGCCTTTGCTGACTCCAGCTTCCAGAGTGACAAGGATGATTCCAAGTCCATGTCGGGTTTTGTCTTCACCCTCAATGGAGGGGCGGTGTGTTGGAAGAGTTCCAAACAGGAAACCGTTGCAGACTCGACGATGGAAGCGGAATACATCGCTGCATCTGATGCCGCAAAAGAAGCTGTCTGGATAAGGAAGTTCATGAAAGAACTTCTGGTGGTTCCGTCCATTGTTGATCCAATACCTCTGTATTGCGACAACAACGGGGCTATAGCTTTAGCGAAGGAACCCAGGTCCCATCAGAGATCCAGAAACATCTTGAGGCGGTATCACCTGATCAGGGAGATCGTAGATCGCCAGGAGATCGAGATTCGGAGAGTCGCTTCAGAAGATAACACTGCAGATCCATTCACCAAGGCCCTGCCCCAGACTCAGTTCGAGCGGCTGATCGAGATGATAGGTCTTCGATACGGCAGTACATGGCCTTAGTGCAAGTGGGAGATTGTTAGTGTATATGCCCTAGAGGCCATTACTGTATCATACTAGTTTGTATATTACTTAATGGAAGCTTGGGATATTCACCTTGTATATACAATATTGCTCAAAATAGTAGTATGCTACTTGGTTTGTTTCTACTTCAATGTGTACATGTGTTTATTTTAGTATATCACCTATACACATTAGTGGAGCCCTTAGGATCTTTGCTTGATTACCAGCGATGTGATGGCAGTCACACTAGTAGGGCTGGGTAATCTATAAGTACATCCTTATGCAGGTCCCTAGTCCCAGGACTATCGAGACAGGGCATCGATACTCCGGAGTAGACTAGCGCATGCGCTTCTCATCCCAGTGTGGGAGACGGTCTGTCCCACAGCCGTCGGTACGTCGTACTTGAGATAGTATGCGGGTGCTCGTTGGGTTACGAGTACACTGGACAGGATTCGTCGGGAACTGACTAGTTGGTATTATGCCTATCGTCAGTTATCAGTTCCCAGGTGACATGAGTACAGCTTAGTCCGCTGACTTGACACTGTCACTTCGCCTCGAGTGTGTTCCCACTGCACTTTGATTACTACCCTACCACGGCTCAAAGGAGTCGTGCAAACCGGTAGTAGTTGGGTGCAGTCCCGAAGCACTTGGAGGCAGTGACGGTTAGACAGGATTCGTCTCTCCCGGTATTGGGGGTTGACATCGCGCTATGTCTAGGAGAGCCATTACACGAGTAGTCCCTGGCCAGGGCAAACGAGATATACTGGTAGGCTTCCAGTGTTATCTCAGGGTGTTTTGGGCTTCACTCCGACACGACTTGTACCGCTATTGGGGGACTGACGTTTACCGCCCCCTAGGCCTGCCATGCGATGTATCAGACGAACTGACCGGACTGTACTGAGATTGTCACATTCAGGCTCAGTAGGAGTTCAGATGGGTTTCACCTCGTCAGTCTTCTTGTCGGCATCTACCTGGGGACCGTTACGCACAGCTAGTCCGCTTGCGGTTTGTGGTTAAACCCACTGCCAGCGTGGTGTCGAGTCTTTAGAGTCCCACACAGAAAGCTATTCGCCTTTAGGCAAAAGAGTAGAGGTCGCATGGTTTTGCGACAGGTCGCATGGTTTTGCGACAGGGTTCGGTCACATCAGTGCACTTGTGCACGTACAGTGTCCGGACAGTTTACACTAGCAGGCTTTGGTTTAAGCCAGATCCTAGTGTACCTTTTGGGATTGGATTTATCCAGTATGCATTCGTGTTCCTCGGAACGCGGATGCGGGTGTGTATGCACAGTTGACGGAGAGACAGAGGCAGAGGATTCTCATTAGGGTTGTTGACCGTTGACAGTTGACTATTGACTTTTTGCTCAACCCTAATGAGAATATAATATGTGATTAACAATTATATTAATTAAGTATTATGGTGACATGGTTGTTGAGGGATTGACTTTGTTGACTTGTTGACTTTTGTTGACTTGTTGACTTTGTTGACCGGTTGACTAGGCTTGACTAGTTGACCATCATGATAACTATAGCTATCATTTCATTGCAAAGACTTTTGCTTGCTTGCTCTTTTGTGCAAAATGAGTGCATGAAATGATATGGCTATGGTTGCTTAAACCATCACATAATACTTGATTGATATGAGGTGTTATGATTGTTTTGGATTATGAGAGCCAAATGAGAAAAGTCTTCTCTCATTCTTTCATGCTCATTCTCTCTCTTGTTCTTGAGCTCTCATCTCCTCCTCTTGCTCTCCCTCTCTTGACTCTATGGTTCACTTGTCTCATGAGTTGAGAACCAAGAACCATAGATAAAATCCCATACAAACTCTTCTCTACTCACTCTAGTTCACAAGGTTTAGCAAACCGAGTGAACTAGTTTCTTCAAAGTTCGAAGAAAGAGCCAAAGGTTGAAGCTTTCAGGTGGATCTATCTTCGGCGCAAGGAGACGACGGGGAGAAGCCGATCCGGACGACCATCGAAGCTTGAAGACGAAGGAGTTCGAGAAAAAGAAAGGTATAACCCACTAACCGAGTAGTTAGCAACTCGTAGTTAGGTTGTTAGTTAGATGTTTAACAAAGATCCGGGTTTTGAGTCCATGTTACCACCTCTAGAAAATTGTTTTTCACCAAATTCCGCATGCCCTAAAGTACCGGGAGAGGTAGCATGGACTTACATACGTGACATGGCAATTATCGATGAAGATGTGTGTGAGCCGGCAAGTAAGTGTACGTGGTACATACGCATCATCGGTAATGGTGTTGGTGTCCTAACAGTATGATATCAACAATGCAATAAGAAATTATAATATAAGTATGCGATGCGGAGCGAACAACAATAATGAGCGAGAGCTGAATACTAGACACAACGATAACTAAACTGCATTACCCTAATATAAGTCCTACAATAGTGGCTTTTGAAATAACACGAATCGCGGTGTTTTGAAAATAAGGGCTACGGTGTTTTTAAGAAAAGATACGTCTTTTGAAATATCCGTAGAATCCCTTGACCTGTCTTTTAAAATACCCACGATCCGTTAGTTTTGAAATAGGTAGGAGTCTAATCTAGTCTAACAACTACACTAACTATACGGCTTAACTAACAAGCTGATCTACAGGTAAGGAAACCGCCTAACATCTGAGTCGATACGTATACATACCTGTATATATATTAGTCGGTGATCCCGCCTCAATAATATCATATCCGATACCATATCTATAATCGGACATCCCAAGTCAAGAGTGCGGATCAATCATCAATATAAAGCTCGTACGTAGATCCGTCGTACGGCATCCTAAATCAGGGTACGGGTCAATATCACATTCATCATACTATTCATCTGGTATCCTCTTTATCAAATATCATGATCGGGGTACTGATCTACGTCTAGTACAAAACTGATACCGCCTAAGTATGCATGCACGTGTGTGAAACACTACGTCAAGGACCCGCTACAACGTCATGTCGTATTTCAAATACGAACCCTGCCATATCACCGATCTCACGGCCTCAAATCAAATCTCATCGACTCATCTTAAATCCCAAGTACTATCCTCATTATCCATGCATGTGTATATGAATGTATATATGCATAGTCCCATACCCACGCATATATACATATATACACATCCCCATCTACGCACAAGAAAGTAATGTATGCAAGTCTGTGTGTGCGTATGTGGGTATAACAACTACTCTAGGGTTTCGCAACTAACCCAAAGATAATCCATGAACACATAAACATATCATGAATAAACATTCTCGTATCATAAAACACCTATATAAACATATATATATGAACTATACTACGGACTGCGGGGGTGCTATACGCCATCCACCCGACTTCTCCCCGTAGATATAAATCTACTCACCTGATCTTCCCTCGCCGGTGTCGACGTCACCACGCTCTTGCTTGTCGTCTCGAAGTCCCCATGGGATACCTACATATCATAACGCACCGTGTCGCATTAAAACCAAATTCGAAATCGAAACGGCATACGAAAATCAAATCGGCACGCGTATCACGCATAGGTCAAAACCTATCGCCTACGCAGGCAAGAATAGTCAAACCGACCCTCGATGTCGATGTGCAAACGTCAAACCATCGAGAAAAACCCAAACACACTCATTTGCACATTCACAAACACTAATTATAATGTAAAATAGATTAGAATTAACAAAAACCCCAAATCCACCTTAAAAGCCATTTTTCCGAAAATCTAGCAAGCAAGAATTACCCGTTTTAGTACAAAACTCGACGTTTAAACAAATCTAGCGGCCATAATACTTATTAAATATCTTAAATAAGTCATAAAAACAATTCCCATAATTTAATCTCATTAAATTCCATTAACCCCAAAATTCTAGTTTACAAAATACCCAATTTTAACAATTTTATAGCAAAAATACACAAACAACAATTTAGCTTGGATTTTCATGAACTAAAAGCATTAAACCACTCAATATAATATTTATAATGACATGTAACCTTAATTAGAATTTTATCTCACCAAAATATAATTAATTTAAAAACCTAGTTTACAATATTATGCAATTTGGACAATTTTTAATGTAGCAATTAGCAAGATGCAACAAGATCAAATTTTACATAACATTAATGTTAGTTATATGTATGCCCTAGAGGCCATTACTGTACATACGATGTATATTGTAGTGGATGCTTGGACATATATAGGGAGGACTTTCTTGCTCGACATGATAGTATGCTATCTGGTTGTACTTTATCTTAACATGTACTCTGATTGTCTCTATGTTACATGTTGATAAAGCCCTTAGGATATGTACCCGACTACTGGGACTATGATGAGATCATACTAGTGGGGCCACGGTAGTCGACGAGTACATCCTATAACTGTTCCTAGTCGAGGGTGTATCGAGACAGGGCATCAATGCTCCAGAGTAGACTAGCGTATACGCATCTTGACCCATATGATGGGCGATGGATGATCCCATATCCATCGGTGTTTGACACCAAGGATGGTGTATGGGTGCTCAGTAGAGACTGGGTACACTGGACGGACTCGCCGAGAACTCCCAGATGGTATTATACCATACGTCAGATGGCAGTTCTCCGGTGACACTGGTACAGAGTAGTCTGTTGACCCGAGATCGTCATAGACTCTCTTTCCAGAGAACGACCATTTCACGTCTTAATCAAGATAATAAAACGGATATATTGACCGAACCCGCTTGTTATACTGAGCTGGGAAACGTTGGTCCCGCTCCAACTTATAATTGTTATAGGACAGAGCAGGAAATTGGGGAATACCAGATTTCCCGTGCCGCCCAAACGAAGAAAGTGCATGTTGATGCATATAAGTTGTTAACATGTTAGTTCTCGCCTAATCTCTAGTTTAAAGATCCGTATTCGGGTTGTTCGGCACGGCTAATTTTTTAATCGGGCATGGTTGATGCCTCGTAGACAAAAATCCAAAGTTTCAGAAAATTTCCAGAGAAGGGGTTATATCGAGTTTTCCGGGTTCGATCGGACTTCAAACTTCGTCTAGACTTCGCCTAAAGCTCTAGCTTGGCTCTGATACCACTGTAGGGCAGGCAGCCACCCCATCCAATAGGGTCACCGTGGCACCAACGGGTCCCTCAGCAGCTACTTTTTACGCATGCCCCCTCACGAGGACTACAACCCGCCGGAACACCTTCCGGTCTCGGGACACCCTGGGGGTAAGAGCCTATGCTTCGCCACACTGTCACATTAGATGTCGACCTATGGGGGGTTCTCACTATGTGACAGTGCGGCGAAGCATAGGCTCTTACCCCCAGGGTGTCCCGAGACCGGAAGGTGTTCCGGCGGGTTGTAGTCCTCGCGAGGGGGCATGCGTAAAAAGTAGCTGCTGAGGGACCCGTTGGTGCCACGGTGACCCCATTGGATGGGGTGGCTGCCTGCCCTACAGTGGTATCAGAGCCAAGCTAGAGTTTTAGGCGAAGTCTAGACGAAGTTTGAAGTCCGATCGAACCCGGAAAACCCGATATAACCCCTTCTCTGGAAATTTTCTGAAACTTTGGATTTTTGTGAATTAAAAATTGCCAAAAAATTCAGCAGGGAATTCTATGAGTTACTGTGAAGCACGTGATGCTAACTCGACAAAGGAGGTGCGGAACCGCGGCCCAACCCTGGGTTTCGCGGCGGTTCCGCGGCCACTTTGGTGAGTTACACCACGAGGCTTGCACAGTAATTCTTGTCTTCAAGTGCTGAGTCTTCTGGAAATTTTTATTTTTTATTCAACTGTTGAATAATCTGGGTTGTATTGGGGACATAAAGATTCGATCGGATATTATAACTTTGTTTAGTTTGTCCGGATAATTTTTAGAAACTGTTAAAAAGTTCGAACGGATATCAATAACTCACTTTTTCCCCTGTCGGAAAATTTTTCAAAAGTTGGATTTTTCCTCGTGTTTAAGAACGTTCTAAGTCGTGCAAGTAACGCGATGGACCCGCTAGAAGACAACAAACCTTAACTCGATTATGTGACCGTCTTGAACTGCCTTTTGAACCTTTGGGTTTGGGGCAGTACGGCGTGCCACATGTGAGGCGTTGGCTTGACCCTTCTACGGCTGGACCATTGGTACTGTGGCATGTGATGGATGTTTTTTAAACTGATTTCAAGTGTTGAGATATATTGGGGAAATCTTGGGTGTTTGATGATTCGATCGGAAAGTTTAACTTTTTTCTATTTATCTGGAATGTGATGCAATATTTGGAATCCACAGATAGTTATGAGATAACTAATTTGAATATTATAAACATAGCAGTTTAGTCTCAGATGAGCGGTTGCCACGGAATTTTGATGTGATCAAAAGTCCGTCGCAATCACGTAGCGTACGCGGATACTCGCCGGGTAAACTTAATAGACAGCCTCACTCCATAGCCCCGACCAAGTGACTGTAGGAGAACCCCATCGCCGAAAGCATCCGTTCGGGTGCTCGCGGTAGCGGTGTTCCGCCTTGGTGCACTTCGTCGACGGTATCAGGGGTGCGGCCGTCTACTAAAGTTTGCGACGAGCATTCGATCAGGACATCGGGAATCTTGTTGAATTGCCCGACTTGATATTGAAAAGAGTTTTCGATAATGAGACAGAAATGCGGGGTTTATAATAGTTAGGCATGCGATGTCTAAGGAATTCATTTGGTTAGGCATGTGATGACTAAGGAAGTTGCGGATTCCAACTGTTGTAGTTTTACACTTTCTTTTCTGTGACCGTAAGCGTAGTATGTGGTGTATCGCCGGCTTCGTTTCTATACATCAACGACAATCGGGATACGCATACTTGCTTACGTTGATGATATGAGATATTATGTGTTGCTGTGATATGTTGTATTGGATCGTCGCGTTTGAATAGCCGGGGGTTTTATGTGAGATGAGAGTTTTTTTCTTTTTCATTCATGTAAAATTCATTTGTATGTAATATTCTTTTATTGGGGCACTTCCAGGTAGCGGAAGATGTCACCGTTGTATATTATTTACTTTTCCGCATTAGGTAGACCCAAGGCGGGGAGCACAAGTAACCGGTTTCTAGGGTCCAGTGGGAAACCATCTCGAGGAGTCGAGACCGGGTCTCCTAACCCTAGAATTGGCAGTGTTACTTGCCGCTCTCGTAGGGGTCTAGGGATGTGGGTTTGGCTATTCATCGCGACCGTGGAATCCGTGTTTTATACAGGCTCGTATTGAAAACACGGACGTCCTAGTATATCCAATATTTCATATACGTTCTTCTGCTGCAATGTTCTGTGATGAGATCATATTACTGCCTGAGACGAATGTTTATATTATATATATATGAGATATATGTTATATTGCAGATTTCGTTTTCAAAAGAGATGCTTGTGAAGCATATTAAAATGGGACTTCATTAATGAGATTAATGAAATAAAAGAAACCTAAGATGTTGTAGAAACTTGTTTTAAAAACTAGTAGCTCTAGTTCTTGTTTTGCATAGCGGTGTTCCTTGTAGAACATCCAGCGCCTTATTTGATAAGGAAAGGACCGAGATCCCTTCACCGGGAGTGACTCCTTTAGCAATAACTGGCAGATGCTACAAACTCGGTTTGTCTTTTGATTACTTCTATAGTTCTTGCTTGGCATAGTGGTATTTGTGAAATATCCTGCACCTTATTCGATGAGGAAAGGGCCGACGATCCCTTCACCAGGAGTGACCCCTTTAGCAAAACTAGAAAAGCCTCAAAAACACTCCATTTAAAATCACTCGATTCTACAACGATATCAAGTTCATTACGCAAAGGGTTTTCTGAAAAACCCGTCGTAGCCCTCCGTCATTTCAGATAAGTACTGGTTAGTATTCGTGCTGCGTTTGTTGACCTTAGCCAAGGCGTAGTGTACGGTAGCTGATTAGTGCTTATCTGTATAAGCATATGATGCGATTGAGTTAGGGTAGTCGTGCGACTTTGTTGACCTTAGCCAAGGGTCGTGCGGGTGGGTTTAATTCAATCGGGAAATGACGGGTTGAACTTAGCTAGCACTTATGATTTATTGACCTTAGCCAAGGTCATAAGATGCTAGGGGCAAAATATTATTGGGAATTTCAAGTGTTGAAATTTGCAATGAGATTGCATACCTTCTATAAGATAGTTGGATCCCGATACCCGCTGCGAGTAAGAGTTACTCCTGGGAGAGTTTTACACATTACAATTAGTCGATCAAGTAGGTGTCTAGAAAGGTGTTAACGGGGTTACGCCTCTGGGAAAACGAGGTTTACATTAATTAGGTTCGTGCGAAAGCACGGGGGACCTCCCTCAAAGTACCGACACTGGCCTGGCTGAAAGATTGGCGAACTTGTAGCGTGTAATTAATCCCGGCTGGTCTTTCCTTTTAGGGTTTGAAGGAAGATTTGATTAAAACAGTGGGAGACATCCTGATTAGATATATTAGATAACCAATCTAATCTTGCAAGAGCATACGCTGAGTGTTTTCTTCTCTCTCTCTCCAGGTAGCGACCATTTCACGCCTTAATCAAGATAATAAAACGGATATATTGACCGAACCCGCTTGTTATACTGAGCTGGGGAACGTTGGTCCCGCTCCAACTTATAATTGTTATAGGACAGAGCAGGAAATTGGGGAATACCAGATTTCCCGTGCCGCCCAAACGAAGAATGTGCATGTTGATGCATCATCTTCGGGTGTGTTCATTACACAGAACTGTTTCTCAGTATCCTTTACGTCCTGGGTATGTGATACCGGATCAGGATCCCGCATATGTAATCTGTTACATGGGCTACAGATAGGTAGAGAACTGAGAACGGGTGATAAGTTTCATGAGACAGAAAATGGTGCAAGTGTTGCAGCCAAGTCAGTTGGTCACTATCACCCTGTATTACCTGAATACATTGATTCTGAACAAATGCTATTAGATACCGAACCTGATATACAAAATCATATCAGTCTCTTTATTAGTAAAGAAAGGATATAATTTTGTATTGTTGGATAATGTTTTGAACATTTCCTATATCAATAGTTGATCGGTTCAGGCACGTTATCTAAAAGCATTGACGTTCTAAATCAAACTGCAGTTCTTAGTATAAGGAACATACACAAGAGGAAGAGTTCAGAATTGAATGAATCCTTCTTGAGGTATTGTAGACTAGGTCATATCAATGCGACCCGACTGGCTGAAGTTACATATAGATGCATATTTATTTTAGTTTGAATTTACATCTTGTGAAACTTGCCAGTCATGTCACAAAGATGAGATGACCATAGCTCTGTTTATTGGAAACAGAGAAAGAGTTAGTGAACTCTTGGGATTGATACATGCTGATGTATGAAGGTCCCCTGTCTACACATGCCAAGACCGGTTCTTTGTACTTCATTACATTCTCTGATAATCTCTCAAGATTCAGACATATGTTTCTGTTGAAACACAGGTCCGAACCTTTTGAGATATTCACAGAATATAAATTAGAAGTAGAGAACCAAAATATGGGTATAAGTATTATGTCCTTTGATGAGATCAAGGAGGAGAATACTTGAGCACGGAATTCCTGGACTATTCTAAAGGAGAATGAGATTCTCTCTCGGCATTACTCCTCCGTATACACCATAGCACGATGGTATATCGGGGCGGAGTAATAGCACCCTATTTGATATGGTGTGCTCTATAATGAGTACTACTGAGTTTCCTATTTCCTTTTGGGAGTTATGCACTTAAGAAGCTACATACCTATTGAATAGGGTTCCAATCAAAAGTTGCCTACCACTTCATATGTGATATGGAAAGGGAAGAGCCCATATCTTAAGCTTGTTAAGATTTGGGGTTGTTCGGACTATGTCTAAAAGCAAAATCCGGACAAGCTCGAGGCAAGGTCTGTTATGTAGAACTGGAAAGGTTCCAGCTATACAAAATGCAGCTGATGATTTGGTAGAACCAAAGGATTCAATAGTTTCCAACGAACCTCAGCCTCTCCGCCGATCTAGTAGGGTTCCTCACCCACCTGAGAGATACTTCGGTTTCTTTATGACAATGGGAGCGAGGATTGCATCATGAGATGATGACCCAACTAGTTTCGAGCTGGCCATCAGGAGTGAGACTCTGTAAGAATGGCTGGATGCTTATCGATCTGAGATGGAATCCTTATACACCAACAAAGTATGGACTTTGGTTGCTTTATCTGAAGGGTTAAATCCCCATCAGGAGCGAGTATATCTTGAGAAGATTACTTGGTGTACATGGAAAGGTTGAGACTTTCAAAGCTATGCTTAAGTCCATCCAGATCCTACTTGCCACGGCTACATACCATGACTACGATATCTGGTGGTTGGGTGTCATGACTGCTTTTCTAAATGATGTTTTAGAAAAGAGCGTCTATAAGTACACAGCCAGAGAGCTTCGTAGATAGTGGGAGCAGCGGAAACGTGTGCAAGATATTTTATATGATAAAACAGGCATCGCGGAGTTGGAACATCTGTTTTGATGTAGTAGTCAAAGAGTTTGACTTCATCAAAATGGTAGATGAACCTTGTATATACGAAAAGGTAATAGAGAGTATGGTGGTGATCCTCGTAGAGTACGTGGATGACATACTCTTGATAGGGAAGGAGTTTCCTATGCTACTCTCGGTCAATCTCCGCTTATCACAAGGATTCTCCATATAGGATCAAAGTGATACCTACTAAATCCTAGTTTTTGGATCTATGAGATAGACCTAATTGGATATTAGGATACTCACTAGTTGTAGTGAGATGGTATAAATCGATCCTGGGGAGAATCACTGGAAAGGTTCCAGGGTGATAAGGACGACTGAATGTCAGTCGCAGGCATTGTCTTTACCCTCAGAGGAGGGACGGTATGTTGGAAGAGTTCCAAGCTAGATACCGTGACATACTAGATGATTAAAGGCAAGATACATCGTTACCAAGGATACTACCAAAAAGGCAGTCTGGATATATATAAGTTCATGAGATGAACTTCGTTCCTACCATTGTGTGACAATGGAGTTGTGGCTTTAGCCAAGGAACTTCCGTCCCATCAGAAATCCAGATATAATTCTTAGGCAGTATCACCTGATCATGGAGATGGTTGATCTCCAGGGAGATCGAGGTTAGGAGAGTAGACACAGAGGACAACAGCGCGAATCCACTCACAAAGGCCTTTTTCCCAGTAGAGACTTTTATGGGATGGTTGAGTATGAGATACTTCAACCGCAGCTAATTGTTGGGTATGCGATACCATAACAGATGGCCCTAGTGCAAGTGGGAGATTGTTAGTTATATGTTTGCCCTAGAGGCCATTACCGTACATACGATGTATATTGTAGTGGATGCTTGGACATATATAGGGAGGACTTTCTTGCTCGACATGATAGTATGCTATCTGGTTGTACTTTATCTTAACATGTACTCTGATTGTCTCTATGTTACATGTTGATAAAGCCCTTAGGATATGTACTCAACTACTGGGACTATGATGAGATCATACTAGTGGGGCCATGGTAGTCGACGAGTACATCCTATAACTGTTCCTAGTCGAGGGTGTATCGAGACAGGGCATCAATGCACCAGAGTAGACTAGCGTATACGCATCTTGACCCATATGATGGGCGATGGATGATCCCATATCCATCGGTGTTTGACACCAAGGATGGTGTACGGGTGCTCAGTAGAGACTGGGTACACTGGACGGACTCGCCGAGAACTCCCAGATGGTATTATACCATACGTCAGATGGCAGTTCTCCGGTGACACTGGTACAGAGTAGTCTGTTGACCCGAGATCGTCATAGAGTCTTGTCTGGTTCCCACTGTGCTTTGATTTCCATCATACCACGTCCAAGAGGGCGTGCAAAAAGGTGGCTTTTGGGTACAGTCCCGAATCATATGGAGGCAATGAGCGATAGGGGGGGATTCGTCTCTCCCGGTATAGGGAGTTGATGTTGTGCTGTGTTTGATTGGCTATAACCAGAAATCCCTGGCCAGGGTTGCTGAGATTTACTGGTAAGTGTTATCAGTAGTTTCTCGAACTGTTATAGACCTCATATCGACACGACTTATCGAGCTACTGGGGTCTGACGTTTACCACCCCTAGGCGAGATATGCAACATATCAGACGACGAGACCGGACTTTACGGGAGTGTTACTGTTTGGATTCGCAGGAGAAGTTACAGGCTTGCTTGTTGATCTTCTGAGCGCTCAATACCTGGGTAGCTGTTACGTTTAGCTGACCGCTTGCAGCTTGTGGGTGTTTGATATGATCATCACCCACTGCCGGCGTATTGATGATTCTTTAGAGTCCTACACAGAGGTTTCTTGACTCAGGAAAAACGGAGTAGGGGCACATATGTGATATGTGCGGGACCGAGGATAATGCGATATGTGATACCGTATTATATTCTCACGATATTTGATATCAGCCGGGTCATCGAATCAAGTGTTGATTCGATGAATCGGTACGGATAAATATTAGTCGGTTATATGCGATATAGCCGGATTGTCGGATCAAGTGTTGATTCGATAATTTAATGTATAATAATATATATGATATATTAAATTACAATAACTAATATTTGCTCACTAAAAGATTCTTTTTCTCACTCGGGTAATACATTGATATATATGCGATATATGTTAATTGTATTATTTTATTTTGTTACAATAAATATTATATATATGATATATAATATTGTAACATGATATGATAACTAATGCAACTTGTTTAGTAGAGATTAAACATGGTTAGGGTTTGATTAGGGTTAAGGTTTTCTAGAAGTTTCTAGAAGCTTTCTTTCTTTATCTTTGTTAAGATATTATACTAGATATTTCCTTAACCTAACCAAACCTTTAACCTTAGTCAAATCTCTACAAGGGTTAGTTTGACCATGGTTACATTATTCATCATATCATTTCATTTACTATTCATCACAAAAAGGATTCTATCAATTGTTCATCTTCTTCCTTCTTCTTCTTTGCTTGAAATAGTTTCTTGCTTTGATTTTTGTGATGGATAAATATGAGAAAAAGATAAATAAAGAGAGAAAAAATCCTACTTCATCATCCTCATCTTCCCTTGCCATTTAGATGAGGGTGTTCACATCATTTCATGAGTGTTAGCTTGTGTTAAAGAAACTTCAAGGTAGATCATCTTAGTATCGAAGATCGGAAGCAAAGGTTGCGTCTTTCTCTTCGTGGAACCTCTCGAGAGTCCGGATCCCGATGATCGCAGCGAAGGGACCACAACACGGAGCATATGAAGTGAAGGACCGGATCTACAAAGGTTGTAATCCCTCTCACTTAGTGTTAAAATGTTTAGCATGTTAGTTTTCGCCTAATCTCTAGTTTAAAGTTCCGTATTCGGGTTGTTCGGCACGGCGAAATTTTAAATCGGGCATGGTTGATGCCTCGTAGACCCTTGTGCGCGTGCCTAGCAACCCAACAATTAACATGTTAATCTACTCCATAAGACCACAATCTAATGATAACAAGCCTAATTTGATCACAACCTATTCTCTTGAAATTCTCATTTTGAAATTAAGGTTATAAGAATATCCAATTGAAACTAAATTCAAACCTACTATTAACAAGTGACAATTTTGGATGAAGCTTATACCTCATGATCCATGGAACAAACTTGCAATCTAGCCTCTCAAAATGCTCTCCTTTCACCACAATCCATGCTATAGTAGCCAAGGAATAAAGGGTAAGGTTTGGATTTTGAATTTGCTTTGATTTTGTAAGGATTTTGAGGCAAAATTGTGGATTTTTGAGGCAAAATTGTGTGGGATTTTGGGGTAAGTGCTGTTGCTGCAGTAGGAAGAAGGCTCGGCCAAATTGGGGGAGTGGGAGAGAGAGAGAGAGTGAGGGTTGAATGAGTGACACAATTCCAAAGTCAACAAGGTACATACTTCATTCTATAATGTTTTCTTTCTTTTTTTCTTTTCTTTTCTTTTGTGAAAGAGGTGAACAAGTCTTGGGCTGCCAAGGGGGGGCTCGGCCACACAAATTGGGGATGGGTGTAGGTTTTTATGGTGAGGAAAAATTATAAATGTATTACCCCAATTCCCATTAACACTAATTTCACCGAAAAAAAAGCCTTTTTCTTCGATATTTCTAAAACCGTTTTGGCAAACCATATCATTTCAAAAACGACATGATAAAATTTGTTTAATGTGTTATGATGCACAAAACTCGTTTCAACTCAGTCCAGTTTGTAATTTTCCCTAATTAAATGTATTAGTGACGGCTTAAAATAATATTAAAATAATTAATTTCGGAAAAAATTTTAGAAAATTAGAAATTTTACCAGTAGCTCAATAAACACCAAATACTAGTAATTACATAGCTAGAATATGTATATTTAATTTTATATTAAAGATATTTACATTTTGACATTTTACGGAAAACACCTTATTTTACCGATTTTCCGAAATTTCACCGAAACGATTTTCAAAACGTTACAATCTTCCCCCCTTAAAAAAATTCGGTCCCCGAATTTAAATTAAAACTCCCCCCAAATACTAAAATACCTTAGCAAAACCATCAAGTCGTCGGGGCTCCGAAATCATAAATACATAAAACAAATCGTAGCGCAGCGCATGCGCATGAAAAATGAGCATATAACTCAAAATCAAAACTCCGTCAAGCATCCCGCAATCATCGGAGTCATGGTAAAGACACAAATGTCAAATCCAATACAAAACCAATATGATATCACTCGAAACTATACATGTAATTACCAAATCTATATATGTGAATATCTGAAGGAAATGCATGCCAAATCTTTTAAAGTCGTTGTGCAATGCGCATAACATTGCACAGTGGCGGACGCCTATCATAAGAAGATAACCATATACATATATACTTTTTGTTTTAAAAGTACGTTCTGCCGTTTTGGGAAACAATATAGAAGGGTTTTCTTGTTTTAAACGTTTCGTGTCATATCAGACACATAGATAAATACTGAGACTATAGCTCGCTTTTTAGAATTCCCTTCGATAGCTATCAATGCATGCAAAATACATTCAGGTACCGTCCTCTGACCAGTCCTGCTCAGTATGAAAACACATAGCAAATATCATAAAACATACTGCTCTATAAGAAATCAATCACAAAATATGCATACGAATACTACGTGTGTCTGGTGCGCACGGAAATCAAAATCCATATATGTGCCAACATGTGCACAAAAACAAGATCTAAGTGCATCGGGTGTGCACGAAACATCTGTCATAGGCAATGTGGGTGCCTGACAGCAAAATCAGGTGCATCTGACATGCACAAAGAATCTCGATTTAGTGCATCTGGTGTGCACCAAAATCGCACCTCAAAACATGCGCCCAACATGCGCGAAAATCCAAATCAGGTGCATCCATCGTGCACGAAACCATGAAATCCAATATCAAGCGCCGAATATGCGCAAAATCCAATCGGGTGCACAAGGTGCACAAAACAAATATCGAACCTCACAATCGAAATCGAAGTCCAGTGCATCTAAATGCACAACATACGTAACACTGCACTGCAAGCATATATGAACTATACCGAGTGCAAAAACCAAATCGTGTGCGTACATACGCACAAAATCAACTCAACTGTATGAAACCCATAAAATCATAAACATGCGAAACCAAGGCACGAAAACTATCTCAAGTGCAACAACTGTGCAAAAATCGTAAATACTCAGTAGGTGCAACCATGGTCCATGAAGACAAATATCATGAAAGTCAATCATCAAAATCAACCATGCGAATAGATCGCCCAAAATACGCAAAATCAAGTATGGCAGAGTAGTCCCCGCTCAAGCACTTCCTCCAAGAATCTCTGGCCAACTGTCGTGGTCACTCATAGCATGTCTCGTCGACGATCCTGAGCTCTGGCCTGCCGGTGTGCGTAACATGACCACTCCTGGGTCCAGGTCTTCTCGTATTTTATCCCAGAAAGGTCCTGTTGAAATCTCTCCCAAATCTCGTCGCTGCCGAACTGTCCGGAAGTCATCGTCCCTTACTAGAACTGTTCTCATTCCGGAACGGCTGCATACTCATCACGACTCCTTCTAGAAGGTATATCCAAGCACAATGTCTCGGCATGCATATCGCATCTCTGATGTCGGCGGAGTGGAACGTCATCTTATCCAGATCTTGTACGGACCTCTTTACTCCACTTTCTCTAATGTCGACTGCTTCGGACTCGTCTCGTCGTGGCTGCATGGACTGAGCTCCAACGGCTATCCTCGTATCTGGAGTCTCCCAAGAAGTGCATCTCACCACCTATTATCCGAATGAAGTCGAACCATCCGATCGATTCATCAAAACCTCATAATCCCCCAAGAGCTCAACATCTTGGGTACAGTTTGATAGTATCGAGTACGTACCACAGCATCCATGGTCCAGCCATAGAAGGGAAAACCCAAGCCTCACTAATGGCGCCGTAGAACTGCCGCAAACCCTGAGGTTCAAAGGCTTTCACACGGTCATTAAGTCGAGTTAGGGTTTCATTCTTCTAGAGGGTCCATAGAATTGCCTGCATGCTCTTCTGAATACTTTAAACTTGGAATAATAGGTTTCTGACATTCGATCGTCTCTGTCGACTCTCAACGTCTCCGCGTGAAATCGTCTCTAGCTGGAATCCATCTATCTGATGACCTCGCATCCATGTAGACGAATGAACCACCTGTCCTAGTCATTCATCCTCGGGTGACTAGCGACCTTCTATCATCTATTAGTACAACTCGTCCTGCAATAGCTCCAACATCTGGGGCGATATCTCGTCGTTCGCAGCAATGACTAGCTCACTCGTCTGCATGCTGAACAGTGCCTCAATCGTCATGAATAAGCCATACGTCAACGGTCATCAAAATCTGGTTAGCCTCTGTCATTAGCGCAATCCTCTGGGGCTGATCTACACGTCTGAGTAATCTCATACAGCAATCCACCCAACGCTCGTGGCGTGAAAACACAATGAAAAGACACATCTCTGCAATCGTGTGTCGCCGGAATTACGCCCTGGTCAGTCCTCGTTCGTGACGAGCTCATGCTGACCGCAACTCTAGCCGTAGCTCACCCTGCCCGTAATCGCGGCAGCAAACCATAACTGGTACCGATGAGGCTAAATCAGGAATGAATATGATACTGAGTAAAGAAATGTATAACCTAAGGCTCCTTAACTGGAGTAGCGTATCGTAAGTATACCGCGGAACATACCCACGGCACGTCACTCTATTTTAGTCACATATTCCATCAAGCAAGGGTCATCCTACGCTCCGAAGGTAAAACCTAACGCTCTGATACCAACTTTGTCACGTCCCGAAAGTACGGAACATGACCGGCACTTAAACTACGAAACGTCTCGAGGCGTACGTAATCTAAGTAAGCCGAAAACACAGAAATCCAAACCAAGAAAAGTGGTAAGGTGAAGGAAAACCAATTTAAAATCAACTAGTTTTATTAGCATAAGCCGAATTATGCGCTTTTTTAAAACATCAAATATTTCCTGAAAATTTCGGCAAAGTCTCCTTTGTAAATACTGGCCCCAAATGGGATACAACATGAATAGTATACGAAATCAATGAAAGGCATCCCCAAGCGGGAGCTAGCTCTTCGTCAATCGACGGTCACAACCACACAAGCAATATAATATACAACGCCAAGGGCGAGAATCAAAACTCAAAAGGAAACTCAAAATAACAAGAAATCCACCGAAATATAACGCGCGACTCCAAGGTCGAAAGAATAACATCACTGGTCTCTATCACAAAAATAAATACATGTTTGGTTGATGGAATTTACTAGATACAACTGAATAATATTATACAAGGTAATATGATGGGTATGATACCAAAAAAAACCCACCTACTAGCAAGTCACCCGAACGAAACTGTGCCCGCAAAGCCGTAATGAAACCTGTACGGCAAACCTGCAAGAAACTGGGGCACAACGGGAGTGAGTTGCCAACTCGTGAATAGAAAAACATCTACGAATAGAAATCGCATGTATGACGCAATCCTAGGTCATACGATCATAATATAAAATCCTCAAATATATAACCAACAACCCATAACCATGGCTAGGGCAAATATCTAACCCAAGTGTAATCCCATGTGCCCGTGTCAGTGCCTCAGGTAGCAATGTATCATATGGATGATGTATGAATGCATGAAATAGAATGCATGTGCTGAAGAAAACTGCTTTCATAAATCAGTGAGATTTTTGTATTTTAAAAATGAGGTACCATAAATGAAATCAGCATAAAACAGTGCCCAATATCGACACAAAACAAGTGTCCAAATATCTCGATATCTCTGTATCACAATCTCTGTACCTCAATATCTCAAAATCTCAATGTCTCAATCACAATATCTAGGGCACCGTCAGTCCAGACCGGCCCCTACCATCCATCTCAAGACCACGACGGTATCCTCCGGATATCCGACGCGTCGGGTAAAATCACCGATCGGTAGTGCTCCCCTACCAGGCTCAACGTCAACAACACGATCCTCTTGCCCCGGGGTACCGCACCGGGCCCACCATGTACCCGAAACGGTTCCTCCACTCCTCGAATCGGGTCTCGAAATCCATCAGCAAACTCATGGTGGCCGACTCATACATCAAGGGAAAAACCGCACTTTTTATTTAAAAAGAGAGAAGGCAGTTTATATAAGTTTTGCGGTTTTCCCCCCAAATCCAGAAAATCTCATGGAAATCCGAATCCAAATCAACAATAGCATGTAAAACCATGAATATAGGCATAACAATGAATAACAGTATGCATGAAGTGACAAGTAATAACTACAATGTTAAGCTGGCATATAAGGCTCGTACACTAATATCATGTCAAATTACTAACTAACAAGCTAAGTCAAGAAATAATATTTTCTAAGGTGTACGTGACATGGCAATTACCGATGAAGATGTGTGTGAGCCGGCAAGTAAGTGTACGTGGTACATACGCATCATCGGTAATGGTGCTGGTGTCCTAACAGTATGATATCAACAATGCAATAAGAAATTATAATATAAGTATGCGATGCGGAGTGAACAACAATAATGAGCGAGAGCTGAATACTAGACACAACGATAACTAAACTGCATTACCCTAATATAAGTCCTACAATAGTGCCTTTTGAAATAACACGAATCGCGGTGTTTTGAAAATAAGGGCTACGGTGTTTTTAACGAAAGATACGTCTTTTGAAATATCCGTAGAATCCCTTGACCTGTCTTTTAAAATACCCACGATCCGTTAGTTTTGAAATAAGTAGGAGTCCAATCTAGTCTAACAACTACACTAACTATACGGCTTAACTAACAAGCTGATCTACAGGTAAGGAAACCGCTTAACATCTGAGTCGATACGTATACATACCTGTATATATATTAGTCGGTGATCCCGCCTCAACAATATCATATCCGATACCATATCTATAATCGGACATCCCAAGTCAAGAGTGCGGATCAATCATCAATATAAAGCTCGTACGTAGATCCGTCGTACGGCATCCTAAATCTGGGTACGGGTCAATATCACATTCATTATACTATTCATCTGGTATCCTCTTTATCAAATATCATGATCGGGGTACTGATCTACGTCTAGTACAAAACTGATACCGCCTAAGTATGCATGCACGTGTGTGAAACACTACGTCAAGGACCCGCTACAACGTCATGTCGTATCTCAAATACGAACCCTGCCATATCACCGATCTCACGGCCTCAAATCAAATCGCATCGACTCATCTTAAATCCCAAGTACTATCCTCATTATCCATGTATGTGTATATGAATGTATATATGCATAGTCCCATACCCACGCATATATACATATATACACATCCCCATCTACGCACAAGAAAGTAATGTATGCAAGTCTGTATGTGTGTATGTGGGTATAACAACTACTCTAGGGTTTCGCAACTAACCCAAAGATAATCCATGAACACATAAACATATCATGAATAAACATTCTCGTATCATAAAACACCTATATAAACATATATATATGAACTATCCTACGGACTACGGGGGTGCTATACGCCATCCACCCGACTTCTCCCCGTAGATATAAATCTACTCACCTGATCTTCCCTCGCCGGTGTCGACGTCACCACGCTCTTGCTTGTCGTCTCGAAGTCCCCATGGGGTACCTACATATCATAACGCACCGTGTCGCATTAAAACCAAATTCGAAATCGAAACGGCATACGAAAATCAAATCGGCACGCGTATCACGCATAGGTCAAAACCTATCGCCTATGCAGGCAAGAATAGCCAAACCGACCATCGATGTCGATGTGCAAACGTCAAACCATCGAGAAAAACCCAAACACACTCATTTGCACATTCACAAACACTAATTATAATATAAAATAGATTAGAATTCACAAAAACCCTAAATTCACCTTAAAAGCTATTTTTCCGAAAATCTAGCAAGCAAGAATTACCCATTTTAGTTCAAAACTCGACATTTAAACAAATCTAGCGGTCATAATACTTATTAAATATGTTAAATAAGTCATAAAAACAATTCCCATAATTTAATCTCATTAAATTCCATTAACCCCAAAATTCTAGTTTACAAAATACCCAATTTTAACAATTTTATAGAAAAAATACACAAACAACAATTTAGCTTGGATTTTCATGAACTAAAAGTATTAAACCACTCAATATAATATTTATAATGACATGTAACCTTAATTAGAATTTTATCTCACCAAAATATAATTAATTTAAAAACCTAGTTTACAATATTATGCAATTTGGACAATTTTTAATGTAGCAATTAGCAAGATGCAACAAGATCAAATTTTACATAACATTAACATGTTAATCTACTCCATAAGACCACAATCTAATGATAACAAGCCTAATTTGATCACAACCTATTCTCTTGAAATTCTCATTTTGAAATTAAGGTTATAAGAATATCTAATTGAAACTAAATTCAAACCTAGTATTAACAAGTGACAATTTTGGATGAAGCTTATACCTCATGATCCATGGAACAAACTTGCAATCTAGCCTCTCAAAATGCTTTCCTTTCACCACAATCCATGTTATAGTAGCCAAGGAATAAAGGGTAAGGTTTGGATTTTGAATTTGCTTTGATTTTGTAAGGATTTTGAGGCAAAATTGTGGATTTTTGAGGCAAAATTGTGTGGGATTTTGGGGTAAGTGCTGCTGCTGCAGTAGGAAGAAGGCTCGGCCAAATTGGGGGAGTGGGAGAGAGAGAGAGAGTGAGGGTTGAATGAGTGACACAATTCCAAAGTCAACAAGGTACATACTTCATTCTATAATGTTTTCTTTCTTTTTTTCTTTTCTTTTCTTTTGTGAAAGAGGTGAACAAGTCTTGGGCTGCCAAGGGGGGGGGCTTGGCCACACAAATTAGGGATGGGTGTGGGTTTTTATGGTGTGGAAAATTGATAAATGTATTACCCCAATTCCCATTAACACTAATTTCACCGAAAAAAAAGCCTTTTTCTTCGATATTTCTAAAACCGTTTTGGCAAACCATTTCATTTCAAAAACCATATGATAAAATTTTGTTTAATGTGTTATGATGCACAAAACTCGTTTCAACTCAATCCAGTTTGTAATTTTCCCTAATTAAATGTATTAGTGACGGCTTAAAATAATATTAAAATAATTAATTTCGGAAAATTTTCAGAAAATTAGAAATTTTACCAGTGGCTCAATAAACACCAAATACTAGTAATTACATAGCTAGAATATGTATATTTAATTTTATATTAAAGATATTTACATTTTGACATTTTACGGAAAACACCTTATTTTACCGATTTTCCGAAATTTCACCGAAACGATTTTCAAAATGTTACACACGTACTTCATCGCCACTCCTATTTCACCTTTGCTTTTTCCCCAGTTCGGGAGAAATAGAATAAAGTATTATTCAGTTGTCTTTTATCGTCATCTTCTCTCAAGTTGCGAGTACTCCTTGGTTTAGGAGGGTATACCTATTATGCTTACTGGATAGTCTTCTTCCAAACCATAGGCTGGTGCCGAACGGTAGAGAAGGAAGAAAACAACTTAGCCTAACGATGGTGTACAGAAAGTAATGAATAAAGACAAATAAAGGGATTTGGAGAGATGGCAAAGAAATATACGGTTAAAGTCATGAATTGGATTATGGAAGAGGCATTACTAGAAATACCAGGATACCCCTACGAAACATTTTCATGTTTCAGTGCATTGTTAATCGAAAACTGATTTCCCGATTAGATACTTAATCCAGGGTATGTATTTACCAGGTATGATTCTCACATCTGTATGGTTTTACAGATGATGAGTGGGAGTAAGTTATTGGGAATTAGGTGATCATCCTCATTATATCGGAATTCTTTGTAATTGGTGATATTTGAGGAAATTGCCTGGGTACAGTTTTCAACCTACGACGCACAAGGTTTTGAGTTATTCAACTCAGTGGACTTATACAGAGTATTGTATGTTGTCCAGTGTCCGTCAGGACAAAGGGGTAGGTCCTCGCACTATGTTCTGTTTACTTGTGACTTCTCTAGTTTTTAGATAAGTGTTTCGTAGAAATACAATGTCTAAGTTTTGAGAAGTTGTGGGTATAAGAATAAAGTAGAGAACCAGGTATCGCAAGTATCGGGATTCTTTAAAGAGATCGAAGATGTAGATTCTTGTGATTGGTATTCAGTTGATAGTAATGGTTTTGAGAAACTTGTTTCTCTTTCGGGTTACTCATAATTGGATGTATTCTTAAGTTGAGTAATGCAGATTAGCCTCTCTCCATTAAGTTGATATGCACTGGAGACAGTTGCATGGTTTGAATCTGGTTCCAGTTAAATTAGTGCCTCTATTTCTATATTGTATATAGAATGGTTCATATCTTAACGATGTTAAGATACGGGGAGTTGTCCGGCTTATGCTTAAAACCAGACTCTGGATAACTAAAAGCACGTTTCTGTAATGGCAGTTTATGGGTTGACCCGGGCTATGTCAAGGGTTGATTTTCTACCATCTGGAAGATCAATAGTAATATTGTTCTTGACTCGCCACAGTTTTAGTAAATTGGATTTTTTCAGAAAACAGTAGTGGGAGTATGGTAGAACTGAAAGTGATTCCAGAACCGCAAACGATTACGGAAAATTTAATAGGACCTATATATTCAATCAGGTTTGACATTCTAATAGCCACTCCACAGATATGGTGGGTAACCTCAGACACTCGAGAGGTACTCCGGTAGCCTCAAGGACGGTGACAAGGAGGTTCTAGTTTACCCGGACTTGACACTACTGTTGTTCCAGGCTATGAGACCCGGCAGGAGGTTAAGTATAGCGTCGTTCTAAACTAGCTTTAGAAGTGCACGTATATATTATTCTGCCAGAGGGTTTTCATAGTCAGTGGGAGCAGCAGAAGCACAGTGGGCAAATAGCTTATGTCTATTTATAGACTTGAGCAGATATAGCGGAGATAGATCATCTATTTTTGATGTGACAGTCATGGGTTTGACTTCATCAGAATAGGGGATGGATCTGTTAATAAGGTAGTAGGGTGTGATGGCATGGTATTTGGTTGACATACACAGAGTAGGAAGTAAAATTCCTACACTACGATCGGTTGTACTGTGGTTGTCACACAGTTGTTTCTTCACAAAGGACATGGATATAATATCTGACATTCTGGTTACTAGATCTATGGTATTAGATCTAGATTTGGGTAGTTTCCCAATGTGGGTACTTTGACTGTATTCTAATAGTATTTTAGAATAGATGACTCCTGGCATGGTGGTGTACCTGCAGGTGATGGAGTCACCCTTTCTAAAGGTGTCTTACAGACTAAAGGAGAGAGGGATATGCATGATTGGCAGATCACTTGCTTAGGCAATTGAGTCAATCGTGAGATATCAAGTACCACACCAGATGTTGTTTTTGCACTAGATGCGATAAGTTTTTATTGATCCAATCCTGGAGAAACATAAGGAAGCAGTTTTAGAACATAAGTGTATGTTCTACGGATTTGATAATGGCAGCCTCCTTGACGAGACGGTTATCATTCCAGGCTTCCAAGGTGACCTGGATGACAGAGTGATTGTCAGAGTTATAGTTTTCTCTCTGACGAGGGACAGTATTATGGACAGGTGGTCCAAGAGGATACTGTGGGAGGCATGGTGCTGGATACTGATTAGGTTCAGTTATCAAAATAGTCTAAGAAGTTTGGATTTGGAGTTCATTTATGAACTAGGTCCCATCAGATATTCAGACATATTCTAAGACAGGTATTACTCGATTCGGGAGATGGCTTTCTTCGCGAACTTGAGATTAAGAGAAAGACATAGAAAGAAGCATCAGGGCGGATCCACTCACTGAGGCTATTTCTCGAACACAATAGTTTTACAAACGGATTTTGTGAAACTGATTAGTAGAGAAGTTGGGTGCTCGGTATCACACGGGCTGTGAGTATGCGACATCGCAATAATTAGCCTTAAGTGCAAGTGTGAGATTGTTGGATATAGTGCCCTCAAAGTAAATTATTGGATCGCAGGTACGTGATTGCAATGATTGAGGGAGGACCTATACCGATATGACTGTCTTACTTGAGATGATAATATGTTATCTGGTTTGTCTTTATCATCGTATGCATGCTTTAGTTCACTATTGCATGATGATAGAGCCCATAGGATTCTTGTTTGACTGCCAGCAGTATGATGGCGATCATATACATGGGAGCTGGGGTCTATAAGCACACCCTTAAAGTGTCCCTAGTCGTGGGAGTTTCGAGACAGGGCATCGATACTCTAGAGTAGACTAGTGTATACAGTCGAGACCCCGACGAGGGGTGGTGGCCGGTCTCACAAGCCATTGGTGTTAGTTGGTTCACCTAAGATGTATACAGTGTAGGGTTCCTAGGCACTCTTGTGAAGGTTCATAAGGCATCAAACATGCCCGGATAAAAATTTAGACGTGCCGAACTGTTAGTGTATATGCCCTAGAGGCCATTACTGTATCATACTAGTTTGTATATTACTTAATGGAAGCTTGGGATATTCACCTTGTATAAACAATCTTGCTCAATATAATAGTATGCTACTTGGTTTGTTTCTACTTCAATGTGTACATGTGTTTATTTTGCGATATCACCTATACGCATTAGTGGAGCCCTTAGGATCTTTGCTTGATTACCAGCGTTGTGATGGCAGTCACACTAGTGGGGGCTGGGTAATCTATAAGCACATCCTTATACAGGTCCCTAGTCGCAGGACTATCGAGACAGGGCATCGATACTCCGGAGTAGACTAGCGTATGCGCTTCTCATCCCAGTGTGGGAGATGGTATGTCCCACAGCCATCAGTACGTCGTACTGGAGATAGTATACGGGTGCTCGTTAGGTTACGGGTACACTGGAAAGGACTCGTCAGGAACTGAGAGGTTGGTATTATACCTATCGTCAGTTATCAGTTCCCAGGTGACATGAGTACAGCTTAGTCCGCTGACTTGATACTGGCACTTCGCCTCGAGTGTGTTCCCACTACACTTTGATCGCTACCCTACCACGGCTCAAAGGAGTCGTGCAAACAGGTAGTGGTTGGGTGCAGTCCCGAAACACTTGGAGGCAGTGACGGTTAGACAGGATTCGTCTCTCCCGGTATTGGGGGTTGACATCGCGCTGTGTCTAGGAGAGCCATTACACGAGTAGTCCCTGGCCAGGGCAAGCGAGATATACTGGTAGGTTTCCAGTGTTATCTCAGGGTGTTTTGGGCTTCACTCCGACACGACTTGTACCGCTATTGGGGGACTGACGTTTTACCGCCCCCTAGGCCCGACATGCGATGTATCAGACGAACAGACCGGACTGTACGGAGAATGTCACATTCAGACTCAGTAGGAGTTCAGATGGGGTTCACCTCGTCAGCCTTCTTGTCGGCATCTACCTGGGGACCGTTACGCACAGCTAGTGCCGCTTGCGGTCTGTGGTTAAACCCACTGCCAGCGTAGTGTCGAGTCTTTAGAGTCCCACACAGAGGGTATTCGCCTCTGGGCAAAACAGAGTAGAGGTCGCATGGTATTGCGGCAGGGTTCGTTCTCATCCGCGCACTTGTGCACGTTTGGAGTCCGGACGGATTATACTGGCAGGCTCTGGTTTGAGCCAGATACTGGTATATGTTTTGGGGTTGCTTTTATATCTCGGTATTCTTGTTCCTCGGAACGAGAATGCAGGTGTGTATGCACAGTTGCTTGAGGCGGAGGATGAGGTATTTCATTAAGGTTTCGGAACGGGTGCGTATGCACAGTTGACAGTCATCATTTTCCAAACCCTAATGGATTTGTGGATTATCTATTAATAATAGTAATTAAATGAGAATTATGTTATGGTTGATTTTGTTGACTTGTTGACCATGGTTGACTTGTTGACCATGGTTGAATGTTGACCACCATCATGCTTTGTAAAGATACTCCTTGATTCATGCTTACATTTCATTTAATGAAGCATGATAGTGGTCATTCCAAAACTACCATCAACTATTCTCATTTTGAATTATTATTATTTAGATAATTCTTTTTCTTTTTGATATGGTTGCAAAAAGAGAAAAGAGAGCTCATTCTATCATTTAGCTTCTCTCTCCTCACTTCATCTTCTTCTTCCTCTAGCCAAAGGAGAATCCTTCTCATGTGTTGAGAATCCCTCTCCTTAAAAGAAAAGCACCCCTTAGACACTCTCTACTCCCTCTAGGATCAAGGTTTTAGCAAGCCGGAGATTCTAGTTCACTCGAAGTTCGAGGAAGAGCCCGAAGGTTGAACCCTCAGGTGGATCCATCTTCGACGGAAGAAGGCGACGAGAAGAGAACCATCAACCTCTACAAAGTTTGAAGAAGAAGGAGTTCAAGTTTAGGTATAACCATCTTTCCGAGTAGCTAACTCCCTTTAGCGTATTTGCTAGTTTAGTTTAGACACAATCCCGACCTTGTGTAGTCCATGTTGCCTCATGCGATAAAAATTTGTTTTTTATACCGTTTCCACCTCCCCGTAAGCACCGGGGGTCGCAACGTGGACTTACAGTGGTATCAGAGCCTAACTAAACTTAAACTAGCTTGGTAGTGAAGTGTAACGAAGTTCGGAACCGAAAAATCGCAAAACCGGAAAAACTAAAACCCTAAGTTTCTGTTGAAATTTTTTCTGCTCTAAATGAAAAACTTTATACTTCTAAATTCGGCTCAGGGTTTTGTGTGAACACCCATGAAAAACGATCCACTGATTCATCTAAACCGCCGCGGTTCCGCGGCATGAGGTAGGCATTTGCCGCGGAACCGCCGCCGTTTTTTGTCCTCTCTGCATCGTTTTTCGTGCAGTGTGTCTCTGTGTTGGTTTTGGGATTTTTAAGATATATTATATGTGCCCAGATTTTCCAGAACAGAAATTCACTTTTGGGGTCCTATAATTCCGTATTTTTTTCCGAACTTCACTGCACTTTGACTATGATGGTTATATCTGTGATGTTTGCATGTATTGAACGTCGGCCAATCGCTATAAGTCGATTGGTCGGGGTTATACATGATCTGTGTTTGATATTGGATTGTGTATATGAATTTGTTGGACTGTCGCGGGTGAATAGCCGGGGTCGATGTGAGATGAGCTTTTGTTTTTCTTTCATTCATTGTAAATGTAAATTGATGTAATAATATTATTTGAATGGCCGCACAACCGGGTCGGGGTTGTAGCCGTCATTGTATAATTCTTTTTACTGTTTTTGCTCCTAGGATAGACCCATGGAGGGGGTGCACAAACTGCCGAGTACTTGGCGGGTAGTTTGCCGCACCCGTAGGGGTCTTGGGTGGGGTTTTGGCTATTCACCGCGACCGTGTAATCCGCTTTTCGTTGCAGGATCGAAAGGATTGCGGATTGCTAGTATATCCAATGTATTCATCTGTGATCTGTAATGTCTATCATTGCTTTCTATTTAGGCGTTGCTTATGTTTTACAGCCGCGCTAGCCCAGCCCCCGCTCTGTCGTTAGTTAAGTAACCTAACGAGTGATGACGGGACCCCATGGCGAATGCGAATGGCATAAGCGTACGTCATATTTTGGTTGTTTTCTGCAATGGTAGGATTAAATGATGGGACGCATTAAAAGAACTAATGCAAGAATATCACGCATTAAAAGAACTAATGCAAGATAATAAACCAAGTTAAAGTCGTTGGAACACTTTCGAAAAACCACTCGGTTCTTTTCAAAACTAACTTTTAAATGCGGAGCTTGAGCCACTCCTTCTAAAAGCTATCTCGTTCCATCGATTATATCAAGTTCACTACGTTCACGGTTTTACCAAAACCATTCGTAGCCCTCCGTCGTTTCACATAAATAGTCAATAGTATTCAAGCTGTGTTTGTTGGCCAAAGTCAAGGCATAGTGATTGGTAGCTATTGGATATTCATGTGCAGCATAGATAGATGCGTTGATTTGGAACAGTCGTACTGCCTTGTTGGCCAAAGTCAAGGGTATGTACGGGTGGATTCAAATTAACCTGGAGAACGACGGGAAGAACTTGACATGTGACTTATGATTTGTTGGCCAAAGTCAAGATCATAAGAGCATGGGGCAAAAAAAAAATCCACATCGGGAGTTTCATAAGTACTGAAACTTGCTAGATTTGCATACCATTTGGAGTGTGATGATTATGGTAGGATTCCTTCATTTTCGTCACGCGATGATATTTGGATCCCGATCCTACTGTGAGTATATGCTACTCCTCGGGAAATTTCTCACTAAACGATCGATGCTATAAACCTAGTAGGTGCCTAGAAAGGTGTTAGCGGGGCTACGCCCCCAGGGAAAAGAGGTTCTTAAATTAAGGAACTTCGCGAAAGCGTTGGAAAACCTCCCTCGAAGTACCGACACTGGCCTGGCTGAACGGTTAAGCAAGTATTGTGCGGTGGTTTTGATCCCGGCTAATTCTTCCTTTGTGGTTTGAGGAGGGATTCGAGAGACAGTGGGAGCCATCCTGTTTAGACAAATTAAAAACCATTCTAAACTTGCAAGAGCATCGTGCTAAAGTGTTTCTTCTCTCCCCCCTGCAGCGACCAAATTCGAAATGACTGGACTTAAGTTACTTCTAGATAAAAACATACTGACAGGGCCAAACTACAAAGATTGGCTCAGGAATGTCAAATTGGCAATCACTTACGACAAGCTGGGGTATCTTCTTACCACCAAAGCTCCCCCCGTCCTAGGTCCCACCTCCAGCGTCGCGGATAAGGAAATCCGTAAGACTTGGGAGATTGATTGCGCGAAGGCCAGGTGCCTCGTGCTTGCCTCTATGGACAACGAACATCAGAGGAGGCATGAGAATATGGACCTCGATTCCATATTTCTCCATACAAAAGAACTGTATGGAGAGCAGTCTCGTATCGCAAGATACGAAGTGTCGAAGAAGTTATTTTCGACAAAGTTGGCCGTCGGATCATCGGTAGCGGACCACGTGCTTAAGATGATTGGCTACACTGAGGAGCTCGCGGAACTTGGGACCACGTTGGACAGTGAACTCTATACAGACTTAATTCTCCAGTCCCTTCCATCCACTTACGCCCAGTTCATACTAAATTTCAACTTGCAAGAAAAGGAAGTTGAACTTTCAGAACTCCTCAACCTGCTGAGGAGCGCAGAGGGCACCCTACAAAAGGGTAGGGAAACACCCGCTTTGTTTGTAGGAGGATCTTCTTCCTCTAGGTCCAAGGCGAAAGCCAAGGGAAAGAGGAAGAAAGCCCCCACCAAACCAAGAGGCGGTGTTAGTAAAGTGGGTACAAAGGGAAAAGAAAAGGCAACAAAGATTGCGGGGAAGCTTGTTGGAAAAGAAGAGTGCTTCTATTGTCATAAGAGTGGACACTGGAAGAAAGATTGCAGGGCTTGGAAAGCCAGGACACAGGAACTGAAGCAGGTTGCGGCTTCAGCTTCAGGTGTGTATGTTATTGAAAACTGTCTTTCTATAAACTTTACTTCCTGGGTATTGGATACCGGATCAGGATCTTATATCTGTAATTCTTTGCAGGCGTTGAGAAACCGTAGGTTTTTGAAGGCAGGTGACATGACCCTCAGAGTTGCGAACGGAGCTAGCATGGATGCTAAAGCCGTGGGGGACTATCACCTGGGAATGTCAGATGGGCATGTTTTGGTTTTGCGTAATTGCTTTTTTGTACCCAACGCAACTTGTAATATCATTTCTGTATCTTTGGTTTCTAAAGAAGGTTATGAATTTGCGTTTGTAAGTAATGTTGTAAACATTCACCTTAATCAAGTTCTGATTGGGTCAGGTACACTGAGCAATGGTATATACGTATTAAACCAACCACAGATTTTCAATGTCCAGAATACACACAAAAGAAAGTCTCCAGATATCAATCAGACTTTCTTATGGCACTGTAGACTGGGTCACATCAATGAGAGAAGGTTGACTAAGTTACATACAGAAGGATATTTGGATCCGTTCGAATATCAATCATATGCCACTTGTCAATCCTGTCTCAAAGGAAAGATGACAAAGACTCCGTTCACTGGACACGGAGTAAGAGCGAGCGAGCTCTTGGGACTCGTACACAGCAACGTGTGCGGTCCAATGTCTACACATGCGCGAAGCGGTTATTCTTACTTCATTACTTTTACGGATGACTTTTCAAGGTACGGTTATGTCTTCTTAATGAAACATAAGTCCGAAGCTTTTGAAAAATTCCAGGAATATAAGAATGAAGTTGAAAAACAAACCGGCAAAAGTATCAAGATTCTAAGATCGGATCGAGGTGGAGAATACTTAAGTGCCGAGTTCCTGAATTACTTAAAAGAGAACGGGATTCTCTCTCAGCTTACTCCTCCATACACTCCGCAACATAACGGTGTATCGGAGAGACGGAACCGAACCCTATTGGATATGGTACGGTCCATGATGAGTAACGCTGAGTTACCGCGATCATTCTGGGGGTATGCACTAGAATCAGCTGCGTACCTATTGAACCGAGTTCCTACTAAAACTGTGCCTACTACACCATATGAGATGTGGTGTGGGAAGAGGCCCCATCTCAGTCATATTAAGACTTGGGGATGTCCAGCTTTTGTTAAAAAGCAGCATGCGGACAAGCTCGAGGCACGCTCAGTGCAGTGTAAGTTCGTGGGATATCCAAAGAACTCCAAGGGATATTTCTTCTACTGTGAAGAGGAACAAAAAGTTCTTGTTTCTCGTCATGCCTACTTCTTGGAAACTGAGTTTTTGGAAAACCAGATAAGTGGGAGCACAGTAGAACTGGAAGAAATTCCAGAACCACGAGCTATTACTGAAAGCTTAGTAGAACCAGAGGGTTCAAATGAACAGGACATTCCTACGCAGCTCCGCAGAAGTAGTAGGCAGTCTCATCCGCCCGAGAGATACTACGGTTTTCTTATAGACGGGGATAGAGAGGATTGCGTCATAGATTATAACGAGCCTACTAGCTTCCAACAGGCCGTTCAGAGCGTTGACTCGGTAAAATGGCTGGATGCAATGCGGACCGAAATGGAGTCCATGTACACCAACAAAGTATGGACGTTGGACATTGCTCCAGACGGGGTAAAACCCGTAGGATGCAAGTGGATCTTCAAAAGGAAGATTGGTGTAGATGGACAGGTTGAGACCTATAAAGCTAGACTTGTAGCAAAGTGTTTCCGTCAAAGACCTGGCTTGGACTATGACGAAACCTTTTCTCCAGTGGCTATGCTGAAATCCATTCGGATCCTTCTTGCCATTGCTGCCTTCCACGATTATGAGATTTAGCAGATGGACGTAAAAACCGCTTTTCTAAATGGAAATTTAGAGGAGTGTGTCTATATGGATCAGCCAGAGGGTTTCATTCAGAGTGGGAGCAGCGGAATGGTGTGCAAGCTGCTTAAGTCCATCTATGGACTAAAGCAGGCATCGCGGAGTTGGAACATCTGTTTTGATGAGACGGTCAAGGAATTTGACTTTATCAAAAATCCAGATGAACCATGCATCTATAGTAGATTTGTAGCGAGAACTGTAGTATTCCTTGTTTTATACGTGGATGACATTCTCTTAATAGGAAATGACATTCCTATGCTACAATCTGTCAAGGGTTTCTTGTCACACTGGTTCTCCATGAAAGACCTGGGTGATGCCTCTTACATCCTGGGGATCCGGATTCATCGTGATAGATCCAAGAGGATATTAGGACTTTCACAGTCCAGGTACATCGACACCGTACTGAAAAGATTCAGTATGGAAGATTCCAAGCGCGGTAACCTACCGGCTTGTCACGGGATCACCCTCTCTAAAGAGATGTCACCCAAGACTGATTTGGAGAGGGATCGCATGTCTATTATACCCTACGCTTCTGCGGTAGGCTCTATAATGTATGCGATGTTGTGTACCAGACCGGATGTAGCTTATGCACTGAGTGTAGTAAGCCGGTATCAGTCAAACCCTGGGGAGAAACACTGGATAGCAGTAAAGAACATTCTCAAGTACCTGAGAAGGACTAAGGAGATGTTCTTGGTGTATGGCGGAAAAGACCTCCAGATCGAGGCCTTTGCTGACTCCAGCTTCCAGAGTGACAAGGATGATTCCAAGTCCATGTCGGGTTTTGTCTTTACCCTCAATGGAGGGGCGGTGTGTTGGAAGAGTTCCAAACAGGAAACCGTTGCAGACTCGACTATGGAAGCGGAATACATCGCTGCATCTGATGCCGCAAAAGAAGCTGTCTGGATAAGGAAGTTCTTGAAAGAACTTCAGGTGGTTCCGTCCATTGTTGACCCAATACCTCTGTATTGCGACAACAACGGGGCTATAGCTTTAGCGAAGGAACCCAGGTCCCATCAGAGATCCAGGCACATCTTGAGGCGGTATCACCTGATCAGGGAGATCGTGGATCGCAAGGAGATCGAGGTTCGGAGGGTTGCTTCAGAAGAAAACACTGCAGATCCATTCACCAAGGCCCTACCCCAGACTCAGTTCGAGCGGCTGATCGAGATGATAGGTCTTCGATACGCCAGTACATGGCCTTAGTGCAAGTGGGAGATTGTTAGTGTATATGCCCTAGAGGCCATTACTGTATCATACTAGTTTGTATATTACTTAATGGAAGCTTGGGATATTCACCTTGTATAAACAATCTTGCTCAATATAGTAGTATGCTACTTGGTTTGTTTCTACTTCAATGTGTACATGTGTTTATTTTGCGATATCACCTATACACATTAGTGGAGCCCTTAGGATCTTTGCTTGATTACCAGCGTTGTGATGGCAGTCACACTAGTGGGGGCTGGGTAATCTATAAGCACATCCTTATACAGGTCCCTAGTCGCAGGACTATCGAGACAGGGCATCGATACTCCGGAGTAGACTAGCGTATGCGCTTCTCATCCCAGTGTGGGAGATGGTCTGTCCCACAGCCATCAGTACGTCGTACTGGAGATAGTATACGGGTGCTCGTTAGGTTACGGGTACACTGGACAGGACTCGTCGGGAACTGAGAGGTTGGTATTATACCTATCGTCAGTTATTAGTTCCCAGGTGACACGAGTATAGCTTAGTCCGCTGACTTGATACTGGCACTTCGCCTCGAGTGTGTTCCCACTACACTTTGATCGCTACCCTACCACGGCTCAAAGGAGTCGTGCAAACAGGTAGTGGTTGGGTGCAGTCCCGAAACACTTAGAGGCAGTGACGGTTAGACAGGATTCGTCTCTCCCGGTATTGGGGGTTGACATCGCGCTGTGTCTAGGAGAGCCATTACACGAGTAGTCCCTGGCCAGGGCAAGCGAGATATACTGGTAGGTTTCCAGTGTTATCTCAGGGTGTTTTGGGCTTCACTCCGACACGACTTGTACCGCTATTGGGGGACTGACGTTTTACCGCCCCCTAGGCCCGACATGCGATGTATCAGACGAACAGACCGGACTGTACGGAGAATGTCACATTCAGACTCAGTAGGAGTTCAGATGGGGTTCACCTCGTCAGCCTTCTTGTCGGCATCTACCTGGGGACCGTTACGCACAGCTAGTGCCGCTTGCGGTCTGTGGTTAAACCCACTGCCAGCGTAGTGTCGAGTCTTTAGAGTCCCACACAGAGGGTATTCGCCTCTGGGCAAAACAGAGTAGAGGTCGCATGGTATTACGGCAGGGTTCGTTCTCATCCGCACACTTGTGCACGTTTGGAGTCCGGACGGATTATACTGGCAGGCTCTGGTTTGAGCCAGATACTAGTATATGTTTTGGGGTTGCTTTTATATCTCGGTATTCTTGTTCCTCGGAACGAGAATGCAGGTGTGTATGCACAGTTGCTTGAGGCGGAGGATGAGATATTTCATTAGGGTTTCGGAACGGGTGCGTATGCACAGTTGACAGTCATCATTTTCCAAACCCTAATGGATTTGTGGATTATCTATTAATAATAGTAATTAAATGAGAATTATGTTATGGTTGATTTTGTTGACTTGTTGACCATGGTTGACTTGTTGACCATGGTTGAATGTTGACCACCATCATGCTTTGTAAAGATACTCCTTGATTCATGCTTACATTTCATTTAATGAAGCATGATAGTGGTCATTCCAAAACTACCATCAACTATTCTCATTTTGAATTATTATTATTTAGATAATTCTTTTTCTTTTTGATATGGTTGCAAAAAGAGAAAAGAGAGCTCATTCTATCATTTAGCTTCTCTCTCCTCACTTCATCTTCTTCTTCCTCTAGCCAAAGGAGAATCCTTCTCATGTGTTGAGAATCCCTCTCCTTAAAAGAAAAGCACCCCTTAGACACTCTCTACTCCCTCTAGGATCAAGGTTTTAGCAAGCCGGAGATTCTAGTTCACTCGAAGTTCGAGGAAGAGCCCGAAGGTTGAACCCTCAGGTGGATCCATCTTCGACGGAAGAAGGCGACGAGAAGAGAACCATCAACCACTACAAAGTTTGAAGAAGAAGGAGTTCAAGTTTAGGTATAACCATCTTTCCGAGTAGCTAACTCCCTTTAGCGTATTTGCTAGTTTAGTTTAGACACGATCCCGACCTTGTGTAGTCCATGTTGCCTCATGCGATAAAAATTCGTTTTTTATACCGTTTCCGCCTCCCCGTAAGCACCGGGGGTCGCAACATGGACTTACACGAACAACCCAAAGCCGGGATCTTTGCTAGATTATTAGGGTTTAACATGCAAGATGATAACTTTTATCTAAGTGTGAGGATTACAACCTTTGTAGTCCGCTCCTTCACTTCACAAGCTCCGAGTAGAAGTCCCTTTGCCGCGATCCACGATCTCCCGGACTCATGAGAGGCTCCACGACTCGAACGATCCATGCTAGCTTGAAGTATTCCAAATCTCCGATGATCTACCTCGAAGTTGCAAAGACTCAAGCTTTCTCACTCAAAAGAGATGAACACACTTATCCCATGGGCTAGATGAGATGAGGATGAGAGAGTAGTAATTTTGCTTTCTTTTTATATCATTTTCTCATATTTATTCATCACTTAAGGATTTTTCTAGCAAGCTTTTCAAGAGAGAAGAAGATGATAATGGAAAATCAATAATAATATTAATCCTTTTGTGATGAATAGAAAGAAGACTATATGATTGATTTGTAAACCATGGTCAAGGATGAGTGGCTAGGATTTAGTAGAGAATAAACTAGAGTTAGGGTTTGGTTGGGTTAAGAATGTGTCATCCAAAATATCTTAAGAATGACATAAGAATAAAGCTTCTAGAAGGTGCATGAAGCATCCAACCCTAATCAAACCCTAACCTCAATTAATCATCCTTAAACATGTTTAACAATTAATCATATCATGTCACAATAATATATATCACATATATATTATATATTTGCAACAAAAGAAAATAATACAATTAACATATATCGCATATATATCAATATATCATCCAGTGAGAAAATGAAATAATAAAGCGAGCCAATATTAGATAATGTAATAATATATCATATATATTATTATACATTAAATCATCGAATCAACACTTGATCCGACGATCCGGGTATATCGAATATTACCGACTAATATATCATGTACCGATTCATCGAATCAACACTTGATCCGATGACCCGGTTCATTTCTAAATATCGCGAGAATATAATACGGTATCCCATATCGCATTATTCTCGGTCCTGCACATATCACATATGTGCCTCTACTCCGTTTCGCCTGAGCTAAGAAACCTCTGTGTAGGACTCTAAAGAATCGTCAATACGCCGGTAGCAGGTGATGATCATATCAAACACCCACAAGCTGCAAGCGGTCAGCTAAACATAACAGCCACCCAGGTATTGAGCGATCAGAAGATCAACAAGCTAGCCTGTGCGTTCTCCTGTGAATCCAACCAGTAACACTCCCGTACAGTCCGGTCTGTTCGTCTGATATGTCGCATATCAAGTCTAGGGGTGGTATACGTCAGACCCCAGTAACCGATAAGTCGTGTCAATGTGTGCCTCATAACGGGTCGAGAAACTACTAGTAACACGTACCAGTAAATCTCTATATCAGCCCTGGCCAGGGACTTCCAGTTATAGCCAATCGAACACAGCACAACATCAACTCCCTATACCGGGAGAGACGAATCCCCTCCTATCGCTCATTGCCTCCATGTGATTCGGGACTGTACCCAAAAGCCACCGTTCTGCACGCCCTCTTGGATGTGGTAAGGTGGAAATCAAAGCACAGTGGGAATCACACAAGACTCCATGACGATCTCGGGTCTACAGACTACCCTGTACCAGTGTCACCGGAGAACTGCCATCTGACGTGTGGTATATCACCATCTGGGAGTTCTCGGCGAGTCCGTCCAGTGTACCCAGTCTCTACTGAGCACCCGTACACCATCTCTGATGTCTAACACTGATGGATATGGGATCATCCATCGCCCATCATATGGGTCAAGATGCGTATACGCTAGTCTACTCTGGTATATCGATGCCTGTCTCGATATACCCTCGACTAGGAACAGTTATAGGATGTACTCATCGACTACGATGGCCCCACTAGTATGATCTCATCATAGTCCCAGTAGTCGAGTACAGATCCTAAGGGCTTTATCAACATGTGAGAGTAAAACAGTAAACCAATACAAGTCAACATGTTAAGATAAAGTGAAACCAAATAGCATACTATCATGACGAGCAAGAAAGTCATCTCTATATATATCCAAGCATCCATTATAATATACATCATATGTACAACAATGGCCTCTAGGGCATATACATAACTAACAATCTCCCACTTGCACTAAGGCCAGCTGCTGTAGTATCTCATACCTAGCATCCCGAATAATCTCTCAAACTGTATCTGGGGAATAGCCTTCATGAATGGATCCGCTGTGTTGTCCTTCGTATCTATTTTCCTGACCTCGATCTCCCGGGGATCAACTATCTCCCTGATCAGGTGATACCGCCTCAGAATATGTCTGGACTTTTGATGGGATCTGGGTTCCTTGGCCAATGCCACAGCTCCATTGTTATCACAATACAGAGGTATTGGATGCTCAATGGATGGAACCACCAAGTTCACTAATGAACTTCTTTATCCAGACAGCCTCCTTGGCAGCATCGTTGGCAGCGATGTATTCAGCCTCCATCGTTGAGTCTGCAACGGTATCCTGTTTGGAACTCTTCCAACATACCGCCCCTCCATTGAGGGTAAAGACAAAACCCGAATGCGACTTAGAGTCGTCCTTATCACTTTGGAAGCTGGAATCGGTAAAGGACTCCACCTGGAGTTCTCCGTTACCATACACCAAGAACATCTCCTTAGTCCTTCGTAAGTAGTTGAGAATGTTCTTCACAGCTGTCCAGTGACTGTCTCCAGGATCTGCTTGATACCGACTCACTACACTTAGTGAGTATGCTACATCGGGTCTGGTACATAGCATCGCATACATGATAGAGCCTACTGCCGAAGCATAGGGTATCCCTTGCATGCGAGCTCTCTCCAAATCAGTTTTGGGAGACATCTCTTTGGAGAGAGTGAGTCCAGAGATCGTGGGTTGGTTACCACGCTTGGATTCTTCCATACTAAACCTCTTTAGTATGGTGTCAATGTACCTGGATTGGGACAATCCCAGTATCCGTTTAGATCTATCTCTATAGATCATGATTCCCAATATGCAGGAGGCATCACCTAGATCTTTCATTGAGAATCTCTGTGATAAGAAGAGCTTGACTGATTGCAGCATAGGAATATCATTTCCTATCAAGAGTATGTCATCCACGTACAATACGAGGAAGACAACCTTACCCTCTGCTACCTTCTTATAGATACAAGGTTCATCTATATTTTTGATGAAGTCAAACTCTTTGACTACAACATCAAAACAGATGTTCCAACTCCGCGATGCTTGCTTTAACCCATAAATGGATTTAAGCAGCTTGCACACCTTTCCGCTGCTCCCACTATCTACGAAGCCCTCTGGCTGAGTCATGTACACGCACTCTTCTAAATCACCGTTTAGAAAGGTGGTCTTAACATCCATTTGCCAGATTTCGTAGTCATGGTATGCAGCAATGGCAAGTAAGATCCGGATGGACTTAAGCATAGCTACTGGAGAAAAGGTTTCGTCATAATCCACACCTGGTCGTTGACGAAAACCCTTTGCTACAAGTCTAGCTTTGAAAGTCTCAACTTTTCCATCTACACCAAATTTCTTTTTATAAATCCACTTGCTCCCAATGGGTTTTACCCCTTCAGGAGCATTTTCCAAAATCCATACTTTATTGGTGTACATGGATTCCATCTCAGATCGCATTGCATCCAGCCATTTCACAGAGTCACTACTCGTGATGGCCTGCTCGAAACTAGTCGGGTCATCATCATCCATGATGCAATCCTCGCTTCCACCATCAATGAGAAAACCGTAGTATCTCTCAGGTGGACGAGAAACCCTACTAGATCGGCGGAGAGGCTGGGGTTCGTCGGGTACTACTGAATCCTCTGGTTCCACTAAATCATCTGTTGTAGTTTGTTCTGCTGGAACCTCTTCCAGTTCTACCTCAGAGCCACTAATTTCTTTTTCAAGAAATTCTTTTTCTAAAAAAGTGGCATATTGAGAAACAAACACTTTTTGTTCCTCAGCGTGATAGAATATATACCCATAAGAATCTTTTGGATATCCTACAAACTTACATATACCTGATCTTGCCTCGAGTTTGTCTGGATTTTGCTTTTTAACATAGGCCGGACAACCCCATATCTTAACTCGTTTAAGAGATGGTCTCTTCCCATTCCATATCTCATATGGAGTGGTAGGCACCGATTTAGTTGGAACTCTATTCAATAGATATGTGGCTGTTTCCAGCGCATAACCCCAAAAGGAGATAGGTAACTCAGCAGTGCTCATCATAGAGCGCACCATATCTAATAGGGTGTGATTCCTCCGCTCCGATACACCGTTGTGCTGTGGTGTATAAGGAGGAGTAAGCTGAGAGAGAATCCCATTCTCTTTTAGATAATCCCGAAACTCATTACTTAAGTATTCACCTTCTCGATCAGATCGAAGAATCTTAATACTTTTGCCCGTTTGATTCTCTACTTTGTGCTTATATTCTCTGAATTTCTCAAAAGCTTCAGACTTGTGTTTCATTAGGAACACATGTCCGAATCTAGAGAGATCGTCAGTGAATGTAATGAAGTAGGAAGAACCGTTCCTGACACGCGTAGACATGGGACCGCATACATCACTATGTATCAGTCCTAACAGTTCGGTAACTCTTTCTCCGTGTCCACTAAACGGAGTTTTGGTCATTTTTCCTTTGAGACATGAATGGCAAGTATCATAAGATGATAATTCGAACGGATTCAAATAACCATCCTTATGTAACTTAGCCAGTCGTGTCGCATTGATATGACCAAGTCTACAATGCCACAAGTAGGATTCGTTCATATCCGAACTTTTCCTCTTGTGTGTGTTTTGTATATTCAGGACTGTATTCTGATTTAGAATGAATATGCCATTATGTAACGAGCCTGATGCAATCAACTTTTGATCTAGGAATATGTTCATAACATTATCCTGTACTACAAAATTATATCCTTCTTTACTTAATAAGGAGACTGATATAATGTTGCACATCATGTTCGGTATATAATAGCACTCATTTAGAATCAGTGTATTACGACTTGGTAATACAAGGTGATATTCGCCAACTGCTTTGGCTACAATACTTGCACTGTTCCCTACTTGAACGGAATGATCACCTTTTCCCAATTCTCTATCTTTACGTAGCCCATGTAACTGTTTACATATGTGGGATCCTGATCCGGTATCTAATACCCAGGACGTAGGGTGAACTGAGAAACAGTTCTCAATAACTAACACACCCGAAGAAGATGCATCAACATGCATGTTCTTTTGGGCGGCTTGAGAATCCAGATATTCTCCTGTTTCCTGTTCAGTCTTATAACTCTTATAAGAGAAAACGGGTCCAACATTCCCTAGCTCAGTACAATAATTGGGTTCAGTCAATACATCCATATTATTATCTTGATTATGGCATGACATGGTCGCTACCTGGAGAGAGAGAGAAGAAAACACTTTAGCGTATTCTCTTGCAAGATTAGATTGGTTATTATCTTATCTAATCAGGATGTCTCCCACTGGTTTTATCAAATCTACCTTAAAACCCTAAAAGGTAAGATTAGCCGGGATTAATTACACCCTACAATTTCGTCAATCTTTCAGCCAGATCGGTGTCGGTACTTTGAGGGAGGCTCCCCGTGCTTTCGCACGGACCTAATTAAAGTAAACCTCGTTTTCCCAGAGGCGTAACCCCGTTAACACTTTTCTAGACACCTACTTGAATGACTAATTGTCCTGTGTAAAACTCTCCCAGGAGTAACACTTACTCGCAGTGGGTATCGGGATCCATCTATCTCATAGGAGGTATGCAATCTCATTGCAAATTTCAATGCTTGAAATTCCCGATAATATTTTTACCCCTAGTGTCTTATGACCTTAACTATGGTCAACAAATCATAAGCACTAGTACTAGTCAAGTTCTACCCGTCATTTCTTGATTAATTTAGACCCACCCACATGACCCTTAACTATGGTCAACAAAGTCATATGACTGTCCTAATTAATCACATCTTATGTTATATAGGAAAACATCACTTAGCTACCGAACACTGCGCCTTAACTATGGTCAACAAACGCAGCACGAATACTAAGTACTCTATTTTCCTAAAATGACGGAGGGCTACGCAGGTTTTTCAGAAAACCCTGAGCGTAATGAACTTGATATCGTCGTAGAATCGAGTGAAGTTTTGAAAAGGAGTGTTTTTGAGGCTTTTCTTAGTTTCGCTAAAAGGGTCACTCCCGGTGAAGGGATCGTCGGCCCTTTCCTCATCGAATAAGGTGCAGGATATATCATATATACCGCTGTGCAAAGCAAAACTCTAAAAGCAATCAAAAGACAAACCGCATTTTGTAGCATCTGCCAGTTTCGCTAAAGAGGTCACTCCCGGTGAAGGGATCGTCGGCTCTTTCCCCATCGAATAAGGTGCAGGATATATCATATATATCACTGTGCAAAGCAAAACTGCAGCTACCCTTTTTATAAAGTTTTTGATTCTACAACATCTTTAGGTTTCTTTTCTTTTATTAATCTCATTAATAAAAATCCCATCAGCTTATGCTTCCTAAGCATCACAGAAGAAACGAAAGCAGTAATATTTATATATTAGCATATATATATAGTATAAGCATTCGTCTCAGGCAGTAATATGATCTCATCACAGAACATTGCTGCAGAAGAACATATATGAAATATTGGATATACTAGGACGTCCGTGTTTTCAATACGAGCCTGTATAAAACACGGATTCCACGGTCGCGACGAATAGCCAAACCCACATCCCAAGACCCCTACGAGAGCGGCAAGTAACACTGCCAATTCTAGGGTTAGGAGACCCGGTCTCGACTCCTCGAGATGGCCTCCCACTGGACCCTAGAACCCGGTTACTTGTGCTCTCCTCCTTGGGTCTACCTAATGCGGAAAAGTAAATAATATACACTGGTGACAGCAACCGCAACCTGGAAGTGCCCCAAATAAAAGAATATTACATTACAAATGAATTTTACATGAATGAAAATAAAAACCCTCATCTCACATAAAAACCCCCGGCTATTCTGAACGCGACGATCCAATATAACATATCACAGCAACACATAATATCACATATCATCAACGTAAGTAAATATGCGCATCCCAATTGTCGTTGACATATAGCAACGAAACCGACGATATCACATATTACACTTACGGTCACAGAAAAGAAAGTGTAAAACTACAACATTTGGAAACCACAATCACTTTAGACATCGTAAATCCGAAATATCACATACTTCGCATTTCATGCCTAACTGTATGAATTCCACATATTGTATCACATTCCAGATAAATTGACAGTATTAAACTTTTCGAACAGATAATCAAATACCCAAAATTTCCTAAAGTGCTCAACACTTGAGCGGAGTTCAAATAATCCCAGAATATGTCACAGTACCGGTGATCCAGCCGTAGAAGGGTCAAGCCAACGCCTCACATGTGGCACGCCGTACTGCCCCAAACCCGAAGGTTCAAAAGGCAGTTCAAGACGGTCACATAATCGAGTTAAGGTTTGTTGTCTTTTAGAGGGTCCACCGCTTAACTTGTACAATTTTTCCGAAAGATTTAAACCCGATAAAAATTCAACACTTGAAAGTTTGCCGTACCGGGAAACAGTGAGTTAATGATATCCGTTCAAATAGTTTAACAGTTTCTAAATATCCGGAAAGAAATACGAATTTAAATATTCCGATCGAACCTACTATTACAAAACAAACCCCAAATTTTCAACACCTGAAACAGATTAAAAATACCCAGAAGCATCAACAAGCACCTACGGACATTACCATAAAAGCCACGTGTCGCCAATCCATTAATCCGCCGCGGAACCGCCGCGCAAGGAAGCTTGCGCTGCGGTTCCGCCGCCGTTTGGATGAATTGGGGGCTCGGGTTTTATGATAATTCTTAGAATTCCCTGCTGATTTTTTTACATATTTTTAATTAAGAAAAATCCCAAAATTTAAAAAATTTCCAGAGAGGGGTCTAATTTTGTCGTTTCGGATTCGATCGGAGTTTTAACTTCGTAAACACATCGCCTAATGCTCTAGCTAGGCTCTGATACCACTGTAGGGTTCCTAGGAACTCTTGTGAAGGTTCATAAGGCATCAAACATGCCCGGATAAAAATTTAGACGTGCCGAACAACCCAAACCCGGGATCTTTGCTAGATTATTAGGGTTTAACATGCAAGATGATAACTTTTATCTAAGTGTGAGGGATTACAACCTTTGTAGTCCGCTCCTTCACTTCACAAGCTCCGAGTAGAAGTCCCTTTGCCGCGATCCACGATCTCCCGGACTCAAGAGAGGCTCCACGACTCGAACGATCCATACTAGCTTGAAGTATTCCAAATCTTCGATGATCTACCTCGAAGTTGCAAAGACTCAAGCTTTCTCACTCAAAAGAGATGAACACACTTATCCCATGGGCTAGATGAGATGAGGATGAGAGAGTAGTAATTTTGCTTTCTTTTTATATCATTTTCTCATATTTATTCATCACTTCAGGATTTTCTAGCAAGCTTTTCAAGAGAGAAGAAGATGATAATGGAAAATCAATAATAATATTAATCCTTTTGTGATGAATAGAAAGAAGACTATATGATTGATTTATAAACCATGGTCAAGGATGAGTGGCTAGGATTTAGTAGAGAATAAACTAGAGCTAGGGTTTGGTTGGGTTAAGAATGTGTCATTCAAAATATCTTAAGAATGACAAAAGAATAAAGCTTCTAGAAGGTGCATGAAGCATCCAACCCTAATCAAACCCTAACCTCAATTAATCATCCTTAAACATGTTTAACAATTAATCATATCATGTCACAATAATATATATCACATATATATTATATATTTGCAACAAAAGAAAATAATACAATTAACATATATCGCATATATATCAATGTATCATCCAGTGAGAAAATGAAATAATAAAGCGAGCCAATATTAGATAATGTAATAATATATCATATATATTATTATACATTAAATCATCGAATCAACACTTGATCCGACGATCCGGCTATATCGAATATTACCGACTAATATATCATGTACCGATTCATCGAATCAACACTTGATCCGATGACCCGGTTCATTTCTAAATATCGCGAGAATATAATACGGTATCCCATATCGCATTATTCTCGGTCCTGCACATATCACATATGTGCTTCTACTCCGTTTCGCCTGAGCCAAGAAACCTCTGTGTAGGACTCTAAAGAATCATCAATACGCCGGTAGCAGGTGATGATCATATCAAACACCCACAAGCTGCAAGCGGTCAGCTAAACGTAACAGCCACCCAGGTATTGAGCGATCAGAAGATCAACAAGCTAGCCTGTGCGTTCTCCTGTGAATCCAACCAGTAACACTCCCGTACAGTCCGGTCTATTCGTCTGATATGTCGCATATCAAGTCTAGGGGTGGTATACGTCAGACCCCAGTAACCGATAAGTCATGTCGATGTGTGGCTCATAACGGGTCGAGAAACTACTAGTAACACTTACCAGTAAATCTCTATATCAGCCCTGGCCAGGGACTCCAGTTATAGCCAATCGAACACAGCACAACATCAACTCCCTATACCGGGAGAGACGAATCCCCTCCTATCGCTCATTGCCTCCATGTGATTCGGGACTGTACCCAAAAGCCACCGTTTTGCACGCCCTCTTGGACGTGGTAAGGTGGAAATCAAAGCACAGTGGGAATCACACAAGACTCCATGACGATCTCGGGTCTACAGACTACCCTGTACCAGTGTCACCGGAGAACTGCCATCTGACGTGTGGTATATCACCATCTGGGAGTTCTCGGTGAGTCCGTCCAGTGTACCCAGTCTCTACTGAGCACCCGTACACCATCTCTGATGTCTAACACTGATGGATATGGGATCATCCATCGCCCATCATATGGGTCAAGATGCGTATACGCTAGTCTACTCTGGTGTATCGATGCCCTGTCTCGATATACCCTCGACTAGGAACAGTTATAGGATGTACTCATCGACTACGATGGCCCCACTAGTATGATCTCATCATAGTCCCAGTAGTCGAGTACAGATCCTAAGGGCTTTATCAACATGTGAGAGTAAAACAGTAAACCAATACAAGTCAACATGTTAAGATAAAGTGAAACCAAATAGCATACTATCATGACGAGCAAGAAAGTCATCTCTATATATATCCAAGCATCCATTATAATATACATCATATGTACAACAATGGCCTCTAGGGCATATACATAACTAACATGCAGGTGCTCATTGGGCTATGAGTACACTGGACGGACTCGCCGGGAATCTGCTAGTTGGTATTATACCTAGCGTCAGATGGCAGTTCCCTGGTGACATGTGTACAGGTTAGTTCATCGACCTGAGGTCGTCATTTGTCTCGTGTGAGTTCCCACTGTGCTTTGATTTCTATCCTACCACGGCTCAAAGGAGTCGTGCAAACAAGTCTTTTTTGGGTACAGTCCCGAGCCACATGGAGGCAAGTGAGCGGATCGGCAGGGGATTCGTCTCTCCCGGTATTGGGGGTGAGATCGCGCTGTGTCTAGGAGAGCCATTACACAAAGCCCTCGGCAGAGACAGGAGATTTACTGGTAGGTACTCTAGTAGTATCTCAGGGTGTTCTGGGCTACTCTCTGATACAACTTATACCGCTATTGGGGGTCTGACGTTACCAGCCCCCTAGGACGATATGCGATACTCATAGAAGAACGGATCGGGCTGTATGTATATTGTCACTGTTAGGCTCAGTAGGGTTTCTGGATGAGTTCGCTCGTCAGTTTCTCTTCCAATCAATACATAGGCAACCGTTACGTACAGCTTGTACCTCTGACATGCTAGAGGTTATACCCAGTGCCAGTGTGTTGATGAGTCATTAGAGTCCCCCAAAGACAGTTTCCCAAGTTCGGACTAAACGTTGTAGAGGCCGTACGGTTTTATGGCAGGGTTCGGAAAATGCACGTGTGTTTACGCACGTGTTATATTTCGGGCAGATAATACTGATAGGCTTTGGTTTAAGCCGGATCCGAGTATTATACGGTGTAGATATAATATCTTTGTCTCAGTTGCATTTGTATTCGGTCATAATACAAATGCGGGTATGTTTATACTGTTACGGGGTTATCCTGAAATTCGTTTCGGGATCGCTTTTGGAAGTTTCCAGTTTCCAGTTTTCTATCACCCGTCTTTAACATTCAGTTAAAGGCGGATTTATCTTTTCTTGATGAGTGTGGAAGGTTCTAGAAGCATCTAGATGGTGACTAGGAAGATGAGGTGGCTAGTGACTCATTAGTGCATTGATTGTGCATTTAATGAGTTGATGACTAGGTAATGGTGATTCATTAGTTCATTAAAGATTATGCTAGGTGTTCTATATGACTCATACATTTGTTTTAGTGCTAATGGTCAACATTTTGGTTCCTACACTCACCCCCCACCTTATATGGCCGGCCCCCTCTTTAGAAAAGAGGATGCTTGTTGATTTGAAAAAGATATAGTTTTGGATTCATGGAAATTAGATAGCCTCATTTCTCATTTCACCTGATTCCAAAAGGCAACTTCATTAACCGTTCATCCATAGCTTTGGATGTAACGAGACAAAGTGTTCTACTCATTTTCTACATCAATCTTGGTCATCTCTTTTAGCAAACTTGATGATCGAGTTGCCTCGGTTCAGAGGCGGGAGCCCGTTTAAAGATCCGTCGACATGGTGCCATCTGGACGAGAAGACTGGAGATTCAGGTGATCGAAGCAGCCGCAACAAAGCGTGGGATGATGGTTAAAGACCGAAGGACTCGGATCGTTCGGTAAAACATTTCTACCCACTTTGTTGTTTGTTAGTTTAGCTTTAATGGCAGATCCGGGTTATAGTATACGATAGCGCCAGTTGTCAAAAGTTTTTGTTCCGCATTTGGCGTCTGTTAGACTGCCGGGGCGCTACTGTGTACTTACAGATCCAATCAGTAACACTCTCGTACAGTCCGGTCTCTTCGTCTTATATGTCGCATATCTTGTATAGGGGTGGTAAATGTCAGACCCCAGTAGCTTGATAAGTCGTGTCGATATGAGGTCTATAACAGTTCGAGAAACTACTGATAACACTTACCAGTAAATCTCAGCAACCCTGGCCAGGGATTTCCAGTTATAGCCAATCGAACACAGTGCAACATCAACTCCCTATACCGGGAGAGACGAAACCCCTCCTATCGCTCATTGCCTCCATTTGATTCGGGACTGTACCCAAAAGCCACCTTTTCGCATGCCCTCTTGGACGTGGTATGATGGAAATCAAAGCACGGCGGGAATCACACAAGACTCTATGACGATCTCGGGTCTACAGACTAACCTGTACCAGTGTCACCAGAGAACTGCCATCTGACGTGAGGTATAATACCATCTGGGAGTTCCCGGCGAGTCCGTCAAGTGTACCCAGTCTCCACTGAGCACCCGTATACCTTCTCTGATGTCAAACACCAATGGATATGGGATCATCCATCGCCCATCATATGGGTCAAGAAGCGCATACGCTAGTCTACTCTGGAGTATCGATGCCCTGTCTCGGTACTCCCACGACTAGGTGTTAGTTATATGTATGCCCTAGAGGCCATTACTGTACATACGATATATATTGTAGTGGATGCTTGGACATATATAGGGAGGACTTTCTTGCTCGACATGATAGTACGCTATCTGGTTGCTCTTTATCTTAACATATACTCTGATTATCTCTATGTTACATGTTGATAAAGCCCTTAGGATGAGTACTTGACTACCAGGACTATGATGCGGATCATACTAGTGAGGACAGTGTAGTCGCCAAGTACATCCTTCAAATGTTCCTAGTCGTGGGAGTACCGAGACAGGGCATCGATACTCCAGAGTAGACTAGCGTATGCGCTTCTTGACCAATATGATGGGCGATGGATGATCTCATATCCATTGGTGTTTGACATCAGAGAAGGTATACGGGTGCTCAGTGGAGACTGGGTACACTGGACGGACTCGCCGAGAACTCCCAGATGGTATTATACCTAACGTCAGATGGCAGTTCTCTGGTGACACTGGTACAGAGTAGTCTGTAGACCCGAGATCGTCATAGAGTCTTGTGTGATTCCCACTGTGCTTTGATTTCCATCATACCACGTCCAAGAGGGCGTGCAAAAAGGTAGCTTTTGGGTACAGTCCCGAATCACATGGAGGCAATGAGCGATAGGAGGGGATTCGTCTCTCTCGGTATAGGGAGTTGATGTTGTGCTGTGTTCGATTGGCTATAACTGGAAATCCCTAGCCAGGGTTGCTGAGATTTACTGGTAAGTGTTATCAGTAGTTTCTCGAACTGTTATGGACCTCATATCGACACGACTTATCAAGCTATTGGGGTCTGACGTTTTCCACCCCTAGGCGAGATATGCGACATATCAGACGAAGAGACCGGACTGTACGGGAGTGTTACTAACTGGATTCACTGGAGAATGTACAGGCTTGCTTGTTGATCTTCTGAGCGCTCAATAGCTGGGTGGCTGTTACGTTTAGCTGACCGCTTGCAGCTTGTGGGTGTTTAATATGATCATCACTTACTGCCGGCGTATTGACGATTCTTTAGAGTCCTACAAAGAGGTTTCTTGGCTCAGGCAAAACGGAGTAGGAGTACATATGTGATATGTGCGGGACCGAGAACAATACATGTATGTGATACCGTATTAGATTCTCACGATATGAGATATCTGCCGGGTATATGTGATATAGCCGTGTCATCGGATCAAGTGTTGATTCGATGAACTGATACAGATTATATTAGTCGGTTATTTATGAAATAGCCGGATTATCGGATCAAGTGTTGATTCGATAATTTAATGTATAATTATATATTTGATTTATTAAATTACATTAACTGATATAAGCTCACTAAAAGATTCTTTTTCTCACTCGGGTAATACTTTGATATATATGCGATATATGTTAATTGTATTATTTTATTTTGTTACATTAAATATTGTATATATGATATATAATATTGTAACATGTTAGGGTTATTAATGCAACATGTTTAGTGGAGATTAAATATGGTTAGGGTTTGATTTGGGTTAAGCTTTTCTAGAAGTTTCTAGAAGCTTTGCTTTTGTTTTAAGCAAAGATATTTGTTAAAGATATTTTGTTGATATTTACTTAACCCAACCCAAACCCTTGACCATGGTAAACTCTCTACAATGGTTACTTCTTCTCTCTTGAACCATGGTTGCATTTCTAACCTTACAAGAATTCATTATTCATCACAAAGTAAAACTTCTTCTTCTTCTTCCTTGATGCAAAAGCTTTCTAGCTTTTTGCTTAGTGATGAAAATGAGTGAGATTAAGAAAACAAATGAGAGCTAAAATCCTACTTCATCATCCTAATCTATCCTAGCCATTTAGATTAGGGTGTTCACTTCATTTTGTGAGTGAGAGCATGTGTTAATGAAACTTCAATGTAGATCATCTTTGTTATCGAAGATCGGAAGCAAGCTTGCATCTTTCTCTTCGTGGAGCCTCTCGAGAGTCCGGAACTTGAAGATCGCTGCGAAGGGACCACAACACGGAGCTTATAAAGTGAAGGACCGGACTATAAAGGATGTAATCCCAAACTCTTAGATGTTAAAGTGTTTAACATGCTTTGTTTCGCCTAATCTCTAGTCTAAGATCTTGGTTTAGGGTTGTTCGGCATGGCTAAATTTTAAATCGGGCATGGTTGATGCCTTATAGACCTTTGTGCATGTGCCTAGTAACCCTATAGTGGTATCAGAGCTAAGCAAGAGCTTTAGGCGAAGTCTAGGTGAAGTTTAATGTCCGATCGAACCCCGAAACCCCAAAACTTACCGTTCTCTGGAAATTTTGTAAAAATGTTGATTTTTCCATATTAAAAATACTCAAAAAAATCAGCAGGGAATTCTAAGATTTATGGTGAAACACGGGCCCACGACACCATCAAGTCGCCGCGGAACCGCGGCAGGAACCTGCTCCCCGCGGCAGTTCTACGGACGTACTCTGGTGTTGTGGACACTTGTCTTCACAGTTATATCCGTATTTATTTCCTGATAATTCTGGATGTTTTTAATCTTACTCAAGTGTTGAGTTTTCTGGGTTGTATTGGGAGCTCGTTGATTCGATCGGAAAGTTTAACTTCGTTTAATTTTTTCCGGGTAATTTAAGAACCTGTTAAAAAGTTCGAACGGATATCAATAACTCACTTTTTCCCCTGTCGCAAAATTTTCAAAAAGTTGGATTTTTTCTCGAGTTTGAAACTTTCGGAAAATCGTGCAAGTAACGCGGTGGACCCTCTAGAAGACAACAAACCTTAACTCGATTATGTGACCGTCTTGAACTGCCTCTAAACCTTAGGGTTTAAGGGAGTACGGCGTTGCCACATGTGAGGCGTTGGCTTAACCCTTCTATGGCTGGACCATTGGTACTGTAGCATGTGATGGTTATTTTTTGAACTCCGCTCAAGTGTTGAGCCATTTGGGAAATCTTGGGTGTTTGATTATTCGATCGGAAAGTTTACCATTGTCTATTTATCTGGAATGTGATACAATATTTGGAATCCACATGTAGTTATGAGATAACTAATTTGAATGTTATAAATCTAGCAGTTTAGTCTTAGATGATCGGTTGCCACAGGATTTTGATGCGATCAAAAGTCCGTCGCATTCACGTAGCGTACGCGGATACTCGCCGGGTAAACTTAATAGACAGCCACGCCCCATAGCCCCGACCAAGTGACTATAGGAGAACCCCATCGCTAAAAGCATCCGTTCGGGTGCTCGCGGCAGCGGTGTTCCGCCTTAGTGCACTTCGTCGACGGCATCCGGGGTTGCGGCCGTCTACTAAAGTTTGCGACGAGCATTCGATCAGGATGTCGGGAATCTTGTTGAATTGCCCGACTTGACATTGAAAAGAGTTTTCGATATTGAGACTAAAATGCGGGGTTTATAATTGTTAGGCATGCGATGTCTGAGGAATTCATTTGGTTAGGCATGCAATGTCTAAGGAGGTTGCGGATTCCAACTATTGTAGTTTTACACTTTCTTTTCTGTGACCGTAAGCGTAGTATGTGATTTATCGCCGGCTTCGTTGCTATACATCAACGACAATAGGGATACACATACTTTCTTACGTTGATGATATGAGATATTATGTGTTGCTGTGATATGTTATATTGGATCGTCGTGTTCTGAATAGCCGGGGGTTTTATGTGAGATGAGAGTTTTTTCTTTTTCATTCATGTAAAATTCATTTGTAAGTAATATTCTTTTATTGGGGCACTTCCGGGCTGAGGATGATGTCACCATTTTATATTATTTACTTTTCCACATTAGGTAGACCCAAGACGGGGAGCATAAGTAACCGGGTTCTAGGGTCCAATGGAAGACCATCTCGAGGAGTCGAGACCGGGTCTCCTAACCCTAGAATTGGCAGTGTTGCTTGCCGCTCTCGTAGGGGTCTAGGGATATGGGTTTGGCTATTCATCACGACCGTGGAATCCGTGTTTTATACAGGCTCGTATTGAAACACGGACCTCCTAGTATATCCAATATTTCATATATGTTCTTCTGCTGCAATGTTCTGTGATGAGATTATATTACTGCCTGAGACGAATGTTTATATTATATATATGAGATATATGTTATATTGTAGATTTCGTTTCAAATGTGATGCTTGTGAAGCACAATAAAATGGGACTTCATTAATGAGATTAATGAAATAAAAGAAACCTAAAGATGTTGTAGAAACTTGTTTAAAAACTGCTAGCTCTAGTTCTTGCTTTGCATAGCGGTGTTCCTTGTAGAACATTCAGCACCTTATTCGATAAGAAAAGAGCCGAGATCCCTTCACCGGGAGTGACCTCTTTAGCGAAACTAGCAGATGCTACATACTCGGCTTGTCTTTTGATTGCTTCTATAAGTTTTGCTTTGCACAGGGATATTTGTGAAATATCCTGCACCTTATTCAATAAGGAAAGAGCCGACGATCCCTTCACCGAAAGTGACCTCTTTAGCAAAACTAGAAAAGCCTCAAAAACACGCCATTTAAAATCATTCGATTCTACAACGATATCAAGTTCATTACGCAAAGGGTTTTCTTAAAAACCTGTCGTAGCCCTCCATCATTTCAGATAAGTACTTCATAGTATTCGTACTACGTTTGTTGGTTTTCGTCAAGGCGTAGTGTGCGGTAGCTATTTATGCTTATCTGTATAAGCATATGATGCGATTGAGTTAGGGTAGTCGTGCGACTTTGTTGGCTTTCGTCAAGGGTCGTACGGGTGGGTTTAATTCAATCGGGAAATGACGGGTTGAACTTGACTAGTAGCCTATGGTTTGTTGGCATTCGTCAAGGTCATAGGACGCTAGGGGTAAAATATTATCGGGAATTTCAAGTGTTGAAATTTGCAATGAGATTGCATACCTTCTATGAGATAGTTGGATCCCGATACCCACTGCGAGTAAGAGTTACTCCTGGGAAAGTTTTACATATTATAATTAGCCGATCAAGTAGGTGTCTAGAAAGGTGTTAACGGGGTTACACCCCTGGGAAAACGAGGTTTACTTTAATTAGATCCGTGCGAAAGCACGGGGAACCTCCCTCAAAGTACCGGCACTGGCCTGGCTGAAAGATTGGCGAACTTGTAGGGTGTAATTAATCCCGGCTAGTCTTTCCTTTTAGGGTTTGAAGGAAGATTTGACTAAAATAGTGGGAGACATCCTGATTAGATAAATTGATAATCAATCTAATCTTGTAAGAGCGCATGCTGAGTGTTCTCTTCTCTCTCTCTCCTGGTTACGACTATGTCACGCCTTAATCAAGATAATAATACGGATGAATTGACCGAACCCGCTTGTTATACTGCGCCAGGGAACGTAGGTCCCGCTCTAACTTATAAATGTTATAAGATAAAGCAAGAAATAGGGAATTACCAGAATTCCCGTGCCGCCCAAACGAAGAAAGTGCATGTTGATGCATCTTCTTCGGGTGTGTTCATTACACAGAACTGTTTCTCAGTATCCTTTACGTCCTGGGTATGAGATACCAGATCAGGATCCCGCAAATGTAATTTGTTACATGGGCTATAGACAGGTAGAGAACTGAGAACGGGTGATAAGTTTCAAGAGTTGGAAATGAAGCAAGTGTTGCAGCCAAATCTGTTGGCAGTTATCACCCTGTATTACCAGAATACATTGATTCTGAACGAATGTTATTAAATACCGAACCTGATATACAACAACATATCAGTCTCTTTATTAGTAAAGAAGGATATAATTTTGTATTGTTGGATAATGTTTTGAACATTTCCTATATCAAGAGTTGATTGGTTCGGGCACGTTATCTAAAAGCATAGACGTTCTAAATCAAACCACAGTTCTTAACGTACAGAACACACACAAGAAGAAAAGTTCAGAAATGAACGAATCCTTCTTAAGGCATTATAGACTAGGTCATATCAATGTGACCCGACTAGTTGAAGTTACATTTAGATGCATATTTAAATTAGTTTGAATTTACATCTTGTGAAACTTGCCGGTCATGTCACAAAGATAAGATGACCACAGCTCTGTTTATTGGAAACAGAGAAAGAGTTAGTGAACTCTTGGGATTGATACATGTTGATGTATAAGGTCCCCTGTCTACATATGCCAGGACCGGTTCTTTGTACTTCATTATATTCACCGATTATCTCTGAAGATTCGGACATATGTTCCTGTTGAAACACAAGTCTGGAACTTTTGAGAAATTCAATGAATATAAGTTAGAAGTAGAGAACCAAAACGGGTATAAGTATTATGTTCTTTGATGTGATTACGGAGGAGAATACTTGAGCACGGGATTCCTGGACTATTCTAAAGGTGAATGAGATTCTCTCTCAACATTACTCCTCCGTATACACCACAGCACGTCGGTGTGTCAGGGCGGAGCAATCGCACCCTATGTGATATGGTGTGCTCTATAATGAGTACTACTTAGTTTCCTATTTCCTTTTGGGAGTTATGCACTTGAGAAGCTGCATACCTATTGAATAGGGTTCAAATAAAATCAGTTACCTACCACTTCATATGTAATATGGAATAGGAAGAGCCCATATCTTAAATTTGTTAAGATTTGGGGTTGTCCAGCCTATGTCTAAAAGCATAATCCGGACAAGCTCGAGGCAAATTCAGATCTGTGGAAGTTTGTTGCATATCCCAAGTATACGCAAGGGAATATCTTCTACTTAACCGAGGAACAAAATTTGTTTTGTTTCTCAGCATGCCACCTTTGTGAAAGGGAATTTCTTGTAAAGAAATTATTGGTCATGAAGTAGAACTGGAAAGAGTTCCAGCTATACAAACTGCAGCTGATAATTTGGTAGAACCAAAGGATTCAATAGTTTCCAACCAACCTCAGCCTCTCCGCCGATCTAGTAGGGTTCCTCACCCACCTGAGAGATACTTCGGTTTCTCTATAACAGTGGGAGCGAGGATTGCATCATGAGATGATGACCCAACTAGTTTCGAGCTGGCCATCAGGAGTGGGACTCTGTAAGAATGGATGGATGCTTAGCGATCTGAGATGGAATCCTTGTACACCAACAAAGTATGGACTTTGGTTGCTTTATCTGAAGGGTTAAATCCCCATCAGGAGCGGGTATATCTTGAGAAGATTACTTGGTGTACATGGAAAAGTTGAGACTTTCAAAGCTATGCTTAAGTCCATCCAGATCCTACTTTCCACGGCTACATACCATGACTACGATATCTGGTGGTTGGGTGTCATGACTGTTTTTCTAAATGTTGATTTGGAAGAGAGCGTCTATAAGTACACAGCCAGAGGGCTTCGTAGACAGTGGGAGCAGCGGAAACGTGTGCAAGATGTTTTATGTGATAAATCAGGCATCGCGGTGTAAGAACATCTGTTTTGATGTGGTAGTCAAAAAGTTTGACTTCATCAAAATGGTAGATGAACCTTGTATATACAAAAAGGCAGTAGGGAGTATGGTGGTGATCCTCGTAGAGTACATGGATGACATACTCTTGATAGGGAAGGAGTTTCCTATGCTACGCTCGGTCAATCTCCACTTATCACAATGATTCTCCATATAGGATCAAAGTGATACTTCCTAAATCCTGGGTTTTGGATCTATGAGATAGATCTAATTGGATGTTAGGATTCTCACTAGTTGTAGTGAGATGGTATCAATCGATCCTGGGAAGAATAACTGGAAACGGTTCCAGGGTGATAAGGACGACTGAATGTCGGTCGCAGGCATTGTCTTTACCCTCAGTGGAGGGAAGGTATGTTGGAAGAGTTCCAAGCTAGATACCGTGACTTACTAGACGATTAAAGGCAAGATACATCGTTACCAAGGATGCTACCAAAGAAGCAGTCTGGATATATAAGTTCATGAGATGAACTTCGTTCCTACCATTGTATGACAATGTAGTTGTGGCTTATGCCAAGGAACCCCCGTCACATCTGAAATCCTGATATAATTCTTAGGCAGTATCACCTGATCATGGAGATGGTTGATCTCCAGGGAGATCGAAGTTGGGAGAGTAGACACAGAAGACAACAGCGCAGATCCACTCACAAAGGCCTTTTCCCCAGTAGAGACTTTTATGGGATGGTTGAGTATGATATACTTCAACCGCAGCAAATTGTTGGGTATGTGATACCACAACAGATGGCCCTAGTGCAAGTGGAAGATTGTTAGTTATATGTATGCCCTAGAGGCCATTACTGTACATACGATGTATATTGTAGTGGATGCTTGGACATATATAGAGAGGACTTTCTTGCTCGACATGATAGTACACTATCTGGTTGCTCTTTATCTTAACATGTACTCTGATTGTCTCTATGTTACATGTTGATAAAGCCCTTAGGATGAGTACTTGACTACCAGGACTATGATGCGGATCATACTAGTGAGGACAGTGTAGTCGCCAAGTACATCCTTCAAATGTTCCTAGTCATGGGAGTACCGAGACAGGGCATCGATACACCAGAGTAGACTAGCGTATGCGCTTCTTGACCCATATGATGGGCGATGGATGATCTCATATCCATTGGTGTTTGACATCAGAGAAGGTATACGGGTGGTCAGTGGAGACTGGGTACACTGGACGGACTCACCGAGAACTCCCAGATGGTATTATACCTCATGTCAGATGGCAGTTCTCTGATGACACTGGTACAGAGTAGTCTGTAGACCCGAGATCGTCATAGAGTCTTGTGTGATTCCCACTGTGCTTTGATTTCCATCATACCACGTCCAAGAGGGGGTGCAAAAAGGTGGCTTTTGGGTACAGTCCCGAATCACATGGAGGCAATGAGCGATAGGAGGGGATTCGTCTCTCCCGGTATAGGGAGTTGATGTTGTGCTGTGTTCGATTGGCTATAACTGGAAATCCCTGGCCATGGTTGCTGAGATTTACTGGTAAGTGTTATCAGTAGTTTCTCGAACTGTTATGGACCTCATATCGACACGACTTATCAAGCTATTGGGTTCTGACGTTTTCCAACCCTAGGCGAGATATGCGACATATCAGACGAAGAGACCGGACTGTACGGGAGTGTTACTGACTGGATTCACAGGAGAATGTACAGGCTTGCTTGTTGATCTTCTGAGCGCTCAATACCTAGGTGGCTGTTAAGTTTAGCTGACCGCTTGCAGCTTGTGGGTGTTTGATATGATCATTACCTACTGCCGGCGTATTGACGATTCTTTAGAGCCCTACACAGAGGTTTCTTGGCTCAGGAAAAACGGAGTAGGAGCACATATGTGATATGTGCGGGACCGAGAACAATACGTGTATGTGATACCATATTAGATTCTCACGATATGAGATACGTCCGGGTATATATGATATAGCCGGGTCATCGGATCAAGTGTTGATTCGATGAACCGATACAGATTATATTAGTCGGTTATTTGTGAAATAGCCGGATTATTAGATCAAGTGTTGATTCGATAATTTAATGTATAATTATATATTTGATATATTAAATTACATTAACTGATACAAGCTCACTAAAAGATTCTTTTTCTCACTCGGGTAATACATTGATATATATGCGATATATGTTAATTGTATTATTTTATTTTGTTGCAATAAATATTGTATATGTGATATATAATATTGTAACATGTTAGGGTTATTAATGCATCATGTTTAGTGGAGATTAAACATGGTTAGGGTCTGATTTGGGTTAAGCTTTTCTAGAAATTTCTAGAAGCTTTGCAATTGTTTTAAGCAAAGATATTTGTTAAAGATATTTTGTTGATATTTACTTAACCCAACCCAAACCCTTGACCATGGTAAACTCTCTACCATGGTTACTTCTTCTCTCTTGAACCATGGTTGCATTTCTAACCTTACAAGAATTCATTATTCATCACAAAGTAAAACTTCTTCTTCTTCCTTGATGCAAAAGCTTTCTAGCTTTTTGCTTAGTGATGAAAATGAGTGAGATTAAGAAAACAAATGAGAGCTAAAATCCTACTTCATCATTCTAATCTATCCTAGCCATTTAGATTAGGGTGTTCATTTCATTTTGTGAGTGAGAGCTTCTGTTAATGAAACTTCAAGGTAGATCATCTTTGTTATCGAAGATCGGAAGCAAGCTTGCATCTTTCTCTTCGTGGAGCCTCTCGAGAGTCCGGAACTTGATGATCGCAGCGAAGGGACCACAACACGAAGCTTATGAAGTGAAGGACCGGACTACAAAGGTTGTAATCCTAAACTCTTAGATGTTAAAGTGTTTAACATGCTTTGTTTCGCCTAATCTCTAGTCTAAGATCTTGGTTTAGAGTTGTTCGGCACGGCTAAATTTTAAATCAGGCATGGTTGATGCCTTATAGACCCATGTGCGTGTGCCTAGTAACCCTACACTAGGAACATTTGAAGGATGTACTTGGCGACTACTCTGTCCCCACTAGTATGATCCGCATCATAATTCTGGTAGTCAAGTACTTATCCTAAGGGCTTTATCAACATGTGACATAGAGACAATCAGAACATGTTAAGATAAAGAGCAACCAGATAGCATACTATCATGTCGAGCAAGAAAGTCCTCCCTATATATGTCCAAGCATCCACTACAATATACAGCATATGTACAGTAATGGCCTTTAAGGCATACATATAACTAACATGGCCAGAGACCTTTAGAGGATGCGCTAGAGCGGGACTGTTTCCTCCATCTTTGATTTCGGTATTTTGGGCGATTTATTTGCATGATTGAGTTTTGTGCACCACAGTTTCTCCTGACTTCGATTTGATGTCATTCAAGATGTTGATTTGATTTCATATATACGGTATGCATGTGATTTGACTTATGCTTTCGGCATAGTTTTCATGCACTTTTAGTATTTTTATTTGATTTTGTGCATGCTGATGCACATGGTTGTGAGATTATATACCACGGTATACCTGATTTAGATTTGGATTGAGATGTGTTGTATACCATCGATTTTGATTGTGATATTCGATATTTGTTTTCGTGCACATTGTGCACTTGTTTCGGATTCTTGCGTATACTTAGGCGCTTGATGCGATTTTGGTGCACGCCAGATGCACTAAATCGAGATTCTTCGTGCATGTCAGATGCACCTGATATTGCTGTCAGGCACACCCATTGCCTTGACAGGTGTTTCGTGCACACCCGTTGCATTTAGATTTTATTTCTGTGCATATGTATGACACATTCATGGATTTCGATTTCCGTACGCACCAGACGCACGTGGTGTTCTTATGCACATTTTGGGACTGATTTTGGAGCAGTATGTTTTATGATATTTACGATTTGGTATAGTGACTGAGCAGGACTGGTCCGAGGACAGTACCTGAGTATATTTTTGCATGCATTGATAGATATCGAAGGGATTTTCAAAAAGGATCTATAGTCTCAGTATTTACCTACGTGTCCGAGATGACACGAAACATTTTATAAAGGAAACCCTTCTAAATTATTTTTCAAACGGCGGGACGTGTATGTTAAACAAAGGGTATATATACATATAGTTATTTTCTTACAATAAACGCCTGCCACTGTGCAGTGATACACACATCGCACAGCAACTTGAAAGGGTTTGGCATGTATTTCTTTCAGATGTTTTAACGATGTTTACATGTATAGTTCGATATATATCATGTTGGTTTTCGTATTGGTTTTTGATATTGGTGTCTTCACCATCACTCCGATGATGGCGGGATGCTTGACGGAGTTTGATTTTGAGTTATATGCTCATTTTTCATGCGCATGCTTTGCGCTATGACATGTTTTATGCATTTATGATTTCGGGGCCACGACGACTGGATTCTTCTACTGAAATGTTTTAGTATTTGAGGGGTTTAAATTTAAATTCGGGGACCGAATTTCTTTAAGGGAGGAAGACTGTAACATTTCAGAAAAAAAAAATATTATTTTTGGGAATTTTTATAATTAAATAATAAATATTATGAATATTTTAATAATGCGGTATAATTAAATACCGATAAATCGGGAAATAGTTGGAAAATTATAGGAATTTCTGAAATGAGGTGTTTTATATGATTTAGGAAAATTATGAATTTTTATAAGTAATTATACACTATTTTAATGCTAATCATGATTAAATATCGCTAATCGTGCATTAAGCTTGATTTGTACACATGACATGCACCATGTCATAATACACATTGTTACATTTTTATCATGGCTTTCTCTTTATTATCATGCATGGTTTTGTTTTTAAAAGGAAAGAAAAGATAAAGGAAAAGAAAAGAAAAAGGAAAGGAAAAATGATAAAGAAAAGAGGTATGGACATGAGAGAGAAGAGAGAGATAGGTGAGGGGTCAAACTTGACCAAGGCTCATTGTTTCCCTCCATTATTTTCCTTCACCATTTCTCCTCCTTCTTCAACCATGGCAGCCCCATCCCCCTCCTCCACTACAACCCTCAAAACATCCCCAAAACAATATCAAAAGTCCATCTCCATTTCATTAAAAACATGCACAAGTTTCTCACAAACACTTTGGACCAAGAAAGCAAGGATTTTGGACACTTGGAGCAACTCAAGAAATTTATTGAGTTGCCAAATGAGGTAATTCCTGTAGGGTTACTAGGCACACGCACAAGGGTCTATAAGGCATCAACCATGCCCGATTTAAAATTTAGCCGTGCCGAACAACCCTAAACCAAGATCTTAGACTAGAGATTAGGCGAAACAAAGCATGTTAAACACTTTAACATCTAAAAGTTTGGGATTACAACCTTTGTAGTCCGGTCCTTCACTTTATAAGCTCCGTATTGTGGTCCCTTCGCTGCGATCATCAAGTTCCGGACTCTCGAGAGGCTCCACGAAGAGAAAGATGCAAGCTTGCTTCCGATCTTCGATAACTAAGATGATCTACCTTGAAGTTTCTATAACACAAGCTCTCACTCACTAAATGAAGTGAACACCCTAATCTAAATGGCTAGGGTAGATTAGGATGATGAAGTAGGATTTTAGCTCTCATTTGTTTTCTTAATCACACTCATTTTCATCACTAAGCAAAAAGCTAGAAAGCGTTTGCATCAAGGAAGAAGAAGAAGAAGAAGTTTTCTTTGTGATGAATAATGAATTGTTGTAAGGTTAGAAATGCAACCATGGTTCAAGAGAGAAGAAGTAACCATTGTAGAGACATAAGTAGGGTTAAAGGGTTGGGTTGGGTTAAGCAAATATCACAAAATATCCAAGTCAAAGTCAAAGCTTCAAAAAGCTTCTTGAAAGCTTCATGCTTGTTTAACCTTAATCCAAACCCTAACCACAATTAAACTCCACAAAACATGTTGCATTTATAACCATAACATGTTACAATATTATATATCACATATACAATATTTATTGTAACAAAATAAAATAATACAATTAACATATATCGCATATATATCAATGTATTACCCGAGTGAGAAAAAGAATCTTTTAGTGAGCTTATATTAGTTAATGTAATTTAATATATCATATATATAATTATACATTAAATTATCGAATCAATACTTGATCCGATAATCCTGCTATTTCATAAATAACCGACTAATATAATTTGTATCAGTTCATCGAATCAACACTTGATCCGATGACCCGGCTATATCACATATACCCGGCCGATATCTCATATCGCGAGAATCTAATACGGTATCACATACACGTATTATTCTCGGTCCCGCACATATCATATATGTGCTCCTACTCCGTTTTTCCTGAGCCAAGAAACCTCGGTGTAGGACTCTAAAGAATCGTCAATACGCCGGCAGTAGGTGATGATCATATCAAACACCCACAAGCTGCAAGCGGTCAGCTAAACGTAACAGCCACCTAGGTATTGAGCGCTCAGAAGATCAACAAGCAGGCCTGTATATTCTCCTATGAATTCAGTCAGTAACACTCCCGTACAGTCCGGTCTCTTCGTCTAATATGTCGTATATCTCGCCTAGGGGTGGTAAACGTCAGACCCCGGTAGCTTGATAAGCCGTGTCGATATGAGGTCTATAACAGTTTGAGAAACTACTGATAACACTTACCAGTAAATCTCAGCAACCCTGGCCAAGGATTTCCAGTTATAGCCAATCGAACACAGCACAACATCAACTCCCTATACTGGGAGAAACAAATCCTTCCTATAGCTCATTGCCTCCATGTGATTCGGGACTGTATCCAAAAGCCACCTTTTTGCACGCCCTCTTGGACGTGGTATGATGGAAATCAAAGCACGGTGGGAATCACACAAGACTCTATGACGATCTAGGGTCTACAGACTAACTTGTACCAGTGTCACCAGAGAACTGCCATCTGACGTAAGGTATAATACCATCTGGGAGTTCTCGGCGAGTCCGTCCAGTGTACCCAGTCTCCACTGAGCACCCGTATACCTTCTCTGATGTCAAACACCAATGGATATGAGATCATCCATCGCCCATCATATGGGTCAAGAAGCGCATACTCTAGTCTACTCTGGAGTATCGATGCCCTGTCTCGGTACTCCAACGACTAGGAACATTTGAAGGATGTACTTGGCGACTACCGTGGCCCCACTAGTATGATCTCATCATAGTCCCAGTAGTCGAGTACATATCCTAAGGGCTTTATCAACATGTAACATAGAGACAATCAGCGTACATGTTAAGATAAAGTACAACCAGATAGCATACTATCATGTCGAGCAAGAAAGTCCTCCCTATATATGTCCAAGCATCCATTACAATATACATCATATGTACAGTAATGGCCTCTAGGGCATACATATAACTAACAATTCCTGCACCATTAGAGTAGTATTGCATTCACCTTAGCATCCATACTTGTTTAGAATCCATATTGTGTAGTTTAGAGATGCTTGAAAATCCTAGAAAGGGTTAGGGTTTGATTTGAATTGAAAATGTGTAATTTAGGTTAGTAGAGGTCATGCAACCCCTGTAATGATTGTATATTGGACTAAACCTGTGAGTAAACCCCCAATTCATAAACTTAGAAACCCCGATATCGGGAAATTTTGGATTCTGTGAGGATATATTGGTGTCTGCTATCATCCGGGACACTTGAAAAATATTTAGCAAATACAGAGACACAAGCAGGCAACCTAGAACCTATACCCAAACCCCAGGACCCCATTTCCCTTGCCAGGCCGCAGATTTAATCAATCTGGCCGTAAATTGCGGCCAGGGTAAGATTATTTGGTCTCGTGTTTGTTCTGTGGCTTGATCTTCAGTAAACTAGACCCTTTATATGTGCAAAATTGGCTAATTTCACCTAGGGTAAAATCTGGAAGTGTTTTGCATCGTTTCTGATTTCGTTTTGCGAAATATGTTAACTTGAAATTTGGGTTTTTGTGTTTGTCTCGATCACTTGACGTTTGCATGTCAAACGTCGAGAGTTGTTGGTTATTCTTGCATGCGTAGTCCGTAGGTTCTAACCTATAGGCTTTTAGCATGTCGTTTTGGTTTGGAATTGGATGTTAATGCGACACGATATGTTATGACTGTAAGTGTTTATGCCCTAGAAGGCCATTACTGTATCATACTAGCTTGTATATTACTTAATGGAAGCTTGGGATATTCACATGTATATATAACAGTCTTGCTAAACATGGTAGTATGCTACTTGGTTTTTTCTATCTTAATATGTGAGTATACGTATTGATAGAGCTCTTAGGATCTTGCTTGTCTACCAGCGTTGTGATGGCAGTCACACTAGTGGGGGCTGGGTAGTCTACAAGCACATCCTTATTCAGGTCCCTGGTCGTTGGATTATCGAGACAGAGCATCGATACTCCGTTGTAGACTGGTGCGTATGCTTCTCATCCCAGTTGGGGAGATGGTCTGTCCCACAGCCGTCAGTACGTCGTACTGGAGATAGTATGCAGGTGCTCGTTAGGTTACGGGTACACCGGACAGGACTCACGGGGAACTGTTGGTTGGTTTGATACCAGTCGTCAGTGAGCAGTTCCCAGGTGACATGAGTACAGCGTAGTCCGCAGACTTGACACTGCTACTTCGCCTCGAGTGTGTCCCACTGTTCTTAGATTGCTACCCTACCACGGCTCAAAGGAGTCGTGCAAACAGGTAGCAGTTGGGTGCAGTCCCGAGCACTTGGAGGCAGTGGCGGTTAGACAGGATTCGTCCCTCCCGGTATTGGGAGTAGATATCGTGCTGTGTCAGAGAGCCATTACGCAAAGTTCCTGGCCAGGGCAAGCGAGATTTACTGGTAGGTTCCAGTAGTTTCTCAGGGTGTAATGGGCTTCACTCCGACACGACTTATACCGCTATTAGGGGACTGACGCTTGCCGCCCCCCTAGGCCCGATATGCGATAGTCTTGGACGAACGGACCGGACTGTATGGAGATTGTCACATCAGACTCAGTAGGAGTTCGGATGGGTTTCCTCATCAGCCTTCTTATCGACAACTACCTGGGGACCGTTACGTACAGCTAGTGCCGCTTGCGGTCTGTGGTTAAACCCACTGCCAGCGTAGTAGTCGAGTCTCTAGAGTCCCACACAGAGAGTTTCCTACTCCAGGCGAAACGATATAGAGGTTGCATGGTTTTGCGACAAATGGTTCGGACGCATACGTGCGTTTACGCACGTACGACTTTCGGACAGTTTTTACCAGTCGGCTTTGGTTTAAGCCAGTTACTGGTATCCGGTTATTGGATTTTTACAGTCTAAAGTTTTTCCGTATTTTTGCGGATTGGAGGTGCGTTCTCGTAATTGTACGAGAAGCTTCTAGAAGATGTGACTAAGGAGGTTACTTTGGATAAGATTGTGAGTCATGAGAGTGATTCATCATTATCATTATTGCACAATAAATGATAATGACACATGCTTAATGAATCACCATTTTGCATTTATGAAGCATGCTTATTCATTTCTATTATTGATTATTCTATAATAAGAATGCTTCATAATATATTATGATACACTCTCTCTCCTCTCATTATCTCATCTCACATTCTCTCTCCTCAAGCTCTCATCTTCAAGAAACTAATCCTTAATCCTCATGTGTTGAGATCAAAGGTTTAGTTAGACTTAAACATCCATTACCTTCACTCTATATCATCCTTTCTTCTTTGATTAGCAATCAAAGTAGATTAGTTACCTCAAGTTAGAGGTTTAGCTTGGTGTTTTGCTCTCGGGTGGATCGTCTACTACCTAGAGAAGGTCGAGGAGAACCAAGGAGGACACAAAGACGAAGGACAGATTTCGTTAGGTATAATCCCTAAACACAATAGATTAGAAACTCTTTGTGTACGGTTATTTAAAGTTTAGCTTCGATTCAAGCGGTTAGTCGATGTTCGTTCTTTAAACTTGATCGTTTTTAAAATTCCGCCTCCCCATAAGTACTGGGGTGTACTACATCGACTTACAGTGGTATCAGAGCCTCGCTAAACATTAAATAACTTGATTGCAAATTTGTACGAATTTCGAACGGAAAAACGAAGCCGGAAAACCCTAAAAGTTTCAAGTTTCTGTCGAACTTAAAATGAAGTCCAAAAATTTTTCAGGTGTGTTCAGAAAGCATGAAATGAGTCCAGGAGAACACCCATGAAATTTGAACCCATGACTCGGCAACTCGGCCGCGGAAGCGCGGCGGATCGGTGGGATCCGCCGCCCTTCCGCGGCGCTTTGGCCGACTCATGGGCTCATCTTTCATGTGTGGGTCCTCTCTGGTGTTTGGGGTTCTCTGGAATATTTAATATTTACTCAGGTTACTGTTTAACAGAGCAGATTTTGGAGCAATATTGATGTTGTTTAATCGATCGAAATTGTACAGTATTTGCATATTGGATTATATCTGTGATTGTTTAATGTGTTCGTAAACCTCCCCTAACTGCTAGTATGTCGGTTGGCAGGGGGTTGCACATTTCTGTAATGGTTATATCTGTTTGTGCATATAAACTGTATTGGACTGTTGTGGTGTATAGCCGGGGTTTGCAATGGGTTATTGTTTAAATTCATTTGTTGTAAATGTAAATTGTTGTAATATTATTTTTGCGGGGCACTTCCAGGTTGCGGTTGTAGCCACCGTTGTATTATTTCATTTTACTGTTTTTGCTCCTAGGACTGACCCAAGGTGGGGTACACAAACTGCCGGGCGGGTAGTTTGCAGTACCCGTAGGGGTCGAGGGTGGGGGTAATGGCTATTCATCACAACTGTGTAATCTGTCTTTTCTTGCAAGCTCGAAAGAAATACAGATTGCATGCAAATCCAATATTGTTTATCTGTGTTCTGGAATGAATATCATTGCGTCAGACGAATGTAAAATATCTATATTTATGATAGCTATTTAGACGTCATTTATGTTTTACACCCGCGCTAGCCCAGCCCCCGCTCTGTCGTTAGTTAAGTAACCTAACGGGTGATGACGGGACCCAGTGGCGAATGCGGATGGCATAAAAGGACGTTGTATTTTCGTTGTTTTCTGCAATGATAGGTTAATGATGGGACGCATTATCTGTAATGCAAAGAAAACAAACCAAAGTTTAAATCGTTGGAACAATTTAAAAGAAACCACTCGGTTATTTTTAAAAACAGATATTTTTTTAATGCGGAGCTTTAACCACTCCTTTTAAAAGCTATCAGGTTCCTTCGGTTATATCAAGTTCACTACGTTCACGGTTTCGCCAAAACCAGTCGTAGCCCTCCGTCATTTCTCATGGATAGTCAGTAGTATTCAAGCTATGTTTGTTGGCTTTCGTCAAGACATAGTGTTTGGTAGCTGCTGGGGTATTCATTTGTTACATAGATAGATGTGTTGGTTTAGGACAGTCGCATTACCTTGTTGGCTTTCGTCAAGGGTATATACGGGTGGGTTCAAATTAACAAGATAATGATGGGCAGAACTTGACATGTGACTTATGATTTGTTGGCTTTCGTCAAGATCATAAGAGCATGGGGCAAAAACTTATATCGGGAATTTCTAAAGAAACTGAAATTTGCAAAGAGATGCATACCATTTGGAGTTTGATGAATGTTGGTAGGATTCCTTCAACATTATCATACGATGATATTTGGATCCCGATCCTACTGTGAGTATATGCTACTTATCAGGATATTCGTCACTTAACGATCAATGCTATAAACCTAGTAGGTGTCCAGAAAAGTGTCAGCGGGGTTAAGCCCCCAGAGAAAAGAGGTTATTTAATTAAGGAACTTCGCGAAAGCGTTGGAAAACCTCCCTCGAAGTATCGACACTGGCCTGGCTGAACGGTTAAGCAAGTATTGTACGGTGAGAATAGTCCTGGCTAATTCTTCTTTTATGGTTTGAGGAAGGATTCGAGAAACAGTGGGAGCCATCCAGTTTAGATAAACTAAAAACCACTCTAAACTTGCAAGAGCATCATGCTAAAGTGTTTTCTTCTCTCTCTCCTAATTGCAGCGACCCTGAAAATGACTGGACTTAAGTTACTTTTAGAAAAGAATATACTGACGGGGCCAAACTATAAAGATTGGCTGCGGAATGTCAAAATGGCCTTGACCTATGACAAACTGGGGTACGTCCTCACCGCTACGGCACCTGCTGTCCTTGGTCCCAAATCCAGCAATGCGGATAAGGAAATCCGCAAAACCTGGGATTTAGATTGCGCGAGAGCCAAGTGCATCGTGCTTGCCTCTATGAACAACGAACATCAGAGGAGGCACGAGGATATGTCTCTAGATGGCATATTTCTCCATACAAAGGAACTTTATGGAGAGCAATCTCGTATTGCAAGATACGAGACCTCGAAGAAATTATTTCGAGCGAGGTTGGCTGTCGGGTCATCGGTAGGTGAACATGTCCTACAGATGATCGGCTATATTGAGGAGCTCGCAGACCTTGGGACGACTTTGGATAATGAGCTCTATACAGACCTTATTCTCCAGTCCCTTCCTCCCACCTACGCCCAGTTTATCCTCAACTTCAACCTTCAAGGAAAAGAAGTTGAACTTGCGGAACTCCTGAACATGTTAAGGAGTGCAGAGGGCACCTTACAGAAGGTAAGGGAAACACCCGCTATGTTTGTTGGCGGTTCATCTTCTTCAGGGTCCAAGGCTAGGGCCAAAGGAAGGAAGAAGAAGGCCGCACCCAAACCTAGAGGAGGTGTTAGTAAGGTGGGAAAGAAGGGAAAGAAAAAGCTTGCAGCACCGGTAGTTAGCCAGGATGAGTGCTTCCATTGTCACAGAAAAGGGCACTGGAAGAAGGATTGCAAGGCGTGGAACGCCAAGAACCAGGAACCGAAGCAAGCTGTGGCTTCGACTTCAGGTGTGTTTGTAATTGAGAATTGTCTGTCGATCAACTCTACTTCCTGGGTATTGGATACCGGATCAGGATCTCATATTTGCAATTCATTGCAGGCACTGAGAAACCGTAGAGTGCTGAAGGAAGGTGATATGATCCTCAGGGTTGCTAACGGAGCTAGCGTGGGAGCTGCGTCCGTCGGGGATTATCACCTAGGATTGACGAGTGGACATATTTTGGTTTTGCATAACTGTTATTTTGTACCAAGCTTAACGTGTAATATCATATCAGTTTCCTTGTTGTCAAATAAAGGTTATGATTTCACGTTTGTAAGAGATGTTGTTAACATCCACCTAAATCATGGTTTGATTGGGTCCGGTACTCTAAATAACGGCATATATGTTTTAAACCAACTTCAAATTTTCAATGTCCAGAACACACTAAAAGGAAAGTCTCCAGATTTAAATAAAGCTTTCTTATGGCATTGTAGACTGGGTCACATCAATGAGAGAAGGTTGACTAAGTTGCATAGAGAAGGATATTTGGACACGTTCGAATATCAATCTTATGACACTTGTTAATCCTGTCTCAAAGGAAAGATGACAAAGACTCTATTTACTGGACAAGGAGTAAGAGCGAGCGAGCTCTTAGGACTCATACACAGCGATGTATGCGGTCCAATGTCTACACATGCGAGAGGTGGTTATTCCTACTTCATTACTTTTACAGATGATTTCTCTAGGTATGGACATGTTTTCTTAATGAAGCATAAGTCCGAGGCTTTTGAGAAATTCAAGGAATACAAGAGTGAAGTGGAAAACCAAACAGGCAAAAGTATTAAGACACTAAGATCTGATCGAGATGGAGAATACTTAAGTGCCGAGTTCCTAGGTTACCTAAAAGAGAAAGGAATTCTCTCTCAGCTTACTCCTCCATACACTCCACAGCATAACGGTGTATCGGAGAGACGGAATCGAACCCTATTGGATATGGTACGATCCATGATGAGTAATGCTGAGTTACCGCGATCTTTCTGGGGTTATGCGCTAGAATCGGCGGCATATCTTTTGAACAAAGTTCCAACCAAAACTGTGCCTACCACACCATATCAGATATGGAGTGGGAAGAAACCCTGTCTTCAGTACCTGAAGACATGGGGATGTCCAGCTTTTGTTAAAAAGCAGCATGTGGACAAGCTCGAGGCACGCTCAGTAGAGTGTAAGTTTGTGGGATATCCAAAGAACTCTATGGGATATTATTTCTATTACGCAGAGGAACAAAAGGTTTTTGTTTCTCGTCATGCCCGCTTCTTAGAAACTGAATTTTTGGAAAATCAGAAGAGTGGGAGCGTAGTAGAACTGGAAGAAATTCCAGAACCACAAACTGCTACTGAAAGTTTGGTAGAACCAGAGGTTCAAGGAGAACAGAACATTCCCGCACCCCTCCGCAGGAGTAGTAGGCCATCTCATCCGCCTGAGAGATACTACGGTTTTCTCATAGATGGGGATAGAGAGGATTGCATCATAGAAGATGATGAACCTACTGACTTCCGGCAGGCCATCCAGAGCGGCGACTCGGTACGATGGCTAGATGCAATGCGGACCGAGATGGAGTCCTTGTACACCAACAAAGTATGGAGTTTGGACTTTGCTCCAGATGGGGTAAAACCCATAGGATGCAAATGGATCTTCAAGAAAAAGATTGGTGTAGATGGACAGGTGGAAACCTATAAGGCTAGACTTGTTGCAAAGGGTTTTCGTCAAAGACCTGGTTTGGACTATGACGAAACTTTTTCTCCAGTGGCTATGCTCAAATCCATTCGGGTCCTTCTTGCTATTGCTGCCTTCCATGATTATGAAATCTGGCAGATGGACGTAAAGACGGCTTTTCTGAATGGAAATTTAGAAGAGAGCGTCTATATGGATCAGCCAGAGGGTTTCAATCAGAGTGGGAGCAGCGGGAAAGTATGCAAGCTGCTTAAGTCTATTTATAGACTAAAGCAGGCATCGCGGAGTTGGAACATCTGTTTTGATGAGACAGTCAAAGAATATGACTTCGTCAAAAATCCAGATGAACCGTGCATATATAGTAAAGTTGTGGCCAGAAATGTCGTATTCCTCGTCTTGTACGTGGATGACATTCTATTGATAGGAAATGACATTCCTATGCTACAATCTGTCAAAGGATTCTTGTCACACAGATTCTCCATGAAAGACCTGGGTGATGCCTCGTACATTCTGGGGATCCGGATCTATCGTGATAGATCCAAGAGGATGTTGGGACTTTCGCAGTCCAGGTATATCGACACTGTACTGAAAAGATTCAGTATGGAAGATTCTAAGCGCGGTAATCTACCGGCTTGTCACGGAATCACCCTCTCCAAAGAGATGTCTCCCAAGACTGATTTGGAAAGGGAACGCATGTCTATTATACCCTACGCTTCTGCGGTAGGCTCTATAATGTATGCGATGTTGTGTACCAGACCAGATGTAGCTTACGCACTAAGAGTGGTAAGCCGGTATCAGTCAGACCCAGGGGAGAAACACTGGATAGCAGTAAAGAACATTCTCAAGTACCTGAGGAGGACTAAGGAGATGTTCTTGATTTACGGCAGAAAAGACCTCAGGTTGGAGGCCTTTGCTGATTCCGGCTTCCAGAGTGATAAGGACGATTCCAAGTCCATGTCGGGTTATGTCTTTACCCTCAATGGAGGGGCGGTGTGCTGGAAGAGCTCCAAGCAGGACACCGTTGCTGACTCGACGATGGAAGCGGAGTATATTGCTTCTTGCGATGCCGCAAAAGAAGCAGTCTGGATGAAGAAGTTCTTAACAGAACTTCAGGTGGTTCCTACCATAGTTGATCCAATACCTCTGTATTGCGACAACAACGGAGCTATAGCTTTAGCGAAGGAACCAAGGTCCCATCAGAAGTCCAGACACATCTTGAGGCGGTATCACCTGATCAGGGAGATCATTGATCGTCAGGAGATCGAGGTTCGGAGAGTTGCTACTGAAGAGAATATTGCTGATCCATTCACGAAGGCCCTTCCTCAGATTCAGTTCGAGAGGCTACTCGAGATCATCGGTCTGCGATATGCCAGTACATGGCCCTAGTGCAAGTGGGAGATTGTTAGTGTTTATGCCCTAGAAGGCCATTACTGTATCATACTAGCTTGTATATTACTTAATGGAAGCTTGGGATATTCACATGTATATATAACAGTCTTGCTAAACATGGTAGTATGCTACTTGGTTTTTTCTATCTTAATATGTGAGTATACGTATTGATAGAGCTCTTAGGATCTTGCTTGTCTACCAGCGTTGTGATGGCAGTCACACTAGTGGGGGCTGGGTAGTCTACAAGCACATTCTTATTCAGGTCCCTGGTCGTTGGATTATCGAGACAGAGCATCGATACTCCGTTGTAGACTGGTGCGTACGCTTCTCATCCCAGTTGGGGAGATGGTCTGTCCCACAGCCGTCAGTACGTCGTACTGGAGATAGTATGCAGGTGCTCGTTAGGTTACGGGTACACCGGACAGGACTCACGGGGAACTGTTGGTTGGTTTGATACCAGTTGTCAGTGAGCAGTTCCCAGGTGACATGAGTACAGCGTAGTCCGCAGACTTGACACTGCTACTTCGCCTCGAGTGTGTCCCACTGTTCTTAGATTGCTACCCTACCAAGGCTCAAAGGAGTCGTGCAAACAGGTAGCAGTTGGGTGCAGTCCCGAGCACTTGGAGGCAGTGGCGGTTAGACAGGATTCGTCCCTCCCGGTATTGGGAGTAGATATCGTGCTGTGTCAGAGTGCCATTACGCAAAGTCCCTGGCCAGGGCAAGCGAGATTTACTGGTAGGTTCCAGTAGTTTCTCAGGGTGTAATGGGCTTCACTCCGACACGACTTATACCGCTATTAGGGGACTGACGCTTGCCGCCCCCCTAGGCCCGATATGCGATAGTCTTGGATGAACGGACCGGACTGTATGGAGATTGTCACATCAGACTCAGTAGGAGTTCGGATGGGTTTCCTCATCGGCCTTCTTATCGACAACTACCTGGGGACCGTTACGTACAGCTAGTGCCTCTTGCGGTCTGTGGTTAAACCCACTGCCAGCGTAGTAGTCGAGTCTCTAGAGTCCCACACAGAGAGTTTCCTACTCCAGGCGAAACGATATAGAGGTTGCATGGTTTTGCGACAAAGGGTTCGGACGCATACGTGCGTTTACGCACGTACGACTTTCGGACAGTTTTTACCAGTCGGCTTTGGTTTAAGCCAGTTACTGGTATCCGGTTATTGGATTTTTACAGTCTAAAGTTTTTCCGTATTTTTGCGGATTGGAGGGGCGTTCTCGTAATTGTACGAGAAGCTTCTAGAAGATGTGACTAAGGAGGTTACTTTGGATAAGATTGTGAGTCATGAGAGTGATTCATCATTATCATTATTGCACAATAAATGATAATGACACATGCTTAATGAATCACCATTTTGCATTTATGAAGCATGCTTATTCATTTCTATTATTGATTATTCTATAATAAGAATGCTTCATAATATATTATGATACACTCTCTCTCCTCTCATTATCTCATCTCACATTCTCTCTCCTCAAGCTCTCATCTTCAAGAAACTAATCCTTAATCCTCATGTGTTGAGATCAAAGGTTTAGTTAGACTTAAACATCCATTACCTTCACTCTATATCATCCTTTCTTCTTTGATTAGCAATCAAAGTAGATTAGTTACCTCAAGTTAGAGGTTTAGCTTGGTGTTTTGCTCTCGGGTGGATCGTCTACTACCTAGAGAAGGTCGAGGAGAACCAAGGAGGACACAAAGACGAAGGACAGATTTCGTTAGGTATAATCCCTAAACACAATAGATTAGAAACTCTTTGTGTACGGTTATTTAAAGTTTAGCTTCGATTCAAGCGGTTAGTCGATATTCGTTCTTTAAACTTGATCGTTTTTAAAATTCCGCCTCCCCATAAGTACTGGGGTGTACTACATCGACTTACAATGACATGTAGGTACCCCCACACGGACTTCGAGACGACGAGGATGAGCGTGGCGTCATCGACTCCAGAAAGCGAGGATCAAGTGAGTAGATATATATCTACATGGGAAGTCGGGTGGATGGCGTATAGCACCCCCGCAGTTTCGTAGTATAGAACGCGAATGCGTTATGATATGTGTGTGTGTGTGTGTGTGTGTGTGTGTGTGTGTGTTATTGTTATTATAAGATGTGTATACATTACTTGAAATGCTTTAGTGGTCTTTGGGTTAGTGTAAGCGTAATTGGTAGTTAATGTTATAGTTTAGTATTAGTCGCGAAACCCTAGAATAAGGTTTACACCCACACACACACGCATACACTTACATTGTTTTACTTGTGCGTATATGGGAATATGTATATATATACACACATAGGTATGGGACTATGTGTTTGTGTGTGTGTGTGTGTATACATGGATGATAAGGATAGTATATAGTATTTGGAGATGAGTCAATGAGATTGGGCATGGTGCCTTAAGATCGGTGATATGATGTGGTTCGTATTATGTGATACGATACGATATTATAGCGGGTCCTTAGGCGATGTGTTTCATACACACGCATATATATATGTAGATGGTATCAGTATGTACTAGACATTATATCAGTACCCATATTTCGGATATGATGATGATGATGATGATACTCGATAAATAAGGAGATAAATGTGATATTTGACCCGTACCCAGATTTGGGATGTCGTACGATGGATTTACCGTAAGAGTTATATTGATGATAGATCCGCACTCTTGACTCGAGGATGTCATATTATATAGTGTATCGTATGGGATACTATTGAGGCGGGATCACCAACACAATATATATATATATCGACTCAGACTTTGGTGGTTTTCCTTACCCTTTTCGATTAGTCTGTTAGTTTAGTCATGTAGTTTACTTATAGATGTTAGGCTAGACTCGAGTCATACCTATTTCAAAAACCAACGAATCGTGAGTATTTTAAAGACAGATCAAGGGATACTACGGATATTTCAAAGGATGTGCTTTTCCATAAAAACATCATAGCCCTAATTTCTAAACACCACGATTCGTGCGATTTCAAATACCAAAAACTTTATGACTCGTATATAAGAATGTATATTTCTTTATTGCTACATTACTATTCATTTACCATTTATTCTGCTGCTCGCATTGCATTGCATGCTTATATGTATTTTCGTTAGAAATGATGAAAACTGTTGTTAGGACACTAGCACCATTACCGATGACGCGTATGCTCCACGTACACTCGCTTGCCGGCTCACACACATCTTCATCAGTAATTGCTATGTCGCATACACTTAGAAAATATTATTTCATTGACATAGCTTGCTAGCTGATAGTTCCTATATGTTATTGTTTCATATGTTAGTTCATTATTGCATTCATTGCTTGATATTTCATGCATATTTTTATATTCATTAGTCATGCAATATTATAAGGGCCAGACCGGATTGCCGGAGCCCAGTATTCATTATTATTGACTTTTATTTTGGATTTTGGATTTTCCATGAGATTTCTGGATTTGGAGAAACCGCAAGATTTAATAAACTCATTTATCATTTTAAAAGATAAATTGCGGTTTTCTCATGTTATGATTGTGATATGTCCACCATGAGTTTTCTCGGCTCTTGAACGATATCATACACCCGATTCGAGGAGGAGATGAACCGTCTGTGGTTGCATGGTGCACTCGGTGCGGTACCCCGGGGCGAGAAGATCGTAGAGAATGGCGTTTGAGCCTGTGACAGGGGAGTATTGCTGACCGGTGATTTTATTGAGATTTATGATGCAGGCCAGTCTGGATAGCCGGAGCCTGAGATATTAAGATTTGAGGATGCAGGCCAGTCCGGATAGCCGGAGCCTAAGATACTGAGATTTGATGATACAGGCCAGTCCGGATAACCGGAGCCTGAGATATTAAGATATTGGGATATTGAGATATATATTTTGTGTCGATGCTTGACACTAATTTTCTGATGATTTCATTGATGATACTTAAATGTTTATACAGAAATCTCACTATATTATGAAATCAGTTTTCTCATTCATGATGTATTCTGTTTTCATTATATCGCATTCATACATCATATTTACGATATATTGCTACCTGAGGTACTGACACGAGCACATGGGATTACACTTATGCATAGATGTTTACCCTTGCCATTATATTTATGCTTCAGGCCATATTATCATTGAGGATTTATATTATGATCGTATTGACCTAGGATTGAGTCATACATACGAAATTTGCTCTGTGATGTTTTCTACTCACGAGTTGGCAACTCACCCCGTTGTGCTACAGTTCTTGCAGGTTTTGCCGTACAGGTTTCATTGCGGCTTTGCTGGCACACTGCTCCTTTTCGGGTGATTGCTTTGGTAGGTGGGTTCACTCGCATCGTGACCACCATTGTACCTTTATTATATTTCAGTTGTATCTAGAAACTCCATCAACCAGACTTGTAATATTTATTAGACTTAGAAGACCGGTGTGTATTCTTTCGACCTTAGAGTCGTGCGTTGTATTATTATGGTTTTCATGTTGATTTTGAGTTTCCTTTTGAGTTTTGATTCTCGCCCTTGGCGTTGTATATTATATTGCTTGTGTGGTTGTGGCCGTCAATTGACGAAGAGCTAGCTCCCGCTTGGAGATGCCTTTATTCATATTATGCATGTTGTACCCTTTTGGGGCCAGTATTTACAAAGGAAACTCTGCCGAAATTTTCAGGAAAGACTTGAAATTTTAAAATGTATATTCGGCTTGTGTTATTAAAACCACTTGCTTTAAAATAAGTTTTCTTCACCTTCTTCTTTTAAAACGGTTTAGATTTCTGGGATTTTTGGCTTACTTGAATTAGATGGGGTCCTATAGATTTCATATGATTTAAGTGCCAGTCACGTGCCATTTCGGGTTGTGACAATCCCACATCATGTTATCTTATATACCTATATCCTATTCTCAAGCCAATATATTCATTAGTGTCAACGTTTATCATATCATATCTTACTAAATCCTATAATAAGGTTATCTATTATAAAATGATCTTCCATATCAATGGTTGCGGGGGTGCTATACGCCATCCACCCGACTTCCCCCGTAGATATAAATCTACTCACCAGCAATTCTCTTCGCTTAGCCGAAGTCGATGTGCTTCGTCATCTCGGAAGTCTTGCGATTCTATTAAATCCAATATCTGAAAACCGATACGCCATACGGATTGTTTATAGGTTAGAACATATAGCTTACGCATGCAAAAACAACCAAACAACCCTCGTCCGTTGACGTACAAACGTCCAACGACGGAATCAAATCCAAATATAAAAACCACGCATTCCAAATATAAAAACTAAGAATTCACATATCGGAAAACATAGCCAAAACACTCGCAAACAACTCCCAGATTTTGGCTCGGGTAAATAGGAACTAAACAAACAATTACAGGGGATAAGTTATAGGGTAAGTGAGCTACAGGAAAAACCACAACACCAATGCCTACAGGAAGTCCGGCGACATCAAGCAAAAATCCGGTCTCGCCGGCTATAGTGTGGTGGAATGGGTTCGTACTTCTGTGGTGGTCTTTTAGTGGTCTATCTAGGTTAATAGACTTGCTTGATTTTCTTAAAAATACCCAGATAGCTCCAGATACCCTGTAGGCCTTTAGGTTTCACAGAACCGACACGGGAAAATTCTAACTTCGTGTATCAGGTTCTAAACTCATTTCCAGGCCATGAAATCAAACTCTAAGGTCTTGTAAACACTCACTACATCTTAATTAACCACTTAACAGCAACTTAGAATTTTCTAAGATCACATATCCTATTTATATCAAATTCTAAACTAAACCAGGATATTTAACATAAACACTAATTTAAAGTGTATAGATTACCTCAATTGCAACTAAAGAAAATTCTACAGTTGCTCAAAATCTTCAAAATCCAAATTTGAATGGTTCAAAGGGTTTAGAATGAGTTTGTGCATATTTTTAATAAAGGTGGCAAGAGCTTTTGGAAAGTATTTGAAGATGAGGCATGGAGGTAGTGAGGGAATGAAAGAGATGAAAAAATTCAAGAAGAAAACAATAGGGGATTAACGAATGGGCAGCCAAGTCTCACTCTCCCTCTCTTATGCTCACTCTCTCAACAAAATATCTCATTTTGTTTCTTCTCTCTTTTGTTTCTCACTCATAACTCATTCTCTCTTTTCTTTTCTTTTCTTTTCACAACTCTTTTCTTTTCTCTTTTAAATCTCACAAGTCACACACACAAACCCAACATGCACATGACATGGTGTACTAGTCACGAAAAAATGTAAAATTACGGATTTGACCAAAAATCCGATAAATATCATTATAATAATTAAATCATTTTAATCTCCGATAAATTTCCAAATATTGGTATATACTTATACCATTTTACGAAAAATTCCTATTCGCAAATCGAATAGTTTTCGCGAAATATATTATTTTAATATTAAATTTCTAAAATTAATATTTTATATTTCTGAAATGTTACAACCTTTGTGCCATACCTTCTTGTAGATTTGGTCACTTGGATCGATATCTATATTGAGAGACATTTTAGGTATGGTTGCATATTTATCTTGGAGATAGGTGAGTTAGAATTCATTTTTGCTTTATATCTATCTTTATATTTAGAAGTAGTTCATCAACCAAGTCTGGTGTATTTCCCGAGACTTTAGAAGTTGTTTTGTTGTTGTAGTCGAACTCGTGTGGAGTCGGCTTGACTGTATTTATATATAGTGTTTATTGTTTTCCGCTTATTGTTCTTTGCCTTGGGCGTCATATATTTTGCGTGGATTGTGTCTCCGCCTTGTGGGCTTCGAGCTAGCTCCCGTGTGGGGTTTCCGTTATATTTTATCATTGTAAATGAATTTTATTCAAAATTTACGAAGGTAGTGTTGTTCGTTTTTCAAACATTAACTCCTTACAAAACAAGTTTTACTTCATTTTATGAAATCTTATTTTAAAACTCCACTTCTATTTTTCTTATATATGATTTAGATTTCTGGTTTTGGATTACTTGGGTTACAGTAGGGTCCACTAGACTTCACGTGATTCTTGTGCCAGTCATGTGCCTTTTCGGTTCATGACATGCACGCGGCCGAGTATTAAACAGGTAGTTGGAGCAGAGAGCATTGATAGGATGTGGAGTGGATACTGAGATATTTGAGAGATAGTGAAGGATTCAGCTCGTCATTCAGCGGAGGCAGTGTTGATGGGTGCATCATGACAGCATATGGTGATAGGGGCAGATGGAGCTCGAGGACGGGTTACATGTTGAGTACGGATGTAGTGTCAGATAGATCGATATTTCAGCCAGTTATCGCACAGTCAATGATAGAAGCAAGTTTTTTAACCGTCTTAAAGGCAGTTAGGGGGATCATCTATATACAGGGGCTGTTTGATTTGAAAGTTCCACAGGGGTGAGTGTTGTTCTTGAAGGCCGAGAAGAAGGTAATGTCTTTTACTAAAGTTGGTATTCTGGAGAATCCGGCGGATGCGTTTTTGAGATGGTTCCGATCTAAGTTCAAGCTGTGCGTAGTTGATTGTTGAGGACAAGCCACAATGATAACAGAGTTCTACCGATTAAGTAAGCGACCAGATATTTGCGAATTTACATCATGGAGTTTGTTGATTGATTTGTGATGCGATTTATTGAAGGCCCAAGTGAAGCCCAGTCCAAGAAGAGGTGCATGCAGCCGGCTGTTGATGGGTTTGCACATGGATAAGATTTGGTTGGTTTTTTGGACCAATCTATGTTTAAATATCCATGCTGATCTCCTAATCTCATCTTCTACGAATGTTACATTAATTAAATCCTAAAGAATTTAATTTCAAAAGCCAACAGAGAGGGCCTGCGGCCAAACATCAAAAGGGTTATTTTTGAAGGGCTGCGGCAAATTGAAGGCGATAGAGGTTTAGGGAGAGATAGTTTTGTATTGCATTTTGTGGGATTTTGAATGCATCTGGTGTAATGTTTACTCTGGAAGAAAGTTCTCCTTACGAAGGTGGGATTAGCTGCAGCTGCGCCGAACCTGTGTATATCGTTGTGTCCTTTGTGATGTTGGTGTATTTTTCTATTTATTTGGTGTGTTGCGATAGCCGTCGGATATCTCTTTTTCATCGTCTTCCTTTGCATACGATTCTGTTTATTTCCACTGCGCTATACTGCTTGTCCTTGCAATCGGCTTGTGTGAGCCTTTCGTGGTTCACCATGCCATGCTAAAGGAGATCGGTACAACAACTTTTGGAAGTAACTTGTAATTTACAAATTTTCAACTTGATATTTTAAAAGTTAGTTGTAGTCCATAATGCCGATTAATTTTCTTGTAATAGAGTTGCTGAAAATAGATAAAGGTACCTCTAAAATATGAATAAATCGATTAAAGTTTCAATTCATCCAACCCTGACCAAATGAAGAATTGGGCCCGACCTCCATCTCTTGCCCTTGATCCACATGCATGCCACATTCAGAAAATTCTCTCTAATCGCAGTCTCAAGACACACACTTGAAGCCAAAACCAGCCTGTCTCCAATTCCTCTCTGAGAAAAACACACTGACATGGACTTCACAACCTCTCTCAATAGGTCTCAAGACGCACACTTGAAGCCAAAACCAGCCTGTTTCCAATACCTCTCTAAACAAACGCACTGACATGGACTTCACATCCTCTCTCAATAATTTTGAATTAAGTTTTTTCCTCAACAAACATCTACCATCTTCTTCTAATAATCCAACCCCCTTAATTTATACTAACACCCCTTCTTGTCCTTTTGCTCCTCATCAGCCAGATCAACCCAAAACATCTTTTCACCAATAATGGGCCTTATCAGAGCATTATATTCGTTTGCTCGGGTGTCATTTTGGCTTCCTCTGGGTCCATCCATGCATTAGGATATTACATATGCTTCTCCCCTGTTTTCATTTTATTTTTTTTGTTATTTATTTCTGAGATGTGCACCGATGACCTCTGGTTTTCTCTTGTTTCGGTAAAAAAAAGTCATACTGCAAGAGTTACGTATCCTCTTCGGGTATCTCCATGTTGCCAATATGGCTAAATCTCGCTAGCTAAAATTTTTCGCATCTTCCAGGTTTGTACAAGAATAATTTAGAATTTTCATGCAATTAAATACCATGAACCTAAATTTTCAGAAATAATGGAAAAAAAGGCTTAACCATAGCTTGTCAATTTTAGATATTATATATATGATCTGAATTTCAGCTTTAATTTTGATATTAGTAATATCATAAAATATTTTATTTACTAAATTTATTTGTCTTATGATAAGTAGTGGCGCTAAATTGGAAAAAGGATTAATTCCCAAACTCTATAACAAAAACTTAATTAAGGACGGTGGCAAGGAACTATCAAATTCTTTGAAAATTACAGAAAATTATCACAGGATACGGACATTCTTAAACGAACATTCTTAAACTAGTTTAATAGCTCATTGAATATTTAGTAAACAAGTTTGGTTGTTTATTGAATATTTACTAAACAAGTTTAGTGGTTTATTGTTTATTAATATGACAAGTTTCCTTAAACTTGGTAGTTTTATAAAATTTTCATAGGATTTGATAATTATTTACAACCACCCTTGCGATTTTGGGAAGTAAGGCTTGGAAAAACCGTGTATGGTATTATGTAATCTACAAAATTAAATTGAAATTTCATGAATTCTACTCGCAATTTACTGAGTTTATTTTTATGTATATTTGCGAATTTCATATATCTCAATGTAGCTATCTTAACAGGACATTGATTTTTAGGTATTTTAGTGAAATTAAGACTTCATGGCAATCATGTATAAATACAACCCTAGCTTCTCACACACTTCCTCAACACCCACACTGTGATCACCATGGCCAAAACCACCTTCATGTTAATCCAAATTACATTCCTCTTCATGTTTGCCCTGGCTCAAGCGAAGAGAACCCCGGTCATCGCCCCTGGCCCTACCCCCTCTCCCCTCAACCTCACTGCCATCCTCGAAAAGGGCGGCCAGTACACAACGTTAATCCGCCTCCTCAACGAAACCCAAGTCGGCGAACAAATCCAAAACCAGCTAAACAACTCCTTCCAAGGCCTTACCATCTTAGCCCCCACCGACAACGCCTTCAACGCTCTCAAACCCGGGACCTTCAACAGCCTCACACCGCAAGAACAGGTCTCTCTAGTTTTGTATCATGTTCTTCCGCGCTTTTACAGTCTATCTAGTTTCGAGACGGCCAGCAACCCAGTGAGAACCCAGGCATCTGGGAGCAGTGGGCCCTACACATTGAACGTGACAAGTAGTGCTAATAGTGTCAATGTGTCTACGGGGATCGATGAGACAGTGATTAGCAATGAGGTTTATTCGGATTTTCCGTTGGCTGTTTATTCGGTCGAGAGTGTGTTGCTGCCTTATGATATATTTGGTGTGAAGCCGCCGGCACCAGCACCGGCGCCGCAGGTGGCTCCAAAGAAGGGGGAGAAGAAGAAGGGGAAGGGAACGGTGGCGGCGAAAGGGCCGGCGGCGTCGGATGAGGCTGTGACTAGTACCGAACCATCCGATGCAACTAGCTTTAAATCGAAGAGTAGCATTATTGGCATTATTGGATTGTTTATTTGTGTTGGTTATGTTTTTTGAGGAATGGGTGTGTCGCATGCATGGATACTTACGTTGCTTGAGTGATTTCTTTTACAATTTTATTGTTTTTGTTTATTACCTTTTACAATTTGTATTTTGAGTGGAAATATTTGTATTTAATTTGTTATTATTCATCATTGGCTTTGATTGTGGTATCTATTATACGAGTGTATACAAATTAAAATTACCTTTCTCTCATGATTTGTGATGATTTAAAAAATTAAAGCTACTAAATAGTTAGCTGCTTCAGCATTGAATTTGATTTAAATTTGGAATTAGTTAGAATTTAAATCTAATCTCTTTAATTAAGTTTTAAATTTAATCTCTAGTTTAAATTCATAACTATCTCTAATCTTAATTTAAATATGGATTTGTCTCCGATCATATACATTACTACAAATAAGGGTTGCCCCTACGGATTTATCCGTAGGGGCAACTCATTGCCCCAACGGATATATGCGTAGGGGCGAAAAAATATCCCGTAGATGCAAAGGCCGCAGGTGCAAGTTGAGAACCTGAACTTGCCTCTACGGGCAAATTCTTGCCCCTACGGATATCTATGTAGGTCCTAGTGTCCCAACGGACTAAGCCATAGGGTAAAAAAATTTATATTACTTACGATTTTTTTAAATATTTTAAGTGTACCTACGGACATGACCGTAGGTCCAAGTTCAACCCCCTACAGATAACTGCGTAGGTACTTATCCGTAGGGGCAAAATATCAGGAATCCTGATATTTTGCCGCTACGGATATCTTCGTAGGGTATAGGCTGTAGCCCCTACGGACATGTCCGTAGGGGCACTTCCAACCCCTGGTACTGAGATCAGGGGGCAAATGTCAGTTACTGCTGACATTTTGCCCCTACGGATATATCCGTAGGGGCAGCATGTGTGCCTACGGATTAATCCGTAGGTACATATTGTCTGTATTTTTTTTTTTAAAAAGTGCTGCCTGATTTTTTCCCGCCCTGTGCACAATAATATATACATCAATCAAATATAAAAATAATCATCACACAACATATACTGCAGTATTCATAATCACATCTCACGCATATAATATACAAAAAAAATCCAAAAACTGAATATGATATAAATATAAACCAATATCAATATCGTTTCAAAATGTAGTACAATGTGTATGATATAAATAAGTACATGTTTCAAAAAATAAGAACCAAAAAGCTACCCTAGTTCGGTCCAGCTCCACCTCTGAATAACGATAGAATAACGCGCGCCTGCTCCTCAGTCAATAAACTCTGCAATTCGGCACGAGCGGGAGTCTGAGCGGCCTGTGGAGCTGGTGATGTAGTCTGCGCAGCCGCCGTCGAGGTAGTCGCTTGCGGAGCCGCGGCTGCGGGAGTCTGAGTGGGCGATGGAGCTACAGGAGCTGTCTGCGGAAGCGCAGCCGATGTAGTGGCTTGCGGAGCCGCAGTCAAAGGAGATGCATGTGGAGGCTCGGCCGATATACCCTGTCGCGTCTGGACCTAACGTATGTAATAAGCGTGTAAGAACTGTGTATTATTCGAATTCGTATCATTATTAAGCTATTTCGAAACCCCGTTTGGATATCTAGTTTGTTGTTTATTTTAATTACATCTGTATGTATGATTAATCAAACTTAAGTCTAAAACCAAATAAGCTCAAGCTACGTACTAATTATGGATATGTTGATATCTATATAATATGACATGATATTTTACTATAAAGCAGTATACATACCAGCATCTCCTTCAACTCCTGAACGGTGGCCCTCAAGCTCTCCAGTTCCTGATGGACATGTCGGTCACCGGAGACGGAGGAAGTAACCGCCGGGGTGGAGTCCAACCTCATATGGGCCCTGCTAGGGCCCAGTCTCCGGCCTCTCTCCCAACCTCCGCGGTGCCCTCCGTATGCGGCGTCCAGAACTGGGGTCAGCAGCCTCGGATCGCTCTGTCCGGTAAAATCGATCCCCGAGGCCTGGGCCTGCTCAACCACCCGCTCCTACACCCACATTAAGCAGTAAAGTATAAGTATAAGATTTAAACTTGAACCTTCCAAAACTAAAATTTCAAATTTGGATAGAAAAAATATTAACACTTACGCAGTACTCCTGGGTAGCGACGTCGGGATATCGAACCTCGCCCGTGGCGGGATCTGTCGAGGTGCCGTGGACGGCAAGATATGCGGACAGCACGCTCGGTGTACCACCTGACGCCACGGTCCGAGATGTCTGCAATATTAGAAAGTAACTCTTAATATTAGAAATATTAGAAAATAACTCTTAATATTGCAGAATATCACAAACGTCGGTCTATTGTAATTTACCGATAACTCCATGGCTCGAGTAATGTTCCTCGAGCCACTTGTGTAAGTGGGGCGACCCCTCTTCGCCGACTTCCTGTTCTCTGTATTCTGAGCGGCCTGTTTCTGCACAACGCATTAACATTTAGTTTTCTAATTAAGAAACACAAAGAAATAAATTATATTATAAATAATGAATTACATTTAAAATACATACCTGTTTGCATTGGGAGTCGAAATAAGCGCACAATAGAGGCCATGTCTCTATGTCGACTCTCGCAAACGCCGGAGTAGATAGGAGGGCCGCTCTCTCTGCCTCGGGGGTCGCCATCCACAAGGAGTAGCAGTCGGCCTTCAGCTCATTCCTGTTGTATCGGATCTTGGCCTGCATGTTCTTCATCAGGCCATTGTACAGAGCATGAAGGTCGAGCACCCTCCCCGGGTGATCAGGGTCGGCTACAGGCTGAAAATCGTAATCCAACTGAAAATACAAAAAAACATTGTTATTAGATTGCAAGTGTTAATAATAAATATATTGGATAGATCAAATGAAAAATATATATTAATACATACCCGAGCCTAATCAAAGAAGAGGGCGAATGAGCGCTGGTGCTGCTCGCCCCACTCAACGTGAAGTGGATAGTTCTTCACGAGCCGGCTCTCGTCCCCCAAATACCGGCCGAACCTCTCGGCATGAGGACCGGTATAGCGATAGTCAAGGGTAAAAAAAAGGGGAAATGCTGCCTCCCCCCTAGCTTTGTCAGGCCTCAGCCTATGGACTGATTCGGGCCTCGAGTCTCCCTCTGGGGATGGGGAGGCCCTGCGTCTGCACGAAATATCAAGACAATCAATAATAAGACAAAGTTGTATTAAGAAATCAAGGTTAAACGAAAATTCAAGTGTGATATATACCTCCGGTGACTATCGCATGAGCCTGGGCCCGGGCAGCAGCACGAGCGGGACGATAGTTCCTCCGGTGAGGAACAACCGGGGTCCCGGATGCGGACGCATCCCCTCCAACTAGAAAATAAACATCGACGCTAAATTTCCATGAAGTTCATATTTATTCTATAGAGCATATGTAAAATGAGTAAATATTTTAAATTTATTCATACTAACCTGCAGACGATGCGGAGGGTATGGAAGCGGCAGGAGTGGCCCCTGCGGAAGGTGTGGACGCACCATCTATAATTAGACAATTAAAAATAGATTATATAAGTAATTGCAAAAAGAATGTGTAGATCAATAATACAACGTTCTAAATCAATATGCATGCACTATAGGATATATAAACATACCCGCAGGTGCGGTGGTGTCACCACCTACAGCTAGACAATAATAAAAATTGCTAAGTAAGAGCAAAAGGAATGTGTGTATTTATGATATAGCATTCTAAATCAATATACATACACTATATGATATACAAACATACCTGGAGGAGCGGGGGTGGCCTCTGTCCCAGATATGGACGCATCACCAACAACTAGACAATCAAACATTGACAATATAAGTAGTTTTGACATAAACAGGCATGAATATCTGTAATATTACATTCAAAATGGATATGCATGCAGTATACCTGGAGATGTGGCTAAATCTACACGGAAGGAGGCATCCGAAGGGGTCTCCGATCTGGGTGCAAGACCGGCCCTCTGAAGCTCCCTACGGAGCTCTCCGGGCGGCAGAACCGCTCTGCCTCTGCCTCTGCCGCGGCTGGAGCTCCTGCCGCCCCTCGCTGCTCCCAACATCGTCATCAAATCTAGATAAACGGTTCGTGGACGCATTAGACAATCATTAAAAGTATTGACTATATATGTATAGAGCGTAAAATGTGAAGTAATAATATAACATTACTGATAACCTTTTTCGTTTCGTGGGCGCATCATACATATCTACTTGGATTTCATCGTCGATGTCATTTCTAACCCACGTAACTTCATGATCGGTCGAAGACAACCCGTCCTTAGAAACAGACGGTCGGAGCACTTTAAGCCTTCTCTCTTCTTCGTCCTCATCGCTGTCCTCGTATTCTGGGACATCGTAGACATCTCTGGGTTTCCATCGGCATACAACACTCCACCCCGGATGCTTCAAACACTGTTTTCTTGGAACGCTTGGTTCGGAAAGATAAACGGATCGTCCTGACCGTAATCATTGCCTCGGCTGTTTTCTTGCACCTGAATAGCCTCTGTAGCCTCTGTGTTATGGGAAAGTATCGTGTTATCTTCACAGGTATATCAGGCTTCTTATCAGAATCTTTCGGCTTATACCTGGCCTCTCCGCATGTTGGACACTCTTTCAAATCTGAATTCTCTTTCCGGTACAACACGCAATTTTTAGGTCATGCTTGAATCTTCTCGCACTTTAGACCCAAATCAGACATCATCTTCTGGGCTTCGTACCAGCTTTCGGGCACATTATTTCCCGGAGGCATAGAATCTTTCAAGAACGAAAGAAGCATTGTGAATGACTTGTTGCTCCATCCATTTAGGCACTTAATCTGGAAAAGTTGGACGAACCATGAGAGGGTGGAATACTTCGCATTATCATAAATTGGTTTCCTAGCATCATTCATGAAATTTTCATATTTATCCGCACGCGGTCCTTGACCGGAAGGAATGTCATCTTCGGTACGAATAGATTCACCTAGGGCAGCCTCTACCATATCCTCCATTTCTTCTGATGGAAATAAATTTCCGTCTCCTGCCGTATTACCGAATTCTTCTTCTTCTCCTGCCGCATTATCGTGTTCTCCTTCTTCTTCTACCGCAGTACTGCATTCTTCTTCTTCCCCGTGATATTTCCAAGTTGAATAAAGTCTAGTAAACCCATGTTTTACAATATGAAGCTCTGCCAATTCTACCTTCTGCCAGTACTTATTGCCACATCTATCGCACGGACAGAGAATCTTCTCTATTATGATCTTATTATGTGCGCGTGCAAATTCAAGGAAAGCAGCAACTCCTGCGACAAACTTAGGTTGCATACGTTGTTTCTAATCCACATACATCCAGTCCTTAACTCTGACGTACTCATGGGCCATGTTAGACTGAATAACATATAAATTGTAGGTTATGCTGACTATATTGAGAAATATAAGAACGGGATAGTTATTGACAAAGGAGAAAATCCATGTATATGCTTTGTGTGTGCGTTTGTCGTTGAAAAGAATAAATTATCGCACGTATGTTAACCGATAGACGGGGACTAAGTGGCGCTTTTAGTTTCATATATGAGTATCGATGGGAATATGAAGGTTTCATATTATCATATATTGGTTTTAACCCGAACATCTCGAATCGCTCTATAATTATGCATTTGCATGTGTGTGTTCCGGCTGTCGGGGGTAGGCTTCTATCCCATTAAGAATGTATAGAGCGAACGCCCATCACTTGTGCTTTCAACCGTTTCGAGTAAATTTCGGCAGCACCTCCCCGCTGTTCTCCGAGTACACTGTAATAGAATAGATAATCATTTCAAAGCTGTGAAACAGCGTTGAAATGAACATCTAATCTATCTTTGTACACGGAGAACCAGCGGAAAGGTACCGACGAAATATCTCGAAACGGATGAAAACCCAAGTGAATGAAGGCGTTTGCTTTATACATTCTTAACTTGTCCACATGGGACAAGTCTATGGGTTACCATACGATTGAATTTTCTCGTCGCGTAGACTATACGACGATTGTTACTATCGAGCTATACTGTCCGATATTTAACAACCTTCGTATAGTTCTAGGTCACGACGAGCATCGCACGTATGTTAACCGATAGACGGGGACTAAGTGGCGCTTTTAGTTTCATATATGAGTATCGATGGGAATATGAAGGTTTCATATTATCATCGAGTATCATATATTGGTTTTAACCCGTATTTCTCGAATCGCTCTCTAATTATGCGTTTGTTGTGTATTCTTGTTGTATGTGTGTGTTCCGGCTGTCGGGGGTAGGCTTCTATCTCATTAAGAATGTATAGAGCGAACGCCCATCACTTGTGCTTTCAACCGTTTCGAGTAAATTTCGGCAGCACCTCCCCGCTGTTCTCCGAGTACACTGTAATAGAATAGATAATCATTTCAGAGCTGTGAAACAACGTTGAAATGAACATCTGATCTATCTTTGTACACGGAGAACCAGCGGAAAGGTACCGACGAAATATCTCGAAACGGATGAAAACACAAGTGAATGAAGGCGTTTGCTTTATACATTCTTAACTTGTCCACACGGGACAAATCTATGGGTTACCATACGATTGAATTTTCTCGTCGCGTAGACTATACGACGGTTGTTAGTATCGAGCTATACTGTCCGATATTTAACAACCTTCGTATAGTTCTAGGTCACGACGAGCATCGCACGTATGTTAACCGATAGACGGGGACTAAGTGGCGCTTTTAGTTTCATATATGAGTATCGATGGGAATATGAAGGTTTCATATTATCATCGAGTATCATATATTGGTTTTAACTCGAACATCTCGAATCGCTCTCTAATTATGCGTTTGTTGTGTATTCTTGTTGTATGTGTGTGTTCCGGCTGTCGGGGGTAAGCTTCTATCCCATTAAGAATGTATAGAGCGAACGCCCATCACTTGTGCTTTCAACCGTTTCGAGTAAATTTCGGCAGCACCTGTTAGTGTATATGCCCTAGAGGCCATTACTGTATCATACTAGTATGTATATTACTTGATGGAAGCTTGGGATATTCACAGTTGTACAGACAATCTTGCTCAATATAGTAGTATGCTACTTGGTTTGTCTCTGCTTTAATGTGTACATGTGTGTTTATTTATCACCTATACGCATTAGTAGAGCCCTTAGGATCTTTGCTTGATTACCGGCGTTGTGATGGCGATCACACTCGTGGGGGCTGGGTAATCTACAAGCACATCCTTATACACGTCCCTAGTCGTGGGAGTATCGAGATAGGGCATCGATACTCCGGAGTAGACTATCGTATGCGCTTCTCATCCCAGCACGGGAGACGGTCTGTCCCACAGCCGTCAGTACGTCGTACTTGAGATAGTATGTGGGTGCTCGTTAGGTTACGAGTACACTGGACAGGACTCGTCGGGAACTGATGGTTGGTATTATACCTATCGTCAGTTATCAGTTCCTAGGTGACATGAGTACAGCTTAGTCCGCTGACTTGACACTGTCACTTCGCCTCGAGTGTGTTCCCACTGTTCTTTGATTACTACCCTACCACGGCTCTACTGAGTCGTGCAAACAGGTAGTAGTTGGGTGCAGTCCCGAAGCACTTGGAGGCAGTGACGGTTAGACAGGATTCGTCTCTCCCGGTATTGGGGGTTGACATCGCGCTGTGTCTAGGAGAGCCATTACACGAGTAGTCCCTGGCCAGGGCAAGCGAGATATACTGGTAGGTTTCCAGTGTTATCTCAGGGTGTATTAGGCTTCACTCCGACACGACTTGTACCGCTATTAGGGGACTGACGTTTACCGCCCCCTAGGCCCGCCCTGCGATGTATCAGACGAACAGACCGGACTGTACGGAGATTGTCACATACAGGCTCAGTAGGAGTTCGGATGGGTTCAGCTCATCGGCCTTCTTATCGACATCTACCTGGGGACCGTTATGTACAGCTAGTGCCGCTTGCGGTCTGTGGTTAAACCCACTGCCAGCGTAGTGTCGAGTCTTTAGAGTCCCACACAGAGAGTTTCCCTGCACCGAGCGAAACGTGTAGAGGCCGTATGGTTTTACGGCAGGGCTGCGATCACTTACGTACACTTGTGTGCGTATGGTGTTCGGGCAGGCAGTACTAGTGGGCTTTGGTTTAAGCCGGATCCTAGTATTGCACGGATGGATTTGTTTTGTCTTCTGTGCATCCGCATTCTACGGAATACGGATGCTGGTGTGTATGCACAGTTTTCCGGAGCGGTGAAGGAGGAGGTGCCTCATTAGGGTTTTGGCAGTTGGTTCGGCCAAAACCGTTATGTGGCAGGCTCATTAGGGTTTTGACAGTTGATTCGGTCAAAACCATTTTGAGGCGGACTCATTAGGGTTTTGACAGTTCGTTTGGTCAAAACCATTATGAGCCGCGGATATCATTTACTAATCCTTTTAGTGATAATTTTATGATGGCTAATTGCATTGACCATTTGACCCCGTTGACCTCTCTTGACTTTGTTGACCGGTTGACCATGTTGACCATTGACTTTCAAGAGGGATCTACACTCTTCTTTTCATTTTCTTTTTCTTTTGGATTATGATAATGGTCATTTCAATGTAGCCATCAAACTTTATCTTGATGGGATTAGTAATGATGTTGTTCTTACATTTTTGCAACCATGGTTACTTTTCTTAGGATCATAATTTCTTTCTCACTCTCGCTCTTGGTTTTTTCAAGTGAGAAGAAAAGAAATGAACCATGGTTGTTGCTCCTCCTTCTTCTTCCTCCTCTTGATTCATCTTTTGATCTCATGTGTTGAGAGATAAAGATCCCACAAAGACAAAACCATCCATTGATCATTTCTACACAACCTAGGGCTTCTAGATTAGCAATCTCTTTGCCCTAGTTATCTCGGCTCGAGGTGGAGCTCGGTGCACATCTCTCGGGTGGATCGTCTTCGACTCAAGGAGGCCGCGGAGGTGACCATAGTCCGGATCAACCCTTGGAGCAAGCAAGGAGAAGAACAACAAGAAGAGAAGGAGTTCAAGTTGAGGTATAACCCCTAACCGAGTAGATAAATCTCTAGTTAGGATGTTAGTGTATTGTTTAGTAAAGATCCGGCTTTTACGGTCCATGTTGCCAAGTCCAGAAAAATTTTTGTTTTACTGTTTCCGCTACCCCGAAAGTACCGGGAGAGGTAACGTGGACCTAACAGCACCTCCCCGCTGTTCTCCGAGTACACTGTAATAGAATAGATAATCATTTCAAAGTTGTGAAATAACGTTGAAATGAACATCTAATCTATCTTTGTACACGGAGAACCGGCGGAAAGGTACCGACGAAATATCTCGAAACGGATGAAAACACAAGTGAATGAAGGCGTTTGCTTTATACATTCTTAACTTGTCCACACGGGACAAATCTATGGGTTACCATACGATTGAATTTTCTCGTCGCGTAGACTATACGACGGTTGTTAGTATCGAGCTATACTGTCCGATATTTAACAACCTTCGTATAGTTCTAGGTCACGACGAGCATCGCACGTATGTTAACCGATAGACGGGGACTAAGTGGCGCTTTAAGTTTCATATATGAGTATCGATGGGAATATGAAGGTTTCATATTATCATCGAGTATCATATATTGGTTTCATATTATTTATAGTTTACTTTATTTTATTTAATATTTATAATTAAATATATTGATAAATAATATTTGCAACAGAGAATCAAATTACCGAAATGCCCCATTTCATCTCCAAAGCTATTTATTTCCCCCAAAACCCCTCCAAAATCCCAAAAGAACCTTATCTATCTATATCAAAAAATTGAAGCAGCAAGCAGTGCCATTTCCTTCTCTTCTCCCAAAACCCAGCTCGCTTTCAATCTCTCCAACTCATCCTAACCCCAACCCAGCCCCAGCCGAACCCCAACCCAACACCAAACCCTAACCCGGCCTAACCCTAACCCCAACCCAGCCCCAGCCGAACCCCAACCCCAACACCAAACCCCAACCGAACCCTAACCCTAACCCTAACCCCAACACCAGTCGTCGAACCCCAACCGCCGATTGAACCCATACCCTAACCCTAATCCTAACCCTAACCACAACCGATACCTAATCCTAACCCTCATCGATCGCTACCCTAACATCATTATAATAATGTTTATCTAATTACCTGTAGGCGACAACGGAGACGCAATCGGCGACGACGAGGGCCGTGGCGACAACGAGAACGGAGCACGGTGGCGACCACGAGATCACTGCGCAGGCGTGGCGACGACGATTTGGCTTGGATTCGGCGACGACGAGATCACTGCAGCGCGGCGGCGGCGACGATCTCGATTTGGGAAAATTTGGTTTCGCGCGAGAATAAGAAAAAGAAATAATCAGCATAGGGATCGATCTCTTAAATCCCTATTTATAAGCCCCTACGGATATACCCGTAGGTGCTTGGTTTGCGGCTCCGTAGGGGCAAACAACACTTTAAGATTTAATAAATTTTAAATAAATATTGAAGGACCGTAGGGGCAACCATTTTGCCCTACGGATTAATCCGTAACGCCAAACTTTAACTGCCCCTACGGATGTTATTATCCGTAGGGGCAACCCCTTATTTTACTAGTGATATTTACCTAATAAATATGATGTTTTCTCTAGAGTTTTCAAATATCCATACTTTTTTAATAATCTAGGTTTTGATTAGAGTAGGAGAGGCGGCCAAGCACGGTTGCGGATAAAGAGAGATTTTGTGAGAGAGGATATTTTTTTGTGAAGAAGGGGTGAGTTGTCGGTGTAATCTCTCGTAATTTTTTCACATAATGAAAGTTCTTGTTGCGTGTTGCAGAATTAGGTGCTAGTTGCACTGAACCTGGGTAAACCTTGTGTATTTTTTGTTAGAGTGTTCTTTTTAAATAATTTGGTATCCGTTGAATAGTCTTTTTTAATCTACCATAAAACAGAAGTCTTGGACTTTCTGCTGCGCGTAGATATAGAAATTACAACAAGTGGTCTCAGAGTATCATATTCGGTGTTTTCGGATTATTTAGGGAGATGATATCTACGCGGTACAAGATGGAAAAGTTGGATGGATGGAACAACTTCAGTCTATGGAGGTTGAAAATGACGGTGCTGTTCAAGAAACAACGTGAGTACAAGATTGTTTTTGCAAAGGACAGGATTCCGGCACCGACCAAACAATAAAGTGTGAAGAGATAGAGGAAAAAACTCACAGTTCGATCTAGATTTCAATAGCCGATAAGGTTCTTTGCGAAGTGGCGCAAGAAAAGACAGCGGCAGAATTGTGCAACAAGTTGGATTCCATTTATATGACGAAATATCTTACTGACCGGTTCTATCTAAAATAGTCTCGGAAGCGCGTAGAGATTCTTCGATCAGATTTTGGTGGAGGGTTCGCTTCGCAAGATTGTGTAGGTCAGAGAGGATCGTGTATCGGTACAGCATATTAGGAGATCCATGGTCAGATGGCATTATGGGGCGAATGGTTCAGACAGTTAGCAAGAAAGGATCTTTACAACTTACGACTGGTTTTCTAAGAGCGTTTCAGACTGAAGCCTTATCTACTGCTGAGTACATCTTCGATCGGTTATCATCGACGGCGGTAATACGAGAATTCGTAAGGAGTTATGGATTGCAGGGGTTAGAGATTACTCAGGACTTCGTGTTGTTAGGTGCACCAAGGAGTCAAGGGTCGAGAGATGTTTGTTGATACGCCAAATTCGACCAAATCGGGCCTCTTTTCATAATATATAATAGTATGGAAAACTGAATGATTTCTAGTTTTTAATTTGTTTTGAGTGCCAAAAATCCAATTTCTGATAAAATGAAAGATAAACCTATTTTAAATATTTTTCTGGAATTTTATCAAATATTTTTATGAAAAATCTAAGCAACAATTCACCATGTGCTAGAAGACCACACGCATGGAGAGCTGTTGCAACTTTAAACCTAAAAAGTAGATTTTAAACGATTTGAAAATACTTCTCGAAGCAAAATCATCTGTATAGTTCACCATGCTTGTACCTATTGAACGCATGGTGAGTTGAAACAATATTTTACTGTTTTTAAAACAATAAAATTGTTGAAATTCCACTAAAACAAAATTTTAAAAGCTGTAGTTCACCATGTGTTGGGTGACAACACGCATGGAGAACTACAATAGTAAATCTGAAAAGTAAAATATTTTTTATCTATTTTAAAACAAATTTTAAAAGCTGCAGATCACCATGCGTTGGGTTACCACACGAATGGAGAACTACAACAATAAATCCAAATGACTCGAATGTTCTATGGTTTTGAAAAACTAATTTTCAAAGCAATATTTCACCATGAGTTGGGTCATCACACACATGGTGAACTGTTATCCTATTTTCAGCGTTTTCTCAACAATTTTCGGCAAAAATTTCGTTCCTTCTTTTCATGTGTGTTGGGAGACATGGAGACCTATCGACTGAAACAGCCTAAAACAGTCATATTGCACCAGATTTGACCCCATATACAATAAATAGAGCCCACGGGCTCTCATTTCTCTTCATCCAGAATTGGAAAGCTCAGACCTCAATTCTAAAAGTCAGATAACAGCTCCAAATTTCTCAACGCAAGCACGTGAAGAGTTCTGGTGGGATCCGGAGGAGGCGCAACGCGACGACCATTTTGAAAATAGGCTTTAACTTCTTCCTTTTATTTTATTTTTCATTCTTTAATTAGATATAGATCTCCTAACATCAAAAAATCATTTTTATTATAAAAATCATATTTTTTTAGTAACTGTATCATGCGTTGTCGGGGTTTGCTAGCGCCCCAGCCATCTACCGTGGCCGATATGGAAAAAAACGGTGTTTAAAAAATTTTGGCGCTAAAAACCCCGTCCTAGAATCGAACCATAGACCTAAAACTAGATGCAAAAGATAGAAGTGTTAATACCGAATGAACCATATCCTTCGGTCTTCTACTATCTTCCTTAGCTCCTAGAGGTTTCCTCGATCGAGTTTGGCCGTCGGTCTTCCTCCGTCGAAGATGATCCACCTGAGGTTTGTAGCTCATGGCTCTAACTCCATACTAGGAATCTAGTGAAGCAACTAGGGACTCTAGATTGCTAATCTAGAGTGTCTAGGGATGTAGTGTGTTGCTTTAAGTGTTTATCTATCTCTCTTCTACCCTTATTTCTCAACACATGAGATGACAGTGTTAGATATGTATGCCCTAGAGGCCTGTATTATATAGGATGCTAGGCATGTATATGTACAGAAATAATCTTTGCTCGAAATGATAGTACGCTATCTAGTTTATCTTCATCTTAACATGTGATGTGTTGTGTTATATTTCATATCTTTATTTGCATGTTGATGAAGCCCTTAGGATTATGCTTGACTACCAGGATTATGATGAGATCATACTATTGGGCCTGGGCAGTCTACAAGCATATCCTTTAATAGTTCCTAGTCGAGGGTATATCGAGACAGGGCATCAGTATTACCAGATTAGACTAGTGTGTACGTTTCTTGACCCTGGGGGCGATGGTTGATTCCACAACCATTGGTGTTTGACATCAAAGATTGTACACAGGTGCTCATTGGAGAATGGGTACACCGAACAGGACTCGCCGAGAACTCCTAAATGGTATATATACCTATTGTCAGATAGTAATTCTCTGGTGACACTTGTACAGGTTAGTCTGTAGACCCGAGATCGTCATAGTGTCTTATGTGATTCCCACTGTACTTTGCTTTCCTCCCTACCACGGCTCTACTGAGTTGTGCAAACAGGTGGATTTTGGGTACAGTCCCGAATCGCATGGAGGTAGTGAGCGATAGGAGGGGTTTCGTCTCTCCCGGTATAGGGAGTTGATGTCGCGCTATGCTTGATCGGCCATAACATCAAATCCCTGGTTAGGGTTTTCGAGATTTACTGATAAGTGTTATCAGTAGTTTCTCGAACCGTTATGGGCCGTAAATCAGCATGACTTATAAAGTTACTTGGGTCTGACATTTACCACCCCTAAAGTTCATATGCGACGTATCAAACGAAGAGACCGGACTGTAAGGTAAGTGTTGCTTGCAGGCTCGTTGGGGTTATGATGAGTTCGTTCGTCGGCCACCTTTTCGTCATGTACCTAGGTAGCCGTTACGCATAGCTAGTGCCGCTGATGTGTTTGTGGTTAAACCCACTGCCAGCGTACCGTCGAGTCTTTAGAGTCCCACACAGAGGGTTCTATCGTTCAGGCGAAAGATGTAGAGGCCGTAAGTTGTTACTGCAGCCGTAAAGTGTTATGACAGGATTTCGATTATGTTCGTGTAATTGTTACAGGAATAATAATCGAAAGGATAATACTGGTAGGCTTTGGTTTAAGCCGGATACCGGTATTATATTATTGGATTAATGGTATTCGTATTTTTCGGAATTCGGATGCGGGTATACGGTATACGGAATATGGATGAGGGGTATTCTTGTAATTATTACAAGAATACTTTCTAGAAGGTACGACCTCATAATGACATTATTTATTTTATGAAAATAAATAAATTAGGTGGAAATAAGAAAGTCTAAGCATGGTTGCAAAAATGGGTTGTTTAATTTTATATTGTTTTGGAATTACTATTGAAGCATTGTGCTAATTTTATATTATATGCTTCAATTATTTCATTTACAATATATCATTTTCTCAGGCTTGAACTCTCTCATTATCACAAACACTTTCTCTCTCCTTCTTCTCTCCTCCTCCTTCTTCCTACCTTTAACCCTCACATGTGATGTGAATCCAAAACTTAGGACCTTAAGTTAATCCAATACACTAATCTCTACATAATCCTAGTGACCTCTTCTAGCAAACTTGGTCTCTAGGTTAAACTCTTGTGAAGAGTTTCTAGCTTGTACGATAACTCTCGGATGGATCATCTAAGTCTTGGGGTGGCCGGAGATCGAGCACATCGGAAACGTCTAAGGAGCCAAGGAGTTCATCAAAGAAAACCCGAAGGACCGGATCATCAAGGTATAACCCTTAAAATAGTAGATAACATCTCTAGTTAGGGATCACTAGTTGTGGTTTAGACTCTATCTTGGCTAAAGTGCTGTTGTATGCAAAGAAAATTTTCTTTTATCACTTCTACTGCCTCACATGAGTTGTGGGAGAATGCATCATGCACTAACATGGTATCAGAGCCTAACTAAACCACAACTAGATGATTAGACGACGTTTAAAGCTTCGAACATGAAACAACTCCAAAAAACCGTATTTTTAAACCTTGCTCTCTGGAAATTTTTCAAAAGTGTTCTGAAATTTTTTTAAACATGTGCAGAATACTTGTTATATGATAACTAGAAAACCCTAGAAAAACGAGCCCCAACCACCTGCATTTGGCCGGCGATGAGACCATTTTTTCCGGCGTTGCCGGATTTCCTATGAGGTTTGGGCTTGGATTTTTTAGGGTTATCTGTACACTGGGTTTGGGGATTTATGGTATTGTTTGATTATTTCCAGATTACATGTGATGTAAACTAAGTGTTAGGGAAATATGGAGTGTTTCGAATTCGAACTTTTAATATCGTTTATCCGTTCTTTTTATATGTGTGTTCGAAACGTCGACTAATTGCTATAAGTCGATTAGTCGGGGTTGCACACTTCTGTGAAGGTATGTGTATATGAATATGTTGGATCATCGTGATGAATCGCCGGGGGGGTGAGAAGAGAGTTTTTCCTTTTCTTTCATTCAATGTAATTTGTGAAAAGCAATGTAATATTATTTTGCAGGGCACATCCGGGGTGAGGTTGTAACCACCGTTGTATAATTTCTTTTTACTGTTTTTGCTCTTAAGATATACCCAAGGTGGGGTGCACAAACTACCGGGTTTTCGAAGTGCCAAGTGACCTACTCACTTTGTTGAAAGAGGTTGCTTCACTTCGGGAATTTGGCGGGTAGTTTGCCGCACCCATAGGGGTCTAGGGTAGGGTTTGGCTATTCATCACGACCGTGGAACCCGTTTTTTCATTAAGGCTTGAATGAAATAGGAATTCCTAGTATATCCAATGTATTCATCTGTGATCTGTGATGGCTATATTTATATATGAGATATATAATAAACGTTGCTTATGTTTTGCACTCGCGTGAGTCCAGCCCCCGCTCTACTGTTATTTAAGTAACCTAACGGTGCATGATGGAGCCCAGTGGCGAATGTGGATGGCATAAGCGTACGTTCCATTTTCGTTTCTTTTCTGTGATGTTTAGGAAATGTATATGATGGGACGGCATTGATGTGATTAATATTAGGAAAAAGAAACCTAAAAATATTGTAGAATCAATTTTTTTAATAAAATGGGTAACTCTAGCTTTTGGTTTGCATCGTGGTATTCTTGAATATCCTGCACCTCATTCGATGAGGAAAGGACCGAGATCCCTTCACCGGGAGTGACCCCTTTAGCGAAACTAGCAAATGTTGCAAAGTACTCGATTTGATTTTATAGTTGATCTAACTTTTGCTTTGCATGGTGGTATTCTTGAATATCCTGCACCTTATTCGATAAGGAAAGAGCCGAGATCTCTTCACCGGGAGTGATCTCTTTAGCAAAGTTAGAAAGATACTATAAAACCATTCGACTTTTTAAAACTGGAGCTTAAACACTCCTTCTCACTCGATTCTACCATGATATCAAGTTCAAAACGTTAAGGGTATTCATAAAAACCATCCGTTGCTGTAACATTTCAAAATAATAAAATATTATTTTGGGGAATTTTTATAATTTAATATTATTTTATTGATTATTTTAATATTAAATTTATAATTAAATACCGATAAATGGGGAAAATTTTGGAAAAATTATGGAAAATTCTAAAATAGGGTATTTTGTGGAATTATGCCATTTTAAAGTTTTTATGATTTATTATATGCTATTTTAGTGCTAATCGCGATTAAAAATCGCTAATTGGATTTTTAGCGCTTTTGGGCAAAACATGCACATATCATTTCTACACTTGTATTTCATTTGTTTCTTTGCCTTCTCTTCATTTTAGCATGGTTGATTGGGATTGACCTTTGAGTGAGAATGATAAGGAGAAAAGAAAAGAAAAAGGTAAAGAATGATTAGGAGAGAGAAAGGTAGATATGGGGTTTACTTTTTTGACTTGTTTGACCCTTCCCCCATCATTTTATCATCTCATTTCTCTCTCCCCTTTCCTTGTACTGCTGCTGCCCCCTCCCTCTTCTTCCTCCTCCCTCTTCAAGCCTAGATCCACCATGAATACAACCCCGAAACCCCATTTCGATTTCACAAAAAGTGTGCACAAGCTCACAAGCTTTAGAATGGACCAAGAAAGATGGTGTTTTGGTGCTGTGGGAAGATTCATGAGTCTCTATGGAGGTAATTCTTTCACAATTGTTGTAGCATTTCAAGTGATTTAGCCTCTTTTAAAGTTTAGTGTCGTTTTGTCGAAGTTTTGTGCACTTTGGACAAACTTAGAGAGGGTTAGGGTAAATTTGAGTTGTGGCTATGCAATTGGACTCTAATGGTGACCTTAGACCCTATATTGACTAACACCCTGACCTAGCAAAACCTGAAACCCAAAAATACGGAATTACGGGACTTTCATGTCAGTTTGTGATGACTTAGAGTGTGCAGAGAAATCTGGAATGGACTGTGACGTTTACTGGAAAAATAAACAAGTTCAGAGGCCGATTTGAGACCCTAGGAACACCCTGTAGCCAGACGAACCCCATTAGATCACCCTGGGCCGGCCAGGCCGATTTTTCATGTAGGGGGGCTCAGCCACTTGGTGATGGTACGGGTCCAGGTTTCTACTGTAGGTCATATGCACCCTGTATATCACTCTAGACTTGTTTGCTTGCCTTTATTTGGCCTGAGACGAAATCTGGGATCATTTTCCTGGGTTGCTGGTTTGAATTCAGTTTTGGTTTTGCGTATTTTGATTTCTAGATTTTGGTATTTGTGCGTTATCTCGATCGTGTGACGTTTGTACGTCTATATCGAGTGATTTCGGGATGTTTTGCGAAGGCTAACCATAGGTTCTAACCTATAGGCCTTTTAGCGTATCGTGTTGGTTTTCGCGTGTCGTTTTAAGTTTTGATTTGGTTTTAATGCAACGCGATCCGTATGATGTGTAGGTACCCACATGACGATCCGAGATGATGCAGAAGATGAAGGCGACATTGATACCGATACACAGGATACAGGTGAGTAGATTATACCTACGGGTGGATGGCGTATAGCACCCCCGCAGTTCGATACTTAGTATAGCATATGTATACTATATATATATATTTATGATAGCATATGGTGTCATGGATATTTGAGATGTGTTAGGTGTACTATAGATAGATTAGGGTTAGAAGTAAACTAGTGTAGTTCCTAGTCGCGAACCCTAGAACAGGTTTACACCCACACGCACACACGTACTTATTGCTATACTTATACCGTGATGATGAGGATAGCGGATGATATTTAGAGATGAGTCGATGACATTGGGCATAGTGCCACGAGATCGGTGATATGATGTGATTCGTATTTGGGATACGACATGTGATTGTTAGCGGGCCTTTAGACGTGTGTTTCACACACGCACTTACATTTATATAGATTGTATCGATTTGTGCTAGATCTAGATCAGTACCCCAGATCATATGTGTAAGTGCACGGCGGCGCCCCAGCCGTCAATCCGACGCCGGAATGCGGAAGCGATGCTTTTCTTTAACTTTTTAAACCGGCACCACCGCGCACTAAAAACACGGATCGGGCCATTAATCTAGTCCTAGCTATCTAGAGAATGGGGTAGAGAGATATACCGAGTGATCCGAGTCCTCCGGTCTTCTCGTCGTCGTCCCGATCTCCCGCGGAATCTCCGGTCTCCATCACGTCGCCGGAAGGGCACCACATCGCCGGCTTCTTCTACGGGCTCCCACCTCTGGACCGAGACAACTCGGGCACGAAGTTGGCGAGTCGACGTGCCCAAGATTTGCTGTAGAATATAGTATAGAAGCTATGTCTCATTTGGGGTATTGGAAGTTGCCTTTGGTGGAGGAAATGAACTTGAGGAATTTTGTGATGAACTTGGGGATTTTTGCAAGCCTGAGAGAACCAAAAATCCCCACACAAAATGGGCAGCCCCTTCTCCTTGCTTGGCCGGCCATGGCAAGGTGAAGAGGAGAGAGTTAGTGAATGAGGGAGTGAGTAACCAAAGAAAAAATGAGAGTCTCTCATAATCCAAAAGAGAGAAAAAGTGATGATGTAAAGAAATGATCACAAGACAAAACCAACACTCCACCAACCTCATCATCTCATCACAAAGTCAAGCTATCATGAACCATCATGAACAATGGAAAGTCAAGGGTGGTAGAATCATCATGAGACAACAAGATGCAAAGAACTGTTAGTGTTTATGCCCTAGAAGGCCATTACTGTATCATACTAGTTTGTATATTACTTAATGGAAGCTTGGGATATTCACATATATATAACAGTCTTGCTAAACATGGTAGTATGCTACTTGGTTTTTCTATCTTAATATGTGAGTATACGTATTGATAGAGCTCTTAGGATCTTGCTTGACTACCAGCGTTGTGATGGCAGTCACACTAGTGGGGGCTGGGTAGTCTACAAGCACATCCTTTTTCAGGTCCCTGGTCGTTGGATTATCGAGACAGAGCATCGATACTCCGGAGTAGACTAGTGTGTACGTTTCTCATCCCAGTTGGGGAGATGGTCTGTCCCACAGCCGTCAGTATGTCGTACTGGAGATAGTATACAGGTGCTCGTTGGGTTATGGGTACACCGGACAGGACTCACAGGGAACTGTTGGTTGGTTTTATACCAGTCGTCAGTGAACAGTTCCCAGGTGACATGAGTACAGCATAGTCCGCAGACTTGACACTGCTACTTCGCCTCGAGTGTGTCCCACTGTTCTTAGATTGCTACCCTACCACGGCTCAAAGGAGTCGTGCAAACAGGTAGCAGTTGGGTGCAGTCCCGAGCACTTGGAGGCAGTGGCGGTTAGACAGGATTCATCCCTCCCGATATTGGGAGTTGATATCGCGCTGTGTCAGAGAGCCATTACGCAAAGTCCCTGGCCAGGGCAAACGAGATTTGCTGGTAGGTTCCAGTAGTTTCTCAGGGTGTAATGGGCTTCCCTCCAACACGACTTATACCGCTATTAGGGAACTGACGCTTGCCGCCCCCTAGGCCCGATATGCGATAGTCTTGGACGAACGGACCGGACTGTATGGAGATTGTCACATCAGACTCAGTAGGAGTTCGGATGGGTTCACTCATCGGCCTTATTATCGACATCTACCTGGGGACCGTTACGTACAGCTAGTGCCGCTTGCAGTCTGTGGTTAAACCCACTGCCAGCGTAGTAGTCGAGTCTCTAGAGTCCCACACAGAGAGTTTCCCTACTCCAAGCGAAACGATATAGAGGTCGTATGGTTTTACGACAAGGGTTCGGACGCATACGTGCGTTTACGCGCGTACGACTTTCGGACAGTTTTTACCAGTCGGTTTTGGTTTAAGCCAGTTACTGGTATCCGGTTATTGGATTTATACAGTCTAAAGTTTTTCCGTATTTTTGCGGAAAGGAGGGGCGTTCTCGTAATTGCGCGAGAAGCTTCTAGAAGGTGGTGACTAAGGAGGTTTAGGTGGCATATGCAATGAATGTGATTAGTGAGTCATATGGATGATTCATCCATGTCATTAATGCATGATAAATGCTTAATGACTCATGGAGTGAATCATCACTAGATATTATCAAGCATGGTTGCTAAATTCATTTCTTGATAAAAAGAAATGCTTGATATATATTATCATAACTCATTATTCTCACTTCATTATTATCCTCACCTTCTCTCTCCTCAAGCTCTCCCTCTTCAAACCCTAATCCTCCCCTCTCATGTGTTGAGTACAAGGATTAGTTAGACTACTTAATTCATAACCCTCTCTATATTTCACCTAGCTTCTTTGATTAGCACTTAAAGAAGTTTAGTTGCCTCAAGTTTAGAGACTAAGCTTGGAGTAAAGCTCTCGGGTGGATCGTCTACTACTTCGAGAAGGCCGAGGAGGAGGTGGAGTTCGCAAAGACGAAGGACACGATTCGTTAGGTATAATCCCTAAACATAGTAGCATAGAAACTCTATGTTTGTTGTTAGTTATTGTTTAGCTTCGATTCAAGCGGTTAGTCGATGTTTGTTCACTAAACAAGTTCGTTTTTGAAAATTCTGCCTCCCCACAAGTATTGGGGTGTTGTACATCGACTTACAGTGGTATCAGAGCCTCGCTAAACAATAAATAACTTACTTGCAAATTTGTATGAATTTCGAACGGAAAAAACGAAACCGGAAAAGCCCGAAATCATGGTTTTCTGTCGAATTTTAAATGAAGTCCTAAAATTTTTCAGGGAGGTTCAGAGAGCTAGAAAAGACAGTATAAGAACACCCAAAAAATTTGGGGTCATGAATCGACCAACGCGCCGCGGAACCGCGGCGGATCCCACCGATCCGCCGCGATTCCGCCGCCGAGTTGGTGAGTCATGAACCCAAATTTCTTATGTGGGTCCTCTGTGTGATTTGGTGTTTTCTGGAAGTTTTAATTTTTGCTCAGGTTTCTGATTTATAGAGAAGTATTGGAGCAAGATTAAAAGTGTTTAATCGATCGAAATCATACAGTATTTGCTTGTTGGATTATATCTGTGTTTGTGTAATGTGTTCGTAAACCTCCCCTAACTGCTAGTATGTCGGTTGGCAGGGGGTTGCACATTTCTGTAATGGATTTTATCTGTTTGTGCATATGAACTGTGTTGGACTGTTGTGATGTATAGCCGAGGTTATGTGATGGGTTATCATTTAATTCATTTGATGTAAATGTAATTTGTTGTAATATTATTTTGCGGGGCACATCCAGGTTGCGGTTGTAGCCACCGTTGTATTATTTCATTTTACTGTTTTTGCTCCTAGGACTGACCCAAGGTAGGGTGCACAAACTGCCGGGCGGGTAGTTTGCCGCACCCGTAGGGGTCATGGGTGGGGTAATGGCTATTCATCACAACTGTGTAATCCGTATTTTGTTGCAGGCTCAAAACAAACATGGATTGCTTGCATATCCAATTAAGTTCATCTGTGATCTGGAATGAATATCATTGCGTCAGACGAATGTAAAATATCTATATATATGATAGCTATTTAGACGTCACTTATGTTTTACACCCGCGCTAGCCCAGCCCCCGCTCTGTCATTAGTTAAGTAACCTAACGGGTAATGACGGGACCCCGTGGCGAATGCGGATGGCATAAGAGGACGTTGTATTTTCGTTGTTTTCTGCAATGATAGGTTAATGATGGGACGCATTATCTATAATGCAAAGAAAATAAACCAAAGTTTTAATCGTTGGAATAATTTAAAAGAAACCACTCGGTTAATTTTAAAAACAGATATTTTTAAATGCGGAGCCTTAACCACTCCTTTTAAATGCTATCAGGTTCCTTCGGTTATATCAAGTTCACTACGTTCACGGTTTCGCCAAAACCATTTGTAGCCCTCCGTCATTTCATTTGGGTATTCAGTAATATTCAAGCTATGCATTTTGGCCAAAGTCAAGGCATAGTGTTTGGTAGCTGCTGGGTTTTCATTTGTTGCATAAGATAGATGAGTTGGTTTGGGACAGTCGTATTACCATTTGACCAAAGTCAGGGGTATATACGGATGGGTTCAAATTGACAAGATAATGACGGATAGAACTTGGCATGTGACTTATGACACTTTGACCAAAGCCAAGGTCATAAGAGCATGGGGCAAAAACTTATATCGGAAATTTCTAAAGAAACTGAAATTTGCAAAGAGATGCATACCATTTGGAGTTTGATGAATGTTGGTAGCATTCCTTCAACATTATCATACGATGATATTTGGATCCCGATCCTACTGTGAGTATATACTACTTATCAGGATATTCGTCACTTAACGATCAATGCTATAAACCTAGTAGGTGTCCAGAAAGGTGTCAGCGGGGTTACGCCCCCAGAGAAAAGAGGTTATTTAATTAAGGAACTTCGCGAAAGCGTTGGAAAACCTCTCTCGAAATATCGACACTAGCCTGGATGAACGGTTAAGCAAGTATTGTACGGTGAAAATAGTCCTGGCTAATTCTTCTTTTATGGTTTGAGGAAGGATTCGAGAAACAGTGGGAGCCATCCAGTTTAGATAAACTAAAAACCACTCTAAACTTGCAAGAGCATCATGCTAAAGAGTTTTCTTCTCTCTCTCCTAATTGCAGCGACCCTGAAAATGACTGGACTTAAGTTACTTTTAGAGAAAAATATACTGACAGGGCCAAACTATAAAGATTGGCTGCGGAATGTCAAAATAGCTTTGACCTATGACAAATTGGGGTACGTCCTCACCGCTACGGCACCTGCTGTCCCTGGTCCCAAATCCAGTAATGCGGATAAGGAAATCCGGAAAACCTGGGATTCAGATTGCGCGAAAGCCAAGTGCATCGTGCTTGCCTCGATGAACAATGAACATCAGAGGAGGCACGAGGATATGGACCTAGATGGCATATTTCTCCATACAAAGGAACTTTATGGAGAGCAATCTCGTATAGCAAGATACGAGACCTCTAAGAACTTGTTTCGAGCGAGGTTGGCTGTCGGGTCATCGGTAGGAGAACATGTCCTAAAGATGATCGGCTATATAGAAGAGCTCGCAGACCTTGGGACGACTTTGGATAATGAGCTCTATACAGACCTTATTCTCCAGTCCCTTCTTTCCACCTACGCCCAGTTTATCCTGAACTTCAACATTCAAAGAAAAGAAGTTGAACTTCCGGAACTCCTGAACATGTTAAGGAGTGCAGAGGGCACCTTGCAGAAAGCAAGGAAAACACCCGCTTTGTTTGTTGGCGGTTCATCTTCTTCCGGGTCCAAGGCTAGGGCCAAAGGAAGGAAGAAGAAGGCCGTACCCAGACCTAGAGGAGGTGTAAGTAAGGTGGGAGGGAAGGGAAAGAAAAAGTTTACGGTACCGGTAGTGGGCCAGGATGAGTGCTTCCATTGTCACAGGAAAGGGCACTGGAAGAAGGATTGCAAGGCGTGGAACGCCAAGAACCAGGAACCGAAGCAAGCTGTGGCTTCGACTTCAGGTGTGTTTGTAATTGAGAATTGTCTGTCGATCAACTCTACTTCCTGGGTATTGGATACCGGATCAGGATCTCATATTTGCAATTCATTGCACGCACTGAGAAACCGTAGAGTGCTGAAGGAAGGTGATATGACCCTGAAGGTTGCTAACGGAGCTAGCATGGGAGCTGCGTCCGTCGGGGATTATCACCTAGGATTGACGAGTGGACACATTTTGGTTTTACATAACTGTTATTTTGTACCAAGCTTAACGTGCAATATCATATCAGTTTCCTTGTTATCAAATAAAGGTTATGATTTCACGTTTGTAAGAGATGTTGTCAACATCCACCTTAATCATGGTTTGATTGGGTCAGGTACACTAAATAACGGTATATATGTTTTAAACCAACTCCAAATTTTCAATGTCCAGAACACACTAAAAAGAAAGTCTCCAGATTTAAATAAAGCTTTCTTATGGCATTGTAGACTGGGTCACATCAATGAGAGAAGGTTGACTAAGTTGCATAGAGAAGGATATTTGGACACGTTCGAATATCAAACCTATGACACTTGTCAATTTTGTCTCAAAGGAAAGATGACAAAGACTCCATTTACTGGACAAAGAGTAAGAGCGAGCGAGCTCTTAGGACTCATACACAGCGATGTATGCGGTCCAATGTCTACACATGCAAGAGGTGGTTTTTCCTATTTCATTACTTTCACGGATGATTACTCAAGATACGGATTCATTTATCTGATGAAACATAAATCCGAGGCTTTTGAGAAATTCCAAGAGTATAAGAATGAAGTAGAAAACCAAACCGGCAAAAGTATCAAGACACTTAGATCTGATCGAGGTGGTGAATACTTGAGTGCCGAGTTCCTAGGTTCCCTAAAAGAGAAAGGAATTCTCTCTCAGCTTACTCCTCCATACACTCCACAGCATAACGGTGTATCGGAGAGAAGGAATCGAACCCTATTGGATATGGTACGATCCATGATGAGTAATACTGAGTTACCGCGATCTTTTTGGGGTTATGCGCTAGAATCAACAGCATATCTTCTGAACAGGGCTCCTACCAAGACTGTGCCTACCACTCCATATCAGATGTGGACTGGGAAGAAACCCCATCTTCAGCATATGAAGATTTGGGGATGTCCAGCTTTTGTTAAAAAGCAGCATGTGGACAAGCTCGAGGCACGATCAGTAAAATGTATGTTTGTGGGATATCCAAAGAACTCCAAGGGATATTATTTCTATTACGCAGAGGAACAAAAGGTTTTTGTTTCTCGTAATGCCCATTTTCTGGAACATCTGTTTTTAGAAAAGGAAATAAGTGGGAGCGAAATAGAACTGGAAGAAATTCCAGAACCACAAACTGCTACTGAAAGTTTGGTAGAACCGGAAGTTCAAGAAGAACAGGACATTCCCGCACCTCTCCGCAGGAGAAGTAGGCCGTCTCATCCGCCTGAGAGATACTACGGTTTTCTCATAGATGGGGATAGAGAGGATTGCATCATAGATGATGATGAACCTACTGACTTCCAGCAGGCCATCCAGAGCGGCGACTCGGTACGATGGGTAGATGCAATGCGGACCGAAATGGAGTCCATGTACACCAACAAAGTATGGACTTTGGACTTTGCTCCAGATGGGGTAAAACCCATAGGATGCAAATGGATCTTCAAGAAAAAGATAGGTGTAGATGGACAGGTGGAAACCTATAAGGCTAGACTTGTTGCAAAGGGTTTTCGTCAAAGACCTGGTTTGGACTATGACGAAACTTTTTCTCCAGTGGCTATGCTCAAATCCATTCGGGTCCTTCTTGCTATTGCTGCCTTCCATGATTATGAAATCTGGCAGATGGACGTAAAGACGGCTTTTCTGAATGGAAATTTAGAAGAGTGCGTCTATATGGATCAGCCAGAAGGTTTCAATCAGAGTGGGAGCAGCGGGAAAGTATGCAAGCTGCTTAAGTCCATTTATGGACTAAAGCAGGCATCGCGGAGTTGGAACATCTGTTTTGATGAAACGGTCAAAGAATATGACTTAATCAAAAATCCAGATGAACCGTGCATATATAGTAAAGTTGTAGCCAGAAGTGTTGTATTCCTCGTCTTATACGTGGATGACATTCTATTTGTTGGTGATAATGCCCTCAGAGTCAATTATTAGGTCACAGGTACGTGATTGTAATGATTGAGGGAGGACCTATCCCGGTAGGACAGTCTTACTCGAGATGATAGTATGCTATCTGGTTTACCTTTATCATCGTGTACTGCTTTAGGTGACATGACACGTCGCTATTACACGTTGATAGAGCCCCTAGGATTCTTGCTTGACCACCAGCAGTATGAGGGCGATCATATAAGTGGGAGCTGGGGGTCTATAAGCTTATCCTTAAAAGGTCCCTAGTCGTGGGAGTTTCGAGACTGGGCATCGATACTCCATTAGTAGACTAGTGTATACAGTCGAGACCCCGACGAGGGGCGGTGGCCGGTCTCACAAGCCACTGGTGTCAGTTGGATCACCTAAGATGTATACAGGTGCTCATTGGGTTATGAGTACACCGGACAGGACTCGCCGGGAACATGCTAGTTGGTCATATACCAGACGTCAGATGGCAGTTCCCGGGTGACATGTGTGCAGGTTAGTTCATCGACCTGGGGATCGTCATTTGTCTCGTGTGAGTTCCCACTGTACTTTGATTACTACCCTACCACGGCTCAAAGGAGTCGTGCAAACAGGTTTTAGTTGGGTACAGTCCCGAGCCACATGGAGGCAGTGAGCGTATCTTCAGGGGTTCGTCTCTCCCGGTATTGGGGGTGAGGTCGTGCTGTGTCTAGGAGAGCCATTACACAAAGTCCTTGGCCAAGGCAAGGAGATTTACTGGTAGGTATTCCAGTAGTATCTCAGGGTGTTCTGGGCTACACTCCGACACGACTTGTACCGCTTTTGGGGGTCTGACTTTTACCAACCCCCTAGGCCCGCCATGCGATGCTCATAGACGAACGGACCGGACTGCACGGATATTGTCACTGACAGGCTCAGTTGGGTGTCGGGGTGAGCTTCCTCATCGACGTCCCATTTGGTCAGTACCTGGTAGCCCGTCACGTATTGGCTTATACCTCTGACGTGCTAGTGGTTAAATCCACAACCAAGGTGTTGACGAGTCTTTAGAGTCCCCCACATTTCAGTTACTCAGCTTTCGGGCGAAAGGTTGTAGAGGCCGTATGGAGATATGGCAAGGTCCGATCAGATACGTGCGGTATTGCACGGATCAGGATCGGACAGTTTGTACTATAGGCCGTATGGTTATATGGTAGGGTTCGATCAGATACGTGCGGTATTGCACGGATCAGGATCGAACAGATATTACTAGCCGGCTTTGGTATAAGCCGGATCCTAGTATAGTACAGTGTAGACTTTGTCTCATTGCATTTGTATTTCGGTCGAAATACAGATGCGGGTGTGTATGCACAGTATCGGGGTTTTCCTGTAATTTATTACGGGACCAGTTTTCTGGAGTTGCCAGTTTACTTTCCGTTTCGGCCAATTTCCTTTGTTCCGTTCATTGGCCGAAGATTGGTGGAGGAGGGTTTATTTGCATTGTTGCAAATAGGCATTTTTGGAGGGGGTTCTTTGCATCTTGTAGCATCATGATGGTTTTCATGATGTGCACCATCTTTGACTTTTCCTTTCTCATCATGGTTGGACTTTGGGAGGTGATGATGGTAGTGTTGAGTGTGGGTTTGTTTTTGTGATGATTCTTTTTGCATGATGGATGATCATTGGTGTTGGAGTGTTGGATTTTCCTTGCTATCATTTTCTTTTGTATGATAGACTCCTCACTCTCTCTCTTGTATCATATGAGTGAGGCTCCCACTTTTGATAGAACTCTCCCATTTCATTCTCTCCATTCCTCTCTAGTGGTGGCCGGCCAAGTCCTATAGGGGCTGTCCAAAATTGGGTGTGGGTATTTTTGGTTCATATCATGCTCCAAAATACCCACTAGCTCCTCCACATTGTTCTTGTTTCATCCCTCCACCATATGGCACCTCCATGAACCCCAAAAGAGACAATAGCTCACTACACATTCTACAGCGAATCTTGGGCACGTCGAGTAGCCGGCTTCGTGCCCGAGTTGCCTCGGTATTGAGGTGGGAGCCCGTAAAAGTACCCGGCTTCGTGGTGCCCTTTCCGACGAGGAGGAGACGGACGGAGATCCCGCGAGGAGATCGGAGTGGAGATGAAGACCGGAGGACTTGGATCGTCGGTATATCTCTAACCCATCTTGTTAAGTAGCTTAGACTAGTTAATGGTAACGATCCGGGTGATAGTGCGCGGTGGTGCCGGTTTGCAAAGTCCGCAAATTTTAAGTTATTCACCGCTTCCGCATTCCGGCGTCGGATTGACGGCCGGGGCGCCGCCGTGCACTTACAGTGGTATCAGAGCCTCGCCATTAACTTCGTCTAGCTTCGTTTGATGTGTTTTGCGGTTCCGATCGACCAAAATTCCAAAAACTCATTTTTACCTCACATCAGTTTTCTGTTAAGAATTTTTGGTGTCTAAAAATTTTTCTGGTGGTCTCAGAATGATGTGCAGGAGATTCTAAGTACTCTGGGAAAATTCGACACTCTGATCTCTCACACAGAGCGCGGATCCGCGGCCCCACCCTTCTATTGGGCCGCTGTTCCGCCGCAGTCTTGAGAGTTCAGTGGGCCATCTTTTTCCAGTGGGCTTCAGGGGTGTAATTAGGGGTTTTGGAATATTAAAATTGGGCCAATTATTTCTGTGAGTGCTACAGTATTAGTTTGGGGCCCACTTGTTAATTTTTGGTCAATCGGAAAATCTTAAACACATTTTTCACAGTATTTACATTATATCTGCGACCGTGAATATCACTCGATCGGTAAATCCTGTCTAACTGCTATAGCCCGGTTAGACGGATTTGCGAACGTGACTTTCACGTTGATGTTCTATGTATTTGCTGTGTTGTTGCGGATCGGTCGTGGGGGATAGCCTGGATGCAATGCTAGTACAGTTCTGTTGTATTATGTACATTTGATATTGCGGGGCGAGCGTCCGACATGTGGACTGCCGTCACTGCCTGTTTGTATTATTCTTTTGGGGCACGACCTGGTTGCGGTCGATGTACCCGGTGTATGTATATTTTACTTTCTGTACTAGGATTGCCCCGCGGAGGGGTGCACGGGTAGCCGGGTTCTGGAGGGCAACAAGCCCGCATCTCATGGCATTGAGACGGAGGGGGCTTCGCTCTAGGATTGGCGGGCTATTCGCCGCACTCGTAGGGGGTACAGGTTGACCCAGGAGGGGTGCCCAAGTTGCCGGATTCCGAGAAGTGCTGGGTGGTCCATTCACGGCGCTGAAGGGGGCTGCCTCGCTTCAGGTTTTGGCGGGTGACTTGCCGCGCCCGTAGGGGTCTAGGATTTCATTGCACAGGCTATCCACACGACCAGGGGAACGTCGGGTTTCTGCGGCTCTGTGAAACCCGGGGATCCCAGATATCTGTATTGTTTCTGTGATGCTGTTCATTTTCTGTGATGTTGCATTTTATTCACGCCTTGAGCGAAATATAATATATTGGTATATATATTAGTAGATGTTGTATATGTTTTACATCCGCGCTAGTCCAGTCCCCGCTCTGTCGTTAGTTAGCTAACCTAACGGGTAATGACGGGACCCAGTGGCGAATGCGGATGGCATATACGTACATCAGTATATTTTCGTTCTTTTTGGTGTGATCAATTGGTGGGACTGCGTTGATTCGGATCAATGCAAGTTAAAAACAAACCTAATCTGATGTTGTTGGAACACTTTTCAAAAAGCTGTTATTGCAAGGACGTTTACTTTTGTTTTGCATAGTGATATTCGGTTATGAATATCCAGCACCTCAGTCGACGAGGCAAGGGCCGAGATCCCTTCACCAGGAGTGACCCCTTGGACAATAAGTTTGCGTCAGGGCATTAACTTCACTATAGCCGATTACTTTTGCTTTGCACCGCGGTATTCATTTGGAATATCCTGCACCCCATTCTACGGGGAAAGAGCCGAGATCCCTTCACCGGGAGTGACCTCTTTAGCGAAGGTTGTCGTCACTATATTTTAAAAAGCTATCCGTTCCTTCGACGATATCAAGTTCTTTACGTTAAAGGTTTTCGCCAGAAACCATTCGTAGCCCTCCATCATTTCAGCTAAATATTCGGGAGTATTCAAACTATGTATTTTGACCTCACGCCAAGGCATAGTGATTGGTAGCTGCCGGGTATTTATCTGTTGCATAGATAGATGCGTTGGTTTGGGACAGTCGTACTACTATTTTGGCCTACGTCAAGGGTATGTACGGGTGGATTCAAATTAACCTGGATAATGACGGGTAGAACTTGACATATGACTTATGATATTTTGACCTCACGCCAAGGTCATAAGAGCATGGGGCAGAAATCACGTCGGGAGTTTCAAAAGAACTGAAACTTGCCAGATATGCGCATACCTTCTGGAGTGTGATACCGTGAGCGGATCCCGTCACGTTGTCATGCGATGAGAGTTGGATCCCGATTCCCACTGATGAGTTAGTTTACTCCTCGGGTGACCCCGACTAATTCTTCTTTCAGGTTTGGAGGAGAATTTGAGGTACAGTGGGAGGTTTCCAGATTAGATAAATTGGTAACCATTCTGATCTAGGATAGAGTGCACGCTGAGTGTTTCTTCTCTCTCTCTCTTTGGCAGCGACCATTGACCCGACCCTAGACTATGACTCCGTGACCAAGTTGACCGAACTTACTTAACACTGGCTTTTGGATTGTCAGAGTTGCAGACCTCATTGCCACTCCTACTTTTACCCTTTTCTCCAGGACACCCCGTATTGCTACGAACGTCCACTTCCATTGGACAAAACCATCGTATGGTTAGATACGAACTCGAAAGAATTTATTTGAGGATGGTTTCCGGTTCTGGAGAAAACGGATAGGATTATTCAGTTGTCTTTTCCTTTTACCCTCTCTCAGGTTACGAGTACTCCTTGGTTTAGGGGTAGCACACCTATTACGCAAATTGGATCGTCTTCTTCCAAACCATAGGCAGGTGCCGACCGGTAGGGAATGAAGAAAACCAATTAGCATAACGATGGTGTGCAGAAGGTATTAAGTTCAGACAAAGCAAGGGATTAGTAGGAGGGCAAAGTAAATTGCAACAGATATTCACGACCGAACCAAATATTTCATTACCACTCCCACATCACCTTTGTATTTCTCCAGGACACTCCGTATCACTACGAAGATCCACAGTTTATTTGGATATTCCATCGTATGGTTATATACGAACTCGAAAGGAACTTGTTCCAGTTCGGGGATGGATCCTGGTTCAGGAGAAATAGGAATAAAGTACATTCAGGTGTCTTTTATCTTCACCTTCTCTCGTGTTGCGAGTGTTCCTAGGATTGGGACAGTACACCCAATATGCTTATTGGATAGTCTTCTTCCAAACCATAGGCTGGTGCCGAACGGTAGGGAAGGAAGAAAACCATTTGGCCTAAAGGGGTGTGCAGAAGGTAAAGACTAAAGACATATGAAGGGATTTGGAGAAGTGACAAAGAACTATACGGTTACAGTCGTGAATCTGGAAGAGGCATTACTAGGAATACCAGGATACCCCATCGAGACATTTCAATGTTTCAGTTTCACTGTGTAATGTTAAAGGAAAACTGATTTCCCGATTAGATACTTACTCCAGGGTATGTATTTACCAGGTACGATTCTCACTTCTGTATGGTCTTACAGATGATGAGTGGGAGTAAGTTATTGGGAATTGGGTGATTATCCTCATTATATCGGGATTCGTTGTAATCAGTGATATTTGAGGAAATCACCTGGGCTGTTTGCCGGTCGGCAAATATTTGGTTTTGAATATCCGCTGTTATGCACCAATATCAAAATGATATATCTGTACGTCTATTTTCATAGAGTGAGATATACCTTTCTGAAATTATGTCTACGACATTTACCTATATCAGTGGATGGTTAGGTAAGGAGCATTAAACAGCGGTGTAATTCTTCTTAACCATAAGTACAGTTTTCAACCTACGACACACAGTGAAAGAGTTATCAGACTCAAGGGACTTATACAGAGTATTGTATGTTGTCCAGTGTCCATTAGGACAAAGGGGTTGGTCCTCATACTATATTCTGTTTACTTTTAACTTCTCTAGTTCTTAGACATGTGTTTCGTTGAAACACAGGGTCTAAGTTTTGAGGAGTTATAGGTATTTGAATAGAGTAGAGAACCAGGTGTAGCAGGTATCGGGATTCTTCAAAGAGATCGAAGATGTAGATACTTGTGTATGGTATTCAGTTGATAGTAATGATAAAGAGATCTTGCTTCTCTTTCAGGTTACTCATAATTGGAAGTATTCCTAAGTTGAGTAACGCTGATCGGCCTCCTTCCATTTAGTTGACATGCACTGGAGACAGTTGCATGATTTGAATCTGGTTCAATTAAATCAGTGCCTCTGGTTCTATATATGATATAGAACAGTTCATATCTTAACGATGTTAAGGTACGGGGAGTTGTCCGGTTTATGATTAAAACCAGACACTGGACAACTCAAGGCACGTTTCTGTAATGGCTGTTTGTGGGTTGACCCAGGCTATGACGAGGGTTGACTTTCTACCATCTGGATGAACAATAGCGATATTGTTCTAGACTCGCCACAGTTTTATTAAAGATGGATTTTTTCAGAAAACAGTAGTGGGAGTATGGTAGAACTGGAAGTGATTCCAGAACCACAAACGATTACTGAAGATTTGATAAGGAACCTAAAGATTCAATCTGGATTGACATTCCATTGGCCACTCCGCAGATAAGGTGGGTAACTTCAGGCACCCGAGAGGTACTACGGTAGCCTCAAGGACGGTGACAGGGAAGTTCTTGTTTACCCACAATTACCATTGCTGTTGTTCCAGGGTGCGAGACCCGGCGGGAGGATGAGTATAGCGTCGTTCTAAACCAGTTTTAGAAGTGTACGTCTATATGACTCTGCCAGAGGGTTGTCGTAGTCAGTGGGAGCAGCGGAAGCATTGGTGGACAGGTAGCTTATGTCTATTTATAGACTAAAGCAGATGTAGCGGAGATAGATCATCTATTTCTGACGTGACAGTCATAGGTTTGACTTCATCAGAATAGGGGATGGATCTGTTGAGAAGGTAGTAGGGTGTGATGTCCTGGTATCTGGATGACATACACAGAATAGGAAAGGAAACTCCTATATTACAATCGGTTATACTTTGGTCGTCACACAGTTGTTTCTCCACAAAGGAAATGGATTTTATATCAGACATACTGGTTACTGGATCTATGGTTTTAGATCTAGATTTGGGTGGTTTCCCAATCAGGGTACTTGACAGCATTCTAAGAGTATTTAGGATGGACGACTCCTGGCACGGTAGTGTACCTGCAGGTAATGGAGTCACCCTCTCCAAAGATGTCTTACAGACTAAAGGGGAGAGGGACGTGCATGATTGGCAGATCACTTGCTCAGGCAATTGAGTCAATCGTGAGACGTCAAGTACCACACCAGATGTTGTTCTTGCACTAGATGCAATAAGTTGATATTAATTCAATCCTGGAGAAACAGTCGGAAGCATTTTTAGAACATAAGTGGATGTTCTAGGGATATGATAACGACAGCCTCATTCAGGAGACAGTTATCATTCCAGGCTTCCAAGGTGACATGGACGACAAGGAGGTTGTCAGAGTTATAGTTTTCCTTCTGATGAGGGGCAGTATTTTGGACAGGTGGTCCAAGGCAATACTGAGGGAGGCATGGCGCGCAGGATACTGATTAAGTTCAGTTGACGATATAGTCTAAGAAGTTTGGATTTGGAGTTCATTTATGAGCTATGTCCCATCAGACATCCAGACACATTCTAAGACAGGTATTGCTCATTTCGGGAGATAGGTTTCTCCGCGAACTTGAGATATAGAGAGACATAGAAAGAAACAACTAAGCGGATCCACTCACTGAGGCTATTCCTCGAACGCAATAGTTCCGCAAACGAGCTTTGTGAGACTGACTAGTAGAGGAGTTGGGTGTTCGGTATCACACGGGCTGTGAGTATGCGACATCGCAATAATTAGCCTTGAGTGCAAGTGGGAGATTGTTGGTGATAATGCCCTCAGAGTCAATTATTAGGTCACAGGTACGTGATTGTAATGATTGAGGGAGGACCTATCCCGGTAGGACAGTCTTACTCGAGATGATAGTATGCTATCTGGTTTACCTTTATCATCGTGTACTGCTTTAGGTGACATGACACGTCGCTATTACACGTTGATAGAGCCCCTAGGATTCTTGCTTGACCACCAGCAGTATGAGGGCGATCATATAAGTGGGAGCTGGGGGTCTATAAGCTTATCCTTAAAAGGTCCCTAGTCGTGGGAGTTTCGAGACTGGGCATCGATACTCCATTAGTAGACTAGTGTATACAGTCGAGACCCCGACGAGGGGCGGTGGCCGGTCTCACAAGCCACTGGTGTCAGTTGGATCACCTAAGATGTATACAGGTGCTCATTGGGTTATGAGTACACCGGACAGGACTCGCCGGGAACATGCTAGTTGGTCATATACCAGACGTCAGATGGCAGTTCCCGGGTGACATGTGTGCAGGTTAGTTCATCGACCTGGGGATCGTCATTTGTCTCGTGTGAGTTCCCACTGTACTTTGATTACTACCCTACCACGGCTCAAAGGAGTCGTGCAAACAGGTTTTAGTTGGGTACAGTCCCGAGCCACATGGAGGCAGTGAGCGTATCTTCAGGGGTTCGTCTCTCCCGGTATTGGGGGTGAGGTCGTGCTGTGTCTAGGAGAGCCATTACACAAAGTCCTTGGCCAAGGCAAGGAGATTTACTGGTAGGTATTCCAGTAGTATCTCAGGGTGTTCTGGGCTACACTCCGACACGACTTGTACCGCTTTTGGGGGTCTGACTTTTACCAACCCCCTAGGCCCGCCATGCGATGCTCATAGACGAACGGACCGGACTGCACGGATATTGTCACTGACAGGCTCAGTTGGGTGTCGGGGTGAGCTTCCTCATCGATGTCCCATTTGGTCAGTACCTGGTAGCCCGTCACGTATTGGCTTATACCTCTGACGTGCTAGTGGTTAAATCCACAACCAAGGTGTTGACGAGTCTTTAGAGTCCCCCACATTTCAGTTACTCAGCTTTCGGGCGAAAGGTTGTAGAGGCCGTATGGAGATATGGCAAGGTCCGATCAGATACGTGCGGTATTGCACGGATCAGGATCGGACAGTTTGTACTATAGGCCGTATGGTTATATGGCAGGGTTCGATCAGATACGTGCGGTATTGCACGGATCAGGATCGAACAGATATTACTAGCCGGCTTTGGTATTAGCCGGATCCTAGTATAGTACAGTGTAGACTTTGTCTCATTGCATTTGTATTTCGGTCGAAATACAGATGCGGGTGTGTATGCACAGTATCGGGGTTTTCCTGTAATTTATTACGGGACCAGTTTTCTGGAGTTGCCAGTTTGCTTTCCGTTTCGGCCAATTTCCTTTGTTCCGTTCATTGGCCGAAGATTGGTGGAGGAGGGTTTATTTGCATTGTTGCAAATAGGCATTTTTGGAGGGGGTTCTTTGCATCTTGTAGCATCATGATGGTTTTCATGATGTGCACCATCTTTGACTTTTCCTTTCTCATCATGGTTGGACTTTGGGAGGTGATGATGGTGGTGTTGAGTGTGGGTTTGTTTTTGTGATGATTCTTTTTGCATGATGGATGATCATTGGTGTTGGAGTGTTGGATTTTCCTTGCTATCATTTTCTTTTGTATGATAGACTCATCACTCTCTCTCTTGTATCATATGAGTGAGGCTCCCATTTTTGATAGAACTCTCCCATTTCATTCTCTCCATTCCTCTCTAGTGGTGGCCGGCCAAGTCCTATAGGGGCTGTCCAAAATTGGGTGTGGGTATTTTTGGTTCATATCATGCTCCAAAATACCCACTAGCTCCTCCACATTGTTCTTGTTTCATCCATCCACCATATGGCACCTCCATGAACCCCAAAAGAGACAATAGCTCACTACACATTCTACAGCGAATCTTGGGCACGTCGAGTAGCCGGCTTCGTGCCCGAGTTGCCTCGGTATTGAGGTGGGAGCCCGTAAAAGTACCCGGCTTCGTGGTGCCCTTTCCGACGAGGAGGAGACGGACAGAGATCCCGCGAGGAGATCGGAGTGGAGATGAAGACCGGAGGACTTGGATCGTCGGTATATCTCTAACCCATCTTGTTAAGTAGCTTAGACTAGTTAATGGTAACGATCCGGGTGATAGTGCGCGGTGGTGCCGGTTTGCAAAGTCCGCAAATTTTAAGTTATTCACCGCTTCCGCATTCCGGCGTCGGATTGACGGCCGGGGCGCCGCCGTGCACTTACACTATTTATAGGAAATGACATTCCTATGCTACAATCTGTCAAAGGATTCTTGTCACACAGGTTCTCCATGAAAGACCTGGGTGATGCCTCTTACATTCTGGGGATCCGGATCTATCGTGATAGATCCAAGAGGATGTTGGGACTTTCGCAGTCCAGGTATATCGACACTGTACTGAAAAGATTCAGTATGGAAGATTCTAAGCGCGGTAATCTACCGGCTTATCACGGAATCACCCTCTCTAAAGAGATGTCTCCCAAGACTGATTTGGAAAGGGAACGCATGTCAATTATACCCTGCGCTTCTGCGGTAGGCTCTATAATGTATGCGATGTTGTGCACCAGACCAGATGTAGCTTACGCACTGAGCGTGGTAAGCCGGTATCAGTCAGACCCAGGGGAGAAGCACTGGATAGCAGTAAAGAACATTCTCAAGTACCTGAGAAGGACTAAGGAGATGTTCTTGGTTTACGGCGCAAAAGACCTCAGGTTAGAGGCCTTTGCTGATTCCGGCTTCCAGAGTGATAAGGACGATTCCAAGTCCATGTCGGGTTATGTCTTTACCCTCAATGGAGGGGCGGTGTGCTGGAAGAGCTCCAAGCAGGACACCGTTGCTGACTCGACGATGGAAGCGGAGTATATAGCTGCTTACGATGCCGCAAAAGAAGCAGTCTGGATGAAGAAGTTCCTAACAGAACTTCAGGTGGTTCCTACCATAGTTGATCCAATACCTCTGTATTGCGACAACAACGGAGCTATATGTCACGACCCGAAAGTTCGGAACATGACCGGCACTTAAAGTACGAACGTCTCGAGACGTACGTAATCTAAGTAAACCGAAAATCCAGAAATCCAAACCAAGAAAAGTAGTAGAGTGCAGGAAAAACCAACTTAAAGCAAGTAATTTCAATAGCATAAGCCGAATTATGCGGTTTTTAAAACATCAAAAATTTACTGAAAATTTCGGCAGAGTCTCCTTTGTAAATACTGGCCCCCAAACGGGATACAACATGAATAGTATACGAAATCAAGAAAAAGGCATCCCCAAGCGGGAGCTAGCTCTTCGTCAATCGACGGTCACAACCACACAAGCAATATAATATACAACGCCAACGGCGAGGATCAAAACTCAAAAGGAAACTCAAAACCACCAGAAATATAACGAGCGACTCTAAGGTCGAAAGAATAAACAACACTGGTCTCTATCTCAATAAATACATGTTTGGTTGATGGAACTTCTAGATACAACAGAATAATGATATACAAGATAATATGATGGGTACGATACAAGAAAAAAACCCACCTACTAGCAAGTCACCCGAATGAAACTGAGACCGCAAAGCCGTAATTAAACCTGTACGGCAAAACCTGCAAGAAACTGGGGCATAACGGGGGTGAGTTGCCAACTCGTGAATAGAAAAACATCTACGCACAGAAATCACATAAATAATGCAATCCTAGGTCAATGATCATAATATATCCTCAAAAAAATAACACGTAGCCTATAACAAGGCTAGGGTAAATATCTAACCTGAGTGTAATCTCATGTGCCCGTGTCAGTGCCTCAGGTAGCAATATATCATATGGATGATGTATGAATGCATGAAACAGAATGCATGTACTGAATAAAACCGGTTTCATAAATCAGTGAGATTTCTGTATTTTAAAAGAAATGAGGTACCATATATGAAATCAGCATAAAACAGTGCCCAGCATCGACACAAAACAAGTGTCCAAATACCTCGATATCTCTGTGTCACAATCTATGTACCTCAAGTCTCAATCTCAATGTCTCAATCACAATATCTAGGGCGCCGTCAGTCCAGACCGGCCCCTACCATCCATCTCAAGACCACGACGGTATCCTCCGGATATCCGACGCGTCGGGTAATATCACCGGTAGGTAGTGATCCCCTGCCAGGCTCACATCGTCATCATCACGCGCTTCTTGCCCCGGGGTATCTTACCGGGTCCACCATGTACCCGAAACGGTTCATCCGTCTCCTCGAATCGGGTCTCGAAATACATCAGCAAACTCATGGTGGACGACTCATACATCATGGGAAAAACCACACTTTTATTTAAAAAAAGAGAGAAATCAGTTTATATATGTTTTGCGGTTTTCCTCCAAATCCAGAAAATATCATGGAAATCCGAATCATCAATAGCATGCAGAACCATGAATATAAGCATGAGAATGAATAACAGTATGCATGAAGCGACAAGTAATAACTACAATATCTAAGCTGGCATATAAGGTATGTACACTAATATTATGTCAAACTACTGGCTATCAAGCTAAGTTAAGCAACAATATTTTCTAAGGTGTACGTGACATGGCAATTACCGATGAAGATGTGTGTGAGCCGGCAAGTAAGTGTATGTGGTACATACGCATCATCGGTAATGGTGCTGGTGTCCTAACAGCATAATGTCAACAATAGAATATGCAGCAAAATAAGTATGCGAGGCAGAGCGAACAGCAGTAATGTGCGGGAGCTGAATACTAGACACAACGATAACTAATCTGTAATAATCTAATATAAGTCCTACAAATGGTGCCTTTTGAAATAACACGAATCATGGGGTTTTGAAAATAGGGGCTACGGTGTTTTTATGAAAAGATACGTCTTTTGAAATATCCGTAGGATCCCTTGGGCTATCTTTTAAAATACCCACGATTCGTTAGTTTTTGAAATAGGTATGAATCGAATCTAATCTAACAACTAAACTAAACTAAAGGGCTAAGCTAACAAGCTGAACTACAGGTAAGGAAACCGCCTAACATCAGAGTCGATACATATACATACCTGTATATATATTAGTCGGTGATCCCGCCTCAATAATATCATATCCGATACCATATCTAAAATCAGACATCCCAAGTCAAGAGTGCGGATCAATCATCAAGATATAGCTCGTACGTAAATCCGTCGTACGGCATCCCAAATCTGGGTACGGGTCAATATCACATTCATCATACTATTCACCTGGTATCCTCTTTATCAAATATCATGATCGCGGTAATGATCTACGTCTAGTAACATACTGATACCGCCTAAGTATGCATGGACATGTGTGAAACACTACGTCAAGGACCCGCTACAATGTCATGTCGTATCTCAAATACGAACCCTGCTATATCCCCGATCTCACGGCCTCAAATCAAATCTCATCGACTCAGCTCAATCCCAAGTATCATCCTCAATCCGTATGTGAACACATAGTCCCATACCCATGTGAACACATAACTATAAAGAATCCTATGAGCACATATCAATAGGAAAGTATGCAAGTATGTATGTGTGTATGTGTAGTGCAACACTACCCTAGGGTTCACACACTAAAGTAATCCAACACACCAATATCCATCCTAACATCGTTATTAATCCCAAATAACATATAATAATTGTTGGTGTGTATACGCATCCGTATACACCACCACGGACTGCGGGGGTGCTATACGCCATCCACCCGACTTCTCCCCGTAGATATAAATCTACTCACCTGGTCCTCGCTAGCCGGTGTCGACGTCGCCACGCGCTTGCTTGTCGTTTCGAAGTCCACATGGGGGTACCTACATACCATAACGCATCATATCGTATTAAAACTAAATTCGAAATCGAAACGGCATACGAAAATCAAATCGGCACGCGTATCACGCATAGGTCCAAACCTATCGCCTACGCATGCAAGAATAGTCAAACCAACCCTCGATGTCGATGTACAAACGTCAAACCATCGAGAAAAATCCAATCACACTCATTTGCACATTCACGAACACTAATTTTAATATAAACTAGGTTAAAACTCACAAAAACCCCAATTTTACTTAAAAAGTCATTTTTCCGAAAATCTAGCAAGCACAATTCGCCGTTTTTATACAAAACAGGATGTTTAAATGAATGTAGCGGCCAATATATTTATTAAATATCTTAAATAAGTCATATAAACCATTCCCGGAATTTAATCTCATTAAATTCCAAAAACCCTAATATTCTAGTTTACAAAATATATTTTTTAACAATTTCATAGCAAAATGCACAAACTACAATTTAGGTTGGATTTCCATGAACTAAAGTATTAAACTACACTTAATAGAGTTAATAATATGATAAAAACCCTAACCATATTTTTAATCTCATATTTCGAATTAAATCAAAAAACCTAGTTTGCAACAAAAAACTTAATTAGACAAATTTTAAAATAACAATTAGCAAACTAGTTACTAGGTAAGATTTTACATGCCATAATATGTTAAATTATAAACTTAAACCATGATCAAGTGATTTAAAACCCTAACTTGATCCATACCCAATTCTAGAATTTCCAAACTTGCAACTAAAGCCTAATTAACACTTAAATAAATTAGGTTTAAGAAATTAACTAACAAATTAAGCAAAAGGTTTAGAAATTATACCCAAAAACATTTGAAGATCCACAAGCACCCATAGCCTCCCAAATTGAAATCTTATTCCCTAGATCCATGCTAGATAGGCAAATGAAAAATGGGTAGGAGTTGGATTTTGATTTTGTTTTGATTTTGGGTGGAATTTGATGAATTTTTGAAGGTAAAAAGTGTGGGATTTTTGGAGAAGAGATGAGATGAGGTAAGGAGAGAGGAGGGCTGCAGGAAATCAGCAAGGGCTCGGCTAATGAGGGGAGAGAAGAGAGTGTGAGGTGATTGGAGAGAGAATGTGGTCAAAAAGTCAACATTTTACTTCTATCATTCTCTTTTCTTTTCTTTCTTTTCTTTTGCAACACAAGTGGGGACAATTGAGGGGGGGACTGCTGAAATCAGCCATAGGGAAGGAAAAATGCGGGTGTGTGAGTGTGGGTATGGGTGTGGGGTGATGAAAAATGATAAATACAATACCCCAAACATCCATTTACGCTAAAAAAAGCCTTTTTTTCTTCAATAATTTCTAAACCGTTTTGGCAAATAATTTCGTTCCAAAAACCACATGATAAAATTTTATTTAATGTTTTATGATGCACAAAATTTGTTTCAACTCATTCCAATTTGTAATTTTCCTTAATTAAATGTATTAGTGACGGCTTAAAATAATAATAAAATAATATTTTTTTTCAGAAAATTTGAAATTTCACCAGCGGCTCAATAAACACCAAATAATAGCAATTACATAGCTAGAATATGTATATTTAATTTTTATAATAAGATATTTGTATTTTGACTTTTTACAGAAAACCCCCTTATTTTACCGATTTTTCGAAATTTCACCGAAACGATTTTCAAAACGTTACAATCTTCCCCCCTTAAAGAAATTCGGTCTCCGAATTTAAATTCAAACTCCCCCAAATACTAAAACATCTAAGAAAACCCATCAAGTCGTCGGGGCTCCGAAATTGTATATATATAAAACAATTCGTAGCGCAGCGCATGCGCTTGAAAAATGAGTATATAACTCAAATCAAAACTCCGTCAAGCATCCCGCAATCATCGGAGTCATGGAGAAGACATCAATGCCAAATCTAAATCAAACCAATATGATATAACTCGAAACTATACATGTAAACATCGAATCTATATCTGTAAGTATCTGAAGGAAATGCATGCCAAATCTCTTTAAGTCGCTGTGCAACGCGTATAACACTGCACAGTGGCGGACGTCTATCATAAGAAAATAACTATATACATATATACCTTTGTTTGAAATGTATGTTCCGCCGTTTTGGAAACAATTTAGAAGGGTCTCCTTGTTTTAAACATTTCGTGTCATATCAGACACGTAGGTAAATACTGAGGCTATAGCTCGCTTTTTGGAAATCCCTTCAATAACTATCAATGCATGCAAAATATATTCAGGTACTGTCCTCTGACTAGTCCTGCTCAGTATAAAAATACATAGCAATATCATAAAAACGTACCGCTCTATACGAAATCAATCCCAAAATATGCACATGAATGCTACGTGCGTCTGGTGCGCACGGAAATCAAAATCCATAAATGTGCCATACATGCGCACAGAAACAACATCTAAGTGCATCGGGTGTGCACGAAGCATCTGTCCTGACCAAGTGTGTGCCTGACAGCAAAAACAGGTGCGTCTCATGCACGAAGAATCTCGATTTAGTGCATCTGGTGTGCACCAAATCGTATCTCATAACATGCGCTCAACATGCGCTAAAATCAAATCAGGTGCACAAGGTGCACAAAACAATATCGAGTATCCCAATCGAAATCGAAGTCCAGTGCATCTAAGTGCACAAAAGGCGTATCACTGCACTGCAAGCATATATAAACTATACAGAGTGCAGGAACAAAATCGTGTGCGTGCATACGCACAAAATCAACTCAAATGTCTAAATCCCATAAAATCACAAACATGTGAAACCAAGGCACGAAAACGATATCAAGTGCAACAACTGTGCAAAAATCGTAAATACTCAGTAAGTACAACCATGGTGCATGAAAACACATATCATGAAACCCAATCATCAAAATCAAATCAAGCGAATAAATCGCCCAACAATACAGAAAAAAAGTATGGCGGAATAGTCCCGCTCAAGCGCATCCTCCAAGAATCTCTGGCCAACTGTCGTGGTCACTCATAGCATGTCTCATCGACGATCCTAAACTCTGGCCTACTAGTGTGCGTAACATGACCGCTCCTGGTTTCAAGTCTTCCTTGTGGATTACCAATCTCACGATCCACCGGCTCATCGGCCCTGTCAGGTGTGCTAACGGGGATGATCCCGTTCTGGCACTTCTCTGATCATCTCTCGGTCAATCATCGCGACCACTCGTAAGACAGCATATCACTGGCGTCGGCCTCTGGCTCCCTGAATGTACGTGACACATCTGATCCTGGGTGCAAGTATCATTGCAGCAGTGTCCTGGAAGGAATCCTGCTCACGGTCTCTTCCATGTCTCGTCTCTGCCAACTGTCCGGAAGTCATCGTCCTTTCCTATATCTGCATCTTGCTCTGGAACGACTGCATACTCATCGCGACTCCTTCTGGAAGGTAAATCCAAGTACCATGCCTCGGCATGCGCATCGCATCTCTGATGTCGGCGGAGTGGAACGTCATCTCATCTAGATCTGGTACGAACATCTTACTTCACTTTTCTCTAATGTCGACCGCTTCGGACTCGTCTCGTCGTGGCTGCATGGACTGAGCTCCAACGGCTATTCTCGTATCGGGAGTCTCCCAAGAAATGCATCTCACCACCAAACATCCGAATTAAGTCGAACCATCCAATCGATTGTCAAAACCTCATAATCCCCCAAGGGCTCAACATCTTGGGCACAGTTTAATAGTATCGAGTACATACCACAGCATCGGTGGTCCAGCCGTAGAAGGGCAAACCCAAGCCTCACTAATGGCGCCGTAGAACTGCCGCAAACCCGAAGGTTCAAAGGCTTTCACACGGTCATTAAGTCGAGTTAGGGTTTCATTCTTCTAGAGGGACCATAGAATTGCCTGCATGTCTTTCCGACTACTTTAAACTTGGAATAATAGGTTTCTGACATTCGATCGTCTCTGTCGACTCCCAACGTCTCCGCGTGAAGTCGTATCTAGCTGGAATCAATCTATCTGATGACCTCGCATCGGGGTAGGCGAACGATCCACATGTCCTAGTCATTCATCCTCGATGACTAGCCACCTTCTATCATCTCTTAGCACAACTCATTCTGCACTAATTCCAGCATCTGGGGTAATATCTCGTCGTTCGCAGCATTAACTGGCTCGCTCGTCTGCACGCTGAACAGTACCTCGATCATCATGAATAAGCAACACACCAACGGTCATGAAAATCTGGCTGGCCTCTATCATTGGCTCAATCCTCTAGTGTCGATCAGCACATCCGAGTAACCTCATAAAGGCGATCCGCCAAACGCTCGTGGCGTGGAAACACAGTAAAAAGACACATCTCCGCAATCGTGTGTCGCCGGAATTTCGCCCTGGTCAGTCCTCGTTCGTGACGAGCTCGTGCCGACCGCAACTCTAGCTGTAGCTCTCCCTGCCCGTAATCGTGGCAGCAAAACCATAACTGGTACTGATGACGCTAGATCGGAATGAATATAATACTGAGCAAAGAAATATACTTCCTAAGGCTTCTTAAGTGGAGTAGCGTATCGTAAATATGCCGTGGAACATACCAACGGTACGTCGCTCTACTTTAGTCACCTATTCCATCAACCAAGGGTCATCCTATGCTCCGAAGGTTAAAACCTAACGCTCTGATACCAACTTTGTCACGACCCGAAAGTTCGGAACATGACCGGCACTTAAACTACGAACGTCTCGAGATGTATGTAATCTAAGTAAACCGAAAATCCAGAAATCCAAACCAAGAAAAGTAGTAGAGTGCAGGAAAAACCAACTTAAAGCAAGTAATTTCAATAGCATAAGCCGAATTATGCGGTTTTTAAAACATCAAAAATTTACTGAAAATTTCGGCAGAGTCTCCTTTGTAAATACTGGCCCCCAAACGGGATACAACATGAATAGTATAAGAAATCAAGAAAAAGGCATCCCCAAGCGGGAGCTAGCTCTTCGTCAATCGACGGTCACAACCACACAAGCAATATAATATACAACGCCAACGGCGAGGATCAAAACTCAAAAGGAAACTCAAAACCACCAGAAATATAACGAGCGACTCTAAGGTCGAAAGAATAAACAACACTGGTCTCTATCTCAATAAATACATGTTTGGTTGATGGAACTTCTAGATACAACAGAATAATGATATACAAGATAATATGATGGGTACGATACAAGAAAAAAACCCACCTACTAGCAAGTCACCCGAATGAAACTAAGACCGCAAAGCCGTAATTAAACCTGTACGGCAAAACCTGCAAGAAACTGGGGCATAACGGGGGTGAGTTGCCAACTCGTGAATAGAAAAACATCTACGCACAGAAATCGCATAAATAACGCAATCCTAGGTCAATGATCATAATATATCCTCAAAAAAATAACACGTAGCCTATAACAAGGCTAGGGTAAATATCTAACCCGAGTGTAATCTCATGTGCCCGTGTCAGTGCCTCAGGTAGCAATATATCATATGGATGATGTATGAATGCATGAAACAGAATGCATGTACTGAATAAAACCGGTTTCATAAATCAGTGAGATTTCTGTATTTTAAAAGAAATGAGGTACCATATATGAAATCAGCATAAAACAGTGCCCAGCATCGACACAAAACAAGTGTCCAAATACCTCGATATCTCTGTGTCACAATCTATGTACCTCAAGTCTCAATCTCAATGTCTCAATCACAATATCTAGGGCGCCGTCAGTCCAGACCGGCCCCTACCATCCATCTCAAGACCACGACGGTATCCTCCGGATATCCGACGCGTCGGGTAATATCACCGGTAGGTAGTGATCCCCTGCCAGGCTCACATCGTCATCATCACGCGCTTCTTGCCCCGGGGTACCTTACCGGGTCCACCATGTACCCGAAACGGTTCATCCGTCTCCTCGAATCGGGTCTCGAAATACATCAGAAAACTCATGGTGGACGACTCATACATCATGGGAAAAACCGCACTTTTATTTAAAAAAAGAGAGAAATCAGTTTATATATGTTTTGCGGTTTTCCTCCAAATCCAGAAAATATCATGGAAATCCGAATCATCAATAGCATGTAGAACCATGAATATAAGCATGAGAATGAATAACAGTATGCATGAAGTGACAAGTAATAACTACAATATCTAAGCTGGCATATAAGGTATGTACACTAATATTATGTCAAACTACTGGCTATCAAGCTAAGTTAAGCAACAATATTTTCTAAGGTGTACGTGACATGGCAATTACCGATGAAGATGTGTATGAGCCGGCAAGTAAGTGTATGTGGTACATACACATCATCGGTAATGGTGCTGGTGTCCTAACAGCATAATGTCAACAATAGAATATGCAGCAAAATAAGTATGCGAGGCAGAGCGAACAGCAGTAATGTGCGGGAGCTGAATACTAGACACAATGATAACTAATCTGTAATAATCTAATATAAGTCCTACAAATGGTGCCTTTTGAAATAACACGAATCATGGGGTTTTGAAAATAGGGGCTACGGTGTTTTTATGAAAAGATACGTCTTTTGAAATATCCGTAGGATCCCTTGGGCTGTCTTTTAAAATACCCACGATTCGTAAGTTTTTGAAATAGGTAAGAATCGAATCTAATCTAACAACTAAACTAAACTAAAGGGCTAAGCTAACAAGCTGAACTACAGGTAAGGAAACCGCCTAACATCTGAGTCGATACATATACATACCTGTATATATATTAGTCGGTGATCCCACCTCAATAATATCATATCCGATACCATATCTAAAATCAGACATCCCAAGTCAAGAGTACGGATCAATCATCAAGATATAGCTCGTACGTAAATCCGTCGTACGGCATCCCAAATCTGGGTACGGGTCAATATCACATTCATCATACTATTCACCTGGTATCCTCTTTATCAAATATCATGATCGCGGTAATGATCTACGTCTAGTACCATACTGATACCGCCTAAGTATGCATGGACGTGTGTGAAACACTACGTCAAGGACCCGCTACAATGTCATGTCGTATCTCAAATACGAACCCTGCTATATCCCCGATCTCACGGCCTCAAATCAAATCTCATCGACTCAGCTCAATCCCAAGTATCATCCTCAATCCGTATGTGAACACATAGTCCCATATCCATGTGAACACATAACTATAAAGAATCCCATGAGCACATATCAATAGGAAAGTATGCAAGTATGTATGTGTGTATGTGTAGTGCAACACTACTCTAGGGTTCACACACTAAAGTAATCCAACACACCAATATCCATCCTAACATCGTTATTAATCCCAAATAACATATAATAATTGTTGGTGTGTATACGCATCCGTATACACCACCACGGACTGCGGGGGTGCTATACGCCATCCACCCGACTTCTTCCCGTAGATATAAATCTACTCACCTGGTCCTCGCTAGCCGGTGCCGACGTCGCCACGCGCTTGCTTGTCGTTTCGAAGTCCACATGGGGGTACCTACATACCATAACGCACCATATCGCATTAAAACTAAATTCGAAATCGAAACGGCATACGAAAATCAAATCGGCACGCGTATCACGCATAGGTCCAAACCTATCGCCTACGCATGCAAGAATAGTCAAACCAACCCTCGATGTCGATGTACAAACGTCAAACCATCGAGAAAAATCCAATCACACTCATTTGCACATTCACGAACACTAATTTTAATATAAACTAGGTTAAAACTCACAAAAACCCCAATTTTACTTAAAAAGTCATTTTTCCGAAAATCTAGCAAGCACAATTCGCCGTTTTTGTACAAAACAGGATGTTTAAATGAATGTAGCGGCCAATATATTTATTAAATATCTTAAATAAGTCATATAAACCATTCCCGGAATTTAATCTCATTAAATTCCAAAAACCCTAATATTCTAGTTTACAAAATACATTTTTTAACAATTTCATAGCAAAATGCACAAACTACAATTTAGGTTGGATTTCCATGAACTAAAGTGTTAAACTACACTTAATAGAGTTAATAATATGATAAAAACCCTAACCATATTTTTAATCTCATATTTCGAATTAAATCAAAAAACCTAGTTTGCAACAAAAAGCTTAATTAGACAAATTTTAAAATAACAATTAGCAAACTAGTTACTAGGTAAGATTTTACATGCCATAATATGTTAAATTATACACTTAAACCATGATCAAGAGATTTAAAACCCTAACTTGATCCATACCCAATTCTAGAATTTCCAAACTTGCAACTAAAACCTAATTAACACTTAAATAAATTAGCTTTAAGAAATTAACTAACAAATTAAGCAAAAGGTTTAGAAATTATACCCAAAAACATTTGAAGATCCACAAGCACCCATAGCCTCCAAAATTAAAATCTTATTCCCTAGATCCATGCTAGATAGGCAAATGAAAAATGGGTAGGAGTTGGATTTTGATTTTGTTTGGATTTTGGGTGGAATTTGATGAATTTTTGAAGGTAAAAAGTGTGGGATTTTTGGAGAAGAGATGAGATGAGGTAAGGAGAGAGGAGGGCTGCAGGAAATCAGCAAGGGCTCGGCTAATGATGGGAGAGAAGAGAGTGTGAGGTGATTGGAGAGAGAATGTGGTCAAAAAGTCAACATTTTACTTCTATCATTCTCTTTTCTTTTCTTTCTTTTCTTTTGCAACACAAGTGGGGACAATTGAGGGGGGACTGCTGAAATCAGCCATAGGGAAGGAAAAATGGGGGTATGTGAGTGTGGATATGGGTGTGGGGTGATGAAAAATGATAAATACAATACCCCAAACATCCATTTACGCTAAAAAAAGCCTTTTTTCTTCAATAATTTCTAAACCGTTTTGGCAAATAATTTCGTTCCAAAAACCACATGATAAAATTTTATTTAATGTTTTATGATGCACAAAATTTGTTTCAACTCAATCCAATTTGTAATTTTCCTTAATTAAATGTACTAGTGACGGCTTAAAATAATAATAAAATAATATTTTTTTTCAGAAAATTTGAAATTTCACCAGCGGCTCAATAAACACCAAATAATAGCAATTACATAGATAGAATATGTATATTTAATTTTTATAATAAGATATTTGTATTTTGACTTTTTACAGAAAACCCCCTTATTTTACCGATTTTTCGAAATTTCACCGAAACGATTTTCAAAACGTTACACTATGGCTTTAGCGAAGGAACCAACGTCCCATCAGAAGTCCAGACACATCTTGAGGCGGTATCACCTGATCAGGGAGATCATTGATCGTCAGAAGATCGAGATTCGGAGAGTTGCTTCTGAAGAGAACATTGCTGATCCATTCACAAAGGCCCTACCTCAGATTCAGTTCGAGAGGCTACTCGAGATCATTGGTCTTCGATATGCCAGTACATGGCCCTAGTGCAAGTGGGAGATTGTTAGTGTTTATGCCGTAGAAGGCCATTACTGTATCATACTAGTTTGTATATTACTTAATGGAAGCTTGGGATATTCACATATATATAACAGTCTTGCTAAACATGGTAGTATGCTACTTGGTTTTTCTATCTTAATATGTGAGTATACGTATTGATAGAGCTCTTAGGATCTTGCTTGATTACCAACGTTGTGATGGCAGTCACACTAGTGGGGGCTGGGTAGTCTACAAGCACATCCTTTTTCAGGTCCCTGATCGTTGAATTATCGAGACAGAGCATCGATACTCCGGAGTAGACAAGTGTGTACGCTTCTCATCCTAGTTGGGGAGATGGTCTGTCCCACATCCGTCAGTACGTCGTACTGGAGATAGTATACAGGTGCTCGTTGGGTTACGGGTACACCGGACAGGACTCACAGGGAACTGTTGCTTGGTTTTATACCAGTCGTCAGTGAACAGTTCCCAGGTGACATGAGTACAGCATAGTCCGCAGACTTGACACTGCTACTTCGCCTCGAGTGTGTCCCACTGTTCTTAGATTGCTACCCTACCACGGCTCAAAGGAGTCATGCAAACAGGTAGCAGTTGGGTGCAGTCCTGAGCACTTGGAGGCAGTGGCGGTTAGACAGGATTCGTCCCTCCCGGTATTGGGAGTTGATATCGCGCTGTGTCAGAGAGCCATTACGCAAAGTCCCTGGCCAGGGAAAGCGAGATTTGCTGGTAGGTTCCAGTAGTTTCTCAGGGTGTAATGGGCTTCCCTCCGACACGACTTATACCGCTATTAGGGGACTGACGCTTGCCGCCCCCTAGGCCCGATATGCGATAGTCTTGGACGAACGGACCGGACTGTATGGAGATTGTCACATCAGACTCAGTTGGAGTTCGAATGGGTTCCCTCATCGGCCTTCTTATCGGCATCTACCTGGGGACCGTTACGTATAGCTAGTGCCGCTTGCGGTCTGTGGTTAAACCCACTGCCAGCGTAGTAGTCGAGTCTCTAGAGTCCCACACAGAGAGTTTCCCTACTCCAGGCGAAACGATATAGAGGTCGTATGGTTTTACGACAAGGGTTCGGACGCATACGTGCGTTTACGCGCGTACGACTTTCGGACAGTTTTTACCAGTCGGCTTTGGTTTAAGCCAGTTACTGGTATCCGGTTATTGGATTTATACAGTCTAAAGTTTTTCCGTATTTTTGCGGAAAGGAGGGGCGTTCTCGTAATTGCGCGAGAAGCTTCTAGAAGGTGGTGACTAAGGAGGTTTAGGTGGCATATGCAATGAATGTGATTAGTGAGTCATATGGATGATTCAACCATGTCATTAATGCATGATAAATGCTTAATGACTCATGGAGTGAATCATCACTAGATATTATCAAGCATGGTTGCTAAATTCATTTCTTATTCTTTTCTTGATAAAAAGAAATGCTTGATATATATTATCATAACTCATTATTCTCACTTCATTATTATCCTCACCTTCTCTTTCCTCAAGCTCTCCCTCTTCAAACCCTAATCCTCCCCTCTCATGTGTTGAGTACAAGGATTAGTTAGACTACTTAATCCATAACCCTCTCTATATTTCACCTAGCTTCTTTGATTAGCACTTAAAGAAGTTTAGTTGCCTCAAGTTTAGAGGCTAAGCTTGGAGTAAAGCTCTCGGGTGGATCGTCTACTACTTCGAGAAGGCCGAGGAGGAGGTGGAGTTCGCAAAGATGAAGGACACGATTCGTTAGGTATAATCCCTAAACATAGTAGCATAGAAACTCTATGTTTGTTGTTAGTTATCGTTTAGCTTCGATTCAAGCGGTTAGTCGATGTTTGTTCACTAAACAAGTTCGTTTTTGAAAATTCCGCCTCCCCACAAGTATTGGGGTGTTGTACATCGACTTACAAGAACACCCTCCATAAATGCTAATTTGCATAAATGAAAATAAGCCCTCCTCCACCAATCTTCAGCCAATGAAAGATACAAAGAAATATGGCTGAAACGGAAAGCAAACTGGCAACTTCGGAAAACTGATCCCGTAATAAATTACAGGAAAACCCCGCAACTGTGTATACACACCCGCATTTGTATTCCGACCGAATACAAATGCAATGAGACAAAATCTACACTATACAATACTAGGATCCGGCTTAAACCAAAGCCGTCTAGTTTTAACCGTCCGATCTTGATCCGTGCAATACCGCACGTATCTGATCGAACCCTGCCATATCTCCATACGGCCTCTACAGCGTTTCGCCCGAAAACTTGAGCAACTGTCTGTGGGGGACTCTAAAGTCTCGTCAATACTATGGCTGTGAATTTAACCACTAGCACGTCAGAGGTATTAGCCATACGTGACGGGCTACCAGCTATTGACCAAAAGGGACGTCGATGAGCGAACTCATCCTGACACCATACTGAGCCTGTCAGTGACAATGTCCGTATAGTCCGGTCCGTTCGTCTATGAGCATCGCATGGCGGGCCTAGGGGGTTGGTAAAAGTTAGACCCCCAAAAGCGGTCCAAGTCGTGTCGGAGTGTAGCCCAGAACACCCTGAGATACTACTGGAATACCTACCAGTAAATCTCCTGCCTTGTCGAAGGACTTCGTGTAATGGCTCTCCTAGACACAGCGCGACCTCACCCCCAATACCGGGAGAGATGAACCCCTGCAGATCCGCTCACTGGCTCCATGTGGCTCGGGACTGTACCCAACTAAAACTTGTTTGCACGTCTCCTTTGAGCGTGGTAGGGTAGTAATCAAAGTACAGTGGGAACTCACACGAGACAAATGACGATCCTTAGGTCGATGAACTAACCTGTACATATGTCACCAGGGAACTGCTATCTGACGTCAGGTAGAAGACCAACTAGCATGTTCCCGGCGAGTCCTGTCCGGTGTACTCATAACCCAATGAGCACCTGTATACATCTTAGGTGAACCAACTGACACCAGTGGCTTGTGAGACCGTCCACCGCCCCTCGTCGGGGTCTCGACTGTATACACTAGTCTACTCTGGAGTATCGATGCCCGGTCTCGAAACTCCCACGACTAGGGACCTTTTAAGGATGTGCTTATAGACTACCAGCTCCCACGTATATGATCGCCCTCATACTGCCAGTAGTCAAGCGAGAATCCTAGGGGCTCTATCAACGTGTAATAGCGACCTATCAGGTCACCTAAAGCAGTACACGATGATAAAGATAAACCAGATAGCATACTATCATCTTGAGTAAGACTGTCCTACTGGGATAGGTCCTCCCTCAATCATTGCAATCACGTTCCCGTGATCCAATAATTGACTCTGAGGGCACTATCTCCAACAATCTCCCACTTGCACTCAAGGCTAATTATTGCGATGTCACATACTCACAGCCCGTGTGATACCGAACACCCAACTCCTCTACTAGTCAGTCTCACAAAGCCCGTTTGCGAAACTATTGCGTTCGAGGAATAGCCTCAGTGAGTGGATCCGCTTTGATATTTCTTTCTATGTCTCTCTTAATCTCAAGTTCGCGGAGAAACCCATCTCCCGAAATGAGCAATACCTGTCTTAGAATGTGTCTGGATGTCTGATGGGACCTAGCTCATAAATGAACTCCAAATCCAAACTTCTTAGACTGTATCATCAACTGAACAGTATCCTGTGCCATGCCTCCCTCAGTATTGCCTTGGACCACCTGTCCAAAATACCGCCCCTCGTCAGAAGGAAAAACTATAACTCTGACAGCCACTCTGCCATCTAGGTCACCTTGGAAGCCTGTAATGATAACTGTCTCCCGAATGAGGCTGTCGTTATCATATCCCTAGAACATCCACTTATGTTCTAAAACTGCTTCCGACTGTTTCTCCAGGATTGGATCAATGTCAACTTACTGCATCTACTGCAAAAACAACATCTGGTGTGGTACTTGACATCTCATGATTGACTCAATTGCCTAAGTAAGTGATCTGCCAATCATGCACATCCCTCTCCCTTTAGTCTGTAAGACACCTTTAGAGAGGGTGACTCCATTACCTGCAGGTACACTACCGTGCCAGGAGTCGTCCATTCTAAATACTCTTAGAATGCTGTCTAAGTACCCAGATTGGGAAACTACCCAAATCTAGATCTAAAACCATAGATCCAGTAACCAGAATGTTTGATATGAAATCCATTTCCATTGTGGAGAAACCACTGTGTGACGACCAAAGTATAACCGATCGTAGTATAGGAGTTTCTTTTCCTACTCTGTGTATGTCATCCAAATACCATGACAACACACCCTACTACCTTCTTAACAGATCCATCCCCTATTCTGATGAAGTCAAATCTTTGACTGTCACATCAGAAATGGATGATCTATCTCCGCTATATCTGCTTTAGTCTATAAATAGACATAAGCCACTTGTCCACTATGCTTCCGCTGCTCCTACTGATTATGACAACCCTCTGGCTGAGTCATATGGACGTACACTTCTAAAGCCAGTTTAGAACGACGCTATACTCATCCTCCTGCTGGGTCTCACGGTCTGGAACAACAGCAATGGAAAGTCTGGGTAAACAAGAACCTCCCTGTCACCGTCCTTGAGGCTACCGGAGTACCTCTCGGGTGCCTGAGGTTACCCACCGTATCTGCGAAGTGGCCAATGGAATGTCAAACCAGATTGAATCTTTAGGTTCCTATCAAATCTTCAGTAATCGTTTATGGTTCTGGAATCACTTCCAGTTCTACCATACTCCCACTACTGTTTTCTGAAAAAATCCATTTTTATTAAAACTGTGGCGAGTTTAGAACAATATCACTATTGATCTTCCAGATGGTAGAAAGTCAACCCTCGTCATAGCCTGGGTCAACCCACAAACAGCCATTACAGAAACGTGCCTATAGTTATCCAGAGTCTGGTTTTAAGCATAAGCCGGACAACTCCCCGTACCTTAACATCGTTAAGATATGAACTGTTCTATATCAAATACAGAAACAGAGGCACTGATTTAATTGAACCAGATTCAAATCATACAGCTGTCTCCAGTGCATGTCAACTAAATGGAAGGAGGCGAATCAGCGTTACTCAACTTAGGAATGCTTCCAATTATGAGTAACCCAAAAGAGAAGCAAGCTCTCTTAATCATTACTATCAACTGAATACCATACACAAGTATCTACATCTTCGATCACCTTGAAGAATCCCGATACTTGCAACACCTGGTTCTCTACTTTATTCATATACCTATGACTTCTCAAAACTTGGACCCTGTGTTTCTACGAAACACCTGTCTAAAAACTAGAGAAGTCATAAGTAAACCGAATATAGTACGAGGACCATCCCCTCTGTTCTCATGGACGCTGGACAGCATACAATACTCTGTATAAGTCCCTTGAGTCTAATAACTCATTCCCTGTGTGTCGTAGGTTGAAAACTGTACTATGGTTATGAAGAATTACACCGCTGTTTAATGCTCCTCACCTAACCATCCACTGATATAGGTAAATGTCATAGACATAATTTCAAAAAGGTATATCTCACTCTATTAAAATAGACGTACAGATATATCAATTTGAAATTGGTGCACAACAGCGGATATTCAAAACCAAATATTTGCCGTCCGGCAAACAACCCAGGTGACTTCCTCAAATATCACCGATTACAACGAATCCCGATATAATGAGGACGATCACCTAATTCCCAATAACTTACTCCCACTCATCATCTGTAAAACCATACAGATGTAAGATTCACACCTGGTAAATACATACCCTCGAGCAAGATCTGATTGGGAAATCAGTTTTCCTTTAACAGTACACAGCGAAACTGAAACATTGAAATGTTTCGATGGGGTATCCCGGTATTCCTAGTAATGCCTCTTCCATTGTACAGATTCACAACTATAACCGTGTAATTCTTTGCCATCTTTCCAAATCCCTTTCTATGTCTTTAGTCATTACCTTCTGCACACCCCTTTAGGCCAAATGGTTTTCTTCCTTCCCTACCGTTCGGCACCAGCCTATGGTTTGGAAGAAGACTATCCAATAAGCATAATAGGTGTACTGTCCTAATCCTCGGAGCACTCGCAATGAGAGAAGGTGAAGATAAAAGAAAACCGAATAAACCTTATTCCTATTTCTCCTGAACCAGAATCCATCCCCGAACTGGAACAAGTTCCTTTCGAGTTCGTATATAACCATACGATGGAGTATCCAATAAACCGTGGATCTTCGTAGTGATACGGAGTGTCCTGAAGAAATACAAAGGTGAAGTGGGAGTGGTAATGAAATACCTGGTTTGGTCGTGAATATCAGTCGCAATTTACTTTGCCCTCTTACTAATCCCTTTCTTTGTCTTTACTTAATACCTTATGTACACCATCATTATGCTAATTGGTTTTATTCATTCCCCACCGTTCGGCACCAGCCTAAGGTTTGGAAGAAGACAATCCAATTTGCGTAATAGGTGTACTATCTCCTAAACCATGGAGTACTTGTTAGTGTATATGCCCTAGAGGCCATTACTGTATCATACTAGTATGTATATTACTTGATGGAAGATTGGGATATTCACAGTTGTATATACAATCTTGCTCGAAATGGTAGTATGCTACTTGGTTTGTCTCTGCTTTAATATGTGCATGTGTTTCTTTTAGCATATCGCTGATATACATATTAGTAGAGCCCTTAGGATCTTTGCTTGATTACCAGCGTTGTGATGGCGCTCACACTCGTGGGAGCTGGGTAATCCATAAGCACATCCTTATACAGGTCCCTAGTCGTTGGATTATCGAGACAGGGCATCGATACTCCGGAGTAGACTAGCGTATGCGCTTCTCATCCCAGCGTGGGAGACGGTCTGTCCTACAGCCGTCAGTGCGTCGTACTTGAGATAGTATGCGGGTGCTCGTTAGGTTACGAGTACACTGGACAGGACTCGTCGGGAACTGTTGGTTGGTATTATACCTATCGTCAGTTATCAGTTCCCAGGTGACATGAGTACAGCTTAGTCCGCTGACTTGACACTGTCACTTCGCCTCGAGTGTGTTCCCACTGCACTTTGATTACTACCCTACCACGGCTCAAAGGAGTCGTGCAAACAGGTAGTTTTTGGGTGCAGTCCCGAAGCACTTGGAGGCAGTGACGGTTAGACAGGATTCGTCTCTCCCGGTATTGGGGTTTGACATCGCGCTGTGTCCAGGAGAGACATTATATGAGTAGTCCCTGGCCAGGGCAAGCGAGATATACTGGTAGGTTTCCAGTGTTATCTCAGGGTGTTCTGGGCTACACTCCGACACGACTTGTACCGCTATTAGAGGACTGACGTTCACCGCCCCCTAGGCCCGCCATGCGATGTATCAGACGAACAGACCGGACTGTACGGAGACTGTCATATACAGGCTCAGTAGGAGTTCAGATGGGGTTCACCTCGTCAGTCTTCTTATCGACATCTACCTGGGGACCGTTACGTACAGCTAGTGCCGCTTGCGGTCTGTGGTTAAACCCACTGCCAGCGTAGTGTCGAGTCTTTAGAGTCCCACACAGAGAGCTATTCGCCTTTAGGTAAAATGAGTAGAGGTCGCATGGTTTTGCGACAGGGTTCGTTAACATCCGCGCTCTCGTGCACGTTTGCTGTCCGGACAGCTTATACTAGCGGGCTTTGGTTTAATCCGGATCCTAGTATATGATTTGTGATTGGTTTTTTCTCTTTGTATTCGTGTTCCTCGGATCACGAATACGGGTGCGTATGCACAGTTGCTTGAGACAGAGGGAGAGGACTTTGATTAGGGTTAATGACTGTTGTCATTTTATTAACCCTAATGCTTATGTATGTATTATGATTAATTGATATTAGTTTAATAATTGTGCATGGTTATGGTTGTTGACCATTTGACCTTCTTGACTTGTTGACCTAGATTGACACTTTGACCATCATCATTTCATTTGGAAGATGCTCTTTGATCCTTGCAATTTGCATTAAAAATGAAATGATAATGGTCATGTCTTGATTAACCATGACAATTATCTAGCTAATTATCAATTTATAATAATTCACACATATATGTGAGAATGGTTGTTTTATTCTCTCATTCTATCATTTACTTTCTCTCTCTTGTTCTTCCTCTCCTTCAAGCTCTCCCCTCTCATGTGTTGAGAAACACTTGAGCTTGAGAAAAACCTCTTTTTGATAATCTCTACTCTCATCTAGGGTTCTAGGATTAGCACTTCTAGCACTCTAGTTACTTCTAGCTTGGAGTTGAAGCCATAGGTTGAGGCTTTCGGGTGGATCCTTCTTCGACGTGAGAAGACGACAAAGGTGATCCCTTTCTACTACTCCAAGGAGCAAGGAGAGAAGGACATAAAGCCCCAGGTATAACCGTTCTAACCCTTAGCTAGTTTCTAGTTAGCTTTAGCTTGTTTTTGTTTAGCAAAGACCCTTCTTTGTCTAGTCCATGTTGCCTAGAGTTGATAAAAATTTGATTTTTATTCCGTTTTCCGCCTCTCCGTAAGCACCGGGGTGGGCAACGTGGACTTACAGTGGTATCAGAGCCTAACTAAACATAAACTAGCTACGTAGTGAAAGTGTATGGAAGTTTGATCGGAAAAATCGAAAAACCAAAATATCAAAACCCTAACTTTCTGTTAAATTTTTTCCTGCTCAAAATAAAATTTATCATACTCCAAAAATCGTCTCAGGGTTTTGTGAAGAAAGCCACCTGTAGGGTTGTTAGGCACGCGCACAAGGTTCAAAAGGCAGTTCAAGACGGTCACATAATCGAGTTAAGGTTTGTTGTCTTCTAGAGGGTCCACCGAGTTTCTTGCACGACTTAGAACATTCTTAAACACGAGAAAAAGTCCAACTTTTGAAAAATTTTCCGACAGGGGAAAAAGTGAGTTATTGATATCCGTTCGAACTTTTTAACAGTTTCTTAAATTTATCCGGAAAGCTACATAGGCAAAATCTAATACTCCGATCGAAACATCGAATCCCCAAAACAACCCCAGAAAACTCAACTGTAGAATAAAAATTAAAAATTCCCAGAGAACTCAGCACTGTGTAATAGGAATTACTGTGCAAAATAGGAGGGGTGACGTCATCAAATGGCCGCGGAACCGCCGCAGAAGCCAGGCTTCTGCCGCGGTTCCGTCGCACTTTTGACGAATTAGCCGCTAGAATTTCACAGTAATTCTAATAAGACCCTGCTGAATTTTTTAGAAATTTTTAATTGACAAAAATCCAAATTTTCAGAAAATTTCCAGAGAGCATTTTGGAGTCGGGGTTTCGGGTTCGATCGGACTTTAAACTTCGTATAGACTTCGCCTAAAGCTCTAGCTTGGCTCTGATACCACTGTAGGGTTGCTAGGCACGCGCACAAGGGTCTACGAGGCATCAACCATGCCCGATTTAAAATTTAGCCGTGCCGAACAACCCGAATACGGAACTTTAAACTAGAGATTAGGCGAAAACAAGCATGCTAAACACTTTAACACTAAGTGAGAGGGATTACAACCTTTGTAGATCCGGTCCTTCACTTCATATGCTCCGTGTTGTGGTCCCTTCGCTGCGATCATCGGGATCCGGACTCTCGAGAGGTTCCACGAAGAGAAAGATGCAACCTTTGCTTCCGATCTTCGATACTAAGATGATCTACCTTGAAGTTTCTTTAACACAAGCTAACACTCATGAAATGATGTGAACACCCTCATCTAAATGGCAAGGGAAGATGAGGATGATGAAGTAGGATTTTTGCTCTCTTTATTTATCTTTTTCTCATATTTATTCATCACCTTTTGAAAAACTAGTAAGCTTTTCATGAAAGAATGAAAGAGGAAGAAGATGAATAATGTTAAGAATTCTTTTGTGATGAATAGGAAAAGAAATGATATGATGAATTATGCAACCATGGTTGACTTAACCATTGTAGAGAATTGACCAAGGGTTAGGGTTTGGGTTGAGTTAAGAATGAGTCATAACAAAATATCTTTCACAAAACAAAACTAAACCTTCTAGAATCATCTAGAAAGCATTAACCCAAATCAAACCCTAATCTTGTTTAATCTCTACTAAACATGTTGCATTATTTATCATATCATGTTACAATATTATATATCACATATATAATATTTATTGTAACCAAATAAAATAATACAATTAACATATATCGCATATATATCAATGTATTATCCGAGGGAGAAAAAGTATCTTTTAGTGAGCTAATATTAGTTAATGTCATTTAATATATCATATATATTATTATACATTAAATTATCGAATCAACACTTGATCCGACAATCCGGCTATATCGCATATAACCGACTAATATTTATCCGTACCGATTCATCGAATCAACACTTGATCCGATGACCCGGCTGATATCAAATATCGCGAGAATACAATACGGTATCTCATATCGCATTATCCTCGGTCCCGCACATATCACATATGTGCTCCTACTCCGTTTTGCCTGAGCCAAGAAATATCTGTGTAGGACTCTAAAAAATCGTCAATACGCCGGCAGTAGGTGATGATCATATCAAACACCCACAAGCTGCAAGCGGTCAGCTAAACGTAACAGCTACCCAGGTATTGAGCGCTCAGAAGATCAGCAAGCAAGCCTGTACATTCTCCTGTGAATCCAAACAGTAACACTCCCGTACAGTCCGGTCTCGTCGTCTGATATGTTGCATATCTCGCCTAGGGGTGGTAAACGTCAGACCCCAGTAGCTCGGTAAGTCGTGTCGATATGAGGTCTATAACAATTCGAGAAACAAATGATAACACTTACCAGTAAATCTCAGCAACCCTGGCCAGTGATTTCCGGTTATAGCCAATCGAACACCGCACAACATCAACTCCCTATACCGGGAGAGACGAATCCCCTCCTATCGCTCATTGCCTCCATGTGATTCGGGACTGTACCCAAAAGCCACCTTTTTGCATGCCCTCTTGGACGTGGTATGATGGAAATCAAAGCACAGTGGGAACCACACAAGACTCTATGACGATCTCAGGTCAACAGACTACTCTGTACCAGTGTCACCGGAGAACTGCCATCTGACGTATGGTATAATACCATCTGGGAGTTCTCGGCGAGTCCGTCCAGTGTACCCAGTCTCTACTGAGCACCCGTACACCATCCTTGATGTCAAACACCGATGGATATGGGATCATCCATCGCCCATCATATGGGTCAAGATGCGTATACGCTAGTCTACTCTGGTGCATCGATGCCCTGTCTCGATACACCCTCGACTAGGAACAGTTATAGGATGTACTCGTCGACTACCGTGGCCCCACTAGTATGATCTCATCATAGTCCCAGTAGTCGAGTACATATCCTAAGGGCTTTATCAACATGTAACATAGAGACAATCATAGTACATGTTAAGATAAAGAACAACCAGATAGCTTACTATCATGTCGAGCAAGAAAGTCCTCCCTATATATGTCCTAGCATCCACTACATTATACATCTTATGTACAGTAATGGCCTCTAGGGCATACATATAATTAACAATCTCCCACTTGCACTAGGGCCATCTGTCGTGGTATCACATACCCAACAATTAGCTGCGGTTGAAGTATCTCATACTCAACCATCCCATAAAAGTCTCTACTGGGAAAATGGCCTTCGTGAGTGGATCCGCGCTATTGTCCTCTTGTGTCTACTCTCCTAACCTCGATCTCCCTGGAGATCAACCATCTGCATGATCAGGTGATACTGCCTAAGAATTATATCTGGATTTCTGATGGGACGGTAGTTCCTTGGCTAAAGCCACAACTCCATTGTGACACAATGGTAGGAACGAAGTTCACCTCATGAACTTATATGTATCCAGACTGCCTCTTTGGTAGCATCCTTGGTAACGATGTATCTTGCCTTTAATCGTCTAGTATGTCACGGCATCTAGCTTGGAACTCTTCCAACATACCGTCCCTCCACTGAGGGTGTAGACAATGCCTGCGACTGACATTCAGTCGTTCTTATCACTCTGGAACATTTCCAGTGATTCTCCCCAGGATCGATTGATACCATCTCACTACAACTAGTGAGTATCCTAACATCCATTTAGATCTATCTCATAGATCCAAAACCCAGGATTTAGTAGGTATCATGTTTGATCCTATATGGAGAATCATAGTGATATGCGGAGATTGATCGAGCGTAGCATAGGAAACTCCTTCCCTATCAAGAGTATGTCATCCACGTACTCTACGAGGATCACCACCATATTCCTTAGTACCTTTTTGTATATACAAGGTTCATCTACCATTTTGATGATGTCAAACTCTTTGACTAATCCATCAAAACAGATGTTCCAACTCCGCGATGCCTGTTTTATCCTATAAAGCATCTTGCACACGTTTCCGCTGCTCCCACTGTCTACGAGGCCCTCTGGCTGTGTACTTATAGACGCACTCTTCTAAAACATCATTTAGAAAAGCAGTCATGACACACAACCACCAGATATCGTAGTCATGGTATGTAGCCGTGTCAAGTAGGATCCGGATGGACTTAAGCATAGCCACTTGAAAAGGTTTCATCATTGTCCATGCTTGGTCGATGACGAAAACCTTTAACAAGTCTAGCTTTTGAAAGTCTCAACTTTTCCATCTACACCAAGTAATCTTCTCAAGATATACTTGCTCCTGATGGGGATTTAACCCTTCAGATTTAGCAACTAAAGTCCATACTTTGTTGGTGTATAAGGATTCCATCTCAGATCACTAAGCATCCAGCCATTCTTACAGAGTCCCACTCCTGATGGCCAGCTCGAAGCTAGTTGGGTCATCATCTCATGATGCAATCCTCGCTCCCACTGTCATAGAGCAACCGAAGTATCTCTCGGGTGGGTGAGGAACCCTACTAGATCGGCGGAGAGGCTGAGGTTCGTTGGAATCTACTGAATCCCTCGGTTCTACCAAATCATCAACTGCAGTTTGTATAGCTGGAACCTTTCCATTTCTACATAACAGACCTTGCCTCGAGCTTGTCCAGATTTTGCTTTTAGACATAGGCCGGACAACCCCAAATCTTAACCAACTTAAGATATGGGCTCTTCCCTTTCCATATCACATATGAAGTGGTAGGTAACTGATTTGATTTGAACCCTATTCAATAGGTATGCAGCTTCTCAAGCGCATAACTCCCCAAAGGAAATAGGAAACTTAGTAGTACTCATCATAGAGCACACCATATCAAATAGGGTGCTAATGCTCCACCCCGATACACCGACGTGCTGTGGTGTATACGAAGGAGTAAGGCTGAGAGAGAATCTCATTCTCCTTTAGAATAGTCCAGGAATTCCGTGCTTAAGTATTCTCCTCCTTGATCACATCATAGGACATAATACTTCTACCCGTATTTTGGTTCTCTACTTCTAATTTATATTCTGTGAATATCTCAAAAGGTTCGGACCTGTGTTTCAACAGAAACATATGTCTGAATCTTGAGAGATTATCAGAGAATGTAATGAAGTACAAAGAACCGGTCTTGGCATGTGTAGACAGGAGACTTTCATACATCAGCATGTATCAATCCCAAAAGTCCACTAACTCTTTCTCTGTTTCCAATAAACAGAGATATGGTCATCTTATCTTTGTGACATGACCGGCAAGTTTCATAAGATGTAAATTCAAACTAATTTGAATATGCATTTAAATGTAACTTCAGCCAGTCGGGTCGCATTGATATGACCTAGTCTATAATGCCTCAAGAAGGATTCATTCATTTCTGAACTCTTCCTCTTGTGTGTGTTCCGTATACTAAGAACTGTAGTTTGATTTAGAACATCAATGCTTTTAGATAACGTGCCTGAACAGATCAACTCTTGATATAGGAAATGTTCAAAACATTATCCAACTATACAAAATTTTATCATTTCTTTACTAATAAAGAGACTGATATGATTTTGTATATCAGGTTCGGTATCTAATAACATTTGTTCAGAATCAATGTATTCTGGTAATACAGGGTGACAGTGACCAACAGACTTGGCTGCAACACTTGCACCGTTTTCTGTCTCATGAAACTTATCACCCGTTCTCAGTTCTCTACCTATCTGTAGCCCATGTAACAGATTACATATACGGGATCCTGATCCGGTATCACATACCCAGGACGTAAAGGACACTGAGAAACAGTTCTGTGTAATGAACACACCCGAAGATGATGCATCAACATGCACTTTCTTCGTTTGGGCGGCACGGGAAATCTGGTATTCCCCAATTTCCTGCTCTGTATTATAACAATTATAAGTTGGAGCGGGACCAACGTTCCCCAGCTCAGTATAACAAGCGGGTTCGGTCAATATATCCGTATTATTATCTTGATTAAGGCGTGATATAGTCTCTACCTGGAGAGAGAGAGAAGAAAACACTCAGCGTATGCTCTTGCAAGATTAGATTGGTTATCTAATATATCTAATCAGGATGTCTCCCACTGTTTTAATCAAATCTTCCTTCAAACCCTAAAAGGAAAGACTAGCCGGGATTAATTACACGCTACAAGTTCACCAATCTTTCAGCCAGGCCAGTGTCGGTACTTTGAGGGAGGTCCCCCGTGCTTTCGCACGAACCTAATTAAAGTAAACCTCATTTTCCCAGAGGCGTAACCCCATTAACACCTTTCTAGACACCTAATTAATCGGCTAATTGTAATGTGTAAAACTCTCCCAGGAGTAACTCTTACTCGCAGCGGGTATCGGGATCCAACTATCTTATAGAAGGTATGCAATCTCATTGCAAATTTCAACACTTGAAATTCCCGATAATATTTTGCCCCCAGCGTCCCATGACCTTGACGCAGGCCAACAAACCACAGTGCGCTAGTCAAGTTCAACCCGTCATTTCTTGATTGAATTAAACCCACCCGCACGACCCTTGACGCAGGCCAACAAAGTCGCACGACTACCCTAACTCAATCTGCATCATATGCATAAGCAGATAAATACTAGTTAGCTACCGCACACTACGCCTTGACACAGGCCAACAAACGTAGCACGAATACTAACTACTACTTATCTGAAATGACGGAGGGCTACGACAGGTTTTTAAGAAAACCCTTTGCGTAATGAACTTGATATCGTTGTAGAATCGAGTGATTTTAAATGGAATGTATTTGAGGCTTTTCTAGTTTTGCTAAAGGGGTCACTGCCGGTGATGGGATCGTCGGCCCTTTCCTCATCGAATAAGGTGCAGGATATTTCACAAATATCACTATGCAAAGCAAGAACTATAGAAGCAATCAAAAGACAGACCGAGTTTGTAGCATCTGCCAGTTATTGCTAAAGGAGTCACTCCCAGTGAAGGGATCTCGGTCCTTTCCTTATCGAATAAGGTGCTGGATGTTCTACAAGGAACACCGCTATGCAAAGCAAGAACTAGAGCTACCAGTTTTTAAACAAGTTTCTACAACATCTTAGGTTTCTTTTATTTCATTAATCTCATTAATGAAGTCCCATTTTATTATGCTTCACAAGTATCTCTTTTGAAACGAAATCTGCAATATAACATATATATCATATATATATAATATAAACATTCGTCTCAGGAAGTAATATGATCTCATCACAGAACATTGCAGCAGAAGAAACATATATGAAATATTGGATATACTAGGACGTCCGTGTTTTCAATACGAGCCTGTATAAAACACGGATTCCACGGTCGCGATGAATACCCAAACCCACATCCCTAGACCCCTACGAGAGCGGCAAGTAACACTGCCAATTCTAGGGTTAGGAAACCCGGTCTCGACTCCTCGAGATGGTCTCCCACTGGACCCTAGAACCCGGTTACTTGTGCTCCCCGCCTTGGGTCTACCTAATGCGGAAAAGTAAATAAAATACAAGGGTGACATTTTCCGCAACCTGGAAGTGCCCCAACAAAAGAATATTACATACAAATGAATTTTACATGAATGAAAAAGAAAAACTCTCATCTCACATAAAACCCCCGGCTATTCAGAACGTGACGATCCAATAGAACATATCACAGCAACACATAATATCTCATATCATCAACGTAAGCAAGTATGCATATCCCGATTGTCGTTGATGTATAGCAACGAAGCCGGCGATACACCACATACTACGCTTACGGTCACAGAAAAGAAAGTGTAAAACTACAACAGTTGGAATCTGCAACCTCTTTAGACATCGCATGCCTAACCAAATGAATTCCTTAGACATCACATGCCTAACAATTATAAAACCACGCATTTTAGTCTTATTATCGAAAACTCTTTTCAATATCAAGTCGGGAAATTCAACAAGATTCCTAACATCCTGATCGAATGCTCGTCGCAAACTTTAGTAGACGGCCGCACCCCTGATACCGTCGACGAAGTGCACCAAGGAGGAATACCGCTGCCGCGAGCACCCGAACGGATGCTTTCGGTGACGGGGTTCTCCTACAGTCACTTGGTCGGGGCTATGGGGCGTAGCTGTCTATTAAGTTTACCCGGCGAGTATCCGCGTACACTACGTGATTGCGACGGACTTTTGATCACATCAAAATTCCGTGGAAACCGATCATTTGAGACTAAACTGCTATGTTTATAATATTCAAATTAGTTATCTCATAACTACCTGTGGATTCCAAATATTGTATCACATTCCAGATAAATAGAAAAAGTTAAACTTTCCGGTCAAGTACCCAAGATTTTCCCAATGTATCTCAACACTTGAATCAGTTTAAAAATATCCAACACATGCCACAGTACCAATGGTCCAGCCGTAGAAGGGTCAAGCCAACGCCTCACATGTGGCACGCCGTACTGCCCCAAACCCTAAGGTTCAAAAGGCAGTCCAAGACGGTCACATAATCGAGTTAAGGTTTGTTGTCTTCTAGAGGGTCCACCGAGTTACTTGCACGACTTAGAACATTCTTAAACACGAGAAAAAATCCAACTTTTGAAAAATTTTCCGACAGGGGAAAAAGTGAGTTATTGATATCCGTTCGAACTTTTTAACAGTTTCTTAAATTTATCCGGAAAGCTACATAGGCAAAATCTAATACTCCGATCGAAACATCGAATCCCCAAAACAACCCCAGAAAACTCAACTGTAGAATAAAAATTAAAAATTCCCAGAGAACTCAGCACTGTGTAATAGGAATTACTGTGCAAAATAGGAGGGGTGACGTCATCAAATGGCCGCGGAACCGCCGCAGAAGCCAGGCTTCTGCCGCGGTTCCGCCGCACTTTTGACGAATTAGCCCCTAGGATTTCACAGTAATTCTAATAAGACCCTGCTGAATTTTTTAGAAATTTTTAATTCACAAAAATCCAAATTTTCAGAAAATTTCCAGAGAGCATTTTGGAGTCGGGGTTTCGGGTTCGATCGGACTTTAAACTTCGTCTAGACTTCGCCTAAAGCTCTAGCTTGGCTCTGATTCCACTGTAGGGTTGCTAGGCACGCGCACAAGGATCTACGAGGCATCAACCATGCCCGATTTAAAATTTAGCCGTGCCGAATAACCCGAATACGGAACTTTAAACTAGAGATTAGGCGAAAACAAGCATGCTAAACACTTTAACACTAAGTGAGAGGGATTACAACCTTTGTAGATCCGGTCTTCACTTCATATGCTCCGTGTTGTGGTCCCTTCGCTGCGATCATCGGGATCCGGACTCTCGAGAGGTTCCACGAAGAGAAAGATGCAACCTTTGCTTCCGATCTTCGATACTAAGATGATCTACCTTGAAGTTTCTTTAACACAAGCTAACACTCATGAAATGATGTGAACACCCTCATCTAAATGGCAAGGGAAGATGAGGATGATGAAGTAGGATTTTTGCTCTCTTTATTTATCTTTTTCTCATATTTATTCATCACCTTTTGAAAAACTAGTAAGCTTTTCATGAAAGAATGAAGGAGGAAGAAGATGAATAATGTTAAGAATTCTTTTGTGATGAATAGGAAAAGAAATGATATGATGAATTATGCAACCATGGTTGACTTAACCATTGTAGAGAATTGACCAAAGGTTAGGGTTTGGGTTGAGTTAAGAATGAGTCATAACAAAATATCTTTCACAAAACAAAACTAAACCTTCTAGAATCATCTAGAAAGCATTAACCCAAATCAAACCCTAATCTTGTTTAATCTCTACTAAACATGTTGCATTATTTATCATATAATGTTACAATATTATATATCACATATATAATATTTATTGTAACCAAATAAAATAATACAATTAATATATATTGCATATATATCAATGTATTATCCGAGTGAGAAAAAGAATCTTTTAGTGAGCTAATATTAGTTAATGTCATTTAATATATCATATATATTATTATACATTAAATTATCGAATCAACACTTGATCCGACAATCCGGCTATATCGCATATAACCGACTAATATTTATCCGTACCGATTCATCGAATCAACACTTGATCCGATGACCCGGCTGATATCAAATATCGCGAGAATACAATACGGTATCTCATATCGCATTATCCTCGGTCCCGCACATATTACATATGTGCTCCTACTCCGTTTTTCCTGAGCCAAGAAACCTCTGTGTGGGACTCTAAAGAATCGTCAATACGCCGGCAGTAGGTGATGATCATATCAAACACCCACAAGCTGCAAGCGGTCAGCTAAACGTAACAGCTACCCAGGTATTGAGCGCTCAGAAGATCAACAAGCAAGCCTGTACATTCTCCTGTGAATCCAAACAGTAACACTCCCGTACAGTCCGGTCTCGTCGTCTGATATGTTGCATATCTCACCTAGGGGTGGTAAACGTCAGACCCCAGTAGCTCGATAAGTCGTGTCGATATGAGGTCTATAACAGTTCGAGAAACTACTGATAACACTTACCAGTAAATCTCAGCAACCCTGGCCAGGGATTTCCGGTTATAGCCAATCGAACACAGCACAACATCAACACCCTATACCGGGAGAGACGAATCCCCTCCTATCGCTCATTGCCTCCATGTGATTCGGGACTGTACCCAAAAGCCACCTTTTTGCACGCCCTCTTGGACGTGGTATGATGGAAATCAAAGCACAGTGGGAACCACACAAGACTCTATGACGATCTCGGGTCAACAGACTACTCTGTACCAGTGTCACCGGAGAACTGCCATCTGACGTATGGTATAATACCATCTGAGAGTTCTCGGCGAGTCCGTCCAGTGTACCCAGTCTCTACTGAGCACCCGTACACCATCCTTGATGTCAAACACCGATGGATATGGGATCATCCATCGCCCATCATATGGGTCAAGATGCGTATACGCTAGTCTACTCTGGTGCATCGATGCCCTGTCTCGATACACCCTCGACTAGGAACAGTTATAGGATGTACTCGTCGACTACCGTGGCCCCACTAGTATGATCTCATCATAGTCCCAGTAGTCGAGTACATATCCTAAGGGCTTTATCAACATGTAACATAGAGACAATCAGAGTACATGTTAAGATAAAGAACAACCAGATAGCTTACTATCATGTCGAGCAAGAAAGTCCTCCCTATATATGTCCTAACATCCACTACATTATACATCGTATGTACAGTAATGGCCTCTAGGGCATACATATAACTAACACCACCAAACCCGGTCCAGTGAATCGACCAAAGCGCCGCGGTTCCGCGGCAATAGCAAGGTATTGCCGCGCAACCGCGGCCGAGTTGACTCGGTTCTGGGTCGAGTTTGGTGCAGTGTTCTTCTGGCATGGTTTTGGAATTTTTAAGATGGTTTATATGTGCCCAGGTTTTCCAGAAAAGAAATTTGTTTTTGGGGGCCTATAAATCCGTATTTTTGATCGAACTTCAATACACTTTGACTAAAGGGTTATATCTGTGATGTTTATATGTATTCAACGTCGGCTAATCGCTATATGTCGATTAGTGGGGGTTATACATATCTGTGATCTGTGTTTGATGATGGTATGTGTATATGAATGCGTTGGATTATCACGGGTGAATAGCCGGGGTGGATGTGAGATGAGTGTTCTTTTTTCTTTCATTCATTGTAACATGTAAATTGATGTATTATTATTCGTATGGCCGCGCAACCAGGTCGGGGTTGTAGCCGTCATTGTATAATTCTTTTTACTGTTTTTGCTCCTAGGATAGACCCATGGAGGGGGTGCACAAACTACCGGGTATCTCGAAGTGCCGAGTGGCCTACTCACGGTGGTGAGGGAGGTTGCTTTGCTTCGGGTACTTGGCGGGTAGTTTGCCGCACCCGTAGGGGTCTTGGATGGGGTATTGGCTATTCACCGCGACCGTGTAATCCGCTTTTCGTTGCAGGCTCGAATGGATTGTGGATTCCTAGTATATCCAATGTATTCATCTGCGATCTGTAATGTCTATCATTGCTATATATTTATATATTATAACTATTTAGGCGTTGCTTATGTTTTACAGCCGTGCTAGCCCAGCCCCCGCTCTGTCGTTAGTTAAGTAACCTAACGGGTGATGACGGGGCCCCGTGGCGAATGCGAATGGCATAAGCGTACGTCATATTTTGGTTGTTTTCTGCAATGGTAGGATTAAATGATGGGACACATTAAAAGAACTAATGCAAGAAAATAAACCAAGTAAAAGTCGATTGGAACACTTTGAAAACCACTCGGTCCTTTTCAAAACTAAACTTTTAAACGCGGAGCTTGAACCACTCCTTTTAAAAGCTATCTCGTTCCATCGATTATATCAAGTTCACTACGTTCACGGTTTCGCCAAAACCATTCGTAGCCCTCCATCATTTCAGTTAAATATTTCGGTAGTATTCAAGCTATGTATTTTGACCTCACGCCAAGGCATAGTGATTAGTAGCTGCCGGATATTTATCTGTTGCATAGATAGAATGCGTTGGTTTGAGACAGTCGTACTGCCATTTTGCCTACGTCAAGGGTAGGTACGGGTGGGTTCAAATTAACCGGGATAATGATGGGAAGAACTTGACATGTGACTTATGACATTTTGACCTCAGGCCAAGGTCATAAGAGCATGGGGCAAAAATCCACATTGGGTGTTTCATAAGTACTGAAACTTGCTAGCGCTGCATACCATTTGGAGTGTGATGATTCTGGTAGGATTCCTTCGGTTTTATTGTAGGGTTCCTAGGCACTCTTGTGAAGGTTCATAAGGCATCAAACATGCCCGGATAAAAATTTAGACGTGCCGAACAACCCAAAGCCGGGATCTTTGCTAGATTATTAGGGTTTAACATGCAAGATGATAACTTTTATCGAAGTGTGAGGGATTACAACCTTTGTAGTCCGCTCCTTCACTTCACAAGCTCCGAGTAGAAGTCCCTTTGCCGCGATCCATGATCTCCCGGACTCATGAGAGGCTCCACGACTCGAACGATTCATGCTAGCATGAAGTATTCCAAATCTCCGATGATCTACCTCGAAGTTGCAAAGACTCAAGCTTTCTCACTCAAAAGAGATGAACACACTTATCCTATGGGCTAGATAAGATGAGGATGAGAGAGTAGTAATTTTGCTTTCTTTTTATATCATTTTCTCATATTTATTCATCGCTTAAAGTTTTTCTTGCAAGCTTTTCAAGATAGAAGAAGATGATAATGGAAAATCAATAATAATATTAATCCTTTTGTGATGAATAGAAAGAAGACTATATGATTGATTTGTAAACCATGGTCAAGGATGAGTGGCTAGGATTTAGTAGAGAATAAACTAGAGTTAGGGTTTGGTTGGGTTAAGAATGTGTCATCCAAAATATCTTAAGAATGACAAAAGAATAAAGCTTCTAGAAGGTGCATGAAGCATCCAACCCTAATCAAACCCTAACCTCAATTAATCATCCTTAAACATGTTTAACAATTAATCATATCATGTCACAATAATATATATCACATATATATTATATATTTGCAACAAAAGAAAATAATACAATTAACATATATCGCATATATATCAATGTATCATCCAGTGAGAAAATGAAATAATAAAGCGAGCCAATATTAGATAATGTAATAATATATCATATATATTATTATACATTAAATCATCGAATCAACACTTGATCCGATGATCCGGCTATATCGAATATTACCGACTAATATATCATGTACCGATTCATCGAATCAACACTTGATCCGATGACCCGGTTCATTTCTAAATATCGCGAGAATATAATACAGTATCCCATATCGCATTATTCTCGGTCCTGCACATATCACATATGTGCCTCTACTCCGTTTCGCCTGAGCCAAGAAACCTCTGTGTAGGACTCTAAAGAATCGTCAATACGCCGGTAGCAGGTGATGATCATATCAAACACCCACAAGCTGCAAGCGGTCAGCTAAACGTAACAGCCACCCAGGTATTGAGCGATCAGAAGATCAACAAGCTAGCCTGTGCGTTCTCCTGTGAATCCAACCAGTAACACTCCCGTACAGTCCGGTCTGTTCGTCTGATATGTCGCATATCAAGTCTAGGGGTGGTATACGTCAGACCCCAGTAACCGATAAGTCGTGTCGATGTGTGGCTCATAACGGGTCGAGAAACTACTAGTAACACTTACCAGTAAATCTCTATATCAGCCCTATCCAGGGACTTCCAGTTATAGCCAATCGAACACAGCACAACATCAACTCCCTATACCGGGAGAGACGAATCCCCTCCTATCGCTCATTGCCTCCATGTGATTCGGGACTGTACCCAAAAGCCACCGTTTTGCACGCCCTCTTGGACGTGGTAAGGTGGAAATCAAAGCACAGTGGGAATCATACAAGACTCCATGACGATCTCAGGTCTACAGACTACCCTGTACCAGTGTCACCGGAGAACTGCCATCTGACGTGTGGTATATCACCATCTGGGAGTTCTCGGCGAGTCCGTCCAGTGTACCCAGTCTCTACTGAGCACCCGTACACCATCTCTGATGTCTAACACTGATGGATATGGGATCATCCATCGCCCATCATATGGGTCAAGATGCGTATACGCTAGTCTACTCTGGTGTATCGATGCCCTGTCTCGATATACCCTCGACTAGGAACAGTTATAGGATGTACTCATCGACTACGATGGCCCCATTAGTATGATCTCATCATAGTCCCAGTAGTCGAGTACAGATCCTAAGGGCTTTATCAACATGTGAGAGTAAAACAGTAAACCAATACAAGTCAACATGTTAAGATAAAGTGAAACCAAATAGCATACTATCATGACGAGCAAGAAAGTCATCTCTATATATATCCAAGCATCCATTATAATATACATCATATGTACAACAATGGCCTCTAGGGCATATACATAACTAACAATCTCCCACTTGCACTAAGGCCAGCTGCTATAGTATCTCATACCTAGCATCCCGAATAATCTCTCAAACTGTATCTGGGGAATAGCCTTCGTGAATGGATCCACAGTGTTGTCCTTCGTATCTACTCTCCTGACCTCGATCTTCCGGCGATCAACTATCTCCCTGATCAGGTGATACCGCCTCAGAATATGTCTGGACTTTTGATGGGATCTGGGTTCCTTGGCCAATGCCACAGCTCCATTGTTATCACAATACAGAGGTATTGGATGCTCAATGGATGGAACCACACCAAGTTCACTAATGAACTTCTTTATCCAGACAGCCTCCTTGGCAGCATCGTTGGCAGCGATGTATTCAGCCTCCATCGTTGAGTCTGCAACGGTATCCTGTTTGGAACTCTTCCAACATACCGCCCCTCCATTGAGGGTAAAGACAAAACCCGAATGCGACTTAGAGTCGTCCTTATCACTTTGGAAGCTGGAATCGGTAAAGGACTCCACCTGGAGTTCTCCGTTACCATACACCAAGAACATCTCCTTAGTCCTTCGTAAGTACTTGAGAATGTTCTTCACAGCTGTCCAGTGACTCTCTCCAGGATCTGCTTGATACCGACTCACTACACTTAGTGAGTATGCTACATCGGGTCTGGTACATAGCATCGCATACATGATAGAGCCTACTGCCGAAGCATAGGGTATCCCTTGCATGCGAGCTCTCTCCAAATCAGTCTTGGGAGACATCTCTTTGGAGAGAGTGAGTCCAGAGATCGTGGGTTGGTTCCCACGCTTGGATTCTTCCATACTAAACCTCTTTAGTATGGTGTCAATGTACCTGGATTGGGACAATCCCAGTATCCGTTTAGATCTATCTCTATAGATCATGATTCCCAATATGCAGGAGGCATCACCTAGATCTTTCATTGAGAATCTCTGTGATAAGAAGAGCTTGACTGATTGCAGCATAGGAATATCATTTCCTATCAAGAGTATGTCATCCACGTACAATACGAGGAAGACAACCTTACCCTCTGCTACCTTCTTATAGATACAAGGTTCATCTATATTTTTGATGAAGTCAAACTCTTTGACTACAACATCAAAACAGATGTTCCAACTCCGCGATGCTTGCTTTAACCCATAAATGGATTTAAGCAGCTTGCACACCTTTCCGCTGCTCCCACTATCTACGAAGCCCTCTGGCTGAGTCATGTACACGCTCTCTTCTAAATCACCGTTTAGAAAAGCGGTCTTAACATCCATTTGCCAGATTTCGTAGTCATGGTATGCAGCAATGGCAAGTAAGATCCGGATGGACTTAAGCATAGCCACTGGAGAAAAGGTTTCGTCATAATCCACACCTGGTCGTTGACGAAAACCCTTTGCTACAAGTCTAGCTTTGAAAGTCTCAACTTTTCCATCTACACCAAATTTCTTTTTAAAAATCCACTTGCTCCCAATGGGTTTTACCCCTTCAGGAGCATTTTCCAAAATCCATACTTTATTGGTGTACATGGATTCCATCTCAGATCGCATTGCATCCAGCCATTTCACAGAGTCACTACTCGTGATGGCCTGCTCGAAACTAGTCGGGTCATCATCATCCATGATGCAATCCTCGCTTCCACCATCAATGAGAAAACCGTAGTATCTCTCAGGTGGACGAGAAACCCTATTAGATCGGCGGAGAGGCTGGGGTTCGTCGGGTACTACTGAATCCTCTGGTTCCACTAAATCTTCAGTTGTAATTTGTGTTTCTGGAACCTCTTCCAGCTCTACCTCTTTGCCACTAATTTCTTTTGCAAGAAATTCCTTTTCCAAAAAGGTGGCATGTTGAGCAACAAATACTTTTTGTTCCTCAGCGTGGTAGAAAAAATATCCTTGAGAATTCTTTGGATATCCCACAAATTTGCAAAGGACTGATCGTGCCTCGAGTTTGTCTGGATTTTGTCTTTTGACATAGGCCGGACAACCCCATCTCTTAACTCGTTTAAAATATGGTCTCTTCCCACTCCATATCTCATATAGTTTGGTATGTACAGATTTAGACGGAACTAGATTCAATATGTATATGGCTGTCTCAAGCGCATACCCCCAGAAGGAAATAGGTAACTCAGCATCGCTCATCATAGATCGCACCATATCTAATAGGGTCCGATTCCTTCGTTCCGATACACCGTTGTGCTGTGGTGTATAAGGAGGAGTAAGCTGAGAGAGAATCCCATTCTCTTTTAGATAATCCCGAAACTCATTGCTCAAGTATTCTCCTCCTCGATCAGATCGAAGGATCTTAATACTTTTGCCCGTTTGGTTCTCTACTTCCTGCTTATATTCTCTGAATTTCTCAAAAGCTTCAGACTTGTGTTTCAACAGGAACACATGTCCGTATCTGGAGAGATCGTCAGTGAATGTAATGAAGTAGGAAAAACCATTCCTGGCATGCGTAGACATGGGACCGCATACATCACTATGTATCAGTCCTAAGAGTTCAGTAACTCTTTCTCCGTGTCCACTAAACGGAGCTTTGGTCATTTTTCCTTTGAGACATGAATGGCAAGTATCATAAGATGATAATTCGAACGGATTCAAATAACCATCTTTATGTAACTTAGCCAGTCGTGTCGCATTGATATGACCAAGTCTACAATGCCACAAGTAGGATTCGTTCATATCTGAACTTTTCCTCTTGTGTGTGTTTTGTATATTCAGGACTGTATTCTGATTTAGAATGAATATACCATTATGTAACGAGCCTGATGCAATCAACTTTTGATCTAGGAATATGTTCATAACATTATCCTGTACTACAAAATTATATCCCTCTTTACTCAATAAAGAAACTGATATAATGTTGCACATCATGTTCGGTATATAATAGCACTCATTTAGAATCAGTGTATTACGACTTGGTAATACAAGGTGATATTCGCCAACTGCTTTGGCTACAATACTTGCACCGTTCTCTACTTGAACGGAATGATCACCATTTCCTAGTTCTCTACCTTTTCGTAGCCCATGTAACAATTTACATATGTGGGATCCTGATCCGGTATCTAATACCCAGGACGTAGGGTGAACTGAGAAACAGTTCTCAATAACTAACACACCCGAAGAAGATGCATCAACATGCATGTTCTTTTGGGCGGTTTGAGAATCCAGATATTCTCCTGTTTCCTGTTCAGTCTTATAACTCTTATAAGAAAGAACGGGTCCAGCTTTCCCTTGCTCAGTACAATAATTGGGTTCAGTCAATACATCCATATTATTATCTTGATTATGGCATGACATGGTCGCTACCTGGAGAGAGAGAGAAGAAAAACACTTTAGCGTATGCTCTTGCAAGATTAGATTGGTTATTATCTTATCTAATCAGGATGTCTCCCACTGGTTTTATCAAATCTACCTTAAAACCCTAAAAGGTAAGATTAGCCGGGATTAATTACACCCTACAATTTCGTCAATCTTTCAGCCAGATCAGTGTCGGTACTTTGAGGGAGGTTCCCCGTGCTTTCGCACGGACCTAATTAAAGTAAACCTCGTTTTCCTAGAGGCGTAACCCCGTTAACACTTTTCTAGACACCTACTTGAATGACTAATTGTCCTGTGTAAAACTCTCCCAGGAGTAACACTTACTCGCAGTGGGTATCGGGATCCAACTATCTCATAGGAGGTATGCAATCTCATTGCAAATTTCAACACTTGAAATTCCCGATAATATTTTGCCCCTAGCGATCTATGACCTTGACTAAGTCAACAAACCATAAATCGCAAGTCAAGTTCAACCCGTACATTTCTTGATTGAATTAAACCCACCCGTACGACCCTTGACTGAGTCAACAAGGCCGTGCGAATACCCTAATCCAATCACATCTCATGTTTTAGCAGATAAACACTACTTAGCTACCGTACACTATGCCTTGACTAAGTCAACAAACATAGCACCAATACTAAATAATATCTATCTGAAATGACGGAGGGCTACGCAGGTTTTTTTTTCAGAAAAACCCTGAGCGTAATGAACTTGATATCGTCGTAGAATCGAGTGATGTTTTGAAAAGGAGTGTTTTTGAGGCTTTTCTTAGTTTCGCTAAAGGGGGCACTCCCGGTGAAGGGATCGTCGGCCCTTTCCTCATCGAATAAGGTGCTGGATATATCATATATACCGCTGTGTAAAGCAAAACACTAAAAGCAATCAAAAGACAAACCGAGTTTTGTAGCATCTGCCAGTTTCGCTAAAGAGGTCACTCCCGGTGAAGGGATCGTCGGCTCTTTCCCCATCGAATAAGGTGCAGGATATATCGTATATATCACTGTGCAAAGCAAAACTGTAGCTACCCTTTTTATAAAGTTTTGATTCTACAACATCTTTAGGTTTCTTTTCTTTTATTAATCTCATTAATAAAAATCCCATCAGCTTATGCTTCCTAAGCATCACAGAAGAAACGAAAGCAGTAATATTTATATATCAGCATATATATATAGTATAAGCATTCGTCTCAGGCAGTAATATGATCTCATCACAGAACATTGCAGCAGAAGAACATATATGAAATATTGGATATACTAAGACGTCCGTGTTTTCAATACGAGCCTGTATAAAACACGGACTCCACGGTCGCGACGAATAGCCAAAACCACATCCCAAGACCCCTACGAGAGCGGCAAGTAACACTGCCAATTCTAGGGTTAGGAGACCCGGTCTCGACTCCTCGAGATGGCCTCCTACTGGACCCTAGAACCCGGTTACTTGTGCTCTCCTCCTTGGGTCTACCTAATGCGGAAATGTAAATAATATACACTGGTGACAGCAACCGCAACCTGGAAGTGCCCTAAATAAAAGAATATTACATTACAAATGAATTTTACATGAATGAAAATAAAAACCCTCATCTCACATAAAAACCCCCGGCTATTCTGAACGCGACGATCCAATATAACATATCACAGCAACACATAATATCACATATCATCAACGTAAGTAAATATGCGCATCCCAATTGTCGTTGACATATAGCAACGAAACCGGCGATATCACATATTACACTTACGGTCACAGAAAAGAAAGTGTAAAACTACAACATTTGGAATCCACAATCACTTTAGACATCGTAAATCCGAAATATCACATACTTCGTATTTCATGCCTAACTGTATGAATTCCACATATTGTATCACATTCCAGATAAATTGACAATATTAAACTTTTCGAACAGATAATCAAATACCCAAAATTTCCTAAAGTGCTCAACACTTGAGCGGAGTTCAAATAATCCCAGAATATGTCACAGTACCGGTGATCCAGCCGTAGAAGGGTCAAGCCAACGCCTCACATGTGGCACGCCGTACTGCCCCAAACTCGAAGGTTCAAAAGGCAGTTCAAGATGGTCACATAATCGAGTTAAGGTTTGTTGTCTTCTAGAGGGTCCACCGCTTAACTTGTACAATTTTTCCGAAAGATTTAAACCCGATAAAAATTCAACACTTGAAAGTTTGCCGTACCGGGAAACAGTGAGTTAATGATATCATTTTAAATAGTTTAACAGTTTTTAAATATCCGGAAAGAAATACGAATTTAAAATTTCCGATCGAGTCTACTACTACAAAACAAACCCCAGAATTTTCAACACCTGAAACAGATTATAAATACCCAGAAGCATCAACAAGCACCTACGGACATTACCATAAAAGCCACGTGTCGCCAATCGATGAAGCCGCCGCGGAACCGCCGCCGTTTGGTCGAGTTGGGGGCTCGGGTTTTATGGTAATTCTTAGAATTCCCTGCTGATTTTTTTACATATTTTTAATTCAGAAAAATCCCAAAATTTAAAAAATTTCCAGAGAGGGGTCTAGTTTCGTCGTTTCGGGTTCGATCGGAGTTTTAACTTCGTAAACACATCGCCTAATGCTCTAGCTAGGCTCTGATACCACTGTAGGGTTCCTAGGCACTCTTGTGAAGGTTCATAAGGCATCAAACATGCCCGGATAAAAATTTAGACGTGCCGAACAACCCAAAGCCGGGATCTTTGCTAGATTATTAGGGTTTAACATGCAAGATGATAACTTTTATCTAAGTGTGAGGGATTACAACCTTTGTAGTCCGCTCCTTCACTTCACAAGCTCCGAGTAGAAGTCCCTTTGCCGCGATCCACGATCTCCCGGACTCATGAGAGGCTCCACGACTCGAACGATCCATGCTAGCTTGAAGTATTCCAAATCTCCGATGATCTACCTCGAAGTTGCAAAGACTCAAGTTTTCTCACTCAAAAGAGATGAACACACTTATCCCATGGGCTAGATGAGATGAGAATGAGAGAGTAGTAATTTTGCTTTCTTTTTATATCATTTTCTCATATTTATTCATCACTTAAGGATTTTCTAGCAAGCTTTTCAAGAGAGAAGAAGATGATAATGGAAAATCAATAATAATATTAATCCTTTTGTGACGAATAGAAAGAAGACTATATGATTGATTTGTAAATCATGGTCAAGGATGAGTGGCTAGGATTTAGTAGAGAATAAACTAGAGTTAGGGTTTGGTTGGGTTAAGAATGTGTCATCCAAAATATCTTAAGAATGACAAAAGAATAAAGCTTCTAGAAGGTGCATGAAGCATCCAACCCTAATCAAACCCTAACCTCAATTAATCATCCTTAAACATGTTTAACAATTAATCATATCATGTCATAATAATATATATCACATATATATTATATATTTGCAACAAAAGAAAATAATACAATTAACATATATCGCATATATATCAATGTATCATCCAGTGAGAAAATGAAATAATAAAGCGAGCCAATATTAGATAATGTAATAATATATCATATATATTATTATACATTAAATCATCGAATCAACACTTGATCCGACGATCCGGCTATATCGAATATTACCGACTAATATATCATGTACCGATTCATCGAATCAACACTTGATCCGATGACCCGGTTCATTTCTAAATATCGCGAGAATATAATACGGTATCCCATATCGCATTATTCTCGGTCCTGCACATATCACATATGTGCCTCTACTCCGTTTCGCCTGAGCCAAGAAACCTATGTGTAGGACTCTAAAGAATCGTCAATACGCCGGTAGCAGGTGATGATCGTATCAAACACCCACAAGATGCAAGCGGTCAGCTAAACGTAACAGCCACCCAGGTATTTAGCGATCAGAAGATCAACAAGCTAGCCTGTGCGTTCTCCTGTGAATCCAACCAGTAACACTCCCGTACAGTCCGGTCTGTTCGTCTGATATGTCGCATATCAAGTCTAGGGGTGGTATACGTCAGACCCCAGTAACCGATAAGTCGTGTCGATGTGTGGCTCATAACGGGTCGAGAAACTACTAGTAACACTTACCAGTAAATCTCTATATCAGCCCTGGCCAGGGACTTCCAGTTATAGCCAATCGAACACAGCACAACATCAACTCCCTATACCGGGAGAGACGAATCCCCTCCTATCGCTCATTGCCTCCATGTGATTCGGGACTGTACCCAAAAGCCACCGTTTTGCACGCCCTCTTAGACGTGGTAAGGTGGAAATCAAAGCACAGTGGGAATCACACAAGACTCCATGACGATCTAGGGTCTACAGACTACCCTGTACCAGTGTCACCGGAGAACTGCCATCTGACGTGTGGTATATCACCATCTGGGAGTTCTCGGCGAGTCCGTCCAGTGTACCCAGTCTCTACTGAGCACCCGTACACCATCTCTGATGTCTAACACTGATGGATTGGGATCATCCATCGCCTATCATATGGGTCAAGATGCATATACGCTAGTCTACTCTGGTGTATCGATGCCCTGTCTCGATATACCCTCGACTAGGAACAGTTATAGGATGTACTCATCGACTACGATGGCCCCACCAGTATGATCTCATTATAGTCCCAGTAGTCGAGTACAGATCCTAAGGGCTTTATCAACATGTGAGAGTAAAACAGTAAACCAATACAAGTCAACATGTTAAGATAAAGTGAAACCAAATAGCATACTATCATGACGAGCAAGAAAGTCATCTCTATATATATCCAAGCATCCATTATAATATACATCATATGTACAACAATGGCCTCTAGGGCATATACATAACTAACATTTATCACGCAATGATATTTGGATCCCGATCCTACTGTGAGTATATGCTACTCCTCGGGAAAACTCTCACTTAACGATCAATGCTATAAACCTAGTAGGTGTCTAGAAAGGTGTTAGCGGGGCTACGCCCACAGGGAAAAGAGGTTACTTAATTAAGGAACTTCGCGAAAGCGTTGGAAAACCTCCCTCGAAGTACCGACACTGGCCTGACTGAACGGTTAAGCAAGTATTGTACGGTGAGATTAATCCTGACTAATCCTTTCATTACGGTTTGAGAAGGGATTCGAGAGACAGTGGGAGCCATCCTGTTTAGACAAACTAAAAACCACTCTAAACTTGCAAGGGCATCATGTAAAGTGTTTCTTTTCTCTCTCCTAATTGCAGCGACCATTCAACATGACCGGACTTAAGTTATTACTAGATAAAAACATATTGACATGGCCAAACTACAAAGATTGGCTCAGGAATGTCAAGATGGCAATCACTTACGACAAGCTGGGGTATCTCCTTACCACCAAAGCTCCCCCTGTCCCAGGTCCCAAAACCAGTGTCGTAGATAGGGAAATCTATAAGACCTGGGAAATAGATTGCGCGAAGGCCAAATGCCTCGTACTTGCCTCGATGGACAACGAACATCAGAGGAGGCACGAGAATATGGACCAAGAGTCCATATTTCTTCATACAAAAGAACTATATGGAGAGCAGTCTCGTATCGCCAGATACGAAGTGTCGAAGAAGTTGTTTTCGGCAAGGTTGGCCGTCGGATCATCGGTAGCGGAACACGTGCTTAAGATGATTGGCTACATAGAGGAGCTTGCAGAACTTGGGACCACGTTGGAGAATGAGCTCTATACGGACTTGATTCTCCAGTCCCTTCCTTCCACTTACGCCCAGTTCATCCTGAACTTCAACTTACAGGAAAAAGAAGTTGAACTTTCAGAGCTCCTCAACATGCTGAGGAGTGTAGAGGGCACCCTACAGAAAGGTAGGGAGACATCCACTTTGTTTGTAGGAGGATCTTCCTCTTCTAGATCCAGGGTGAAAGCCAAGGGTAAGAAGAAGAAAGTCCCCGCCAAACCAAGAGGCGGTGTCAGTAAAGTGGATACGAAGGGAAAAGGAAAAGCAACAAAGGTAGCGGGAAAGCTGGTGGGGAAGGAAGAATGCTTCTATTGTCACAAAAGTGGTCACTGGAAACAGGATTGCAAGGCTTGGAAGGCCAGAACACAGGATTTGAAGCGAGTTGCAGCTTCTGCTTCAGGTGTGTATGTTATTGAAAACTGTCTATCAATAAACTCTACATCCTGGGTATTGGATACCGGATCAGGATCTCATATCTGTAATTCTTTGCAGGCGTTGAGAAAGCGTAGAGTTTTGAAGACAGGTGACATGACCCTCAGAGTTGCAAACGGTGCTAGCGTGGATGCTGAGGCCGTAGGGGACTATCACCTGGGATTGTCGGATGGACACTTTTTGGTTTTGCGTAGTTGTTATTATGTACCAAATGCAACCTGTAATATCATTTCTGTATCTTTATTATCTAAAGAAGGTTATGAATTTGCATTTGTAAGTAATGTAGTGAACATTCACCTTAATCAAGTTTTGATTGGGTCAGGTACATTGAACAACGGTATATACGTTTTAAACCAACAACAGATTTTCAATGTCCAGAATACACACAAAAGAAAGTCTCCAGAAATCAATAAAACTTTCTTATGGTATTGTAGACTGGGTCACATCAATGAGAGAAGGTTGACTAAGTTACATGCAGAAGGATATTTGGATCCGTTCGAATATCAATCGTATGCAACTTGTCAATTCTGTCTCAAAGGAAAGATGACAAAGACTCCGTTCACTGGACACGGAGTAAGAGCGAGCGAGCTCTTGGGACTCGTACACAGCGACGTGTGCGGTCCAATGTCTACACATGCACGAAGCGGTTATTCTTACTTCATTACTTTTACGGATGATTTTTCAAGGTTCGGATATGTCTTCTTAATGAAGCATAAATCCGATGCTTTTGAGAAATTCCAGGAATACAAGAATGAAGTAGGAAAACAAATAGGCAAAAGTATCAAGGCACTGAGATCTGAACGAGGTGGTGAATACTTGAGTGCCGAGTTCCTGGGTTACTTAAAAGAGAATGGAATTCTCTCTCAGCTTACTCCTCCATACACTCCGCAACATAACGGTGTATCGGAGAGACGGAACCGAACCCTATTGGATATGGTACGGTCCATGATGAGTAACGCTGAGTTGCCGCGATCGTTCTGGGGATATGCGCTAGAAACAGCTGCATACCTTTTGAACCGAGTTCCCACTAAGACTTTGCCTACCACACTATATGAGTTATGGAGCGGGAAGAAACCCTATCTTCAATACTTGAAGATTTGGGGATGTCCAGCTTATGTCAAAAAGCAGCATGCAGACAAACTAGAGGCACGCTCAGTACTGTGCAAGTTTGTGGGATATCCAAAGAACTCCAGGGGGTATCTTTTCTATTACGCAGAGGAACAAAAAGTCCTTGTTTCTCGTAATGCCCATTTTCTGGAACATCAGTTCTTAGAAAAAGAAATAAGTGGGAGCGCAATAGAACTGGAAGAAATTCAAGAACCACAAGCTATTACTGAAAGCTTAGTAGAACCAGAGGGATCGAAAGATCAGGACATTCCCACGCAACTCCGCAGGAGTAGTAGGCAGTCTCATCCGCCCGAGAGATACTACGGTTTTCTCATTGACGGGGATAGAGAGGATTGCATCATAGATTGTGATGAGCCTACTAGCTTCCAGCAAGCCATTCAGAGCGTCGACTCGGTAAAATGGCTGGATGCAATGCAGACCGAAATGGAGTCCATGTACACCAACAAAGTATGGACGTTGGACATTGCTCCAGATGGGGTAAAACCCGTAGGATGCAAGTGGATCTTCAAAAGGAAGATTGGTGTAGATGGACAGGTTGAGACCTATAAAGCTAGACTGGTAGCAAAGGGTTTTCGTCAGCGACCTGGTTTGGACTATGACGAAACCTTTTCTCCAGTAGCTATGCTGAAATCCATTCGGATCCTTCTCGCCATTGCTGCCTTCCACGATTATGAGATTTGGCAGATGGACGTAAAGACAGCTTTTCTAAATGGACATTTAGAGGAGTGTGTCTATATGGACCAGCCAGAGGGTTTCATTCAGAGTGGGAGCAGCAGAAAGGTGTGCAAGTTTCTTAAGTCCATTTATGGACTAAAGCAGGCATCGCGGAGTTGGAACATCTGTTTTGATGAGACGGTCAAGGAATTTGGCTTTATCAAAAATCCAGATGAACCATGCATCTATTGTAGATTTGTAGCGAGAACTGTAGTATTCCTTGTTTTATACGTGGATGACATTCTCTTAATAGGAAATGACATTCCTATGCTACAATCTGTCAAAGGGTTCTTGTCACACAGGTTCTCCATGAAAGACCTGGGTGATGCCTCATACATTCTGGGTATCCGGATCTACCGTGACAGATCCAAGAGGATATTAGGACTTTCGCAGTCCAGGTACATCGACACCATACTGAAGAGATTCAGTATGGAAGATTCTAAGCGCGGTAATCTACCGGCTTGTCACGGGATCACCCTCTCCAAAGAGATGTCTCCCAAGACTGATTTGGAGAGGGATCGCATGTCTATTATACCCTACGCTTCTACGGTAGGCTCTATAATGTATGCGATGTTGTGTACCAGACCGGATGTGGCTTATGCACTGAGTGTGGTAAGCAGGTATCAGTCAAACCCTGGGGAAAAAACATTGGATAGCAGTAAAGAACATTCTCAAGTACCTGAGAAGGACTAAGGAGATGTTCTTGGTGTATGGCGGAAAAGACCTCCAGATTGAGGCCTTTGCTGACTCCAGCTTCCAGAGTGACAAGGATGATTCCAAGTCCATGTCGGGTTTTGTCTTTACCCTCAATGGAGGGGCGGTGTATTGGAAGAGCTCCAAACAGGAAACCGTTGCTGACTCGACTATGGAAGCGGAATACATCGCTGCATCTGATGCCGCAAAAGAAGCTGTCTGGATGAGGAAGTTCTTGAAAGAACTTCAGGTGGTTCCGTCCATTGTTGACCCAATACCTCTGTATTGCGACAACAACGGGGCTATAGCTTTAGCGAAGGAACCCAGGTCCCATCAAAAATCCAGACACATCTTAAGTCGGTATCACCTGATCAGGGAGATCGTGGATCGCCAGGAGATCGAGGTTCGGAGGGTTGCTTCAGAAGATAACACAGCAGATCCATTCACCAAGGCCTTTCCCCAGACTCAGTTCGAGCGGCTGATCGAGATGATAGGTCTTCGATACGCCAGTACATGGCCTTAGTGCAAGTGGGAGATTGTTAGTGTATATACCCTAGAGGCTATTACTGTATCATACTAGTATGTATATTACTTGATGGAAGCTTAGGATATTCACAGTTGTATATACAATCTTGCTCAAAATGGTAGTATGCTACTTGGTTTGTCTCTGCTTTAATATGTGCATGTGTTTCTTTTAGCATATCGCTGATATACATATTAGTAGAGCCCTTAGGATCTTTGCTTGATTACCAGCGTTGTGATGGCGCTCACACTCGTGGGAGCTGGGTAATCCATAAGCACATCCTTATACAGGTCCCTAGTCGTTGGACTATCGAGACAGGGCATCGATACTCCGGAGTAGACTAGCGTATGCGCTTCTCATCCCAGCGTGGGAGACGGTCTGTCCCACAGCCGTCAGTGCGTCGTACTTGAGATAGTATGCTGGTGCTCGTTAGGTTACGAGTACACTGGACAGGACTCGTCGGGAACTGTTGGTTGGTATTATACCTATCATCAGTTATCAGTTCCCAGGTGACATGAGTACAGCTTAGTCCGCTGACTTGACACAGTCACTTCGCCTCGAGTGTGTTCCCACTGCACTTTGATTACTACCCTACCACGGCTCAAAGGAGTCATGCAAACAGGTAGTTTTTGGGTGCAGTCCCGAAGCACTTGGAGGCAGTGACGGTTAGACAGGATTCGTCTCTCCCGGTATTGGGTGTTGACATCGCGCTGTGTCCAGGAGAGCCATTACACGAGTAGTCCCTGGCCAGGGCAAGCGAGATATAATGGTAGGTTTCCAGTGTTATCTCAGGGTGTTCTGGGCTACACTCCGACACGACTTGTACCGCAATTAGGGGAATGACGTTCACCGCCCCCTAGGCCCGCCATGCGATGTATCAGACGAACAGACCAGACTGTACGGAGACTGTCACATACAGGCTCAGTAGGAGTTCAGATGGGGTTCACCTCGTCAGTCTTCTTATCGACATCTACCTGGGGACCGTTACGTACAGCTAGTGCCGCTTGCGGTCTGTGGTTAAACCCACTGCCAGCGTAGTGTCGAGTCTTTAGAGTCCCACACAGAGAGCTATTCGCCTTTAGGCAAAATGAGTAGAGGTCGCATGGTTTTGCGACAGGGTTCGTTCACATCCGCGCACTCGTGCACGTTTGTTGTCCGGACAGCTTATACTAGCGGCCTTTGGTTTAAGCCGGATCCTAGTACATTATTTGGGATTGGTTTTTTCTCTTTGTATTCGTGTTCCTCGGATCACGAATACGGGTGCGTATGCACAGTTGCTTGAGACAGAGGGAGAGGACTTTGATTAGGGTTAATGACTGTTGTCATTTTATTAACCCTAATGCTTATGTGTGTATTATGATTAATTGATATTAGTTTAATAATTGTGCATGGTTATGGTTGTTGACCATTTGACCTTCTTGACTTGTTGACCTAGGTTGACACTTTGACCATCATCATTTCATTTGGAAGATGCTCTTTCATCCTTGCAATTTGCATTAAAAAATGAAATGATAATGGTCATGTCTTGATTAACCATAACAATTATCTAGCTAATTATCAATTTATAATAATTCACACATATATGTGAGAATGGTTGTTTTATTCTCTCATTCTATCATTTACTTTCTCTCTCTTGTTCTTCCTCTCCCTCAAGCTCTCCCCTTTCATGTGTTGAGAAACACTTGAGCTTGAGAAAAACCTCTTTTTGATAATCTCTACTCTCATCTAGGGTTCTAGGATTAGCACTTCTAGCACTCTAGTTACTTCTAGCTTGGAGTTGAAGCCATAGGTTGAGGCTTTCGGGTGGATCCTTCTTCGACGTGAGAAGACGACAAAGGTGATCCCTTTCTACTACTCCAAGGAGCAAGGAGAGAAGGACATAAAGCCCTAGGTATAACCGTTCTAACCCTTAGCTAGTTTCTAGTTAGCTTTAGCTTGTTTTTGTTTAGCAAAGATCCTTCTTTGTCTAGTCCATGTTGCCTAGAGTTGATAAAAATTTGATTTTTATTCCGTTTTCCGCCTCTCCGTAAGCACCGGGGTGGGCAACGTGGACTTACAGTACTCGCAACCTGAGAGAAGGTAAAAGGAAAAGACAACTGAATAGTCCTATCCGTTTTCTCCAGAACCGGAAACCATCCTCGAATAAATTCCTTCGAGTTCGTATCTAACCATACGATGGTTTTGTCCAATGGAAGTGGACGTTCGTAGTAATACGGGGTGTCCTGGAGAAAAGGGTAAAAGTAGGAGTGGCAATGAGGTTTGCAACTCTGACAATCCAAAAGCCAGTGTTTAAGAAGGTTCGGTCAACTTGGTCACTGAGTCATAGTCTTAGGGTCGGGTCAATGGTCGCTGCCAGAGAGAGAGAAAAGAAACACTCTGTAGGGTTCCTAGGCACACACTAGAGGTCTCACAAGGCATCAACCATGCCAATTTCAAATTTTACAAGTGCCGAGAAACCCTAATACGGATCGTTGACTAGAGTTTAAGCGAAACATGCAACTAGTTAACAACTTAACAAAGTGAACGGAAATACAACCTTTGTAGATCTGTCCCTCCACCTCCATAGCTCCGCGACGAAGTCCCCTCGCTACGATGATCAGATCCCGGGCCCTAGCGTAGGCTTCATCGGAGAAATGGGCGGGCTAGGTCGTCGACTTCGATGCCGAAGATGATCTACGTCGAGACAACACAAGATCAAGCTCCAACTTCGCCAAGCCATGAAACTTGTGAAGAAAACACCCTATACTACTTGGCAAGTGGTAGAGGATGAAGAAATAGGAAGTGGGTTCACTTTAGAATTGGATTTCTCACTCTTTTTCTCAAGTTGCCATTAATAGAGGCAAGGTTTCTTCTTTGTTGAAGAAGAAGAAGAAGAAAGAATATGATAAGTATTATTATTTTAAAATAGAAAACAAAAATGATACTTATCATAATCTCAACCATGGTTTAGTGTAGAGAATTAACTAGGGTTTAGTTGAATGGTTAGGGTTCGGACATGAAGACAAAATGGTCACTTAGTCAAAGCTTCATGAAGCTTCAACAACAAAACAAACTAAGCCACCATTTCATTTTTGCCCAAAATGAATTAATGAATAAATAAATAAATGAATAAGTAAGTAAATCAAAACCCTAACCATTAACATAACCATGGTTTAATTCTTTACACAAACCCAAGTTTGCATGTATCATCAAACATGATACAAACAAGTGCACAAAAGTATATCACATATACAACTTGTGTACATCAAGTGAGAAAATCCATCTCAAGTGAACCAATACTAGTTAATGCAAAGTAATATATCAAACATATAATTATACATTAAATCATTAAATGAACACTTGATTTAACGATCCGGTCATATCGCATATAACCGACTAATATCCAATGTATCGGCTTATCGAATCAATCCTTGATTCGATAACTAGGTTATATCACATACAACCATTCGATACATTCATCGCGAGAATAGAATACGGTATCACATACACGCATTATTCTCGGTCCCGCACATATCTCATATGCGCTCCTATTTCGTTTCGCTTGAGCCAGGAAACCTCTGTGTAGGACTCTAAAGACTCGTCAATATGCCGGCAGCAGGTGATGATCATATCAAACACCCACAAGCCGCAAGCGGTCTGCTAAACGTAACGGCCACCCGGGTATTGAGTGATCAAAAGATCGACGAGCAAGCTTGCTCACACTCCTGTGAATCCAACCAGTAACACTTACCGTACAGTCCGGTCTCGTCGTCTGATATGTCGCATATCTTGCCTAGGGGTGGTAAACGTCAGACCCCAATAGCTCGATAAGTCGTGTCGATATGAGGTCTATAACAGTTCGAGAAACTATAGGTAACACTTACCAGTAAATCTCAGCAACCCTGGCCAGGGATTTCCGGTTATAGCCAATCGAACACAGCGCAACATCAACTCCCTATACCGGGAGAGACGAGTCCCCTCCTATCGCTCATTGCCTCCATGTGATTCGGGACTGTACCCAAAAACCACCGTTTTGCACGCCCTCTTGGACGTGGTAAGGTGGAAATCAAATCACAGTGGGAATCACACAAGACTCTATGACGATCTCGGGTCAACAGACTACTCTGTACCAGTGTCACCAGAGAACTGCCATCTGACGTAAGGTATAATACCATCTGGGAGTTCTCGGCGAGTCCGTCCAGTGTACCCAGTCTCCACTGAGCACCCGTATATCATCTCCGATGTCAAACACCAATGGATATGGGATCATCCATCGGCCATCATTATGGGTCGAGAAGGTATACGCTAGTCTACTCTGGTATATCGATGCCCCGTCTCGATACACCTACGACTAGGGACCTTGAAGGATGTACTTATAGACTACCATATCCCCTCTAGTATGATCCGCATCATAGTCCAGGTAGTCAAGTACACATCCTAAGGGCTTTACCAACATGTAACAGAGAGACAATCAGTGTACACGTTAAGATAAAGATCAACCAGATAGCATACTATCATGTCGAGCAAGAAAGTCCTCCCTATATATGTCCAAGCATCCACTACAATATACATCCTATGAATAGTAATAGCCTCTAGGGCATACATATAACTAACAATCTCCCACTTGCACTAGGGCCATCTGTAGCAGTGGTTGTAGTATCTCATACTCAACCATCCCATAAAAGTCTCTCTCTGGGAAAAGGCCTTTGTGAGTGGATCCGCCGTGTTGTCTTCTGAGTCTGTTCTCCTAACCTCGATCACCTTGGAGATCATCCATCTCCATGATCAGGTGATACTGCCTTAGAATGTATCTGGATCACTGATGGGACAGACGTTCCTTGGCATAAGCCACAACTCCATTGTCACACAATGGGAGGAACTAAGTTCATCTCATGAACAAATATACATCCAGAGTTCCTCTTTGGTAGCATCTTTAGTGGCGATGTATCCAGCCTTAATCGTCTAGTATGCCACGGTATCTAGCTTGGAACTCTTCCAACATACCGTCCCTTTACTGAGGGTAAAGACAATGCCTGTGACTGACATTCAGTCATCTTTATCACCCTGGAACCCTTCCGGTGATTCTCCCCAGGATCATCTGATACCATCTCACTACAACTAGTGAGTATCCTAACATCCATTTAGATCTATCTCATAGATCCCAAAACCCAGGATTTTAGGAGGTATCGCTTTGATCCTGTATGGAGGATCCTTGTGATAAGCGGAGATTGACTGAGCGTAGCATAGGAAACTCCTTCCCCATCAAGAGTATGTCATCCACGTACTCTACGAGGATCACCACCATACTCCCTACTACCTTTTTTTTATACAAGGTTCATCTACCATTTTGATGATGTCAAACTCTTTGACTAATCCATCAAAATAGATGTTCCAACTCCGCGATGCCTGCTTTATCCTATAAAGCATCTTGTACATGTTTTCGCTGCTCCCACTGTCTATGAAGCCCTCTGGCTGTGTACTTATAGACGCTCTCTTCTAAAACATCATTTTAGAAAAGCTGTCATGATACCCAACCACCAGATATCGTAGTCATGGTATGTAGCCGTGGCAAGTAGGATCTGGATGGACTTAAGCATAGCTCCTTAGAAAAGGTTTCATCATTTTCCACGCCTGGTCGATGACGAAAACCTTTAACAAGTCTAGCTTTGAAAGTCTCAACCTTTCCATCTACACCAAGTAATCTTCTCAAGATATACTTGCTCCTGATGGGGATTTAACCCTTCAGATATAACAACCAAAGTCCATACTTTGTTGGTGTATAAGGATTCCATCTCAGATCACTAAGCATCCAGCCATTCTTATAGAGTCTTACTCCTGATGGCCAGCTCGAAACTAGTTGGGTCATCATCTCATGATGCAATCCTTGCTCCCACTGTCATAGAGAAACCAAAGTATCTCTCAGGTGGGTGAGGAACCCTACTAGATCGGCGGAGAGGCTGAGGTTCGTTGGTATCTACTGAATCCTTTGGTTGTACCAAATCATCTGCTGTATTTGCATAGCTGGAACCTTTCCAGTTCTACATAACTGACCTTGCCTCGAGCTTGTCTGGATTTTCCTTTTAGACATAGGCCGGTCAACCCCAAATCTTAACTAGCTTAAGACATGGGCTCTTCCCTTTCCATATCACATATGAAGTGGTAGGCAACTGATTTGATTGGAACCCTATTCAATAGGTATGCAGCTTCTCAAGCGCATAACTCCCAAAAGGAAATAGGTAGCTCAGTAGTACTCATCATAGAGTATACCTTATCATATAGGGTGTGATTGCCCTGCCCCGATATACCATCGTGCTATGGTGTATACGGAGGAGTTGTTAGTGTATATGCCCTAGAGGCCATTACTGTATCATACTAGTTTGTATATTACTTAATGGAAGCTTGGGATATTCACCTTGTATAAACAATCTTGCTCAATATAGTAGTATGCTACTTGGTTTGTTTCTACTTCAATGTGTACATGTGTTTATTTTAGTATATCACCTATACACATTAGTGGAGCCCTTAGGATCTTTGCTTGATTACCAGCGTTGTGATGGCAGTCATACTAGTGGGGGCTGAGTAATCTATAAGCACATCCTTATGCAGGTCCCTAGTCGCAGGACTATCGAGACAGGGCATCGATACTCCGGAGTAGACTAGCGTATGCGCTTCTCATCCCAGTGTGGGAGATGGTCTGTCCCATAGCCATCAGTACGTCGTACTGGAGATAGTATACGGGTGCTCGTTAGGTTACGAGTACACTGGACAGGACTCGTCGGGAACTGACCGGTTGGTATTATACCTATCGTCAGTTATCAGTTCCCAGGTGACATGAGTACAGCTTAGTCCGCTGACTTGACACTGTCACTTCGCCTCGAGTGTGTTCCCACTGTACTTTGATTACTACCCTACCACGGCTCAAAGGAGTCGTGCAAACAGGTGGTAGTTGGGTGCAGTCTCGAAGCACTTGGAGGCAGTGACGGTTAGATAGGATTCGTCTCTCTCGGTATTGGGGGTTGACATCACGCTGTGTCTAGGAGAGCCATTACATGAGTAGTCCCTGGCCAGGGCAATCGAGATATACTGGTAGGCTTCTGTGTTATCTCAGGGTGTTTTGGGCTTCACTCCGACACGACTTGTACCGCTATTAGGGGACTGACGTTTACCGTCCCCTAGGCCCGCCATGCGATGTATCAGACGAACAGACCGGACTGTACGGAGATTGTCACATTCAGGCTCAGTAGGAGTTCAGATGGGTTTCACCTCGTCAGTCTTCTTGTCGGCATCTACCTGGGGACCGTTACGCACAGCTAGTGCCGCTTGCGATCTGTGGTTAAACCCACTGCCAGCGTAGTGTCGAGTCTTTAGAGTCCCACACAGAAAGCTATTCTCCTTTAGGCAAAAGAGTAGAGGTCGCATAGTTTTGCGGCAGGTCGCATGGTTTTGCGGCAGGGTTCGGTCACATCCGTGCACTTATGCACGTACAGTGTCCGGACAGTTTACACTAGCGGGCTTTGGTTTAAGCCAGATCATAGTGTACGTATTGGGATTGGATTTATCCAGTATGTATTCGTGTTCCTCGGAACGTGGATGCGGGTGTGTATGCACAGTTGACGGAGAGACAGAGGCAGAGGATTCTCATTAGGGTTGTTGACCGTTGACTATTGACTATTGACTTTTTGGTCAACCCTAATGAGAATATGATATATCATTAACAATAATATCAATTAAGTATTGTGGTGACATGGTTGTTGAGGGGTTGACTTTGTTGACTTGTTGACTTTGTTGACCGGTTGACTAGGTTGCACTAGTTGACCATCATGATGACAATGGCTATCATTTCATGGCAAAGACTTTTTACTTGCTTGTTTCTCTTGTGAGAAATGAGTGCATGAAATGATTTAGCCATTTTGACTTGAACCATTTTACACAATACTTGATTATTATTTTTGTGATGATGGTTTTGGATTATGAGAGCCAAGAGAGAAAAGTCTTCTATCATTCTATCATTCTATCATTCTCACTCTCTCTCTTGTTCTTGAGCACTCATCTCCTTCCTCTTGCTCTCCCTCTCTTAGTCTATGGTTCACTTGTCTCATGTGTTGAGAACCAAGAACCATAGAGAAAATCCCAACACACATCCCTTTACTCATTCTAGTTCATAAGGCCTAGCAAGCCAAGTGATCTAGTTTCTTCAAAGTTCGAAGAAGAAGCCAAAGGTAGAAGCTTTCGGGTGGATCCATCTTCGGCGCAAGGAGACGACGAGGTGAGGCCGATCCGTACACCGGAAGGAGTCAAAGACGAAGGAGTTCAAGAAAGGTATAGCCCCCTAACCGAGTAGGTAAACTCTAGTTAGGATGTTAGTTAGATGTTTAACAAAGATCCGGTTTTGAGTCCATGTTACCACCTCTAGAAAAATTGTTTTTCACCAAATTCCGCATGCCCGAAAGTACCGGGAGAGGTAGCATGGACTTAGAGTGGTATCGGAGACTAGTTAAACACTACCTAACATGTTAGCATAGTAATTAGAAATTCGATCGGAGAAAAAGTCGCAAAATACACCCGGATTTCAAACTTTCTGTCGATTTTCAAAGTGCTGCAAAAATTATTTGAGATATACCAAAAATCGACTCAGGGTTTTTAGAAGAAACTGCAAAAATTCGACCCAGTGAATCGATCAATGCGCCGCGTTTCCGCGGCGGGAGCTTGCTCCCGCCGCGGAACCGCGGCCGAGTTGACCAGGTCGTGGGGTTTTATTTTTGCAGTTTGTTCATAGGGGTATTTTGGGATTTTTGGAATATGTATTTTCTGCCCAGATTTTCCCGAACGACAATTTTGTGTTTGGGGCCTAAAAATCCGTATTTTTGATCGAACTTCTAAAAGACTTAAGCTGACGGGTTTTTCTGTGATGTGATATTTGTATTGAACGTCCACTAATCGCTATATGTCGATTAGTGGGGTTTATAAAAATCTGTGATCTGTAATGTCATTGGAATGTGTATATGAATTCATTGGATTGTCGCGGGTGAATAGCCGGGGGTTGTGAGACGAGAGTTTTCTTTTCTTTCAATTCATGTAAATTTGTAAATTGATGTAATAATTATTTGTATGGCCGCACAACCGGGTCGGGGTTGTAGCCGTCATTGTATAATTTCTTTTTACTGTTTTTGCTCTTAGGATAGACCCATGGAGGGGGTGCACAAACTACCGGGTATGCCGAAGTGCCGAGTGGCCTACTCACGGAGATGAGGGAGGTTGCTTCGCTTCGGGTACTTGGCGGGTAGTTTGCCGCACCCGTAGGGGTCTTGGGTGGGGTATTGGCTATTCACCGCGACCGTGTAATCTGCTTTTCGTTACAGGCTCGTACGAATTGCGGGTTCCTAGTATATCCAATGTGTTCATCTGTGATCTGAAATGGCTATCATTGCAATATATCTATATATGATATTATTTAGGCGTTGCTTATGTTTTACAGCCGCGCTAGCCCAGCCCCCGCTCTGTCGTTAGTTAAGTAACCTAACGGGTAATGACGGGGCCCCGTGGCGAATGCGAATGGCATAAGCGTACGTCATATTTTGGTTGTTTTCTGCAATGGTAGGATTAAATGATGGGACGGATTAAAAGAACTAATGCAAGAATATCACGCATTAAAAGAACTAATGCAAGAAAATAAACCAAGTAAAAGTCGTTGGAACACTTTCGAAAAACCACTCGGTTCTTTTCAAAACTAACTTTTAAATGCGGAGTTTGAGCCACTCCTTTTAAAAGCTATCTCGTTCCATCGACTATATCAAGTTCACTACGTTCACGGTTTAGCCAAAACAATTCGTAGCCCTCCGTCGTTTCACATAAATAGTCAATAGTATTCAAGCTATGTATGTTGGCCAAAGTCAAGGCATAGTGATTGGTAGCTATTGGGTATTCATGTGTAGCATAGATAGATGCGTTGGTTTGGGACAGTCGTACTGCCATTTTGGCCAAAGACAAGGGTAGGTACGGGTGGATCCAAATTAACCTGGAGAATGACGGGTAGAACTTGACATGTGACTTATGATATTTTGGCCAAAGTCAAGGTCATAAGAGCATGGGGCAAAAATCCATATCGGGAGTTTCAAAAGAACTGAAACTTGCTAGTCTTGCATACCATTTGGAGTGTGATGATTCTGGTAGGATTCCTTCAGTTTCGTCACGCGATGATATTTGGATCCCGATCCTACTGTGAGTATATGCTACTCCTCGGAAAATTTCTCACTTAACGATCAATGCTATAAACCAAGTAGGTGTCTAGAAAGGTGTTAGCGGGGCTACGCCCCCAGGGAAAAGAGGTTCTTAAATTAAGGAACTTCGTGAAAGCGTTGGAAAACCTCCCTCGAAGTACCGACACTACCCTGGCTGAACGGTTAAGCAAGTATTGCACGGTGAGATTGATCCTGACTAATTCTTCCTTTTTGGTTTGAGGAGGGATTCGAGAAATAGTGGGAGCCATCCTGTTTAGACAAACTAAAAACCACTCTAAACTTGCAAGAGCATCATACTGAGTGTTTCGTCTTCTCTCTCCTAATTGCAGCGACCAATCGACATGACTGGACTTAAGTTACTTCTAGATAAAAACATACTGACAGGGCCAAACTACAAAGATTGGCTCAGGAATGTCAAGATGGCAATCACTTACGACAAGCTGGGGTATCTTCTTACCACCAAAGCTCCCCCTGTCCCAGGTCCCAAAACCAGCGTCGCGGATAAGGAAATCCGTAAGACCTGGGAACTAGATTGCGCGAAGGCCAAGTGCCTCGTGCTTGCCTCTATGGACAACGAACATCAGAGGAGGCACGAGAATATGGACCTTGAATCCATATTTCTCCATACAAAAGAACTGTATGGAGAGCAGTCTCGTATCGCAAGATACGAAGTGTCGAAGAAGTTATTTTCGGCAAGGTTGGCCATCGGATCATCGGTAGCGGAACACGTGCTTAAGATGATTGGCTTCATTGAGGAGCTCGCGGAACTTGGGACCACGTTGGAGAATGAGCTCTATACTGACTTGATTCTCCAGTCCCTTCCTTCCACTTACGCCCAGTTTATACTGAACTTCAACTTACAAGAAAAGGAAGTTGAACTTTCAGAACTCCTCAACATGCTGAGGAGTGCAGAGGGCACCCTACAGAAAGATAGGGAAACATCCACTTTGTTTGTAGGAGGATCTTCCTCTTCTAGGTCCAAGGCGAAAGCCAAGGGAAAGAAGAAGAAAGCCCCCGCCAAACCAAGGGGCGGTGTTAGTAAAGTGGATACTAAAGGAAAGACAAAAGCAACAAAGAAAGTGGGAAAGCTTGTGGATAAGGAAGAATGCTTCTATTGTCATAAGAAAGGACACTGGAAGAATGATTGCAGGGCTTGGAAAGCCATGACACTGGAATTGAAGCAGGTTGCGGCTTCAGCTTCAGGTGTGTATGTTATTGAAAACTGTCTTTCAATAAACTCTACTTCCTGGGTATTGGATACTGGATCAGGATCTCATATCTGTAATTCTTTGCAGGCGTTGAGAAACCGTAGGGTTTTTAAGGCAGGTGACATGACCCTCAGAGTTGCAAACGGAGCTAGCATGGATGCTAAGGCCGTGGGGGACTATCACCTGGGAATGTCAGATGGACATATTTTGGTTTTGCGTAATTGCTTTTTTGTACCCGACGCAACTTGTAATATCATTTCTGTATCTTTAGTTTCTAAAGAAGGTTATGAATTTGCGTTTGTAAGTAATGTTGTAAACATTCACCTTAATCAAGTTTTGATTGGGTCAGGTACATAGAGCAATGGTATATACTGTCACGACCCGAAGGTACGGAACGTGACTGGCACTTAGATTACGAGACGTCTAAAGGCGTACCGTAACCTAAGTCAGCCAAAGCCCAGAAAAATCTAAACCAAAATCAAAAGAGAGTGAAGGAAAACCTTAATAAAAACGGTTTTTAAATCATTTAAGTTGCACAGAATCCCTTTTTTAAAACATCAAAAATTTCCGAAAATTTCGGCAGAGTCTCCCCTGTATTTTCTATCCCCCCAAAATGGGTACAACAAGATAATACATATGAAATCATAAAAATGGCATCACCAAACGGCAGCTAGCTCTTCGCCCAAGGCGGATCACAACCACATGCAATATATAAGCAATACCAAGAAAAGAGCATAGAAGAAACCCAAAATATCAGAAAACGCAACGCCGGCTCAAGTAAGCTCGACCCAAAAGAAACCACCAATATACAAATCTCTCAGTCTCATCACTATGTCGCATATACAATATATAAAGTGGTAGATGGAGAATACTAGATACAATGATAAAGCAAAAGATATAAAATATGCTCGCAACCCACCTACGGGCGATGTCGCGAGTCTGCACAAAAGGAGCTGATGATAAGATAGCCGCCGCTACAAGAGTAACGGGTCCGACCTGCAAGACACTGTGGCACAACGGGGGTGAGTTGCCAGCTCGTGAGTAGAATATAACATCTAGTAAGGCAATCGTAAGAATGCACGCAATGCGGAACAACATGTATGTCCATATGTGATATAATAACTCTAGTATGCATGCACATGTATGCAATATCTTTTCTAACTCTTTAAGTGTTTTAAATGTTAAAGTTACTGCATTCTTAACTTTTAGAAAATGAATGTCTGCATAATAGCTAAATATCATCAAGAAATCCTCTGAAAACCCGTGTCAAGCATCGACACCAAATAGGAATCATATCTGTCTCAATATCGGGCTCCGTCAGTCCGGATCGGCCCATATCATAAATCTCACGACAACGGTCGGTATCCTCCGGATATCCACCGCGCCAGACATCACCGGTAGGTAGTCTTCCCCTGCCAGGCTCATCGTCTACAACTCGATCTTCTTGCCCCGGGGTACCATACCGGGCCCACCATGTACCCGAGACGGTTCATCCACTCCTCGAATCGGGTCTCGAAATCCAACAGAAAACATGAAAACTCATGGTGGACGACACATACATCACGAGGAAACCGCAACTTTGTTTTAAAAATGATAAATATAAGCTTTTGTTAAATTCTTGCGGTTTTCCCCAAAAATCCAGAAATCGCAGCAAAACTGAAATCCTCAAGAAAATCATAATGTCCACATGTTATATATGATAAGTGTCTATGATATCAATGTATATGATGTGAGTTTTGGCTAAAAATCTATTTAAATATGATGGAAATGCGAGGTATATGCATGCGATGCAATCTCAATATCAGGTATGAATGCAAATGGCGTTATTAAGTTAAACAGGTTCTATAGTGCACGTGGCATGGCAATTACCAAAGGCGTGTGTGTCACATGAATAGTGCGCGTGCAACAGATGCCAATGGTAATGGTGTTCGTGTCCTACGAAGTGATATCGCATAGGTATAGATGAATGTCCATGCAATGTAATATACTGTTCACTATAAGGATATGCAGTGTACATGAATGGATAAGCTAGCTAATAATATAAATCTTACAAAAGTAGGGTAATCCTAACTAGGGGGGCGCCTCGCGCCATCCAGACGATTCCCCCATAGATGAATATATCTACTCACCAGAAATCCCCGCTAATCTGATCCGGCCACCGCTTTGCCTTTACGCGCCGTGTCCGATGTTTCTCCGACCGATCCTATATTTGCACAATATCAAGCATAAGATTACAAAACCTAACACAATGCAAGTCACAACATACAATTATCCACGCTCTCGTATTAATCATAGCACGCACTCGGTGCGCGGAAAAACGCACGAAAATCGCTAACCTTTAACTAGAATCGTCATTTCGGGAAAATCGATTAAACTACAACCCGACTAGACGAAACCCCGCGTTCATGCACTCTAATAGTCCTATAGGAAGCTAATTATATCGCTAACATAACGCAATTTGATTGCATTCTATTTTTCGTAAAAATCTAGTAAGCGATTCCAACACCGATTCGATGCAAACATCGATATTTTGTCGATTTAGCGAGCATATCATTACCCAATTAACCATTCTAATCAATTAGATAACCATCCCTAACATAATCCAACCATTATGCTACAAACCCTAATTTTTAAAAATCAAAACCTTCTCTTGATTTTTCATGAACAAGGATTTACACTAAATTAATACTTAAAAATTAGATTTTAGCACAAATAAACCACAAGTTAGCAAACTAGTTTAGAATTTTTACCTCACCAATTGAATCCTAGCATGATCAAGTCACCAAGAAGCCTCCTTTCATCAAGTTCTCAAACAAATTAGGGTTGAAGAGAGAAAGGATTAGGGTTTTGCTTTGAATGGAGATGGAAAAATGTGAATTTTTAATGGATTTTAGCTAGAAAAAGAAGCAAAATTGAAGTGAGAAGAGAGGGTTTCAGCAGGATTTGGGGTCGGCTGCAGGTAGAGGAGGAAGTGGGGAAATTTTGAAGAAGTTTCTAGGCCAAACAAACATCATATGATATCATTTAATGCTTTTCATTTCAACTTTTTCCAAAAAAAACCCTTTTTCATCATTTTTTTCATAATTTTCCCACCATAAAACCAAAAGTTTGCAAGACATGATATAATTTTATTAACACCATATTTTAGCTTATAAAGACTCCTAATTAAGAAATTTACCTAATTAAATTTGTATTTATCCCTAATTAAATATATTTAAAAAGGCTTAAAATAATAAAAAAATTAATTAATTACGAAATTTTTTTTATTTAACTAGAAAATTATAAGTGACATTTTAGTGACAAAATTATAGTAATATCTTACCTAAATTTTGTATAATTGGGTCTACAATGAAAAATACCTATTTCGACTTTTTACGGAAAAAGCCGAAAAATTAGCCGATTACCGAAAAACTGCCTAAACGATTTTCGAAGGGTTACAATCTTCCCCCCTTAAAGAAATTCGGTCCCCGAATTTAAAATTTAACTACGTGTACCTTCAAAATGATGGGGATATCTCTTCCTCATCTCGACCTCGGTCTCCTTGTTGACCTCCTCGCTGTTCGGGCCACGCCAAAGAACCTTGACAGACGGTATGACCTTCGACCTCAATTTCTTCACCTGCCGATCCAAGATGACAACCGGCTGCTCGGTGAAAGAAAGTTCACGCTCTAACTAGATCGTCTGGTGCTGAATCGCCTGGGAAGGATCATGAAGGTACATGCGGAGCATCGAGACATGGAATACGGGGTGAACATCGGGGAAGCTGGGCGGAAGAGCTAACCGATAAGCGACTGGACCAACACGCTCTAGGATCTCGAAAGGACCAACATATCTAGGACTCAGTTTCCCTTTCCGCCCAAATCTCATCACACCCTTCATCGGAGAGACCTTCAGGAAAACATGATCGCCAACAGCGAACTCGAGTCGGCGACGACGCCTGTCAGCATATGATTTCTGCCTGCTCTGTGCCGCTCTCATCCTGTCCCGAATCAGCTGTATCTTCTCGGTCGTCTCCTGTACAATCTGCGGCCCCAAAATACTGCTCTCCCTGAGCTCTGTCCAACATACAGGCGATCGGCATCTCCTCCCATATAAAGCCTCAAAAGGTGCCATCTGAATCGTCTCCTGGAAGCTATTATTGTAGGAAAAATCGATCAAAGGCAAATGACGATCCCAGCTACCACCGAAATCCAAAACACAAGATCTGAGCATGTCCTCAAGAGTCTGAATCGTACGCTCCGACTGACCGTCAGTCTGAGGATGAAAGGCTGTGCTAAAACTCAATCGGGTGCCCAAAGCTTCCTGGAGTTTCTGCCACAATCGGCTGGTAAACTGGGTGCCACGGTCGGACACGATGCAAGTCGGAACGCCATGCAGTCGCACTATCTCATCGATATAAACCTGGGCGTACTGATAAAATCCAAAAGTGGTCTTCACTGGCAGAAAGTGAGCCGCTTTTGTCAGTCGATCCACAATCACCCAAATAGAGTCATACCCTCGACTGGTCCTGGATAGACCCACAACGAAGTCCATGGAGACCTGCTCCCACTTCCACTCAGGGATGGGCAAAGGCTGTAACTCACCGGCTGGCCTCTGATGCTTGGCCTTGACTTGCTGACAAGTCAGGCATCTGGACACAAAGTCTGTAACATCCTTCTTCATCCCGTCCCACCAGTAAACCTCTCTCAAATCACGGTACATCTTTGTGGAACCTGGGTGAACACTGTATACTGATCTATGTGCCTCCTCGAGAATATCACGCCCCAGTCCCTCTAATTCTGGCACGCACAGTCGAGTCCCAAATCGAGGTATCCCCTGATCATCAATCATGAACTCGGAAACTCTGCCCTGCCGAATCTGCTCAATATTCTCTAAGATATGGGCGTCGCCGGACTGTGCCTCGCGGATACGGTCAAGTAACTGTGGGCGTGCTGTGAAATGGGCCAGCTGTCCCCCTGAAGAAGTAAACTCGAACTGCACTCTGCTGTCACATAACACCTGCCAATCCGCCGTCGACTGCATCTGTACTGCGCTCAAACAAGATAGGCTACCTCCGGGCCTCCTACTCAAAGCATCCGCCACCACATTCGCCTTGCCCGGATGGTATAGAATCTCGCAGTCATAATCCTTCACCAACTCCATCCAACGGCGCTGTCTCAGGTTCAGATCTCGCTGCTGGAAGATATACTTCAAACTCTTGTGGTCAGTGAATATCTGGCACGACTCACCGTATAGGTAATGTCTCCAGATCTTGAGTGCAAATACCACTGCAGCCATCTCTAAATCATGGGTGGGGTAGTTCTGCTCGTGTTTCCTCAGCTGCTGAGAAGCATACGCGATAACTCTGTCGTGCTGCATCAATACACAGCCCAGCCCCACTCTAGAAGCATCACAATATACCACGAACCCGCCTGATCCTGAAGGCAATGCTAACACTGGAGCAGTAGTCAGACGAGTCTTCAACTGCTGGAAGCTATCCTCACATGCCTGGGTCCAATCAAAAGGAACCCCCTTCCGGGTCAACCCGGTCAACGGTGCAGCAATGCGGGAGAAATCCTGGACAAAACGTCGATAATAGCCGGCCAGACCTAGAAAGCTACGAACCTCTGTAACTGATACCGGTCTAGGCCAACGCTGAACTACCTCGATCTTCTTCGGGTCCACGCAAATACCATCTCTCGTCACCACATGACCCAAGAAGTCGACACTGTCTAACCAGAATGCGCACTTGGAGAATTTGGCGAACAGCTGATGCTCCCTCAAAGTCTGCAATATGATACGTAAGTGCTGCTCATGCTCCTCCCGGCTCCGAGAATAAACCAAGATGTCGTCAATGAACACAATGATGAACTGATCGAGATACGACCTGAATACGCGGTTCATCAAATCCATAAATGCTGCTGGGGCATTGGTGAGCCCGAACGACATCACCAAGAACTCGTAATGACCATAACGAGTACGGAAGGCGGTCTTCGGAATATCCTCCTTCCGAACCCGCAACTGGTGATAACCTGATCGTAAATCAACCTTCGAGAAGAACCCTACACCCTGGAGCTGATCAAATAAGTCATCAATGTGGGCTAGAGGATATCTGTTCCGCACAGTAACCCGGTTCAGCTGACGGTAATCAATGCATAAACGCATACTTCCGTCCTTCTTCTTAACAAACAAGACGGGAGCACCCCAAGGTGACACACTCGGTCGGATAAGCCCTTTGTCCAGCAAGTCCTGTAACTGATCCTTTAGCTCTTTCAGCTCCGCCGGGGCCATCCGATAAGGAGGTATAGAAATAGGCCCCGTGCCAGGGATCAAGTCAATACAGAACACAATCTCGCGCTCTGGTGGTAGACTAGGCAGCTCGTCAGGGAATACATCAGGGAACTCTCTCACAACAGGGACCTGGTCCAACGGAACCTCTGTGGAGCGAGTATCACAAATATAGGCTAAGAATCCCTGACACCCTTTCCTTAAGAGCTGACCAGCGCGAAGAGAAGAAATCAAGCTGGGAAGGGTAGCGCTACGATCTCCCTGAATAACAAGAACCGGCTCACCAGGAAAAATGAATCTGACTGCTTTTTCACGGCAGTCCACAGATGCATAACAGGTTGCTAGCCAGTCCATACCAAGAAGAACGTCAAAGTCTAGCATATCGAGGAGAATCAAATCAACTGAAGAATCTCTCTCCCCGATACGAACGGAACATGATCGGTATACGAGACGGGCAACAAAAGACTCGCCTACCGGGGTAATAACGACAAGCGGCTGATCTAACGGAGATGACTCTCGGCCCAACCTCGGTGCAAAATACGTGGATACATAGGAATGTGTGGAGCCTGGATCAAATAATACCCGTGCATCAAAAGAACATACTCGAAGGGTACCTGTCACGACGGCATTGGATGCCTGTGCATCCTGAGGAGTCAAAGCGAACACTCGGGCCTGTCCACCACTAATAGCTGGCTGTTCTCTGCCTCAACCTCGGCCTCTGCCTCTGCCTCTGTCGCCTCGTCCTCTCTGAACCGGACTGCCACGCCCACGGCCTCTAGAAGCATCTGGCTGGCGTGAAGCATCATCAGGAGTAGGAAGTAAAGCTCTCTACAAAGGTGGTGAAGGTGGTAAAGTCACATGCGGGACTGTCGCCGCGCCCGGACGTCCCATGGTACAGTCTCTGACACGGTGATACTGACTCCCGCACCGAAAACATCCTGGAGACGACTGCTGGGTCTGTGGATATGAACCAAATAACTGACCTCGTCTCAATCCTCTGCCTCCGCCATCTCCCGGAAATAATCTATCACGATGTCTGCCCATCTGCCGCTGAGCTGGCGTATCAGTACGGATCCTCTTCGGCCCAGAAACGACCGGAGTCTCAGAAATACGCTCCTCCAAAAGTAAGGCTGCATCCATCGCTGCTGCGTATGTATCAAAGTGCTGGGTGCCGATGGCAAGGAATAGCTGTGTATCAAGCCCTCGCACGAACCTCTTTATTCTCTTCTCTTCTGTGTCGACTAGGTACGGAGCATATCGAGACAACTGGGTAAACTGTATATCATACTCCGACACTGTCATCCCAGGAGTCTTGCGCAAAGACTCAAAACTACGGGCTCGAGCATCTCGGACACTCTCCGGAAGAAAACGGGCAAGAAATGCAGTTGTAAACTCATCCCAAGTCATAGGAGGCAGACCTGCAGCTCGACCTCTCTCTACTGAATCGTACCATGTCTGGGCAAGACCCTCCAGACGAAAACTCGCAAACTCCACCAATCTATCATCAGAACACCTCAACGAACGGAAAATCCGAGCCATCCTATCAAGAAATGCCTGTAGGTCCTCTGTCGCATCTGTACCGGTAAAAGCTGGAGGTCTCAATCTCATGAACTCCTGTAGTGAAACAGGGATAGTCTCCGTAGTAGCAGCAGGAGTGACCATCTGTGCAGCAGGTACGATCATGGTCTGTGCGGTGGAAGGAACGTCCTCGGATCTCTGTGCCCGGTTGGACTCAACTAAAGATCCCATCATCTGCCGCAACTCTTGCATGCCGGCCTCTAGTCTGGCAATACGGTCAGGATAAGGCATATCAGTATGACCCTGAGGGGTAGGCGTATCATCCCGCTCGATCCTCGCCTCAGACGGGCCCGCCCGAATCTCATCCCTAGCGGCAGTCCGCTGAGCTCTCGTAGTCTTGGGCGGCATCGAAGCTAGAATAAGAAAAAGGACTGATAAGATCATTGCAATTGAATCAAGGAATGCAAGGAATCAAGAAAGGAAATACAAGCAATTATGTCCTAAGGTCACTTAGGCGGAGTACCGTATCGTAAGTATGCCGAGGACCATACCCACGCTACGCCACTCAGCTTAAGTCACCTACTCCATCTACCAAGGTAGTCCTACACTCAGAAAGGTAAAACCTACGCTCTGATACCAACTTGTCACGACCCGAAGGTACGGAACGTGACTGGCACTTAGATTACGAGACGTCTAAAGGCGTACCGTAACTTAAGTCAGCCAAAGCCCAGAAAAATCTAAACCGAAATCAAAAGAGAGTGAAGGAAAACCTTAATAAAAACGGTTTTTAAATCATTTAAGTTGCATAGAATCCCATTTTTAAAACATCAAAAATTTCCGAAAATTTTGGCAGAGTCTCCCCTGTATTTTCTATCCCCCCAAAATGGGTACAACAAGATAATACATATGAAATCATAAAAATGGCATCCCCAAGCGGGAGCTAGCTCTTCGCCCAAGGCGGATCACAACCACATGCAATATATAAGCAATACCAAGAAAAGAGCATAGAAGAAACCCAAAATATCAGAAAACGCAACGCCGGCTCAAGTGAGCTCGACCCAAAAGAAACCACCAATATACAAATCTCTCAGTCTCATCACTATGTCGCATATACAATATATAAAGTGGTAGATGGAGAATACTAGATACAATGATAAAGCAAAAGATATAAAATATGCTCGCAACCCACCTACGGGCGATGTCGCGAGTCTGCACAAAAGGAGCTGATGATAAGATAGCCGCCGCTACAAGAGTGACGGGTCCGACCTGCAAGACACTGTGGCACAACGGGGGTGAGTTGCCAGCTCGTGAGTAGAATATAACATCTAGTAAGGCAATCGTAAGAATGCACGCAATGCGGAACAACATGTATGTCCATATGTGATATAATAACTCTAGTATGCATGCACATGTATGCAATATCTTTTCTAACTCTTTAAGTGTTTTAAATGTTAAAGTTACTGCATTCTTAACTTTTAGAAAATGAATGTCTGCATAATAGCTAAATATCATCAAGAAATCCTCTGAAAACCCGTGTCAAGTATCGACACCAAATAGGAATCATATCTGTCTCAATATCGGGCTCCGTCAGTCCGGATCGGCCCATATCATAAATCTCACGACAACGGTCGGTATCCTCCGGATATCCGCCGCGCCAGACATCACCGATAGGTAGTCTTCCCCTGCCAGGCTCATCGTCTACAACTCGATCTTCTTGCCCCGGGGTACCATACCGGGCCCACCATGTACCCGAGACGGTTCATCCACTCCTCGAATCGGGTCTCGAAATCCAACAGAAAACATGAAAACTCATGGTGGACGACACATACATCACGAGGAAACCGCAACTTTGTTTTAAAAATGATAAATATAAGCTTTTGTTAAATTCTTGCGGTTTTCCCCAAAAATCCAGAAATCGCAGCAAAACTGAAATCCTCAAGAAAATCATAATGTCCACATGTTATATATGATAAGTGTCTATGATATCAATGTATATGATGTGAGTTTTGGCTAAAAATCTATTTAAATATGATGGAAATGCGAGGTATATGCATGCGATGCAATCTCAATATCAGGTATGAATGCAAATGGCGTTATTAAGTTAAACAGGTTCTATAGTGCACGTGGCATGGCAATTACCAAAGGCGTGTGTGTCACATGAATAGTGCGCATGCAACAGATGCCAATGGTAATGGTGTTCGTGTCCTACGAAGTGATATCGCATAGGTATAGATGAATGTCCATGCAATGTAATATACTGTTCACTATAAGGGTATGCAGTGTACATGAATGGATAAGCTAGCTAATAATATAAATCTTGCAAAAGTAGGGTAATCCTAACTAGGGGGGCGCCTCGCGCCATCCAGACGATTCCCCCATAGATGAATATATCTACTCACCAGAAATCCCCGCTAATCTGATCCGGCCACCGCTTTGCCTTTACGCGCCGTGTCCGATGTTTCTCCAACCGATCCTATATTTGCACAATATCAAGCATAAGATTACAAATCCTAACACAATGCAAGTCACAACATACAATTATCCACGCTCTCGTATTAATCATAGCACGCACTCGGTGCGCGGAAAAACGCACGAAAATCGCTAACCTTTAACTAGAATCGTCATTTCGGGAAAATCGATTAAACTACAACCCGACTAGACGAAACCCCGCGTTCATGCACTCTAATAGTACTATACGAAGCTAATTATATCGCTAACATAACGCAATTTGATCGCATTCTATTTTTCGTAAAAATCTAGTAAGCGATTCCAACACCGATTCGATGCAAACATCGATATTTTGTCGATTTAGCGAGCATATCATTACCCAATTAACCATTCTAATCAATTAGATAACCATCCCTAACATAATCCAACCATTATGCTACAAACCCTAATTTTTAAAAATCAAAACCTTCTCTTGATTTTTCATGAACAAGGATTTACACTAAATTAATACTTAAAAATTAGATTTTAGCACAAATAAACTACAAGTTAGCAAACTGGTTTAGAATTTTTACCTCACCAATTGAATCCTAGCATGATCAAGTCACCAAGAAGCCTCCTTTCATCAAGTTCTCAAACAAATTAGGGTTGAAGAGAGAAAGGATTAGGGTTTTGCTTTGAATGGAGATGGAAAAATGTGAATTTTTAATGGATTTTAGCTAGAAAAAGAAGCAAAATTGAAGTGAGAAGAGAGGGTTTCAGCAGAATTTGGGGTCGGCTGCAGGTAGAGGAGGAAGTGGGGAAATTTTGAAGAAGTTTCTAGGTCAAACAAACATCATATGATATCATTTAATGCTTTTCATTTCAACTTTTTCCAAAAAAAACCCTTTTTCATCATTTTTTTCATAATTTTCCCACCATAAAACCAAAAGTTTGCAAGACATGATATAATTTTATTAACACCATATTTTAGCTTATAAAGACTCCTAATTAAGAAATTTACCTAATTAAATTTGTATTTATACCTAATTAAATGTATTTAAAAAGGCTTAAAATAATAAAAAAAATTAATTAATTACGAATTTTTTTTTATTTAACTAGAAAATTATAATTGACATTTTAGTGACAAAATTATAGTAATATCTTACCTAAATTTTGTATAATTGGGTCTACAATGAAAAATACCTATTTCGACTTTTTACGGAAAAAGCCGAAAAATTAGCCGATTACCGAAAAACTGCCTAAACGATTTTCGAAGGGTTACAATCTTCCCCCCTTAAAGAAATTCGGTCCCCGAATTTAAAATTTAACTACGTGTACCTTCAAAAAGATGGGGATATCTCTTCCTCATCTCGACCTCGGTCTCCCAGGTGACCTCCTCGCTGTTCGGGCCACGCCAAAGAACCTTGACAGACGGTATGACCTTCGACCTCAATTTCTTCACCTGCCGATCCAAGATGACAACCGGCTATTCGGTGAAAGAAAGATCATGCTCTAACTGGATCGTCTGGTGCTGAATCGCCTAGGAAGGATCATGAAGGTACTTGCAGAGCATCGAGACATGGAATACGGGGTGAACATCGGGGAAGCTGGGCGGAAGAGCTAACCGATAAGCGACTGGACCAACACGCTCTAGGATCTCGAAAGGACCAACATATCTAGGACTCAGTTTCCCTTTCCGCCCAAATCTCATCACACCCTTCATCGGAGAGACCTTCAGGAAAACATGATCGCCAACAGCGAACTCGAGTAGGCGACGACGCCTGTCAGCATATGATTTCTGCCTGCTCTGTGCCGCTCTCATCCTGTCCCGAATCAGCTGTATCTTCTCGGTCGTCTCCTGTACAATCTGCGGCCCCAAAATACCGCTCTCCCTGAGCTCTGTCCAACATACAGGCGATCGGCATCTCCTCCCATATAAAGCCTCAAAAGGTGCCATCTGAATCGTCTCCTGGAAGCTATTATTGTAGGAAAACTCGATCAAAGGCAAATGACGTTCCCAGCTACCACCGAAATCCAAAACACAAGCTCTGAGCATGTCCTCAAGAGTCTGAATCGTATGCTCCGACTGACCGTCAGTCTGAGGATGAAAGGCTGTGCTAAAACTCAATCGGGTGCCCAAAGCTTCCTGGAGTTTCTGCCACAATCGGCTGGTAAACTGGGTGCCACGGTCGGATACGATGCAAGTCGGAACGCCATGCAGTCGCACTATCTCATCGATATAAACCTGGGCGTACTGAGAAAATCCAAAAGTGGTCTTCATTGGAAGAAAGTGAGCCGCTTTTGTCAGTCGATCCACAATCACCCAAATAGAGTCATACCCTCGACTGGTCCTGGGTAAACCCACAACGAAGTCCATGGAGACCTGCTCCTACTTCCACTCAGGGATGGGCAAAGGCTGTAACTCGCCGGCTGGCCTCTGATGCTCGGCCTTGACTTGCTAACAAGTCAGTCATCTGGACACAAAGTCTGTAACATCCTTCTTCATCCCGTCCCACCAGTAAACCTCTCTCAAATCACGGTACATCTTTGTGGAACCTGGGTGAACACTGTATACTGATCTATGTGCCTCCTCGAGAATATCACGCCCCAGTCCCTCTAATTCTGGCACGCACAGTCGAGTCCTAAATCGAAGTATCCCCTGATCATCAATCATGAACTCGGAAACTCTGCCCTGCCGAATCTGCTCAATAATCTCTAAGATACGGGCGTCGCCGGACTGTGCCTCGCGGATACGGTCAAGTAACTGTGGGCGTGCTGTGAAATGGGCCAGCTGTCCCCCTGAAGAAGTAAACTCGAACTGCACTCTGCTGTCACATAACACCTTCCAATCCGCCGTCGACTGCATCTGTACTGCGCTCAAACAAGATAGGCTACCTCCGGGCCTCCTACTCAAAGCATCCGCCACCACATTCGCCTTGCCCGGATGGTATAGAATCTAGCAGTCATAATCCTTCACCAACTCCATCCAACGGCGCTGTCTCAGGTTCAGATCTCGCTGCTGGAAGATATACTTCAAACTCTTGTGGTCAGTGAATATCTGGCACGACTCACCGTATAGGTAATGTCTCCAGATCTTGAGTGCAAATACCACTGCAGCCATCTCTAAATCATGGGTGGGGTAGTTCTGCTCGTGTTTCCTCAGCTGCCGAGAAGCATACGCGATAACTCTGTCGTGCTGCATCAATACACAGCCCAGCCCCACTCTAGAAGCATCATAATATACCACGAACCCGCCTGATCCTGAAGGCAATGCTAACACTGGAGCAGTAGTCAGACGAGTCTTCAACTGCTGGAAGCTATCCTCTCATGCCTGGGTCCAATCAAAAGGAACCCCCTTCCGGGTCAACCCGGTCAACGGTGCAGCAATGCGGGAGAAATCCTGGACAAAATGTCGATAATAGCCGGCCAGACCTAGAAAGCTACGAACCTCTGTAACTGATACCGGTCTAGGCCAACGCTGAACTGCCTCGATCTTCTTCGGGTCCACGCAAATACCATCTCTTGTCTCCACATGACCCAAGAAGTCGACACTGTCTAACCAGAATGCGCACTTGGAGAATTTGGCGAACAGCTGATGCTCCCTCAAAGTCTGCAATGTGATACGTAAGTGCTGCTCATGCTCCTCCCGGCTCCGAGAATAAACCAAGATGTCGTCAATGAACACAATGATGAACTGATCGAGATACGGCCTGAATACGCGGTTCATCAAATCCATAAATGCTGCCGGGGCATTGGTGAGCCCGAACGACATCACCAAGAACTCGTAATGACCATAACGAGTACGGAAGGCGGTCTTCGGAATATCCTCCTTCCGAACCCGCAACTGGTGATAACCTGATCGTAAATCAACTTTCGAGAAGAACCCTGCACCCTGGAGCTGATCAAATAAGTCATCAATGCGGGGTAGGGGATATCTGTTCCGCACAGTAACCCGGTTCAGCTGACGGTAATCAATGCATAAACGCATACTTCCGTCCTTCTTCTTAACAAACAAGACGGGAGCACCCCAAGGTGACACACTCGGTCGGATAAGCCCTTTGTCCAGCAAGTCCTGTAACTGATCCTTTAGCTCTCTCAGCTCCGCCGGGGCCATCCGATAAGGAGGTATAGAAATAGGCCCCGTGCCAGGGATCAAGTCAATACAGAACTCAATCTCGCGCTCTGGTGGCAGACCAGGCAGCTCGTCAGGGAATACATCAGGGAACTCTCTCACAACAGGGACCTGGTCCAACGGAACCTCTGTGGAGCGAGTATCACAAATATAGGCTAAGAATCCCTGACACTCTTTCCTTAAGAGCTGACCAGCGCGAAGAGAAGAAATCAAGCTGGGAAGGGTAGCGCTACGATCTCCCTGAATAACAAGAACCGGCTCCCCAGGAAAACTGAATCTGTCTGCTTTTTCACGGCAGTCCACGGATGCATAATAGGTTGCTAGCCAGTCCATACCAAGAAGAACGTCAAAGTCTAGCATATCGAGGAGAATCAAATCAACTGAAGAATCTCTCTCCCCGATACGAACGGAACATGATCGGTATACGAGACGGGAAACAAAAGACTCGCCTACCGGGGTAATAACGACAAGCGGCTGATCTAACGGAGATGACTCTCGGCCCAACCTCGGTGTAAAATACGTGGATACATAGGAATGTGTGGAGCCTGGATCAAATAATACCCGTGCATCAAAAGAACATACTGGCAGAGTACCTGTCACGACGGCATTGGATGCCTGTGCATCCTGAGGAGTCAATGCGAACACTCGGGCCTATCCACCACTAATAGCTGGCTGTGCTCTGCCTCTACCTCGGCCTCTGCCTCTGCCTCTGTCGCCTCGTCCTCTCTGAACCGGACTGCCACGCCCACGGCCTCTAGAAGCATCTGGCTGGCGTGAAGCATCATCAGGAATAGGAAGTAAAGCTCTCTGTGAAGGTGGTGAAGGTGGTAAAGTCACATACGGGACTGTCGCCGCGCCCGGACGTCCCATGGTACAGTCTCTGACACGGTGATACTGACTCCCGCACCGAAAACATCCTGGAGACGACTGCTGGGTCTGTGGATATGAACCAAATAACTGACCTCGTCTCAATCCTCTGCCTCCGCCATCTCCCGGAAATAATCTATCACGATGTCTGCCCATCTGCCGCTGAGCTGGCGTATCAGTACGGATCCTCTTCGGCCCAGAAACGACCGGAGTCTCAGAAATACGCTCCTCCAAAAGTAAGGCTGCATCCATCGCTGCTGCGTATGTATCAAAGTGCTGGGTGCCGATGGCAAGGAATAGCTATGTATCAAGCCCTCGCACGAACCTCTTTATTCTCTTCTCTTCTGTGTCGACTAGGTACGGAGCATATCGAGACAACTGGGTAAACTGTATATCATACTCCGACACTGTCATCCCAGGAGTCTTGCGCAAAGACTCAAAACTACGGGCTCGAGCATCTCGGACACTCTCCGGAAGAAAACGGGCAAGAAATGCAGCTGTAAACTCATCCCAAGTCATAGGAGGCAGACCTGCAGCTCGGCCTCTCTCTACTGAATCGTACCATGTCTGGGCAAGACCCTCCAGACGAAAACTCGCAAACTCCACCAATCTATCATCAGAACACCTCAACGAACGGCAAATCCGAGCCATCCTATAAAGAAATGCCTGTGGGTCCTCTGTCGCATCTGTACCGGTAAAAGCTGGAGGTCTCAATCTCATGAACTCCTGTAGTGAAACAGGGATAGTCTCCGTAGTAGTAGCAGGAGTGACCATCTGTGCAGCAGGTACGATCGTGGTCTGTGCGGCGGAAGGAACGTCCTCGGATCTCTGTGCCCGGCTGGACTCAACTAAAGATCCCATCATCTGCCGCAACTCGTGTATGCCGGCCTCTAGTCTGGCAATACGGTCAGGATAAGGCAGATCAGTATGACCCTGAGGGGTAGGCGTATCATCCCGCTCGATCCTCGCCTCAGACGGGCCCGCCCGAATCTCATCCCTAGCGGCAGCCCGCTGAGCTCTCGTAGTCTTGGGCGGCATCGAAGCTAGAATAAGAAAAAGGACTGATAAGATCATTGCAATTGAATCAAGGAATGCAAGGAATCAAGAAAGGAAATACAAGCAATTATGTCCTAAGGTCACTTAGGCGGAGTACCGTATCGTAAGTATGCCGCGGACCATACCCACGCTACGCCACTCAGCTTAAGTCACCTACTCCATCTACCAAGGTCGTCCTACACTCAGAAAGGTAAAACCTACGCTCTGATACCAACTTGTCACGACCCGAAGGTACGGAACGTGACTGGCACTTAGATTACGAGACGTCTAAAGCCGTACCGTAACCTAAGTCAGCCAAAGCCCAGAAAAATCTAAACCAAAATCAAAAGAGAGTGAAGGAAAACCTTAATAAAAACGGTTTTTAAATCATTTAAGTTGCATAGAATCCCTTTTTTAAAACATCAAAAATTTCCGAAAATTTCGACAGAGTCTCCCCTGTATTTTCTATCCCCCCAAAATGGGTACAACAAGATAATACATATGAAATCATAAAAATGGCATCCCCAAGTGGGAGCTAGCTCTTCGCCCAAGGCGGATCATAACCACATGCAATATATAAGCAATACCAAGAAAAGAGCATAGAAGAAACCCAAAATATCAGAAAACGCAACGCCGGCTCAAGTGAGCTCGACCCAAAAGAAACCACCAATATACAAATCTCTCAGTCTCATCACTATGTCGCATATACAATATATAAAGTGGTAGAAGGAGAATACTAGATACAATGATAAAGCAAAAGATATAAAATATGCTCGCAACCCACCTACGGGCGATGTCGCGAGTCTGCACAAAAGGAGCTGATGATAAGATAACCGCAGCTACAAGAGTGACGGGTCCGACCTGCAAGACACTGTGGCACAACGGGGGTGAGTTGCCAGCTCGTGAGTAGAATATAACATCTAGTAAGGCAATCGTAAGAATGCACGCAATGCGGAACAACATGTATGTCCATATGTGATATACTTGTTGGAGATAGTGCCCTCAGAGTCGATTATTGGATCACAGGCACGTGATTGCAATGATTGAGGGAGGACCTATCCCGGTAGGACAGTCTTACTCGAGATGATAGTATGCTATCTGGTTTACCTTTATCATCGTGTACTGCTTTAGGTGACCTGACAGGTTGCTATTACACGCTGATAGAGCCCCTAGGATTCTTGCTTGACCACCAGCAGTATGAGGGCGATCATATAAGTGGGAGCTGGGGGTCTACAAGCACATCCTTAAAAGGTCCCTAGTCGTGGGAGATTCGAGACAGGGCATCGATTCTCCAGAGTAGACTAGTGTATACAGTCGAGACCCCGACGAGGGGCGGTGGCCGGTCTCACAAGCCACTGGTGTCAGTTGGTTCACCTAAGATGTATACAGGTGCTCATTGGGTTATGAGTACACCGGACAGGACTCGCCGGGAACATGCTAGTTGGTCTTATACCTGACGTCAGATAGCAGTTCCCAGGTGACATCTGTACAGGTTAGTTCATCGACCTGGGGATCGTCATTTGTCTCGTGTGAGTTCCCACTGTGCTTTGATTACTACCCTACCACGGCTCAAAGGAGTCGTGCAAACAGGTTTTAGTTGGGTACAGTCCCGAGCCACATGGAGGCAGTGAGCGGATCTTCGGGGGTTTCGTCTCTCCCGGTATTGGGGGTGAGGTCGTGCTGTGTCTAGGAGAGCCATTACACGAAGTCCTTGGCCAAGGCAGGAGATTTAGTGGTAGGTATTCCAGTAGTATCTCAGGGTGTTCTGGGCTACACTCCGACACGACTTGTACCGCTTTTGGGGGTCTGACTTTTACCCACCCCCTAGGCCCGACATGCGATGCTCATAGACGAACGGACCGGACTGTACGGATATTGTCACTGACAGGCTCAGTAGGGTGTCAGGATGAGTTCGCTCATCGACGTCCCTTTTAGTCAATAGCTGGTGGCCCGTTACGTATTGGCTTATACCTCTGACGTGCTAGTGGTTAAATCCACAGCCATAGTATTGACGAGTCTTTAGAGTCCACCACACTTTCAGTTACTCAAGCTTTCGGGCGAAACGCTGTAGAGGCCGTATGGAGATATGGCAGGGTCCGATCAGATACGTGCGGTATTGCACGGATCAGGATCGGACGGTTTGTACTAGTAGCCGTATAGGTATATGGCAGGGTTCGATCAGATACGTACGGTATTGCACGGATCAGGATCGAACGGATATTACTAGCCGGCTTTGGTTTAAGCCGGATCCTAGTTTAGTACAGTGTAGATTTTGTCTCTTTGCATTTGTATCCGGACGGAATACAGATGCGGGTGTGTATGCACAGTATCGGGGTTTTCCTGTAATTTATTACGGGACCAGTTTTCTGGAGTTGCCAGTTTGCATTCCGTTCCGGCCGGTTTTCCTTTGTTCTTTCCCGGCCGGACTTTTCCGATGGAGGGGGTTATTTGCAATTGTGCAAATAACTTTTTGTGGAGGGGTTTATTGCATAAGTCTTGATATGATAAGCATCTTTGCTTTATCATCCATGTTGTGCTTTAATGAGATTTGATTGGATGAGGATGGGTTGGATTTAATATAAGCATGGTGTATGTTTGGATGTGGTCACCTTTCCTTCACTCCTACACTCACCTCCCTTCATACTACATATCCATTCATTCCTCCACCATTTTCCTAAGAAGATTGGGCCGGCCACTTTTTGGTGAGGAGAGAAAATGAGAGGTTCATTTTTGGTGTATCATTTTTGTTCATCTCATTTCCTTGCAAAATTGATAGCATCATTTCCCTCAAAGTTCATTCTTCCTTCACCTCCATCAATGGCAACATAACCCCAAAGTGAGACATGCACCCTACACTACTTCCTACACCAAATCTTGGACGCGTCGATTCGCCAGCTTCGCGCCCGAGTTGCCTCGGTATCGAGGTGGGAGCCCGTAAAAGCTACAGGCGATGTGGTGCCCTTTCCGACGAGGAGGAGACGGACGGAGATCCCGCGAGGAGATCGGAGTGGAGATGAAGACCGGAGGACTCGGATCAGTCGGTACATCTCTTCCCTTTCTTGTTAGTAGCTTAGACTTGTTAATGGTTACGATCCGGAGTTTAGTGCGCGGTGGTGCCGGTTTGCAAAGTCCGCAAAATTAAAGTTTATCACCGCTTCCGCATTCCGGCGTCGGATTGACGGCCGGGGCGCCGCCGTGCACTTACAGTGGTATCAGAGCCTCGCCATTAACTTCGTCTAGCTTCGTTTGATGTGTTTTTCAGTTCCGATCGACCAAAATTCCAAAAACCGTATTTTTCCTTCACATCAGTTTCTGTTGAAATTTTTTGAAGTCTAAAAATTTTTCACGTTGTAAAATATTGATGTGCTAGAAAATCTAAGAGCTCTGTAAAAATTCGACGAAGTAACTCCACAGTGGGAGCGCGGAACCGCCGCGAAAACCACCTTCCCGCCGCCCTTCCGCCGCACACTGTGGAGATCACTTCACCAAATTTTTACAGAGGCCTTCTGGGCTTAAAATATGGGTTTTGGAATATTAAATTTGGGCCAATTATTTCTGTGAGTGCTACAGTTTTCTTTGGGGCCCACTTGTTAATTGTTTGATCAATCGGAAAATTTTAAACACATCTTTCACAGTATTTACATTATATCTGCGACCGTGAATGTCACTCGATCGGTAAATCCAGTCTAACTGCTATAGCCCGGTTAGACGGATTTGCGAACGTGACTTTCACGTTGATGTTCTATGTTTATGCTGTGATGTTGCGGATCGGTCGTGGGGATAGCCTGGATGCAATGCTAGTACAGTGCTGTTGTATTATGTACATTTGATATTGCGGGGCGAGCGTCCGACATGTGGACTGCCGTCACTGCCTGTTTGTATTATTCTTTTGGGGCACGACCTGGTTGCGGTCGATGTACCCGGTGTATGTATATTTTACTTTCTGTACTAGGTTTATCCCGCGGAGGGGTGCACGGATAGCCGGGTACTGGAGAGCAACAAGCCCGCATCTCATGGCATTGGGACGGAGGGGGCTTCACTCCAGGATTGGCTGGCTATTCGCCGCACTCGTAGGGGGTATAGGTTTTCATTGCACAGGCTATCCACACGACCAGGGGAACGTCGGGTTTCAGTAGTGGCTCTGTGAAACCCGGGGTCCCAGATATCTGTATTGTTTCTGTGATGCTGTACATTTCTGTGATGTTGCATTTTATTCACGCCTTGAGCGAAATACTATATATTGGTATATATATTAGTAGATGTTGTATATGTTTTTCATCCGCGCTAGTCCAGTCCCCGCTCTGCCGTTAGTCAGCTAACCTAACGGGTGATGACGGGACCCAGTGGCGAATGCGGATGGCATATACGTACGTCAGTATATTTTCGTTCTTTGAGGTGTGATCAATTGATGGGACTGCATTGATTCGGATCAATGCAAGTTGAAACAAACCTATTCTGATGTTGTTGGAACACTTTTCAAAAAGCTGTTATTGCAAGGACGTTCACTTTTGTTTTGCATCATGGTATTCATTTGGAATATCCTGCTCCTCAGTCGACGAGGCAAGGGCCGAGATCCCTTCACCGGGAGTGACCCCTTGGATAGAAGTTTGCGTCAGGGCATTAACTTCACTATAGCCGATTACTTTTTGCTTTGCACCGTGATATTCGGTTATGAATATCCAGCACCCCATTCTACGGGGAAAGAGCCGAGATCCCTTCACCGGGAGTGACCTCTTTAGTAAAGGTTTTTCGTCACTATATTTTCTAAAAAGCTATCCGTTCCTTCAACGATATCAAGTTCATTACGTTAAAGGTTTTCGCCAGAAACCATTCGTAGCCCTCCGTCGTTTCAGACGGGTAGCACGTAGTATTCATGCTATGTTTGTTGACCTTCGTCAAGGCATAGTGTATGGTAGCTGCTTGTTGCTTTTCTGCTGCATAGATAGATGTGTTGGTTTGGGACAGTCGTATAGCCTTGTTGACCTTCGTCAAGGGCTTGTACGGGTGGGTTCAAATTAACCTGGACAATGACGGGTGGAACTTGACATGTGACTTATGATTTGTTGACCTTCGTCAAGGTCATAAGAGCATGGGGCAGAAATCACATCGGGAGTTTCAAAAGAACTGAAACTTGCCAGATATGCGCATACCTTCTGGAGTGTTATACCGTGAGCGGATTCCGTCACGTTATCATGCGATGATAGTTGGATCCCGATTCCCACTGATGAGTTAGTTTACTCCTCGGGTGACCCCGACTAACTCTTCTTTCAGGTTTGGAGGAGAATTTGAGGTACAGTGGGAGGTTTCCAGATTAGATAAATTGGTAACCATTCTGATCTAGGTTAGAGTGCACGCTGAGTGTTTCTTTTCTCTCTCTCTCTCTCTGGCAGCGACCATTGACCCGACCCTAGACTTTGACTCAGTGACCAAGTTGACCGAGCCTTCTTAAAACTGGCTTTTGGATTGTCAGAGTTGCAGACCTTATTGCCACTCCTACTTTTACCCTTTTCTCCAGGACACCCCGTATTACTACGAATGTCCACTTCCATTGGACAAAACCATCGTATGGTTAGATACGAACTCGAAGGAATTCGAGGATGGTTTCCGGTTCTGGAGAAAACGGATAGGATTATTCAGTTGTCTTTTCCCTTTTACCTTCTCTCAAGTTTTGAGTACTCCTTGGTTTAGGAGATAGTACACCTATTATGCAAAATGGATAGTCTTCTTCCAAACCTTAGGCTGGTGCCGACCGGTAGGGAATGAAGAAAATCAATTAGCCTAAACGGTGTGCAGAAGGTATTAAGATTAAGACAAAGCAAGGGATTAGTAAGAGGGCAAATTAAATTGCGACTGATATTCACGACCAAACCAAGTATTTCTTCGCCAATCCTAAATCACCTTTGTATTTCTCCAGGACACTCCGTATCACTACGAAGATCCACAGTTTATTGGATACTCCATCGTATGGTTATATACGAACTCGAAAGGAACTTGTTCCAGTTCGGGGATGGATTCTGGTCCAGGAGAAATAGGAATAAGATTTATTCGGTTGTCTTTTATCCTCACCTTCTCTTGCATTGCGAGTGCTCCTAGGACTAGGACAGTACACCCATTATGCTTATTGGATAGTCTTCTTCCAAACCATAGGCTGGTGCCGAACGGTAGGGAAGGAAGAAAACCATTTGGCCTAAGGGGTGTGCAGAAGGTAACGACTAAAGACATATAAAGGGATTTAGAGAGGTGGCAAAGAATTATACGGTTATAGTTGTGAATCTGGATAATGGTAGAGGCATTACTAGGAATACCAGGATACCCCATCGAAACATTTCAATGTTTCAGTTCAACTGTGTATTGTTAAAAGAAAACTGATTTCCCGATTAGACACTTGCTCCAGGGTATGTATTTACCAGGTTTGATTCTCACATCTGTATGGTTTTACAGATGATGAGTGGGAGTAAGTTATTGGGAATTGGGTGATCATCCTCATTATATCGGGATTCGTTGTAATCGGTGATATTTGAGGAAATCACCTGGGCTGTTTGCCGGTCGGCAAATATTTGGTTTTGAATATCCGCTTTTATGCACCAATTTCAAATTGATATATCTGTACGTCTATTTTCATAGAGTGAGATATACCTTTTGATATTATGTCGATGACATTTACCTATATCAGTGGATGGTTAGGTAAGGAGCATTAAACAGCGGTGTAATTCTTCTTAACCATAAGTACAGTTTTCAACCTACGACGCACAGTGAAAGAGTTGTTAGACTCAGCGGACTTATACAGAGTATTGTATGTTGTCCAGTGTCCATTAGGACAGAGGGGTTGGTCCTCATAATATATTCTGTTTACTTTTAACTTCTCTAGTTCTTAGACATGTGTTTTGTAGAAACACAGGGTCTAAGTTTTGAGGAGTTATAGGTATTTGAATAGAGTAGAGAACCATGTGTAGCAAGTATCGGGATTCTTCAAGGTGATCAAAGATGTAGATACTTGTGTATGGTATTCAGTTGATAGTAATGACAAAGAGAAATTGCTTCTCTTTCAGGTTACTCATAATTGGAAGCATTCCTAAGTTGAGTAACGCTGATCGGCCTCCTTCCATTTTGTTGACATGCACTGGAGATAGCTGCATGATTTGAATCTGGTTCAATTAAATCAGTGCCTCTGGTTCTATATTGGATATAGTACAGTTCATATCTTAACATTGTTAAGGTACGGGGAGTTGTCCGGCTTATGATTAAAACCAGACTCTGGATAACTCAAAGCACGTTTCTGTAATGGCTGTTTGTGGGTTGACCCAGGCTATGACGAGGGTTGATTTTCTACCATCTGGAAGATCAATAGTGATATTGTTCTTAACTCGCCACATTTTAAAAGGAAATGGTTATTTTTCAGAAAACAGTAGTGGGAGTATGGTAGAACTGGGAGCGATTCCAGAACCGCAAACGATTACTGAAGATTTGATAAGGAACCTAAAGATTCAATCTGATTTGACATTCCATTGGCCACTCCGCAGATAAGGTGGGTAACTTCAGGCACCCGAGAGGTACTCTGGTAGCCTCAAGGACGGTGACAGGGAAGTTCTTGTTTACCCACACTTGCCATTGTTGTTGTTCCAGGCTGCGAGACCCGGCAGGAGGATGAGTATAGCGTCATTCTAAACTAGCTTTAGAAGTGCGCGTCTATATGACTCTGCCAGAGGGTTGTCGTAGTCAGTGGGAGCAGCGGAAGCATTGGTAAACATCAGGCTTATGTCTATTTATAGACTAAAGAAGATATAGCGGAGAAAGATCATCTGTTTCTGATGTGACAGTCATAGGTTTGACGTCATTAGAATAGTGGATGGATCAGTTGAGAAGGTAGTAGGAAGTGATATTCCTATAATACGATCGGTTATACTTTGGTCGTCACACAGTGTTTTCTCCACATAGGATTTGGATATTATATCAGACATACTGGTTACTAGATCTATGGTTTTAGATCTAGATTTGGGTGGTTTCCCAATCAGGGTACTTTGACAGCATTCTAAGAGTATTTAGAATGGACGACTCCTGGCACGGTAGTGTACCTGCAGGTAATGGAGTCACCCTCTCTAAAGGTGTCTTATAGACTAAAGTAGAGAGGGATGTGCATGATTGGCAGATCACTTGCTTAGGCAATTGAGTCAATCATGAGATGTCAAGTACCACACCAGATGTTGTTCTTGCACTAGATGCAATAAGTTGACATTGTTCCAATCCTGGAAAAACAGTCGGAAGCAGTTTTAGAACATAAGTGGATGTTCTAAGGATATGATAATGACTGCCTCCTTTAGGAGACGGTTATCACTCCAGGCTTCCAAGGTGACATGGACGATAAGGAGGTTGTCAGAGTTATATTTTTTTTCCTTCTGACGAGGGGCAGTATTTTGGACAGGTGGTCCAAGGCAATACTGAGGGTGGCATGGCGCAGGATACTGATTAAGTTCAGTTGACGATACAGTCTAAGAAGTTTGGATTTGGAGTTCATTTATGAGCTAAGTCCCATCAGACATCCAGACATTCTAAGACAGGTATTGCTCATTTCGGGAGATGGCTTTTCTCCGCGAACTTGAGATATAGAGAGACATAGAAAGAAACGTCATGGCGGATCCACTCACTGAGGCTAATCCTCGAACGCAAGAGTTTCGCAAACTTGCTTTAGGAGACTGACTAGTAGAGGAGTTGGGTGTTCGGTATCACACGGGCTGTGAGTATGCGACATCGCAATAATTAGCCTTGAGTGCAAGTGGGAGATTGTTGGAGATAGTGCCCTCAGAGTCGATTATTGGATCACAGGCACGTGATTGCAATGATTGAGGGAGGACCTATCCCGGTAGGACAGTCTTACTCGAGATGATAGTATGCTATCTGGTTTACCTTTATCATCGTGTACTGCTTTAGGTGACCTGACAGGTTGCTATTACACACTGATAGAGCCCCTAGGATTCTTGCTTGACCACCAGCAGTATGAGGGCGATCATATAAGTGGGAGCTGGGGGTCTACAAGCACATCCTTAAAAGGTCCCTAGTCGTGGGAGATTCAAGACAGGGCATCGATTCTCCAGAGTAGACTAGTGTATACAGTCGAGACCCCGACGAGGGGCGATGGCCGGTCTCACAAGCCACTGGTGTCAGTTGGTTCACCTAAGATGTATACAGGTGCTCATTGGGTTATGAGTACACCGGACAGGACTCGCCGGGAACATGCTAGTTGGTCTTATACCTGACGTCAGATAGCAGTTCCCAGGTGACATGTGTACAGGTTAGTTCATCGACCTGGGGATCGTCATTTGTCTCGTGTGAGTTCCCACTGTGCTTTGATTACTACCCTACCACGGCTCAAAGGAGTCATGCAAACAGGTTTTAGTTGGGTACAGTCCCGAGCCACATGGAGGCAGTGAGCGGATCTTCGGGGGTTTCGTCTCTCCCGGTATTGGGGGTGAGGTCGCGCTGTGTCTAGGAGAGCCATTACACGAAGTCCTTGGCCAAGGCAGGAGATTTAGTGGTAGGTATTCCAGTAGTATCTCAGGGTGTTCTGGGCTACACTCCGACACGACTTGTACCGCTTTTGGGGGTCTGACTTTTACCCACCCCCTAGGCCCGACATGCGATGCTCATAGACGAACGGACCGGACTGTACGGATATTGTCACTGACAGGCTCAGTAGGGTGTCAGGATGAGTTCGCTCATCGACGTCCCTTTTAGTCAATAGCTGGTGGCCCGTTACGTATTGGCTTATACCTCTGACGTGCTAGTGGTTAAATCCACAGCCATAGTATTGACGAGTCTTTAGAGTCCACCACACTTTCAGTTACTCAAGCTTTCGGGCGAAACGCTGTAGAGGCCGTATGGAGATATGGCAGGGTCCGATCAGATACGTGCGGTATTGCACGGATCAGGATCGGACGGTTTGTACTAGTAGCCGTATAGGTATATGGCAGGGTTCGATCAGATACGTGCGGTATTGCACGGATCAGGATCGAACGGATATTACTAGCCGGCTTTGGTTTAAGCCGGATCCTAGTTTAGTACAGTGTAGATTTTGTCTCTTTGCATTTGTATCCGGACGGAATACAGATGCGGGTGTGTATGCACAGTATCGGGGTTTTCCTGTAATTTATTACGGGACCAGTTTTCTGGAGTTGCCAGTTTGCATTCCGTTCCGGCCGGTTTTCCTTTGTTCTTTCCCGGCCGGACTTTTCCGATGGAGGGGGTTATTTGCAATTGTGCAAATAACTTTTTGTGGAGGGGTTTATTGCATAAGTCTTGATATGATAAGCATATTTGCTTTATCATCCATGTTGTGCTTTAATGAGATTTGATTGGATGAGGATGGGTTGGATTTAATATAAGCATGGTGTATGTTTGGATGTGGTCACCTTTCCTTCACTCCTACACTCACCTCCCTTCATACTACATATCCATTCATTCCTCCACCATTTTCCTAAGAAGATTGGGCCGGCCACTTTTTGGTGAGGAGAGAAAATGAGAGGTTCATTTTTGGTGTATCATTTTTGTTCATCTCATTTCCTTGCAAAATTGATAGCATCATTTCCCTCAAAGTTCATTCTTCCTTCACCTCCATCAATGGCAACATAACCCCAAAGTGAGACATGCACCCTACACTACTTCCTACAGCAAATCTTGGACGCGTCGATTCGCCAGCTTCGCGCCCGAGTTGCCTCGGTATTGAGGTGGGAGCCCGTAAAAGCTACAGGCGATGTGGTGCCCTTTCCGACGAGGAGGAGACGGACGGAGATCCCGCGAGGAGATCGGAGTGGAGATGAAGACCGGAGGACTCGGATCAGTCGGTACATCTCTTCCCTTTCTTGTTAGTAGCTTAGACTTGTTAATGGTTACGATCCGGAGTTTAGTGCGCGGTGGTGCCGGTTTGCAAAGTCCGCAAAATTAAAGTTTATCACCGCTTCCGCATTCCGGCGTCGGATTGACGGCCGGGGCGCCGCCGTGCACTTACCATAATAACTCTAGTATGCATGCACATGTATGCAATATCTTTTCTAACTCTTTGAGTGTTTTAAATGTTAAAGTTACTGCATTCTTAACTTTTAGAAAATGAATGTCTGCATAATAGCTAAATATCATCAAGAAATCCTCTGAAAACCCGTGTCAAGCATTGACAACAAATAGGAATCATATCTGTCTCAATATCGGGCTCCGTCAGTCCGGATCGGCCCATATCATAAATCTCACGACAACGGTCGGTATCCTCCGGATATCCGCCGCGCCAGACATCACCGGTAGGTAGTCTTCCCCTGCCAGGCTCATCGTCTACAACTCGATCTTCTTGCCCCGGGGTACCTACCGGGCCCACCATGTACCCGAGACGGTTCATCCACTCCTCGAATCGGGTCTCGAAATCCAACAGAAAACATGAAAACTCATGGTGGACGACACATACATCACGAGGAAACCGCAACTTTGTTTTAAAAATGATAAATATAAGCTTTTGTTAAATTCTTGCGGTTTTCCCCAAAAATCCAGAAATCGCAGCAAAACTGAAATCCTCAAGAAAATCATAATGTCCACATGTTATATATGATAAGTGTCTATGATATCAATGTATATGATGTGAGTTTTGGCTAAAAATCTATTTAAATATGATGGAAATGCGAGGTATATGCATGCGATGCAATCTCAATATCAGGTATGAATGCAAATGGCGTTATTAAGTTAAACAGGTTCTATAGTGCACGTGGCATGGCAATTACCAAAGGCGTGTGTGTCACATGAATAGTGCGCGTGCAACAGATGCCAATGGTAATGGTGTTCGTGTCCTACGAAGTGATATCGCATAGGTATAGATGAATGTCCATGCAATGTAATATACTGTTCACTATAAGGGTATGCAGTGTACATGAATGGATAAGCTAGCTAATAATATAAATCTTGCAAAAGTAGGGTAATCCTAACTAGGGGGGCGCCTCGCGCCATCCAGACGATTCCCCCATAGATGAATATATCTACTCACCAGAAATCCCCGCTAATCTGATCCGGTCACCGCTTTGCCTTTACGCGCCGTGTCCGATGTTTCTCCGACCGATCCTATATTTGCACAATATCAAGCATAAGATTACAAAACCTAACACAATGCAAGTCACAACATACAATTATCCACGCTCTCGTATTAATCATAGCACGCACTCGGTGCGCGGAAAAACGCACGAAAATCGCTAACCTTTAACTAGAATCGTCATTTCGGGAAAATCGATTAAACTACAACCCGACTAGACGAAACTCCGCGTTCATGCACTCTAATATTCCAATACGAAGCTAATTATATCGCTAACATAACGCAATTTGATCGCATTCTATTTTTCGTAAAAATCTAGTAAGCGATTCCAACACCGATTCGATGCAAACATCGATATTTTATCGATTTAGCGAGCATATCATTACCCAATTAACCATTCTAATCAATTAGATAACCATCCCTAACATAATCCAACCATTATGCTACAAACCCTAATTTTTAAAAATCAAAACCTTCTCTTGATTTTTCATGAACAAGGATTTACACTAAATTAATACTTAAAAATTAGATTTTAGCACAAATAAACTACAAGTTAGCAAACTAGTTTAAAATTTTTACCTCACCAATTGAATCCTAGCATGATCAAGTCACCAAGAAGCCTCCTTTCATCAAGTTCTCAAACAAATTAGGGTTGAAGAGAGAAAGGATTAGGGTTTTGCTTTGAATGGAGATGGAAAAATGTGAATTTTTAATGGATTTTAGCTAGAAAAAGAAGCAAAATCGAAGTGAGAAGAGAGGGTTTCAGCAGGATTTGGGGTCGGCTGCAGGTAGAGGAGGAAGTGGGGAAATTTTGAAGAAGTTTCTAGGTCAAACAAACATCATATGATATCATTTAATGCTTTTCATTTCAACTTTTTCCAAAAAAAACCCTTTTTCATCATTTTTTTCATAATTTTCCCACCATAAAACCAAAAGTTTGCAAGACATGATATAATTTTATTAACACCATATTTTAGCTTATAAAGACTCCTAATTAAGAAATTTACCTAATTAAATTTGTATTTATCCCTAATTAAATGTATTTAAAAAGGCTTAAAATAATAAAAAAATTAATTAATTACGATTTTTTTTTATTTAACTAGAAAATTATAAGTGACATTTTAGTGACAAAATTATAGTAATATCTTACCTAAATTTTGTATAATTGGGTCTACAATGAAAAATACCTATTTCGACTTTTTACGGAAAAAGCCGAAAAATTAGCCGATTACCGAAAAACTGCCTAAACGATTTTCGAAGGGTTACATATACGTATTAAACCAACCAAAGTTCTTCAATGTCCAGAATACACACAAAAGAAAGTCTCCGGAAATAAATCAGACTTTCTTATGAAATTGTAGACTAGGTCACATCAATGAGAGAAGGTTGACGAAGTTACATACAGAAGGATATTTGAATCCGTTCGAATATCAATCGTATGCCACTTGTCAATCCTGTCTCAAAGGAAAGATGACAAAGACTCCGTTCACTGGACACGGAGGGAGAGCGAGCGAGCTCTTGGGACTCGTACACAGCGACGTGTGCGGTCCAATGTCTACACATACGCGAAGCGGTTATTCTTACTTCATTACTTTTACGGATGACTTTTCAAGGTACGGTTATGTCTTCTTAATGAAACATAAGTCCGAAGCCTTTGGAAAGTTCCAGGAATATAAGAATGTAGTAGAAAAACAAACCGGCAAAAGTATCAAGATTCTAAGATCGGATCGAGGTGGTGAATACTTGAGTGCCGAGTTCCTGGACTATTTAAAAGAGAACGGAATTCTCTCTCAGCTTACTCCTCCATACACTCCGCAACATAACGGTGTATCGGAGAGACGGAACCGAACCCTATTGGATATGGTACAGTCCATGATGAGTAACGCTGAGTTACCGCGATCATTCTGGGGGTATGCGCTAGAATCAGCTGCATACCTTTTGAACCGAGTTCCTACTAAGACTGTGCCTACTACGCCATATGAGATGTGGTGTGGGAAGAGACCCTATCTTAATCATATTAAGACATGGGGAAGTCAGCTTTTGTCAAAAAGCAGCATGCGGACAAGCTCGAGGCACGCTCAGTACAGTGCAAGTTCGTGGGATATCCACAGAACTCCAAGGGATATTTCTTCTACTGCGAAGAGGAACAAAAGGTTTTTGTTTCTCGTCATGCCCACTTTCTAGAACACCAGTTCTTAGAAAAGGAAATTGGTGGGAGCGCAGTAGAACTGGAAGAAATTCCAGAACCACGAGCTATTACTGAAAGCTTAGTGGAACCAGAGGCTTCAAAAGAACAGGACATTCCTACGCCACTCCGCAGGAGTAGTAGGCAGTCTCATCCGCCCGAGAGATACTACGGTTTTCTCATAGACGGGAATAGAGAGGATTGCATCATAGAATATGATGAGCCTACTAGCTTCCAGCAAGCCATTCAGAGCATCGACTCGGTAAAATGGCTAGATGCAATGCGGACCGAAATGGAGTTCATGTACACCAACAAAGTATGGACGTTGGACATTGCTCCAGACGGGGTAAAACCCGTAGGATGCAAGTGGATCTTCAAAAGGAAGATTGGTGTAGATGGACAGGTTGAGACCTATAAAGCTAGACTGGTTGCAAAGGGTTTTCGTCAAAGACCTGGTTTGGACTATGACGAGACCTTTTCTCCTGTAGCTATGCTGAAATCCATTCGGATCCTTCTTGCCATTGCTGCCTTCCACGATTATGAGATCTGGCAAATGGATGTAAAGACCGCTTTTCTAAATGGAAATTTAGAGGAGTGTGTCTATATGGACCAGCCAGAGGGTTTCATTCAGAGTGGGAGCAGCGGAAAGGTGTGCAAGTTGCTTAAGTCCATTTACGGACTAAAGCAAGCATCGCGGAGTTGGAACATCTGTTTTGATGAGACGGTCAAGGAATTTGGCTTTATCAAAAATCCAGATGAACCATGCATCTATAATAGATTTGTAGCAAGAACTGTAGTATTCCTCGTTTTATACATGGATGACATTCTATTAATAGGAAATGACATTCCTATGCTACAATCTGTCAAGGGGTTCTTGTCACACAGGTTCTCCATGAAAGACCTGGGTGATGCCTCATACATCCTGGGGATCCGGATCCATCGTGATAGATCCAAGAGGATATTAGGACTTTCACAGTCCAGGTACATCGACACCGTACTGAAAAGATTCAGTATGGCAGATTCCAAGCGCGGTAACCTACCGGCTTGTCACGGGATCACCCTCTCTAAAGAGATGTCTCCCAAGACTTATTTGGAGAGGGATCGCATGTCTATTATACCCTACGCTTCTGCGGTAGGCTCTATAATGTATGCGATGTTGTGTACCAGACCGGATGTAGCTTATGCACTGAGTGTGGTAAGCCAGTATCAGTCAAACCCTGGGGAGAAACACTAGATAGCGGTAAAGAACATTCTCAAGTACCTGAGAAGGACTAAGGAGATGTTCTTGGTGTATGGCGGAAAAGACCTCCAGATCGAGGCCTTTGCTGACTCCAGCTTCCAGAGTGACAAGGATGATTCCAAGTCCATGTCGGGTTTTGTCTTTACCCTCAATGGAGGGGCGGTGTGTTGGAAGAGTTCCAAACAGGAAACCGTTGCAGACTCGACGATGGAAGCGGAATACATCGCTGCATCTGATGCCGCAAAAGAAGCTGTCTGGATGAGGAAGTTCTTGAAAGAACTTCAGGTGGTTCCGTCCATTGTTGATCCAATACCTTTGTATTGCGACAACAACAGGGCTATAGCTTTAGCGAAGGAACCCAGGTCCCATCAGAGATCCAGACACATCTTGAGGCGGTATCACCTGATCAGGGAGATCGTGGATCGCCAGGAGATCGAGGTTCGGAGGGTCGCTTCAGAAGATAACACTGCAGATCCATTCACCAAGGCCTTGCCCCAGACTCAGTTCGAGCGGCTGATCGAGATGATAGGTCTTCGATACGCCAGTACATGGCCTTAGTGCAAGTGCGAGATTGTTAGTGTATATGCCCTAGAGGCCATTACTGTATCATACTAGTTTGTATATTACTTAATGGAAGCTTGGGATATTCACCTTGTATAAACAATCTTGCTCAATATAGTGGTATGCTACTTGGTTTGTTTCTACTTCAATGTGTACATGTGTTTATTTTAGTATATCACCTATACACATTAGTGGAGCCCTTAGGATATTTGCTTGATTACCAGCGTTGTGATGGCAGTCACACTAGTGGGGGCTGGGTAATCTATAAGCACATCCTTATGCAGGTCCCTAGTCGCAGGACTATCGAGACAGGGCATCGATACTCCGGAGTAGACTAGCGTATGCGCTTCTCATCCCAGTGTGGGAGATGGTCTGTCCCACAGCCATCAGTACGTCGTACTGGAGATAGTATACGGGTGCTCGTTAGGTTACGAGTACACTGGATAGGACTCGTCGGGAACTGACCGGTTGGTATTATACCTATCGTCAGTTATCAATTCCCAGGTGACATGAGTACAGCTTAGTCCGCTGACTTGACACTGTCACTTCGCCTCGAGTGTGTTCCCACTGTACTTTGATTACTACCCTACCACGGCTCAAAGGAGTCGTGCAAACAGGTGGTAGTTGGGTGCAGTCCCGAAGCACTTGGAGGCAGTGACGGTTAGACAGGATTCGTCTCTCCCGGTATTGGGGGTTGACATCGCGCTGTGTCTAGGAGAGCCATTACACGAGTAGTCCCTGGCCAGGGCAATCGAGATATACTGGTAGGCTTCCAGTGTTATCTCAGGGTGTTTTGGGCTTCACTCCGACACGACTTGTACCGCTATTAGGGGACTGATGTTTACCGCCCCCTAGGCCCGCCATGCGATGTATCAGACGAACAGACCGGAGTGTACAGAGATTGTCACATTCAGGCTCAGTAGGAGTTCAGATGGGTTTCACCTCGTCAGTCTTCTTGTCGGCATCTACCTGGGGACCGTTACGCACAGCTAGTGCCGCTTGCGGTCTGTGGTTAAACCCACTGCCAGCGTAGTGTCGAGTCTTTAGAGTCCCACACAGAAAGCTATTCGCCTTTAGGCAAAAGAGTAGAGGTCGCATGGTTTTGCGGCAGAGTTCGATCACATCCGTGCACTTATGCACGTACAGTGTCCGGACAGTTTACACTAGCGGGCTTTGGTTTAAGCCAGATCGTAGTGTACGTATTGGGATTGGATTTATCCAGTATGTATTCGTGTTCCTCGGAACGCGGATGCGGGTGTGTATGCACAGTTGATGGAGAGACAGAGGCAGAGGATTCTCATTAGGGTTGTTGACCGTTGACTGTTGACTATTGACTTTTTGTTCAACCCTAATGAGAATATGATATATGATTAACAATAATATTAATTAAGTATTGTGGTGACATGGTTGTTGAGGGGTTGACTTTGTTGACCGGTTGACTAGGTTGGACTAGTTAACCATCATGATGACAATGGCTATCATTTCATGGCAAAGACTTTTTACTTGCTTATTTCTCTTGTGAGAAATGAGTGCATGAAATGATTTAGCCATTTTGACTTGAACCATTTTACACAATACTTGATTATTATTTTTGTGATGATGGTTTTGGATTATGAGAGCCAAGAGAGAAAAGTCTTCTATCATTCTATCATTCTATCATTCTCACTCTCTCTCTTGTTCTTGAGCTCTCATCTCCTTCCTCTTGCACTCCCTCTCTTAGTCTATGGTTCACTTGTCTCATATGTTGAGAACCAAGAACCATAGAGAAAATCCCAACACACATCCCTCTACTCATTCTAGTTCACAAGGCCTAGCAAGCCAAGTGATCTAGTTTCTTCAAAGTTCGAAGAAGAAGCCAAAGGTAGAAGCTTTCGGGTGGATCCATCTTCGGCGCAAGGAGACGACGAGGTGAGGCCGATCCGTACACCGAAAGGAGTCAAAGACGAAGGAGTTCAAGAAAGGTATAGCCCCCTAACCGAGTAGGTAAACTCTAGTTAGGATGTTAGTTAGACGTTTAAGAAAGATCCAGTTTTGAGTCCATGTTACCACCTCTAGAAAAATTGTTTTTCACCCAATTCCGCATGCCCGAAAGTACCGGGAGAGGTTGCATGGACTTACAGGAGTAATGCTGAGCGAGAATCTCATTCTCCTTTAGAATAGTCCAGGATTTCCGTGCTTAAGTATTCTCCTCCTTGATCTCATCAAAGGACATAATACTTATACCCGTATTTGTTCTCTACTTCTAACTTATATTCTGTGAATATCTCAAAAGGTTCGGACTTGTGTTTCAACAGGAACATATGACTGAATCTTGAGAGATCATCAGAGAATGTAATGAAGTACAAAGAACCGGTCTTGGCATGTGTAGACAGGGGACCTTTATACATCAACATGTATCATCCCAAGAGTTCACTAACTCTTTCTCTGTTTCCAATAAACAGAGCTGGTGTCATCTAATTTTTGTGACATGACCGGCAAGTTTCACAAGATGTAAATTCAAACTAATTTAAACATGCATCTAAATGTAACTTCAGCCAGTCGGGTCGCATTGATATGACCTAGTCTACAATGCTTCAAGAAGGATTCGTTCATTTCTGAACTCTTCCTCTTGTGTGTGTTCTGTATACTTAAAAACTGTAGTTTGATTTAGAACATCAATGCTTTTAGATAACGTGCCTGAATCGATCAACTTTTGATATAGGAAATGTTCAAAACATTATCCAACAATACAAAATTATATCCTTTCTTTACTAATAAAGAGACTGATATGATTTTGTATATCAGGTTTGGTATCTAATAACATTCGTTCAGAATCAATGTATTTGGAATACAGAGTGACAGTGACCAACAGACTTGGCTGCAACACTTGCCCCGTTTTCTGCCTCATGAAACTAATCACCCGTTCTCAGTTCCTTACCTATCTGTAGCCCATGTAACAAATTACATATGCGGGATCCTGATCCGGTATCTCATATCCAGGACGTAAAGAATACTGAGAAACAGTTCTGTATAACGAACACACCCGAAAAAGAAGCATCATATGCACTTTTTTCGTTTGGGCGGCATGGGAATCTTTGTATTCCCCTAATTTCCTGCTCTGTCTTATAACAATTATAAGTTGGAGCGGGACCAACGTTCCCCAGCTCAGTATAACAAGCGGGTTCGGTCAATATTCCGTATTATTATTTTGATTAAGGCGTGACATGGTCGCTACCTGGAGAGAGAGAGAGAAGAAAACACTCAGCGTGCGCTCTTGCAAGAATAGATTGGTTATTATTTTATCTAATCAGGATGGCTCCCACTGTTTTAATCAAATCTTCCTTCAAACCCTAAAAGGAAAGACTAGCCGGGATTAATTACACACTACAAGTTCGCCAATCTTTCAGCCAGGCCAGTGTCGGTACTTTGAGGGAGGTCCTCCGTGCTTTCGCACGAACCTAATTATAGTAAACCTCGTTTTCCCAGAGGCGTAACCTCGTTAACACCTTTCTAGACACCTACTTGATCGGCTAATTGTAATGTGTAAAACTCTCCCAGGAGTAACTCTTACTCGCAGTGGGTATCGGGATCCAACTATCTCATAGAAGGTATGCAATCTCATTGCAAATTTCAACACTTAAAATTCCCGATAATATTTTGCCCCAAGCGATCTATGACCTTGACTGAGTCAATAAACCATAGACCGTAAGTAAAGTTCAACCCGTCATTTCTCGATTTAATTAAACCCACCCGCACGACCCTTGACTGAGTCAACAAGGCCTCACGACTACCCTAATCCAATCGTATCATATGCTTTGCAGATAAGCAGTAATCAGCTACCGCACACTACGCCTTGACTGAGTCAACAAATGCAGCACGAATACTAACTATTACTTATCTGAAATGACGGAGGGCTACGGCAGGTTTTTAAGAAAACCCTTTGCGTAAAGAACTTTATATCGTTGTAGAATCAAATGATTTTAAAATGGAGTGTTTTTTAGGCTTTTCTAGTTTTGCTAAAGGGGTTACTCCTGGTGAAGGGATCGTCGGCCCTTTCCTCGTCGAATGAGGTGCGGGATATATCATATATATCACTGTGCAAAGTAGAAACTATAGAAGCTATCAAAAGACAAACCGAGTGTGTAGCATCTGCCAGTTATTGCTAAAGGAGTCACTCCCGGTGAAGGGATCTCGGTCCTTTACTCATCGAATAAGGTGCAGGATATATCATATATACCGCTGTGCAAAGCAAGAACTGTAGCTACTTGTTTTATTTTTAGAAATTCGATTCCACAACATCTTAGGTTTCTTTTCTTTCATTAATCACATTAATGAAGTCCCATCATTTAAATCACCTAAACATCACAGATAAATACGACGTACACTTTTGCCATCCGCATTCGCCTCGATGTCCCCTCGTGCACCGTTAGGTTAGGTAACTAACGACAGAGCGGGACAGGGCTAGCGCAAGTGCAAAACATAATTAACGTCTATATAATATATCATATATACTATATAAAGTATCTATCATAGCATATCGAATGATCACATCACAGATATCGCATCAGAAGAAACATATGAAATATTGGATATACTAGGACGTCCGTGTTTTCAATACGAGCCAGTATAAAACAAGGATTTCACGGTCGTGATGAATAGCCAAACCCACACCCCTAGACCCCTACGAGAGCGGCAAGCAACCCTACCAATTCTAGTGTTAGGAGACCCGGACTCGACTCCTCGAGTTGGTCTCCCACTAGACCCCAGAACCCGGTTACTTGTGCCCTCCTCCTTGGGTCTATCCTAGTGCGGAAAAGTAAATAATATACAAAAGGTGACATCTTCCGCAACCTGGAAGTGCCCCAATAAAAGAATATTACATACAAGTTTTTACATGAATGAAAATGAAAAACACTCATCTCACATAAACCCCCCCGGCTATTCAAACACGACGATCCAATTTAACATATCCAGCAACTCATAACATCACATGTCATCAACGTAAGTAAACATGCGTATCCCAATTGTCGTTGACATATAGCAACGAAACCGGCGATATCACATATTACACTTACGGTCACAGAAAAGAAAGTGTAAAACTACAACAGTTGGAATCCGCAACCTCTTTAGACATCGCATGCCTGAACAAATGAATTTCTTAGACATCGCATGCCTAACAATTATAAACCCCGCATTTTAGTCTCATTGTCGAAAACTCTTTTCAATATCAAGTCGGGCAATTCAACAAGATTCCCGATATCCTGATTGAATGCTCGTCGGAAACTTCAGTAGACGGCCGCACCCCCGATGCCGTCGACGAAGTGCACCAAGGCGGAACACCGCTGCCGCGAGCACCCGAACGGATGCTTTCGGCGACGGGGTTCTCCTACAGTCACTTGGTCGGGGCTATGGGGCGTGGCTGTCTATTTAGTTTACCCGGCGAGTATCCGCGTACGCTACGTGATTGCGACGGACTTTTGATCACATCAAAATTCCGTGGCAACCGATCAAGTGAGACTAAACTGCTATTTTTATAATATTCATTCAGTTATCTCATAACTACTTGTGGATTCCAAGTATTGTATCACATTCCAGATAAACAGAAAATGTTAAACTTTCCGATCGAACAGTCAAACACCCAAGTTTTCCCGAAACAGCTCAACAAATGAAACAAGTTTAAAAACATCCAGTTCATGCCTCAGTACCAACGGTCCAGCCGTAGAAGGGTCAAGCCAACGCCTCACATGTGGCACGCCGTACTGCCCCAAACCCGAAGGTTCAAAGGGCAGTTCAAGACGGTCACATAATCGAGTTAAGGTTTGTTGTCTTCTAGAGGGACCATCGCGTTACTTGCACTACTTAGAATGTCATTAAACTACGGAAAGATCCAACACTTGGAAATTTCCCGGCAGGGGAAAAAGTGGGTATTTATATCCGGTCGAACTTTTTAACATATTCTAAAATTACCCGGAAAAACACATAGACAAAGTTTGATAATCCGATCGAATCTACGATCTCCCAATACAACCCAGAAAACTCAACTCTTGAGTAAGATTTAAAAATTCCCAGAAAATACAGCACCAAAATGTAAGAATTACTGTGCAAAAACCAATGAATGAAACGACCGTACGGCCGCGGAACCGCCGCAGTAGCCACGATATTGCCGCGGTTACGCGGCTATTTGATCGAATTAGAGGTTCCGTTTTGTACAGTAATTCTTAGAAACTCCTGCTGAGTTTTCTGCATATTTTTAATTATGAAAAATCCCCGATTTAAAAATATGTACAGAGAGCAATTTTGAATTAGGGTTTCGGTTCGATCGGCTTTCTAACTTCGTCGACACATCGCCTAAGGCTCTAGCTAGGCTCTGATACCACTGTAGGGTTCCTAGGCACACACTAGAGGTCTCACAAGGCATCAACCATGCCAATTTCAAATTTTACAAGTGCCGAGAAACCCTAATACGGATCGTTGACTAGAGTTTAAGCGAAACATGCAACTAGTTAACAACTTAACTAAGTGAACGGAAATACAACCTTTGTAGATCCGGTCCTCCACCTCCATAGCTCCGCGATGAAGTCCCCTTACTGCGATGATCGGATCCCGGGTTCTAGCGTCGGCTTCATCGGAGAAATGGGAGGGCTAGGTCGTCGACTTCGATGCCGAAGATGATCTACGTCGAGACAACACAAGATCAAGCTCCAACTTCGCCAAGCCATGAAACTTGTGAAGAAAACACCCTATACTACTTGGCAAGTGGTAGAGGATGAAGAAATAGGAAGTGGGTTCACTTTAGAATTGGATTTCTCACTCTTTTTCTCAAGTTGCCATTAATGGAGGCAAGGTTTCTTCTTTGTTGAAGAAGGAGAAGAAGAAAGAATATGATAAGTATTATTATTTTAAAATAGAAAACAAAAATGATACTTATCATAATCTCAACCATGGTTTAGTGTAGAGAATTAACTAGGGTTTAGTTGAATGGTTAGGGTTAGGACATGAAGACAAAATGGTCACTTAGTCAAAGCTTCATGAAGCTTCAACAACAAAACAAACTAAGCCACCATTTCATTTTTGCCCAAAATGAATTAATGAATAAACAAATAAATGAATAAGTAAGTAAATCAAAACCCTAACCATTAACATAACCATGGTTTAATTCTTTACACAAACCCAAGTTTGCATGTATCATCAAACATGATACAAACAAGTGCACAAAAGTATATCACATATACAACTTGTGTACATCAAGTGAGAAAATCCATCTTAAGTGAACCAATACTAGTTAATGCAAAGTAATATATCAAATATATAATTATACATTAAATCATTAAATCAACACTTGATTTAACGATCCGGTCATATCGCATATAACCGACTAATATCCAATGTATCGGCTTATCGAATCAATCCTTGATTCGATAACTAGGTTATATCACATACAACCATTCGATACATTCATCGCGAGAATAGAATACGGTATCACATACTAGCATTATTCTCGGTCCCGCACATATCTCATATGCGCTCCTATTTCGTTTCGCTTGAGCCAGGAAACCTCTGTGTAGGACTCTAAAGACTCGTCAATACGCCGGCAGCAGGTGATGATCATATCAAACACCCACAAGCCGCAAGCGGTCTGCTAAACGTAACGGCCACCAGGGTATTGAGCGATCAGAAGATCGACGAGGAAGCCCGCTCACACTCCTGTGAATCCAACCAGTAACACTTACCGTACAGTCCGGTCTCGTCGTCTGATATGTCGCATATCTTGCCTAGGGGTGGTAAACGTCAGACCCCAATAGCTCGATAAGTCGTGTCGATATGAGGTCTATAACAGTTCGAGAAAATACAGGTAACACTTACCAGTAAATCTCAGCAACCCTGGCCAGGGATTTTCGGTTATAGCCAATCGAACACAGCGCAACATCAACTCCCTATACCGGGAGAGACGAATCCCCTCCTATCGCTCATTGCCTCCATGTGATTCGGGACTGTACCCAAAAACCACCGTTTTGCACGCCCTCTTGGATGTGGTAAGGTGGAAATCAAAGTACAGTGGGAATCACACAAGGCTCTATGACGATCTCGGGTCAACAGACTACTCTGTACCAGTGTCACCAGAGAACTGCCATCTGACGTAAGGTATAATACCATCTGGGAGTTCTCGGCGAGTCCGTCCAGTGTACCCAGTCTCCACTGAGCACCCGTATATCATCTCCGATGTCAAACACCAATGGATATGGGATCATCCATCGCCCATCTGTATGGGTCGAGAAGGTATACGCTAGTCTACTCTGGTATATCGATGCCCCGTCTCGATACACCCACGACTAGGGACCTTGAAGGATGTACTTATGGACTACCATGTCCCCACTAGTATGATCCGCATCATAGTCCAGGTAGTCAAGTACACATCCTAAGGGCTTTACCAACATGTAACAGAGAGACAATCAGTGTACACGTTAAGGTAAAGATCAACCAGATAGCATACTATCATGTCGAGCAAGAAAGTCCTCCCTATATATGTCCAAGCATCCACTACAATATACATCATATGTATAGTAATGGCCTCTAGGGCATACATATAACTAACACACTCAGCGTGCACTCTATCCTAGATTAGAATGGTTACCAATTTATCTAATGTGGAAATCTCCCACTGTACCGTCAAATTCTCCTCCAAACCTGAAAGAAGAATTAGTCGGGATCACCCGAGGAGTAAACCAACTCATCAGTGGGAATCGGGATCCAACTATCATCGCATGATAACGTGACGGAATCCGCTCACGTCATCACACTCCAGAAGGCATGCACATATCTGGCAAGTTTCAGTTTCTTTAGAAACTCCCGATGTGGATTTTTGCCCCATGCTCTTATGACTTGACTTTGGCCAACAAATCATAAGTCACATGTCAAGTTCTACCCGTCATTCTCCAGGTTAATTTGAACCCACCCGCACAAGCCTTTGACTTTGGCCAACAAGGCTATACGACTGTCCCAAACCAACGCATCTATCTATGCTGCATATGAATACCCAACAGCTACCAAACACTGTGCCTTGACTTTGGCCAACAAACACAGCTTGAATACTATTGACTACCCATATGAAACGACGGAGGGCTACGAATTGTTTCTGGCGAAAACCTTTAACGTAATGAACTTGATATCGTTGAAGGAACTGATAGCTTTTATAAAAATATAGTGATGAAAACCTTTGCTGAAGAGGTCACTCCCGGTGAAGGGATCTCGGCTCTTTCCTCGTAGAATGAGGTGCAGGATATTCCAACTGAATACCACGATGCAAAGCAAAAGTAAACGACTATAGTGAAGTTATTGTCCTGACGCAAACTTCTGTCCAAGGGGTCACTCCCGGTGAAGGGATCTCGGCCCTTGCCTCGTCGATTGAGAAGCAGGATATTCCAACTGAATACCACGATGCAAAACAAAAGTGAACGTCCTTGCAATAACAGCTTTTTGAAAAGTGTTCCAACAACATCAAAATAGGTTTATTTTTAACTTGCATTGATCCGAATCAACGCAGTCCAATCAATTGATCACACCACAAAGAACGAAATATAATGATGTACGTATATGCCATCCGCATTCGCCATTGGGTCCCGTCATTACCCGTTAGGTTAGCTAACTAACGACAGAGCGGGGACTAGACTAGCGCGGATGCAAAACATATACAACATCTACTAGTATATATATCAATATATAATATTTCGCTCAAGGCGTGATAAAATGCAACATCACAGAAATGTACAGTATCACAGAACAATACAAATATTTGGGATCCCCGGGTTTCACAGAGCCGCTACTGAAACCCGACGTTCCCCTGGTCGTGTGGACAGCCTGTGCAATGAAATCCTAGACCCCTACGGGCGCGGCAAGTTACCCACCAAAACCTGAAGCGAGGCAGCCCCCTTCAGCAACTTGAATGGACCACCCAGCACTTCACGGAATCCGGTAACTTGGGCACCTCTCCTGGGTCAACCTGTACCCCCTACGAGTGCGGCGAATAGCCCGCCAATTCTAGAGTGAAGCCCCCTCCGTCTCAATGCCATGAGATGCGGGATTGTTGCATTCTAGAACCCGGCTATCCGTGCACCCCACCTTGGGGTAATCCTAGTACAGAAAGTAAAATATACATACAATGGGTACATCGACCTCGACCTGGTCGTGCCCTAAAAGAATAATACAAACAGGCAGTGACGGCAGTCCACATGTCGGACGCTCGCCCCGAAATATCAAATGTACATAATACAACAAAAACTGTACTAGCATTGCATCCAGGCTATCCCCCACGACCAATCCGCAACATCATAGCACAATCACAGAACATCAACGTGAATGTCACGTTCGCAAATCCGTCTAACCAGGCTATAGCAATTAGACAGGATTTACCGATCAAGTGACATTCACGGTCGCAGATATAATGTAAATACTGTGAACTAATGTGTTTTAAAATTTTCGATCGATCAAATTTTACCAAATGGGCCCTAAGCATTACTGTAGCACTTAAAGAAATTCTGGGCCCAAAAATAATATTCCAAAACCCCTATTTCCAACCCAAAAACCCACTAGAAAAAATTGGCACAATGATAACACAGAACTGCCGCGGAACCGCGGCCAGAAGGGGGTTTTGGCCGCGGTTCCGCGGTCTTCCTAATGAATCATGGTGTCGAATTTCTACAGTAAGCTTAAAAGTCCCTGCACATACTTCTGCAACACACTGAAAATTTTTTCGAGCCAGAAAAAAATCGACAGAAACTGATGCTATTCGAAAATGCTGTTTTGGAATTTTGTTCGATCGGAAACGTAAACACATTAGACTAAGCTAGACTAGGTTAATGGCGAGGCTCTGATACCACTGTAAGTGCACGGCGGCGCCCCGGCCGTCAATCCGACGCCGGAATGCGGAAGCGATGCTTTTCTTTAACTTTTTAAACCAGCACCACTGCGCACTAAAACCCCGGATCGGGCCATTGATCTAGTCCTAGCTATCTAGAGAAGGGGGTAGAGAGATATACCGAGTGATCCGAGTCCTCCGGTCTTCTCGTCGTCGTCCCGATCTCCCGCGGAATCTCCGGTCTCCATCACGTTGCCGGAAGGACACCACATCGCCGGCTTCTTTTACGAGCTCCCACCTTTGGACAGAGGCAACTCGGGCACGAAGTTGGCGAGTCGACGTGCCCAAGATTTGCTGTAGAATATAGTGTAGAAGCTATGTCTCATTTGGGGTATTGGAAGTTGCCTTTGGTGGAGGAAATGAACTTGAGGAATTTTGTGATGAACTTGGGGATTTTTGCAAGCATGAGAGAACCAAAAATCCCCACACAAAATGGGCAGCCCCTTCTCCTTGCTTGGCCGGCCATGGCAAGGTGAAGAGGAGAGAGTTAGTGAATGAGGGAGTGAGTAACCAAAGAAAAAATGAGAGTCTCTCATAATCCAAGAGAGAGAAAAAGTGATGATGTAAAGAAATGATCACAAGACAAAACCAACACTCCACCAAGCTCATCATCTCATCACAAAGTCAAGCTATCATGAACCATCATGAACAAAGGAAAGTCAAGGGTGGTAGAATCATCATGAGACAACAAGATGCAAAGAACACCCTCCACAAATGCTAATTTGCACAAATGCAAATAAGCCCTCCTCCACCAATCTTCAGCCAATGAAAGATACAAAGAAATATGGCTGAAACGAAAAGCAAACTGGCAACTTCGGAAAACTGATCCCGTAATAAATTACAGGAAAACCCCGCAACTGTGTATACACACCCGCATTTGTATTCCGACCGAATACAAATGCAATGAGACAAAATCTACACTATACAATACTAGGATCCGGCTTAAACCAAAGCCGGCTAGTATTAACCGTCTGATCCTGATCCGTGCAATACCGCACGTATCTGATCGAACCCTGCCATATCTCCATACGGCCTCTACAGCTTTTCGCCCGAAAACTTGAGCAACTGTCTGTGGGGGACTCTAAAGACTCGTCAATACTATAGCTGTGGATTTAACTACTAGCACGTCAGAGGTATTAGCCATACGTGACGGGCTACTAGCTATTGACCAAAAGGGACGTCGATGAGCGAACTCATCCTGACACCCTACTGAGCCTGTTAGTGACAATATCCGTACAGTCCGGTCTGTTCGTCTATGAGCATCGCATGGCGGGCCTAGAGGGTTGGTAAAAGTCAGACCCCCAAAAGCGGTACAAGTCGTGTCGGAGTGTAGCCCAGAACACCCTGAGATACTACTGGAATACCTACCACTAAATCTTCTGCCTTGGCCAAGGACTTCGTGTAATGGCTCTCCTAGACACAGCGCGACCTCATCCCCAATACCGGGAGAGACGAACCCCTGCAGATCCGCTCACTGGCTCCATGTGGCTCGGGACTGTACCCAACTAAAACTGGTTTGCGTGTCTCCTTTGAGCGTGGTAGGGTAGTAATCAAAGTACAGTGGGAACTCACACGAGATAAATGACGATCCTCAGGTCGATGAACTAACCTGTACACATGTCACCAGGGAACTGCTATCTGACGTCAGGTATACGACCAACTAGCATGTTCCCGGCGAGTCCTGTCCGGTGTACTCATAACCCAATGAGCACCTGTATACATCTTAGGTGAACCGACTGACACCAGTGGCTTATGAGACCGTCCACCACCCCTCATCGGGTCTCGACTGTATACACTAGTCTACTATGGAGTATCGATGCCCGGTCTCGAAACTCCCACGACTAGGGACCTTTTAAGGATGTGCTTATAGACTACCAGCTCCCACGTATGTGATCGCCCTCATACTGCCGGCAGTCAAGCGAGAATCCTAAGGGCTCTATCAACGTGTAATAGCGACCTATCAGGTCACCTAAAGCAGTACACGATGATAAAGATAAACCAGATAGCATACTATCATCTTGAGTAAGACTGTCCTACTGGGATATGTCCTCCCTCAATCATTGCAATCACGTGCCCGTGATCCAATAATTGACTCTGAGGGCACTATCTCCAACAATGTGATATGATGATAAGGATACCAGATAATTGATGAGACAATTGTGATATTGAGCCGTGCCCAGCTATTTGGATGCCGTACGACGATTTAACGTATGAGCTTTATATTGATGATAGATCCGCACTCATGACTCGAGGACGTCATATGATATACTGTATCGTACGTGATACTATTGAAGTGGGATCAATGACTATTATATATATATATATATATATATATATATATATCGACTCAGATGTAGGTGGTTTCCATTGTAAGTCGATGTGCAACACCCCACGACTTGTGGGTAGGCGGAAATATGAAAAACGATCTTGTTCTTTGCTTAAACATCGACTAACCGCGTGAATCAAAGCTAAACGATAACTAACATCAAACATAGAAGTTCTAAACTACTATGTGAAGTGATTATACCTAAAGAACCGTGTCCTTCATCTTTACGAACTCCACCTCCTCCTCGGCCTTCTCCAAGTAGTAGACGATCCACCAAGAAAGCTTTACTCCAAGCTTTGCCTCTAAACTTGAGGCAACTAGGTTTCTTTAAGTGCTAATCAAAGTACCTAGATGATATAGAGCGAGGGTTATGGTTTAATTAGTCTAACTAATTCTTGTACTCAACACATGAGAGGGGAGGATTAGGGTTTGAAGAGAGAGAGCTTGAGGAGAGAGAAGATGAACATAATAATGAAATGAGAAAATAAGCTATCATAATATATATCAAGCATTATTGTTTTTCAAGAAAAGAAAATAAAATGATTTACAACCATGCTTGATAAATATCTAATGATGATTCATCTCCATGAGTCATTAAGCAATTATGATGCATTAATGACATGGATGAATCATCCATATGACTCACTAATCACATTCAATGTATATGCCACCTAAACCTCCTTAGTCACCATCTTCTAGAAGCTTCTCGCGCAATTACGAGAACGTCCCTCCTATCCATGAAAACACGGAAAAACTTTAGACTATATAAATCCAATAACCGGATACTAGTAACTGGCTTAAACCAAAGCCGACTAGTAAAAACTGTCCGAAAGTCGTACGTGCGTAAACACACGTATGCGTCCGAACCCTTGTCGGAAAACCATACGACCTCTATATCGTTTCGCCTGGAGTAGGGAAACTCTCTGTGTGGGACTCTAGAGACTCGACTACTATGCTGGCAGTGGGTTTAACCACAGACAGCAAGCGGCACTAGCTGTACGTAACGGTCCCCAGGTAGATGTCGATAAGAAGGCCGATGAGGAAACCCATCCGAACTCCTACTGAGTCTGATGTGACAATCTCCGTACAGTCCGGTCTGTTCATCTAAGACTATCGCATATCGGGCCTAGGGGGCGGCAAGCGTCAGTCCCCTAATAGCGGTATAAGTCGTGTCGGAGCGAAGCCCATTACACCCTGAGAAACTACTGGAACCTACCAGCAAATCTCGCTTGCCCTGGCCAGGGACTTTGTGTAATGGCTCTCTGACACAGCGCGATATCAACCCCCAATACCGGGAGAGACGAATCCTGTCTAACCGCCACTGCCTCCAAGTGCTCGGGACTGCACCCAACTGCTACCTGTTTGCACGACTCCTTTGAGCCGTGGTAGAGTAGCAATCTAAGAACAGTGGGACACACTCAAGGCGAAGTAGCAGTCTCAAGTCTGCGGACTATGCTGTACTCATGTCACCTGGGAACTATTCACTGACGACCGGTATAAAACCAACCAACAGTTCCCTGTGAGTCATGTCCGGTGTACCCGTAACCTAACGAGCACCTGCATACTATCTCCAGTACGACGTACTGACGGCTGTGGGACAGACCATCTCCCTAACTGGGATGAGAATCGTACACACTAGTCTACTTCGGAGTATTGATGCCCTGTCTCGATAATCCAACGACTAGGGACCTGAATAAGGATATGCTTGTAGACTACCCAGCACCCACTAGTGTGACTGCCATCACAACGCTGGTAGTCAAGCAAGATCCTAAGAGCTCTATCAATACGTATACTCACATATTAAGATAGAAAAACCAAGTAGCATACTACCATGTTTATCAAGACTGTTATATACATGTGAATATCCCAAGCTTCCATTAAGTAATATACAAACTAGTATTATACAATAATGGCCCGTAGGGCATATACACTAACAATCTCCCACTTGCACTAGGGCCATGTACTGGCATATCGTAGACCGATGATCTCGAGTAGCCTCTCGAACTGAATCTGAGGTAGGGCCTTCGTGAATGGATCAGCAATGTTCTCTTCAGAAGCAACTCTCCGAACCTCGATCTCCCGACGATCAATGATCTCCCTGATCAGGTGATACCGCCTTAAGATGTGTCTGGACTTCTGATGGGACCTTGGTTCCTTTGCTAAAGCTATAGCTCCGTTGTTGTCGCAATACAGAGGTATTGGATCAACTATGGTAGGAACCACCTGAAGTTCTGTTAGGAACTTCTTCATCCAGACAGCTTCTTTTGCGGCATCGCAAGCAGCAATATACTCCGCTTCCAAAGTCGAGTCCGCAACGGTGTCCTGCTTGGAACTCTTCCAGCACACCGCCCCTCCATTGAGGGTAAAGACATAACCCGACATGGACTTGGAATCGTCCTTATCACTCTGGAAGCCGGAATCAGCAAAGTCCTCCAACCTGAGGTCTTTTCCTCCGTAAACCAAGAACATCTCCTTAGTCCTCCTCAGGTACTTGAGAATGTTCTGTACTGCTATCCAGTGCTTCTCCCCTGGGTCTGACTGATACCGGCTTACTACGCTCAGTGCGTAAGCTACATCTGGTCTGGTGCACAACATCGCATACATTATAGAGCCTACCGCAGAAGCGTAGGGTATAATAGACATGCGTTCCCTTTCCAAATCAGTCTTGGGAGACATCTCTTTGGATAGGGTGATTCCGTGACAAGCCGGTAGATTACCGCGCTTAGAATCTTCCATACTGAATCTTTTCAGTACAGTGTCGATATACCTGGACTGTGAAAGTCTTAACATCCTCTTGGATCTATCACGATAGATCCGGATCCCTAGAATGTAAGAGGCATCACCCAGGTCTTTCATGGAGAACCTGTGTGACAAGAATCCTTTGACAGATTGTAGCATAGGAATGTCATTTCCTATCAATAGAATGTCATCTACATACAAGACGAGGAATACGACACTTCTGGCTACAACTTTACTATATATGCACGGTTCATCTGGATTTTTGATAAAGTCATATTCTTTGACTGTTTCATCAAAACAGATGTTCCAACTCCGCGATGCTTGCTTTAATCCATAAATGGATTTAAGCAACTTGCATACTTTCCCGCTGCTCCCACTCTGATTGAAACCCTCTGGCTGATCCATATAGACGCACTTTTCTAAATTTCCATTCAGAAAAGCCGTCTTTACATCCATCTGCCAGATTTCATAATCATGGAAGGCAGCAATAGCAAGAAGGACCCGAATGGATTTGAGCATAGCCACTGGAGAAAAAGTTTCGTCATAGTCCAAACCAGGTCTTTGACGAAAACCTTTTGCAACAAGTCTAGCCTTATAGGTTTCCACCTGTCCATCTACACCAATTTTTTTCTTGAAGATCCATTTGCATCCTATGGGTTTTACCCCATCTGGAGCAAAGTACAAAGTCCATACTTTGTTGGTGTACATGGACTCCATTTCGGTCTGCATTGCATCTAGCCATCGTACCGTGTCGCCGCTCTGGATGGCCTGCTGGAAGCCAGTAGGTTCATCATCATCTATGATGCAATCCTCTCTATCACCATCTATGAGAAAACCGTAGTATCTCTCAGGCGGGTGAGACGGCCTACTACTCCTGTGGAGGGGTGCGGGAATGTCCTGTTCTTCTTGAACTACTTGTTCTACCAAACTTTCAGTATTAGTTTGTGGTTCTGGAATTTCTTCCAGTTCTATTTCGCTCCCACTTGTTTCCTTTTCTAAAAACTGATATTCTAGAAAATGGGCATTACGAGAAACAAATACCTTTTGTTCCTCTGCGTAATAGAATAGATATCCCCTGGAGTTCTTTGGATATCCCACAAACTTACACTTTACTGATCGTGCCTCGAGCTTGTCCACATGCTGCTTTTTGAAAAAAGCTGGACATCCCCAAATCTTTATATACTGAAGATGGGGTTTCTTCCCACTCCACATCTGATATGGTGTGGCAGGCACAGTCTTGGTAGGAACCATGTTCAAAAGATATGCCGCTGATTCTAGCGCATAATCCCAGAAAGATCGCGGTAACTCAGCATTACTCATCATGGAACGTACCATATCCAATAGGGTTCGATTCCGTCTCTCCGATACACCGTTATGCTGTGGAGTGTATGGAGGAGTAAGCTGAGAGAGAATTCCTTTCTCTTTTAGGTAACCTAGGAACTCGGCACTCAAGTATTCACTATCTCGATCAGATCTAAGTGTCTTGATACTTTTGCCGGTTTGGTTTTCTACTTCATTCTTATACTCTTGGAATTTCTCAAAAGCCTCGGATTTATGTTTCATCAGATAAATGAATCCGTATCTTGAGTAATCATCCGTGAAAGTAATGAAATAGGAAAAACCACCTCTTGCATGCGTGGACATTGGACCACATACATCGCTGTGTATGAGTCCTAAGAGCTCGCTCGCTCTTACTCCATGTCCAGTAAATGGAGTCTTTGTCATCTTTCCTTTGAGACAAGATTGACAAGTGTCATAAGTTTGATATTCGAACGAGTCCAAATATCCTTCTCTATGCAACTTAGTCAACCTTCTCTCATTGATATGACCCAGTCTACAATGCCATAAGAAAGCTTTATTTAAATCTGGAGACTTTCTTTTTAGTGTGTTCTGGACATTGAAAATTTAGAGTTGGTTTAAAACATATATATCGTTATTTAGTGTACCGGACCCAATCAAACCATGATTAAGGTGGATGTTAACAACATCTCTTACAAACGTGAAATCATAACCTTTATTTGATTACAAGGAAACTGATATGATATTACACGTTAAGCTTGGTACAATAAAACAGTTATGTAAAACCAAAATGTGTCAACTCGTCAATCCCAGGTGATAATCCCCGACGGACGCAGCTCCCACGCTAGCTCCGTTAGCAACCTTTAGGGTCATATCACCTTCCTTCAGCACTCTACGGTTTCTCAGTGCCTGCAATGAATTGCAAATATGAGATCTTGATCCGGTATCCAATACCCAGGAAGTAGAGTTAATTGACAGACAATTCTCAATCACAAACACACCTGAAGTCGAAGCCACAGCTTGCTTCGGTTCCTGGTTCTTGGCGTTCCACGCCTTGCAATCTTTCTTCCAGTGCCCTTTCCTGTGACAATGGAAGCACTCATCCTGGCCCACTACCGGTACCGCAAACTTTTTCTTTCCCTTCCCTCCCACCTTACTAACACCTCCTCTAGGTTTGGTGGCGGCCTTCTTCTTCCTTCCTTTGGCCCTAGCCTTGGACCCGGAAGAAGATGCACCACTAACAAACATAGCGGGTGTTTCCTTTGCTTTCTGCAAGGTGCCCTCTGCACTCCTTAACATGTTCAGGAGTTCCGGAAGTTTAACTTCTTTTCTTTGAATGTTGAAGTTCAGGATAAACTGGGCGTTGGTGGAAGGAAGGGACTGGAGAATAAGGTCTGTATAGAGCTCATTATCCTAAGTCGTCCCAAGGTCTGCGAGCTCTTCTATATAGCCGATCATCTTTAGGACATGTTCTCCTACTGATGACCCGACAGCCAACCTCGCTCGAAACAAGTTCTTAGAGGTCTCGTATCTTGCTATTCGAGATTGCTCTCCATAAAGTTCCTTTGTATGGAGAAATATGGCATCTAGTTCCATATCCTCGTGCCTCCTCTGATGTTCATTGTTCATCGAGGCAAGCACGTTGCACTTGGCTTTCGCGCAATCGAAATCCCAGGTTTTGCGGATTTCCTTATCCGCATTACTGGATTTGGGACCAGGGACAGCAGGTGCCGTAGCGGTGAGGACGTACCGCAATTTGTCATAGGTCAAAGCCATTTTGACATTCCGCAGCCAATCTTTATAGTTTGGCCCTGTCAGTATATTTTTCTCTAAAAGTAACTTAAGTCCAGTCATTTTCAGGGTTGCTGCAATTAGGAGAGAGAATAAAACTCTTTAGCATGATGCTCTTGCAAGTTTAGAGTGGTTTTTAGTTTATCTAAACTGGATGGCTCCCACTGTTTCTCTAATCCTTCCCCAAACCATAAAAGAAGAATTAGCCAGGAATATTCTCACCGTACAATACTTGCTTAACCGTTCAGCCAGGCTAGTGTCGATACTTCGAGGGAGGTTTTCCAACGCTTTCGCGAAGTTCCTTAATTAAATAACCTCTTTTCACTGGGGGCGTAACCCCGCTGACACCTTTCTTGACACCTACTTGGTTTATAGCATTGATCGTTAAGCGACGAATATCCTGATGAGTAGCATATACTCACAGTAGGATCGGGATCCAAATATCATTGTATGATAATGTTGAAGGAATCCTACCAACATTCATCAAACTCCAAATAGTATGCAACTCTTTGCAAATTTCAGTTTCTTTAGAAATTCCCGATATTTATTTTTGCCCCATGCTCTTATGACCTTGGCGTTAGGTCAAAATGTCATAAGTCACATGTCAAGTTCTACCCATCATTATCTTGTCAATTTGAACCCATACGTATATATCCTTGACGTTCGACCAACATGATAATACGACTGTCCCAAACTAACTCATCTATCTATGCAACAAATGAATATCCAGTAGCTACCAAACACTATGCCTTGGTGTTAGGTCAAAATACATAGCTTGAATACTACTGAATACCCAGATGAAATGACGGAGGGCTACGAATGGTTTTGGCAAAACCGTGAACGTAGTGAACTTGATATAACCGAAGGAACCTGATAGCTTTTAAAAGGAGTGGTTAAAGCTCCGCATTTAAAAATATCTGTTTTTAAAATTAACCGAGTGGTTTCTTTTAAATTGTTCCAACGATTAAACTTTTGGTTTATTTTCTTTGCATTATAAATAATGCGTCCCATCATTAACCTATCATTGCAGAAAACAACGAAAATATAACGTCCTCTTATGCCATCCACATTCGCCACGGGGTCCCGTCATCACCCGTTAGGTTACTTAACTAACGACAGAGCGGGGGCTGGGCAAGCGCGGGTGTAAAACATAAGTGACGTCTAAATAGCTATCATATATATAGATATTTTATATTCGTCGGACGCAATAATATTCATTCCAGATCACAGATAAACTTTATTAGATTTGCAAGCAATCCGTGTTTGTTTTGAGCCTGCAACAAAAGACGGATTACACAGTTGTGATAAATAGCCATTGTAAGTCCATGTCACGCACCCCACTAACTCGCGGGGAGGCGGAATATATGAAAAACGATTATCAAAGCTTCGTAACACGGACTTGAGCGCATGAATCGTAATCTAAACCATTGCTAACGATATACTAGAGGTTTAACTACTCGGTACCGGAGTTATACCTCACGTTACATGTCCTTCGGGTCTTCATCGCTGTCCTCCACTCCTCGTAGGCTCCTTGGAACATCGGCAACTTCACGGCCTCCTCGAATCAAAGACGATCCACCCGAAAGCTTCTACGCCAAGCTTAATCTCAAACTTGAGATAACTAGGTTGCTTAAAGTGCTAATCTAAGCTACCTAGAGGATATAGAGTGAAGTTATGAATGTTTTAGTCTATTTAACCCTTGATCTCAACACATGAGAGGTTAGGGTTAGGGTTTCAAGAGAGAGTGAGCTTGAGGAGAGAGAACGAGAAGATTAGAATGAGAACCAAAATCCTTCTCACTTGAATATATGATACATAATGAATTATCAAATAATATCAATTAATTGATTATTCACCATGTTTCATTTAATCAAGGAGAGTGATTCATCATGTGAGTCATTAGATCATTAATGAAGCATTAATGATATGATGAATCATATAAATGAGTCACACAAAGTAATCATGAAAAAGCCACCTCAACCCCTCATGTCACCACTCTTCTAGAACCTTCTTAACAAATTACGAGAACGCCCCTCCAATCCGTGAAAACACGGAAAAACTTTAGACTGTATAAATCCAATAACCTGATACTAGAATCTGGCTTAAACCAAAGCCAGCTAGTAAAAACTGTCCGAAAAGTAGTACGTGCGAAAACACACGTATGCATCCAAACCCTTGTCGTAAAACCATACGACGTCTATATCGTTTCGCCTGGAGCAGGGAAACTCTCTGTGTGGGACTCTAAAGACTCGACACTACGCTGGCAGTGGGTTTAACCACAGACCGCAAGCGGCACTAGCTGTACGTAACGGTCCCCAGGTAGATGTCGATAAGAAGGCCGATGAGGAAAACCATCTCGAACCCTTACTGAGCCTGATGTGACAATCTCCGTACAGTCCGGTCTGTTCGACTAAGACTATCGCATATCAAGCCTAGGGGGCGGCAAGCGTCAGTCCCCTAATAGCTGTATAAGTTGTGTCGGAACGAAGCCCATTACGCCCTGAGAAACTACTGGAACCTACCAGTATATCTCGCTTGCCCTGGCCAGGGAGTTTGCGTAATGGCTCTCTGACACAGTGCGATATCAACTCCCAATACCGGGAGAGACGAATCCTATCTAACCGCCACTGCCTCCATGTGCTCGGGACTGCACCCAACTGCTACCTGTTTGCACGACTCCTTTGAGCCGTGGTAGGGTAGCAATCTAAGAACAGTGGGACACACTCGAGGCGAAGTAGCAGTGTCAAGTCTGCGGACTATGCTGTACTCATGTCACCTGGGAACTGTTAACTGACGATGGGTATAATACCAACCAATCAGTTCCCCGGCGAGTCCTGTCCGGTGTACCCGTAACCTAACGAGCACCTGTATACTATCTCCAGTACGGCATACTGATGGCTGTGGGACAGACCATTTCCCCAATTGGGATGAGAAGCGTATACACTTAGTCTACTCCGGAATATCGATGCCCTATCTCGACAATCCAACGACCAGGGACCTGTATAGGATGTTGCTTACAGACTACCCAGCCCCCACTAGTGTGACTGCCATCACGACGCTGGTGTTGCGCCACGGCAGCGCCCCGGCCTCGTACTCGAGGCCAAAATGCGGAATAAAAATTTTTCCTTACTCGGAAACCGGCGCTACCGCGGACAAAGAAAACCCGGATCGAAACCATTAACCTAATGCTAGCAATCTAGAGATAGGGAGAGAGATATACCGAGTGATCCGAGTCCTCCGGTCTTCTCGTCATCATCCCGATCTCCCGCGGAAAGTGCAGTCTCCATATCGTCGCCTCCTCGCCGGAAAGGGCACCACATCGTCTGCGTCTTTTACGGGCTCCCGCCTCAATACCGAGGCAACTCGGGCATGAAGCCGGCAACTCGACATGCCCAAGAATTGCTGTAGAATGTAGTGTAGAAACTTTGTCTCTTGGAGTTTATGTAGTTGCCATTGATGGATGGAGGAAGAGGTAAAGAAATTGGTGCTTTCAATTTTCTAGCAAGAAGAAGATGAAATGAACTCTCTCATTCTTTTTCTCTCAAGTGAAGGCTCTCTCCTCTCTAGCAAGAAAATGGTGGAGGAAATCAATATCAAAACCATAACAAGAAGGGAGGTTAGTGTAGGAGAAAAAGAAAGGTGACCATATCCAAAGCTTCATGATAACAATCTCACATCAACTTAACATCCATTTCTAATCACAATCAATCTAAGAAAAGGTGATGGAAAAAGAATATAATGATGATGGAAAAGAATGGTATCTAAAGATGTTATCATAACAAATCATCTTAAAAAAAAACCCTCCACAAAATGTTATTTGCAAACTTGCAAACAACACCCTCCATCGGAAAAGTCCGGCCGGGAAAGAACAAAGGAAAACCGGCCGGGACGGAATGCAAACAGGCAACTCCAGAAAACTGGTCCCGTAATAAATTACAGGAAAACCCCGACACTGTGCATACACACCCGCATCTGTATTCCGACCGGATACAAATGCAATGAGACAAAATCTACACTGTACTAAACCAGTACCGGCTTAAACCAAAACCGGCTAGTAAAATCCGTTCGATCCCGATCCGTGCAATACCGCACGTATCTGATCGAACCCTGCCATATAACTATACGGCTACTAGTACAAAAACTGTCCGATCCTGATCCGTGCAATACCGCACGTATCTGATCGGACCCTGCCATATCTCCATACGGCCTCTACAGCGTTTCGCCCGAAACTTGAGTAACTGAGTGTGGTGGACTCTAAAGACTCGTCAATACCTTGGCTGTGGATTTAACCACTAGCACGTCAGAGGTATAAGCCAATACGTGACGGGCCACCAGGTATTGACCAAATGGGACGTCGATGAGGAAGCTCATCCCGACACCCAACTGAGCCTGTCAGTGACAATATCCGTACAGTCCGGTCCGTTCGTCTATGAGTATCGCATGGCGGGCCTAGGGGGTTGGTGAAAGTCAGACCCCCAAAAGCGGTACAAGTCGTGTCAGAGCGTAGCCCAGAACGCCCTGAGATACTACTGGAATACTTACCAGTAAATCTCCTGCCTCGGCCGAGGGCTTTGCGTAATGGCTCTCCTAGACACAGCGCGACCTCACCCCCAATACCGGGAGAGACGAACCCCTGCAGATCCGCTCACTGCCTCCATGTGGCTCGGGACTGTACCCAACTAAAACCTGTTTGCACGACTCCTTTGAGCCGTGGTAGGGTAGTAATCAAAGCACAGTGGGAACTCACACGAGACAAATGACGATCTCAGGTCGATGAACTAACCTGTACACATGTCACCTGGGAACTGCTATCTGACGTCTGGTATAAGACCAACTAGCAGGTTCCCGGCGAGTCCTGTCCGGTGTACTCATAACCCAATGAGCACCTGTATACATCTTAGGTGAACCAACTGACACCAGTGGCTTGTGAGACCGGCCACCGCCCCTCGTCGGGGTCTCGACTGTATACACTAGTCTACTAATGGAGTATCGATGCCCTGTCTCGAAACTCCTACGACTAGGGACCTTTTAAGGATGTGCTTATAGACTACCAGCTCCCACGTATATGATCGCCATCATACTGCTGGCCGTCAAGCGAGAATCCTATGGGCTCTATCAACGTGTAATAGCGACATGTCAGGTCACCTAAAGCAGTACACGATGATAAAGATAAACCAGATAGCATACTATCATCTCGAGTAAGACTGTCCTCCTGGGATAGGTCCTCCCTCAATCATTGCAATCACGTGCCTGTGATCCAATAATTGACTCTGAGGGCACTATCTCCAACAATCTCCCACTTGCACTCAAGGCTAATTATTGCGATGTCGCATACTCACAGCCCGTGTGATACCGAACACCCAACTCCTCTACTAGTCAGTCTCACAAAACCCGTTTGCGAAACTATTGCGTTCGAGGAATAGCCTCAGTGAGTGGATCCGCTGTGATGTTTCTTTCTATGTCTCTCTATATCTCAAGTTCGCGGAGAAAGCCATCTCCCGAAATGAGCAATACCTGTCTTAGAACGTCTGGATGTCTGATGGGACCTAGCTCATAAATGAACTCCAAATCCAAACTTCTTAGACTGTATCAACAACTGAACTCAATCAGTATCCTGCGCCATGCCTCCCTCAGTATTGCCTTGGACCACCTGTCCAAAATACAGTCCCTCATCAGAGGGAGAACTATAACTCTGACAACCTCCTTGTCGTCCATGTCACTTTGGAAGCCTGGAGTGATAACCGTCTCCTAAAGGAGGCAGCCGTTATCACATCCCTAGAACATTAACTTATGTTCTAAAACTGCTTCCGACTGTTCCTCCAGGATTGGATCAATATCAACTTACTGCATCTAGTGCAAGAACAACATCTGGTGTGGTACTTGACATCTCATGATTGACTCAATTGCCTAAGCAAGTGATCTGCCAATCATGAGTATCCCTCTCCCCTTTAGTCTATAAGACACCTTTAGAGAGGGTGACTCCATCAACTGCAGGTGCACTACCGTGTCAGGAGTCGTCCATTCTAAATACTCATAGAATGCTGTCAAGTTACCCAGATTAGGAAACCACCCAAATCTAGATCTAAAACCATAGATCTAGTAACCAGCATGTCTGATATAATGTCCAAGTCCCAAGTGGAGAAAACACCGTGTGACGACCAAAGTATAACCGATCGTAGTATAGGAATATCACTTCCTACTACCTTCTCAACAGATCCATCCCCTATTCTGATGATGTCAAACCCATGACTGTCACATCAGAAACAGATGATCTAACTCCGCTATATCTGCTTTAGTCTATAAATAGACATAAGCCTGATGTCCACCAATGCTTCCGCTGCTCCCACTGACTACGACAACCCTCTGGCAGAGTCATATAGACGTGCACTTCTAAAGCTAGTTTAGAACGACGCTATACTCATCCTCCTGCCGGGTCTCGCAGCCTGGAACAACAGCAATGGCAAGTGTGGGTAAACAAGAACTTCCCTGTCACCGTCCTTGAGGCTACCGGAGTACCTCTCGGGTGCCTGAAGTTACCCACCGTATCTGCGGAGTGGCCAATGGAATGTCAATCCAGATTGAATCTTTAGGTTCCTAATCAAATCTTCAGTAATCGTTTGTGGTTCTGGAATCACTTCCAGTTCTACCATACTCCCACTACTTTTTCTGAAAAAATCCATTTTTAATAAAAACTGTGGCGAGTCTAGAACAGTATTCCTACTGTTCATCCAGATGGTAGAAAGTCAACCCTCGTCATAGCCTGGGTCAACCCACAAACAGCCATTACAGAAACGTGCCTTGAGTTGTCCAGTGTCTGGTTTTAAGCATAAGCCGGACAACTCCCCGTACCTTAATATCGTTAAGATATGAACTGTTCTATATCCAATATAGAACCAGAGGCACTGATTCAATTGAACCAGATTCAAATCATGCAGCTATCTCCAGTGCATGTAAACTAAATGGAAGGAGGCCGATCAGCGTTACTCAACTTAGGAATGCTTCCAATTATGAGTAACCTGAAAGAGAAGCAATTTCTCTTTATCATTACTATCAACTGAATACCATACACAAGTATCTACATCTTCGATCACTTTGAAGAATCCCGATACTTGCTATACCTGGTTCTCTACTCTATTCAAATACCTATAACTCCTCAAAACTTAGACCCTGTGTTTCCACGAAACACATGTCTAAGAACTAGAGAAGTCATAAGTAAACCGAATATAGTACGAGGACCTACCCCTCCGTCCTAATGGACCTCGGACAACATACAATACTCTGTATAAGTCCGCTGAGTCTAACAACTCATTCACTGTGTGTCGTAGGTTGAAAACTGTACTTATGGTTAAGAAGAATTACATCGCTGTTTAATGCTCCTTACCTAACCATCCACTGATATAGGTAAATGTCATCGACATAATATCAAAAGGTATATCTCACTCTATGAAAATAGACGTACAGATATAACAATTTGAAATTGGTGCACAACAGCGGATATTCAAAACCAAATATTTGCCGACCGGCAAACAGCCCAGATGATCTCCTCAAATATCACCGATTACAACGAATCCCGATATAATGAGAATGGTCACTTAATTCCCAATAACTTACTCCCACTCATCATCTGTAAAACCATACAGATGTGAGAATCATACCTGGTAAATACATACCCTGGAGTAAGTGTCTAATCGGGAAATCAGTTTTCCATTAACAGTACACAGTGAAACTGAAACATTGAAATATTTCGTTGGGGTATCCTGGTATTCCTAGTAATGCCTCTTCCATCATCCAGATTCACAACTACAACCGTATAATTCTTTGCCACCTCTCCAAATCCCTTTATATGTCTTTAGTCATTACCTTCTGCACACCCCTTTAGGCCAAATGGTTTTCTTCCTTCCCTACCGTTCGGCACCAGCCTATGGTTTGGAAGAAGACTATCCAAAAAGCATAAAGGGTGTACTGTCCTAATCCTAGGAGCACTCGCAACGCGAGAGAAGGTGAAGATAAAAGACACCTGAATGTACTTTATTCCTATTTCTCCTGAACCAGTATCCATCCCCGAACTGGAACAAGTTCCTTTCGAGTTCGTATATAACCATACGATGGATTATCCAATAAAATGGGATCTTCGTAGTGATATGGAGTGTCCTGGAGAAATACAAAGGTGATTTAGGATTGGCGAAGAAATACTTGGTTTGGTTGCGAATAGCAGTCGCAACTTACTTTGCCCTCATACTAATCCCTTGCTTTGTCTTAACTTAATACCTTCTGTACACCGTTTAGGCTAACTGGTTTTCTTCATTCCCTACCGGTCGGCACCAGCCTATGGTTTGGAAGAAGACTATCCAATTTGCGTAATAGGTGTACTACTCCTAAACCAAGGAGTACTCGCAATGAGAGAAGGTGAAAAGAAAAGACAACTGAATAATCCTATCCGTTTTCTCCAGAACCAGAAACTATCCTCGAAGTCCTTCGAGTTCGTATCTAACCATACGATGGTTTTGTCCAATGGAAGTGGACGTTCGCAGTAATACGGGGTGTCCTGGAGAAAAGGGTAAAAGTAGGAGTGGCAATGAGGTCTGCAACTCTGACAATCCAAAAGCCAGTGTTAAGAAGGTTCAGTCAACTTGGTCACTGAGTCAAAGTCCAGGGTCGGGTCAATGGTCGCTGCCAAAGAGAGAGAGAAAAGAAACACTCAGCGTGCACTCTAACCTAGATCAGAATGGTTATCACTTTATCTAATCTGGAAACCTCCCACTGTACCTCAAATTCTCCTCCAAACCTGAAAGAAGAATTAGTCGGGATCACCCGAGGAGTAAACCAACTCATCAGTGGGAATCGGGATCCAACTCTCATCGCATGATAACGTGACGGAATCCACTCACGTCACCACACTCCAGAAGGTATGCGCATGCTTGGCAAGTTTCAGTTCTTTTGAAACTCCCGATGTGAGTTTTACCCCTAGGACCCAAGTGACCTTGACACAGTCAACAAATCAAAGAGTCCTAGTCAAGTTCAACCCGTCATTATCCTGGATTGCATTAAACCCACCCGTACGAGCCCTTGACACAGTCAACAAGGCCGCACGACTGTCCTAACCAATCCTATTTATATGCTGCAAACAAACACTACTTAGCTACCGCACACTACGCCTTGACACAGTCAACAAACGCAGCACGAATACTAAGTAATACTTGTAAGAAATGACGGAGGGCTACGTCTAGTTTTTGGCGAAAAACTTTTAACGTAATGAACTTGATATCGTTGAAGGAACTGCATAGCCTTTTATAAAAATATAGTGACGAAAACCTTTACTAAAGAGGTCACTCCCGGTGAAGGGATCTCGGCTCTTTCCCCGTAGAATGAGGTGCAGGATATTCCAACTGAATACCACGATGCAAAGCAAAAGTAATCGGCTATAGTGAAGTTAATGCCCTGACGCAAACTTCTGTCCAAGGGGTCACTCCCGGTGAAGGGATCTCGGCCCTTGCCTCGTCGACTGAGGAGCAGGATATTCCAGATGAATACCACGATGCAAAACAAAAGTGACCGTCCTTGCAATAACAGCCTTTTTGAAAAATGTTCCAACAACATCAGAATAGGTTTGTTTAAACTTGCATTGATCCGAATCAATGCAGTCCCATCAATTGATCACACCACAAAGAACGAAAATATACTGACGTACGTATATGCCATCCGCATTCGCCACTGGGTCCCGTCATCACCCGTTAGGTTAGCTAACTAACGGCAGAGCGGGGACTGGACTAGCGCGGATGTAAAACATATACAACATCTACTAATATATATACCGATATATAGTATTTCGCTCAAGGCGTGAATAAAATGCAACATCACAGAAATGTACAACATCACAGAACAATACAGATATCTGGAAGTCCCGGGTTTCACAGAGCCGCTGCTGAAACCCGACGTTCCCCTGGTCGTGTGGATAGCCTGTGCAATGAAAACCTAGACCCCTACGGGTGCGGCAAGTCACCCGCCAAAACCTGAAGCGAGGCAGCCCCCTTCAGCTCCGTGAATGGACCACCCAGCACTTCACGGAATCCGGTAACTTGGGCACCCCTCCTGGGTCAACCCTAGTACAGAAAGTAAAATATACATACACCGGGTACATCGACCGCAACCAGGTCGTGCCCCAAAAGAATAATACAAACAGGCAGTGACGGCAGTCCACATGTCGGACGCTCGCCCCGCAATATCAAAAGTACATAATACAACAAACTGTACTACCACTGCAACCAGGCTATCCCCACGACCGATCCGCAACAACACAGCATAAACATAGAACATCAACGTGAAAGTCACGTTCGCAAATCCGTCTAACCGGGCTATAGCAGTTAGACCGGATTTACCGATCAAGTGACATTCACGGTCGCAGATAAAATGTAAATACTGTGAACTAATGTGTTTAAAATTATCCGATCGATCAAAATTACCAAGTGGGCCCCCAAGCAATACTGTAGCACTCACAGAAATTCTGGGCCCAAAATTAACATTCCAGAAACCACATTTTCAACACAGGAACATTCTGGAAAAATTTGGGTGACTGAACAGTTGAACTCGCGGTGGAAGAGCGGCCAAAGCATGGCCTTGGCCGCGCTTCCGCGGCGAAGTTGACTGTTCACGAGCCCAAATTTTTCCAGAACTCTTATTATGTCCTACACATCATTCTGAAATAACCTGAAAAATTTTTGGACTTCAAAAAATTTCGACAGAAACTGATGTGAAGAAAAATGCGGTTTTTGCAATTTTTTGTTCGATCGAGTTCTAAACACGTTAGCACAAGCTAGGCTAAGTTAATGGCGTGGCTCTGATACCATGTTGCGCCACGGCAGCGCCCCGGCCTCGTACTCGAGGCCAAAATGCGGAATAAAAATTTTTCCTTACTCGGAAACCGGCGCTACCGCGGACAAAGAAAACCCGGATCGAAACCATTAACCTAATGCTAGCAATCTAGAGATAGGGAGAGAGATATACCGAGTGATCCGAGTCCTTCGGTCTTCTCGTCATCATCCCGATCTCCCGCGGAAAGTGTAGTCTCCATATCGTCGCCTCCTCGCCGGAAAGGGTACCACATCGTCTGCGTCTTTTACGGGCTCCCGCCTCAATACCGAGGCAACTCGGGCATGAAGCCGGCAACTCGACATGCCCAAGAATTGCTGTAGAATGTAGTGTAGAAACTTTGTCTCTTGGAGTTTATGTAGTTGCCATTGATGGATGGAGGAAGAGGTAAAGAAATTGGTGCTTTCAATTTTCTAGCAAGAAGAAGATGAAATGAACTCTCTCATTCTTTTTCTCTCAAGTGAAGGCTCTCTCCTCTCTAGCAAGAAAATGGTGGAGGAAATCAATATCAAAACCATAACAAGAAGGGAGGTTAGTGTAGGAGAAAAAGAAAGGTGACCATATCCAAAGCTTCATGATAACAATCTCACATCAACTTAACATCCATTTCTAATCACAATCAATCTAAGAAAAGGTGATGGAAAAAGAATATAATGATGATGGAAAAGAATGGTATCTAAAGATGTTATCATAACAAATCATCTTAAAAAAAAACCCTCCACAAAATGTTATTTGCAAACTTGCAAACAACACCCTCCATCGGAAAAGTCCGGCCGGGAAAGAACAAAGGAAAACCGGCCGGGACGGAATGCAAACAGGCAACTCCAGAAAACTGGTCCCGTAATAAATTACAGGAAAACCCCGACACTGTGCATACACACCCGCATCTGTATTCCGACCGGATACAAATGCAATGAGACAAAATCTACACTGTACTAAACCAGTACCGGCTTAAACCAAAACCGGCTAGTAAAATCCGTTCGATCCCGATCCGTGCAATACCGCACGTATCTGATCGAACCCTACCATATAACTATACGGCTACTAGTACAAAAACTGTCCGATCCTGATCCGTGCAATACCGCACGTATCTGATCGGACCCTGCCATATCTCCATACGGCCTCTACAGCGTTTCGCCCGAAACTTGAGTAACTGAGTGTGGTGGACTCTAAATACTCGTCAATACCTTGGCTGTGGATTTAACCACTAGCACGTCAGAGGTATAAGCCAATACGTGACGAGCCACCAGGTATTGACCAAATGGGACGTCGATGAGGAAGCTCACCCCGACACCCAACTGAGCCTGTCAGTGACAATATCCGTACAGTCCGGTCCGTTCGTCTATGAGTATCGCATGGCGGGCCTAGGGGGTTGGTGAAAGTCAGACCCCCAAAAGCGGTACAAGTCGTGTCGGAGCGTAGCCCAGAACGCCCTGAGATACTACTGGAATACTTACCAGTAAATCTCCTGCCTCGGCCGAGGGCTTTGCGTAATGGCTCTCCTAGACACAGCGCGACCTCACCCCCAATACCGGGAGAGACGAACCCCTGCAGATCCGCTCACTGCCTCCATGTGGCTCGGGACTGTACCCAACTAAAACCTGTTTGCACGACTCCTTTGAGCCGTGGTAGGGTAGTAATCAAAGCACAGTGGGAACTCACACGAGACAAATGACGATCTCAGGTCGATGAACTAACCTGTACACATGTCACCTGGGAACTGCTATCTGACGTCTGGTATAAGACCAACTAGCAGGTTCCCGGCGAGTCCTGTCCGGTGTACTCATAACCCAATGAGCACCTGTATACATCTTAGGTGAACCAACTGACACCAGTGGCTTGTGAGACCGGCCACCGCCCCTCGTCGGGGTCTCGACTGTATACACTAGTCTACTAATGGAGTATCGATGCCCTGTCTCGAAACTCCTACGACTAGGGACCTTTTAAGGATGTGCTTATAGACTACCAGCTCCCACATATATGATCACCATCATACTGCTGGCCGTCAAGCGAGAATCCTATGGGCTCTATCAACGTGTAATAGCGACATGTCAGGTCACCTAAAGCAGTACACGATGATAAAGATAAACCAGATAGCATACTATCATCTCGAGTAAGATTGTCCTCCTGGGATAGGTCCTCCCTCAATCATTGCAATCACGTGCCTGTGATCCAATAATTGACTCTGAGGGCACTATCTCCAACAGCTGGTAATCAAGCAAAGATCCTATGGGCTCTACTAATATGTATAAGTGATACGTTACAAGAGACATATTCACATATTAAAGTAGACACAAACCAAGTAGCATACTACCATTTTTAGCAAGACTGTATATATATAACTGTGAATATCCCAAGCTTCCATTAAGTAATATACAATCTAGTATGATACAATAATGGCCCCTAGGGCATATACACTAACTATCTCCCACTTGCACTAGGGCCATGAGCTGGCATATCGTAGACCTATCATCTCGAATAGCCTCTCGAACTGCGTCTGAGGAAGGGCCTTTGTGAATGGATCAGCAATGTTATTCTCTATCTCTACTCTCTTCACCTTGATCTCCCGGCGATCTACGATCTCCCTGATCAGGTGATACCGCCTTAAGATGTGTCTGGACATCTGATGGGACCTGGGTTCCTTCGCTAACGCTATAGCGCCGTTGTTGTCATAATATAGAGGTATTGGACCAACACTGGTAGGAACCACTTGAAGTTCTGTGAGGAACTTCTTCATCCAGACAGCTTCTTTTGCGGCATCGCAAGCAGCTATGTACTCCGCTTCCATCGTTGAGTCTGCAACGGTCTCCTGCTTGGAACTCTTCCAACAGACCGCCCCTCCATTGAGGGTAAAGACATAACCCGACATGGATTTGGAGTCATCTTTGTCACTCTGGAAGCCGGAGTCGGCAAAGGCCTCCATCTGGAGGTCTTTTCCGCCATATACTAAGAACATTTCCTTAGTCCTTCTCAGGTACTTGAGAATGTTCTTTACTGCTATCCAGTGCTTCTTCCCTGGGTTTGCTTGATACCGGCTTACTACGCTCAATGCGTATGCTACATCTGGTCTGGTACATAACATCGCATACATTATAGAGCCTACCGCAGAAGCGTAGGGTATAATTGACATGCGATCCCTTTCCAAATAAGTCTTGGGAGACATCTCTTTGGAGAGGGTGATTCCGTGACAAGCCGGTAGGTTACCACGCTTAGAATCATCCATACTGAATCTCTTTACTATGGTGTCTATGTACCTGGACTGTGAAAGTCCCAATATCCTCTTTGATCTATCACGATAGATCCGGATCCCCAGAATGTAGGTGGCATCACCCAGGTCTTTCATGGAGAATTTATGTGACAAGAATCTTTTGACTGACTGTAACATAGGAATATCATTTCCTATTAGGAGAATGTCATCCACGTACAAGACGAGGAATACTACAGCTCTCCCTACAATCTTACTGTATATGCATGGTTCATCTGGATTTTTGATAAAGTCAAATTCTTTGACAGCATCATCAAAACAGATGTTCCAACTCCGCGATGCCTGCTTTAGTCCATAAATGGACTTAAGCAGCTTGCATACTTTACCGCTGCTCCCACTCTGAATGAATCCCTCTGGCTGATCCATATAGACGCTTTCTTCCAAATTACCATTTAGAAAGGCCGTCTTTACGTCCATCTGCCAGATTTCATAATCGTGGAAGGCAGCAATAGCAAGAAGGATCCGAATAGATTTAAGCATAGCCACTGGAGAAAAAGTTTCGTCATAGTCCAAACCAGGTCTTTGACGGAAACCCTTTGCAACAAGTCTAGCCTTATAGGTTTCAACCTGTCTATCTACACCAATCTTCTTTTTGAAGATCCATTTGCATCCTACGGGTTTTACCCCATCTGGAGCAATGTCCAAAGTCCATACTTTGTTGGTGTACATGGACTCCATTTCGGTCCGCATTGCATCCAGCCATTTTACTGAGTCACCGCTCTGAATGGCTTGCTGGAAGCTAGTAGGCCCATCATAGTCAATAGTGCAATCCTCTCTATCCCCGTCAATGAGAAAACCGTAGTATCTCTCGGGCGGATGAGATTGCCTACTACTCCTGCGGAGTGGCGTCGGGATGTCCTGTTCTCCTGAACCTTCTCGTTCTACCAAGGTTTCAGTAATAGCTTGTGGTTCTGGAATTTCTTCCAGTTCTATTGCGCTCCCACTCTTCTGATTTTCTAAAAACTCAGTTTCCAAGAAGCGGGCATGTTGAGAACAAAGACCTTTTGTTCCTCTGCGTAATAGAAACAATATCCCATAGAGTTCTTTGGATATCCCACAAACTTACACTGTACTGAGCGTGCCTCGAGCTTGTCCGCATGCTGCTTCTTTACAAAAGCTGGACATCCCCATGTCTTAAGATACTTAAGACAGGGTTTCTTCCCACTCCACATCTGATATGGTGTGGTAGGCACAGTCTTGGTTGGAACTCGGTTTAAAAGATATGCAGCTGATTCTAGTGCATAACCCCAGAAAAATCGCGGTAACTCAGTGTTACTCATCATGGAACGTACCATATCCAATAGGGTTCGGTTCCGTCTCTCCGATACACCGTTATGTTGTGGTGTGTATGGAGGAGTAAGCTGAGAGAGAATTCCATTCTCTTTTAAGTAACCTAGGAACTCGGCACTTAAGTATTCACCACCTCGATCAGATCTCAGTGTCTTGATACTTTTGCCGGTTTGTTTTTCCACTTCATTCTTGTATTCTTGGAATTTCTCAAAGGCCTCGGATTTATGCTTCATTAAGAAGATATATCCATACCTAGAGAAATCATCCGTAAAAGCAATGAAGTAGAAATAACCACCTCGCGCATGTGTAGACATTGGACTGCACACGTCACTGTGTACGAGTCCCAAGAGCTCGCTTGCTCTTACTCCGTGTCCAGTAAACGGAGTCTTTGTCATCTTTCCTATGAGACAAGATTCACAAGTAGCATAAGATTGATATTCGAACGGATTAAAATATCCTTCTCTATGTAACTTAGTCAACCTTCTCTCATTGATGTGACCTAGTCTACAATGCCATAAGAAAGCCTGATTTGTTTCCGAAGACTTTCTTTTAAGTGTGTTCTGGACACTGAAAATCTGAGCTTGATTTAATACGTATATTCCATTATCTAATGTACCTGACCCAATCAAATCTTGATTTAGGTGGATGTGAACCACATCTCTTGTAAAAGCAAAATCATATCCTTCCTTAGAAAGTAAGGGTACAGATATGATATTACAAGTCGTATCTGGTACATAAAAACAGTTACGTAGAATCAATATCTGCCCAGTTGTCATTCCAAGATGATATTTCCCTACGGATTCAGCGTCCATGCTCATTCCGTTAGCAACTGTGAGGGTCATATCACCTATCCCGATAACCCTACGATTTCTCAGAGCCTGTAATGAATTACAGATGTGAGTTCCTGATCCGGTATCCAATACCCAGGAAGTAGGGTTAACTGACATACAGTTCTCTATCATAAACACACCCGAAGTCGAAGCCACAACATGCTTCGTATCCTGGCTACTGGCTTCTAAAGCCCTGCAATCACTCTGCCAATGCCTAATCCCATAGCAATAGGAATGTCCCTCAATAGGGTGGTCCAGCTTGTCATAGGCAATGGACATCTGGACAGACTTTTGCCAGTCATATAAGTCAGATTCAGTCAAATTATTATCTAGATGTAACCTATGTGTGGTCACAGGGTCGCTGCAATTTGAGAGAGAGAAGAAGATACTATTAGCATGATGCTCTTGCAAGTTTAGAGTGGTTTTAATTTATCTAAACAGGATGGCTCCCACTGTTTCTCGAATCCCTCCTCAAACCATAAAAGAAGAATTAGCCAGGACAATTCTCACCGTACAATACTTGCTTAACCGTTCAGCCAGGCTAGTGTCGATACTTCGAGGGAGGTTTTCCAACGCTTTCGCGAAGTTCCTTAATTAAATAACCTCTTTTCTCAGGGGGCGTAACCCCGCTGACACCTTTCTTGGCACCTACTTGGTTTATAGCATTGATCGTTAAGTGACGAATCTCCTGATAAGTAGCATGTACTCACAGTAGGATCGGGATCCAAAATATCATCGTATGATAATGTTGAAGGAATCCTACCAACATTCATCAAACTCCAAAATGGTATGCTCTCTCTGCAAATTTCAGTTTCTTTAGAAATTCCCGATGTGGATTTTTGCCCCATGCTCTTATGACCTTGACTTTAGTCAACAAATCATAAGTCACATGTCAAGTTCTACCCGTCATTGTCCAGGTTAATTTGAACCCACCCGTACATACCCTTGACTTTAGTCAACAAGGTAATACGACTGTCCCAAACAAACGCATCTATCTATGCTGCATATAAATATCCAACAGCTACCAAACACTGTGCCTTGACTTTAGTCAACAAACACAGCTTGAATACTATTGACTATCTATATGAAATGATGGAGGGCTACGAATGGTTTTGGCAAAACCGTAAACGTAGTGAACTTGATATAATCGAAGGAACCTGATACTTTTTAAATGGAGTGGCTAAAGCTCCGCAATTAAAAATTCTGCTCTTTTAAAATAACCGAGTGGTTTCTTTTAAATTTGTTCCAACGATTTAAACTTTGGTTTATTTTCTTTGCATTATAATAATGCGTCCCATCATTTAACCTATCATTGCAGTAAACAACGAAAATACAACGTCCTCTTATGCCATCCGCATTCGCCACGGGGTCCCGTCATCACCCGTTAGGTTACTTAACTAACGACAGAGCGGGGGCTGGGCTAGCGCGGGTGTAAAACATAAGTGACGTCTAATAGCTATTTATATATAGATATTGTACATTCGTCAGACGCAATAATAAGCATTCCAGATCACAGATAAACTTTATTGGATATGCAAGTAATCCGCGTTTCTTTTGAGCCTGCAATGAAAGACGGATTACACAGTTGTGATGAATAGCCATTACCCCACCCCAGACCCCTACGGGTACGGCAAACTACCCGCCAAGTACCAGAAGTGAAGCGGTCTGCCTCAACACTTCAAAATACCCGGTAGTTTGTGCACCCCACCTTGGGTCTATCCTAGGAGCAAAAACAGTAAAAAGAAATAATAATACAACGGTGGCTACAACTGCAACCTGGATGTGCCCCGCAAAATAATATTACATCAAATTACATTTACATTGAATGAATGAATATTAAATACATCCCAAACCCCGGCTAATCATCACAACATTCCAACACAGTTCATATACACAAACAGTTATATATAATATCACAAATATGTGCAACCCCCTACCAACCGACATACTAGCAGTTAGGGGAGGTTTACGAACACATAAAATATTACAGATAAAGATCCAATTAGCAAATTGATTAGAACATCGATCGATTACCTATATCCGTGTCTACCCCAAAAGCAAATCATCACAGAGGCAACCTGGGCAGAAACAGTATATACAGGAAAACATAAAACCCAAAATTAAGAATTACTGTGAAACTCCGAGTCAACTCGGCGTTGACTCGGCGGCGGTTCCGCGGCAAAAGCTCTCTATTGCCGCGGAACCGCGGTCGTATTGCCGAGTTGCATCCTCGAATTTTCCCAGATTTCTTACAATTCCCTGCTGTGAATTTTAAGGTATGTCAAAAAAATTTTGCGACACTTTTAAAATTTACAGAAACTGTCAAGGATTAGGGTTTTGTTTTCCGTGTTTTTCCGTCGATCGAACTTCTAATCAGTTGCTAACAAGCTAGTAATGGTTTAGTTGGCTCTGATACCACTGTAAGTCCATGTCACGCACCCCACTAACTCGCGGGGAGGCGGAATATATGAAAAACGATTATCAAAGCTTCGTAACACGGACTTGAGCGCATGAATCGTAATCTAAACCATTGCTAACGATATACTAGAGATTTAACTACTCGGTACCGGAGTTATACCTCACGTTACATGTCCTTCGGGTCTTCATCGCTGTCCTCCACTCCTCGTAGGCTCCTTGGAACATCGGCAACTTCACGGCCTCCTCGAATCAAAGACGATCCACCCGAAAGCTTCTACGCCAAGCTTAATCTCAAACTTGAGATAACTAGGTTGCTTAAAGTGCTAATCTAAGCTAGCTAGAGGATATAGAGTGAGGTTATGAATGTTTTAGTCTATCTAACCCTTGATCTCAACACATGAGAGGTTAGGGTTAGGGTTTCAAGAGAGAGTGAGCTTGAGGAGAGAGAAGGAGAAGATTAGAATGAGAACCAAAATCCTTCTCACTTGAATATATGATACATAATGAATTATCAAATAATATCAATTAATTGATTATTCACCATGTTTCATTTAATCAAGGAGAGTAATTCATCATGTGAGTCATTAGATCATTAATGAAGCATTAATGATATGATGAATCATATAAATGAGTCACACAAAGTAATCATGAAAAAGCCACCTCAACCCCTCATGTCACCACTCTTCTAGAACCTTCTCGACAAATTACGAGAACGCCCCTCCAATCCGTGAAAACACGGAAAAACTTTAGACTGTATAAATCCAATAACCTGATACTAGAATCTGGCTTAAACCAAAGCCAGCTAGTAAAAACTGTCCGAAAAGTCATACGTGCGAAAACACACGTATGCATCCAAACCCTTGTCGTAAAACCATACGACGTCTATATCATTTCGCCTGGAGCAGGGAAACTCTCTGTGTGGGACTCTAAAGACACGGCACTACGCTGGCAGTGGGTTTAACCATAGACCGCAAGCGGCACTAGCTGTACGTAACGGTCCCCAGGTAGATGTCGATAAGAAGGCCGATGAGGAAAACCATCTCGAACCCTTACTGAGCCTGATGTGACAATCTCCGTACAGTCCGGTCTGTTCGTCTAAGACTATTGCATATCAAGCCTAGGGGGCGGCAAGCGTCAGTCCCCTAATAGCTGTATAAGTTGTGTCGGAACGAAGCCCATTACGCCCTGAGAAGCTACTGGAACCTACCAGTATATCTCGCTTGCCCTGGCCAGGGACTTTGCGTAATGGCTCTCTGACACAGTGCGATATCAACTCCCAATACCGGGAGAGACGAATCCTATCTAACCGCCACTGCCTCCAAGTGCTCGAGACTGCACCCAACTGCTACCTGTTTGCACGACTCCTTTGAGCCGTGGTAGGGTAGCAATCTAAGAACAGTGGGACACACTCGAGGCGAAGTAGCAGTGTCAAGTCTGCGGACTATGCTGTACTCATGTCACCTGGGAACTGTTAACTGACGATGGGTATAATACCAACCAATCAGTTCCCCGGCGAGTCCTGTCCGGTGTACCCGTAACCTAACGAGCACCTGTATACTATCTCCAGTACGGCATACTGATGGCTGTGGGACAGACCATTTCCCCAATTGGGATGAGAAGCGTATACACTTAGTCTACTCCGGAATATCGATGCCCTGTCTCGACAATCCAACGACCAGGGACCTGTATACTTACAGACTACCCAGCCCCCACTAGTGTGACTGCCATCACGACGCTGGTAATCAAGCAAAGATCCTATGGGCTCTACTAATATGTATAAGTGATACGTTACAAGAGACATATTCACATATTAAAGTAGACACAAACCAAGTAGCATACTACCATTTTTAGCAAGACTGTATATATATAACTGTGAATATCCCAAGCTTCCATTAAGTAATATACAATCTAGTATGATACAATAATGGCCCCTAGGGTATATACACTAACAGCCATTACCCCACCCAAGACCCCTACGGGTACGGCAAACTACCCGCCCGGCAGTTTGTGCACCCCATCTTGGGTCTGTCTTAGGAGCAAAAACAGTAAAATGAAATAATATAACAGTGGCTACAACCGCAACCTGGATGTGCCCCGCAAAATAATATTACAACAAATTACATTTACATCAAATTAATTAAATAATAACCTATCACATAACCCCGGCTATACATCACAACAGTCCAACACAGTTCATATACACAAACAGATAAAATCCATTACAGAAATGTGCAACCTCCTGCCAACCGACATACTAGCAGTTAGGGGAGGTTTACGAACACATTATACAAACACAGATATAATCCAACAAGCAAATACCGTATAATTACGATCGATTAAACACATTTAATTTTGCTCCAATACTACTCTGTAAATCTGAAACCTAAGAAAAAATTAAAAAATTCCAGAAAATACCAAATATCACAGAGGACCCACACAGGAAAATTGGGCTGATGAATCGTCCAAAGCGCGGCGGAATCGCGGCGGATCGGTGGGATCGGCCGCGGTTCTGCGGCGCTTTGGCCGATTCATGAGCCCAAATTTCTTGGGTGTTCTTATATTATCATTTAAGGCTTTCTGAAGGTCCCTGAAAAATTTTGGGACCTCATTTAAAAATCGACAGAAAACTCATGATATCGGGGTTTTCCGGTTTGTTTTTTCCGTTCGAAATTCATACAATTTTGCAAGTGAGTTATTTATTATTTAGCGAGGCTCTGATACCACTGTAAGTCGATGTGCAACACCCCACGACTTGCGGGGAGGCGGAAATATTAAAAACGATCTTGTTCTTTGCTTAAACATCGACTAACCGCATGAATCGAAGTTAAACGATAACTAACATCAAACATAGAAGTTCTAAACTACTATGTGAAGTGATTATACCTAAAGAACCGTGTCCTTCGTCTTTACGAACTCCACCTCCTCCTCGGCCTTCTCCAAGTAGTAGACGATCCACCACGAGAGCTTTACTCCAAGCTTTGCCTCTAAACTTGAGGCAACTAGGTTTCTTTAAGTGCTAATCAAAGTACCTACATGATATAGAGTGAGGGTTATAGTTTAATCAGTCTAACTAATCCTTATACTCAACACATGAGAGGGGAGGATTAGGGTTTGAAGAGAGAGAGAGCTTGAGGAGTGAGAAGATGAACATAATAATGAAATGAGAAAATGAGCTATCATAATATATATCAAGCATTATTGTTTTTCAAGAAAAGAAAATAAAATGATTTACAACCATGCTTGATAAATATCTAATGGTGATTCATCTTCATGAGTCATTAAGCAATTATGATGCATTAATGACATGGATGAATCATCCATATAACTCACTAATCTCATTCAATGTATATGCCACCTAAACCTACTTAGTCACCATATTCTAGAAGCTTCTCGCGCAATTACGAGAACGCCCCTCCTATCCGTGAAAACACGGAAAAACTTTAGACTGTATAAATCCAATAACCGGATACTAATAACTGGCTTAAACCAAAACCGACTAGTAAAAACTGTCCAAAAGTCGTACGTGCATAAACACACGTATGCGTCCGAACCCTTGTCGCAAAACCATACGACCTCTATATCGTTTCGCCTGGAGTAGGGAAACTCTCTGGGTGGGACTCTAAAGACTCGACTACTACGCTGGCAGTGGGTTTAACCACAGACCGCAAGCGGCACTAGCTGTACGTAACGGTCCCTAGGTAGATGTCGATAAGAAGGCCGATGAGGAAACCCATCCGAACTCCTACTGAGTCTGATGCGACAATCTCCGTACAGTCCGGTCTGTTCGTCTAAGACTATCGCATATCAGGCCTAGGGGGCGGCAAGTGTCAGTCCCCTAATAGCGGTATAAGTCATGTCGGAGCGAAGCCCATTACACCCTGAGAAACTACTGGAACCTACCAGCAAATCTCGCTTGCCCTAGCCAGGGACTTTGCGTAATGGCTCTCTGACACAGCGCGATATCAACCCCCAATACCGGGAGAGACGAATCCTGTCTAACCGCCACTGTCTCCAAGTGCTCGGGACTGCACCCAACTGCTACCTGTTTGCACGACTCCTTTGAGCCGTGGTAGGGTAGCAATCTAAGAACAGTGGGACACACTCGAGGCGAAGTAGCAGTGTCAAGTCTGCGGACTATGCTGTACTCATGTCACCTGGGAACTGTTCACTGACGACTGGTATAAAACCAACCAACAATTCCCTGTGAGTCCTGTCCGGTGTACCCGTAACCTAACGAGCACCTGCATACTATCTCCAGTACGACGTACTGACGGCTGTGGGATAGACCATCTCCCCAACTGGGATGAGAAGCGTACACACTAGTCTACTCCGGAGTATCGATGCCCTGTCTCGATAATCCAACGACTAGGGACCTGAATAAGGATGTGCTTGTAGACTACCCAGCCCCCACTAGTGTGACTGCCATCACAAAACTGGTAGTCAAGCAAGATCCTAAGAGCTCTACCAATACGTATACTCACATATTAAGATAGAAAAACCAAGTAGCATACTACCATGTTTAGCAAGACTGTTATATACATGTGAATATCCCAAGCTTCCATTAAGTAATATACAAACTAGTATGATACAATAATGGCCCCTAGGGCATATACACTAACATCCATACCCCTCCTGCTTAGTTTGTTAGTTAGGTCTGTAGATTCCTTAGTAGACATGAGACTAGACCCGAGACATACCTATTTCAAAACTAACGAACCGGGAATATTTTAAAGATAGGCAAAAAGTGATTCTACGGATAATTTCAAAAGGGGCATCTTTTCTTAAAAACACCGTAGCCCTTATTTTACTAAAAACCCCGATTCGTCTTATTTCTAAAGGCAAAACTGCATGACACTTACATACTGATGTAGATTCTTTAATATTGCGTTGATTATTTGATTCCGCATATTCATATTATTTGCATCGCATTACTTGTGTTTATTTCTATATTACCATCATGCTGTTAGGACACCAGCACCATTATCGATGATGCGTATGTTCCACGTACGGTATTTGCCGGCTCACACACTTCATCATCGATAATTGCCATGTCACTATGCTGTAGTACTGTTGCATTCATACTCGTGTACCTACATATTGTACACCCATATCTGTGCATATATTTATTGTACATTCATACTCGTGTACCTACATAGCGTACACCCATACTTGTGCACATACCTATTGTACATTCATATTCATGTACTCACATATTGTACACTCATACTCATGCACCTACCTGTTGCACACTTACACTTGTACACTTACATATTGCGCATACATAGATGATTCTGGCTTGACTCGCAGATTAGGAACCGCAAGATACTTTTAAAAACCGATTCATTTTGAAGAAGCGGTCTTCCCTAATTATATGCATATTGCTACTCCATGTTGCATAATATACTGATATGCTTACATTTTGGTTATATGTCGCATACATCATGCTTTTGATTTTACGCATTGAGATATATTCTTTCCATGATATTTTTGGATTTGGGAACCGTGGGTATTTTAAAAGAGAATATATATTGTTTTAAAAATCCGGTTACCCTTGATATGATATTTCAGTGCGTCCACCATGTGTTTTCTCGGTTCTGAGAGTGGCATGTGAAATCCGATTCGAGGAGCGGTAGGCACCGTCTGTGGGTACATGGTGGACCCGGTGAGGTACCCCGGGGCAAGAGGACTCGTATATGTTAGACGGTAAGCCCGGCAGGGGAGTACTACCTACCGGTGATAGTATTTGGACTTGGCGGTTATCGTGGGGATACCGACCGGAGTTATGTACGTATGGATACGTCGGAATTCGAGGGTCGAAGCTGGGCACTCGGGTTTTCGAGATAGCGTATGATACGTACCTATCAGGGCCAGTCGTGGTGACAGCGCCTGATAGATGAGGATTTACGTGCCGATGCTAGGCACAGGTTTTATGATGTTTTCGAGTGTCGATGCTAGGCACTCTGGTTCCATGATTTTGATTATATCCTCATACTTCCATGTATATGCTTTATGATATTTACATGCATGATGCTTATTGTCATTAGGTGACAGGTGGACGGTATCCACATACATACAGACTTTGATTACATTGATCATACTTCATATGTATATATAACAGTAGATGAGGACGCTGTTATATATGCCCTTACACCAATATTAGTGGAATGGGACGCTAATATATGTGTATTGATATCAGTTTAGATACTTCATCATACTTATTCATGCAAACATACCTCATCCTATGATATGTTATTACCTGAGGCACTGGCACGAGCACTTGGCACTACATACATGTTTAGATGTTATATTGCCACCTTATCATGCTTCAGACTTATCCTTTGAGGTTTATATTATATCTGATCGTATTGACCTAGGATTATGTCATCCATTCGATTTCTGCTCGTAGATGTTTTCTACTCACGAGTTGGCAACTCACCCCCGTTGTGCCACAGTTCTTGCAGGTTTTTGCCATACAGGTTCCATAGCAGCATTTCTGGCACACTGCTTCCTTTGCGGGTGATTTGCTTTGGTAGGTGGGTTCTTTTGCATCGGAACCACTCTTGTATATGTATTATTTTTCAGTTGTATCTAGAAATTCCATCAACCAAAACTTGTATATTGTATCAGACTTAGAAACCAGTTATGTATTATTTCGACTTTAGAGTCGCGCGTTGTAGTATTACGATTTTCATGCTATTTGAGTTTTCTTTTGATTTTTGATCCTCGCCTTTCGGCGGTGTATACTATATTGCTTGCGTGGTTGTGACCGTCGATTGACGAAGAGCTAGCTCCCGCTTGGGGATGTCTTTTATCATTTCTTATATTATTTATGCTGTACCCCGTTCGGGGCCACTATTTACAAAGGACACTCTGCCGAAATTTTCAGAAAAGATATGTGATTTAAAAAATGCATATTCGTCTTACTTACTTTAAAAATCTTGCCTTTAAAACATGTTCTCTTTATTTCTTAAAAACTAGTTTTCTTTATTACTCCTTAAAAATGGTTTTAGATTTCTGGGCTTTTGGCTTACTTGGATTAGATTGGGTCCTATAGACTTCATATGATTCAAGTGCCAGTCACGGGCTATTTCAGGTCGTGACAAAGTTGGTATCAGAGCGCTAGGTTAACCTTGGTTCGAGTCTAAGTTTGACTATATGGAGCCTAGGGCGTTTATATATATACGGAACTTAGTCTTGACCTTACGGAACTTAGACTTAGTCGAGGGGGTATTATACCCGAACATTCGTCGCGTAGGATGACCCTTGGTTGATGGAGTAGGTAGCTTGAGTAGAGTGACGTACCGTACGTATGTTCTGCGGCATATTTACGATACGCTACTCCGCTTAAGAAACCTTAGGATGTACATTTCCTTGCACAGTATTATATTCTTTCCTATGATCTATCCTCATCGATGCTGGTTATTATTTTGCTGCCACGATGGCACAAGAAAAGAGAGAGCTATGGCTAGAGTTGTGTAAGCATGAGCTCGTCGTGGACGAGGACTGACCAGAGCGTAATCCCAGGGACATACGATTGCATATAGAGGCGTTGTCTTATTGTGTTTTCGCGCCATGAGCGTTTGACAGATCGCTTTTACGAGATTTCTCAGATGTGCAGATCAGCACCAGAGGATCAGGCTATGGCTAGAGGCCAGCCAGGATATGATGACCATGGATATATCGCTTATTCAGGACGATTGAGGCGCTGTTCAGCGTATAGACGAATGAGCCAGTTGTTGCTGCAAATGACGAGATATTGCCCAGGTGATTGGAACCGCTGCAACATGAGCATATACTTAAAGATATGATGGTGAGTCGCTAGTCACCCGAGGGTGAATGATTAGGACATGTGGTTCGTTTCCTTACCCCGAGGCGAGGTCATCAGATGGATTGATTCCAACTAGAGACGACTTCACGCTGATACGTTGAGAGTCGATAGAGACGATCGAATGTCAGGAGCCCATTTTCTAAGTTTAAAGTATTCGGAAAGATATGCAAGCGAGTCTATGGACCCTATAGAAGAATGAAACCTTAACTCGACATAATGACCGTATGAAAACCTTTGAACCTTAGGGTTTGTGGCAGTTCCGCGGTGCCATTAGTGAGGCTTGGGTTTGCCCTTCTACGGCTGGACCACCGATGCTGTAGTATGTACTCGATACAATTAAACTATACCCAAGATGTTGAGCTCTTAGGGAATTATGAGGTTCTGACGAGTCGATCGGATAGTTTGACATCATTCGGATATCATGTGATGGGACACATTGCTTGGGAGACTCCAGATACGAGTATAGCCATTGGAGTGCCGTCCAAGCAGCCATGATGAAATGAGTCCGAAGCAGTCGACAGCAGAGAAAAGTGGAGTACGAGGAGCTCTTGACGAGAGGACGTTCCACTACGCTGACATCAGAGATGTGATATGTACGCAGAGGCGTTGTATATGGATATACCTTCCAGAAGGAGTTGTGATGAGTATGCAGCCGTTCCGGAACAATAGCCAGATATAGTGAAGGTGGTAACTTCCGGGCGATTCGGCCAAAAAAATACGAGATTCGAGAAGGAACTCGACAGGACCTTTCTGGAATACTACGAGGAGACTTGGACGCAGGAGCGGTCATATTGCGCACACCCAGCAGCCTAGAGTTCGGCATCGTCGACGAGACAGTTGACCGGGTTCGGATAGAGGACCTCACCCAGGTGCGTTGTGAATTGGTCAAGAACGGATGGGTATTGAGTATATCTCCGCAGGATGGGATGAGTTCCGGAGGATGTGTTCGGCTAGATATCTTCCACAGAGTGATGAAGATACCGAGTTCTGATTTCGAGTCCGTGTGAGAGACTTCGGATTGACCGTAGCCGAGAACAATTGCAGTGCGCAGATAAAGACGTGACGTTGAAATGGACGATGATGCTGACGAGCAGGATACGAGGTTCGTACGAGATGCTGATGAGCTGTTGTTACTCCCCGTTGAGATTATGGTCGAATATGTCTCCAGAGGCGTTAGAATGCGACCAGTTACCGAGGAAATGCCGTGCTGAGGACACAGATGTCCATCGAGCGAGAAGAGATTATGCAAGAGTACCAGCCTCCGTACAGTTCGGCATAGGCGAGATAGGAAGAGACCTTGAGTAGGATTCCTTCCTGGACACTGCTGCAATGTGATTTGCACCTAGGATCAGATGTGTCACGTGTATTCAGAGAGCCAGAGGCCGACGCCAGTGATGTGCTGCTTTATGAGTGGTCATGATGATTGACCGAGAGATGACCAGAGAAGTGCCAGAACGGAATCGTCCCCGTTAGCACACCGGACAGGGCCGATGAGCCAATGGATTGCAAGATTGGTAATCCATATAGAAGATAAGGACCCAGAGATAGAGGACGCCAGACCGCGAGCAAGAGGCAAGTAGATATCTTGCGCTAGTAGCATTGGATGCATCGACACCTTCTCGACTTTGAAGGAGGATATACCGATGACGGTATTTATGATTTGTGATTTTGTGATTCGATCATCACGTATCCATCATTTTGGATTTCGGTATTTTGGGCGATTTATTCGCATGACTTGGTCTTGATGGCTGAGTTCCATGATATTTGTTTTCGTGCATGATGAATGCACTGATTTGGATTTTAGCGCGTGATAAGCGCATGTTATGAGATGCGATTTTTGTGCACACCAGATGCACTAAATCGGGATTCTTCGTGCATGTCAGATGCACCTGATTTTGCTGTCAGGCATGCACGTTGGCTATAACAGATGTTTCGTGCACACCCATTGCACCTAGATGTTGTTTTGTGCACCTGTATGGAACATATATGGATTTTGGTTTCCGTGCGCACCAGACGCACAGAGTATTCTTACATACATTCTTGGGATTGATTCCTTATGGAGCAGTACATTTTTTTATGATATTTGTTATGTGTTTTCATACTAAGCAGGACTAGTCATAGGACAGTACCTAGATATATTTTTCATGCATTGATTGTTATCGAAGGGATTTCCAAAAAACGAGCTATAGTCTCAGTATATATCTACGTGTCTGATATGACACGAAACGTTTAAAATAAGGAAACCCTTCTAAATTGTTTTCAAAACGGCGGGACGCGCATATCAAACAAAGGATATATGTGTATATGGGTATTTTATTATAATGGACGTCCGCCACTGTGCAGTGCTATGCGCATCGCACAGTGACTTAAAATGATTTGGCATGCATTTACTTCAGCTAATTACATGTATAGTTTTGATATATATCATATTGGTTTTGTATTGGATTTGATATTTGTGTCTTTACCATGACTCCGATGATTGCGGGATGCTAGACGGAGTTTTGTTTTTAAGTTATCTGCTCATTACTCATGCGCATGCATTACGCTATGATGCGTTTTATGTATTGATGATTTCGAAGCCCCGACGACTTGGACTTCTTATTGAAATGTTTTAGACTTTAGGGGTTTAAATTTAAATTCGGGGACTGAATTTCTTTAAGGGGGGAAGATTGTAACATTTCAAAATAATAAAATATTATTTTTTGGAATTTTTATAATTTAATATTATTTTATTGATTATTTTAATATTAAATTTATAATTAAATACCGATAAATGGGAAAAATTTTGGAAAAATTATAGAAAATTCTAAAATAAGGTATTTTGTGGAATTATGCCATTTTTAAGTTTTTATGATTTATTATATGTTATTTTAGTGCTAATCGCGATTAAAAATTGCTAATTGGATTTTTAGCGCTTTTGGGCAAAACATGCACATATCATTTCTACACTTGTGTTTCATTTGTTTCTTTGCCTTCTCTTCACTTTAGCATGGTTGATTGGGGTTGACCTTTGAGTGAGAATGATAAGGAGAAAGAAAAGAAAAGGTAAAGAATGATTAGGAGAGAGAAAGGTAGGTATGGGGTTTACTCTTTTGACTTGTTTGACCCTTCCCCCATCATTTTATCATCTCATTTCTCTCTCCCCTTTCCTTGTGCTGCTGTTGCCCCCTCCTTCTTCTTTCTCCTCCCTCTTCAAGCCTAGATTCACCATGAATACAACCTCGAAACCCCATTTCGATTTCACAAAAAGTGTGCACAAGCTCACAAGCTTTAGAATGGACCAAGAAAGATGGTGTTTTGGTGCTGTGGGAAGATTCATGAGTCTCTATGGAGGTAATTCTTTCACAATTGTTGTAGCATTTCAAGTGATTTAGCCTCTTTTAAAGTTTAGTGTCGTTTTGTCGAAGTTTTGTGCACTTTGGACAAACTTAGAGAGGGTTAGGGTAAATTTGAGTTGTGGCTATGCAATTGGACTCTAATGGTGATCTTAGACCTTATATTGACTAAAACCCTGACCTAGCAAAACCTGAAACCCAAAAATACTGAATTACAGGACTTTCATGTCGGTTTGTGACGACTTTGAGTGTGCAGAGAAATCTGGAATGGACTGTGACGTTTACTGGAAAAATAAACAAGTTCAGAGGCCCATTTGAGACCCTAGGGACAGCCTGTTGCCAGATGAACCGCATTAGATCACCCTGGGCCGGCCAGGCCGGTTTTGCTTGTAGGGGGGCTCGGCCACTTGGTGATGGTACGGGTCCAGGTTTCTACTGTAGGTCATATGCACCTTGTATATCACTCTAGACTTATTTGCTTGCCTTTATTTGGCCTGAGACGAAATCTGGGATCATTTTCTTGGGTTTCCGGTTTGAATTCAGTTTTGGTTTTGTGTATTTTGATTTCCATATTTTGGTATTTGAGCGTTATCTCGATCATGAGGTGTTTGTACGTCTATATCGAGTGATTTCGGGATGTTTTGCGAAGGCTAACCATAGGTTCTAACCTATAGGCCTTTTAGTGTATCGTGTTTGTTTTCACGTGTCATTTTAAGTTTCGATTTAGTTTTAATGCGATGCGATACGTGTGATGTGTAGGTACCCACACGACGATCCGAGACGATGCAGAAGATGAAGGCGACATCGACACCGATACACAGGATACAGGTGAGTAGATTATATCTACGGGGGGGGGAAGTCGGGTGGATGGCGTATAGCACTCCCGCAGTTCGATACTTAGTATAGCATATATATACTATATATATATTTATGATAGCTTATGGTGTCGTGGATATTTGAGATGTGTTAGGTGTACTATAGATAGATTAGGGTTAGAAGTAAACTAGTGTAGTTCCTAGTTGCGAACCCTAGAACAGGTTTACACCCACATGCACATACGTACTTATTGCTATACTTATACCATGATGATGAGGATAGCGGATGATATTTAGAGATGAGTCGATGACATTGGGCATAGTGCCACGAGATCGGTGATATGATGTGATTCGTATTTGGGATACGACATGTGATTGTTAGCGGGCCTTTAGACGTGTGTTTCACACGCGCACTTACATTTATATAGATGGTATCGATTTGTGCTAGATATAGATCAGTACCCCAGATCATGTGATATGATGATAAGGATACGAGATAATTGATGAGACAATTGTGATATTGACCCGTGCCCAGCTATTGGGATGCCGTACGACGATTTACCGTATGAGCTTTATATTGATGATAGATCTGCACTCATGACTCGAGGACGTCATATGATATACTGTATCGTACGTGATACTATTGAGGCGGGATCACCGACTATTATATATATATATATATATATATATATATATATATCGACTCAGATGTAGGTGGTTTCCATACCCCTCCTGCATAGCTTGTTAATTAGGTCTGTAGATTCCTTAGTGGACATGAGACTAGACCCGAGACATACCTATTTCAAAACTAACGAACCGGGAATATTTTAAAGATAGGCAAAAAGGGATTCTACGGATAATTTCAAAAGGGGCATCTTTTCTTAAAAACACCGTAGCCCTTATTTTACTAAAAACCCCGATTCGTCGTATTTCAAAAGGCAAAACTGCATGACACTTACATACTGATGTAGATTCTTCACTATTGCGTTAATTATTTGATTCCGCATATTCATATTATTTGCATCGCATTACTTGTGTTTATTGCTATATTACCATCATGCTGTTAGGACACCGGCACCATTATCGATGATGTGTATGTTCCACGTACACTATTTGCCGGCTCACACACTTCATCATCGATAATTGCCATGTCACTACACTGTAGTACTGTTGCATTCAGACTTGTGTACCTACATATTGTACACCCATACCTGTGCACATATTTAATGTACATTCATACTCGTGTACCTACATAGCGTACACCCATACTTGTGCACATACCTATTGTACATTCATATTCATGTACTCATATTGTACACTCATACTCGTGCACCTACCTGTTGCACACTTATACTTGTACACTTACATATTGCGCATACATAGATAATTCTGGCTTGACTCCCAGATTGGGAACCGCAAGATACTTTTAAAACTGATTCATTTTAAAGAAGCGGTCTTCCCTAATTATGAGCATATTGCTACTCCATGTTGCATGATATACTGATATGCTTACATTTTGGTTATATGTCGCATACATCATGCTTTTGATTTTACGCATTGAGATATGTTGTTTCCATGATATTTTTGGATTTGGGAACCGTGGGTATTTTAAAAGAGAATATATATATTGTTTTAAAAACCCGGTTACCCTTGATATGATATTTCAGTGCGTCCACCATGTGTTTTCTCGGATCTGAGAGTGGCATGTGAAATCCGATTCGAGGAGCGGTAGGCACCGTCTGCGGGTACATGGTGGACCCGGTGAGGTACCTCGGGGCAAGAGGACTCGTATATGTTAGACGGTGAGCCCGGCAGGGGAGTACTACCTACCGGTGATAGTATTTGGACTCGACGGTCCTCGTGGGGATACCGACCGGAGTTATGTTCGTATTGTTTGTTATATGTATGCCCTAGAGGCCATTACTATACATAGGATGTATATTGTAGTGGATGCTTGGACATATATAGGGAGGACTTTCTTACTCGACATGATAGTATGCTATCTGGTTGCTCTTTACCTTAACATGTATACTGATTGTCTCTCTGTTACATGTTGGTAAAGCCCTTAGGATGTGTACTTGACTACCTGGACTATGATGCGGATCATACTAGTGGGGACATGGTAGTCCATAAGTACATCCTTCAAGGTCCCTAGTCGTGGGTGTATCGAGACGGGGCATCGATATACCAGAGTAGACTAGCGTATACCTTCTCGACCCATACAGATGGGCGATGGATGGTCCCATTGTTGGAGATAGTGCCCTCAGAGTCAATTATTGGATCACAGGCACGTGATTGCAATGATTGAGGGAGGACCTATCCCGGTACAACAGTCTTACTCGAGATGATAGTTTGCTATCAGGTTTACCTTTATCATCGTGTACTGCTTTAGGTGACCTGACAGGTCGCTATTGCACGTTGATAGAGCCCTAGGATTCATGCTTGACTGCCAGCAGTATGAGGGCGATCATATAAGTGAGAGCTGGAGTCTACAAGCACATCCTTAAAAGGTCCCTAGTCGTGGGAGTTTCGAGATAGGGCATCGATACTCCAGAGTAGACTAGTGTATACAGTCGAGACCCCGACGAGGGGCGGTGGCCGGTCTCACAAGCCACTGGTGTCAGTTGGTTCACCTAAGATGTATACAGGTGCTCATTGGGTTATGAGTACACCGGACAGGACTCGCCGGGAACATGCTAGTTGGTCTTATACCTGACGTCAGATAGCAGTTCCCAGGTGACATGTGTACAGGTTAGTTCATCGACCTGGGGATCGTCATTTGTCTCGTGTGAGTTCCCACTGTGCTTTGATCACTACCCTACCACGGCTCAAAGGAGTCGTGCAAACAGGTTTTAGTTGGGTACAGTCCCGAGCCACATGGAGGCAGTGAGCGGATCTTTGGGGGTTTCTTCTCTCCCGGTATTGGGGGTGAGGTCGCGCTGTGTCTAGGAGAGCCATTACACGAAGTCCTTGGCCAAGGCAGGAGATTTACTGGTAGGTATTCCAGTAGTATCTCAGGGTGTTCTAGGCTACACTCCGACACGACTTGTACCGCTTTTGGGGGTCTGACTTTTACCCACCCCCTAGGCCCGCCATGCGATACTCATAGACGAACGGACCGGACTGCACGGATATTGTCACTGACAGGCTCAGTAGGGTGTCAGGATGAGTTCGCTCATCGACGTCCCTTTTAGTCAATAGCTGGTGGCCCGTTACGTATTGGCTTATACCTCTGACGGGCTAGTGGTTAAATCCACAGCCATTGTATTGACGAGTCTTTAGAGTCCCCCACACTTTCAGTTACTCAGCTTTCGGGCGAAACGCTGTAGAGGCCGTATGGAGATATGGCAGGGTCCGATCAGATACGTGCGGTATTGCACGGATCAGGATCGGACAGTTTGTACTAGTAGCCGTATAGGTATATGGCAGGGTTCGATCAGATACGTGCGGTATTGCACGGATCAGGATCGAACGGATATTACTAGCCGGCTTTGGTTTAAGCCGGTCCTAGTTTAGTACAGTGTAGATTTTGTCTCTTTGCATTTGTATCCGGACGGAATACAGATGCGGGTGTGTATGCACAGTATCGGGGTTTTCCTGTAATTTATTACGGGACCAGTTTTCTGGAGTTGCCAGTTTGCATTCCGTTCCGGCCGGTTTTCCTTTGTTCTTTCCCGGCCGGACTTTTCTGATGGAGGGGGTTATTTGCAAGTTTGCAAATAACTCTTTGTGGAGGGTTTTATTGCAAATAGATTGATTATGATGGCTTCATTATCTTTGCACCATTACTTGCATTAATGAGGGTATGGGTTTGATTAATGCATGAAGTATGGTGTATGTTTCTTTGTCCCTTGGATGTAGTCACCTCCTTCTTCTCCTACACTCACCTCCCTCATTTGATATATGTTGTATTCCTCCACCATTCTTGAGCTTGGGCCGGCCACTTCTTGAGGAGAGAATATGAGAGAGGTTGATTTTGTGTGTTGCATTTTTATCATCACATTTGGCTTGCTAAAAATTGATAGCATCATTTCCCTCAAAGTTCATTCTTCCTTCACCTCCATCAATGGCAACATAACCCCAAGATGAGACATGCACTCTACACTACATTTCCTACAGCAAATCTTGGACGCGTCGATTCGCCAGCTTCGCGCCCGAGTTGCCTCGGTATTGAGATGGGAGCCCGTAAAAGCTACAGGCGATGTGGTGCCCTTTCCGACGAGGAGGAGACGGACAGAGATCCCGCGAGGAGATCGGAGTGGAGATGAAGACCGGAGGACTCGGATCACTCGGTACATCTCTTCCCTTTCTTGTTAGTTAGCTAGACTAGTTTATTGGTTACGATCCGGAGTTTAGTGCGCGGTGGTGCCGGTTTGCAAAGTCCGCAAAATTAAAGTTTATCACCGCTTCCGCATTTGGCCGTCGGTTTGACGGCCGGGGCGCCGCCGTGCACTTACAGTGGTATCAGAGCCTCGCCATTAACTTCGTCTAGCTTCGTTTGGTGTGTTTGCATTTCCGATCGACCAAAATTTCCAAAAACCGTATTTTTGTTCACATCAGTTTCTGTTGAAATATTTTGGTCTCGAAAAATTTTTCAGGTTGTAAAATATTGATGTACTGGAAAATCTAAGAACTCTGTAAAATTTCGATGAAGTGACTCCACAGTTGGAGCGCGGAACCGCCGCGAAAACCCCTTTTGTGCGGCCCTTCCGCCGCGCACTATTCACATCACTTCACCAATTTTTTACAGAGGCTTTCTGGGCTTAAAATATGGGTTTTGGAATATTAAAATTGGGCCCAGGTTTTCTGTGAGTGCTACAGTTTTGATTGGGGGCCCACTTGTTAATTTTTGATCAATCGGAAAATTTTAAACACATTTTTCACAGTATTTACATTATATCTACGACCGTGAATGTCACTTGATCGGTAAATCCGGTCTAACTGCTATAGCCCGGTTAGACGGATTTGCGAACGTGACTTTCACGTTGATGTTCTATGTATTTGCTGTGTTGTTGCGGATCGGTCGTGGGGGATAGCCTGGATGCAATGCTAGTACAGTTTTGTTGTATTATGTACATTTGATATTGCGGGGCGAGCGTCCGACATGTGGACTGCCGTCACTGCCTGTTTGTATTATTCTTTTGGGGCACGACCTGGTTGCGGTCGATGTACCCGTTGTATGTATATTTTACTTTCTGTACTAGGATTACCCCGCGGAGGGGTGCACGGATAGCCGGGTTCTAGAAGGCAACAAGCCCGCATCTCATGGCATTGGGACGGAGGGGGCTTCACTCCAGGATTGGCTGGCTATTCGCCGCACTCGTAGGGGGTATAGGTTTTCATTGCACAGGCTATCCACACGATCAGGGAAACGTCGGGTTTCAGTAGTGGCTCTGTGAAACCCGGGGATCCCAGATATCTGTATTGTTCTGTGATGCTGTACATTTCTGTGATGTTGCATTTTATTCACGCCTTGAGCGAAATACTATATATTGGTATATATATTAGTAGATGTTGTATATGTTTTTCATCCGCGCTAGTCCAGTCCCCGCTCTGTCGTTAGTAAGCTAACCTAACGAGTGATGACGGGACCCAGTGGCGAATGCAGATGGCATATACGTACGTCAGTATATTTTCGTTCTTTGTGGTGTGATCAATTGATGGGACTGCGTTGATTCGGATCAATGCAAGTTAAAACAAACCTATTCTGATGTTGTTGGAACACTTTTCAAAAAGCTGTTATTGCAAGGACGTTCACTTTTGTTTTGCATCGTGGTATTCATTCGGAATATCCTGCTCCTCAGTCGACGAGGCAAGGGCCGAGATCCCTTCACCGGGAGTGACCCCTTGGACAGAAGTTTGCGTCAGGGCATTAACTTCACTATAGCCGATTACTTTTGCTTTGCACAGTGATATTCGGTTATGAATATCCAGCACCCTATTCTACGGGGAAAGAGCCGAGATCCCTTCACCGGGAGTGACCTCTTTAGTAAAGGTTTTCGTCACTATATTTTCTAAAAAGCTATCCGTTCCTTCAACGATATCAAGTTCATTACGTTAAAGGTTTTCGCCAGAAACCATTCGTAGCCCTCCGTCGTTTCATATGGGTAGTCAATAGTATTCAAGCTGTGTTTGTTGGCCAAAGTCAAGGCACAGTGTTTGGTAGCTATTGGTTATTCATATGCAGCATAGATAGATGCGTTGGTTTGGGGCAGTCGTATAGCCTTGTTGGCCAAAGTCAAGGGCTTGTACGGGTGGGCTCAAATTAACCTGGAGAATGACGGGCAGAACTTGACATGTGACTTATGATTTGTTGGCCAAAGTCAAGGTCATAAGAGCATGGGGTAAAAATCCACATCGGGAGTTTCAAAAGTACTGAAACTTGCCAGATATGCGCATACCTTCTGGAGTGTGATACCGTGAGCGGATTCCGTCACGTTATCATACGATGAGAGTTGGATCCCGATTCCCACTGATGAGTTGGTTTACTCCTCGGGTGACCCCGACTAATTCTTCTTTCAGGTTTGGAGGAGAATTTGAGGTACAGTGGGAGGTTTCCAGATTAGATAAATTGGTAACCATTCTGATCTTGGTTAGAGTGCACGCTGAGTGTTTCTTTTCTCTCTCTCTGGCAGCGACCATTGACCCGACCCTAAGACTATGACTCAGTGACCAAGTTGACCGAACCTACTTAACACTGGCTTTTGGATTGTCAGAGTTGCAGACCTCATTGCCACTCCTACTTTTACCCTTTTCTCCAGGACACCCCGTATTACTACGAACGTCCACTTCCATTGGACAAAACCATCGTATGGTTAGATACGAACTCGAAGGAATTCGAGGATGGTTTCCGGTTCTGGAGAAAACGGATAGGATTATTCAGTTGTCTTTTCCCTTTTACCTTCTCTCAAGCTATGAGTACTCCTTGGTTTAGGAGATAGTACACCTATTACGCAAATTGGATAGTCTTCTTCCAAACCTTAGGCTGGTGCCGACCGGTTGGGAATGAAGAAAACCAATTAGCCTCAACGATGTGCAGAAGGTATTAAGATTAAGACAAAGCAAGGGATTAGTAAGAGGGCAAAGTAAATTGCGACTGATATTCACGACCAAACCAAGTATTTCTTCGCCAATCCTAAATCACCTTTGTATTTCTCCAGGACACTCCGTATCACTACGAAGATCCACAGTTTATTGGATACTCCATCGTATGGTTATATACGAACTCGAAAGGAACTTATTCCAGTTCGGGGATGGATTCTGGTCCAGGAGAAATAGGAATAAGGTTTATTCGGTTGTCTTTTATCCTCACCTTCTCTCGCATTGCGAGTGCTCCTAGGATTAGGACAGTACACCCATTATGCTTATTGGATAGTCTTCTTCCAAACCATAGGCTGGTGCCGAACGGTAGGGAAGGAAGAAAACCATTTGACCTAAGGGGTGTGCAGAAGGTAATGACTAAAGACATATAAAGGGATTTGGAGAGGTGGCAAAGAATTATGCGGTTATAGTTGTGAATCTGGATAATGGTAGAGGCATTACTAGGAATACCAGGATACCCCATCGAAACATTTCAATGTTTCAGTTTCACTGTGTACTGTTAAAAGAAAACTGATTTTCCGATTAGACACTTGCTCCAGTGTATGTATTTACCAGATTTGATTCTCACATCTGTATGGTTTTACAGATGATGAGTGGGAGTAAGTTATTGGGAATTGGGTGATCATCCTCATTATATCGGGATTCGTTGTAATCGGTGATATTTGAGGAGATCACCTTGGCTGTTTGCCGGTCGGCAAATGTTTGGTTTTGAATATCCGCTGTTGTGCACCAATTTCAAATTGATATATCTGTACGTCTATTTTTATAGAGTGAGATATACCTTTTGATATTATGTCGATGACATTTACCTATATCAGTGGATGGTTAGGTAAGGAGCATCAAACAACGGTGTAATTCTTCTTAACCATAAGTACAGTTTTCAACCTACGACACACAGTAAAAGAGTTGTTAGACTCGGCGGACTTATACAGAGTATTGTATGTTGTCCAGTGTCCATTAGGACGGAGGGGTTGGTCCTCATACTATATTCTGTTTACTTTTAACTTCTCTAGTTCTTAGACATGTGTTTCGTAGAAACACAGGGTCTAAGTTTTGAGGAGTTATAGGTATTTGAATAGAGTAGAGAACCAGGTGTAGCAAGTATCGGGATTCTTCAAGTGATCGAAGATGTAGATACTTGTGTATCGTATTCAGTTGATAGTAATGATAAAGAGAACTTGTTTCTCTTTCAGGTTACTCATAATTGGAAGCATTCCTAAGTTGAGTAACGCTGATCGGCCTCCTTCCATTTTGTTGACATGCACTAGAGATAGCTGCATGATTTGAATCTGGTTAAATTAAATCAGTGCCTCTGTTTCTATATTGTATATAGAACAGTTCGTATCTTAACGATGTTAAGTTACGGGGAGTTGTCCGGATTATGCTTAAAACCAGACTCTGGATAACTCAAAGGCACGTTTCTGTAATGGCTGTTTGTGGGTTGACCCAGGCTATGACGAGGGTTGACTATCTACCATCTGGAAGATCAATAGTGATATTGTTCTTCACTCGCCACACTTTTAATAAAAATGGATTTTTTCAGAAAACAGTAGTGGGAGTATGGTAGAACTGGAAGTGATTCCAGAACCGCAGACGATTACTGAAGATTTGATAAGGAACCTAAAGATTCAATCTGATTTGACATTCCATTGGCCACTCCGCAGATAAGGTGGGTAACTTCAGGCACCCGAGAGGTACTCCGGTAGCCTCAAGGACGGTGACAGGGAAGTTCTTGTTTACCCACACTTGCCATTGTTGTTGTTCCAGGCTGCGAGACCCGGCAGGAGGATGAGTATAGCGTCGTTCTAAACTAGCTTTAGAAGTGCACGTCTATATGACTTTGCCAGAGGGTTGTCGTAGTCAGTGGGAGTAGCGGAAGCATTGGTGGACATCAGGCTTATGTCTATTCATAGACTAAAGCAGATATAGCGGAGATAGATCATCTATTTCTGATGTGACAGTCATCGGTTTGACGTCGTCAGAATAGGGGATGGATCTGTTGAGAAGGTAGTAGGGTGTGATATCCTGGATTTGGATGACATACACAGAGTAGGAAGTGATATTCCTATGCTACGATCGGTTATACTTTGGTCGTCACACAGTGTTTTCTCCACATGGGACTTGGACATAATATCAGACATACTGGTTACTAGATCTATGGTTTTAGATCTAGATTTGGGTGGTTTCCCAATCAGGGTACCTTGACAGCATTCTAAGAGTATTTAGAATGGACGACTCCTGGCACGGTAGTGTACCTGCTGGTGATGGAGTCACCCTCTCTAAAGGTGTCTTATAGACTAAAGTAGAGAGGGATGTGCATGATTGGCAGATCACTTGCTTAGGCAATTGAGTCAATCATGAGATGTCAAGTACCACACCAGATGTTGTTCTTGCACTAGATGCAATAAGTTGATATTGATCCAATCCTGGAGAAACAGTCGGAAGCAGTTTTAGAACATAAGTGGATGTTTTAGGGATATGATAACGACAGCCTCATTTCGGAGACAGTTGTCATTCCAAGCTTCCAAGGTGACATGGACGACAAGCAGGTTGTCAGAGTTATAGTTTTTCCTTCTGACGAGGGGCAGTATTTTGGACAGGTGGTCCAAGGAAATACTGAGGGAGGCATGGCGCAGGATACTGATTAAGTTCAGTTGACGATACAGTCTAAGAAGTTTGGGTTTGGAGTTCATTTATGAGCTCGGTCCCATCAGACATCCAGACATTCTAAGACAGGTATTGCTCATTTCGGGAGATGGCTTTCTCTGCGAGCTTGAGATATAGAGAGACATAGAAAGGAACACCACAGGCGGATCCACTCACTGAGGCTATTCCTCGAACGCAATAGTTTCGCAAACAGGCTTTGTGAGACTGACTAGTAGAGGAGTTGGGTGTTCGGTATCACACGGGCTGTGAGTATGCGACATCGCAATAATTAGCCTTGAGTGCAAGTGGGAGATTGTTGGAGATAGTGCCCTCAGAGTCAATTATTGGATCACAGGCACGTGATTGCAATGATTGAGGGAGGACCTATCCCGGTACAACAATCTTACTCGAGATGATAGTTTGCTATCAGGTTTACCTTTATCATCGTGTACTGCTTTAGGTGACCTGACAGGTCGCTATTGCACGTTGATAGAGCCCTAGGATTCATGCTTGACTGCCAGCAGTATGAGGGCGATCATATAAGTAAGAGCTGGAGTCTACAAGCACATCCTTAAAAGGTCCCTAGTCGTGGGAGTTTCGAGATAGGGCATCGATACTCCAGAGTAGACTAGTGTATACAGTCGAGACCCCGACGAGGGGCGGTGGCCGGTCTCACAAGCCACTGGTGTCAGTTGGTTCACCTAAGATGTATACAGGTGCTCATTGGGTTATGAGTACACCGGACAGGACTCGCCGGGAACATGCTAGTTGGTCTTATACCTGACGTCAGATAGCAGTTCCCAGGTGACATGTGTACAGGTTAGTTCATCGACCTGGGGATCGTCATTTGTCTCGTGTGAGTTCCCACTGTGCTTTGATCACTACCCTACCACGGCTCAAAGGAGTCGTGCAAACAGGTTTTAGTTGGGTACAGTCCCGAGCCACATGGAGGCAGTGAGCGGATCTTTGGGGGTTTCGTCTCTCCCGGTATTGGGGGTGAGGTCGCGTTGTGTCTAGGAGAGCCATTACACGAAGTCCTTGGCCAAGGCAGGAGATTTACTGGTAGGTATTCCAGTAGTATCTCAGGGTGTTCTGGGCTACACTCCGACACGACTTGTACCGCTTTTGGGGGTCTGACTTTTACCCACCCCCTAGGCCCGCCATGCGATACTCATAGACGAACGGACCGGACTGCACGGATATTGTCACTGACAGGCTCAGTAGGGTGTCAGGATGAGTTCGCTCATCGACGTCCCTTTTAGTCAATAGCTGGTGGCCCGTTACGTATTGGCTTATACCTCTGACGGGATAGTGGTTAAATCCACAGCCATTGTATTGACGAGTCTTTAGAGTCCCCCACACTTTCAGTTACTCAGCTTTCGGGCGAAACGCTGTAGAGGCCGTATGGAGATATGGCAGGGTCCGATCAGATACGTGCGGTATTGCACGGATCAGGATCGGACAGTTTGTACTAGTAGCCGTATAGGTATATGGCAGGGTTCGATCAGATACGTGCGGTATTGCACGGATCAGGATCGAACGGATATTACTAGCCGGCTTTGGTTTAAGCCGGTCCTAATTTAGTACAGTGTAGATTTTGTCTCTTTGCATTTGTATCCGGACGGAATACAGATGCGGGTGTGTATGCACAGTATCGGGGTTTTCCTGTAATTTATTACGGGACCAGTTTTCTGGAGTTGCCAGTTTGCATTCCGTTCCGGCCGGTTTTCCTTTGTTCTTTCCCGGCCGGACTTTTCTGATGGAGGGGGTTATTTGCAAGTTTGCAAATAACTCTTTGTGGAGGGTTTTATTGCAAATAGATTGATTATGATGGCTTCATTATCTTTGCACCATTACTTGCATTAATGAGGGTATGGGTTTGATTAATGCATGAAGTATGGTGTATGTTTCTTTGTCCCTTGGATGTAGTCACCTCCTTCTTCTCCTACACTCACCTCCCTCATTTGATATATGTTGTATTCCTCCACCATTCTTGAGCTTGGGCCGGCCACTTCTTGAGGAGAGAATATGAGAGAGGTTGATTTTGTGTGTTGCATTTTTATCATCACATTTGGCTTGCTAAAAATTGATAGCATCATTTCCCTCAAAGTTCATTCTTCCTTCACCTCCATCAATGGCAACATAACCCCAAGATGAGACATGCACTCTACACTACATTTCCTACAGCAAATCTTGGACGCGTCGATTCGCCAGCTTCGCGCCCGAGTTGCCTCGGTATTGAGGTGGGAGCCCGTAAAAGCTACAGGCGATGTGGTGCCCTTTCCGACGAGGAGGAGACGGACAGAGATCCCGCGAGGAGATCGGAGTGGAGATGAAGACCGGAGGACTCGGATCACTCGGTACATCTCTTCCCTTTCTTGTTAGTTAGCTAGACTAGTTTAATGGTTACGATCCGGAGTTTAGTGCGCGGTGGTGCCGGTTTGCAAAGTCCGCAAAATTAAAGTTTATCACCGCTTCCGCATTTGGCCGTCGATTTGACGGCCGGGGCGCCGCCGTGCACTTACACCCATATCCATTGGTGTTTGACATCAGAGATGATATACGGGTGCTCAGTGGAGACTGGGTACACTGGACGGACTCACCGAGAACTCCTAGATGGTATTATACCTTAAGTCAGATGGCAGTTCACTGGTGACACCGGTACTGGTTAGTCTGTAGACCAGAGATCGTCATAGAGTCTTGTGTGATTCCCACTGTGCTTTGATTTCCACCTTACCACGTCCAAGAGGGCGTGCAAAACGGTGGTTTTTGGGTACAGTCCCGAATCACATGGAGGCAATGAGCGATAGGAGGGGATTCGTCTCTCCCGGTATAGGGAGTTGATGTTGCGCTGTGTTCGATTGGCTATAACCGGAAATCCCTGGCCAGGGTTGCTGCGATTTACTGGTAAGTGTTACCAGTAGTTTCTCGAACTGTTATAGACCTCATATCGACACGACTTATCGAGCTACTGGGGTCTGACGTTTACCACCCCTAGGCAAGATATGCGACATATCAGACGATCAGACCGGACTGTACGGTAAGTGTTGCTGGTTGGATTCACAGGAGTGTGAGCGGGCTTGCTCGTTGATCTTCTGATCGCTCAATACCCGGTTGGCCATTACGTTTAGCAGACCGCTTGCGGCTTGTGGGTGTTTGATATGATCATCACCTAATGCCGGCGTATTGACGAGTCTTTAGAGTCCTACACAGAGGTTTCCTGGCTCAAGCGAAATGAAATAGGAGCGCATATGAGATATGTGCGGGACCGAGAATAATACTAGTATGTGATACTGAATTCTATTCTCACGATTTGTATCATCGGTCGGTTATATATGATATAGCAGGGTTACCGAATCAAGTGTTGATTCGATACATTGATACACTTGATACTAGTCGGTTATATGCGACATGACTGGATCATTAAATCAAGTGTTGATTTAATGATTTAATGTATAATTATATATTTGATATATTACTTTACATTAACTAGTATTGGTTCACTTTAGATAGATTTTCTCACTTGATGTGCACATTGTATATATGATATAGTTTTGTGCACTAGTTTGTATCATGTTTGATGATACATGCAAACTTAGGTGTGTATGATTAAACCATGATTAGGTTAATGGTTAGGGTTTTGATTTACTTATTCATTTATTTAATTATTCTTTTAGCAAGAAAAGAAATGGTTGCTTCTTTTGGATTTACTTTGAAGCTTCATGATGCTTTGAAAAGTTCAACCATTTTTGTTTCTTTTGCCTAACCTAACCATTCACCTAACCCTAGTTTATTCTCTACCCTTAACCATGGTTGCAATATGATAAGTATCACTTGATTTTCTTTTTAAGTTAATTCATTTTTCATTTCTTTCTTCTTCTTCTTCTTGATGAAGAAAGAAAAGCTTTCTACAAAAATGTCAAGTGATGAAATCAAGTAAGAAATCCAAATCCAAAGTGAACCCACTTCCTATTTCTTCATCCTCTACCACTTGCCATGTTGTATAGGGTGTTTTCTTCACAAGTTTCATGACTTAGTGAAGTTGGAGCTTGATCTTGAGTTGCCTCGACGTAGATCATCTTCGGCATCGAAGTCGACGACCTAGACCGATCATTTCTTCGACAAAACCATCGCTAGAGTCCGGGATCCGATGATCGCAGCGGAGGGACGTCATCATGGAGCTTAGGAAGTGGAGGACCGGATCTACAAAGGTTGTATTTCCATTCACTTAGCAGTAAAGTTGTTTACTAGCTTGTTGTTTTGCCTATTCTCTAGTTAACGATCTAGTTTAGGGTTTCTCGGCACCGGAAAATTTTAAATTTGGCATGGTTGATGCCTTGTGAGACCTCATTAGTGTGCCTAGGAACCCTACAGTGGTATCAGAGCCTAGCTAGAGCCTTAGGCGATTCGTAGACGATGTTAGAAGTCCGATCGAAACACGAAACCCTAATCCGACCCCTTCTCTGTACAGAACCCACCCGCACGACCCTTGACGAATGCCAAACAACGCCGTACGAATACCCTAATCCAATCTGCATCATATGCATAAGCAGATAAATACTAGTTAGCTACCGTACACTACTCCTTGACGAATGCCAAACTACCGCAGCACGAATACTAAATAGTACTTATCTGAAATGACGGAGGGCTACGACAGGTTTTTCTGAAAACCTATTGCGTAATGAACTTGATATCGTTGTAGAATCAAATGATTCAGTAGATTCCAACGAACCTCAGCCTCTCCGCCGATCTAGTAGGGTTCCTCACCCACCTGAGAGATACTTCAGTTTCTCTATGACAGTGGGAGCGAGGATTGCATCATGAGATGATGACCCAACTAGTTTCGAGCTGGCCATCGAGAGTAGGGACTCTGTAAGAATGGCTGGATGTTTATCGATCTGAGATGGAATCCTTATACACCAACAAAGTATGGACTTTGGTTGCTATATCTGAAGGGTTAAATTCCCATCAGGAGCAAGTAAATCTTGAGAAGATTACTTGGTGTACATGGAAAAGTTGAGACTTTCAAAGCTAGACTCGTTAAAGGTTTGCATCATAGACCAGTTGTGGCTAATGATGAAACCTTTTCTGGGCCTATGCTTAAGTCCATCCAGATCCTACTTGCTACGGCTACATACCATGACTACGATATCTGGCGGTTGGGTGTCTTGACTGCTTTTCTAAATAAAGATTTAGAAGAGGTAGTCTATAAGTACACAGCCAGAGGGCTTCGTAGACAGTGGGAGCAGCGGAAACGTGTGCAAGATGTTTTATATGATAAAGCAGGCATCGCGGAGTTGGAACGTCTGTTTTGATGTAGTAGTCAAAGAGTTTGACTTCATCAAAATGGTAGATGAACCTAGTATATACAAAAAGGTAGTAGAGAGTATGGTAGTGATCCTCATTGAGTACATGGATGACATACTCTTGATAGGGAAGCAGTTTCCTATGCTATGCTCGATCAATCTCCGCTTATCACAATGATTCTCCATATAGGATCAAAGTGATACCTACTAAATCCTGGGTTTTGGATCTATGAGATAGATCTAAATGGATGTTAGGATACTCACTAGTTGTAGTGAGATGGTATCAATTGGTCCTGGGGAGAATCACTGGAAAGGTTCCAGGGTGATAAGGACGACTGAATGTCAGTCGCAGGCATTGTCTTTACCCTCAGTAAAGGGATGGTATGTTGGAAGAGTTCCAAGCTAGATACCGTAACTTACTAGACGATTAAAGGCAAGATACATCATTACCAAAGATGCTACCAAAGAGGCAGTCTGGGTGTATATTAGTTCATGAGATGAACTTCGTTCCTCCCATTATGTGACAATGGAGTTATGGCTTATGCCTAGGAACGCCCGTCCCATCAGTGATCCAGACATATTCTGAGGCAGTATCACCTTATCATGGAGATAGTTGATCTCCAGGGTGATCAAGGTTAGGAGAGCAGATGTAACACCTTAGAATGTGTTTTGTGGTTAATTATATTTTATATATATGGTTTTTACTAAAAAAGTTTACCAAATTGGTTTTTAAATATTTTATCCTATTTAATGAATATTTTATTAGATTTTTCCTAGGCTTGCACACACTTGTGCATGATAACTAGGGTTGTTTTTGGGGTTTAACCATGATTATCAATCATGGTTAACTAACCATTTTCTCTAATCTAGCTTTTAGTTTTGTTTTAAGTATTATGGATTTTAAGTATGATGGCTGTTTTAAAATGAATTTGAAAAATGTTTTTAAATTTGGGTTGAAGTGTTCACCATGTAAGAGAGGGAGAGAGAGAGTGCATGATGGGGCATGATGGCCTTGCCATGCTTCATTTAATGAAGAGAGAGGGAGAGAGAGGGTTGACCAAGCCTAGCTCTCATTTTCCCCTTGCCTTCTCATTCTTTTTCTCTCATGCTCTCACACTCTCTCAACACACACACACACACACACACTCACCAGCAGTAGAGAGCTCCACCAGCATCCCTCAGCAGCAGCTCCAGCATCAGATCCACCAGCATCATCAGCAGCAGCATCATCACCATCATCAGCAGCAGCAGGAGCAGCAGGCAGCAACAGCAGTAGCAGGAGCTCCAGCGACTTGCAGCAGCTCCTTTCACTTCTTCACCTTCCTTCTAGGGTTTGTTAGGGTATATTTTCTGAACCCAATTCCTAGTTTGCTTAGTTGTGTGTTAGATTAGCTTCGGTTTGCGATTTATGTGAGTTTAGTGCTAGATTATGGTGTTTTATGTGGAAATTTGGTTAGAATGAGTTTGAGTTGGTTAACCTAGCTCTTTCTAGTGTTGTTAGGTCACCTCAACTGATTTTCAACCCAGGTTTCACAAAAATACCATAGGTTTTCTATATTGTGCAAAATTGGTGTTTTAATGCGACAATGTGACATTTTGTGATCTGCTTTTGACCCGGACCCTTCAGGGTAAAATTGAGGAAACTGGAGCATGCCCATTAGGTCTAGATGCCACCACCTGAACATGAGCCCCAAATTCCCTACTCAGGCCGCAGTTTTATTAGGTTTGGCCGCAATTTGCGGCCAAGTTGGGGACTGGGGTGTTGGGGTCTTGGCTAGGGTTGTCTGTAGGGTTGTATAGTGCTTTGGCATGTCTAGTTTTGTAATATTTGGCCTGTAGGAAAATCTGGGATCAAATATCGTTTTTGTGTCCGTTGTGTTTGCGCGATACGCGCGATACGTGAGTGGGTTCTGTGATCCAGCGTATCGCGGCGTGTCGTGATGGTTTTAAACGTGTACACACACGTTTTAACGTATCGTGCACACGCGCGTTTAGTTCGCGACGCGAGTTTCTCGTTTTGGTTTGATATCGCGTTTTGCGGAATATTTGGCTTATATATGATTTCCATGTCTTATTTGCAGGTTTGCAGGCGGGGACTACGGACACTGCTACAGGGGGGAGCAAATGGTAGGATTCACCTAGCGTGGAGTGTAGGTGAGTAGATTTAACATCTACAGGGGAATCGCCCGCATGGCGTTATGCGTCTGGGCTAGGATTCAATACCTGTCGCATATTTTACGTTATTGTTAGAATTGCGCCTTTACTGTATTTCCTTAGATATAGTTATACTGGGACTAGCAGCCGTAGGACACCGCACATATTATTGACGATCTATGTTGCACGAGCACGGATTATATGCTACACACACACCGTCAATAATTGCCATGTCACGCACAACCCCTTATAGATTCTATTGCTTATCACACATGACATCTAGCTTATCGGTATATCTGTAGTGTATCTTACCATTAGTGATAGGTACATATACACCTTACGATACAGCTACAGGTATACCATGCACATATTTTACTTATAGGTAGACACCTATACTTAGTTGTACCTTATTGATTTCGTATACATCTGGTTTCAGCTACGTGTTCTCATTTATATGCTCACATTCAGATACATCGCATTTATTTGTTCCTGGATTTGCTCATTGTTTTATTTGGATTTTACATGGTGTTTTCTGGATTTGGGAGCCGTGGGAGTTCATGAAATTATGCATACATTGAAAAACCCGGTTTCCTTGAGATGATATTTGCGCGTCCACCATGAGTTTTATCGGTGCTGATTATATACTCCATACGAGGTGTGGTTGCCGTATGAGAGTACATGGTGGGGCCCGGTATGGTTCCCCTCGGCAAGAAGATCGATGGACTTCGCCGATTGAGCCTGGAGGCGGGCGAGTACCTACCGGTGACAGTACCCATGACTCGGCGGGGGATCACGAAGACACCGCTGGGAGTCATGTACGTATGCATACGTCGAAAGGCGAGGGTCAGAGCTAGGCACTCGTGCTTTCGGGATAGCGTATGATACGTGATCAGGATTTCTGTGTCGATGCTTGGCACATTGGTTTTCATGATATTTCTTTTAATACCTTTGTATATATAACAGGGGATTTAGCCGTTGTTATATATACCCTTACACCAATATTAGTGGAATGGGACGCTAATATATGTGTACTGCCCCCATCATATTTTACTTCTGCATATATATATATATAGGATGTTAGAAATTATTTGAGATTCGACTTGGGATATAGGTGATTCATTGAGATTGGATATTGGATATGAAAGAGATTGATGATTTGTACATTCGGGATATAGGGGATCTTTTCGATATTGTACATTGAGGAGCTGTGAGACTTATATGATATGAGAGCCTAACTTGGGGGCTGATTTGAGGATTTGGGATTTGAGTGTCTTGATGGATTGTGATCCTGCCACGATGTCAGGTTTCCGTGGAAATGACATATTCCACCCCATACCTCACACTTATCTATTCTTTGCACAGATTCATATATTGGCTGTACCTGTTAGCGTACCCTTATGATAGTTGCATATCTACCTTTTCATATCCCTATTGCATATTTATTACATACTATTATCATGTCATCATTGCTTCATATATTGATTGTACCTGCTGGTGTGCTTTCCATTACCTTGCATTCACATGACATGTTATTACTGTAATCGCATATCTTAGATTAATGCTGTACGTACATTCCTGCGATTACTTGCATATGTTATCTACTATTCACGAGTTGGCAACTCACCCCCGTTGTGCCACAGATGTTTCAGGTTGTTCCCCAGAGTAGTCGAGGCAGGCTATCCAGTATTCAGCTATCATCTTTTGCTACAGATATCGCATCAGCTCACAGTATACCGTTTTGCTTAGGTGGGTTGGATGATTATCTGTATTTCATATTGTACATTCGTTGTATTTTGTACTCTCCATCTACTATTATATTGTTGACTTAGAGACTTGGTGAGGACGGTATTGTATATTATTGTGGATTTGTTGTCTTTTATATACAGCTTTCTCTCTATTGCCTCTTATTTCTTCGCTACGGCGTCGTATATTTATGATGTTATTGTTTTCCGTCTTGAGCTAGTTTTTACAAAAAGGGGATGTTGCCAAATTTTAAAGAAAGAAAATAAGACTTTTAAAGAATTTGGGTTGCGATTTCAAATCCTTCAAAAACTTATATTATCTTTTCCGTATTTTCTTGGTTTAGATTTCTGGGTTTTGGCTTTCTTTTACTACGTTACGTCTTTAGGCGTTGTGTAGTATTAGGGCCGTCACGGGCCAATTTTGGGTCGTGACAAAGTTGGTATCAGAGCCTAGGTTTTACCTTTCGGAGTGTAGGATGACCTTAGTATGATGGAGTAGGTAGCTTAAGCAGAGTAACGTGGTGTGTGTATGTCTGCAGCATACCCACGGTGCGGTACTTTGCATTAAGTAACCTAAGTACAATTTGCTTGAAATTCCTTCCTTGATGATTCATATCCTTGAGATTCGATTCCTTATTCTCATCGAATCTTATATCTATTTATAGCCTTGCCGCCGATGACTATGGGGACTCAGAGTGATGCAGCGAGGGCCGAGGTCAGAGTTGGCTCGGGCGAGACGAGTACTGACCAGGATGGCACTCTAGTTGCACAGGTGCAGACGGATCAGCCTGCGATATATACTATTGATAGGCTTATGGCAGAGATGCAGGACTTCCGCCAGACTATGAGTTCATTGGTTGATATCGTTCGGGAGTTACGATAGGAGGTTGTCACTCCTGTTACTCAGTTGTCACTTACGGTCAGCATGCAGCAGTCCGTCACCTACATAGCACCAGTGGTTGCAGCTCCAGTTGACGAGGCACATATTCCAGAGGCTCAGACAGTTCCAGGACAGTGGAGGACTCATACCAGCGTACCAGCCCAGAGGCAGAGGTTTGGTCATCGAGACAGATTTCGTGGCCGTCGCGGGAGTAGCAGAGGCTTAGGACGAGGACAGTCGTTCAGCTCTCATCCCCAGGATGGTCATCAGTCAGCGCGTGGATGTTTTCGATGCGGGAGTCTTCAGCACTTCGTCAGGGATTGTTCTTTAGCACCTCGTCAGAGTCGTATTCAGAGAGGCCGTGGACGTGGAAGATTCGCTCAGAGGGCTCAGTCTACCAGAGGAGTTCATCCAGCTGCGAGTAGAGGGCAGACACAGGAGTTTGCTTCTACTCATCGGGACGCGCAGACATCCAATGTGGAGTTTTCAGGTATCTTTTATTTGTATGTTCTTTTGACGTATTCGTTTGTTTTCTTGCTTGTACCGTGGTTGGGTAGATTAGTCATAGTTGTTTTTAACTTCTGTCGGCGATTCTTTTGTTGCGCGACATGTATTTCGGTTGTGTGCCAATTGGATAGGAGATAGAGATTCGTCCGTCGTTTTAATCCTTCTAGAGAAGTTGGATTTGACGTTCTCCTGGGCACGTACTGGTTAACTACGTGCTAGGCGTCTGTGGACTACCGTGAGGAAATAGTCAAGTTTGTTTTCCCGGCAAGTCAGTTCTTGTTGTGCAGGTGGATAGTTGTGCCGCCTCTCACAGCTTGAATTCAACCTTTTTCGCTAGTCGGCTACTGAGGAGATGTCGTGGATTCTTGGCGTTCATTTGTGATACCGGAGCCACAGTGGGATTTTTGGACCGAGTTCCTTTCGTGCAAGAGTTTTCCGACGTTGTTCCAAATGGGCCGGCGAAGCTTGGGAGCTTAAGGATCAGCTGCAGAGTTGTGGTTTAGGGAGTTTTGTGCGTCGGAGTGTTTCGCTTTTGGAAGCTCCTATTTCTGTTCGTCAAGGAGAAAGACGGCAGTTTGGGGTTGTGTATCGACGAATCGTCAATTGAACCGGCTTATGGTGCGGATGGGTATCCTTCACCTTGCATTGACGATTTCTTCGATCAGCTCCAGAGTGCGAGACATTTTCTAGGTTCTTTTAGGATCAGGTCATCATTATTGCGGGTTCGGAGTGATGGCATTCCGAAAACTGCCTTATGCGTGCTACAGGCTTTGTGTGTTTTGGTGTGTCACTGGACTCACCAGTGCCCTAGCAGCATTCATAGATGTGATGAACCAGATTTCTTCAGGCCGTTCCTCGACCAATTTTTGTTGTGTTATTTACGACATTCTGGTCTATCTAATGAGTCTTGAGGAACAGGAGCAGCACTTGAGGATTTGTTATACAGATACTGGGAGGGCATCGGCAGTTGCTAAATTCTCGGAGTGTTTCTTCAGGCTTGTTTTGTGTTGACTCCTAGGTCTTATAGTCGCGGGAGACGGTTTCGTATGGTTCCGAGGGAGGATCTTGGCCGTACAGCTTAGGCCCAGACATGTGTGCAGGACGGAGATCCGCAGATTGTTGGGCTTAGTAGGTTTTTACCGCCGTTTCATGCAGGATTGCTAGATTAGTGCTGCACCGTCGACTGAATGGACCGGAAAGGAGGTTTCTTTTCTGTGGACTGAGGCATGTGTACGGAGTTTTCGGCAGTTGGAGATTCTGTTAACAACTGCATTAGTCCTTTCTTTGCTTTTGGTTCGGGCGACCTTGTTGTTAACTGTAATGTTTCTTGAGTGGGCTCGATTGTGTACTGAGGTGACACTATAGAGTTATCGCTTTTGCTTCCCTACATTTAGAGGAAGTACGAGAAGGATGTTCCACTCATGATCTGGAGATGGCCGCGGTGGTTTTGCGTTGGAGATTTGGAGACACTATCTGTTCGAGAGTCGTGTCAGATTTTCATGGACCACCAGAGCTTAATGTACATCTTCCTGCAGCGGATTTGATTGTTGTGATAGTCTTCTGCAGATTTACAGTTCTTGTGTGATCGTCGAGTACAGCTTAAGTTCGTCTCTACAGAGGGGACAGCTTGCTCTTGTCCGCGCCCGACCACTTTCCTTAAATCTTTTTCGCGAGAAACTGCCCGCCGATGCTCGTTCGTCAGTGATACTTGAGCAAACTTGGCTGGGTAATGATTTGGAGACCTTGATTTGTGACAATGAAGTGCTAAGTTAGGGACACGTTTGTGTACCTGACATTATCAGTTAGAGACGTGAAATCCTAGAACATGCACATCTGTCAACTCTCTTTATGCATTCCAATTCCACCAGCTTTGACGTGACTTGTGAGATAGTTACGGGTGGACAGGGATGTAAAGAGAAATTTCAGGTTTCGTTTCAAGGTGTCTGTCTTGTTGTGTGTTTGGGTCGAGCATCTGAGGCCGGCTGGAGAGTTGCAATCTTTTACCGTTCCGAAGTAGGAGTGGGAGCAGATCTCCACGAATTTCGTTATGGTTTCTACCCAATTTTATTAAGGGTGTGACTCCATTCGGATTCTTGTCGTCCGGTTATACTCAGTTTGCTCAGTTGTTCTTTTTTTAGTGGTGTGTTTGTTTTGATTGTTGTCGGCAGTTGGGGATCGTCACTCGCCATCGTTAGGGTTCTCCTTCGATAGCCGTTATCAGGAGACACTCCAATTGGCCACCCTTAGGCTTAGGGGTTAGGTCGTGTCGATCACCAGTCTGTTCTTCTGACTCTGCGTAAGTAGGGTTTGGGACCCCAGCGAGTCTAGAGCTTCGGAGATGATCCAGTTGTGTTAGGGCAGGATGGAAATTGTCCATTGCGAACTGAGGTCTCATGCCGACTGTGTTAGCCATAGACTCGAGTTCGCAGGGACAGATCATGTATTCCTATGGACTTCCGATGAATGACGTGTTGGATTTTAGGAAGCTTATCCCAGGATTTTAGGTCCTTTTAAGATCCTATAGGAAAGTTAGTTTCGTTGCCTTTAATTTGGCTCTTCCGCCCAGATTATTGGATTTTCACCCCGTATTCCTTGTGATGATGCTTTACAATTACCTTCATGACCTTTCTCACATGATTTGGCACCAGACCATTAGGCTTGGACGCGATCTTTCGTTCGCCAGCAGCCATGCGTGTTAATGGCTCGGCAGGTGAAGGAAGGTCGGTCAAGGGTCTTGCCATCTGTGAAGGGTTTTCTTGAACGTAGCCGTATAGTGAGGTAATCACTTGAGAGGCTGCGAGCGTGATTTGAGAGTTGTAATCTTCTCTTTGAAGGTACGTGTATCGGTATATTTTTAAATTCGGGGACGAATTTCTTTTAAGGGGGGGAGATTGTAACACCTTAGATTGTGTTTTGTGGTTAATTATATTTTATATATATGGTTTTTACTAAAAAAGTTTACCAAATTAGTTTTTAAATATTTTATCCTATTTAATGAATATTTTATTAGATTTTTCCTAGGCTTGCACACACTTGTGCATGATAACTAGGGTTGTTTTTGGGGTTTAACCATGATTAGCAATCATGGTTAACTAACCATTTTCTCTAATCTAGCTTTTAGTTTTATTTTAAGTATTATGGGTTTTAAGTATGATGGTTGTTTTAAAATGAATTTGAAAAAGGTTTTTAAATTTGGGTTGAAGTGTTGACCATGTGAGAGAGGGAGAGAGAGAGTGCATGATGGGGCATGATGGCCTTGCCATGCTTCATTTAATGAATAGAGAGGGAGAGAGAGGGTTGACCAAGCCTAGCTCTCATTTTCCCGTTGCCTTCTCATTCTTTTTCTCTCATACTCTCACACTCTCTCAACACACACACACACTCACCAGCAGTAGAGAGCTCCACCAGCATCCCTCAGCAGCAGCTCCAGCATCAGATCCACCAGCATCATCAGCAACAGCATCATCACCATCATGAGCAGCAGCAGGAGCAGCAGGCAGCAACAGCAGTAGCAGGAGCTCCAGCGACTTGCAGCAGCTCCTTTCACTTCTTCACCTGCCTTCTAGGGTATGTTAGGGTATATTTTCTGAACCCAATTCCTAGTTTGCTTAGTTGTGTGTTAGTTTAGCTTCGGTTTGCGATTTATGTGAGTTTAGTGCTAGATTATGGTGTTTTATGTGGAAATTTGGTTAGAATGAGTTTGAGTTGGTTAACCTAGCTCCTTCTAGTGTTATTAGGTCACCTCAACTGATATTCAACCCAGGTTTCACAAAAATACCATAGGTTTTCCATATTGTGCAAAATTGGTGTTTTAATGCGACAATGTGACATTTTGTGATCTCCTCTTGACCCGGACCCTTCAGGGTAAAATTGAGGAAACTGGAGCATGCCCATTAGGTCTAGATGCCACCACCTGAACACGAGCCCCTAATTCCCTACTCAGGCCGCAGTTTTATTAGGTTTGGCCACAATTTGCGGCCAAGTTGGGAACTGGGGTGTTGGGGTCTTGGCTAGGGTTGTCTGTAGGGTTGTATAGTGCTTTGGCATGTCTAGTTTTGTAATATTTGGCCTGTAGGAAAATCTGGGATCAAATATCGTTTTTGTGTCCGTTGTGTTTGCGCGATACGCGCGATACGTGAGTGGGTTCTGTGATCCGGCGTATCGCGGCGTGTCGCGATGGTTTTAGACGTGTATACACACGTTTTAGCGTATCGTGCACACGCGCGTTTAGTTCACGACGCGAGTTTCTCGTTTTGGTTCGATATCGCGTTTTGCGGAATATTTGGCTTATATATGATTTCCATGTCTTATTTGCAGGTTTGCAGGCGGGGACTACGGACACTGCTACAGTGGGGAGCAGATGGTAGGATTCACCTAGCGTGGAGTGTAGGTGAGTAGATTTAACATCTACAGGGGAATCGCCCCTATGGCGTTATGCGTCTGGGCTAGGATTCAATACCTGTCGCATATTCTACGTCATTGTTAGAATTGCGCCTTTACTGTATTTATTTAGATATAGTTATACTGTGACTAGCAGCCGTAGGACACTGCACATATTATTGATGATCCATGTTGCACGAGCACGGATTATATGCTACACACACACCGTCAATAATTGCCATGTCACACACAACCCCTTATAGATTCTATTGCTTATCACACATGACATCTAGCTTATCGGTATATCTGTAGTGTATCTTACCATTAGTGATAGGTACATATACACCTTACGATACAGCTACAGGTATACCATGCACATATTTTACTTATAGGTAGACACCTATACTTAGCTGTACCTTATTGATTTCGCATACATCTGGTTTCAGCTACATGTTCTCATTTATATGCTCACATTCAGATACATCGCATTTATTTGTTCCTGGATTTGCTTATTGTTTTATTTGGATTTTACATGGTGTTTTATGGATTTGGGAACCGTGGGAGTTCATGAAATTATGCATACATTGAAAAACCCGGTTTTCTTGAGATGATATTTGCGCGTCCACCATGAGTTTTATCGGTGCTGATTATATACTCCATACATGGTGTGGTTGCCGTATGAGATTACATGGTGGGGCCCGGTATGGTTCCCCTCGGCAAGAAGATCGATGGACTTTGCCGATTGAGCCTGGAGGCGGGCGAGTACCTACCGGTGACAGTACCCATGACTCGGCGGGGGATCACGGAGACACCGCTGGGAGTCATGTACGTATGCATACGTCGAAAGGCGAGGGTCAGAGCTAGGCAATCGTGCTTTCGGGATAGCGTATGATACGTGATCAGGATTTCTGTGTCGATTCTTGGCACATTGTTTTTCATGATATTTCTTTTAATATCTTTGTATATATAACAGGGGATTTAGCCGTTGTTATATATACCCTTACACCAATATTAGTGGAATGGGACGCTAATATATGTGTATTGCCCCCATCATATTTTACTTCTGCATATATATATATATATATATATATATATATATATAGGATGTTAGAAATTATTTAAGATTCGACTTGGGATATAGATGATTCATTGAGATTGGATATTGGATATGAAAGAGATTGATGATTTGTACATTCGGGATATAGGGGATCTTTTCGATATTGTACATTGAGGAGGTGTGAGACTTATATGATATGAGAGCCCAACTTGGGGGCTGATTTGAGGATTTAGGATTTGAGTGTCTTGATGGATTTTGATCCTGCCACGATGTCAGGTTTCCGTGGAAATGACATATTCCACCCCATACCTCACACTTATCTATTCTTTGCACAGATTCATATATTGGCTGTACCTGTTAGCGTACCCTTATGATAGTTGCATATCTACCTTTTCATATCCCTATTGCATAGTTATTGCATACTATTATCTTGTCATCATTGCTTCACATATTGATTGTACCTGCTGGTGTGCTTTCCATTACCTTGCATTCACATGACATGTTATTACTGTAATCGCATATCTTAGATTCATGCTGTACGTACATTCCTGCGATTACCTGCATATGTTATCTACTATTCACGAGTTGGCAACTCACCCCCGTTGTGCCACAGGTGTTTCAGGTTGTTCCCCAGAGTAGTCGAGGCAGGCTATCCAGTATTCAGCTATCATCTTTTGCTACAGATATCGCATCAGCTCACAGTATACTGTTTTGCTTAGGTGGGTTGGATGATTATCTGTATTTCATATTGTAAATTCGTTGTATTTTGTACTCTCCATCTACTATTGTATTATTGACTTAGAGACTTGGTGAGGACGATATTCTATATTATTGTGGATTTGTTGTCTTTTATATACAGCTTTCTCTCTATTGCCTCTTATTTCTTCGCTACGGCGTCGTATATTTATGATGTTATTGTTTTCCGTCTTGAGCTAGTTTTTACAAAAAGTGAGTGTTGCCAAATTTTAAAGAAAGAAAATAAGACTTTTAAAGAATTTGGGTTGCGATTTCAAATGTTTCAAAAACTTATATTATCATTTCCGTATTTTCTTGGTTTAGATTTCTGGGTTTTGGCTTTCTTTTACTACGTTACGTCTTTAGGCGTTGCGTAGTATTAGGGCCGTCACGGGCCAATTTTGGGTCGTGACAGCAGACTCAGAGGATAACACGGCGGATCCACTCACGGAGGCCTTTTCCCAGAGAGAGACTTTTATGGGATGGTTGAGTATGAGATACTACAACCACTGCTACAGATGGCCCTAGTGCAAGTGGGAGATTGTTAGTTATATATATGCCCTAGAGGCCATTACTATACATAGGATGTATATTGTAGTGGATGCTTGGACATATATAGGGAGGAATTTCTTGCTCGACATGATAGTATGCTATTTGGTTGCTCTTTACCTTAACATATATACTGATTGTCTCTCTGTTACATGTTGGTAAAGCCCTTAGGATGTGTACTTGACTACCTGGACTATGATGCGGATCATACTGGTGGGTACATGGTAGTCCATAAGTACATCCTTCAAGGTCCCTAGTCGTGTGTGTATCGAGACGGGGCATCGATATACCAGTGTAGACTAGCGTATACGCTTCTCGACCCATGAGATGGGCGATGGATGATCCCATATCTATTGGTGTTTGATATCAGAGATGGTATACGGGTGCTCAGTGGAGACTGGGTACACTGGACGGACTCGCCGAGAACTCCCAGATGGTATCATACCTCACATCAGATGGCAGTTCTCAGGTGACACTTGTACAGGTTAGTCTGTAGACCCGAGATCGTCATAGAGTCTTGTGTGATTCCAACCGTGCTTTGATTTCCACCTTACCACGTCCATGAGGGCGTGCAAAACGGTGGTTTTTGGGTACAGTCCCGAGTCACATGGAGGCAATGAGCGATAGGAGGGGATTCGTCTCTCCTGGTATAGGGAGTTGATGTTGCGCTGTGTTCGATTGGCTATAACCGGAAATCCCTGGCCAGGGTTGCTGAGATTTACTGGTAAGTGTTACCAGTACTTTCTCGAACTGTTATAGACCTCATATCGACACGACTTATCGAGATACTGTGGTCTGACGTTTACCACCCCTAGGCAAGATATGCGACATATCAGACGATCAGACCGGACTGTACGGTAAGTGTTGCTGGTTAGATTCACAGGAGTGTAAGCGGGCTTGCTCGTTGACCTTCTGATCGCTCAATACCCGGGTGGCCATTAAGTTTAGCAGATCACTTGCGGCTTGTGGGTGTTTGATATGATCATCACCTACTGCCGGCGTATTGACGAGTCTTTAGAGTCCTACACAGAGGTTTCCTGGCTCAAGCGAAACGAAATAGGAGCGCATATGAGATATGTGCGGGACCGAGAATAATACTAGTATGTGATACTGAATTCTATTCTCACGATTTGTATCATTGGTCGGTTATATGTGATATAGCCGGGTTACAGAATCAAATGTTGATTCGATACATTGATACACTTGATACTAGTCGGTTATATGCGACATGACCGGATCATTAAATCAAGTGTTGATTTAATGATTTAATGTATAATTATATATTTGATATATTACTTTACATTAACTAGTATTGGTTCACTTTAGATAGATTTTCTCACTTGATGTGCACATTGTATATATGATATAGTTTTGTGCACCAGTTTGTATCATGTTTGATGATACATGCAAACTTGGGTGTGTATGATTAAACCATGATTAGGCTAATGGTTAGGGTTTTGATTTACTTATTCATTTATTTAATTATTCTTTTAGCAAGAAGTTGCTTCTTTTGGATTTACTTTGAAGCTTCATGAAGCTTTGAAAAGTTCAACCATTTTTGTTTCTTTTGCCAAACCTAACCATTCACCTAACCCTAGTTTATTCTCTACACTTAACCATGGTTGCAATATGATAAGGGTCACTTGATTTTCTTTTTAAGTTAATTCATTTTTCATTTCTTTCTTCTTCTTCTTCTTGATGAAGAAAGAAAAGCTTTCTACAAAAATGTCAAGTGATGAAATCAAGTGAGAAATCCAAATCCAAAGTGAACCCACTTCCTATTTCTTCATCCTCTACCACTTGCCATGTTGTATAGGGTGTTTTCTTCACAAGTTTCATGACTTGGTGAAGTTGGAGCTTGATCTTGAGTTGCCTCGACGTAGATCATCTTCGGCATCGAAGTCGATGACCTAGCCCGATCATTTCTTCGACAAAACCATCGCTGGAGTCCGGGATTCGATGATCGCAGCGGAGGGACGTCATCATGGAGCTTAGGAAGTGGAGGACCGGATCTACAAAGGTTGTATTTCCATTCACTTAGCAGTAAAGTTGTTTACTAGCTTGTTGTTTCGCCTATTCTCTAGTTAACGATCTAGTTTAGGGTTTCTCGGCACCGGAAAATTTTGAATTTGGCATGGTTGATGCCTTGTGAGACCTCATTAGTGTGCCTAGGAACCCTACACGTATGGATATGTCGGAATTCGAGGGTCGAAGATGGGCACTCAGGTTTTCGAGATAGCGTATGATACGTACCTTTCAGGGCCAGTCGTGGTGACAGCGCCTGATAGATGAGGATTTACGTGCCGATGCTAGGCACAGGTTTCATGATGTTTTCGAGTGTCGATGCTAGGCACTCAGGTTCTATGATTTTGATTATATCCTCATACTTCCATGCATATGCTTTATGATATTTACATGCATGATGCTTATTATCATTGGGTTACAGGTGGATGGGATCTACATACATACAGACTTTGATTACATTGCTCATACTTCATATGTATATATAACAGTGGATGAGGACGCTGTTATATATGCCCTTACACCAATATTAGTGGAATGTGACGCTAATATATGTGTATTGATATCAGTTTAGATACTTCATTATACTTATTCATGCAGACATACCTCATCCTATGATATGTTATTACCTGAGGCACTGGCACGAGCACTTGGCACTACATACATGTTTAGATGTTATATTGCCACCTTATCATGCTTCAGACTTATCCTTTGAGGTTTATATTATATCTGATCGTATTGACCTAGGATTATGTCATGCATTCGATTTCTGCTCGTAGATGTTTTCTACTCACGAGTTGGCAACTCACCTCCGTTGTGCCACAGTTCTTGCAGGTTTTTGCCGTACAGGTTCCATAGCAGCATTTCTGGCACACTGCTTCCTTTGTGGGTGATTTGCTTTGGTAGGTGGGTTCTTTTGCATCGGAACCACCCTTGTATATGTATTATTTTTTAGTTGTATCTAGAAATTCCATCAACCAAAACTTGTATATTGTTTCAGACTTAGAAACCAGTTATGTATTATTTCGACCTCAGAGTCGTGCATTGTAGTATTACGATTTTCATGCTATTTAAGTTTTCTTTTGAGTTTTGATCCTCGCCTTTCGGCGTTGTATACTATATTGCTTGCGTGGTTGTGACCGTCGATTGACGAAGAGCTAGCTCCCGCTTAGGGATGCCTTTTATCGTTGCTTATATTATTTATGCTGTATCCCGTTCGGGGCCAGTATTTACAAAGGAAACTCTGCCGAAATTTTCAGAAAAGATATGTGATTTAAGAAAATGCATATTCGACTTACTTACTTTAAAAATCTTGCCTTTAAAACATGTTCTCTTTATTTCTTAAAAACTAGTTTTCTTTATTACTCCTTAAAAATGGTTTTAGATTTCTGAGCTTTTGGCTTACTTGGATTAGATAGGGTCCTATAGACTTCATATGATTCAAGTGCCAGTCACAGGCTATTTCGGGTCATGACAGTTGTCCTCCGCCATTTTATGAAGCAGAGTACTTAGTATTCATGTCACGTTTTTTTACTATAGTTAAGGCGTGGTGTACGGTAGCTAAGTGATGTCTTCCTACAAAGCATTTGATGCGATCGATTAGGACATTCATATGACTTTGTTGACCATAGTTAAGGGTCATGCGGGTGGATCTAAATCAATCACGAAATGGCGGGTAGAACTTGACTAGTGCTTATGATTTGTTGACCATAGTTAAGGGTCATGCGGGCGGATCTAAATCAATCACGAAATGGCGGGTAGAACTTGACTAGTGCTTATGATTTGTTGACCATAGTTAAGGTCATAAGACACTAGGGGTAAAAATCATGTCGGGAATTTCAAAAGTTGAAATTTGCAATGAGATTGCATACCTTTTATTTGATAGTTGGATCCCGATCCCACTGTGAGTAAAAGTTACTCCCGGGAGAGTTTTGCACTTTACAATTAGCTAATCCAGTAGGTGTCTAGAAAGGTGTCAACGGGGTTACGCCTCTAGGAAAACGAGGTTTATTTTAATTAGGTCCGTGCGAAAGCACGGGGAACCTCCCTCGGAGTACCGACACTGTCCTGGCCGATCGGTTAGCAAACTTGTAGATTGCAATTAATCCTGGCTATTTTTCTTTTTAAAAGGTTTGAAGGAAAATTTGATAAAAAGCAGTGGGAGACATCAATTAGATAAGATTAATAACCAATCTAATTATGCAAGTGCAATCGCTGAGTGTCTTCTTTTCTCTCTCCTAATAGCAGATACCTATGACGGGACTTATGCTTTTATTAGACAAAAATAAACTCACAGGGCCGAATTACAAATATTGTCTAAGGAACGTGAATATTAACCTGACCTATGATAAGGTCGGATACGTCCTGACTACTCCAGCCCCTCCTAGCCCAGGCCCTGATTCTTCAGTTGCAGATAAAGAAATCCATAAGACATGGGATATAGACTGCGCAACAGCCAAGTGCCTCTCACTTTCTTCTATGAACAATGAACATCAGAAGCAGCACGAGAAGATGGATTTTCAATCCATCTTTCTCCATACAAAGGAGTTGTATGGAGAGCAATCTCGTATTCTTCGATACGAGGCATCTCGATAGTTGTTTCAGATGCGGATGGCTGCTGGCACGTCTGTAGGTGACCATGTATTGAAGATGATTGGACTTATCGAAGAACTTGAGGACCTGGGTTGGACCATGGAGAACGAGCAGTATGTTGATATTGTTCTACAGCCCCTTCCCCATGCCTTTGCTCAATTCATTGTAAACTTCAACATAGACAACATGGAGAAGTTTTTACCTGAACTCCTCAATATGTTGAGGACTGGCCATCTTCTTCCTTCGTCCCGAAAGCCAAGGCTAAGGGAAAGAAGAAGAAGAATCCCATCAAGCAGAGAGGCGGAGTGAAAAAGGCACCGGGAAGGGACAAGAAAGGGGCTGTTGCGACAGGACGAGGGGAATGTTTCCACTGTCACCAGACTGGGCACTGGAAAAGAAACTGCGTTGGATACCTGACCGACCTCAAGAAGAAGAAGCATGGTGATGCTTCCATTTCAGGTGTATTTGTAAAAGAAAACTTGTTAGTTGTATGTATGCCCTAGAGGCCAGTATTGTACAGATGATGTATATTATATTGGATGCTTGGATATATATAAAGATGACTTTCTTGCTCGATATGATAGTATGCTATCTGGTTGCTCTTTATCTTAACATGTATACTTGTCTCTTTATACTGTCTTATAGTTACATGTTGGTAAAGCCCTTAGGATGTGTACTTGACTACCTGGACTATGATGAGGATCATACTAGTGGGGACATGGTAGTCCATAAGTACATCCTTCAAGGTCCCTAGTCGTGGGTGTATCGAGACGGGGCATCGATATACCAGTGTAGACTAGCGTATACGCTTCTCGAACCATGAGATGGGCGATGGATGATCCCATATCCATTGGTGTTTGACATGAGAGATGGTATACGGGTGCTCAGTGGAGACTGGGTACACTGGACGGACTCGCCGAGAACTCCCAAATGGTATTATACCTCACGTCAGATGGCAGTTCTCAGGTGACACTTGTGCAGGTTAGTCTGTAGATCCGAGATCGTCATAGAGTCTTGTGTGATTCCCACTGTGCTTTGATTTCCACCTTACCACGTCCATGAGGGCGTGCAAAACGGTGGTTTTTGGGTACAGTCCCGAGACACATGGAGGCAATGAGCGATAGGAGGGGTTTCGTCTCTCCCGATATTGGGGGTTGATGTTGCGCTGTGCTCGATTGGCCGTAACAGGGAAGTCCTGGCCAGGGCTGATTCAGAGATTTGCTGGTAAGTGTTACCAGTAGTTTCTCGACCCGTTATGAGCCTCACATCGGCACGACTTATCAGTTATTGGGGTCTGATGTTTACCACCCCTAGACTTGATATGCGACATATCAGACGAGGAGACCAGACTGTACGGGAAGGGTTGCCGATTGGCTCGACGGGAGTTTTAGCAGGTTCGCTTATTTTCTTCTGATCGCTCAATACCCGGGTGGCCATTACGTTTAGCTGACCGCTTGCGGCTTGAGGGTGCTTGATATGATCATCACCCACTGCCGGCATATTGACGAGTCTTAGAGTCCCACAATGGAGTTTCCTAGTCCAGGCAAAACGTTGTGGTGCGCGTATGCGATATGCACATGTACCCGATTAAAATGCGCGTATAGGATACCGTATATTGATCGAGCGGCTTGCTTTTGGTGGGGTCATATATGATATGGCCGGATTGATAAATCAAGTGTTGATTTATCATTTAACCATTAGTTTTCTCACTTGAAATCTTTTCTTGTACATGATGGATGTATGCATGCATGTATGCTTTCTTTCTTTTAGTTTCATCCACATCTGGATGTGCATACATACATACATACATACATCATCTATCATGGTTGATTACACATGGAAAATGGTGGCAATATAAGACTCACACCATGGATTAAATATATAGATAATTACTTAATTTGTGTTAAAAACAAAATGGAAAAAGAAAGGATAATTCATGGCTAGTTTCTACATCCTTCTTGAACCTAACCATGCCCACCTACTCCTAACCATGAGTTAACCTTCTCTTTGTGTTTTAAACTCAAGTTAAATAATGTCTTTATCATCTAACCATGGTTTGAGATGAGAAGAATAAAATATATATACATATATTTTCTTTTTCTCCAAAGAGTTATCTTTTTCACTCTTGTTAAAAAGAATTGCCATCATCTTCTTCCTCCTTCTTCACTTGCTCTCTAGACTTTTGTAGTGAGCAAATTACATAACAAGATTAGATTTTGAAGTGAGAATAAGAACCACAACATCATTCTACACAAGTTTAGCCCACTTGTTTAGAGTGTTATTTTCATTTCTTCTTTTGAAAAGTGAAGTTGCAAGCTTGGACTAGGAGCTTCGGGTGGATCGTCGTGGACACTAGGAGACTTCAAGCGAACTCTCCTCCAACCCTCAAGTGGCCAAGGAGTCTAGCGTAGGGAGCTACAAAGGTTGTACTCTCAAAACCCTAGCATTTCTTTCATATGATGATGTGTTATTTATGAAACCCTAAAGTTTTCTAGGATCGATCCGATGTTTGTTAACTTAGCACCCTAAAAATTCCATCTTTGGTACATGTGATGCTTCCAAACCCTTCATGAGGTGCTAGGCTAACCCATCAGTGGTATCAGAGCCGTCCTAGAACATTAGGCGACAATTTTACGATGTAAAAGATCCGATCGAACCAAAATACGACGTTATAGAACCCTCTCTGGACATTTTTCCGAAACTGGTTATTTTCAGAATTAAAAATGTGTAAAAAATAGAGCAGGGAATTCTAAGAAATACTGTGAAAAATGAAACCTTAATTCGCCAATTCCACCGCGGAACCGCGGCCATAGCTAGCTTAGGCCGCGGCTCCGCGGCCGTACAGAGCCTTTAAGGCTTCATTTTTCTTACAGTATGTTCTTGTCTGCTTGTAGATGGTTTTGGGTATTTTTAATCTGAATTTAGTACTGTATATTCTGGATATGGTTTTGGACTCGTTGATTCGATCGGAATTTTCATTTCGTATCATTTCCAGATAAATTAGAATGTATTGAAGTATTTGAAGGAGTATCATTTGCTCACTTTTCACGGGGTTGAAAATCTTTCGGAAATACGTGCAAGTTTGTTTGTGGTGGACCCTCTAGAAGACAACAAACCTTAACTCGATTATGTGACCGTCTTGAACTGCCTTTTGAACCTTAGGGTTTGGGGCAGTACGGCGTGCCACATGTGAGGCGTTGGCTTGACCCTTCTACGGCTGGACCGCTACCACTGTGTCACACTCCGGGTTTTTGAACTCCGCTCATGTGTTGAGGTTTAGGGAATTTTGGGTATTTGATCATTCGTTCGAAAACTTTAATACCGTCTAATTATCTGGAATGAGATGCAATATGTGGAATTTATATAGTTGGACATGAAATACGAAGTATGTGATATTTCGTATTTATGATGTCTAAAGAGAATGTGGATTCCAAATATTGCAGTTTTACACTTTCTTTTCTGTGACCGTAAGTGTAGTATGTCGATATCGCCGGTTTCGTTGCTATACATCAACGACAATTGGGGTACGCATACTTACTTACGTTGATGATATATGATATTATGTGGTGCTGAGATATGATGTGCAGGATTGTCGCGATTGAATAGCCGGGGGGTTTTATGCGAGATGAGAGTTTTATATTTTCATTCATGTAAATTTAAATGTAATGTAATATTCTTTTATTTGGGGCACTTCCGGGTTGAGGTTGATGCCACCAGTGTTGTATATTATTTACTTTTCCGCATTAGGATGGACCCAAGGAGGGGAGCACAGGTGACCGGGTTTTGGGGTTCAGTGGGAGGCCATCTCGAGGAGTCGAGACCGGGTCTCCTAAACTCCAGAATTGGTAGGGTCGCTTGCCGCTCTCGTAGGGGTCCAGGGTGTGGGCTTGGCTATTCATCACGACTGTAGAATCCGTATTTTCTATTGTTGGCTAAATACTAAATACGGACGTCCTAGTATATCCCACATTATATCTATGTTTCTGCTGCGATATCTGTGATGTGATCATTTGATATGTTGTGATGGATACATTATATAGTATATATGATATATTATATAGACGTTACTTATGTTTTACAACCGCACTAGCCCTGCCCTGCTCTGTCGTTAGTTACCTAACCTAACGATGCACGAGGGGACATCGAGGCAAAAGCGGATGGCATAAGTGTACGTCGTATTTATCTGTGATGTTTAGGTGACTTAAATGATGGGACTTCATTAATGTGATTAATGAAAGAAAAGAAACCTAAAAGATGTTGTAGAATCAAATTTTAAAATAAAAGGTTAGCTACAGTATTGCTTTGCATAGCGGTATATATGATATACCCTACATCTTATTCGATGGGGAAAGAGCCGAGATCCCTTCACCGGGAGTGACCTCTTTAGCAAAACTGGCAGATGCTACAACACTCGGTTTGACTTTTGACTGCTTTTGGTGTTTCGCTTTGCACAGTGATATATATGATATATCCCGCACCTTATTCGATGAGGAAAGAACCGAGATCCCTTCACCGGGAGTGACCTCTTTAGCAAAACTAATGAAAGCCTCAAAATCACTCCATTTCAAAATTCATTCGATTCTACAACGATATCAAGTTCATAACGCTTATGGTTTTCTGAAAAACATGCATAGCCCTCCGTCATTTCAGATAAATATTATTTAGTATTCGTGCTATGTTTGTTGACTTAGTCAAGGCGTAGTGTACGGTAGCTAAATAGTGTTTATCTGTTACAACATGAGATGTGATTGGATTAGGGCATTCGCACGGCCTTGTTGACTCAGTCAAGGGTCGTACGGATGGGTTTAATTCAATCGAGAAATGTACGGGTTGAACTTGACTTGCGATTTATGGTTTGTTGACTCAGTCAAGGTCATAGATCGCTAGGGGCAAAACATTATCGGGAATTTCAAGTGTTGAAATTTGCAATGAGATTGCATACCTTCTATGAGATAGTTGGATCCCGATACCCACTGCGAGTAATTGTTACTCCTGGGAGAGTTTTACACAGGACAATTAGCCGATCAAGTAGGTGTCTAGAAAGGTGTCAACGGGGTTACGCCTCTGGGAAAATAAGGTTTACTTTAATTAGGTCCGTGCGAAAGCACGGGGAACCTCCCTCAAAGTACCGACACTGGCCTGGCTGAAAGATCGACGAAGTTGTAGGGTGTAATTAATCCCGGCTAGTCTTTCCTTTTAGGGTTTGAAGGAAGATTTGATAAAAACAGTAGGAGCCATCCTGATTAGATAAGATAATAACCAATCTGATCTTTCAAGAGCATACGCTAAAGTGTTTTCTTCTCTCTCTCTCTCCAGGTAGCGACCATGTCATGCCTTAATCAAGATAATAATATAGATGTATTGACCGAACCCGCATGTTATACTGTGCAGGAGAACGTTGGACCCGTTCTATCTTATAAGTGTTATAAGACTGAACAGGAAACAGGAGAATGTCTGGATTCTCATGCCGCCTAAAAGAACATGCATGTTGATGCATCTTCTTCAGGTGTGTTAGTTATTGAGAACTGTTTCTCAGTTTACCCTACGTCCTGGGTATTAGATACCGGATCAGGATCTCACATATGTAAAACGTTACATGGGCTACGTAAAGGTAGAGAACTGGGAAAAGGTGATCATTCCGTTCAAGTAGGGAATGGGGCAAATGTTGCAGCCAAAGCAGTTGGCAAATATCACCTGGTATTACCAAGTGGTGATACACTAATTCTGAATGAGTGCTATTATATACCGAACATTATGTGCAACATCATATCAGTTTCTTTAATAAGTAAAGAAGGATATAATTTTATAGTAAAGGATAATGTTATGAACATATTCCTAGATCAAAAGTTGATTGCATCAGGCTCGTTACATAATGGCATATTTATTCTCAATCAAAATACAGTCCTCAATATACAAAATACATACAAGAGGAAAAGCTCAGAAATGAATGAATCCTTCTTGTGGCACTATAGACTTGGCCATATCAATGAGACACGGCTAGCTAAGTTACATAAGAATGGATAATTGAATTCATTTGAATTATCATCTTATGACACTTGCCATTCATGTCTCAAAGGAAAAATGACCAAAACTCCGTTTAGTGGACACGGAGAAAGAGTTACTGAACTCTTAGGACTGGTACATAGTGATGTATGCGGTCCTATGTCTATGGACGCCAGGAAAGGTTTTTCCTACTTCATTACATTCACTGGCGATCTCTCTAGATACGGGCATGTGTTCCTGTTGAAACACAAGTCTGAAGCTTTTGAGAAATTCAGAGAATATAAGCATGAAGTAGAGAACCAAACGGGCAAAAGTATTAAGATTCTTCGATCTGATCGAGGAGGTGAATACTTAAGCATTGAATTCCTAGATTATCTAAAAGAGAATGGGATTCTCTCTCAGCTTACTCCTCCTTATACACCACAGCACAACGGTGTATCGGAACGAAGGAATCGCACCCTATTAGATATGGTGCGCTCAATGATGAGCGATGCTGAGTTACCTATTTCCTTTTGGGGGTATGCGCATGAGACAGCCATATACCTATTGAATCTGGTTCCGTCTAAATCTGTACCTACCACACCATATGAGATATGGAGTGGGAAGAGACCATATTTTAAACGAATTAAGATATGGGGTTGTCCGGCCTATGTCAAAAAGCAAAATCCGGACAAACTCGAGGCACGATCAGTTCTTTGCAAGTTTGTGGGATATCCAAAGAATTCTTAAGGATATTTTTTCTACCAAGCTGAGGAACAAAAAGTGTTTGTTGCTCAACATGCCACCTTTTTGGAAAGAGAATTTCTTGCAAAAGAAATTAGTGGGAAAGAGGTAGAGCTAGAAGAGGATCCAGCGCCACAAACTACAACTGATGATTTAGTAGAACCAGAGGATTCAGTAGTGCCCGACGAGCCCCAGCCTCTCCGCCGATCTAGTAGGGTTTCTCGTCCACCTGAGAGATACTACGGTTTTCTCATTGACGGTGGGAGCGAGGATTGCATCATGGAGGATGATGACCCAACTAGCTTCGAGCAAGCCATCACGAGTAGGGACTCAGTGAAATGGCTGGATGCAATGCGGTCCGAGATGGAATCCATGTACACCAACAAAGTATGGACTTTGGAAGTTGCTCCTGAAGGGGTAAAAGCTATTGGGAGCAAGTGGATCTTCAAGAAAAAACTTGGTGTAGATGGGAAAGTGGAGACTTTCAAAGCTAGACTTGTTGCAAAGGGTTTTCGTCAAAGACCAGGTGTGGACTATGACGAAACCTTTTCTCCAGTGGCTATGCTTAAATCCATCCGGATCATGCTTTCCATCGCTGCATATCATGACTACGAAATCTGGCAAATGGATGTTAAGACCGCCTTTCTAAACGGTGATTTAGAAGAGTGCGTGTACATGACTCAGCCAGAGGGCTTCGTAGACAGTGGGAGCAGCGGGAAGGTGTGCAAGCTGCTTAAATCCATTTATGGATTAAAGCAAGCATCGCGGAGTTGGAACATCTGCTTTGACGTCGTTATAAAAGAGTTTGATTTCGTCAAAAACGTAGATGAACCTTGTATCTACAAGAAGGTGGCAGAGAGTAAGGTTGTCTTCCTCGTATTGTACGTGGACGACATACTCTTGATAGGAAATGACATTCCTATGCTGCAATCGGTCAAGCTCTTCTTATCACAAAGATTCTTAATGAAAGATCTTGGTGATGCCTCCTGCATATTGGGAATAAGGATCTATAGAGATAGATCCAAACGGATATTGGGATTGTCCCAATCCAGGTACATTGACACCATACTAAAGAGGTTTAGTATGGAAGAATCCAAGCGTAGGAACTTACCCACGATCTCTGGAGTCACTCTCTCCAAAGAGATGTCTCCCAAGACTGATTTGGAGAGAGCTCGCATGCAAGAGATACCCAATGCTTCGGCTGTAGGCTCTATCATGTACGCGATGCTATGTACCAGACCCGATGTAGCATACTCACTAAGTGTAGTGAGCAGGTATCAAGCTGATCCTGGAGAGAGTCACTGGACAGCTGTGAAGAGCATTCTCAAGTACTTGCGAAGGACTAAAGAGATGCTCTTGGTGTATGGTAACGGAGAACTCCAAGTGGAGTCCTTTACCGATTCGAGCTTCCAGAGTGATAAGGACGACTCTAAGTCGCAGTCGGGATTTGTCTTTACCCTTTACGGAGGGGCGGTTAACTGGAAGAGTTCCAAGCAGGAAACCGTAGCAGACTCGACGATGGAGGCTGAATACATCGCTGCCAACGATGCTGCCAAAGAGGCTGTCTGGATCAAGAAGTTCATTACTGAACTTGGAGTGGTTCCATCCATTGAGCATCCAATACCTTTGTATTGCGATAACAATGGCGCGGTGGCTTTGGCCAAGGAACCCAGGTCCCATCAGCGATCCAGGCATATTCTGAGGCGGTATCACCTGATCCGGGAGATAGTTGATCACCGGGAGATCGAGGTCAGGAGGGTTGACACGAAGAACAATACAGTGGATCCACTCACGAAGGCCATTCCCCAGATACAGTTTGAGAGACTCTTGGGGATGCTCGGTATGCGATACTACAGCAGCTGGCCCTAGTGCAAGTGGGAGATTGTTAGTTGTATGTATGCCCTAGAGGCCAGTATTGTACAGATGATGTATATTATATTGGATGCTTGGACATATATAGAGATGACTTTCTTGCTCGATATTATAGTATGCTATCTGGTTGCTCTTTATCTTAACATGTATACTAGTCTCTTTATACTGTCTTATAGTTACATGTTGGTAAAGCCCTTAGGATGTGTACTTGACTACCTGGACTATGATGAGGATCATACTAGTGGGGACATGGTAGTCTATAAGTACATCCTTCAAGGTCCCTAGTCGTGTGTGTATCGAGACGGGGCATCGATATACCAGTGTAGACTAGCGTATACGCTTCTCGAACCATGAGATGGGCGATGGATGATCCCATATCCATTGGTGTTTGATATCAGAGATGGTATACGGGTGCTCAGTGGAGACTGGGTACACTGGACGGACTCGCCGAGAACTCCCAGATGGTATCATACCTCACATCAGATGGCAGTTCTCAGGTGACACTTGTACAGGTTAGTCTGTAGACCCGAGATCGTCATAGAGTCTTGTGTGATTCCCACCGTGCTTTGATTTCCACCTTACCACGTCCATGAGGGCGTGCAAAACGGTGGTTTTTGGGTACAGTCCCGAGTCACATGGAGGCAATGAGAGATAGGAGGGGTTTCGTCTCTCCCGGTATTGGGGGTTGATGTTGCGCTGTGCTCGATTGGCCGTAACAGGGAAGTCCCTAGCCAGGGCTGATTCAGAGATTTGCAGGTAAGTGTTACCAGTAGTTTCTCGACCCGTTATGAGCCTCACATCGGCACGACTTATCAGTTATTGGGGTCTGACGTTTACCACCCCTAGACTTGATATGCGACATATCAGAAGAGGAGACCGGACTGTATGGGAAGTGTTGCCGATTGGCTCGACGGGAGTTGTAGCAGGTTCGCTTGTTTTCTTCTGATCGCTCAATACCCGGGTGGCCGTTACGTTTAGCTGACCGCTTGCGGCTTGGAGGTGCTTGATATGATCATCAACCATTGCCGGTGTATTGACGAGTCTTAGAGTCCCACAATGGAGTTTCCTAGTCCAGGCGAAACGTTGTGGTGCGCGTATGCGATATGCGCATGGACCCGATTAAAATGCGCGTATAGGATACCGTATATTAATCGGGCGGCTTGCTTTTGGTGGGGTCATATATGATATGGCCGGATTGATAAATGAAGTGTTGATTTATCATTTAACCATTAGTTTTATCACTTGAAATCTTTTCTTGTACATGATGGATGTATGCATGCATGTATGCTTTCTTTCTTTTAGTTTCATGCACATATGGATGTGCATACATACATACATACATACATCATCTATCATGGTTGATTACACATGGAAAATGGTGGCAATATAAGACTCACACCATGGATTAAATATATGGATAATTACTTAATTTGTGTTAAAAACAAAATGGAAAAAGAAAGGATAATTCATGGCTAGTTTTTATATCCTTCTCGAACATAACCATGCTCACCTATTCCTAACCATGAGTTAACCTTCTCTTTGTATTTTAAACTCAAGTTAAATAATGTCTTTATCATCTAACTATGGTTTGAGATGAGAAGAATAAAAAATATATATACATATATTTTCTTTTTCTCCAAAGAGTTATCTTTTTCACTCTTGTTAAAAAGAATAGCCATCATCTTCTTCCTCCTTCTTCACTTGCTCTCAAAACTTTTGTAGTGAGCAAATTACATAACAAGATTGGATTTTGAAGTGAGAATAAGAACCACAACATCATTCTACACAAGTTTAGCCCACTTGTTTAGAGTGTTATCTTCATTTCTTCTTTTGAAAAGTGAAGTTGCAAGCTTGGACTAGGAGTTTCGGGTGGATCGTCGTGGACACTAGAAGACTTCAAGCGAACCCTCCTCCAACCCTCAAATGGCCAAGGAGTCTAGCGTAGGGAGCTACAAAGGTTGTACTCTCAAAACCCTAGCATTTCTTTCATGTGATGATGTGTTGTTTATGAAACCCTAAAGTTTTCTAGGAACGATCCGATGTTTGTTAACTTAGCACCCTAAAAATTCCATCTTTGGTATATGTGATGCTTCCAAACCTTTCATGAGGTGCTAGGCTAACCCATCAAAACTGTTTTTCAATTAACACTGCTTCCTGGGTATTAGATACTGGGTTAGGATCTCACATATGCAATTGTGTGCAGTGGCTGAGAAATAGCAGGTTTTTGAAGAAAGGTGATCACACTCTCCGGGTTGGGAATGGTTCCTCGGTACATGCTACTGCAGTAGGAGAGTATCATCTTGGTTTGCTGTTGGATTGTATATTGGTTTTGAACCCATGTTATTTTGTACCTTCGATATTATGTCATATTATATCTGTATCGTTGTTGTCACGACCCGAATATTACCTTGTGACCATCACTTAAATCACGCAACGTCTAAAGGAATAACGTAATTCAAGTAAGCTGAAACCCAGAAATCTAAACCTTTTTAGGAAAATAAAGGAGGTGAAGTTTTGAAATAAAGGTATAATGAAATCAAGTTTTCTTAATGCATAGAAAAGGAATATGAAAATGCAAGTGAAATTTTCTTGTTTGAAAACGTGTTTTGTCTTTTAAAAATTTGGGCAGCACCTCCTTTGTATATTTTGATCCAAAACCACAAATACATAACAAGAATAATGGCATCCCTAAGCGGGAGCTAGCTCTTCGCCAACTGGCGGATCACAACCACGCAAAGCATAAAAATAAGTATACGACACCCAACGGCGAAGTTCACCACAAAAGATAAAGAAATAAGCAAGACATCAAAACCACAAATAGCGGAAAACCCCTCGCTCTATGTCCCGCAACCACAAGTCTCACTAAGTCTCATTACTTATACAATTACTAAATTTGATTGACGGAGTTGACTAGATACAATATGAAATATGAATACAAGAGTGGGTACGATACAATATCCCACTTACCAAAGCAAAACACCCAAAAGTAGCTATGTGCCAGCGATGCCGCTACTGATCCATGCGGTCAACCTGCAAGAACTGTGGCACAACGGGGGTGAGTTGCCAACTCGTGAGTAGAAAAACATCTACAAGTAGAAATCGAATAAACAACGACTCCTAGGTCAACTATATCATAAAGGTAATACAATGATATCTAGGGTGATCGGGTCATCATATGTGCCAACAATGTAATCAATACCTATATGCATGCGAATATCATCTAACCATATAATCAATGTATATGTGCATGTGGATCTCGTCCAACAATATAATCAATGTCTGTATTCATATAGATCTCATCCAACCATTATCAATGTATGTATGCAAGTGAGTATGAGGATATAAATCAACGGTGTCCCTCACGATACATCAAAATCATGGAACCTGGGTGTCCAACATCGACACCCGAAAACATTATGAAACCCGTGTCCAACATCGACATGTAAATCCTCATATCTCGGGCTCCGTCGGTCCGGATCAGCCCACGGGCTCTGTCAGTCCGGATCGGCCCATATCATCTCTCGACGCCGGTCGGTATCCTCCGGATATCCGCCAGGCTTAACTAATCACCGGTAGGTAGTAGTCCCTCTGCCAGGCTCATCGTCATCCACACAAAATCACTCTCTCGTCCCGGGGTACCATACCGGGTCTACCATGTACCCGCAAACGGAATCATCCGCCTCCTCGAATCGAGTTTCACATGTCACACGTCTCAGAACCGAGAAAACGCATGGTGGACGCACTGAAATATCATATTGTAACCCTTCGAAAATCGTTTAGGCAGTTTTTCGGTAATCAGCTAATTTTTCGGCTTTTTCCGTAAAAAATCAAAATAGCTATTTTTCATTGTAGACCTAATTATAAAAAATTTAGATAAGATATTACTATAATTTTGTCACTAAAATGTCACTTATAATTTTCTAGTTAAATAAATTTTTTTTCGTAATTAATTATTTTTTTTATTATTTTAAGCTTTTAAAAATACATTAAATTAGAGATAAATACAAATTTAATTAGGTAAATTTCATAATTAGGAATCTTTATAAGCTAAAATAGAGTGTTAATAAATTATATCATAACTTTATAAGATTTTGGTTTTATGGTTGGAAATTTAGTGAAAAAATGATGTAAAATGGGTTTTTTTTTGTAAAAAGTTGATGTGAAAAGCATTAAATGAGAACATAAAGGGTTTTTTTTGACCTAGAAACTTCCACAAAACTCCCACAACCTCCCTCCCTTGCTCCAGGCCGAGCTCACTGCTGGAAACACCATTTTCCCCTCTCTTTCTTGCTTCAAAATTGCTTCAAAAATCAACAAAAATCCACAAAAATACACAATTTTCTTCACTAATTCTAACCTAAATCCCATTCCACTTCTTCCCAAACCCTAATTTGTTTAGAAGGTTGAGAAAAGAGGTGTCTTGGAGGCTAGTGCAAACTAGGAATCATCACTTGTGAGGTATAATCTTAATCTAGTGTTTAATTGTAGTTTAAGTTTGCTAGATTTTGTAGTTTAAGTGTGAAATTTGGGTTAATTTGTTTGTTCATGATTTTCAAGAGAGGTGTCGGTGCCCTAATTAGGGTTTGTTATAGGATAAGTGGGTTTAAGTTAGGTTAGTGGTTATCTAATTAGTTAGAATGGTTAATTGTGCGATGTTACGCTCGCTAGATCGATAAATTGCGACGTTTGCATCGAATCGGTATGCAATTTGCTTACTAGATTTTTTATGCAAAATAGAATGCGATCAAATTGCGTTATTTTAGCGATATAATTAGCTTCGTATAGGACTATTAGAGTGCGCGAATGCGGGGTTTTGTCTAGTCGGGTTTTAGTTTTGTCGATTTCCCCGAAATGCCGATTCTAGTTAAAGATTAGCGATTTTCGTGCGTTTTCCCGCGCACCGAGTGCATGCTATGTTTAATTCGAGAGCATCGATAATTGTATATTGTGACTTGCATCGTTTTAGGTTTTGTAATCTTATGCTTGGTGTTGTGCAAATATAGGATCGGTCGGGGAAACATCGGACACGGCGCGTAAAGGCAAGGCGGTGGTCGGATCGGATTAGCGGGGATTTCAGGTGAGTAGATGTATTCATCTATGGGGGAATCGTCTGGATGGCGCGATGCGCCCCCTAGTTAGGATTACCCCACTTCTTGCAAGATTTATATTGTTAGTTAACTTATTCCTTTTATGTACATTGCATAGCCTAATAGCTAATCGTATATTAGATTGCATGGACATTCATCTACACTTATGCGATATCACTTCGTAGGACACGAACACCATTACCATTGGCATCCGTTGCACGTGCACTATTCATGTGACACACACACCTTTGGTAATTGCCATGCCACGTGCACCATAGAACCTGTTTAGTTTAGTATCGCCACTTGCATCATACATGATATATGAAATTGCATAGCATGTATATACCTCGCATCATCATCATACTTACATAGATTTTTAGTCACAATTCACATCATATACATTGATACCATAGACATTTATCATATATAACATGTGAACATTATGATCTTCTTGAGGATTTCAGTATTGCTGCGATTTCTGGATTTTTTGGGAAAACCGCAAGAATTTAACAAAAGCTTATATTTATCATTTTTAAAACAAAGTTGCGGTTTTCTCGTGATGTATGTGTCGTCCACCATGAGTTTTCATGTTTTCTGTTGGATTTCGAGACCCGATTCGAGGAGTGGATGAACCGTCTCGGGTACATGGTGGGCCCGGTATGGTACCCCGGGGCAAGAAGATCGAGTTGTAGACGATGAGCCTGGCAGGGGAAGACTACCTACCGGTGATGTCTGGCGCGGCGGATATCCGGAGGATACCGACCGTTGTCGTGAGATTTGATGATATGGGCCGATCCGGACTGACGGAGCCCGATATTTGAGACATTGATACAGTGAGATATTGAGGCAGATATGATTTCATATTTGGTGTCGATGCTTGACACGGGTTTTCAGATGATTTCTTGATGGTACTTAGCTATTATATAGATATTCATTTTCTAAAGTTAAGAATTCAATACCCTTAGCATTTAAAACACTTAAAGATTTAGTAAGGACGTTGCATACCTGTGCATGCATACTAGAGATATTATATCATATATGGTCATACATGTTGTGACGCATTGCGTGCATTCTTACGATTGCCTTACTAGATGTTATATTCTACTCACGAGCTGGCAACTCACCCCCGTTGTGCCACAGTGTCTTGCAGGTCGGACCCGTCATCCTTGTAGCGGCGGGCTATCTTATCATCAGCTCTTTTTGCTCAGACTCGCGACATCGCCCGTAGGTGGGTTGCGAGCACACTTTATTTCTTTTTGCTCCATTATTGTATCTAGTATTCTCCATCTACCACTTTATATTGTATATGGGACCTAGTGATGAGACTGAGAGATTTGTATATTTGTGGTTTCTTTTGGGTCGAGCTCACTTGAGCCGGCGTTGTGTTTTCTGATATTTTGCGTTTCTTTTATGCTCTTTTCTTGATATTACTTATATATTGCATGTGGTTGTGATCCGCCTTGGGCGAAGAGCTAGCTCCCGCTTGGGGATGCCATTTTATGATTACAGGTTATATATATCTTGTTGCACCCATTTTGGGGGATAGAAAATACAGGGGAGACTCTGCCGAAATTTTCGAGAATTTTGATGTTTTTAAAAAGGGATTCTATGCAACTTAATTGATTTAAAAACCGTTTTCATTAAAGGTTTTCCTTCACTCTCTTTTGATTTGGTTTAGATTTTTCTGGGCTTTGGCTGACTTAGGTTACGTGACTCCTTTAGACGTCTCGTAATCTAAGTGCCAGTCACGTTCCGTACTTTCGGGTCGTGACACATATCAAGAGAAATAGGGTTTTTAAAACAGTACATACTTTCTTTTGAAATAGCCACGGTTCTCAAATCCAGAAAACTCATGAAAACAACATATCTCAATGCGTAAAATCATAAAGCATGATGTATGCGACATATGATAGAAATGTAAGCAAATCCGTATATCATGCAACATGGGACAATAATATGACACATTAAGGGAAAACTGCTCCTTTAAAATGATTCCAGTTTTTAAATATATCCTGCGTTTCCCAATTTCTCCAAGTCAAATGCAACATCGTCTATGTATGTGCAATAAGTATGTATGTAGGTATGGATGCACAAAGATATATGTACGCAAGTATGAGTGTACAAGTGGGTATATAAGCAAGCATGAGTGTGCAATATGCATGTGCGCCAATATGGATATACAAGTGGTATATACGTAAGTATGAGTGTACAATATGTATGTGCACCAATATGTATGTACGGAGTCATATCATGATGCAGCAATCCTACTGTGTAATGACATAGCAATTATCGATGATGAAGTGTGTGAGCCGGCAAATCTGTGTAAGTGTAACATACGCATCATCGATAATGGTGTAGGTGTAGTAGCACAGGTATATGAAATGCAATGAGAGTGACATGAATGCAGTATAAGGTAAATCATCAGCTAAAAGCTATAAGGTATACAAATCTAACATGATCGAGTCGGTGAATCTATCAATCGACGTCCTGCCTCACAATATCGCGTATGGTATAATCCTTCCTACGACATCCTCTAGTCAAGGGTAAGGATCAATCATCAAGTCAAACTCATCACGTACGGAAAATCATCGTACGGCGGCATTAAGCTATCAGGGATCCTATCAGCCTATAAGACGAGGAGGGTACGGACCAAGCATCACGTACAGCTAAATTCACGATTCACAACACATATAATTATCTCTATATACCTATGTCCCAGGTCACATCCGCAACAATCTCATATCAGGGGACCGGCAGGGTATAAATCACCTCAATCGACTCGCATCCATATACCAACATATCATCAAATCATCATATCATGTCATATATTCTTTTCATCGCATTTATATCCCACATCAAGTCAATTTTAAAAATACATTCTACCTTTATTATAAGCATACTTATCTAATCTAACATACACACCCGAACCATACAAACAGTTTTTGAAAGATGCGAATCGTAGTTTTGAAAGTAGGGCTACGGTGTTTTTGAGGAAAATATATCATTTGAAAATCCGTAACTTCCCTCAAGGTATCTGTTTAAAAGATACATACGATTCTTCAGTTTGGAAATAGGTATGGTTCGGATGACATATCTACGTCGACTATTTAGTCCTATAGTACCCTAAACGGCAATATCATCAAATATCATCCTCAAATCCCGTCATCACATACTAGTCGTATCATATCACTTTTAACTATCCTTAGTTTCTAATATGGTTCTCTAACTATCTCTTTACTCTATTTATAATTTTCTATTAAAGGTTTCATTAACCATAATCTATATATAAATCGGTTTCCATCAAAGTGTGTGGGGGTGCTATACGTCATCCACCCGACTTCCCCCGTAGATATAGATCTACTCACCTTGATCCTCGATTACTGAAGTCGATGACATCATGCTCCATGTCTCGGAATCCACGCGAGGGTACCTACAACCAATACACAATCGCAAAAGCTTATAAAAATCAAGTCGGAGAAACCAAAACGACACAAGTTTCGCTCATAGGTTAAAACTTATAGCTTCGCATGCAAAACATGAATAAAAATTCTAGTCGTTGACGTTCAAACGCCACACGACCAAATACAAATCCCAATATCGAAATCAAGCATCCCAAAATACGGAAAACATAGCCAAAAACACTCCAATGTGCTCCCAGATTTTGCCCTAGGCCAAATTGGTCAATTCTGCACATATGGAGAGTCTAATTTACTGGAGAAAAAGCCCTGAAACAAACATGGACCAAATCAACCCTACTCTGGCCAAAAATTGCGGCCAGAATGATTAAATCTGCGGCCTATAGGTGGAGTTGGGGTCTCGGGTCTCTGTGGTAGCTTCCTGGGTGCCTGCATATGTCACTGGGTTCGCTAAATAAATTTTTTGGTCCCCGGGTGTTAGCAGATTCCAAAATACCCTTACAATTCACACAATTATCCGATGTCGACGAATCTAAAGTTTGAATTTATGGGTTTAGTTGTTGGAGATAGTGCCCTCAGAGTCAATTATTGGATCACAGGCACGTGATTGCAATGATTGAGGGGAGGACCTGTCCCAGTAGGACAGTCTTACTCGAGATGATAGTATGCTATCTGGTTTATCTTTATCATCGTGTACTGTTTTAGGTGACCTTCCGAGTCGCTATTACACGTTGATAAAGCCCCTAGGATTCTTGCTTGACTTCCAGCAGTATGAGGGCGATCATATAAGTGGGAGCTGGGGTCTACAAGCACATCCTTAAAAGGTCCCTAGTCGTGGGAGATTCGAGACAGGGCATCGTTTCTCCAGAGTAGACTAGTGTATACAGTCGAGACCCCGACGAGGGGCGGTGGCCGGTCTCACAAGCCACTGGTGTCAGTTGGTTCACCTAAGATGTATACAGGTGCTCATTGGGTTATGAGTACACTGGACAGGACTCGCCGGGAACCTGCTAGTTGGGATTATACCAGACGTCAGATAGCAGTTCCCTGGTGACATGTGTACAGGTTAGTTCATCGACCTGGGATCGTCATTTGTCTCGTGTGAGTTCCCACTATACTTTGATTACTACCCTACCATGGCTCAAAGGAGTCGTGCAAACAGGTTTTAGTTGGGTACAGTCCCGAGCCACATGGAGGCAGTGAGCGGATCTGCAGGGGTTCGTCTCTCCCTGTATTGGGGGTGAGGTCGTGCTGTGTCTAGGAGAGCCAGAACATGAAAAGTCCTTGGCCAAGGCAGGAGATTTGCTGGTAGGTATTCCAGTAGTATCTCAGGGTGTTCTGGGCTACACTCCGACACGACTTGTACCGCTTTTGGGGGTCTGACTTTTACCAACCCCCTAGGCCCGCCATGCGATGCTCATAGACGAACGGACCGGACTGTACGGATATTGTCACTGACAGGCTCAGTAGGGTGTCAGGATGAGTTCGCTCATCGACGTCCCTTTTGGTCGATAGCTGGTGGCCCGTCACGTATGGCTAATACCTCTGACATGCTAGTGGTTAAATCTACAGCCATAGTATTGACGAGTCTTTAGAGTCCACCACACAGACAGTTACTCAAGTTTCGGGCGAAACGCTGTAGAGGCCGTATGGAGATATGGCAGGGTTCGATCAGATACGTGCGGTATTGCACGGATCGTGATCGGACGGTTTTTACTAGCCGGCTTTGGCTTAAGCCGGATCTTAGTATTAGTTAGTGTAGTTTTGTCTCTTTGCATTTGTGTTCAGTGGGAAGACAAATGCGGGCATGTATTTGCAGTTGCGGGGTTTTCCTGTAATTTATTACGGGATCGGTTTTCTGGGGTTGCCAGTTTGCATTCCGTTCCGGCCGGTATTCTTTCTTTCCTTCCTGGTCGGACTTTTCGTTGGAGGGTGTTAATTGCAAGTTTGCAATTAACATTTTGTGAGGGGTTTCTTTGCATGAGTGTGGCTTCATAATCATGATATTCCATTTTGGTCATTCTCTTACATTTATGAGATGGTGATTTGATTAAGTGAGAAAAGAAATTGGTGTGACTTTTAATCTTATCTTTTCCTTTTCTCCACTTGTTTTTTTTTCCTCCATTATTTTTCTCTTTCTGCAGAATGGGGGCCGGCCATTTTGTTCATGAGTGGAGAGAGAGATGTTAATTTTGGTGGAAATAATTCCTTCATGGAAATTTCGTGGGCCCTCCAAATTGTGAGTGTGCTGGAAGTTAGGTGAGGGGTTATTTCCTTAAGGTAAAAAAAAAAATGAGCTTAATTGAGGAAACCAACCCACTTCATTTCCAGAGAGTTTTTTTTACTTTGGCCGAGCTCATTGCAAGCTCCACTTTATTTTCCAGCAAGCTTTTTGATCCATGAAATTCTTGTGCAAAATTCCTTCAAAAAGGCAACTTCAAGAACCCCAAGAGACATGCCTTCTACACTATTTTTATAGCAAGCCTTGGACGCGTCGGTTAGCCAACTTCGCGCCCGAGTTGCCTCAGTCAAGAGGCGGGAGCCCGTAAAAGATTCCGGCTACGTGGTGCCCCTTTCCGACGAGCGAGGAGGTGGCGGATTTTCCGCAGGAGATCGGAGTGGAGACGAAGACCGAAGGACACGGATCGCTTGGTATAGCATCTCTACTCTTTTCTATTTTGCTAGTTGCTAGGTTAATGGCCCGATCCGGGTAAAAAGTCCGCGGTGGTGCCGTTTTGCAAAGTTCGCAAAGTTTTTGTTTTCCGCGTTTCCGGCGTCGGATCGACGGCCGGGGCGCCCCCGCGGGCTTACATTGGTATCAGAGCCACGCCGTTAACCTACCTAGCTTGCTCTAGTATGTTTAGTGCTCGATCGAACAAAAATCCCCAAAAACCGTATTTTCCCATGCTTCAGGTTTCTGTCGATTTTATTTTGTCTCAGAAAATTTTTCAGTACATTGCAGAAACATGAGAATGAAATTCTAAGGACTCTGGAAAAATTTCGTTTTGCGATGCTTCAGGACGACCGCGGAAGGGCGGCCAAACCCCTGGTTTGGCAGCGGTTCCGCGGTGGAAAGAAGTCCTTGCTGTGCGAAATTTTTCCAGTGGGCTTTTGGCTTCGAAATAGGGGTTTTGGGATATTCTTTTTGGGCCCAGTTTTTCTGTAAGTGCTACAGTAGTGTATGGGGCCCACTTGATAATATTTGTTCGATCGGATATTTTAAACATGCCAGTTCACAGTTTTTACATTATATCTGCGACCGTGAATGTCACTCGATCGGTAAATCCGGTCTAACTGCTATAGCCCGGTTAGACGGATTTGCGAACGTGATTTTCACGTTGATGTTCTGTGATTGTACCGTGTTGTTGCGGATCGGTCGTGGGGGATAGCCTGGTTGCAGTGGTAGTACAGTTCTGTTTTATTATGTACATTTGATTTTGCGGGGCGAGCGTCCGACATGTGGACTGCCGTCACTGCCTGTTTGTATTATTATTTTGGGGCATGACCAGGTTGCGGTCGATGTACCTGTTGTATGTATATTTTACTTTCTGTACTAGGATTACCCCGCGGAGGGGTGCACGGGTAGCCGGGTTCTAGAGGGCAACAAGTCCGCATCTCATGGCATTGAGACGGAGGGGGCTTCACTCTAGAATTGGCGGGCTATTCGCCGCACTCGTAGGGGGTATAGGGTTGACCCAGGAGGGGTGCCCAAGTTACCGGATTCCGTGAAGTGCTGGGTGGTCCATTCACGTTGCTGAAGGGGGCTGCCTCGCTTCAGGTTTTGGCGGGTAACTTGCCGCGCCCGTAGGGGTCTAGGATTTCATTGCACAGGCTATCCACACGACCAGGGGAACGTCGGGTTTCAGCGGCTCTGTGAAACCTGGGGATCCCAGATATCTGTATTGATCTGTGTTGCTATACATTTCTGTGTTGCTTTTTATCACGCCTTGAGCGAATGCTATATATTGGTATATATATTAGTAGATGTTGTATATGTTTTTCATCCGCACTAGTCCAGTCCCCGCTCTGCCGTTAGTTAGCTAACCTAACGGGTGATGACGGGACCCAGTGGCGAATGCGGATGGCATATACGTACATCAGTATATTTTCGTTCTTTGTGGTGTGATCAATTGATGGGACTGCATTGATTCGGATCAATGCAAGATAAACAAACCTAATCTGATGTTGTTGGAACACTTTTTCAAAAAAGCTGTTATTGCAAGGACGTTCACTTTTGTTTTGCACAGTGGTATTCAGTTGGAATATCCTGCTCCTCAGTCGACGATGCAAGGGCCGAGATCTCTTCACCGGGAGTGACCCCTTGGACAAAAGTTTGAGTCAGGGCAGTAACTTCACTATAGCCGTTTACTTTTGCTTTGCATCGTGGTATTCATTTGGAATATCCTGCACCTCATTCTACGGGGAAAGAGCCGAGATCCCTTCACCGGGAGTGACCTCTTTAGCAAAGGTTGTCGTCACTATATTTTTATAAAGCTATCAGTTCCTTCAACGATATCAAGTTCATTACGTTAAAGGTTTTCGCCAGAAACCATTCGTAGCCCTCCGTCGTTTCATATGGATGGTTAATAGTATTCAAGCTGTGTATGTTGGCCAAAGTCAAGGCACAGTGTTTGGTAGCTGTTGGGTATTCATATGCAGCATAGATAGATGCGTTGGTTTGGGACAGTCGTACTGCCATTTTGGCCAAAGTCAAGGGTAGGTACGAGTGGGTTCAAATTAACCAGGAAAATGACGGGTGGAACTTGACATGTGACTTATGATATGTTGGCCAAAGTCAAGGTCATAAGAGCATGGGGTAGAAATCTACATCGGGAGTTTCAAAAGAACTGAAACTTGCCAGATATGCGCATACCTTCTGGAGTGTGATAACGTGAGCGGATTCCGTCACGTTATCATGCGATGAGAGTTGGATCCCGATTCCCACTGATGAGTTGGTTTACTCCTCGGGTTATCCCGGCTAATTCTTCTTTCAGGTTTGGGGAAGAATTTGACGTTACAGTGGGAGGTTTCCAGATTAGATAAAGTGATAACCATTCTGATCTAGGTTAGAGTGCACGCTGAGTGTTTCTTTTCTCTCTCTCTCTGGCAGCGACCATTGACCCGACCCTAGACTATGACTCAGTGACCAAGTTGACCGAACCTTCTTAACATTGGCCTTTGGATTGTCAGAGTTGCAGACCTCATTGCCACTCCTACTTTTACCCTTTTTTCCGGGACACCCCGTATTACTACGAACGTCCACTTCCATTGGACAAAACCATCGTATGGTTATATACGAACTCGAAGGACTTCGAGGATGGTTTCAGGTTCTGGAGAAAACGAATAGGACTATTCAGTTGTCTTTTCCTTTTACCTTCTCTCAGATTGCGAGTACTCCTTGGTTTAGGAGTAGTACACCTATTACGCAAATTGGATAGTCTTCTTCCAGACCCTAGGCTGGTGCCGACCGGTAGGGAATGAAGAAAGCCAATTAGCCTAAACGGTGTACAGAATGTATTAAGTTCAGACAAAGCAAGGGATTAGTAAGAGGGCAGAGTAAATTGCGACTGCTATTCACGACCAAACCATGTACTTCTTTGTCAATCCTAAATCACCTATGAATTAAGTTCATTCGGTTGTCTTTTATTCTCACCTTCTCTCGCATTGCGAGTGCTCCTAGGACTAGGACAGTACACCCATTATGCTTATTGGATAGTCTTCTTCCATACCATAGGCTGGTGCCGAACGGTAGGGAAGGAAGAAAACCATTTGGCCTAAAGGGGTGTACAGAAGGTAATGACTAAAGACATATAAAGGGATTTGGAGAGGTGGCAAAGAATTATACAGTTATAGTTGTGAATCTGGATAATGGAAGAGGCATTACTAGGAATACCAGCATACCCCATCGAAACATTTCAATGTTTCAGTTTCGCTGTGTACTGTTAAAAGAAAACTGATTTACCAATTAGACACTTGCTCCAGGGTATGTATTTACCAGGTTGGATTCTCACATCTGTATGGTTTTACAGATGATGAGTGGGAGTAAGTTATTGGGAATTAGGTGACCGTCCTCATAATATCGGGATTCGTTGTAATTGGTGATATTTGAGGAAGCCACCTGGGTTGTTTGCCGGTCGGCAAATATTTGGTTTTGAATATCCGTTGTTGTGCACCAATTTCAAATTGATATATCTGTACGTCTATTTTTATAGAGTGAGATATACTTTTTGAAATTATGTCTATGACATTTACCTATATCTGTGGATGGTTAGGTAAGGAGCATTGAACAACGGTGTACTTCTTAACCAAAAGTACAGTTTTCAACCTACGACACACAGTGAATGAGTCACTAGACTCAGGGGACTTATACAGAGTATTGTATATTGTCCAGTGTCCATTAGGACAGAGGGGTTGGTCCTCGTACTATATTCTGTTTACTTTTAACTTCTCTAGTTCTTAGACATGTGTTTCGTAGAAACACAGGGTCTAAGTTTTGAGGAGTTATAGGTATAAGAGTAAAGTAGAGAACCAAGCATTGCAAGTATCGGGATTCTTCAAGGTGATCGAAGAGTAGATATTTGTGAATGGTATTCAGTTGATAGTAATGATTAAGAGAACTAGCTTCTCTTTCAGGTTACTCATAATTGAAAGTACTCCTAGGTTGAGTAACGCTGATCGGCCTCTTTCCATTTAGTTGACATGCACTGGAGACAGCTGCATGATTTGAATCTGGTTCAATTAAATCAGTGCCTCTGTTTCTTGGATATAGAACAGTTCATATCTTGACATTATTAAGATACGGGGAGTTGTCCGGGTTATGCTTAAAACCAGACTCTGGACAACTCAAGGCACGTTTCAGTAATGGCTGTTTGTGGGTTGACCCGGGCTATGACGAGGGTTGACTTTCTACCATCTGGAAGATCAATAGTGATATTGTTCTTGACTCGCCACAGTTTTATCAAAAATGATTTTTTCAGAAAAACAGTAGTGGGAGTATGGTAGAACTGGAAGTGATTCCAGAACCACAAACGATTACTGAAGATTTCATAAGATCCTAAAGATTAGATCTGGTTTGACATTCCATTGGCCACTCCGCAGATATGGTGGGTAACCTCAGGCACTCGAGAGGTACTTCGGTATGCTCAAGGACGGTGGCAGAGAGGTTCTTGTTTACCCACACTTGCCATTGCTGTTGTTCCAGGCTGCGAGATCCGGCGGGAGGATGAGTATAGCGTCGTTCTAAACTTACTTTAGAAGTGTACGTGTATATGACTCTACCAGAGGGTTGTCATAGTCAGTGGGAGCAGCGGAAGCATTGGTGGACATATGGCTTATGTCTTTTTATAGACTAAAGCAGATATAGCGGAGATAGATCATCTATTTCTGATGTGAAGTCATAGGTTTGACTTCATCAGAATAGGGGATGGATCTGTTAAGAAGGTAGTAGAGTGTGATGTCCTGGTATTTGATGACATACACAGAGTAGGAAGTGATATTACTATACTACGATCGGTTATACTTTTGGTCGTCACACAGTGGTTTCTCCACAAAGGACTTGGATATTATATCAGACATTCTGGTTACTAGATCTATGGTTTTAGATCTAGATTTGGGTGGTTTCCCAATCTGGGTACTTTGACCGCATTCTATGAGTATTTAGAATGGACGACTCCTGGCACGGTAGTGTACCTGCAGGTAATGGAGTCACCCTCTCTAAAGGTGTCTTACAGACTAAAGGGGAGAGGGACACGCATGATTGACAGATCACTTGCTTAGGCAACTGAGTCAATCATGAGATGTCAAGTACCACACCAGATGTTGTTCTTGCAGTAGATGCAATAAGTCGATTTTGATCTAATCCTGGAGAAACAGTCGGAAGCAGTTTTAGAACATAAGTGGATGTTCTAGGGATATGATAACGGTAGCCTCTTTTAGGAGACGGTTATCATCCCAGGCTTCCAAGGTGACCTGGATGGCAGAGTGGCTGTCAGAGTTATAGTTTTCCCTCTGACGAGGGGCAGTATTTTGGACAGGTGGTCCAGGTGGATACAGAGGGAAGGTATGGCGCAGGATACTGATTAAGTTCAGTTAACGATACAGTCTAAGAAGTTTGGATTTGGAGTTCACTTATGAGCTAGGTCCCATCAGACATCCAGACATTCTAGGACAGGTATTGCTCATTTCGGGAGATAGTTTTCTCTGCGAACATGAGATATAGAGAGACATAGAAAGAAACATCAAGGCGGATCCACTCACTGAGGCTATTCCTCGAACGCAATAGTTTCGCAAACGAGCTTTGTGAGACTGACTAGTAGAGGAGTTGGGTGTTCGGTATCACACGGGCTGTGAGTATGCGACATCGCAATAATTAGCCTCGAGTGCAAGTGGGAGATTGTTGGAGATAGTGCCCTCAGAGTCAATTATTGGATCACAGGCACGTGATTGCAATGATTGAGGGGAGGACCTGTCCCAGTAGGACAGTCTTACTCGAGATGATAGTATGCTATCTGGTTTATCTTTATCATCGTGTACTGTTTTAGGTGACCTTCCGAGTCGCTATTACACGTTGATAAAGCCCCTAGGATTCTTGCTTGACTTCCAGCAGTATGAGGGCGATCATATAAGTGGGAGCTGGAGTCTACAAGCACATCCTTAAAAGGTCCCTAATCGTGGGAGATTCGAGACAGGGCATCGTTTCTCCAGAGTAGACTAGTGTATACAGTCGAGACCCCGACGAGGGGCGGTGGCCGGTCTCACAAGCCACTGGTGTCAGTTGGTTCATCTAAGATGTATACAGGTGCTCATTGGGTTATGAGTACACTGGACAGGACTCGCCGGGAACCTGCTAGTTGGGATTATACCAGACGTCAGATAGCAGTTCCCTGGTGACATGTGTACAGGTTAGTTCATCGACCTGGGATCGTCATTTGTCTCGTGTGAGTTCCCACTGTACTTTGATTACTACCCTACCACGGCTCAAAGGAGTCGTGCAAACAGGTTTTAGTTGGGTACAGTCCCGAGCCACATGGAGGCAGTGAGCGGATCTGCAGGGGTTCGTCTCTCCCGGTATTGGGGGTGAGGTCGTGCTGTGTCTAGGAGAGCCAGAACATGAAAAGTCCTTGGCCAAGGCAGGAGATTTGCTGGTAGGTATTCCAGTAGTATCTCAGGGTGTTCTGGGCTACACTCCGACACGACTTGTACCGCTTTTGGGGGTCTGACTTTTACCAACCCCCTAGGCCCGCCATGCGATGCTCATAGACGAACGGACCGGACTGTACGGATATTGTCACTGACAGGCTCAGTAGGGTGTCAGGATGAGTTCGCTCATCGACGTCCCTTTTGGTCGATAGCTGGTGGCCCGTCACGTATGGCTAATACCTCTGACGTGCTAGTGGTTAAATCTACAGCCATAGTATTGACGAGTCTTTAGAGTCCACCACACAGACAGTTACTCAAGTTTCGGGCGAAACGCTGTAGAGGCCGTATGGAGATATGGCAGGGTTCGATCAGATACGTGCGGTATTGCACGGATCGTGATCGGACGGTTTTTACTAGCCGGTTTTGGCTTAAGCCGGATCTTAGTATTAGTTAGTGTAGTTTTGTCTCTTTGTATTTGTGTTCAGTGGGAATACAAATGCGGGCATGTATTTGCAGTTGCGGGGTTTTCCTGTAATTTATTACGGGATCGGTTTTCTGGGGTTGCCAGTTTGCATTCCGTTCCGGCCGGTTTTCTTTCTTTCCTTCCTGGTCGGACTTTTCGTTGGAGGGTGTTAATTGCAAGTTTGCAATTAACATTTTGTGAGGGGTTTCTTTGCATGAGTGTGGCTTCATAATCATGATATTCCATTTTGGTCATTCTCTTGCATTTATGAGATGGTGATTTGATTAAGTGAGAAAAGAAATTGGTGTGACTTTTAATCTTATCTTTTCCTTTTCTCCACTTGTTTTTTTTTCCTCCATTATTTTTCTCTTTCTGCAGAATGGGGGCCGGCCATTTTGTTCATGAGTGGAGAGAGAGATGTTAATTTTGGTGGAAATAATTCCTTCATGGAAATTTCGTAGGCCCTCCAAATTGTGAGTGTGCTGGAAGTTAGGTGAGGGGTTATTTCCTTAAGGTAAAAAAAAAAAATGAGCTTAATTGAGGAAACCAACCCACTTCATTTCCAGAGAGTTTATTTTACTTTGGCCGAGCTCATTGCAAGCTCCACTTTATTTTCCAGCAAGCTTTTTGATCCATGAAATTCTTGTGCAAAATTCCTTCAAAAAGGCAACTTCAAGAACCCCAAGAGACATGCCTTCTACACTATTTTTATAGCAAGCCTTGGACGCGTCGGCTAGCCAACTTCGCGCCCGAGTTGCCTCAGTCAAGAGGCGGGAGCCCGTAAAAGATTCCGGCTACGTGGTGCCCCTTTCCGACGAGCGAGGAGGTGACGGATTTTCCGCAGGAGATCGGAGTGGAGACGAAGACCGAAGGACACGGATCGCTTGGTATAGCATCTCTACTCTTTTCTATTTTGCTAGTTGCTAGGTTAATGGCCCGATCCGGGTAAAAAGTCCGCGGTGGTGCCGTTTTGCAAAGTTCGCAAAGTTTTTGTTTTCCGCGTTTCCGGCGTCGGATCGACGGCCGGGGCGCCCCCGCGGGCTTACATTAGTCACTGGTCCAGGTCAAGAATTGGTCTCTACGGTCTTGTAACAGCCACTAGGCATCACCCAAACCACCCAACACTTAAACTCCTCTCTAGGAATTTCCAAGCTCACAAATCCACACCTTAAACCCATTTATAACTAACTAGAATATAAAGAAACTTGAAACTAACTAAATGGTAGAAGATATACCTCATGGATGCAACTTAAGAAAAACCCTAGTTTGCCAATGTTGTCAAAATCCCACTTTTCTTGGTCCAATGTGTAGAGGAGAAGGAGGGGATCAACTTTTGTGAAGGGAGTATAGGGTTTAGGTGAATGTTTGGAGGTGCATCTTGGGGTAGAGGTGGAGGGAAGTGAGTTGAAGGAGGAGATGAAAACAAATGGGGGAGGATGAAGATGGCTGCCCTCTCTCTCTCTTTCCTCTCTTATTCACACCCTCACTCACTATTTACCCTTTTACCCTTTCTCTTTTTAACCTTTTCTTATTTATTTAAAACCAAACCATATAATACCCCAAAACAACACAAGAACAACATATAACCAGAATGCGACATGCCATGGTGCACTAGCCTTGAAAACTGAAAAAAACACGGATTTGGCCTAATCGCGATTAGCAGTGCACTAATCGGGTTTTCATTTAAACTGCATAGAGTAAATCTTAAAAATGCCAAATCTTTTAAATATATATTTAAATGAATAAATCATTTTAATTTCCAATTATTTCATTATTATTGGTATATATTTATACCCTTTTTCGAAAACCCCAATTTCACAAATCGGGCTGTTTTCGGGAAATATATTATTTTAATATTAAATTCCAAAAATAATATTTTATATTTTCTGAAATATTACAGTTGTTGGACAATGCTGGATATAATTTTGTATTGCAATCTAATGTTATGAAAATTAACCTTAATCAACAGTTGATTGGGTATGGTACATTAAATAACGGGATATACGTCCTAAATCAGCATACAATTTTTCATATACAACACACAAACAAAAGAAAAGTTTCAGACATAAATGAAGCTTTCATTTGGTATCGTAGACTTGGTCATATTAACGAAATAAGTCTAACCAAGCTACATAAAGATGGATATTTGAACCCGTTTGAATATAAATCTTATGCGACTTGCTAGTCTTGTATCAAGGGTAAAATGACCAAAACTCCGTTTACTGAACATGGAGAGAGAGCTACTGAACTCTTAGGTCTCATACATAGTGATGTATGTGGACCAATGTCTACACATGCAAGAGGCGGTTTTTCGTACTTCATAACCTTCACTGATGATTTATCGAGATTCAGGCACGTGTTCTTGTTGAAACATAAGTCCGAACCCTTCGAAAAATTCAAGGAGTATAAATCTAAAGTAGAAAAACAAACAGGCTTAAGTATCAAGAAAATTTAATCAGATCGAGGAGGTGAGTATCTAAGCTCAGAGTTTCTAGATTTCCTAAAAGAGAATGTGATTCTCTCTCAGCTCACTCCTCTGTACACACCACAGCACAACGGTGTATCGGAAAGGAGGAATCGTACCCTATTAGATATGGTATGATCTATAATGAGTGATGCTGAGTGTCACGACCCGAAATTGGCACGTGATGGCCCTTAAACTATGCAACGTCTACAGGAGTAACGCAATTTAAGTAAGCCGAAAACCCAGCAATCTAAACTATCAAAAGTAGTAAGTGATAATAGCATTTTCAAAACTTTTGAAATCTCAAACCAAATTCTTTAAAGTCCAACTCTACTTTCTTAAAAATTTTGGCAGCACCTCCTTTGTAAAAACTAATCCCAAAAAATGGGTACAACATAAATATAATGTAAAGCAACCCCAACGGGAGCAAATCTACGCCCAACAGCAAAAAACAACCACCACAACACATATACGACGCCGTAGCGAAGAAATAAAAGACGATATAAGTAAAAACTGCATAAAAGACATCCAAGTTACCAAAATATACAATATCGTCCTCACATCAAGTCTCTAAGTCATACACATGCAAGTGGTAGATGGAGAGTACAGGATACAACGAATATAAAATAAGCAACATCGGATAACCGCAAACCCACCTATAGCAAAACTGCATGCAGTCAGCCGAAGCGGTATCCGCTGTGAAAGATGATATGAAAGATGAAAAGCCTGTCGCGACTACCCTGAGGGACTACCTGCAAAACACTGTGGCACAACGGGGGTGAGTTGCCAACTCGTCAATAGTAAATAACATATGCAGGTAATCGCAAGTATGCACGTACAACGCGAATCTAATATACGCAAGCGGATAGCAATAAATGGTCATATGTATGCAACAGTTATGAAAGATACTCTAGCAGGTACAACTAATACATGAAGCAATAATATGACAATATGTTTATGCAACAGTCATGAAAGGTACTCTATCAGGTACTACTAATATATGAAGCAATGCATATAACATAAATGAGGAGTATGGAATAAAACATGTCATTCTCACGGAATCCTGACCTCGTGACAGGACCAACGTCCATCAAGACAATCTAAATCCCAAATTTCCTCAAATCAGCCCCCAAATTGGCTCTCATATCCTGTAAGCCTCATATATCCTGAATGTACAATATCAAATACCTCTCATATATTCTGAACGTATAATATCAAGTAAACCCATATATCCTGAATGTACAGTGTTAAGTAAATCTCATATATACTGAATGTACAATATCAAGTATATCTCATATATCCAATATCCAGTATCGAGTAAGTTTCATATAAAGTGAGTGTCCAACATCGACACCCAAAAATATCATGAAACAATTGTCTAGTATCGACACATAAATACTGGACTATCAGGTGCTGTCACCACGACTGGCCCCCTGATAGGTACGTATCGTACGCTATCCGAAAACTCGAGTGCCTAGGTCTGACACTCGAAATCCGACGTATCCATACACACATGACCCCGGCCAGTATCCCCACGATACCCGTCGAGTCAAAGGTACTGTCACCGGTAGGTATGGTTTCCCTGTCAGGCCTCATCGGCATGGTCCGTCGAAAAACCTTTCTCGCCCCAGGGTACCTCCAGGCCCCACCATGTACCCGCACATGGCCCACTGCACTCCTCACATCGGGTATATATATCACCATCTCAGATTCGAGAAATCGCATGGTGGATGTTGAAATATCATATCAAAAGAAACCGAGTTTTTCAAATAATGTATAATTTCATGAATCTACCACGGTCCTCAAATCCAGAAAACATCAAGTAATGAATAAGTATAAATGCATGAATCAATACACATATATTAGCGTGCTATTTCACTAATATATGTATATAGGCATATATAACAGCGTCCCATTCCACTGTTATATATATTTAGGAGTAAGAATATCAGAGAACATAATATGAAATCCATGGATGTAATATATGCAACATGAAACAGTAATATGAGCATATAAAGGAAAAACCGCTATTTAACTGCAACAAGTTAATATATATATCATGTGGTTCCTAATTTCCTCCAAGTCCATACAACATCAAATAAAGGTGAACATGTAGCTATAGCCAAGTATGCGTAACCATGTCAATATAGCAAGATATGTGTATCTACCTATCAATAATGATGTAATACCCTCCAGGTATATGTGTAAGTAGCTATGCAAGCTGTACATGTAGCTATGTCTCATATGTATATATACCTGTCACTAATAGTACGATACCATATGGGTATATAGGTAACTAGTATGTAGGCATGGCAAGGTATACTACCTATCATATGCACCAACGCATAAGAATCAATGACCCCATGTCAATGACAAAACAGTACCACATAGGTATGTATAGCCCTAACTAGGTAAGTGAGTATACATGTAAGTATGTATGCACGGTATACATGTAAGTATGTGGGCATAGCAAGGCATATGTGTAAGCATGTAGGTATACAGGTATGCTACTATCATATGCGCCAAGGAAAATAAGGATCATGTCTCAATGTCGCTAAACAATATAATATCACATATGTATAGGTATTGTGCGTGTCATGGAAATTATTGACGGTGTGTGTGTAGCATATAATTAGTGGTCGTGAAACATGAACCGTCAATAATAGTGTCGTGTCTCATTAATACTAAGTCCATACACATGGAAATGAGATAAGCAACAAAGGTATACATGCACAATCAATATCCGTATACATCTAACTAATAGTCATGTCATTTGATCTAGCCCAGACGCATAACGCCATGCGGGCGATCCCCCTGTAGATGTTAGATCTACTCACCAACCATCCATGCTAAGTAAAGCCAACCACTCGCTTTCCCCTCTTCGCAGCGCCCGAAGTCCCCGCCTGCGATCCTGAAAGCATATAACAATATAATAAGTGTATATTACCAATCTATCAATAATACGTACCAACTACGTTTGACCGACGCACCAACTCCAAACATACTCTCAAGTGTTCGTCAAGTGGCTAACGCGCGTAGCGACACTACGAAACCAACTCAAGAGCAAAAGCTAAACAAAGACACGAACGACATCGGCACGACCCTAGCTAGGAACGCAAAGCGACACAACTATCAAGCCTAGACCCTGATCATACCGATCGCTCATTCAAAACAAAATAGTAAATGTGGAATCTAATATAAATAACGTCGCAACGTCAAAATAAACCCACGCCTAAACTTACCGAAATCTAGTAAGAAACATATCATTTTAGCACAAAACTACAACTTTTTACCAAAACTAGAATTTTCAAACATCACAATATAGCAAGGTTAAACCATTTAAATTTTTACTATAAATTTAAATCTCACTTAATTAGGATTAGTAAAAGTTTAGTTTGCTAATTAGCTTAATCATCCAATTAGGAAAATATCATTTAACAAATTAGCAACTTGGTTTAGTTTTCATTTGTCTAAAATTATCAACTAACCATTTCACTAATCAAAACCCTAATTTAATTACCAAAACCCTTACTAGAAATTCTAAATATGATTTAAAAGCTTTAATTAAACACCATATATGCTAGCTTAATGTATTGAAACAACAAAAAGATTTTAGGATTAGGGTTAATACCTCTACAAAAGATAAAAAAAAATCAAGTTGCTAGCCGACGAGTCCAAGATTGAAGTAGAGAGAATGTAGAATATTTTGCCTCAAGGCACCCAACGAATCGGGCGAAGGTTAAAGAAGTTGCCCTTTTTAAGTGATGAAATGAGCTTGGAATTTGCAATGAATCAAATTCCTTACCCAAGAAAATGGGCTCGGCCAAATGGGGGGCTGAAATAGCTCTCGGCCATGAGCATGGGGGGGGGGGTGTTGAGCACAAGTAAAGATGTAGTGACCATAAACCAAATATCAACAAAAAATTTCCTTAAGTGGACAAGATTAATTAAATGCACAAGTGACTCATAAATCAAACCATGCTCAATAAATGCTACCAACCATGACTCACCAAAAGAAAAGAAGCCCCCACCTCATCAAGAAGGTTCGTCCACAACAAAAGGAATGATATTTTGGCCAAAAAAAGAATGCACAAATATTAACCAATAATTAAATGCATAAATGACAACTTAAAATAATAATTTAATTAGGAAAAAATTCTATGCGAACCAAAACTTCCAATTGAACCTCAAAACCCGCGCACTAGTTTTATTCTAGCTAAACTAGGTGCCGACAAGACTATACAGAAGTTTGATCACAATCGGGTTAAAACGGAAAACACCGACTATTTTACCCTAAAAATGGAAAATTTGCAAAATGATTTCTAAAACGTTACAATTTTCCCCCCTTAAAGAAATTCGGTCCGCGAATTTAAAATTCACACCAAGCCTACCTTCAAAGAGATGAGTACAAAACCCCCAATCTCCCTTGCAGCCTCCCAAGTGATCACCTCACTATTCGGCTACACCAAAAAAAACCATCCACAGATAGGAAGACCCTTGACCGAAGTTCCTCCACTTACCGATCCACTAACACTATCGGCTGCTGGTGAAAGAAAAGATCGCGTCTAAGCTAAATGTCTGATGCTAAATCATGCGGGAAAGGTCATGAAGGTATTTGCGAAGTATAGACACAAGGAAAACGGGTGAATACTCAATAATCTGGGCGGAAGTGCCATATTATAGGCAACGGAACTAACTCGCTCGAGGATCTCAAAGGACTAACAATCTGGGACTAAGCTTCCCGAACTCAACATGCCATTTCATCGGAAAAATCCTTAGGAATACATGATCTCCCACTGCGAACTCAAGTTTGCCACCAACACGGTCGGCATAAGACTTCTTTCTGCACTGGGCTGTTCTCATCCTGACCTAAATCAACTGGATCATTTCCGTAGTCTCATGACTAGCTGGGGTCCAAAATCCTACTCTCGCAGAGTCAGAAAAACAGACTGGCGATCGACACGACCTACCAAACAAAACCTAAAGGTTGCTAATTGGAATGTCTCCTGATAACAGCTATCGAAGGAGAACCCTATCAATGGCAAGTGACGATCCCAACAGCCGACAACAATTAGTACATACGCACATGCATATCCTCAAGAGTCTGTATATCCCGCTCTCACAAACCGTCGTCCTGCGGATGAAAAAAGCGGAGCTAAAGTTCAACCAGTACCCAAGGCTTCCTGAAGCTTCTGCCAAAGACGGCAAGAGAAAAGGGTGCCTCTATTGGATACTACATGTTGGATGTAGTACCCTCAAAGTCAATTATTGGATCGCAGGTACGTGATTGCAATGATTGAGGGAGGAGCTATACTGGTAGGACAGTCTTACTCGAGATGATAGTATGCTATTTGGTTTGCCTTTATCAGTCGTGTATAGCTTTAGGTGACATTTCTGTTCACTATTACACGTTGATAGAGCCCTTAGGATCCTGCTTGACTACCAACAGTATGATGGCGATCATATACGTGAGAGTTGGGTAGTCTATAAGTACATCCTTAAAAGTGGTCCCTAGTTGTGGGAGTTTCGAGACAGGGCATCGATACTCCGGAATAGTCTAGTGTATACAGTCGAGACCCCAACGAGGGGTGGTGGCCGGTCTCACAAGCCATTGGTATCAGTTGGATCACCTAAGATGTATACAGGTGCTCATTAGGTTATGAGTGCACCGGACAGGACTCGCCGGGAACCTGCTAGTTGGTATTATACCTAGTGTCAGATAGCAGTTCCGTGGTGACATGTGTACAGGTTAGTTCATCGACCTGAGGTGGTCATTTGTCTCGTGTGAGTTCCCACTGTGCTTAGATTACTACCCTACCACGGCTCAAAGAAGTCATGCAAATAGGGTTTAGTTGGGTACAGTCCCGAGCCATATAGAGGCATTGAGCGGATCGGCAGAGGATTCGTCTCTCCCCGTATTAGGGGTGAGATGGTGCTGTATCTAGGAGAGCCATTACATCAAGTCCTTGTCCAAGGTAGGTGAGAATTACTGGTAGGTATTCCAGTAGTTTCTCAGGGTGTTCAGGGCTACCTTCCGACATGACTTATACCGCCTTTGGGGGTCTGACGTTACCAGCCCCCTAGGCCCGATATGCGATGCTTATAGATGAACGGACCGGACTGTACGGATATTGTCACTGATAGGATCAGTAGGGCTCCAGGATGAGTTCGCTCATCGGCTTCCCTTTCGGTCAGTACATGGGCAGCCGTTACACACAGCTAGTGCCGCTGACGTGCTTGTGGTTAAACCCACTGCCAGGGTACTGATGAGTTTTTAGAGTCCCCCACAGATAGTTTCTCAAGTTCAGGTGAAACGTTGTAGAGGCCGTATGGTTTTATGGCAGGGTTCGAATATGCACGTGCACTTGTGCACGTGTCATGATTCGGACAGTTAATACTAGTGGGCTTTGGTTTAAGCCAGATCCAAGTATTATATTGAGTCGGAATATTTTAGTCTCATCGTTTTCGTATTCGGGCAGAATACGGATACAGGTATGAATATACTGGTGAGGGGTATTCTCGTAATCCGTTACGAGATTATTTTAGAAGATGCATTTCTTTTTTGGTTAATCATTTTGGTTTAAATGATTATTGGATTTGGAAAGTGTGACTCATTTTTGGTGACTCATTAATTCTATCATGTTCACTAATGACTCATGCTAATGAGTCATTTAGTGATTCATGGTGAATTAATGAAGTTTGTTTTGGGTGTAGATATTTGAGGAGATATTTTTATGAGATCTTTTCTTTGTTTTTTTAAAACAAAACCTCATATATCTACTCACCAAAATAAGAGGGCAGCCAAGGGTTCTTTTTGTGCTTGGTTTTTTTGCTCTCTTGATAGTTTCTTGAGCTTACAATTTCCATCTCTTTGCATCTTCTTCATCCTCCACTCTTACCCTCTCATGTGATAAGAACCAAAGAGTGTAATGAGACAAAATATTCTACTCTTTCTTCATCTTGGTCATATCTTTTAGCAGACTTGATGTCCGAGTTGCCTCGGTATAGAGACGGGAGCCCATATAAAGATTCGTTGACGTGGTGCCACCTCGACGAGAAGATCGGAGTCGCAGCGAGGAGCGTGGGACGATGGCTAAATACCAAAGGACACGGATAGATCGGTTTAGCCTTTCTACATCTTTATAGTTTGTTAGTTTAGCGTTAATGGCAAGATCCGGGTTATAGTATGCGATAGCGCCAGTTGTAAAAGTTTTTGTTCCGCGTTTGGCCTCAGATTATTGGCCGGGGCACTACCGTAGACTTACATGGTATCAGAGCCACGCTATTAACCTTTACTAGCTTGTTCTAACGTGTTTAAAACATCGATCGAACGAAATTTCCAAAAGCACACTTTTCATGATAAAGTTTTTGTCGAATTTTTAAACTGGTCTAAAACTTATTTTGGGTATGTCAGAAAATCGTGCAAGCTTTTCTATGAATCTGGAAGAAATTTGGTCGACTGAACCTTCAAGACTGCTGCAGAACCGCCGCACAATCCATGTATTGGCCGCGGTTCTGCCGCCGTTTTCGGGCTTCAGTGCACCATTTTTCTTCTGGGTGTCTTTCATGTGAAATTGTGGTTTCTTGAATATTTTGTTTGAGTACTGGAGTTGTACTTGGGGCCTACTTCGGGAAGTTTTGTCGATCGGAATTTTAAATGTGTTAGTTTACAGTACTTACATTATATCTCCGACAGTGAATGTCATTCGAGCGGTAAATCGCGTCTAATTGCTATAGTCCTTTTAGACGGGTTTGCGAACGTGACATCCACGTTGATGTTTTGTGTTGTGCCGCGTTGTTGCGGATTTGTCATGGTGGATAGCTGTGTGCAATAGTAGTGCAGTTTGGATTTATTTGTACATTTAATATCGCAGGGCGAGCGTCCGACAAGTGGACTGCCGTCGCTGCCTGTTTGTATATTATTCTTTTAGGGCACGACCGGGTTGAGGTCAATATACCCGTTGTACATATTTTTATTTCTGTACTAGGTTTACCCCGCGACGGAGTGTACGGATAGCCGGGTTCTGGAGGGCAACGGGCCCGCATCTCATTGCTTTGAGAGGCAGGGGGCCTCACTATAGAATTGGCAGGCTATTCGCCACACTCATAGGGGGTACAGGTTGACCCAAGGAGGGGTGCTCAAGTTACCGGATTCCGTGATGTGACGGGTGGTTCATTCACTTTGCTGTAGGGGCTGCTTCGCTTCAGGTTTTGGTGGGTAACTTGCCGCACTTGTAGGGGTCTAGGTTTCATTGCACAGGCTATCTACACGACTAGGGGAACGTCGGGTTTCAGTAGCGGCTCTGTGAAACCCGGGGATCCCAGATTATTTGTATTATTCTGTGATGCTTATTACTTTTCTGTAATGTTGCATTTATTACGCCTGGAGCGATTATTGTATATTGGTATATATACTAGTAGATGTTGTATATGTTTTACACCCGCACTAGTCCAGTCCCCGCTCTGTCATTAGTTAAGTAACCTGACGGGTGATGACGGGACCCAGTGGCGAATACATTTTATTTTCGTTCTTTTCTGGTGTGATTAACTGATGGGACTGCGCTAATTCTGATCAGTGCAAAGCAAAAACAAACCTGTTTGACGTTGTTGGAACAGTTTTCAAAAAGTGTTATTACAATTCTTTTGTTTTGCACAGTGTTATTCATTTGGAATATTCGGCACCTCATTCGACGAGGCAAGGGCCGAGATCCCTTCACCGGGGGTGACCCCTTGGGCAGAAGTTTGCGTCAGGGTAATAACTTCACTATAGTCGATTACTTGTTGCTTTGTGTTCATACCAGAATATTGCATTTTATACCGCCCATTCTTACGCTCGTTTGTTTATAGGCAGGTGCTTTTAATCAGTGTTTGCTACATAATTGCAGGATACTGGTCTCAGCTCTAAACAGTGAATATCATGGAAAAGTACGATAAATTCCAGATTACTGCCAACAACAGATAAAACACGGGTCTCCACTCTCTATCCGTGTGTTGCTACACACCAGTTTAAGGGACAAAATGGCAAATCGATTGTCATTTTCATGCACAAAGCTCAATGTCAACACAAGATCCAAGAAATCTACGCGGAGCTCGAGGAAATCATGGCAAAAGATCAACATCACATCACCTTTTGTTCTACTGAAATTCTGGAAGAAATGTGAAGAGATTCTGAGAAAAGTCATATACCAAACAGCTGACAACTACAAACCAGGGATCCCCACAAAACCCTACGGCCCAATTCCCTATAATGGCCGCGGTTCCGCGGCATTAGCAGGCTTAGGCCGCGGAACCGCGGCCATGTGGGCTCCGCACTCTGTCGTTTTCTGGGGGTAGATTGGTACATTCATGTGGATTCAGAATATTGCCCTAGGTTTTCAGTTTACTGCCTATAAATACCCCAGAACTGAGACAAGCCAAGGTGTCAATTCTTTGTTCCTCTTTTGTAGGTTTTAGTGTAGTTTTAGTTCTTCTTCTTCTTCTTCATCTTTCCTCCATGAAAATGTAGTGAGAGTATTGAGTGGATGATCAATGAAGATGAGGGTTTTTGTATCATTCTCTTTTGTTTAACTTCCCCTTGAGATTCTTGCTTTCTCTTGATCTTTCAACCTCTTCATTGAGCTTGAAAAGTTAAGGGGTTATTGATCTCAAGGGTCGTATTTTTCTTATGGAATTAGCTCTACACTTCACATGCGTTCTTTACCCTTCTCTTGATCTTGCAACCTCTTGATTGAGCTTGCAAGTTTAAGGGTTGGCTATTGATCCCATGCTTGTCTTGAATTCTAGTTTCTAGCTTTCTTTCTTGCTTTTTATTACTTACTTTTTATTACCTTGCTTTATTTTCTTGCAATTTAAATTCATGCACTTACTTGTAAACTTTTCTTTTCTTTGTTCTTTTTGTTCTCTCTTTTTTGTTCATTTTGTGAATGGTTGTAATTATTGTCATTGTTAAGAATCAATATGATATTGTAAGTTAAGATTTTTTCATTGCTCATTTCCTTTTCCCGTTATTTTCCATTGAACTCCGTCCAAACGATACGCAAGCGCTCCGTTAGGCACCCTACCCTAACAAGGTAACGGTGATCCCTAACCGCGACCGGTTGCGTTCGGTTTGGCCGGAGGCGAAAGCAAGAGACAAGAACGGAAGGACAAGGGTAAATAAGCCGGATTCCACGAATACCGCGCTTAAATCCCCTAATCCACGTTGTTGCCGATTGCTCTAGCTTCAATTGGTCAAGACTCGGCTCAAAGGTTTTTAGTACGGATTTCTTTAGCTTACAATTTCGTATCTTTTTCTTAACAACTTTATACTTGCAAATAATACACATAGGTTAGACTGAACAAACATATACACATTCTTTATTGACTCGTCTAAGATAAGAACGGAAATACAACCATCTCCCTGTGGATCGACCCGTGCTCAACCGGCTAGCTGCAAAGCGACACCGTCCTGATCGCGGTTATAACTTTAGAACTTTGAACATCCGACACGCTCTCAGCGTGCGATCAAATAGCGCCGTTGCCGGGGAGACGGTAGCGTATTTTCTTTCTTGTTATTTGGGTTAATATTCTTTTTGTATATATTTATAAGAAAAAAATTCTTTTTGTTATTTTTGATCATTTTTATGGGCAAGAGTGCAGATTTTTGCAGATTTGCAAACTGCGATTGTGGGGAGCAAAGTGTACGTTCAAGGCTAAGGTGATTGCAAAGTACAGTGCCAAAGATCCGGGTAGTTTGACCCTCGCAAGCGAACTTTTCAAGCTTACCGGATTTGATTCAACGGGGGTTTCCTAACCCAAAAACTTAACGGTACGTACTTTACTAACACCTTTTCTCAAATCCGACGCATCCAATATACTATTTTTTGCAGGATTCTTTGCATGTTCGCTAGCAAACGCTAAAAATTGACAAACCCGTATTTGTTGCAGTGCCGTGCTTAAAATAAAAAAACGATTGTTTGATTCTTTATAGAATTTTTATTGAATTGCGCATTGCATACATTAATACGGATTTAAGGGCAAGCGAGCCCCACAACATACGGTAAAGGATTTCATCACCTTTTCCGTGGCCCACAAATCATGAACTTGAGCATAACGTTTACCCGCACAATATTTAAAAGAAACTAGACTTTAAGCCTTAAGGACTTCGCGCTCACTAGGAGAAGTTAACTGTGTTTAGAACCTCGCTTAACGGTATATTGTTTACGGGGTGTCTAGGAAAGTGTTAACGGCGAAACCGCCAAAAGAGAAAGGGTTATTTAATTAAGGAACTTCGCGAAAGCGTTGGAAAACCTCCCCTTATCTCTGCACTTACCTGGCCTCGTGATCAGTGTATCTTGAGCCCGTTTCTCGACACAGCTTTACTTCGACAATCAAGTTCTGGAGCAGGTCTAGTTGACCTAGGTTAACCCTAGAACGATTAGGTGTGTGGTATTTTTGTGTCGTGATTGTTTTTGTCTATATTCTTTTTGTGTATATTTCATTCTTTTGTTAACAACTAACTAAAAAAAAAATCAAAAAAAAAATCACATTCTTTTTCCTCTCCTTTTCTCTACCTTTCTTTCATTCTCTCTCTTCATATCATGGGTACTCCACCTCGCAAAACTCTTGTCGAACTTTGGTACCCACAACCAGACATTACTTCTTACGGTTCTTGCTTTGGCCGAACTTCGAACGATCCATCCATGCCAAAAATTTTATTGAGAGATCGGATAGACGCGTCTAGGATAAACAATTTGACTCCACAATCCACTTCGTATCAACCATTTCAAACATTCACCCCTTCTTACGTTGATACTCCTTCTTCGAGTCATGTTGCAACTCTAAGACCTATGTCTATTGCTGAACGTATAGAACTATCCCGTAGCCGATCTTTCACTCCTTTCACCACTTCAAATTCTTGGAATCAACAATTCCATTCACCTTCTTATCCAAATGTTGATCCCGCTCCTGTCCATCCATTCAATTCCTAGCAATCCTACCATACTTTTGCACCTTCCCTAGACATTGCTTCTACACAGCCATTTGGGAGTTTTCAGTATCCATACAACTTTGAATTTTCTACTGAAACCTCTTCCCAACCCATGTCTAGTCTGGAACAGTCGTTGGAAGACTTTAGGGTAGCGTCAAGCCAACAGATGATGGATTTGAATGCGTCCATGGCCGCTCTCATACAACCTAGTGATCCGGTAGCTAGTTTCCAGCTAACTCCAAATTTTCCAATGTATGAAGAGGCGGTAGGACAGGCTGAGAATTTGAGTGGAAAGAGTGAGCTGTATACCCTTCCAAATCAAACCTACCCGTTTCAAATTGAATCCCACAACTCCTGTGTTGAAAGTCTATCAAGTGTTCCAAATGAATTATCAGTTGAAGATAGAATGTTTAATGAGTTGTGCGACTTTGTAGTGTTTGATTTGCCAGATTGTGAAGGGACCTTGCCAAGTGAAACCACACACAATCCTTTTGACCTCTACACCTCCATCTTAGAACCTGAATTGATTGAAATCCATGCTTTTGATGAGGTGTCTGAGAAAATTGACTTTCACTTGATTAAGGATATTGACGCCGGGAATATTTTGGATGATGAACCTATAGATTTGGCAGAGTTTTTCTCTTCAATTCATCATCCCGAGTCATTAAATATTTTCCCCGAACCCCATATGCGTCTGGATTTTGAAGAGAAATGCATGGATGTGCTAAATTTTGAGGAGAATTTTGAGGATAGCTTTGAGGATGAACCAGTTTTAATTGATGAGTCGGATTTTCCAATTCATCCTGTTCCTTTCATTGACTGTGTACACCCTCCTGAACCTTTAACCGATAACCTTCCTCAATCACCTAGCTCCATCCTTTCCATCGTTCCGACCTTGCAAGAACCCGTCTCACTTTCATTTCATATGTCTGGTTTACCAAGTTCGGCGTACCCATGGTTTCTCACGAATCTTGAGGGATTTGACCCTATTTCTCGACGGGTTAATAGATTAGCACAATCGCTTTTTACACATCGCTCATCTCAAATTGTGCTAATCTATTCACTCCATTTGCACCCTCAAGTTCGTATTCCACTTCTTTTTCCCTTCCGCCATTCTTCTTCTTCTCATATACCGAGACCGTATACTACTTCTATCTCCATACGGTCTCACGTATTCTCCATCTCTTTTCTCTACGCATTCTTTCACCAGCCACTGCTTTATCACGATAAGATCTTTGAATGGTTGGTGCTCACATTTGGCCTGTGTAAGGCCTTGTATAGATAGATATTGTTCTTTCCCCCTAATCCTGAACTTCTTCGCCTAACAGTGGAAACACTGTTTCACTTAAGTTTGGGGGGGACACCTTTTTTTGTATATATATATATATATATTTTTTTGTTTTCCTTTTTATTGTTTTGTATATAATTTGTTTCTAGGGAGCGCCGACAATTTTTTACCCTCTTGGTGTAGCCTGACAGTGAGGGCACTGTCAAGTTTAAGTTTGGGGGTGTGCTCGGTAAGCTTTCTTCCTTCGCATTCATTTGTATATTTTTCATTTGCATACCTTATTAAAAAACCCACAAAAATCGAAAATTTTTCCAAAAATATAAAAACTTTGTCGTCAAGATAGCCAATAGGGTAACTTAGATCTTTATTCCGAAAGTTTAGTTGATATGATAGAAATAACTAAATTCTAGGCCGAGGAACTGAAAATCCTAAAAATAACCCTCATTCTGTCTAACTTTGGCAAGTATACGTCCTTACAGTTTTTTTTGAGAAATAGGTAATCTTGAGTTCAGTTTTTGAGTTAAGTCAAGATGAAGGGAAAGTATTGAAGCTTTACTGGAGGATAAGTCTGAAAAATAGTTTCTTTTCTTGAGTTCAAATTTAGAAAGTATATATCCTACAAATTGCACTTACACGCACCTTGAAACTTGGGATAGTAGAGGATGTTAGTGTATATGCCCTAGAGGCCATTACTGTATCATACTAGTATGTATATTACTTGATGGAAGCTTGGGATATTCACAGTTGTACAGACAATCTTGCTCAATATAGTAGTATGCTACTTGGTTTGTCTCTGCTTTAATGTGTACATGTGTGTTTATTTATTATATCACCTATACGCATTAGTAGAGCCCTTAGGATCTTTGCTTGATTACCGGCGTTGTGATGGAGATCACACTCGTGGGGCTGGGTAATCTACAAGCACATCCTTATACAGGTCCCTAGTCGTAGGACTATCGAGACAGGGCATCGATACTCCGGAGTAGACTAGCGTATGCGCTTCTCATCCCAGTGTGGGAGATGGTCTGTCCCACAGCCATCAGTACGTCGTACTGGAGATAGTATACGGGTGCTCGTTGGGTTACGAGTACACTGGACAGGACTCGTCGGGAACTGACAGGTTGGTATTATACCTATCGTCAGTTATCAGTTCCCAGGTGACATGAGTACAGCTTAGTCCGCTGACTTGACACTGACACTTTGCCTCGAGTGTGTTCCCACTGCATTTTGATCACTACCCTACCACGGCTCAAAGGAGTCGTGCAAACAGGTGGTGGTTGGGTGCAGTCCCGAAGCACTTGGAGGCAGTGACGGTTAGACAGGATTCGTCTCTCCCGGTATTGGGGGTTGACATCGCGCTGTGTCTAGGAGAGCCATTACACGAGTAGTCCCTGGCCAGGGCAAGCGAGATGTACTGGTAGGTTCCAGTATTATCTCAGGGTGTATTGGGCTTCACTCCGACACGACTTGTACCGCTATTAGGGGACTGACGTTTTACCGCCCCCTAGGCCCGCCATGCGATGTATCAGACGAACAGACCGGACTGTACGGAGAATGTCACATTCAGACTCAGTAGGAGTTCAGATGGGGTTTCACCTCGTCAGCCTTCTTGTAGGCATCTACCTGGGGATCGTTACGCACAGCTAGTGCCGCTTGCGGTCTGTGGTTAAACCCACTGCCAGCGTAGTGTCGAGTCTTTAGAGTCCCACACAGAGGGTATTCGCCTCTGGGCAAAACAGAGTAGAGGTCGCATGGTTTTGCGACAGGGTTCGTTCTCATCCGCGCACTTGTGCACGTTTGGAGTCCGGACGGATTATACTGGCAGGCTCTGGTTTGAGCCAGATACTGGTATATGTTTTGGGGGTTGCTTTTATATCTTGGTATTCTTGTTCCTCGGAACGAGAATGCAGGTGTGTATGCACAGTTGCTTGAGGCGGAGAATGAGGTTTTTCATTAGGGTTTCGGAACGGGTGCGTATGCACAGTTGACAGTCTTCTTTTTCCAAACCCTAATGGATTTATATATTATCTATTAATAATAGTAATTAAATGAGAATTATGTTATGGTTGATTTTTTGTTGACTTGTTGACCTTGGTTGACTTGTTGACCATTGACTACATCATGCTTTAAAAAGTCTTCCTTGATTCATGCTTACTTTTTATTAAATGAAGCATGGTTGTGGTCATTCAAAATACTACCATCAACTATTCTCATTTTCAATTATTATCATTTAGATAATATTTTTCTTTTGCATTATGGTTGCTAGAAAGAAAAAAGAGAGCTCATTCCATCATAACCTCTCTCTCTCTCCTCATTTCATCTTCTTCTTCCTCTAGCAAAGAGAAACCTTCTCATGTGTTGAGAATCATTCTCTTTAAAAGGAAAAGCAAACCCTAATCACTCTCTACTCATTCTAGGATGAAGGTTTAGCAAGCCGGAAACCCTAGTTCACTCAAAGATCGAGGAAGAGCCCAAAGTCGAACCTTCGAGGTGGATCTATCTTCGGCAAGAAGAAGGCGACGAGAAGAGAACCATTCAAGCTTCTACAAAGAACAAGAAAGAAGAACAACAACAAGAAGAGAAGGAGTTCAAGTTTAGGTATAACCATCAACATAGTAGCTAACTCTCTTTAGCTAGATTACTAGTTTTAGTTTAGCAAAAGATCCGGCTTTTACGGTCCATGTTACAAAGTTTAGAAAAAATTTTGATTTACCGTTTCCGCAACCCCGTAAGTACCGGGAGAGGTAACGTCGACCTAACAGTGGTATCAGAGCCTAACTAAACTTAAACTAGCTTGGTAGTAAGGTGTAACGAAGTTCGGAAACGAAAAATCACAAAACCGGAAATATTACAAAACCTGAGTTTCTGTTGAAATTTTTTTGGCTCAAAATGAAAAACTTTATACTTGTAAAATCGTCTCAGGGTTTTGTTTGAACACAGAAGAAAAACGATGACGTCATTCATTTAAGTCGCCGCGCTTCCGCGGCACGAGGTAGGCATGTGCCGCGGAAGCGCCGCAGATTGGTTTCCTTGCTGCATCGTTTTTCGTGCAGTGTTCTTCTGGTTGGATTTTGTGATTTTTAAGATGTATTATATGTACCCAGATTTTCCAGAACTGAAATTTGCTTTTGGGGTCCTATAATTCCGTATTTTTTTTTCCGAACTTCACTGCACTTTGACTATGTTGGTTATATCTGTGATGTTTGCATGTATTGAACGTCGGCTAATCGCTATAAGTCGATTAGTCGGGGTTATACATGATCTGTAATGTGCTGGAATGTGTATATGAATGTGTTGGACTGTCGCGGGTGAATAGCCGGGGTGGATGTGAGATGAGCTTTTGTTTTTCTTTCATTCATTGTAAATGTAAATTGATGTAATTATATTATTTGTTTGGCCGCACAACCGGGTCGGGGTTGTAGCCGTCATTGTATAATTCTTTTTACTGTTTTTGCTCCTAGGATAGACCCATGGAGGGGTGCACAAACTACCGGGTAGCTCGAAGTGCCGAGTGGCCTACTCATGGCATTGAGGGAGGTTGCTTCGCTTCGGGTACTTGGCGGGTAGTTTGCCGCACCCGTAGGGGTCTTGGGTGGGGTATTTCGCTATTCACCGCGACCGTGTTATCCGCTTTTCGTTCCAGGCTCGAAAGGATTGCGGATTGCTAGTATATCCAATGTATTCATCTGTGATCTGTAATGTCTATCATTGCTTTACTATTTAGGCGTTGCTTATGTTTTACAGCCGCGCTAGCCCAGCCCCCGCTCTGTCGTTAGTTAAGTAACCTAACGAGTGATGACGGGACCCCGTGGCGAATGCGAATGGCATAAGCGTACGTCATATTTTGGTTGTTTTCTGCAATGGTAGAATTAAATGATGGGACGCATTAAAAGAACTAATGCAAGAATATCACGCATTAAAAGAACTAATGCAAGAAAAATAAACCTAAAAGACGTTGTTGGAACAAGTTTTTCAAAAAGCTGTTATTACAAGGATGTTCATTTTTGTTTTGCATCGCGGTATTCGGTTATGAATACCCAGCACCTCAGTCGACGAGGCAAGGGCCGAGATCCCTTCACCGGGAGTGACCCCTTGGACAAAAGTTTGCGTCAGGGTAATAACTTCACTATAGTCGATTATTCTTGCTTTGCATCGAGGTATTCATTTTGTAATATCCTGCACCTCATTCGACGGGGAAAGAGCCGAGATCCCTTCATAGGGAGTGACCTCTTTAGCAAAAAGTTTTTCGCCACTATATTTTCAAAAGATGTATCACGTTCCTTCAACGATATCAAGTTCATTACGTTAACGGGTTTTTCGCCAAAAACCCAGCCGTAGCCCTCCGTCGTTTCGGATAATTAATACTTAGTATTCGTGCTGCGTTTGTTGATTATTCGTCAAGACACAGTGAACGGTAGCTGAGTAGTAATTTTCTGTTGCACTAAAAGATATGATTGGTTAGGACGGTCGCATGATTTTGTTGATTATTCGTCAAGGGTCATGCGGGCGGGTCTAATGCAATCCTGGATAACGACGGGTTGAACTTGACTAGGACCTTTTGATTTGTTGATTATTCGTCAAGGTCACTTGGGTCCTAGGGGCGAAAACCACATCGGGAGTTTCAAAAGAACTGAAACTTGCAGATTTAGCATACCTTCTGGAGTGTGGTGACTAGAGTGGATTCCATCTAGGTTATCACACAATGACAGTTGGATCCCGATCCCACTGATGAGTTGGTTTACTCTCGGGAGATTATTTCACTTAACGATCAATGCTATAAACCTAGTAGGTGTCTAGAAAGGTGTTAGCGGGGTTACGCCCACAGGGAAAAGAGGTTCTTTAATTAAGGAACTTCGCGAAAGCGTTGGAAAACCTCCCTCGAAGTACCGACACTAGCCTGGCTGAAAGGTTAAGCAAGTATTGTAACGTGAATTAAAACCCGGCTAGTTCTTCTTTTAAAAAGGTTTTAAGAAGGATTTGAGGAAACAGTGGGAGACACCCTGGTTAGATAAATTAATAAACCAATCTAATCTTGCACGAGCATACGCTGAGTGTTTCTTTTCTCTCTCTCCAGGCAGCAACCTTTTCACGCCCTAATCAAGATAATAAAATGTATCGCTTGACCGAACCGAATTCTTATTCGGGACTGGGGAAAGTTGGTTCAGCTCTAACTTGTGAAAACCGTCATGAGTATGGGAATGGGAAAGAGGAAAGTATGGATTTCCAGGATACCCAGTTGAAGAAGAAGCATGGTTTTGCATCTACTTCAGGTGTTCTTGTAATTGAGAACTGTTTTACGGTCAGCCCTACCTCCTGGGTACTTGATACCGGATCAGGATCTCATATTTGTAATTTATTGCAAGGACTGAGAAAAAGTAGGAAAGTTGCACCGGGTGATATGTCGCTCAGAGTAGCGAACGGAGCACAAGTTTATGCGGCAGCCGTCGGTGAATATCACCTAGTATTGCCAAATGGCAAGACTATGATTTTGAACGATTGTTACTATGTACCCTCTATGGTTTGCAACATCATATCAGTTTCTTTACTCGATAAAGATAGATATAAGTTTGTTCTTGAAAAGAATATCATGAACATTTACCTTGATAAGGTACTGGTTGCAGAGGGTACACTGTTTAATGGTATCTACGTTCTAAATCAGAATACAGTTCTCAATATACAAAACACACGCAAGAGGAAGAATTCAGATACAAATGAATCCTACTTGTGGCATTGTAGACTTGGTCATGTCGGAGAGAAAAGACTGAGTAAGTTGCATAAAGATGGACTCTTGGATGCGTTCGAGTTTTCATCTTATGAAACTTGTCAGTCTTGTCTCAAAGGTAAGATGACCAAATCTCCGTTCACCGGACATGGAGAAAGAGCAGCAGAGCTCTTGGGACTCATACATAGTGATGTATGTGGTCCGATGTCTACACATGCAAGGGGTGGGTTCTCGTACTTCATCACATTCACTGACGATCTCTCTAGGTTCGGATATGTGTATCTGATGAAACACAAATCTGAAGCTTTTGAGAAATTCAAGGAATTCAGAAAGGAAGTAGAGAACCAGACAGGCAAAAGTATCAAGATCCTCCGGTCTGACAGGGGAGGGGAGTACTTAAGCACGGAATTCCTAGATTACTTAAAAGAGAATGGTATTCTCTCTCAGCTTACTCCTCCTTATACACCACAGCACAACGGTGTATCGGAGCGGAGGAATCGTACCCTATTGGATATGGTTCGCTCCATGATGAGTAGTGCTGAGTTACCTCTTTCATTCTGGGGACATGCGCTTCAGACAGCGGCATACCTTTTGAATCAAGTTCCGTCCAAATCAGTGCCTAAAACTCCGTATGAAATATGGAGCAGTAAGAAACCATGTCTTAAGTTTATTAAGATATGGGGTTGTCCGGCCTATGTGAAAACACAGAAACCGGACAAGTTAGAGGCACGATCAGTTCTCTGTAAATTTGTGGGATATCCTAAAGACTCACTAGGATATCTGTTCTACCACACTGAGGAACAGAAGGTGTTTGTATCTCGCCACGCTACCTTCTTAGAAAGGGAGTTTCTTGCAAAAGAAACGAGTGGGAGTTCGGTAGAACTGGAAGAAATTCAGCGACCACAAAATGTAACTGAAAATTTGGAGGAACCGCTAGATTCAATAACCCCAAACGAACCTCAGCCACTCCGCAGATCTGGTAGGATTTCTCATCCGCCCGAGAGATACTACGGTTTTCTCATAGACGGGGATCGAGAGGATTGCATCTTGGAAGAAGATGACCCTACCAGTTTCAGGCAGGCCATTATCAGTAAGGACTCTGATAAGTGGCAGGAAGCAATGCAATCTGAAATGGAGTCCATGTACGCCAATAAAGTGTGGACCATGGATATTGCTCCACCTGGGGTAAAACCCGTTGGATGCAAATGGATCTACAAAAGGAAACTTGGTGTAGATGGGCAGGTGGAAACCTATAAAGCTAGACTCGTTGCAAAAGGTTTTCGTCAAAGACCTGGTTTGGACTATGACGAGACTTTTTCTCCGGTGGCTATGCTCAAATCCATTCGGATCCTACTTGCCATTGCTGCATTCCATGACTATGAAATCTGGCAGATGGATGTTAAGACGGCTTTCCTAAACGGTTGTTTGGAAGAGTGCGTTTACATGGATCAACCAGAAGGTTTCGTAGACAGTGGGAGCAGCGGAAAGGTGTGCAAGTTGCTTAAATCCATTTATGGATTAAAGCAGGCATCGCGGAGCTGGAACATCTGTTTTGATGAGGCAATCAAGGAATTTGATTTCATCAAGAACGAAGATGAACCCTGTGTATATAAGAAGATTGTAGGACGAACTGTCGTGTTCCTAGTCTTGTACGTGGACGACATTCTTTTGATAGGAAATGACATTCCTATGCTACAATCGGTCAAGCTATTTTTGTCACAAAGGTTCTCCATGAAGGACCTGGGTGATGCCTCGTACATTCTGGGGATCAAGATCTATAGAGATAGATCCAAGAGACTATTGGGACTTTCGCAGTCCAGGTACATAGAGACCGTACTAAAGAGATTTAGTATGGAGGATTCCAAGCGCGGTAACATACCCGCATTGCACGGAATTACCCTCTCCAAGAAGATGTCTCCTAAGACTGACGAGGAGAGGGTTCGCATGAGCACTATACCCTACGCTTCGGCGGTAGGATCTATAATGTATGCGATGCTATGTACAAGACCAGATGTAGCTTACGCGTTGAGCACGGTAAGCCGGTATCAGTCAGACCCAGGGGAGGACCACTGGATAGCAGTGAAGAACATTCTCAAGTACCTGAGAAGGACTAAGGAGATGTTCCTGGTTTACGGTAATGGAGACCTCAGGGTCGAGTCCTTTACCGATTCAAGCTTCCAGAGTGACAAAGATGACAGCAAGTCTGTCTCGGGTTTTGTGTTTACCCTCAACGGAGGGGCGGTATGTTGGAGGAGTTCCAAGCAGGATACCGTCGCAGACTCGACGATGGAGGCTGAATACATTGCTGCAAGCGATGCCGCAAAAGAGGCGGTCTGGATTAAGAAGTTCATTAGTGAACTTCAGGTGGTTCCGTCCATTGTTGATCCAATACCTTTGTATTGCGATAACAATGGGGCTATAGCTTTAGCGAAGGAATCAAGGTCCCATCAGAAATCCAGGCACATCTTAAGGCGGTATCACCTGATCAGGGAGATCATTGATCGACAGGAGATCGAGGTGCGGAGAGTGGACACAAAGGACAACACTGCGGACCCATTCACGAAGGCTTTACCCCAGACTCAGTTCGAGCGGCTGATCGAGATGATAGGTCTTCGATACGCCAGTACATGGCCTTAGTGCAAGTGGGAGATTGTTAGTGTATATGCCCTAGAGGCCATTACTGTATCATACTAGTATGTATATTACTTGATGGAAGCTTGGGATATTCACAGTTGTACAGACAATCTTGCTCAATATAGTAGTATGCTACTTGGTTTGTCTCTGCTTTAATGTGTACATGTGTGTTTATTTATTATATCACCTATACGCATTAGTAGAGCCCTTAGGATCTTTGCTTGATTACCGGCGTTGTGATGGCGATCACACTCGTGGGGCTGGGTAATCTACAAGCACATCCTTATACAGGTCCCTAGTCGTAGGACTATCGAGACAGGGCATCGATACTCCGGAGTAGACTAGCGTATGCGCTTCTCATCCCAGTGTGGGAGATGGTCTGTCCCACAGCCATCAGTACGTCGTACTGGAGATAGTATACGGGTGCTCGTTGGGTTACGAGTACACTGGACAGGACTCGTCGGGAACTGACAGGTTGGTATTATACCTATCGTCAGTTATCAGTTCCCAGGTGACATGAGTACAGCTTAGTCCGCTGACTTGACACTGACACTTTGCCTCGAGTGTGTTCCCACTGCATTTTGATCACTACCCTACCACGGCTCAAAGGAGTCGTGCAAACAGGTGGTGGTTGGGTGCAGTCCCGAAGCACTTGGAGGCAGTGACGGTTAGACAGGATTCGTCTCTCCCGGTATTGGGGGTTGACATCGCGCTGTGTCTAGGAGAGCCATTACACGAGTAGTCCCTGGCCAGGGCAAGCGAGATGTACTGGTAGGTTCCAGTATTATCTCAGGGTGTATTGGGCTTCACTCCGACACGACTTGTACCGCTATTAGGGGACTGACGTTTTACCGCCCCCTAGGCCCGCCATGCGATGTATCAGACGAACAGACCGGACTGTACGGAGAATGTCACATTCAGACTCAGTAGGAGTTCAGATGGGGTTTCACCTCGTCAGCCTTCTTGTAGGCATCTACCTGGGGATCGTTACGCACAGCTAGTGCCGCTTGCGGTCTGTGGTTAAACCCACTGCCAGCGTAGTGTCGAGTCTTTAGAGTCCCACACAGAGGGTATTCGCCTCTGGGCAAAACAGAGTAGAGGTCGCATGGTTTTGCGACAGGGTTCGTTCTCATCCGCGCACTTGTGCACGTTTGGAGTCCGGACGGATTATACTGGCAGGCTCTGGTTTGAGCCAGATACTGGTATATGTTTTGGGGGTTGCTTTTATATCTTGGTATTCTTGTTCCTCGGAACGAGAATGCAGGTGTGTATGCACAGTTGCTTGAGGCGGAGAATGAGGTTTTTCATTAGGGTTTCGGAACGGGTGCGTATGCACAGTTGACAGTCTTCTTTTTCCAAACCCTAATGGATTTATATATTATCTATTAATAATAGTAATTAAATGAGAATTATGTTATGGTTGATTTTTTGTTGACTTGTTGACCTTGGTTGACTTGTTGACCATTGACTACATCATGCTTTAAAAAGTCTTCCTTGATTCATGCTTACTTTTTATTAAATGAAGCATGGTTGTGGTCATTCAAAATACTACCATCAACTATTCTCATTTTCAATTATTATCATTTAGATAATATTTTTCTTTTGCATTATGGTTGCTAGAAAGAAAAAAGAGAGCTCATTCCATCATAACCTCTCTCTCTCCTCATTTCATCTTCTTCTTCCTCTAGCAAAGAGAAACCTTCTCATGTGTTGAGAATCATTCTCTTTAAAAGGAAAAGCAAACCCTAATCACTCTCTACTCATTCTAGGATGAAGGTTTAGCAAGCCGGAAACCCTAGTTCACTCAAAGATCGAGGAAGAGCCCAAAGTCGAACCTTCGAGGTGGATCTATCTTCGGCAAGAAGAAGGCGACGAGAAGAGAACCATTCAAGCTTCTACAAAGAACAAGAAAGAAGAACAACAACAAGAAGAGAAGGAGTTCAAGTTTAGGTATAACCATCAACATAGTAGCTAACTCTCTTTAGCTAGATTACTAGTTTTAGTTTAGCAAAAGATCCGGCTTTTACGGTCCATGTTACAAAGTTTAGAAAAAATTTTGATTTACCGTTTCCGCAACCCCGTAAGTACCGGGAGAGGTAACGTGGACCTAACAGAGGATACCTAGAAATACTCTTACCTGAAAGCCTAGTATGAAAGAAAAAACGGTATTTAAAGCTAAACACCAAAAGAGCATATTGAAAAATATATCCGGTCTTGAAAAAGAAAAAGAAAAAGAAAAAGAAAAAATAGAATAAAGTCAAGACCTGGAAACTGCTATTTACGCTTTAAAGTTCACACATTCAGTAATCGGTCGTTAGTGCCTCAAGAAGCATTAATAGTCGCATGAAAGGTGTGTGAGCAAATCCGTCCATCCTTAATAAAAAGAAGTAGTATTAGGTATTAGGGCAAGGGTATTGTATCTTGAATTGAATTCTTGAGTGTAGGGGTGCAAATATACACACACGTAGGGGTATACAATCGATGTTTGGATAAAAGATAGAAATAAAGAATAAGACTTGTGTTTTCTGTAAAGTTGATAAAAATCCCTGATTTGAGGCCGCACTCTAGAAGGAAAACTCAGGAGAACCAACATCTTTCTAAATTTTTTTGGAATGTATATGATCTAAGGTTAAATAGATTAGAGGCGTGAAGCATTAGGGTTGGATATTTCTAACTTAGGATGATAGAGTTTCTAACGTAAATACTAAACTGTAGGAGTAGAGTCGATGTTAACTTATGACACTAGCTTGACGGGATTTTGTGGGTGTAATCCGCTGAAAACCCTCAGGAGACAACACTCCTCCTACTAGGGACACCTAGAGGTTTAACGGCTTGTTGCACGTGCTCAGTGTAATCGCGTTCCCTGCGAAAGTGCGGTTAGGATTTTATTTTTGTGAATAATTGGTTTTGCTCGGGACGAGCAAAAGTTAAGTTTGGGGGTATTTGTTTATACCAGAATATTGCATTTTATACCGCCCATTCTTACGCTCGTTTGTTTATAGGCAGGTGCTTTTAATCAGTGTTTGCTACATAATTGCAGGATACTGGTCTCAGCTCTAAACAGTGAATATCATGGAAAAGTACGATAAATTCCGGATTACTGCCAACAACAGATAAAACACGGGTCTCCGCTCTCTATCCGTGTGTTGCTACACACCAGTTTAAGGGACAAATTGGCAAATCGATTGTCATTTTCATGCACAAAGCTCAATATCAACACAAGATCCAAGAAATCTACGCGGAGCTCGAGGAAATCATGGCAAAAGATCCACATCACATCACCTTTTGTTCTACTGAAATTCTGGAAGAAATGTGAAGAGATTCTGAGAAAAGTCATATACCAAACAGCAGACAACTACAAACCAGGGATCCCCACAAAACCCTACGGCCCAATTCCCTATAATGGCCGCGGTTCCGCGGCATTAGCAGGCTTAGGCCGCGGAACCGCGGCCATGTGGGCTCCGCACTCTGTCGTTTTCTAGGGGTAGATTGGTACATTCATGTGGATTCAGAATATTGCCCTAGGTTTTCAGTTTACTGCCTATAAATACCCCAGAACTGAGCCAAGCCAAGGTGTCAATTCTTTGTTCCTCTTTTGTAGGTTTTAGTGTAGTTTTAGTTCTTCTTCTTCTTCTTCTTCTTCATCTTTCCTCCATGAAAATGTAGTGAGAGCATTGAGTGGATGATCAATGAAGATGAGGGTTTTTGTATCATTCTCTTTTGTTTAACTTCCCCTTGAGATTCTTGCTTTCTCTTGATCTTTCAATCTCTTCATTGAGCTTGACAGGTTAAGGGTTTGTTATTGATCTCAAGGGTCGTATTTTTCTTATGGAATTAGCTCTTCACTTCACATGCGTTCTTTACCCTTCTCTTGATCTTGCAAGCTCTTGATTGAGCTTGCAAGTTTAAGGGTTGGCTATTGATCCCATGCTTGTCTTGAATTCTTGTTTCTAGTTTTATTTCTTGCTTTTTATTACTTGCTTTTTATTACCTTGCTTTATTTTCTTGCAATTTAAATTCATGCACTTACTTGTAAACTTTTCTTTTCTTTGTTCTTTTTGTTCTCTCTTTTTTGTTCATTTTATGAATGGTTGTAATTATTGTCATTGTTAAGAATCAATATGATATTGTAAGTTAAGATTTTCTTTGCTCATTTCCTTTTCCCGTTATTTTCCATTGAACTCCGTCCAAACGATACGCAAGCGCTCCGTTAGGCACCCTACCCTAACAAGGTAACGGTGATCCCTAACCGCGACCGGTTGCGTTCGGTTTGGCCGGAGGCGAAAGCAAGAGACAAGAACGGAAGGACAAAGGTAAATAAGCCGAATTCCACGAATACCGCGCTTAAATCCCCTAATCCACGTTGTTGCCGATTGCTCTAGCTTCAATTGGTCAAGACTCGGCTCAAAGGTTTTTAGTACGGATTTCTTTAGCTTACAATTTCGTATCTTTTTCTTAACAACTTTATACTTGCAAATAATACACATAGGTTAGACTGAAAAAACATATACACATTCTTTATTGACTCGTCTAAGACAAGAACGGAAATACAACCATCTCCCTATGGATCGACCCGTGCTCAACCGGCTAGCTGCAAAGCGACACCGTCCTGATCGCGGTTATAACTTTAGAACTTTGAACATCCGACACGCTCTCTGCGTGCGATCACTTTGCATCGCTGTATTCAGTTGGAATATCCTGCACCTCATTCCACGAGGAAAGAGCCGAGATCCCTTCACCGGAAGTGACTTCTTTAGCAGAGGTTTTCGCCACTCTATTTTTGTAAAAAGCTATTAGGTTCCTTCAGCGATATCAAGTTCGTTACGTTAAAGGTTTTTCGCCAAAAACCAACCGTAGCCCTCCGTCATTTCATATGAATGGTCAGTAGTATTCAAGCTATGTTTGTTTGGCCCTTAGTAAAGACATAGTGATTGGTAGCTGCCTGGGTGTTCACATGTTGCATAGATAGATGCGTTGGTTTGGGATAGTTGTATTACTTTGTTGGCCCTTAGTCAAGAGTATGTACGGGTGGGTTTAAATCAACCTGGATAATGACGGGAAGAACTTGACATGTGACTTATGATTTGTTGGCCCTTAGTCAAGGTCATAAGAGCATGGGGCAAAAATCCACATCGGGAGTTTCTAAAGAAACTGAAACTTGCCAGGTATGCGCATACCTTCTGGAGTATGATAACATGAGTAGATTCCTTCACATTATCATGCGATGATAGTTGGATCCCGATTCCCACTGATGAGTTGGTTTACTCTTCGGGTGATCCCGACTAATTCTTCTTTCAGGTTTGGAGGAGAATTTGATGATACAGTGGGAGGTTTCCTGATTAGATAAAGTGATAACCATTCCGATCTAGGTTAGAGTGCACGCAGAGTGTTTCTTTTCTCTCTCTCTCTTTGGCAGCGACCCTTGACCGACCTTAGACTATGACTCAGTGACCAAGTTGACCGAACCTTCTTAAAATATTGGCTTTTGGATTGTCTGAGTTGTATAAGTCATTGCCACTCCTTCTTCTACCCTTTGCATTTCACCAGAACACCTATTATTACTACGAACATCCACTTCCATTAGAAAAATCCATCGTATGGTTATATACAAACTCGAAGAGACTTCTTCGGGGATGGATTCAGGTTCAGGAGAAATTGAATTGGTCAATTCAGTTGTCTTTTATCATCACCTTCTCTCATGTTGAGAGTACTCCTTGGTTTAGGAGACGGCACACCTATTACGCTTATTGGATGGTCTTCTTCCAAACTATAGGCAGGTGCCGAAAGGTAGGGAATGAAGAAAACCAATTAGCTTAAGTAGGGTGTACAGAAGGTAACGACTAAAGACAAATAAAGGGATTAGAAAGAGGGCAAAATTGTGACTGTTATCATTCATGACCAAACCGCGTATTTTATCGCCACTCCTACTTCACCTTTTCTTTTCTCCAGTTGAGGAGGAATAGAATAAGGATTATTCAGTTGTCTTTTATCATCACCTTCTCTCAAGTTGCGAGTACTCCTAGGATTAGGAGAGTACACCTATTATGCTTACTGGATAGTCTTCTTCCAAACCATAGGCTGGTGCCGAACGGTAGGGAAGAAAGAAAACTATTAAGCATAACGAAGGTGTAAAGAAGGTAATGACTAAAGACAAATAAAGGGCTTTGGAGAGATGACAACGAAATATACGGTTATAGTCATGAATCTGGATAATGGAAGAGGCATTACTAGGAATACCAGGATACTCCTACGAAACATTTTCATGTTTCAGTTTCACTGTGCATTGTTAAAGGAAAACTGATTTGCCGATTAGATACTTACTCCAGGGTATGTATTTACCAGGTATGATTCTCACATCTGCATGGTTTTACAGATGATGAGTAGGAGTAAATTATTGGTTATTAGGTGATCATCCTCATTATATTGGAATTCGTTGTAATTGGTGATATTTGAGGAAATCGCCTGGGTTTTTGCCGGACGGCAAGTATTTGGTTTTGAGTATCCGTTGTTGTGCACCAATTTCAAACTGATATATCTATACGTTTATTTTTATAAAGTGAGATATAGCTTTTTGAAATTATGTCCGTGACATTTACCTATATCAGTTGACGATTGGGTAAGGAGCATTGAACAGCGGAGTAGTTCTTAACCATAAGTACAGTTTTCAACCTACGATGCACAGGTTTTGAGTTATTCAACTCAGCGGACTTATAAAGAGTAATGTATGTTGTCCAGTGTTCATCAGGACAAAGGGGTTGGTCCTCATACTATATTCTGTTTACTCGTGACTTCTCTAGTTTTCAGACAAGTGTTTCGTTGAAATACAATGTCTAAGTTTTGAGAAGTTATAGGTATAGGAATAAAGTAGAGAACCAGGTGTCGCATGTATCGGGATTCTTCAAGGTGATCAAAGATGTAGATACTTGTGATTGGTATTCAGTTGATAGTAATGGTTTTGAGAAACTTGTTTCTCTTTCAAATTACTCATAATTGGATACATTCCTATGTTGAGAAATGCTGATTAGCCTCTTTCCATTAAGTTGATATGCACTGGAGCCAGCTGCTTGATTTGAATCTGGTTCCAATTAAATAAGTGCCAAAGTTTCTATATTGGATATAGAATGGATCATATCTTAACGATGTTAAGGTACGGGGAGTTGTCCGGCTTATGCTTAAAACCAGACTCTGGATAACTCAAGACACGTTTCTGTAATGGCAGTTTGTGGGTTGACCCGGGCTACGACGAGGGTTGATATTCTACCATCTGGAAAGATCAATAGTGATATTGTTCTTGACTCGCCACAGTTTAAGTAAAATGGATTTTTTCATAAAACAGTAGTGGGAGTATGGTAGAACTGGATGAGATTCGAGAACCGCAAACGATTACGGAAAATTTAATAGGACCTAAAGATTCAATCAAGTTTGACATTCCATTAGCCACTCCGCAGATATGGTGGGTAACCTCAGGCACCCGAGAGGTACTTCGGTAGCCTCAAGGACGGTGACAGGGAGGTTCTTGTTTACCCCGACTTGCTATTGCTATTGTTCCAGACTATGAATCCCGGTAGGAGGATGAGTATAGCGTCGTTCTAAACTAGTTTTAGAAGTGCACGTGTATATGATTCTGCCAGAAGGTTTTTGTAGTCAGTGGAAGCACTGAAAGCATAGTGGACAAGTAGCTTATGTCTATTTATAGACTAAAGCAGATATAGCGGAGATAGATCATCTATTTTTGATGTTGTAGGACTATGGTAGCGCCCCGGCCGTCTTTCCGAGGCCAAAATTCGGAAACGAAAATTTTTTACAACTAGAAAACCGGCGCTATCGTATGCTTAAAAACCCGGATCGTAACCATTAACCTAATACCTAGCTAACAAGAGAATGGGTAGAATGCTATACCGAGCGATCCGTGTCCTTTGGTCTTCGGCCTCCACTCCGATCTCCTCGCGGAATCTCCAGTCTTCATCTCCTCGTCGGAATGGGCACCACATCGCCGGGTTCTTTTACGGGCTCCCACCTCTGGACCGAGGCAACTCGAGCACGAAGTTGGCGAGTCGACGTGCCCAAGGATGCTGTAGGCTAAGTGTAGTAAAGTTTGTCTCATGGGGTTGTGAAGTTGCCTTTTGTTGGAGGAAATGAACTATGGAATATTTGTGGCAAGCAAAGAATATGAGATGAACTAGTTTTCCCACACCAAAATGAATCCTCATCTCCCTCTCTCTCTAAAGTGGCCGGCCCCCTACAAGAAATGAGGAGGGAAAATATACAGGGGGGGTGAGCACAAGAGGAGTGAGGAGGTAACCATAAGAAATGTGAAGATAATGAGGTTATAATGTCACATCCAATTCTAATCAAATCTTATCTCATTTCCATCTCATTTAATGCTAGGCATTATGAAGAAAAAGGAAAGATGCTATCATAATCTTTCCATTTACAAATAAACCCCCTCCACATAACTAATTTGCATACTTGCAAATAAGCCCCCTCCATCGGAAAAATTCGGCCATGAAAAATTAAAGGAAAACTGGCCGAAACGGAATGCAAACTGGCAACTTCAGAAAACTGATCCCGTAATAAATTACAGGAAAACCCCGCGACTGTATATACATACCCGCATTTGTATTCCGACCGAACACAAATGCAAAGAGACAAAATCTACACTGTACAATACTAGGATCCGGCTTAAACCAAAGCCCGCTAGTATTACCCGTCTGATCATGATCCATGCAATACCGCACGTATATGATCGAACCCTGCCTTATCTCCATACGGCCTCTAAAGCGTTTCGCCCGAAACTTGAGAAACTGTCTGTGGGGGACTCTAAAGACTCGTCAATACTTTGGCTGTGGATTTAACCACTAGTACGTCAGAGGTATTAGCCATACACGACGGGCTACCAGCTATTGACCAAAAGGGACGTCTTTGAGCGAACACATCCTGACACCCTACTGAGCCTGTCAGTGACAATATTCGTACAGTCTGGTCCGTTCGTCTATGGGTATCGCATGGAGGGCCTAGGGGGTTGGTAAAAGTCAGACCGCCAAAAGCGGTACAAGTCGTGTCGAAGTGTAGCCCAGAACACCCTGAGATACTACTGGAATACCTACCAGTAAATCTCCTGCTTCTGCCGAGGGCTTTGTGTAATGGCTCTCCTAGACACAGCGCGATCTCACCCCCAATACCGGGAGAGACGAACCCCTGCCGATCCGCTCACAGCCTCTATGTGGCTCGGGACTGTACCCAACTAAAACCTGTTTGCACGACTCCATTGAGCCGTGGTAGGGTAGTAATCAAAGCACAGTGGGAACTCACACGAGACAAATGACGATCTCAGGTCGTTGAACTAACCTGTACACATGTCACCAGAGAACTGCTATCTGACGTCTGGTATAATCCCAACTAGCATGTTCCCGGCGAGTCCTGTCCGGTGTACTCATAACCCAATGAGCACCTGTATACATCTTAGGTGAACCAACTGACACCAGTGGCTTGTGAGACCGGCTACCGCCCCTCGTCGGGGTCTCGACTGTATACACTAGTCTACTCTGGAGTATCGATGCCCTGTCTCGAAAACTCCCACGACTAGGGACCTTTTAAGGATGTGCTTATAGACCCCAGCTCCCACGTATATGATCGCCATCATATTGTTGTCCGTCAAGAAAGAATCCTAAGGGCGCTATCAACGCGCAATAGTGACCTGTAAGGTCACCTAAAGCAGTACACGATGATAAAGATAAACCATATAGCATACTATCATCTTGAGTAAGACTGTCCTACCGGTATAGGTCCTTCCTCAATCATTGCAATCACATGCCTGTGATCCAATAATTGACTTTGAGGGCAGTATCTCCAACAATCTCCCACTTGCACTCAAGGCTAATTATTGCAATGTCGCATACTCACAGCCCGTGTGATACCGAACACCCAACTCCTCTACTAATCAGTCTCACAAAACCTGTTTGCGAAACTAATGCGTTCGAGGAATAGCCTCAGTGAGTGGATCCGCTCAGATGTTTCTTTCTATGTCTCTCTTTATCTCAAGTTCGCGGAGAAAGCCATCTCCCGAAATGAGCAATACCTGTCTTAGAATATGTCTGGATATCTGATGGGACTTAGCTCATAAATGATCTCCAAATCCAAACTTCTTAGACTGTATCGTCAACTGAACTTAATCAGTATCCTGCGTCATGCCTCCCTCATTATCTGCTTGGACCTCCTGTCCAAACTACTGCCCCTCATCAGAGGGAAAAACTATAACTCTGACAGCCACTCTGTCATCCAGGTCACCTTGGAAGCCTGGAATGATAACCGTCTCCTAAATGAGGCTGCCGTTATCAAATCCCTAGAACATCCACTAATGTTCTAAAACCGCTTCCGATTGTTTCTCCAGGATAGGATTAATATCAACTTATTGCATCTACTGCAAAAACAATATCTGGTGTGGTACTTGACATCTCATAATTGACTCAATTGCCTAAGCAAGTGATTTTCCAGTCATGCACATCCCTCTCCCCTTTAGTCTGTAAGACACCTTTAGAGATGGTGACACAATCACCTGCAGGTACACTACCGTGCAAGGAGTCATCCATTCTAAATACTCTTAGAATGCTGTCTAAGTACCCAGATTGGGACACTTCCCAAATCTAGATCTAAAACCATAGATCTAGTAATAAGAATGTCTGATATAATATCCATGTCCTATGTGGAGAAACCACCGTGTGACAACCAAAGTATAACCGATCGTAGTATAGGAATTTCACTTCCTACTCTGTGAATGTCATCCAAATACCAGGACATCACACCCTACTACCTTCTTAACAAATCCATCCCTTATTCTGATGAAGTCAAACCTATGACTGTCATATTAGAAATAGATGATCTATCTCCGCTATATCTGCTTTAGTCTATAAATAGACATAAGCCACTTGTCCACTATGCTTCCGCTGCTCCCACTGACTACGACACCCTCTGGCAGAGTCATATACACGTACACTTCTAAAGCTAGTTTATAACGATGCTATACTCATCCTCCTGCCGGGTCACACAGTCTGGAACAACAGTAGTGGAAAGTCTGTGTAAACAAGAACCTCCCTATCACCGTCTTTGAGCATATCGAAATACCTCTCGAGTGCCTGAGGTTACCCACCATATCTGCGGAGTGGCAAATGGAATGTCAAATCAGATTGAATCTTTAGGTTCTTATCAAATTTTCAGTAATCGTTTGCGGTTCTGGAATCACTTCCAGTTCTACCATACTCCCACTAGTGTTTTCTGAAAAAGTCCATTTTTATTAAAACTGTGGCGAGTCAAGAACAATATCACTATTGATCTTCCAGATGGTAGAAAATCAACCCTCGTCATAGCCCGGGTCAACCCACAAACAGCCATTACAGAAACGTGCCTTGAGTTATCCATGTTAGTTATATGTATGACCTAGAGGCTAATACTATACATGTGTTGTATATTGTAGTGGATGCTTGGACATATATACGGAGGACTTTCTTGCTCGACATGATAGTATGCTATCTGGTTACTCTTTACCTTAACGTGTACACTGATTGTCTCTCTGTTACATGTTGGTAAAGCCCTTAGGATGTGTACTTGACTACCAGGACTGTGATGCGGATCATACTAATGGGGACATGGTAGTCCATAAGTACATCCTTCAAGGTCCCTAGTCGTGGGTATATCGAGACGGGGCATCGATATACCAGAGTAGACTAGCGTATACCTTATCGACCCATACAGATGGGCAATGGATGATCCCATATCCAATGATGTTTGACATCAGAGATGATATACGGGTGCTCAGTGGAGACTGGGTACACTGGACGGACTAGCAGAGAACTCCCAGATGGTATTATACCTTACGTCAGATGGCATTTCTCTGGTGATACTGGTATAGGGTAGTCTGTAGACCCGAGATCTTCATAGAGTCTTGTGTGATTCCCACTGTGGTTTGATTTCCACCTTACCACGTCCAAGAGGGCATGCAAAACGGTGGTTTTTGGGTACAGTCCCGAGTCACATAGAGGCAATGAGCGATAGGAGGGGTTTCTTCTCTCCCGGTATTGGGGGTTGATGTTGCACTGTGCTCGATTGGCCATAACAGGGAAGTCCCTGGCCAGGGCTGGTTTAGAGATATACTGTTAAGTGTTACCAGTAGTTTATCGACCCGTTATGAGCCTCATATCAGCATGACTTATCTGTTATTGGGGTCTGACGTTTACCACCCCTAGACTTGATATGCGACATATCAGACGAAGAGACCGGAATGTACAGTAGTGCCACTGTGTAACATTTTTCAAAAGTATAAAATATTAATTTTAGGAATTTTTATGATTTAATATTATTTATTGATTATTTTAATATTAAATTAATGATTAAATGCAAATAAATAGGAAAAATGTTAGAAAAAATCATGAAAAATTTTGGAAAATTCTAAAATAGGGTAAATTAGTGAATTAAGACATTTTTTAAGTTTTTGTGATTAGTTTGACACTAATTTAGTGCTAATCGCGATTAAAATCGCTAATCGGGTTTTTTGGCAATTTTGTGCAAAACTTGCACATATCTCTTTTCTCACACTTGTGCATTTTCCTACCATGTTATTTTGGGATCACTATTCTAGTGAGAAAGGTTTAAGAAAAGAAAAGGAAAAAGAAAAGAATAAGAAAAGAGAAAGGAATGGGGTTGGTGAGAGAGAGGTATGGGTGAACCATTGACCAAACCCTTAGCCATTTCCCCTCAATTTCCCTCCCTCTTCACTCTCCTCCTGCTGCTGCTCCTGCACAATTTTCCCTCCCTCTTCAACTCCTCACTTCACCTCAAAATCTATCTCAAAACCTCACACTCATTTCATTAAAAAGATGCACAAGCTCGAGATCTATAAGATGGACCAAGAAAGCATGGATTTGGCCACTAGAGGGCAACTCAAGAAAGTTCTTGAGTTGCCAAGTGAGGTAAATTCTGAACCCTTAGCTCAATTGTAGCATTTCCTTTAAACCCCGAGTTAAGATTATATCGATATTGTGTGATATTATGGACTTGGTGATAACCTAGTTAGGGTTTGAGAGAAACTCGAGTTGTAATGTGAAATTGAGCTCAGTAGAGGACTTGTAGACACCCTAGTGCATGAATTGAGACCCTAACCTGAAACTAGAACCCATAATACGGATTTTAGAAACCAATATCGGGGAAATTGTGAAATCTGTGAAGGTTTATTTGAATCTGCTATCATACGAGGCACCTGAAAATAATATTGAGTGGAAAGTGACATGTGCAGACACCATTGAACCAACACCCCAAACCCTAGCCCCTAACTCATCCGTACGGCCGCCAAAATCTCCTTTCTGGCCGCAATTTGCGGCCAGACCAGTGAGGAATCTCCTCGTTTTCTGTGCACAGCCCCAATTCCTCAATTCTTGGCCCTGGGTACTTCTAGTTTTGACAGATTCTTTCTAGGGTAAAATCTGGGACATGTATCCTAAGTTGCTATTTTGGATTCGTGTTTCCGTATTCCGTATTTTTGGATTCTGAAATGATGGAATGTGTTTTGCCTCGACTATTTGTCGTTTATACGACGATATAGGGGATTTATTGATGGTTTTGAAGGCGTGCCATAGGTTCTCACCTATAGGCCCCCTTATCGTATCGTTTTGGATTTTATGCGCCGTTTTAGCTTGGTTTGGTTTTGATGCGCATATACGATATTGATGTGTAGGTACCCATGAAGACTTCGGGACGACAAGCAAATGCATGGTGAAGACCGCAAATGATGATGCAAGGTGAGTAGATTATATCTACAGGGGGAAGTCGGGTGGATGGCGTATAGCACCCCCGCAGTCCGTAGATATATTATTATGCAGTTTATTGTGATAATAGGTGTGTTATGGATAGTTAGGGTTGTAGTGACTAGTGTAGTCATAGTCGCGAACCCTAGGATAGAATTACATCTATATACACACCCTTGCTTATCACTTACACTTGCACTGTGATTGTTGATATATGATGACTTTGGAGATGAGTCGATGATGTGGGCGTGGTGCCCTGAGACCGGTGATTTGATACGATTCATATGTGAGATATGACTTGTGATTCCTTGCGGGCTTGGGATATGTGTTTACCCCCGCATGCATGCTTTAGTGATGGTATCGATTTGTACTAGACATAGAGTAGTACCCCCAGACTATATGATCTGATGATACTGATACCTGTTATGTGATGAGATAGTGAGATATCGACATGTACCCAGCTTTTGGGGATGCCGTACGATGATTTACCGTACGAGCCGATATTGATGATAGATCCGCACTCATAACTAGAGGATATCCTACGATATGATATTGAGGCGGGATCACCGACTATATATCTATATATATATACATTGACTCAGATTTAGGCGGTTTCTACACCTACCCCTCCTGATTGACCGGATACCTAGATGTAGTATGCATAGTAGATACTTCACTGTGGTGTTGACTACTAGATATCTGCATTATCCTGCTACTCGCATTGCTAGCATATGTTCATTGTTATGTTATTATCATGCTGTCAGGACACCAGCACCATTATCGATGATGCGTATGTTTCACGTACACTATTTGCCGGCTCACACACTTCATCATCGATAATTGCCATGCCGCTACGCTGTAGTACTGTGTCATTCCTGATATGATTCTTGCATGGCATATTGTACACTTATACCTGTACATCATGGATTGATTGCATAGTTGATTCTGACTTGAGATGTGACATGACTTGATATCCGTACTTGATGCATATATCATATCAGATCATTGCATTGTAGCTCATCTATATGTTACATGACTTCTGTTATGCTTACCTTTATTTACATGTCGCATATATCGTGTTCTGATTATCCGCATTGAGATATGTTATTTCTATGATATATATTATGAGAGGGATGACCCGGACTGACGGATTCCCGATATATTGTGAGAGGGATGACCCGGACTGACGGATTCCCGATATATTGTGAGAGGGATGACCCGGACTGACGGATTCCCAATATATTGTGAGTTGAGCCTATGTGCTCGGAGCCTATGAGCTCGACGTGATGGGAGCCTATGAGCTCGATTGGAGAGGAGCCTATGTGCTCGGGGCCTTTATGGTAGATGGTACATTATATCTCCCTTATCCCCTATTTATTGTTTATGCATTGCATACATGATGCTTATTGTCAGTGGGTGACAGGAGGACGGGTTCCATATATATATACAGACATGGTTCATATACAGACTGGATCTACACTTATCATACTTCATTTGTATATATAACAGGGTATGAGGGCGCTGTTATATATACCCTTACACCAATATTAGTGGTATGGGACGCTAATATATGTGTATTGATATACCTGATACTTCATCATATTTACTTCATGCAGACATACCTTACACTGATGACATGTTATTACCTGAGTACCTGGCACTACATACATTATTAGATGTTACCTTGCCACCTTATTACACTCAGATGTACTCTTGTGGATTATATTACTGATCATTGACTTAGGTTATGTCTTGCATTCGTTTTCTGCTTGTAGATGTTTCTATTCACGAGTTGGCAACTCACCCCCGTTGTGCCACAGTTCTTGCAGGTTCTGCCGTACAGGTCTTATTGCGGCGTTTCTGGCACACTACTTCTTGCGGGTGGTTTGCTTTTGGTAGGTGGATTCTTTCACATCAAGAACCACCATTGTATTTATTTATTTCATTGTATCTAGAATTTCCATCAACCAAAACTTGTATATTCTTTCAGACTTAGAGACAGTGTTGTATTATTCGACCTTAGAGTCGCGCTTAGTAGTATTGCGGTTTCTTGTTGCTTGGAGCTTTCTTTTGAGTTTGATCCTCGCCACATGGCGTTGTATTTTTATTGTTGCATGTGTGGTTGTGACCGTCTATTGACGAAGAGCTAGCTCCCTTTTGGGGATGCCTTTATCATTGCATATATATTGTCATTCTTGTTGTACCCCATTCGGGGCCAGTTTTACAAAAGAAACTCTGCCGAAATTTTTAGAAAAGGCTGTACTGTTTTAAGTTGCACCTTCGGCTTAGTTATTCAAAAACTTGATTGTTAAACATGTAGTTCCTTATTCTTAAAAAGGGTTTTAGATTTCTGGGTTTTCGGCTTACTTAGTCGCGTTACGCCTGTTGACGTTACGTGGTTAAGCGCCGGTCACGGGCCAAACTTTGGGTCGTGACAAAGTTGGTATCAGAGCGCTAGGTTGACCTTGGTTCGAGTCTGAGTTTAACTATGTGGAGCCTGGGGCATTTATATATATACGGAACTTAGGCTTGACCTTACGGAACTTAGACTTGGTCGAGGGGGTATTAGACCCGAACTTTCGTCGTTTAGGATGACCCATGGTTGATGGATTAGGTGACTAAAGTAGAGTGACGTACCGTTGGTATATTCCGCGGTATACTTACGACACGCCACTCCGCTTAAGGAACCTTAGGATGTACATTCTTTCGAGATCTGTGATTCTTTTCATATCCAGGATTATTCATCCATTTGAGATCCCTGATTCTATTAGTTTCATGATCATACCTTCATTGATACTGTTCCTTCCTATAATCATGTATCCACATTGGATCTGTTGTTTCCCTTCTTGCCACTGATATGCTCTCTTTGATACTCGATTGAGATTCCTGTCACCGTGTTTGAGCGCAGTTTGGGCTGCTGCTAGGGTTACGGCCGGCGTGAGCTCGTTTGGTACGAGAGCCGACCCTTGTGTTTTCTGGTGATATGGGAACGTCTCGAGTTAGTGTTGGTGATTGTGACCTCTAGTGGAGGCGAGTGCTTGGTCTGGCACCGGATGTTCGGGCCATTGTTAGAGCTGCCAGTTGAGAGAGGACTGTTGAGGTACAGCATACCTCAGGGATTGTGATGTCGGCTACCGTGCAGACAGATAGACCAGCTGTTGCTGAGATTGACAGGATGTTGCTTTCGGAGCTTACGAGCTGAGATTGCCGGAGCTTTCAGGCAGATATGCGACAGATGATAGCTAGTCTACCCGATTTGAGAGACGAAGGTGATTCGTCCGATTTATGCACCGGAGCGGGCCCAGTTGAGTTGAAGATTTCCAGTGTGGAGAGTCTTACTCAGATCTAGAGAAGACCGATTCAGAGATGACCGCCACTGTGTTGCCTTTCCTGGAGGATTGAGGCGTTGTTCGGCGTACAGGCATATGAGCCAGTTGCTGCTGCAAATGATGAGATATCGCCCAGATGACTGGAGCTACTGCAGCATGAGCATGTTCTTAGAGAGATGATGGCAAGTCGCTAGTCACCGAGGATGGATGACTAGGACGTGTGGTGAGTTCGCGTACCCCGATGCGAGGTCATCAGGTGGATTGATTCCAGCTAGAGACGACTTCACGCAGGTTCGTTGAGAGTCGATTGAGACGATCGAATGTCAGGAGCCTATTTTCTAAGTTTAAAGTATACGGAAAGACATGCAGGTGATTCTATGGACCCTCTAGAAGAATGAAACCCTAACTCGACTTAATGACCGTGTGAAAGCCTATGAACCTTCGGGTTCGCGGCGGTTCCGTGGCACCATTAGTGAGGCTTGGATTTTCCCTTCTACGGCTGGACCACCGACGCTGTGGCATGTACTCGATACTATTAAACTGTACCCGAGATGTGAGCTCTTGGGGGATTATGAGGATCTGACGAGTCGATCGGATGGTTCGACATCTTTCGGATATCGTGATGGGACACTGCTTGGGAGACTCCAGATGCGAGCGTAGCCGTCGGAGCGTAGTTCGTGTAGCCACGATGAGTTAGGTCCGAATCAGTCGACATTGAGCAATGTGGAGTAGAGAGTTCGTACGAGGTTTCGACGAGACGACGTCCCACTCCGCTGACATCAGAAATGTTATACGCACCCAGAGGCGTGGTTTATGGATATATCTTCCAGAAAGAAGCGCGATGAGTATGCAGCCATTCCGGAATAAGAATTAGCTTCAGCATTGGATGATAACTTCCGGGCAATTCGGCAGGTATGAGATTTGAGAAAGGAACCTCGACAAGACCCTTCTGGAGAACTATATGAGAAGACCTAGGCCCGGGAGTGGTCGTATTGCGCACACCCAGTAGGACAGAGTTCGGCTTTGTCGACGAGGTAGTTGACCAGGTTCGGATAAGGGAACTTACCCAGATGCGTTGCTAATTGATCAGGGACGGACGAGTGACGAGTATTCCTCCGATGGTTGGGACGTGTTCCCGAGGATCTGTTCGGCCTGACATCTTCTATAGGATGGTGAAGCTACAAAGTACGCGATTTCGAGTCCGTGCGAGAGACTTCAGATTGGCCGTGGCCGAGAACAGTGCAGTGCAAGGTAGCTTGGCGTGACGTCCTAGTGGACGGCGATGGAGAAAAGTGGAACCAGAGGTTCGTGTGAGACACTGACGAGCTGTCATTACTTCCCGTCGAGACTAGAGACCTGATATGCTTACAGAGACGTTGGGATGTGACCAGTTTCTGAGAAAACATTGTGCTGAGGACACAGATGTCTCTCAAGCGAGAAGAGGTAGTACAAGAGAGCCAGCCTCTGTGCAGATCGGCATAGACATGATTGGAAGAGACCTTGAGCAGGATTCCTTCCAGGACATTGCTGCAATGATGTTTGCACCCAGGATCAGATGTGTGACGTACATTCAGAGAGCCAGAGGCCGACGCCAGTGATATGCTGCCTTACGAGTGGTCATGAGGATTGACCGAGAGGTGACCAGGGAAGTGCCAGAACGGGATCGTCCCCGTTAGCACACCTGACAAGGCCGACGAGCCGATTGACTGCGAGATAGGTAATCCGCAGAGAAGATAAGGACCCAGAGTCAGAGGACGCCAGGCCGTGAGCAAGAGGCAAGTAGATATTTTGCGCTGTTAGCATTGGATGCACCCTTAATGTGTTGAGGTACGATTTTGGTGCACAACAGATGCACTAAATCGGGTTTCCTTGTGCATGTTAGATGCACCTGGTTTTGCTGTCAGGCACACACGTTGCCTATGACAGATGTTGTGTGCACACTCGTTGCACCTGTTTAGTACTTAGGTGGGTTTTGTTTTCCGTGCGCACCTGACGCACGGGGTATTCTTGTTTACGCCTTAGGATTGATGTTAGAGGAGCCCCGACAATTTGGATTTTTACTGAAATTGTTTTGGTAGTGGGGGTTTAAATTTTAAATTCGGGGACCGAATTTTTTTTTAAGGGGGGTAGATTGTAACATTTTCAAAAGTATAAAATATTAATTTTAGGAATTTTTATGATTTAATATTATTTATTGATTATTTTAATATTAAATTAATGATTAAATGCAAATAAATAGGAAAAATGTTAGAAAAAATTATGAAAAATTTTGGAAAATTCTAAAATAGGGTAAATTAGTGAATTAAGACATTTTTTTAAGTTTTTGTGATTAGTTTGACACTAATTTAGTGCTAATCGCGATTAAAATCGCTAATCGGGTTTTTTGGCAATTTTGTGCAAAATTTGCACATATCTCTTTTCACACACTTGTGCATTTTCCTACCATGTTATTTTGGGATCACTATTCTAGTGAGAAAGGTTTAAGAAAAGAAAAGGAAAAAGAAAAGAATAAGAAAAGAGAAAGGAATGGGGTTGGTGAGAGAGAGGTATGGGTGAACCATTGACCAAACCCTTAGCCATTTCCCCTCAATTTCCCTCCCTCTTCACTCTCCTCCTGCTGCTGCTCCTGCACAATTTTCCCTCCCTCTTCAACTCCTCACTTCACCTCAAAATCTATCTCAAAACCTCACACTCATTTCATTAAAAAGATGCACAAGCTCGAGATCTACAAGATGGACCAAGAAAGCATGGATTTGGCCACTAGAGGGCAACTCAAGAAAGTTCTTGAGTTGCCAAGTGAGGTAAATTCTGAACCCTTAGCTCAATTGTAGCATTTCCTTTAAACCCCAAGTTAAGATTATATCGATATTGTGTGATATTATGGACTTGGTGATGACCTAGTTAGGGTTTGAGAGAAACTCGAGTTGTAATGTGAAATTGAGCTCAGTAGAGGACTTGTAAACACCCTAGTGCATGAATTGAGACCCTAACCTGAAACTAGAACCCATAATACGGATTTTAGAAACCGATATCGGGGAAATTGTGTAATCTGTGAAGGTTTATTTGAATCTGCTATCATACGAGGCACCTGAAAATAATATTGAGTGGAAAGTGACATGTGCAGAAACCATTGAACCAACACCCCAAACCCTAGCCCCTAACTCATCCGTACGGCCGCCAAAATCTCCTTTCTGGCCGCAATTGGCGGCCAGACCAGTGAGGAATCTCCTCGTTTTCTGTGCACAGCCCCAATTTCTCAATTCTTGGCCCTGGGTACTTCTAGTTTTGACAGATTCTTTCTAGGGTAAAATCTGGGACATGTATCCTAAGTTGCTATTTTGGATTCGTGTTTCCGTATTCCGTATTTTTGGATTCTGAAATGATGGAATGTGTTTTGCCTCGACTATTTGTCGTTTATACGACGATATAGGGGATTTATTGATGGTTTTGAAGGCGTGCCATAGGTTCTCACCTATAGGCCCCCTTATCGTATCGTTTTGGATTTTATGCGCCGTTTTAGCTTGGTTTGGTTTTGATGCGCATATACGATATTGATGTGTAGGTACCCAAGAAGACTTCGGGACGACAAGCAAATGCATGGTGAAGACCGCAAATGATGATGCAAGGTGAGTAGATTATATCTACAGGGGGAAGTCGGGTGGATGGCGTATAGCACCCCCGCAGTCCGTAGATAGATTATTATGCAGTTTATTGTGATAATAGGTGTGTTATGGATAGTTAGGGTTGTAGTGACTAGTGTAGTCATAGTCGCGAACCCTAGGATAGAATTACATCTATATACACACCCTTGCTTATCACTTACACTTGCACTGTGATTGTTGATATATGATGACTTTGGAGATGAGTCGATGATGTGGGCGTGGTGCCCTGAGACCGGTGATTTGATACGATTCATATGTGAGATATGACTTGTGATTCCTTGCGGGCTTGGGATATGTGTTTACCCCCGCATGCATGCTTTAGTGATGGTATCGATTTGTACTAGACATAGAGTAGTACCCCCAGACTATATGATCTGATGATACTGATACCTGTTATGTGATGAGATAGTGAGATATCGACCTGTACCCAGCTTTTGGGGATGCCGTACGATGATTTACCGTACGAGCCGATATTGATGATAGATCCGCACTCATAACTAGAGGATATCCTACGATATGATATTGAGGCGGGATCACCGACTATATATCTATATATATATACATTGACTCAGATTTAGGCGGTTTCTACACCTACCCCTCCTGATTGACCGGATACCTAGATGTAGTATGCATAGTAGATACTTCACTGTGGTGTTGACTACTAGATATCTGCATTATCCTGCTACTCGCATTGCTAGCATATGTTCATTGTAATGTTATTATCATGCTGTCAGGACACCAGCACCATTATCGATGATGTGTATGTTTCACGTACACTATTTGCCGGCTCACACACTTCATCATCGATAATTGCCATGCCGCTACGCTGTAGTACTGTGTCATTCCTGATATGATTCTTGCATGGCATATTGTACACTTATACCTGTACATCATGGATTGATTGCATAGTTGATTCTGACTTGAGATGTGACATGACTTGATATCCGTACTTGATGCATATATCATATCAGATCATTGCATTGTAGCTCATCTATATGTTACATGACTTCTGTTATGCTTACCTTTATTTACATGTCGCATATATCGTGTTCTGATTATCTGCATTGAGATATGTTATTTCTATGATATATATTATGAGAGGGATGACCCGGACTGACGGATTCCCGATATATTGTGAGAGGGATGACCCGGACTGACGGATTCCCGATATATTGTGAGAGGGATGACCCGGACTGACGGATTCCCGATATATTGTGAGATGAGCCTATGTGCTCGGAGCCTATGAGCTCGACGTGATGGGAGCCTATGAGCTCGATTGGAGAGGAGCCTATGTGCTCGGGGCCTTTATGGTAGATGGTACATTATATCTCCCTTATCCCCTATTTATTGTTTATGCATTGCATACATGATGCTTATTGTCAGTGGGTGACAGGAGGACGGGTTCCATATATATATACAGACATGGTTCATATACAGACTGGATCTACACTTATCATACTTCATTTGTATATATAACAGGGTATGAGGGCGCTGTTATATATACCCTTACACCAATATTAGTGGTATGGGACGCTAATATATGTGTATTGATATACCTGATACTTCATCATATTTACTTCATGCAGACATACCTTACACTGATGACATGTTATTACCTGAGTACCTGGCACTACATACATTATTAGATGTTACCTTGCCACCTTATTACACTCAGATGTACTCTTGTGGATTATATTACTGATCATTGACTTAGGTTATGTCTTGCATTCATTTTCTGCTTGTAGATGTTTCTATTCACGAGTTGGCAACTCACCCCCGTTGTGCCACAGTTCTTGCAGGTTCTGCCGTACAGGTCTTATTGCGGCGTTTCTGGCACACTACTTCTTGCGGGTGGTTTGCTTTTGGTAGGTGGATTCTTTCGCATCAAGAACCACCATTGTATTTATTTATTTCATTGTATCTAGAATTTCCATCAACCAAAACTTGTATATTCTTTCAGACTTAGAGACAGTGTTGTATTATTCGACCTTAGAGTCGCGCTTAGTAGTATTGCGGTTTCTTGTTGCTTGGAGCTTTCTTTTGAGTTTGATCCTCGCCACTTGGCGTTGTATTTTTATTGTTGCATGTGTGGTTGTGACCGTCTATTGACGAAGAGCTAGCTCCCGCTTGGGGATGCCTTTATCATTGCATATATATTGTCATTCTTGTTGTACCCCATTCGGGGCCAGTTTTACAAAAGAAACTCTGCCGAAATTTTTAGAAAAGGCTGTACTGTTTTAAGTTGCACCTTCGGCTTAGTTATTCAAAAACTTGATTGTTAAACATGTAGTTCCTTATTCTTAAAAAGGGTTTTAGATTTCTGGGTTTTCGGCTTACTTAGTCGCGTTACGCCTGTTGACGTTACGTGGTTAAGCGCCGGTCACGGGCCAAACTTTGGGTCGTGACACACTGTCAGGCTTTTGCACGAGTTGGAGCGGGCTTGCTTGCTGATCTTTTGATCGCTCAATACTCTGGTAGCCGTTACGTCCAGCTAGTACCGCTGACGGCTTGTGGGTATTTGATATGATCATCACCTACTGCCGGCGTATTGACGAGTCTTTAGAGTCCTACATAGAGGTTGTACTGGCTCAGGCAAAACGGGATAGGAGCGCATATGCGATATGTACGGGACCGAGAATGATACGAGTATATGATACCGTATTCTATTCTCGTGATGATTGTATCGATTGGTTGTATGCGATATAACCTTGTTATCGAATCAAGTGTTGATTCGATAAGTCGATACATTGATATTAGTCGTTATATGCGATATGACCGGATCGTTAAATCAAGTGTTGATTTAATGATTTAACGTATAATTATATATTTGATATATTACTTTACATTAACTAGTATTGGTTCACTTAAAATTGATTTTCTCACTTGATGTGCACAAGTTGTATATGTGATATATTTTTGTGTACAAGTTTGTATCATGTTTGATGATACATGCAAACTTGGGGGTGTATGTGACATACACTATATTTAGGTTAATGGTAAAGGTTTTTAATTCATTTTGTAATTCAAAAATGGTGCTCATTTTTGAATTTGCTTGAAGCTTCATGAAGCTTTCATGCATCTTTGACAAAGTCCACCATTTTTGTTTTGCATCACATTTTCATTAACCTAACCATTCACCTAAACTCTAGTTTAGTCTCTACAATGGTTTAACTTACCCATGGTTGCATTATGATAGACATCACTTGATAATTCTTTTCATGATTATTCTTATTCTTTTCTTTTCTTCTTCTTCTTCTTGAAGAAAAGGAAAAGCTTGCTAGAAAATTATCAAGTGAAGACTAAGTGTGAGAAATCAAAATCTAAAGAGTACCCACTTTCTATCTCACCATCCTCTACTAGACTAGCACTTTAGTTTAGGGTGTTTGCTTCACTAATTCTTTGGTTAGTGAGGTAGAAGCTTGAGTCCGTATTCCCTCGACGTAGATCATCTTCGGCATCGAAGACTTCAAGCGATCCCGTTGCAACTTCTCAAGGAGCCGTCCGAGAGTCCGGGAGTTGGATGATCGCAGCGAAGGTACGTCGTCACGGAGCTTTAGAAGTGGTGGACCGGATCTACAAAGGTTGTAGTCCCTCTCCTTTAGTGTAAATGTGATTTACTTGTCATAGTTTTCGCCTAATCTCTAGTTAACGATCTTGCTTAGGGTTGTTCGGCACCTAAAATTTTTAATCCGGCATGGTCGATGCCTTGTAGAGCTTCATTAGTGTGCCTAGTAACCCTACAGTGGTATCAGAGCCTAGCTAGAGGATTAGGCAATGCGTTAACGAAGTTAAAACTCCGAACGAACCGAACTCGACAAAATATAACCCTCTATGTACATTTTTTGAAATCTGGGATTTTTCAGTATTAAAAATATCTAAAAAATTCAGCAGGCTTTTCTAAGAATTACCATGAAAAACGAGCCTCTAAGTCCTCCATGTGGCCGCGGAACCGCGGCAATAACCCACCTTTGGCGGCGGTTCCGCGGCAGGGTAATGGAATTAGCGACGGGTCTTTGCACAGTAATTCTTGCCTCTGTTGTTTCTATTTTCTGGGTGTTTTTAACAGTGACTCAAGTGTTGAGTATTTTTTGGGTTTATTTTGTATTCGATGATTCGATCGGAATATTTAATTTCGTAATGTTTTCCGGATATTTAGAATATGTTAAAAAGTTTGACCGGATATAAATACCCACTTTTTCCCCTGTCGTGAAATTTCCAAGTGTTGGATTTTTCCGTGGTTTAATGACGTTCTAAGTAGTGCAAGTAACGCGATGGACCCTCTAGAAGACAACAAACCTTAACTCGATTATGTGACCGTCTTGAACTGCCCTTTGAACCTTAGGGTTTGGGGCAGTACGGCGTGCTACATATGAGGCGTTGGCATGACCCTTCTACGGCTGGACCGTTGGTACTGTGGCATGAAGTGAATGTTTTTAAACTTATTTCATGTGTTGATCTGTTTCGGGAAAACTTGGGTGTTTGATTGTTCGATCGGAAAGTTTAACATTTTCTATTTATCTAGAATGTGATACAATATTTGGAATCCACAAGTAGTTATGAGATAACTGATTTGAATGTTATAAACATAGCAGTTTAGTCTCCCTTGATCGGTTGCCACGGAATTTTGATGCGATCAAGAGTCCGTCGCAATCACGGAGCGTACGCGGATACTCGCCGGATAAACTTAATAGACAGCCATGTTAGTTGTATGTATGCCCTAGAGGCCAGTATTGTACAGATGATGTATATTATATTGGATGCTTGGACATATATAGAGATGACTTTCTTGCTCGATATGATAGTATGCTATCTGGTTGCTCTTTATCTTAACATGTACACTAGTCTCTTTAAACTGTTTTTTAGTTACATGTTGGTAATGCCCTTAGGATGTGTACTTGACTACCTGGACTATGATGCAGATCATACTAGTGGGGACATGGTAGTCCATAAGTACATCCTTCAAGGTCCATAGTCGTGGGTGTATCGAGACGGGGCATCGATATACCAGAGTAGACTAGCGTATACGCTTCTCGACCCATGAGATGGGCGATGGATGATCCCATATCCATTGGTGTTTGACATCAGAGATGGTATACGGGTGCTCAGTGAAGACTGGGTACACTGGACGGACTCGCCGAGAACTCCCAGATGGTATTATACCTCACGTCAGATGGCAGTTCTCAGGTGACACTTGTGCAGGTTAGTCTGTAGACCCGAGATCGTCATAGAGTCTTGTGTGATTCCCACTGTGCTTTGATCTCCACCTTACCACGTCCATGAGTGTGTGCAAAACGGTGGTCTTTGGGTACAGTCCCGAGTCACATGGAGGCAATGAGCGATAGGAAGGGTTTTGTCTCTCCCGGTATTGGGGGTTGATGTTGCGCTGTGCTCGATTGGCCGTAACAGGGAAGTCCCTGGCCAGGGCTGATCAGAGATTTGTTGGTAAGTGTTACCAGTAGTTTCTCGACCCGTTATGAGCCTCACATCAGCACGACTTATCGGTTATTGGGGTCTGACGTTTACCACCCCTAGATTTGATATGCGACATATCAGACGAACAGACCGGACTGTACGGTAAGTGTTACTGGTTGGATTCACAGGAGTATGAGCGGGCTCGCTCGTCGATCTTCTGATCGCTCAATACCCGGGTGGCCGTTACGTTTAGCAGACCGCTTGCGGCTTGTGGGTGCTTGATATGATCATCATCTGCTACCGGCGTATTGACGAGTCTTTAGAGTCCTACACAGAGGTTTCCTGGCTCAAGCGAAACGAAATAGGAGTGCATATGAGATATGTGCGGGACGGAGAATAATGCGTGTATGTGATACCGTATTTCATTCTCACGATGAATGTATCGATTGGTTATATTCGATATGACCTAGATATCGAATCAAGCCTTGATTCGATAAGCCGATACAAAGGATACTAGTCGGTTATATGCGATATGACCGGATCGTTAAATCAAGTGTTGATTTAATAATTTAATGTATAATTATATATTTGATATATTACTTTGCATTAACTAGTATTGGTTCACTTTAAATGGATTTTCTCACTTGAAGTTCACAAGTTGTATATGTGATATACTTTTGTGCACTTGATTGTATCATGTTTGATGATGCATGAATGTTGGCTTTGTGCAAAGAATTGTACCATGGTTATGATAATGGTTAGGGTTTTGATTTATTCACTCATTTATTTATCCATTCTTTATTTATTTAAATGGATAAAAGAAAATAAAATGGTTTCTTTTTATCATGAAGCTTGTTGAAGCTTCATGAAGCTTTGACTAAAGAGACCATTTTTTCTTCATGCTTAACCCTAACCATTCCCACTTACCATGGTTTATTCTCTACACTTGACCTTAGTTAGGATATGATAAGTATTGATTTATTTTCTATTATGAAAATACTTTTGATCATATTCTATCTTCATCTTCTCCTTCTTCTTCAAGAAAGAAAACTAGACTCCATTAATGGCATCTTGAGTTCTAAAGTGAGAAATCCAATTCTAAAGTGAACCCACCTCCTATTTCTTCACCCTCTACCTCTTGCCAAGTAGTATAGGGTGTTTTCTTCACAAGTTTCACGACTTGGTGAAGTTAGAGCTTGATCTTGTGTAACCTCGACGTAGATCATCTTCGGCATCGTAGCCGACGACTAGTCCGCTCATTTCTCCGATGAAGCCGATGCAAGAGTCCGGGATTCGAGATGGACAGCGAGGAGACGACTACGTGGAGCTAAGGAAGTGGATAACCGGATCTACAAAGGTTGTAGCTTCTTACCTTTAGTTAAGTTGTTAACTAGTTCATTGTTTCGCCTAAAATTCTAGTCGACGATCCATATTAGGGTTTCTCGGCACTCATAAAATTTGAAATTGGCATGGTTGATGCCTTGTGAGACCTCTATAGTGTGCTTAGGAACCCTACAGTGGTATCAGAGCCTAGCTAGAGCCTTAGGCGAAGTCTAGACGACGTTTGAAACCCGATCGAACCGAAACCCTAATTCCCGAGATGCTCTCTGGACTTTTTTCAAAAACTGGGTTTTTTCCAGATTAAAAATGCTTAAAAAATTCAGCAGGGAATTCTAAGAATTACGGTGCAAAATTTATCCCATGATCTGTTAAAAGAGTGGCGGAACCGCGGCAGAAGCCTGGCTACTGCGGCGGTTCCGCGGCCAAAAGATGACATCATTCATCCAATTTTGCACAGTAATTTGTTAATTGGGGTGCTGAGTTTTCTGGGATTTTTTTAATCTGAACTGAAGAGTTGAGTTTTCTGGGGTGTTTTGGGGCTTAGATGATTCGATCGGATTATCAGATTTTGTCTATGTGGCTTTTCGGATATTTTAGAATATGTTGAAAAGTTCGACCGGATATAAATACCCACATTTTCCCCTGCCGGATAAATTTCCAAGTGTTGGATTTTTCTGGGGTTTAAGGACGTTCTGAGTAGTGCAAGTAACGCGATGGTCCCTCTAGAAGACAACAAACCTTAACTCGATTATGTGACCGTCTTGAACTGCCCTTTGAACCTTCGGGTTTGGGGCAGTACGGCGTGCCACATGTGAGGCGTTGGCTTGACCCTTCTTCGGCTGGACCGTTGGTACTGAAGCATGAAGTGAATGTCTTTGAACTTATTTCATGTGTTGGACGATTTCGGGAAAACTTGGGTGTTCGAATGTTCGATCGGAAAGTTTAATATTTTCTATTTATCCGGAATGGGATACAATGATTGGAATTCACAAACAGTTGTGAGATAACTGAATGAATGTTATAAATCTAGCGGTTTAGTTTCACTTGATATTGAAAAGAGTTTTCGATAATGAGACTAAAATGCGGGATTTATAACTGTTAGGCATGTGATGTCTAAGTATTTCATTTGATTAGGCATGCGATGTCTAAAGAGGTTGCGGATTCCAACTGTTGTAGTTTTACACTTTCTTTTCTGTGACCGTAAGTGTAGTATGTTGATATCGCCGGTTTCGTTGCTATACGTCAACGACAATTGGGGTATGCATACTTACTTACGTTGATGACATGTGATATTATGTGTTGCTGGATATGTTATATTGGATCGTCGTGTTCGAATAGCCGGGTTTTTTTTATGTGAGATGAGTGTTTTTCATTTTCATTCATGTAAAAACTTGTATGTAATATTCTTTTATTTAGGGCACTTCCAGGTTGCGGAAGTTGTCACCTTTTGTATATTATTTACTTTTCCGCATTAGGATAGACCCAAGGAGGGGAGCACAAGTAACCGGGTTCTGGGGTCCAGTGGGAGACCAACTCGAGGAGTCGAGTCCGGGTCTCCTAACCCTAGAATTGGTAGGGTTGCTTGCCGCTCTCGTAGGGGTCTAGGGGTGTGGGATTGGCTATTCATCACGACCGTGGAATCCGTGTTTTATACTGGCTCGTATTGAAAACACGGACACCCTGGTATATCCAATGTTTCATATGTTTCTTCTGCTGCGATTTCTGTGATGTGATCATGTGATGTTCTGTGATATATACAGTATATAGTATATATGATATATTATATAGAAGTTACTTATGTTTTGCACCCGCACTAGCCCTGCCCTGCTCTGTCGTTAGTTACCTAACCTAACGGTGCACGAGGGGACATCCAGGCGAATGCGGATGGCATAAGTGTACGTCGTATTTATCTGTGATGTTTAGGTACTTAAATGATGGGACTTCATTAATGAGATTAGTGAAAGAAAAGAAACCTAAGATGTTGTAGAATCAAATTTTAAACTAAACAGGTAGCTACAGTTCTTGCTTTGCATAGCGGTATATATGATATATCCTGCACCTTATTCGATGAGGAAAGGACCGAGATCCCTTCACCAAGAGTGACTCCTCTAGCAAAAACTGGCAGATGCTACATACTCGGTCTGCTTTTGATTGCTTCTATAGTTTCTGCTTTGCATAGTGATATATATGATATATCCCGCACCTCATTCGACGAGGAAAGGGCCGACGATCCCTTCACCGGGAGTGACCACTTTAGCAAAACTAGAAAAGCCTCAAAATCACTCCATTTTAAAACTTCATTTGATTCTACAACGATATCAAGTTCATTACGCAATAGGTTTTCAGAAAAACCTGTCGTAGCCCTCCGTCATTTCAGATAAGTTGCATATAGTATTCGTGCTACATTTGTTGGCTTTCGTCAAGATGTAGTGTGCGGTAGCTATGTGCTGCTTATCTGCTGCATATGATGCGACTGGATTTGGGTAGTCGTACGGCTTTGTTGGCTTTCGTTAAGGGTCGTGCGGGTGGGTTTAATTCAGTCAAGAAATGTACGGGTTGTACTTGACTAGCGGGCTGTGGTTTGTTGGCTTTCGTCAAGGTCATAACACGCTAGGGGCAAAAGCATTCTCGGGAGTTTCAAGTGTTGAAATTTGCAATGAGATTGCATACCTTCTATGAGATAGTTGGATCCCGATACCCATTACGAGTAAGAGTTACTCCTGGGAGAGTTTTACACATTGCAATTAGCTGATCAAGTAGGTGTCTAGAAAGGTGTCAACGGGGTTACGCCTCTGGAAAAACGAGGTTTACATTAATTAGGTTCGTGCGAAGGCACGGGGGACCTCCCTCAAAGTACCGACACTGGCCTGGCCGAAAGATTGGCGAACTTGTAGTGTGTAATTAATCCCGGCTAGTCTTTCCTTTTAGGGTTTGAAGGAAGATTTGATAAAAACCAGTGGGAGCCATCCTGATTAGATAAGATAATAACCAATCTGATCTTGCACGAGCATACGCTAAAGTGTTTTCTTCTCTCTCTCTCCAGGTAGCGACCATGTCATGCCCTAATCAAGATAATAATATGGATGTATTGACTGAACCCGCATGTTATACTGTGCTGGGGAACGTTGGTTCCGTTCTTTCTTATAAGAGTTATAGGACTGAACAGGATATAGGGGAATACCAGGATTCCCATGCCACCCGAATGAGGAAAGTACATGATGATGCATTTTCTTCGGGTGTGTTCGTTACAGAGAACTGTTTCTCCATTTGCTCTACGTCCTGGGTATTAGATACCGGGTCAGGATCCCATATATGTAATCAGTTACATGGGCTTAGGAAAGGTAGAGAACTTGGAGAAGGTGATAAAGACATTAGAGTTGAAAATGGTGCAATTGTTGCAGCTAAGACTGTCGGGGAATATCACCTTGTATTACCAACTGGTAATACATTGGTTCTGAACGAATGCTATTACATGCCGAACCTGATATGCAACTTTATATCGGTTTCTTTGTTATGTAAAGAGGGATATAATTTTGTATTACAGGATAATGTTATGAACATTTTCCGTAACCAAAAGTTGGTTGGATCAGGCACGTTGTGCAATGGCATTTATGTTCTAAATCAATCAACAGTTCTGAGCATAACAAACACACACAAGAGGAAGAGTTCAGAGCTGAACGAATCTTTCTTGTGGCATTGTAGACTGGGTCACATCAATGCGACACGACTAGCAAAGTTGCATAAGGATTGATATTTGAAACCATTCGAATTTTCATCTTATGACACTTTCCAGTCATGTCTCAAAGGCAAGATGACCAAAACTCCGTTTACGGGACACGGAGAAAGAGTTACCGAACTCTTGGGACTAATACATAGTGATGTATGTGGTCCCATATCTACACATCCCAGGGATGGTTCTTCGTACTTCATTACATTCACTGACGATCTCTCAAGATACGGACATGTGTACTTAATAAGACACAAGTCTGAAGCTTTTGAGAAATTTAGAGAATATAAACAAGAAGTCGAAAACCAAACCGGAAAAAGTATTAAAATCCTTCGATCTGATCGAGGAGGTGAATACTTGAGCAATGAATTCTTGGACTTCCTAAAAGAGAATGGGATTCTCTCTCAGCTGACTCCTCCATATACACCACAGCACAACGGTGTATCAGAACGGAGGAACCGCACCCTATTAGATATGGTGCGCTCTATGATGAGCACAACTGAGTTACCTTTTTCCTTCTGGGGGTATGCGCTTGAGACGGCCATACATCTATTGAATATGGTCCCCACCAAATCTGTGCCTACCACTCCATATGAGATATGGAAAGGGAAGAGACCATGTCTTAACTATGTTAAGATATGGGGTTGTCCAGCCTATGTCAAACAACAAAATCCGGACAAACTCGAGGTACGGTCTGTTCTATGCAAATTTATAGGATATCCCAAGAAATCACAAGGGTATATCTTCTACCACCCTGAGGAACAAAGAGTGTTTGTTTCTCGGCATGCCACCTTTTTAGAAAAGGAATTTCTTAAAAAAGAGATTTGTGGTCATGAGGTAGAACTGGAAGAAGTTCCAGCTACAGAAGCTACAACAGAAGATATGGTGGAACCAGAGGATTCGATAGTTCCCAATGAACCCCAGCCACTCCGCCGATCTAGTAGGGTTCCTCGCCAACCTGAGAGATACTACGGTTTTCTCATGGATGGTGGGAGCGAGGATTGCATCATGGATAATGATGACCCAACTAGCTTCGAGCAGGCCATCACGAGTAGGGACTCAGTGAAATGGCTGGATGCTATGCGGTCCGAGATGGAATCCATGTACACCAACAAAGTATGGACTTTAGAAGTTGCTCCTGAAGGGGTAAAACCCATTGGGAGCAAGTGGATCTTCAAGAAAAAACTTGGTGTAGATGGGAAAGTGGAGACTTTCAAAGCTAGACTTGTTGCAAAGGGTTTTTGTCAAAGACCAGGTGTGGACTATGACGAAACCTTTTCTCCAGTGGCTATGCTTAAATCCATCCGGATCATACTTGCCATCGCTGCATGTCATGATTATGAAATCTGGCAAATGGATGTTAAGATCGCCTTTCTAAATGGTGATTTAGAAGAGTGCGTGTACATGACTCAGCCAGAAGGCTTCGTAGACAGTGGGAGCAGCGGGAAGGTGTGCAAGCTGCTTAAATTCATTTATGGATTAAAGCAAGCATCGCGGAGTTGGAACATCTGCTTTGACGTCGTTATCAAAGAGTTTGATTTCGTCAGAAATCCAGATGAACCTTGTATCTACAAGAAGGTGGCAGAGAGTAAGGTTGTCTTCCTCGTATTGTACGTGGACGACATACTCTTGATAGGAAATGATATTCCTATGCTACAATCAGTCAAGCTCTTCTTATCACAAAGATTCTCGATGAAAGATCCTGGTGATGCCTCCTGCATATTGGGAATTAGGATCTATAGAGATAGATCCAAACGGATATTGGGATTGTCCCAATCCAGGTACATTGACACGATACTAAAGAGATTTAGTATGGAAGAATCCAGGCGTGGGAACTTGCCCACGATCTCTGGAGTCACTCTCTCCAAAAAGATGTCTCCCAAGGCTGATTTGGAGAGAGCTCGCATGCAAGGGATACCCTATGCTTCAGCTGTAGGCTCTATCATGTATGCGATGCTATGTACCAGACCCGATGTAGCATACTCACTAAGTGTAGTGAGCAGGTATCAAGCTGATCCTGGAGAGAGTCACTGGACAGCTGTGAAGAGCATTCTCAAGTACTTACGAAGGACTAAAGAGATGCTCTTGGTGTATGGTAACGGGGAACTCCAAGTGGAGTCCTTTACCGATTCGATCTTCCAGAGTGATAAGGACGACTTTAAGTCGCAGTCGGGATTTGTCTTTACCCTTTACGGAGGGGCGGTTAGCTGGAAGAGTTCCAAGCAGGAAACCGTGGCAGACTCGACGATGGAGGCTGAATACATCGCTGCCAACGATGCTGCTAAAGAGGCTGTCTGGATCAAGAAGTTCATTACTGAACTTGGAGTGGTTCCATCCATTGAGCATCCAATACCTTTGTATTGCGATAACAATGGAGCGGTGGCTTTGGCCAAGGAACCCAGGTCCCATTAGCGATCCAGGCATATTCTGAGGCGGTATCACCTGATCCGGGAGATAGTTGATCGCCGGGAGATCGAGGTCAGGAGAGTTGACACGAAGAACAACACGGCGGATCCACTCACGAAGGCCATTCCCCAGATACAGTTTGAGAGACTCTTCGGGATGCTCGGTATGCGATATTACAGCAGCTGGCCCTAGTGCAAGTGGGAGATTGTTAGTTGTATGTATGCCCTAGAGGCCAGTATTGTACAGATGATGTATATTATATTGGATGCTTGGAAATATATAGAGATGACTTTCGTGCTCGATATGATAGTATGCTATCTGGTTGCTCTTTATCTTAACATGTACACTAGTCTCTTTAAACTGTTTTTTAGTTACATGTTGGTAAAGCCCTTAGGATGTGTACTTGACTACCTGGACTATGATGCAGATCATACTAGTGGGGACATGGTAGTCCATAAGTACATCCTTCAAGGTCCCTAGTCGTGGGTGTATCGAGACGGGGCATCGATATACCAGAGTAGACTAGCGTATACGCTTCTCGACCCATGAGATGGGCGATGGATGATCCCATATCCATTGGTGTTTGACATCAGAGATGGTATACGGGTGCTCAGTGAAGACTGGGTACACTGGACGGACTCGCCGAGAACTCCCAGATGGTATTATACCTCACGTCAGATGGCAGTTCTCAGGTGACACTTGTGCAGGTTAGTCTGTAGACCCGAGATCGTCATAGAGTCTTGTGTGATTCCCACTGTGGTTTGATCTCCACCTTACCACGTCCATGAGGGCATGCAAAATGGTGGTCTTTGGGTACAGTCCCGAGTCACATGGAGGCAATGAGCGATAGGAGGGGTTTCGTCTCTCCCGGTATTGGGGGTTGATGTTGCGCTGTGCTCGATTGGCCGTAACAGGGAGGTCCCTGGCCAAGGCTGATCAGAGATTTGCTGGTAAGTGTTACCAGTAGTTTCTCGACCCGTTATGAGCCTCACATCAGCACGACTTATCGGTTATTAGGGTCTGACGTTTACCACCCTAGACTTGATTGCGACATATCAGACGAACAGACCGGACTGTACGGTAAGTGTTACTGGTTGGATTCACAGGAGTATGAGCGGGCTAGCTCGTCGATCTTCTGATCGCTCAATACCCGGGTGGCCGTTACGTTTAGCAGACCGCTTGCGGCTTGTGGGTGCTTGATATGATCATCATCTGCTACCAGCGTATTGACGAGTCTTTAGAGTCCTACACAGAGGTTTCCTGGCTCAAGCGAAACGAAATAGGAGTGCATATGAGATATGTGCGGGACCGAGAATAATGCGTGTATGTGATACCGTATTTCATTCTCGCGATGAATGTATCGATTGGTTATATTCGATATAACCTAGATATCGAATCAAGCCTTGATTCGATAAGCCGATACATAGGATACTAGTCAGTTATATGCGATATGACCGGATCGTTAAATCAAGTGTTGATTTAATGATTTAATGTATAATTATATATTTGATATATTACTTTGCATTAACTAGTATTGGTTCACTTTAAATGGATTTTCTCACTTGAAGTTCACAAGTTGTATATGTGATATACTTTTGTGCACTTGATTGTATCATGTTTGATGATGCATGAATGTTGGCTTTGTGTAAAGAATTGTACCATGGTTATGATAATGGTTAGGGTTTTGATTTATTCACTCATTTATTTATCCATTCTTTATTTATTTAAATGGATAAAAGAAAATAAAATGGTTTCTTTTTATCATGAAGCTTGTTGAAGCTTCATGAAGCTTTGACTAAAGAGACCATTTTGTCTTCATGCTTAACCCTAACCATTCCCACTTACCATGGTCTATTCTCTACACTTGACCTTAGTTAGGATATGATAAATATTGATTTATTTTCTATTATGAAAATACTTTTGATCATATTCTATCTTCATCTTCTCCTTCTTCTTCAAGAAAGAAAACTAGACTCCATTAATGGCATCTTGAGTTCTAAAGTGAGAAATCCAATTCTAAAGTGAACCCACCTCCTATTTCTTCACCCTCTACCTCTTGCCAAGTAGTATAGAGTGTTTTCTTCACAAGTTTCACGACTTGGTGAAGTTAGAGCTTGATCTTGTGTAACCTCGACGTAGATCATCTTCGGCATCGTAGCCGACGACTAGTCCGCTCATTTCTCCGATGAAGCCGATGCAAGAGTCCGGGATTCGAGATGGACAGCGAGGAGACGACTACGTGGAGCTAAGGAAGTGGATAACCGGATCTACAAAGGTTGTAGCTTCTTACCTTTAGTTAAGTTGTTAACTAGTTCATTGTTTCGCCTAAAATTCTAGTCGACGATCCATATTAGGGTTTCTCGGCAATCATAAAATTTGAAATTGGCATGGTTGATGCCTTGTGAGACCTCTATAGTATGCCTAGGAACCCTACAAGCCATTCCCCATAGCCCCGACCAAGTGACTGTAGGGGAACCCCGTCACCGAAAGCATCCGTTCGGGTGCTCGCGGCAGCGGTGTTACGCCTTAGTGCACTTCGTCGACGGCGTCCGGGGGTGCGGGCGTCTACTAAAGTTTGCGATGAGCATTCGATCTCATATCGGGAATCTTGTTGAATTGCCCGACTAGATATTGAAAAGTGTTTTCGATATAGAGACAAAAATGCGGGGTTTATAACTGTTAGGCATGCAATGTCTAAAGAGGTTGCGGATTCCAACTGTTGTAGTTTTACACTTTCTTTTCTGCGACCGTAAGTGTAATATGTGATATTGCCGGTTTCGTTGCTATATGTCAACGACAATTGGGATGCGCATATTTACTTACGTTGATGATATGTGATGTTATGTGTTGCTAGATATGTTATATTGGATCGTCGTGTTTGAATAGCCGGGGGGTTTTTATGTGTGATGAGTGTTTTTCATTTTCATTCATGTAAAAACTTGTATGTTATATTCTTTTATTGGGGCACTTCCAGGTTGCAGAAGACTGTTAGTTATATGTATGCCCTAGAGGCCATTACTGTACATTGGATGTATATTGTAGTGGATGCTGGGACATATACAGGGAGGACTTTCTTGCTCGACATGATAGTATGCTATCTGGTTACTCTTTACCTTAACGTGTACACTGATTGTCTCTCTGTTACATGTTGATAAAGCCCTTAGTATGTGTACTTGACTACCTGGACTGTGATGCGGATCATACTAGTGGGGACATGGTAGTCCATAAGTACATCCTTCAAAGTCCCTAGTCGTGGGTGTATCAAGACGGGGCATCGATATACCAGAGTAGACTAGCGTATACCTTCTCGACCCATACAGATGGGCGATGGATGATCCCATATCCATTGGTGTTTGACATCAGAGATGATATACGGGTGCTCAGTAGAGACTGGGTACACTGGACGGACTCGCCGAGAACTCCCAGATGGTATTATACCTTACGTCAGATGGCAGTTCTCTGGTGACACTGGTACAGAGTAGTCTGTTGACCCGAGATCGTCATAGAGTCTTGTGTGGTTCCCACTGTGCTTTGATTTCCATCTTACCACGTCCAAGAGGGCGTGCAAAACGGTGGTTTTTGGGTACAGTCCCGAATCACATGGAGGCAATGAGCGATAGGAGGGGATTCGTCTCTCCCGGTATAGGGGGTTGATGTCGCGCTGTGTTCGATTGGCTATAACAGGAAATCCCTGGCCAGGGTTGCTGAGATTTACTGGTAAGTGTTACCAGTAGTTTCTCAAATTGTTATAGACCTCATATCGACGCGACTTATCGAGCTATTGGGGTCTGACGTTTACCACCCCTAGGAAAGATATGCGACATATCAGACGACGAGACCGGACTGTACGGTAGTGTTACTGGTTGGATTCACTGGAGTGTGAGCGGGCTTGCTCGTCGATCTTCTGATCGCTCAATACCCGGGTGGCCGTTACGTTTAGCAGACCGCTTGCGGCTTGTGGGTGTTTGATATGATCATCACCTACTGCCGGCGTATTGACGAGTCTTTAGAGTCCTACACAGAGGTTTCCTGGCTCAAGCAAAACGAAATAGGAGCACATATGAGATATGTGCGGGACCGAGAATAATACCAGTATGTGATACTGTATTCGATTCTCGCGATTTGTAACATTGATCGGTTATATGCGTTATAGCTGGGTTATCGGATCAGGTGTTGATTCGATAAGTTGTTACTATTGATATTAGTCGGTTATATGCGATATGACCGGGTCGTTAAATCAAGTGTTGATTTAATGATTTAATGTATAATTATATATTTGATATATCACTTTACATTAACTGATATGGTTCACTTTAAACGGATTTTCTCACTTGATGTGCAAGTTGTATATGTGATATACTTTTGTGCACATGTTTGTATCATGTTTGATGATACTTGCTCATTTGGTTAAGTGTATAGAATTATACCATGGTTAAGTTGATGTTTAGGGTTTTGCTTTTTCATTTATTTATTTATTTGTTTGTTTATTTATTTGGAAAAGATAAAGATGAGAATGGTGGCTTTCTTTGTTTCTTATTGAAGCTTCATGAAGCTTTGACTTTAGTCACCATTCTTGTCTCATGCTTAACCCTAACCATTTGAACTAACCCTAGTTCATTCTCTACACTTAACTATGGTTAAGATTATGATAAGTTTTCATTTTCTTTTTCATTTTAGAAAGAACTTATCATATTCTTTCTTCTTCTTCTTCATCTTCTTCACTTGAAGAAAGCTTGCTTCAACAATGGCAACTTGAGCAAATGAGTGAGAAATCCAATTCTAAAGTGAACCCACTTCCTATTTCTTCATCCTCTACCTCTTGCCAAGTAGTAGAGTGTGTTTTCTTCACAAGTTTCTTGACTTGGTGAAGTTGGAGCTTGATCTAGCGATGCCTCAACGTAGATCATCTTCGGCATCGTCGTCGATGACCTAGCCCGCTTCTTCTCCGATGAAGCCGACGCTAGAGCCCGGGATTGCATGAGGACAGCGGAGAGGACTTCATCACGGAGCCGTGGAGGTGGAGGACCGGATCTACAAAGGTTGTATTTCCGTATTCTTATAGTTAAGTGTTAACTAGTTTGCTTTGTCGCCTAAATTTCTAGCCAACGATCTTTTTAGGCTTTCTCGGCACCCGTAAAATTTGAAATTGTCATGGTTGATGCCTTGTGAGACCTCTTGAGAGTGCCTAGGAACCCTACAGTGGTATCAGAGCCTAGCTAGAGCCTTAGGCGAAGTCTAGACGAAGTTTGAAACCCGAACGAACCGAAACCCTAACACAATCCATGCTCTCTGGACTTTTTCTAAAAACTGGGATTTTTCCAGATTAAAAATTCTTAAAAAATTCAGCAGGAAGATCTAAGATTTATGGTGCAAAACGACATCCTAATTCATCTAAACCACCGCGGTTCCGCGGCATGAGCATGGCTCATGCGGCGGTTCCGCGGCCGTACGGTCGTATCTCACTGTCATTGTTGCACAGTAACTCCTCTTTTCTGATGCTGGATTTTATGGGAATTTTTAAATTTTATTCAACAGTTGAATTTTCTGGGGTTGTTTTGGGGATTCGGTGTTTCGATCGGAGTATCAGATTTTGTCTATGTGGCTTTCCGGATAATTTTTGAATATGTTAAAAAAGTTCGACCGGATATAAATACCCACTTTTTCCCCTGCCGGGAAATTTCCAATTGTTGGACTTTTCCGTAGTTTAATGACGTTCTAAGTAGTGCAAGTAATGCGATGGTCCCTCTAGAAGACAACAAACCTTAACTCGATTATGTGACCGTCTTGAACTGCCCTTTAAACCTTAGGGTTTGGGGCAGTACGGCGTGCCACATGTGAGGCGTTGGCTTGACCCTTCTACGGCTGGACCGTTGGTACTGAGGCATGAACTGGATGTTTTTAAACTTGTTTCATGTGTTGATCAGTTTTGGGAAAACTTGGGTGTTTGAATGTTCGATCGGAAAGTTTAACATTTTCTAATTATCTGGAATGTGATACAATACTTGGAATTCACAATAAGTTATGAGATAACTGAACGAATGTTATAAACATAGCACTTTAGTCTTACTTGATCGGTTGCCACGGAATTTTGATGTGATCAAAAGTCCGTCGCAATCACGTAGCGTACGCGGATACTCGCCGGGTAAACTTAATAGACAGCCTCACTCCATAACCCCGACCAAGTGACTGTAGGAGAACCCCGTCGCCGAAAGCATCCGTTCGGGTGCTCGCGGCAGCGGTGTTCCGCCTTGGTGCACTTTGTCGACGGCGTCGGGGGTGCGGCCGCCTACTAAAGTTTGCGACGAGCATTCGATCAAAATGTCGGGAATCCTGTTGAATTGCCCGACTTGATATTGAAAAGAGTTTTCGATAATGAGACTAAAATGCGGGGTTTATAATTGTTAGGCATGCGATGTCTAAGTAATTCATTTGGTCAGGCATGCGATGTCTGAGGAGGTTGCGGATTCCAACTGTTGTAGTTTTACACTTTCTTTTCTGTGACCGTAAGTGTAATATGTGATATCGCCGGTTTCGTTGCTATATGTCAACGACAATTGGGATGCGCATATTTACTTACGTTGATGACATGTGATGTTATGTGTTGCTGGATATGTTATATTTGATCGTCGTGTTTGAATAGCCGTGGGTTTTTATGTGAGATGAGTGTTTTTCTTTTTCATTCATGTAAAAACTTGTATGTAATATTCTTTTATTGGGGCACTTCCAGGTTGCAGAAGATGTCACCGTTTGTGTATTATTTACTTTTCCGCACTAGGATAGACCCAAGGAGGAGGGCACAAGTAACCGGGTTCTGGAGTCCAGTGGGAGACCAACTCGAGGAGTCGAGTCCGGGTCTCCTAACTCCAGAATTGGCAGGGTTGCTTGCCGCTCTCGTAGGGGTCTAGGGGTGTGGGTTTGGCTATTCATCACGACCGTGGAATCCGTGTTTTATACTGGCTCGTATTGAAAACACGGACGTCCTAGTATATCCAATATTTCATATGTTTCTTCTGCTGCGATATCTGTGATGTGATCATGTGATGTTCTGTGATAGATACAGTATATAGTATATATGATATATTATATAGGCGTTACTTATGTTTTACACCCGCGCTAGCCCTGCCCCGCTCTGCCGTTAGTTACCTAACCTAACGGTGCACGAGGGGACATCGAGGCGAATGCGGATGGCATAAGTGTACGTCGTATTTATCTGTGATGTTTATGTATTTAAATGATGGGACTTCATTAATATGATTAATGAAAAGAAAAGAAACCTAAGATTTTGTGGAATCAAATTTCAAAATAAAACAGGTAGCTACAGTTCTTGCTTTGCACAGCGGTATATATGATATATCCTGCACCTTATTCGATGAGGAAAGGACCGAGATCCCTTGACCGGGAGTGACTCCTTTAGCAATAACTGGCAGATGCTACACATTCGGTTTGTCTTTTGATTGCTTTTAAGAGTTTTTGCTTTGCACAATGATATATATGATATATCCTGCACCTCATTCGATGAGGAAAGGACCGACGATCCCTTTACCGGGAATGACTCCTTTAGCAAAACTAGAAAAGCCTCAAAAGCACTCCATTTTTAAAATCATTTGATTCTACAACGATATCAAGTTCATTACGCAATAGGTTTTCAGAAAAACCTGTCGTGGCCCTCCGTCATTTCAGATAAGTAGTAGTTAGTATTCGTGCTACATTTGTTGGCCTGCGTCAAGGCGTAGTGTGCGGTAGCTAACTGGTATTTATCTGCTTATGCATATGATGCAGATTGGATTAGGGTAGTCGTGCGACTTTGTTGGCCTGCGTCAAGGGTCGTGCGGGTGGGTTTAATTCAATCAGGAAATGACGGGTTGAACTTGACTAGCGCACTATGGTTTGTTGGCCTGCGTCAAGGTCATAGGACGCTAGGGGAAAAATTATCGGGAATTTCAAGTGTTGAAATTTGCAATGAGATTGCATACCTTCTATGAGATAGTTGGATCCCAATACCCGCTGCGAGTAAGAGTTACTCCTGGGAGAGTTTTACACATTACAATTAGCCGATCAAGTAGGTGTCTAGAAAGGTGTCAACGGGGTTACGCCTCTGGGAAAACGAGGTTTACATTAATTAGGTTCGTGCGAAAGCACGGGGGACCTCCCTCAAAGTACCGACACTGGCCTGGCTGAAAGATTGGCGAACTTGTAGTGTGTAATTAATCCCGGCTAGTCTTTCCTTTTAGGGTTTGAAGGAAGATTTGATAAAAAGCAGTGGGAGCCATCCTGATTAGATAAAATAATAACCAATCTATTCTTGCAAGAGCGCACGCTGAGTGTTTTCTTCTCTCTCTCTCCTGGTAGCGACCATATCACGCCTTAATCAAGATAATAATACGGATTTTTGACCGAACCCGCTTGTTATACTGAGCTGGGGAACGTTGGTCCCGCTCCAACTTATAATTGTTATAAGACAGCGCAGAAAATTGGGGATTACCAGAATTCCCGTGCCGCCCAAATGAAGAGAGTGCATGCTGGTACATCATCTTCGGGTGTGTTCATTACAGAACTGTTTCTCAGTATCCTCTGCATCCTGGGTATATGATACCGGATCAGGATCCCAGATATGTAATCTGTTACATAGGGCTACAAAAGGGTAGAAAAACTGAGAACGGGTGATAAGTTTCATGAGGCAGAAAACGGGACAAGTGTTGCAGCCAAGTCTGTTGGTCACTGTCACCCTGTATTGTAATACATTGATTCTGAATGAATGTTATTAGATACCGAACCTGATATACAAAATCATATCCGTCTCTTTATTAGTAAAGAAATGATAAAATTTTGTATTGTTGGATAATGTTTTGAACATTTCCTATATCAAAAGTTGATCGGTTCAGGCACGTTATCTAAAAGCATTGACGTTCTAAACTAAACTACAGTTCTTAGTATACGGAACACACACAAGAGGAAGAGTTCAGAAATGCACGGATCCTTCTTGAGGCATTGTAGACTAGGTCATATCAATGCGACCCGACTAGCTGAAGTTACATGTAGATGCATATTTAAATCAGTTTGAATTTACATCTTGTGAAACTCGCCAGTCATGTCACAAAGATAAGGTGACCATAGCTCTATTTATTGGAAACAGAGAAAGAGTTAGTGAACTCTTGGGACTGATACATGATGATGTATGTAAGGTCTCCTGTCTACACATGCCAAGACCGGTTCTTTGTATTTCATTACATTCTCTGATAATCTCTCAAGATTCAGACATATGCTCCTGTTGAAACACAAGTCCGAACCTTTTGAGATATTCACAGAATATAAGTTAGAAGTAGAGAACCAAAATACGGGTATAAGTATTATGTCCTTTGATGTGATCAAGGAGGAGAATACTTGAGCACGGAAATCCTGGACTATTCTAAAGGAGAATGAGATTCTCTGTCAGCATTACTCCTCCGTATACACCATAGCACGATGGTATATCGGGGCGGAGCAGATACACCCTATTTGATATGGTGTGCTCTATGATGAGTACTACTGAGTTACCTATTTCCTTTTGGGAGTTATGCACTTAAGAAGCTGCATACCTATTGAATAGGGTTCAAATCAAATCAGTTGCCTACCACTTCATATGTGATATGGAATGGTAAGATCCCATATCTTAAGTTAGTTAAGATTTAGGGTTGTCCGGCCTATGTCTAAAAGCAAAATCCGGACAAGCTCGAGGCAAAATCTGTTATGTAGAACTGGAAAGGTTCCAGCTATACAAACTACAGCAGATGATTTGAAAGAACCAAAGGATTCAATAGTAACCAACGAACTTCAGCCTCTCCGCCGATCTAGTAGGGTTCCTCACCCACCTGAAAGATACTTTGGTTTCTCTATGACAGTGGGAGCGAGAATTGCATCATGAGATGATGACCCAACTAGTTTTGAGCTGGCCATCAGGAGTGGGACTCTGTAAGAATGGCTGGATGCTTAGCGATCTGAGATGGAATCCTTATACACCAACAAAGTATGGACTTTGGTTGCTATATCTGAAGGGTTAAATCCCCATCTGGAGCAAGTATATCTTGAGAAGATTACTTGGTGTACATCGAAAAGTTGAGACTTTCAAAGCTAGACTTGTTAAAAGTTTGCATCATTGACCAGCCGTGGATAATGATGAAACCTTTTATAAGTAGCTATGCTTAAGTCCATCCAGATCCTACTTGCCACGGCTACAAACCATGACTACGATATCTGGTGGTTGGGTGTCATGACATCTTTTCTAAATGATGTTTTAGAAGAGAACGTCTGTAAGTACACAGCCAGAGGGCTTCGTAAACAGTGGGAGCAGCGGAAACATGTGCAAGATGTTTTATAAGATAAAGCAGGTATCGCGGAGTTGGAACATCTGTTTTGAGGTAGTAGTCAAATAGTTTGACTTCATCAAAATGGTAGATGAACCTTGTATATACAAAAAGGTAGTAGGGAGTATAGTGACGATCCTCGTAGAGTACGTGGATGACATACTCTTGATAGGGAAGGAGTTTCCTATGCTACGATCGATCAATCTCCGCTTATCACAATGATTCTCCATATAGGATCAAAGTGATACCTACTAAATCCTGGATTTTGGATCTATGAGATAGATCTAATTGGATGTTAGGATACTCACTAGTTGTACTGAGATGGTATCAATCGATCCTGGGGAGAATCACTGGAAAGGTTCCAGGGTGATAAAGACGACTGAATGTCAGTCACAGGCATTGTTTTTACCCTCAGTAAAGGGACGGTATGTTGGAAGGGTTCCAAGCTAGATACCGTGACACACTAGACGATAAAGGCTGGATACATCGCTACTTAAGATACTACCAAAGAGGAAGTCTGGGTGTATATTGGTTCATGAGATGAACTATGTTCCTCCCATTGTGTGACAATGGTGTTGTGGCTTATGCCAAGGAACGAAGGTCCCATCAGTGATCCAGACATATTCTAAGGCAGTATCACTTGATCATGGAGATGGTTGATCTCTAAGGGATCAAGGTAAGGAGAGTAGACTCAGAGGACAATACGGCGGATCCTCCCACGAAGGCCTATTCCCAGAGAGAGACTTTTATGGGATGGTTGAGTATGAGATACTGCAACCACTGCTATAAGATGGCCCTAGTGCAAGTGGGAGATTGTTAGTTATATGTATGCCCTAGAAGCCATTACTGTACATTGGACGTATATTGTAGTGGATGCTGGGACATATATAGGGAGGACTTTCTTGCTCGACATGATAGTATGCTATCTGGTTACTCTTTACCTTAACGTGTACACTGATTGTCTCTCTGTTACATGTTGATAAAGCCTTTAGGATGTGTACTTGACTACCTGGACTGTGATGCGGATCATACTAGTGGGGACATGGTAGTCCATAAGTACATCCTTCAAAGTCCCTAGTCGTAGGTGTATCGAGACGGGGCATCGATATACCAGAGTAGACTAGCGTATACCTTCTCGACCCATACAGATGGACGATGGATGATCCCATATCCATTGGTGTTTGACATCAGAGATGATATACGGGTGCTCAGTAGAGACTGGGTACACTGGACGGACTCGCCGAGAACTCCCAGATGGTATTATACCTTACGTCAGATGGCAGTTCTCTGGTGACACTGGTACAGAGTAGTCTGTTGACCCGAGATCGTCATAGAGTCTTGTGTGGTTCCCACTGTGCTTTGATTTCCATCTTACCACATCCAAGAGGGCGTGCAAAACGGTGGTTTTTGGGTACAGTCCCGAATCACATGGAGGCAATGAGCGATAGGAGGGGATTCGTCTCTCCCGGTATAGGGGGTTGATGTCGCGCTGTGTTCGATTGGCTATAACAGGAAATCCCTGGCCAGGGTTGCTGAGATTTACTGGTAGGTGTTACCAGTAGTTTCTCGAATTGTTATAGATCTCATATCGACGCGACTTATCGAGCTATTGGGGTCTGATGTTTACCACCCCTAGGCAAGATATGCGAAATATTAGACGACGAGACCGGACTGTACGGTAGTGTTACTGGTTGGATTCACTGGAGTGTGAGCGGGCTTGCTCGTCGATCTTCTGATCGCTCAATACCCGGGTGGCCGTTACGTTTAGCAGACCGCTTGCGGCTTGTGGGTGTTTGATATGATCATCACCTCCTGCCGGTGTATTGACGAGTCTTTAGAGTCCTACACAGAGGTTTCCTGGCTCAAGCAAAACGAAATAGGAGCACATATGAGATATGTGCGGGACCGAGAATAATACCAGTATGTGATACTGTATTCGATTCTCGCGATTTGTAACATTGATCGGTTATATGCGTTATAGTTGGGTTATCGGATCAAGTATTGATTCGATAAGTTGTTACTATTGATATTAGTCGGTTATATGCGATATGACCGGGTCGTTAAATCAAGTGTTGATTTAATGATTTAATGTATAATTATATATTTGATATATCACTTTACATTAACTGATATGGTTCACTTTAAACGGATTTTCTCACTTGATGTGCAAGTTGTATATGTGATATACTTTTGTGCACATGTTTGTATCATGTTTGATGATACTTGCTCATTTGGTTAAGTGTATAGAATTATACCATGGTTAAGTTGATGTTTAGGGTTTTGCTTTTTCATTTATTTATTTATTTGTTTGTTTATTTATTTGGAAAAGATAAAGATGAGAATGGTGGCTTTCTTTGTTTCTTATTGAAGCTTCATGAAGCTTTGACTTTAGTCACCATTCTTGTCTCATGCTTAACCCTAACCATTTGAACTAACCCTAGTTCATTCTCTACACTTAACTATGGTTAAGATTATGATAAGTTTTCATTTTCTTTTTCATTTTAGAAAGAACTTATCATATTCTTTCTTCTTCTTCTTCATCTTCTTCACTTGAAGAAAGCTTGCTTCAACAATGGCAACTTGAGCAAATGAGTGAGAAATCCAATTCTAAAGTGAACCCACTTCCTATTTCTTCATCCTCTACCTCTTGCCAAGTAGTAGAGTGTGTTTTCTTCACAAGTTTCTTGACTTGGTGAAGTTGGAGCTTGGTCTAGCGATGCCTCGACGTAGATCATCTTCGGCATCGTCGTCGATGACCTAGCCCGCTTCTTCTCCGATGAAGCCGACGCTAGAGCCCGGGATTGCATGAGGACAGCGGAGAGGACTTCATCACCAAGCCGTGGAGGTGGAGGAACGGATCTACAAAGGTTGTATTTCCGTATTCTTGTAGTTAAGTGTTAACTAGTTTGCTTTGTCGCCTAAATTTCTAGCCAACGATCTTGTTAGGGTTTCTCGGCACCCGTAAAATTTGAAATTGGCATGGTTGATGCCTTGTGAGACCTCTTGAGAGTGCCTAGGAACCCTACAAAGATGTCACCATTGTATATTATTTACTTTTCTGCACTAGGATTGACCCAAAGAGGAGGGCACAAGTAACCGGGTTCTGGAGTCCAGTGGGAGACCAACTCGAGGAGTCGAGTCCGGGTCTCCTAACTCTAGAATTGGTAGGGTTGCTTGCCGCTCTTGTAGGGGTCTAAGGGTGTGGGTTTGGCTATTCATCGCGACCGTGGAATCCGTGTTTTATACTGGCTCGTATTGAAAACACGGACGTCCTAGTATATCCAATGTTTCATATGTTTCTTCTGCTGCGATATCTGTGATGTGAATATGTGATGTGCTGTGATAGATACTATATATAGTATATATGATATATTATATAGACGTTACTTATGTTTTACACCCGCGCTAGCCCTTCCCCGCTTTGTCGTTAGTTACCTAACCTAACGGTGCACGAGGGGACATCGAGGCGAATGCGGATGGCATAAGGGTACGTCGTATTTATCTGTGTTGTTTAGGTAACTTAAATGATGGGACTTCATTAATGTGATTAATGAAAGAAAAAGAAACCTAAAAGATGTTGTGGAATCGAATTTTCAAAAATAGGTAGCTACAGTTCTTGCTTTGCATCGCGATGTTCCTTGTAGAACATCCTGCACCTTATTCGATAAGGAAAGGGCCGAGATCCCTTCACCGGGAGTGACCCCTTTAGCAATGACTGGCAGATGCAACACCCCTCGGTTTGTTTTTTGATTGCTTTTCTAGTTCTTGCTTTGCACAGTGATGTATATGATATATCCTGCACCTCATTCGACGAGGAAAGAGCCGACGATCCCTTCACCGGGAGTGACCACTTTAGCGAAACTAGCAAAAGCCTCAAAAACACTCCATTTTAAAATCATTTGATTGTACAATGATATCAAGTTCATTACGCAATAGGTTTTCAGAAAAACCTGTCATAGCCCTCCGTCATTTCAGATAAGTAGTAGTTAGTATTCGTGCTGCGTTTGTTGGCCTTTGTCAAGGCGTAGTGTGCGGTAGCTGACTGGTGCTTATCTGCTTATGCATATGATACAGATTGGGTTAGGGTAGTCGTGCGACCTTGTTAGCCTTTGTCAAGGGTCGTGCGGGTGGGTTTAATTCAATCAGGAAATGACGGGTTGAACTTGACTAGCATCCTATGGTTTGTTGGCCTTTGTCAAGGTCATAGGAGGTTAGGGGCAAAATTATCGGGAATTTCAAGTGTTGAAATTTGCAATGAGATTGCATACCTTCTATGAGATAGTTGGATCCCGATACCCACTGCGAGTAATTGTTACTCCTGGGAGAGTTTTACACATTACAATTAGCCGATCGAGTAGGTGTCTAGAAAGGTGTTAACGAGGTTACGCCTCTGGGAAAACGAGGTTTACATTAATTAGGTCCGTGCGAAAGCACGGGGCACCTCTCTCAAAGTACCGACACTGGCCTGGCTGAAAGATTGGCGAACTTGTAGCGTGTAATTAATCCCGGCTAGTCTTTCCTTTTAGGGTTTGAAGGAAGATTTGATAAAAACAGAGGGAGCCACCTGATTAGATAAAATAATAACCAATCTGATCTTGCAAGAGCATACGCTGAGTGTTTTCTTCTCTCTCTCTCTAGATAGCAACCATGTTACGCCTTAATCAAGATAATAATACGGATGTATTGACCGAACCCGCTTGTTATACTGAGCTGGGGAACGTTGGTCCCGCTCCAACTTATAATTGTTATAAGACAGAGCAGGAATTAGGGGAATACCAGAATTCCTATGCCGCCCAAACGAAGAAAGTGCATATGATGCATCTCCTTCGGGTGTGTTCATTACAGAGAACCGTTTCTCAGTATCCTTTACGTCCTAGGTATGAGATACCGGATCAGGATCCCGCATATGTAATCTGTTACATGGGCTACAGATAGGTAGAGAACTGAGAATGAGTGATAAGTTTCATTAGATAGAAAACGGTGCAAATGTTGCAGCCAAGTCTGTTGGTCACTATCACCCTGTATTACCAGAATACATTGATTCTGAACAATTGTTATTAGATACCGAACCTGATATACAAAATTGTATCAGTCTCTTTATTTAGATAAAGAAGGATATAATTTTGTATTGATTAAAAAATGTTTTGTGCATTTTCTATATCAAGTGTTGATCGGTTCAGGCACGTTATCTAAAAGCATTAACGTTCTAAATCAAACTACAGTTCTTAGTATACAGAATACATACAAGAGGAAGAGTTCAGAAATGAACGAATCCTTCTTGAGGTATTGTAGACTAGGTTATATCAATGTGACCCGACTAGCTGAAGTTACATTAAGATGCATATTTAAATCAGTTTGAATTTACATCTTGTAAAACTTGTAAGTGCACGGCGGCACCCCGGCCGTCAATCCGACGGCCAAATGCGGAAACGGTGATAAACTTTAATTTTGCGGACTTAGCAAACCGGCACCACCGCGCACTAAACACCCGGATCGTAACCATTAACAAGTCTAAGCTAACTAGAAGATGGGTTAGAGATATACCGACTGATCCGAGTCCTCCGGTCTTCATCTCCACTCCGATCTCCTCGCGGGATCTCCGTCCGTCTCCTCCTCGTCGGAAAGGGCACCACGAAGCCGGGTACTTATACGGCCTCCCACCTCAATACCGAGACAACTCGGACGCGAAGTTGGCTAGCCGACGCGCCCAAGATAAGCTGTAGAATGTAGTGTAGAGTGCATGTCTCACTTTGGGGTTATGTTGCCATTGATAGAGGTGAAGGAAGAATGAACTTTGAGGGAAATGATGCTATCAATTTTTAGCAAGCAAAAATGAGATGATCAAAAATTGCAACACTCTCATTTTTTTCTCTCATCCTCATGTGGCCGGCCATCTCCTCAAGCAAATGGTGGAGGAATCAAATCTAATACAAGAGGGAGGTGATGGTAGTAGAACACAAGTGGTGACCACATCAAAAGTAAGCCTCAAATCAAAGATGCAAATCAATCTCATCCTCATCCTTTCACATTAATGCAAAAACCATGATGAAGAAAAGAATGGAATCTAATGATGATAAGAATATCATAATCCCACAATTGCAAGAAACCCCGTCCCCAAATGTAATTTGCAAAACTGCAAATTACCCCCACCATCGGAAAAGTTCGGCCGGGAAAGAACAAAGGAAACCGGCCGGAACGGAATGCAAACTGGCAACTCCAGAAAACTGGTCACGTAATAAATTACAGGAAAACCCCGATACTGTGCATACACACTCGCATCTGTATTCCGTCCGGATACAAATGCAAAGAGACAAAATCTACACTGTACTAAACTAGGATCCGGCTTAAACTAAAGCCGGCTAGTAATATCCGTCCGATCCTGATCCGTGCAATACCGCACGTATCTGATCGATCCCCGCCATATAACCATACGGCCACTAGTACAAAACCGTCCGATCCTGATCCGTGCAATACCGCACGTATCTGATCGGACCCTGCCATATCTCCATACGGCCTCTACAGCGTTTCGCCCGAAAGCTTGAGTAACTGAAAGTGTGGTGGACTCTAAAGACTCGTCAATACTATGGCTGTGGATTTAACCACTAGCACGTCAGAGGTATAAGCCAATACGTGACGGGCCACCAGCTATTGACTAAAAGGGACGTCGATGAGCGAACTCATCCTGACACCCTACTGAGCCTGTCAGTGACAATATCCGTACAGTCCGGTCCGTTCGTCTATGAGCATCGCATGTCGGGCCTAGGGGGTTGGTAAAAGTCAGACCCCCAAAAGCGGTACAAGTCGTGTCGGAGAGTAGCCCAGAACACACTGAGATACTACTGGAATTCCTACCAGTAAATCTCCTGCCTTGGCCAAGGTCTTCGTGTAATGGCTCTCCTAGACACAGCGCGACCTCACCCCCAATACCGGGAGAGACGAACCCCTGAAGATCCGCTCACTGCCTCCATGTGGCTCGGGACTGTACCCAACTGAAACCTGTTTGCACGACTCCTTTGAGCCGTGGTAGGGTAGTAATCAAAGTACAGTGGGAACTCACACGAGACAAATGACGATCCCCAGGTCGATGAACTAACCTGTACACATGTCACCAGGGAACTGCTATCTGATGTCAGGTATAAGACCAACTAGCATGTTCCCGGCGAGTCCTGTCCGGTGTACTCATAAACCAATGAGTACCTGTATACATCTTCGGTGAACCAACTGACACCAGTGGCTTGTGAGACCGGCCACCGCCCCTCGTCGGGGTCTCGACTGTATACACTAGTCTACTCTGGAGAATCGATGCCCTGTCTCGAAACTCCCACGACTAGGGACCTTTTAAGGATGTGCTTATAGACTCCAGCTCTCACTTATATGATCGCCCTCATACTGCTGGCAGTCAAGCAAGAATCCTAGTGGCTCTATCAACGTGTAATAGCGACCTGTCAGGTCACCTAAAGCAGTACACGATGATAAAGGTAAACCAGATAGCATACTATCATCTCGAGTAAGACTGTCCTACCGGGAAAGGTCCTCCCTCAATCATTGCAATCACGTGCCTGTGATCCAATAATTGACTCTGAGGGCACTATCTCCAACAATCTCCCACTTGCACTCAAGGCTAATTTTTGCGATGTCGCATACTCACAGCCCGTGTGATACCGAACACCCAACTCCTCTACTTGTCAGTCTCACAAAACTCGTTTGCGAAACTATTGCGTTCGAGGAATAGCCTCAGTGAGTGGATCCGCTCTGATGTTTCTTTCTATGTCTCTCTATATTTCAAGTTCGCGGAGAAAACCATCTCCCGAAATGAGCAATACCTGTCTTAGAGTGTCTGGATGTCTGATGGGACCTAGCTCATAAATGAACTCCAAATCCAAACTTCTTAGACTGTATCGTCAACTGAACTTAATCAGTATCCTGCGCCATGCCACCCTCAGTATTGCCTCGGACCACCTGTCCAAAATACTTCCCCTCGTCAGAGGGAAAACTATAACTCTGACAACCTCCTTGTCGTCCATGTCACCTTGGAAGCCTGGAATGATAACTGTCTCCCGAATGAGGCTGTCGTTATCATATCCCTAGAACATCCACTTATGCTCTAAAACTGCTTCCGACTGTTTCTCCAGGATTGGATCAATGTCACCTTATTGCATATAATGCAAGAACAACATCTGGTGTGGTACTTGACATCTCATGATTGACTCAATTGCCTAAGCAAGTGATCTGCCAATCATGAACATCCCTCTCCCCTTTAGTCTGTAAGACACCTTTAGAGAGGGTGACTCCATCACCTGCAGGTACACTACCGTGCCAGGAGTCGTCCATTCTAAATACTCTTAGAATGCTGTCAAAGTACCCTGATTGGGAAACCACCCAAATCTAGATCTAAAAACCATAGATCTAGTAACCAGTATGTCTGACATAATGTCGAAGTCCTTTGTGGAGAAACCATTGTGTGACGACCAAAATATGACCGATCGTAGTATAGGAATATCACTTCCTACTACCTTCTTAACAGATCCATCCCCTATTCTGATGGCGTCAAATCTATGACTGTCACATCAGAAATAGATGATCTATCTCCGCTACATCTGCTTTAGTCTATAGACATAAGCCTGATGTCCACCAATGCTTCCGCTGCTCCCACTGACTACGACAACCTTCTGGCAGAGTCATATAGACGTGCACTTCTAAAGTTAGTTTAGAACGACGCTATACTCATCCTCCTGCCGGGTCTCGCAGACTGGAACAACAACAATGGCAAGTGTGGGTAAACAAGAACTTCCCTGTCACCGTCCTTGAGGCTACCGGAGTACCTCTCGGGTGCCTGAAGTTACCCACCTTATCTGCGGAGTGGCCAATGGAATGTCAAATCAGATTGAATCTTTAGGTTCCTTATCAAATCTTCAGTAATCATTTGCGGTTCTGGAATCACTTCCAGTTCTACCATACTCCCACTACTGCTTTTGAAAAAAAAATCCATTTTTAATAAAACTGTGGCGAGTCTAGAACAATATTTCTATTGATCTGCCAGATGGTAGAAAATCAACCCTCGTCATAGCCTGGGTCAACCAACAAACAGCCATTACAGAAACGTGCCTTGAGTTATCCAGAGTCTTGTTTTAATCATAAGCCAGACAACTCCCCGTACCTTAACAACGTTAAGATATGAACTGTTCTATATCCAATATAGAACCAGAGGCACTGATTTAATTGAACCAGATTCAAATCATGCAGCTGTCTCCAGTGCATGTCAACTAAATGGAGAGAGGCCGATCAGCGTTACTCAACTTAGGAATGCTTCCAATTATGAGTACCCTGAAAGAGAAGCAATTTCTCTTTATCATTACTATCAACTGAATACCATACACAAGTATCTACATCTTCGATCACTTTGAAGAATCCCGATACTTGCTACAGCTGGTTCTCTACTCTATTCAAATACCTATAACTCCTAAAAACTTAGACCCTGTGTTTCTACGAAACACATGTCTAAGAACTAGAGAAGTTAAAAGTAAACAGAATATAGTAAGAGGACCAACCCCTCTGTCCTAATGGACACTGGACAACATACAATACTCTGTATAAGTCCGCTGAGTCTAACAACTCTTTCACTGTGTGTCGTAGGTTGAAAACTGTACTTATGGTTAAGAAGAATTACACCGCTGTTTAATGCTCCTTACCTAACCATCCACTGATATAGGTAAATGTCATCGACATAATATCAAAAGGTATATCTCACTCTATGAAAATAGACGTACAGATATATCAATTTGAAATTGGTGCACAACAGCGGATATTCAAAACCAAATATTTGCCGACCGGCAAACAAGCCCAGGTGATCTCCACAAATATCACCGATTACAACGAATCCCGATATAATGAGGATGATCACCCAATTCCCAATGACTTACTCCCACTCATCATCTGTAAAACCATACAGATGTGAGAATCATACCTGGTAAATACATACCCTGGAGTAAGTATCTAATCGGGAAATCAGTTTTCTTTTAACATTACACAGTGAAACTGAAACATTGAAATGTTTCGGTAGGGTATCCCGGTATTCTTAGTAATGCCTCTTCCATTATCCAGATTCACAACTATAACCGTATAATTCTTTGCCACCTCTCCAAATCCCTTTATATGTCTTTAGTCATTACCTTCTGCACACCCCTTTAGGCCAATTGGTTTTCTTCCTTCCCTACCGTTCGGCACCAGCCTATGGTTTGGAAGAAGACTATCTAATAAGCATAATGGGTGTACTGTCCTAATCCTAGGAGCACTCGCAATGAGAGAAGGTGAAGATAAAAGACAACCGAATAAACCATATTCCTATTTCTCCTGGACCAGAATCCATCCCCGAACTGGAACAAGTTCCTTTCGAGTTCGTATATAACCATACGATGGAGTATCCAATAAACTGTGGATCTTCGTAGTGATACGGAGTGTCCTGGAGGAATACAAAGGTGATTTAGGATTGGCGAAGAAATACTTGGTTTGGTCGTGAATATCAGTCGCAATTTACTTTGCCCTCTTACTAATCCCTTTATTTGTCTGAACTTAATGCCTTCTGTACACCGTTTAGGCTAACTGGTTTTCTTCATTCCCTACCGGTCGGCACCAGCCTATGGTTTGGAAGAAGACTATCCAATTTGCGTAATAGGTGTACTACTCCTAAACCAAGGAGTACTCGCAACCTGAGAGAAGGTGAAAAGAAAAGACAATTGAATAGTCCTATCCGTTTTCTCCAGAACCGGAAACCATCCTCGAATAAATTCCTTCGAGTTCGTATCTAACCATACGATGGTTTTGTCCAATGGAAGTGGACGTTCGTAGTAATACGGGGTGTCCTGGAGAAAAGGGTAAAAGTAGGAGTGGCAATGAGGTCTGCAACTCTGACAATCCAAAAGCCAGTGTTAAGAAGGTTCGGTCAACTTGGTCACTGAGTCATAGTCTTAGGGTTGGGTCAATGGGCGCTGCCAGAGAGAGAGAGAAAAGAAACGCTCAGCGTGCACTCTATCCTAGATCAGAATGGTTACCAATTTATCTAATCTGGAAACCTCCCACTGTACCTCAAATTCTCTTCCAAACCTGAAAGAAGAATTAGTCGGGGTCACCCGAGGAGTAAACCAACTCATCAGTGGGAATCGGGATCCAACTCTCATCGCATGATAACGTGACGGAATCCGCTCACGGTATCACACTCCAGAAGGTATGCGCATATCTGGCAAGTTTCAGTACTTTTGAAACTCCCGATGTGGATTTTTGCCCCATGCTCTTATGACCTTGACTAAGGCCAACAAATCATAAGTCACATGTCAAGTTCTACCCGTCATTGTCCAGGTTGATTTGAACCCACCCGTACAAGCCCTTGACTAAGGCCAACAAGGCTATACGACTGTCCCAAACCAACACATCTATCTATGCAGCATATGAATACCCAATAGCTACCAAACACTGTGCCTTGACTAAGGCCAACAAACACAGCTTGAATACTGTTGACTACCCATATGAAATGACGGAGGGCTACGAATGGTTTCTGGCGAAAACCTTTAACGTAGTGAACTTGATATCGTTGAAGGAACGGATAGCTTTTTAGAAAATATAGTGACGAAAACCTTTACTAAAGAGGTCACTCCCGGTGAAGGGATCTCGGCTCTTTCCCCGTAGAATGGGGTGCAGGATATTCCAAATGAATACCACGATGCAAAGCAAAAGTAATCGGCTATAGTGAAGTTAATGCCCTGACGCTAACTTCTGTCCAAGGGGTCACTCCCGGTGAAGGGATCTCGGCCCTTGCCTCGTCGACTGAGGAGCAGGATATTCCAAATGAATACCACGATGCAAAACAAAAGTGAACGTCCTTGCAATAACAGCTTTTTGAAAAGTGTTCCAACAACATCAGAATAGGTTTGTTTTAACTTGCATTGATCCGAATCAACGCAGTCCCATCAATTGATCACACCATAAAGAACGAAAATATACTGACGTACGTATATGCCATCCGCATTCGCCACTGGGTCCCATCATCACCCGTTAGGTTAGCTTACTAACGGCAGAGCGGGGACTGGACTAGCGCGGATGAAAAACATATACAACATCTACTAATATATATACCAATATATTATATTTCGCTCAAGGCGTGAAAAGAAATGCAACATCACAGAAATGTACAGCATCACAGAACAAAACAGATATCTGGGATCCCCGGGTTTCACAGAGCCACTACTGAAACCCGACGTTCCCCTGGTCGTGTGGATAGCCTGTGCAATGAAATCCTAGACCCCTACGGGCACGGCAAGTTACCCGCCAAAACCTGAAGCGAGGCAGCCCCCTTCAGCGCCGTGAATGGACAACCCAGCACTTCACGGAATCCGGTAACTTGGGCACCCCTCCTGGGTCAACCTGTACCCCCTACGAGTGCGGCGAATAGCCCGCCAATTCTAGAGTGAAGCCCCCTCCGTCCCAATGCCATGAGATGCGGGCTTGTTGCCCTCCAGAACCCGGCTATCCGTGCACCCCTCTGCGGGGTAATCCTAGTACAGAAAGTAAAATATACATACAACGGGTACATCGACCACAACCAGGTCGTGCCCCAAAAGAATAATACAATCAGGCAGTGACGGCAGTCCACATGTCGGACGCTCGTCCCGCAATATCAAATATACATAATACAACAGCACTGTACTAGCATTGTATCCAGGCTATCCCTACGACCGATCCGCAACATCACAGCAAAAACAGAACATCAACGTGAAAGTCACGTTCGCAAATCCGTCTAACCGGGCTATAGCAGTTAGACCGGATTTACCGATCAAGTGACATTCACGGTCGCAGATATAATGTAAATACTGTGAAAAATGTGTTTAAAATATCCGATCGATCAAAAATTAACAAGTGGGCCCCCAATCAATACTGTAGCACTCACAGAAAACCTGGGCCCAATTTTAATATTCCAAAACCCCTAAAACAAGTCCATAAGCCCACTGGAAAAATGCAACGCAGTAAAGACACTAAAGTGCGGCGGAACCGCGGCCCAAGGGGGGTTTTGGCCGCGGTTCCGCGATTCTGTTGTCGACTGAATGTGTCGAATTTTCCCAGTAGTCTTAGAATTTCACGTACACCAATTTTGTACAACCTGAAAAATTTTTGGAGACCAAAAAATTTCAACAGAAAACTGTCGTGAACAAAAATATAGATTTTGGAATTTTGGTCGATCGGAAATGCAAAACACATCAAACGAAGCTAGACGAAGTTAATGGCGAGGCTCTGATACCACTGTAAGTGCACGGCGGCGCCCCGGCCGTCAATCCGACGGCCAAATGCGGAAACGGTGATAAACTTTAATTTTGCGGACTTAGCAAACCGGCACCACCGCGCACTAAACACCCGGATCGTAACCATTAACAAGTCTAAGCTAACTAGAAGATGGGTTAGAGATATACCGACTGATCCGAGTCCTCCGGTCTTCATCTCCACTCCGATCTCCTCGCGGGATCTCCATCCGTCTCCTCCTCGTCGGAAAGGGCACCACGAAGCCGGGTACTTATACGGGCTCCCACCTCAATACCGAGGCAACTCGGGCGCGAAGTTGGCTAGCCGACGCGCCCATGATAAGCTGTAGAATGTAGCGTAGAGTGCATGTCTCACTTTGGGGTTATGTTGCCAGTGATGGAGGTGAAGGAAGAATGAACTTTGAGGGAAATGATGCTATCAATTTTTAGCAAGCAAAAATGAGATGATCAAAAATTGCAACACTCTCATTTTTTTCTCTCATCCTCATGTGGCCGGCCATCTCCTCAAGCAAATGGTGGAGGAATCAAATCTAATACAAGAGGGAGGTGATGGTAGGAGAACACAAGTGGTGACCACATCAAAAGTAAGCCTCAAATCAAAGATGCAAATCAATCTCATCCTCATCCTTTCACATTAATGCAAAAACCATGATGAAGAAAAGAATGGAATCTAATGATGATAAGAATATCATAATCCCACAATTGCAAGAAACCCCCTCCCCAAATGTAATTTGCAAAACTGCAAATTACCCCCTCTATCGGAAAAGTCCGGCCGGGAAAGAACAAAGGAAAACCGGCCGGAACGGAATGCAAACTGGCAACTCCAGAAAACTGGTCCCGTAATAAATTACAGGAAAACCCCGATACTGTGCATACACACTCGCATCTGTATTCCGTCCGGATACAAATGCAAAGAGACAAAATCTACACTGTACTAAACTAGGATCCGGCTTAAACTAAAGCCGGCTAGTAATATCCGTCCGATCCTGATCCGTGCAATACCGCACGTATCTGATCGATCCCTGCCATATAACCATACGACAACTAGTACAAAACCGTCCGATCCTGATCCGTGCAATACCGCACGTATCTGATCGGACCCTGCCATATCTCCATACGGCCTCTACAGCGTTTCGCCCGAAAGCTTGAGTAACTGAAAGTGTGGTGGACTCTAAAGACTCGTCAATACTATGGCTGTGGATTTAACCACTAGCACGTCAGAGGTATAAGCCAATACGTGACGGGCCACCAGCTATTGACTAAAAGGGACGTCGATGAGCGAACTCATCCTGGCACCCTACTGAGCCTGTCAGTGACAATATCCGTACAGTCCGGTCCGTTAGTCTATGAGCATCGCATGTCGGGCCTAGGGGGTTGGTAAAAGTCAGACCCCCAAAAGCGGTACAAGTCGTGTCGGAGTGTAGCCCAGAACACCCTGAGATACTACTGGAATACCTACCAGTAAATCTCCTGCCTTGGCCAAGGTCTTCGTGTAATGGCTCTCCTAGACACAGCGCGACCTCACCCCCAATACCGGGAGAGACGAACCCCTGAAGATCCGCTCACTGCCTCCATGTGGCTCGGGACTGTACCCAACTAAAACCTGTTTGCACGACTCCTTTGAGCCGTGGTAGGGTAGTAATCAAAGTACAGTGGGAACTCACACGAGACAAATGACGATCCCGAGGTCGATGAACTAACCTGTACACATGTCACCAGGGAACTGCTATCTGATGTCAGGTATAAGACCAACTAGCATGTTCCCGGCGAGTCCTGTCCGGTGTACTCATAACCCAATGAGCACCTGTATACATCTTAGGTGAACCAACTGACACCAATGGCTTGTGAGACCGGCCACCGCCCCTCGTCGGGGTCTCGACTGTATACACTAGTCTACTCTGGAGAATCGATGCCCTGTCTCGAAACTCCCACGACTAGGGACCTTTTAAGGATGTGCTTATAGACTCCAGCTTTCACTTATATGATCGCCCTCATACTGCTGGCAGTCAAGCAAGAATCCTAGTGGCTCTATCAACGTGTAATAGCGACCTGTCAGGTCACCTAAAGCAGTACACGATGATAAAGGTAAACCAGATAGCATACTATCATCTCGAGTAAGACTGTCCTACCGGGATAGGTCCTCCCTCAATCATTGCAATCACGTGCCTGTGATCCAATAATTGACTCTGAGGGCACTATCTCCAACAAAACTTGCCAGTCATGTCACAGAGATAAGATGACCACAGCTCCGTTTACTGAAAACAGAGAAAGAGTTAGTGAACTCTTGGGATGATACATGTTGATGTATGTAGGTCCCCTTTCTACACATATCAAGACCGGTTCTTTGTATTTCATTACATTCTCTGATAATCTCTCAAGATTCAGGCATATGTTCCTGTTGAAACACTAGTCCGAAGCTTTTGAGATATTCACAGAATATAAGTTAGAAATAGAGAACCAAAACGGGTATAAGTATTATGTCCTTTGATGTGATCAAGGAAGAGAATACTTGAGCACGGAATTACTGTACTAAAGGAGAATGAGATTCTCTCTCAGCATTACTCCTCCGTATACACCACAGCACGTCGATGTATCGGGGCGGAGCTATTACACCCTATATGATATGGTGCGCTCTATGATGAGTACTACTGATTTTCCTATTTCCTTTTAGGGAGTTATGCACTTATGAAGTTGCATACCTATTGAATAGGGTTCCGATCAAATCATATGCCTACCACTTCATATGAGATATGGAAAGGGAAGAGCCCATATCTTAAGTTTGTTAAGATTTGGGGTTGTCCGGCCTATGTCTAAAAGGCAAAATCCGGACAAGCTCGAGGCAAAGTCAGTTCTGTAGAAGTTTGTTGGATATCCTAAGCATTCGCAAGGGAATATCTTCTACCTAACCGAGGAACAAAAATGTTTTGTTTCTCAACATGCCACCTTTGTGAAAGGGAATTTCTTATGAAGAAATTAGTGGACATGAGGTAGAACTGGAAGCAGTTCCAGCTATACAAACTGCAGCTGATGATTTGGTAGAACTAAAGGATTCAATAGCAACCAACGAACCTCAGCCTCTCCGCCGATCTTGTAGGGTTTCTCACCCACCTGAGAGATACTTTGGTTTCTCTATGACAGTGGGAGCGAGGAATGCATCATGAGATGATGACCCAACTAGTTTCGAGCAGGCCATCAGGAGTAAAACGCTGTAAGAATGGCTAAATGCTTATCGATCTGAGATGGAATCCTTATACACCAACAAAGTATGGACTTTGGTTGCTTTGTCTGAAGGGTTAAATCCCCATCAGGAGCAAGTATATCTTGAGAAGATTACTTGGTGTACATGGAAAAGTTGAGACTTTCAAAGCTAGACTTGTTAAAGGTTTGCATCATTGACCAGGTATGGATTATGTTGAAACTTTTTCTAAGTAGCTATGCTTAAGTCCATCCAGATCCTACTTGCCACGGCTACATACCATGACTACGATATCTGGTGGTTGGGTGCCATGACAGCTTTTCTAAATGATGTTTTAGAAGAGAGCATCTATAAGTATACAACCAGAGGGCTTCGTAGACAGTGGGAGCAGCGGAAACGTGTACAAGCTGCTTTATAGGATAAAGCAGGCATCGCGGAGTTGGAACATCTGTTTTGATGTGCTAGTCAAAGAGTTTGACTTTCATCAAAATGATAGATGAACCTTGTATATACAAAAAGGTAGTAGGGAGTATGGTGGTGATCCTCGTAGAGTACGTGGATGACATACTCTTGATAGGGAAGGTGTTTCCTATGCTGCGCTCGATCAATCTCCGCTTATCACACGGATTCTCCACATAGGATTAAAGTGATACCTACTAAATCCTTGGTTTTGGATCTATGAGATAGATCTATTTGGATGTTAGGATACTCACTAGATGTAGTGAGATGGTATCAATTGATCCTGGGGAGAATCACTGGAAGGGTTCTAGTTTGATAAGGACGACTGAATGTCAGTCACAGGAATTGTCTTTACCCTCAATAAAGGGACGGTATGTTGGAAGAGTTCCAAGCTAGATACCGTGGCATACTAGACGATAAAAGCTAGATACATCGCTACCAAAGATGCTACCAAAGAGGCAGTCTGGATGTATATTAGTTCATGAGAAGAACTCCGTTCCTCCCATTGTGTGATAATGGAGTTGTGGCTTTTGCCAAGGAACGCCTGTCCCATAAGTGGTCTAGACATATTCTAAGGCAGTATCACCTGATCATGGAGATGTTTGATCTCCAGGGGATCGAAGTTTGGAGAGTAGACTCAGAGGACAACACGGCGGATCCACTCACAAAGGCCTTTTTCCAGAGAGAGACTTTTATGGGATGGTTGAGTATAAGATACTACAACCACTGTTATCAGATGGCCCTAGTGCAAGTGGGAGATTGTTAGTTATATGTATGCCCTAGAGGCCATTACTATACATGTGTTGTATATTGTAGTGGATGCTTGGACATATATAGGGAGGACTTTCTTGCTCGACATGATAGTATGCTATCTGGTTACTCTTTACCTTCACGTGTACATTGATTGTCTCTCTGTTACATGTTGGTAAAGCCCTTAGGATGTGTACTTGACTACCTGGACTGTGATGCAGATCATACTAGTGGGGACATGGTAGTCCATAAGTACATCCTTCAAGGTCCCTAGTCGTGGGTATATCGAGACGGGGCATCGATATACCAGAGTAGACTAGCGTATACCTTCTCGAACCATACAGATGGGCAATGGATGATCCCATATACATTGATGTTTGACATCAGAGATGATATACGGGTGCTCAGTGGAGACTGGGTACACTGGACGGACTCGCCGAGAACTCCCAGATGGTATTATACCTTATGTCAGATGGCAGTTCTCTGGTGACACTGGTACAGGGTAGTCTGTAGACCCGAGATCATCATAGAGTCTTGTGTGATTCCCACTGTGCTTTGATTTCCACCTTACCACGTCCAAGAGGGCATGCAAAACGGTGGTTTTTGGGTACAGTCCCGAGTCATATGGAGGCAATGAGCGATAGGAGGGGTTTCGTCTCTCCCGGTATTGGGGGTTGATGTTGCGCTGTGCTCGTTTGGCCATAACAGGGAAGTCCCTGGCCAGGGCTGGTTTAGAGATATACTGGTAAGTGTTACCAGTAGTTTCTCGACCCATTATGAGCCTCATATCGGCACGACTTATCGGTTATTGGGGTCTGACGTTTACCACCCCTAGACTTGATACGCGACATATCAGACGAAGAGACCGGACTGTACGGTTGTGCCACTGTCAGGATTTTGCAGGAGTTGGAGCGGGCTTGCTTGCTGATCTTCTGATCGCTCAATACCCGGGTAGCCGTTACGTCCAGCTAGTACCGCTGACGGCTTGTGGGTGTTTGATATGATCATCACCTACTGCCGGCGTATTGACGAGTCTTTAGAGTCCTACATAGAGGTTGTACTGGCTCAGGCAAAACGAGATAGGAGCGCATATGTGATATGTGCGGGACCGAGAATGATATGAGTATATGATACCATATTCTATTCTCGCGATGATTGTATCGATTGGTTGTATGCGATATAACCTAGTTATCGAATCAAGTGTTGATTCGATAAGTCGATACATTGATATTAGTCGGTTATATTCGATATGACCGGATCATTAAATCAAGTGTTGATTTAATGATTTAATGTATAATTATATATTTAATATATTACTTTACATTAACTAGTATTGGTTCACTTAAGATTGATTTTCTCACTTGATGTGCACAAGTTGTATATGTGATATATTTTTGTGTATATGTTTGTATCATGTTTGATGATACATGCAAACTTAGGTGTGTGTGTGACTTACACTATATTTAAGTTAATGGTAAAGGTTTTTAATTCAATTTTTAATTCAAAAATGGTGCTCATTTTTGAATTTTCTTGAAGCTTCATGAAGCTTTCAAGCATCTTTGACAAAGTCCACCATTTTTGTTTTGCATCACATTTTCATTAACCTAACCATTCACCTAAACTCTAGTTTAGTCTCTACAATGGTTTAACTCACACATGGTTGCATTATGATAGACATCACTTGATAATTCTTTTCATGATGATTCTTATTCATTTCTTTTCTTCTTCTTCTTCTTGAAGAAAAGGAAAAGCTTGCTAGAAAATTATCAAGTGAAGATTAAGTGTGAGAAATCAAAATCTAAAGAGTACCCACTTCCTATCTCACCATCCTCTACTAGACTAGCACTTTAGTTTAGGGTGTTTGCTTCACTAATTCTTTGGTTAGTGAGGTAGAAGCTTGAGTCCGTATTCCCTCGACGTAGATCATCTTCGGCATCGAAGACTTCAAGCGATCCCGTTGCAACTTCTCAAAGAGTCGTCCGAGAGTCCGGGAGTTGGATGATCGTAGCGAAGGTACGTCATCACGGAGCTTTGGAAGTGGTGGACCGGATCTACAAAGGTTTTAGTCCCTTTCCTTTAGTGTAAATGTGATTTACTTGCCATAGTTTTCGCCTAATCTCTAGTTAACGATCTTGCTTAGGGTTGTTCGGCACCTAAAATTTTTAATCCGGCATGGTCGATGCCTTGTAGAGCTTCATTAGTGTGCTTAGTAACCCTACAATCTAGAGTCTGGTTTCAAGCATAAGCTGGACAACTCCCCGTAGCTTAACATCGTCAAGATATGAAATGTTCTATATCCAATACAGAAACAGAGGCACTGATTTAATTGGAACCAGATTCAAATCATGCAACTGTCTCCAGTGCATGTCAACTAAATGGAGAAAGGCCGATCAACATTACTATACTTAGGAGTACATCCAGATACGAGTAACCTGAAAGAGAAGCAAGTTCTCATAATCGTTACATTTAACTGAATACCATACACAAGTTTCTACATCTTCGATCATCTTGAAGAATCCCGATACTTGCAATACCTGGTTCTCTACTTTATTCATATACCTATAACTTCTCAAAATTTAGACCTTGCATTTCTACGAAACACATGTCTAAGAACTAGAGAAGTGACAAGTAAATAGAACATAGTACGAGTACCAACCCCTCTGTCCTCATGGACACTGGACAACATACAATACTCTGTATAAGTCCCCTGAGTCTAATAACTCATTCCTTGTGTGTGGTTAAGAAGAATTACACCGCTGTTTAATGCTCCTTACCTAACCATCAACTGATATAGGTAAATGTCATAGACATAATTTCAAAAAGTTATTGTTAGTTTATATGCCCTAGGGGCCATTATTGTATCATACTAGTTTGTATATTACTTAATGGAAGCTTGGGATATTCACATGTATATAACAGTCTTGCTAAACATGGTAGTATGCTACTTGGTTTTTCTATCTTAATATGTGAGTATACGTATTGATAGAGCTCTTAGGATCTTGCTTGACTACTAGCGTTGTGATGGCAGTCACACTAGTGGGGGCTGGATAGTCTACAAGCATATCCTTATTCAGGTCCCTAGTCGTAGGATTATCGAGACAGGGCATCGATACTCCGGAGTAGACTAGTGTGTACGCTTCTCATCCCAGTTGGGGAGATGGTCTATCCCACAACCGTCAGTACGTCGTACTGGAGATAGTATACAGGTGCTCGTTGGGTTACGGGTACACCGGACAGGACTCGCAGGGAACTGTTGGTTGGTTTTTATACCAGTCGTCCGTTAACAGTTCCCAGGTGACATGAGTACAGCATAGTCCTCAGACTTGACACTGCTACTTCGCCTCGAGTGTGTCCCACTGTTCTTAGATTGCTACCCTACCACGGCTCAAAGGAGTCGTGCAAACAGGTAGCAGTTGGGTGCAGTCCCGAGCACTTGGAGGCAGTGGCGGTTAGACAGGATTCGTCTCTCCCGGTATTGGGAGTTGATATCGCGCTGTGTCAGAGAGCCATTACGCAAAGTCCCTGGCCAGGGCAAGCGAGATTTACTGGTAGGTTCCAGTAGTTTCTCAGGGTGTAATGGGCTTCACTCCGACACGACTTATACCGCTATTAGGGGACTGACGCTTGCCGCCCCCTAGGCCTGATATGCGATAGTCTTAGACGAACAGACCGGACTGTACGGAGATTGTCACATCAGGATCAGTAGGAGTTCGGATGGGTTTCCTCATCGGCCTTCTTATCGACATCTGCCTGGGGACCGTTACGTACAGCTAGTGCCGCTTGCGGTCTGTGGTTAAACCTACTACCAGCATAGTAGTCGAGTCATTAGAGTCCCACACAGAGAGTTTTCCTGCTCCAGGCAAAACGATATAGAGGTCGTATGGTTTCACGACAAGGGTTCGGACGTATATGTATGTTTGCGCACGTAAGACTTTCGGACAGTTTTTACTAGCCGGCTTTAGTTTAAGCCAGATTCTAGTATCGGGATATTGGATTTATACAGTCTAAAGTTTTTTCGTGTTTTAACGGATATGAGGGGCGTTCTCTTAATTTTACGAGAAGCTTCTAGAAGATGGTGACTTGGGGGTTTAGGTGGCATATGCATTTAATGAGATTAGTGACTCATTTGTGTGATTCATCTATGTCATTAATGCATCATAAATGCTTAATGACTCATGAAGATGAATCACCCATTTGTATTTATGAAGCATGGTTCTTAAATCCTATTTTTCTATTTATTTCATAAAGATAATGCTTCATATATATATCATGAGAGATCATTATCTCATTCCATTCCAATGCTCACCTTCTTTCTCTTCAAACCCTAATCCTCCCCTCTCATGTGTTGAGACTAAGGATTAGATTAGACTACTTAATCCATAATCCAACACAATATAACCTAGGTTACTTGGATTAGCACTTTAAGAAACCTAGTTACCTCTTGTTTGAGGTGAAGCTTGAAGTAAAGCTCTCGGGTGGATCGTCTACTACTTGGAGAAGGCCGAGGAGGTGGTGGAGAACGAAAAGACGAAGGACACGGTTCATTCGGTATAATCACTTTTCATAGTAGTTGTTAACTTCTATGATTCTTGTTAGTAATAATTTAGCAAAGATTCTCGGTTAGTCGATGTTCATGCAAAGAACAAGATCGTTTTTCAATTTTCCACCTCCCCGCAAGTCGTGGGGTGTTGTACATTGACTTACGGTGGTATCAGAGCCTCGCTAAACAATAATTAACTCATTAGCAAAGTCGTATGAATTTCGAACGCAAAACGAACAGAAAAAGACATCGATATGACAAGTTTCTGTCGAATTTAAAACAGGATCTAAAAATTTTTCAGGGAGCTGCAGTATAACCTGCAGAGAATTATAAGAAAACTGGTGAAAATTGGGTTCCTGAATCGGCCATACAGCCGCGGAACCGCGGCTGATCCCACCGATCCGCCGCGGATCTGCGGCCGAGTTGGGGCCGATTCAACCTAGTTTGCTCCAGTAACTCTTCTGTGATATTTTTGTGTTTTCTGGGATGTTTATTTTTCTGCTCAAGTCTCAGGTGCACAGAGAAGTTTTGGAGTAGAATCTAAAGTGTTTGCACGATCGAAATCTTGCGATGTTTGCCAATTTGATTATATCTGTGATTGTATAATGTGTTCGTAAACCTTCCCTAACTCCTAGTATGTCGGTTGGCAGGGGGTTGCACATTTCTGTAATGGATTTAACTGTTTGTGATTATGAACTGTATTGGACTGTTGTGATGATTAGCCGGGGTTTTGTAATGGGTTATTATTTTAATTCATTCAATGTAATTGTAATATATTGTAATATTATTTTGCGGGGCGCATCCAGGTTGCGCTTGTAGCCACCGTTGTATTATTTCATTTTACTGTTTTTGCTCCTAGGACAGACCCAAGGAGGGGTACACAAACTACCGGATACTTTGAAGTGTTTAGTGGCCTACTCACTTTGTTGAGGGAGACCGCTTCACTTCGGGTACTTGGCTGGTAGTTTGCCGTACCCGTAGGGGTCTAGGGTAGGGTAATGGCTATTCATCACAACTGTGTAATCCGTCTTTTGTTGCAGGCTCAAAGCAAACACGGATTGCTTGCAAATCCAATAATGATCTTCTGTGATCTGGAATGCCTATTATTGCGTCTGACGAATGTACAATATCTATATATAATAGCTATTTAGACGTCACTTATGTTTTACACCCGCGCTAGCCCAGCCCCCGCTCTGTCGTTAGTTAAGTAACCTAACGGGTGATGATGGGACCCAGTGGCGAATGCGGATGGCATAAGAGGACGTTGTATTTTCGTTGTTTTCTGCAATGATAGGTTAAATGATGGGACACATTATTTTAATGCAAAGAAAATAAACCAAAGTTGAATCGTTGGAACAAATTTAAAAGAAACCACTCGGTTATTTTAAAAGAGCAGAATTTTTAATTGCGGAGCTTTAACCACTCCTTTTAAAAGCTATCAGGTTCCTTCGATTGAATCAAGTGTAAGTGCACGGCGGTGCCCCGGCCGTCAATCCGACGGCCAAATGCGGAAACGGTGATAAACTTTAATTTTGCGGACTTAGCAAACCGGCACCACCGCGCACTAAACACCCGGATCGTAACCATTAACAAGTCTAAGCTAACTAGAAGATGGGTTAGCGATATACCGACTGATCCGAGTCCTCTGGTCTTCATCTCCACTCCGATCTCCTCGCGGGATCTCCGTCCGTCTCCTCCTCGTCGGAAAGGGCACCATGAAGCCGGGTACTTATACGGGCTCCCACCTCAATACCGAGGCAACTCGGGCGCGAAGTTGGCTAGCCGACGCGCCCAAGATAAGCTGTAGAATGTAGTGTAGAGTGCATGTCTCACTTTGGGGTTATGTTGCCATTGATGGAGGTGAAGGAAGAATGAACTTTGAGGGAAATGATGCTATCAATTTTTAGCAAGCAAAAATGAGATGATCAAAAATTGCAACACTCTCATTTTTTTCTCTCATCCTCATGTGGCCGGCCATCTCCTCAACCAAATGGTGGAGGAATCAAATCTAATACAAGAGGGAGGTGATGGTAGTAGAACACAAGTGGTGACCATATCAAAAGTAAGCCTCAAATCAAAGATGCAAATCAATCTCATCCTCATCCGTTCACATTAATGCAAAAACCATGATGAAGAAAAGAATGGAATCTAATGATGATAAGAATATCATAATCCCACAATTGCAAGAAACCCCCTCCCCAAATGTAATTTGCAAAACTGCAAATTACCCCCTCCATCGGAAAAGTCCGGCCGGGAAAGAACAAAGGAAAACCGCCCGGAACGGAATGCAAACTGGCAACTCCAGAAAACTGGTCCCGTAATAAATTACAGGAAAACCCCGATACTGTGCATACACACTCGCATCTGTATTCCGTCCGGATACAAATGCAAAGAGACAAAATCTATACTGTACTAAACTAGGATCCGGCTTAAACTAAAGCCGGCTAGTAATATCCGTCCGATCCTGATCCGTGTAATACCGGACGTATCTGATCGATCCCTGCCATATAACCATACGGCCACTAGTACAAAACCGTCCGATCCTGATCCGTGCAATACCGCACGTATCTGATCGGACCCTGCCATATCTCCATACGGCCTCTACAGCGTTTCGCCGAAAGCTTGAGTAACTGAAAGTGTGGTGGACTCTAAAGACTCGTCAATACTATGGCTGTGGATTTAACCACTAGCACGTCAGAGGTATAAGCCAATACGTGACGGGCCACCAGCTATTGACTAAAAGGGACGTCGATGAGCGAACTCATCCTGACACCCTACTGAGCCTGTCAGTGACAATATCCGTACAGTCCGGTCCGTTCGTCTATGAGCATCGCATGTCGGGCCTAGGGGGTTGGTAAAAGTCAGACCCCTAAAAGCGGTACAAGTCGTGTCGGAGTGTAGCCCAGAACACCCTGAGATACTACTGGAATACCTACCAGTAAATCTCCTACCTTAGCCAAGGTCTTCGTGTAATGGCTCTCCTAGACACAGCGCGACCTCACCCCCAATACCGGGAGAGACGAACCCCTGAAGATCCGCTCACTGCCTCCTTGTGGCTCGGGACTGTACCCAACTAAAACCTGTTTGCACGACTCCTTTGAGCCGTGGTAGGGTAGTAATCAAAGTACAGTGGGAACTCACACGAGACAAATGACGATCCCCAGGTCGATGAACTAACCTGTACACATGTCACCAGGGAACTGCTATCTGATGTCAGGTATAAGACCAACTAGCATGTTCCCGGCGAGTCCTGTCCGGTGTACTCATAACCCAATGAGCACCTGTATACATCTTAGGTGAACCAACAGACACCAGTGGCTTGTGAGACCGGCCACCGCCCCTCGTCGGGGTCTCGACTGTATACACTAGTCTACTCTGGAGAATCGATGCCCTATCTCGAAACTCCCATGACTAGGGACCTTTTAAGGATGTGCTTATAGACTCCAGCTCTCACTTATATGATCGCCCTCATACTGCTGGCAGTCAAGCAAGAATCCTAGTGGCTCTATCAACGTGTAATAGCGACCTGTCAGGTCACCTAAAGCAGTACACGATGATAAAGGTAAACCAGATAGCATACTATCATCTCGAGTAAGACTGTCCTACCGGGATAGGTCCTCCCTTAATCATTGCAATCACGTGCCTGTGATTCAATAATTGACTCTGAGGGCACTATCTCCAACAGTCTCCCACTTGCACTCAAGGCTAATTTTTGCGATGTCGCATACTCACAGCCCGTGTGATACCGAACACCCAACTCCTCTACTTGTCAGTCTCACAAAACTCGTTTGCGAAACTATTGCGTTCGAGGAATAGCCTCAGTGAGTGGATCCGCTCTGATGTTTCTTTCTATGTCTCTCTATATTTCAAGTTCGCGGAGAAAACCATCTCCCGAAATGAGCAATACCTGTCTTAGAGTGTCTGGATGTCTGATGGGACCTAGCTCATAAATGAACTCCAAATCCAAACTTCTTAGACTGTATCGTCAACTGAACTTAATCAGTATCCTGCGCCATGCCACCCTCAGTATTGCCTCGGACCACCTGTCCAAAATACTGCCCCTCGTCAGAGGGAAAACTATAACTCTGACAACCTCCTTGTCGTCCATGTCACCTTGGAAGCCTGGAATGATAACTGTCTCCCGAATGAGGCTGTCGTTATCATATCCCTAGAACATCCACTTATGCTCTAAAACTGCTTCCGACTGTTTCTCCAGGATTGGATCAATGTCACCTTATTGCATATAATGCAAGAACAACATCTGGTGTGGTACTTGACATCTCATGATTGACTCAATTGCCTAAGCAAGTGATCTGCCAATCATGAACATCCCTCTCCCCTTTAGTCTGTAAGACACCTTTAGAGAGGGTGACTCCATCACCTGCAGGTACACTACCGTGCCAGGAGTCGTCCATTCTAAATACTCTTAGAATGCTGTCAAAGTACCCTGATTGGGAAACCACCCAAATCTAGATCTAAAAACCATAGATCTAGTAACCAGTATGTCTGACATAATGTCGAAGTCCTTTGTGGAGAAACCATTGTGTGACGACCAAAATATGACCGATCGTAGTATAGGAATATCACTGCCTACTACCTTCTCAACAGATCCATCCCCTATTCTGATGACGTCAAACCTATGACTGTCACATCAGAAATAGATGATCTATCTCCGCTACATCTGCTTTAGTCTATAGACATAAGCCTGATGTCCACCAATGCTTCCGCTGCTCCCACTGACTACGACAACCTTCTAGCAGAGTCATATAGACGTGCACTTCTAAAGTTATTTTAGAACGACGCTATACTCATCCTCCTGCCGGGTCTCGCAGACTGGAACAACAACAATGGCAAGTGTGGGTAAACAAGAATTTCCCTGTCACCGTCCTTGAGGCTACCGGAGTACCTCTCGGGTGCCTGAAGTTACCCACCTTATCTGCGGAGTGGCCAATGGAATGTCAAATCAGATTGAATCTTTAGGTTCCTTATCAAATCTTCAGTAATCGTTTGCGGTTCTGGAATCACTTCCAGTTCTACCATACTCCCATTACTGCTTTTGAAAAAAAAATCCATTTTTAATAAAACTGTGGCGAGTCTAGAACAATATTTCTATTGATCTGCCAGATGGTAGAAAATCAACCCTCGTCATAGCCTGGGTCAACCCACAAACAGCCATTACAGAAACGTGCCTTTAGTTATCCAGAGTCTGGTTTTAATCATAAGCCAGACAACTCCCCGTACCTTAACAACGTTAAGATATGAACTGTTCTATATCCAATATAGAACCAGAGGCACTGATTTAATTGAACCAGATTCAAATCATGCAGCTGTCTCCAGTGCATGTCAACTAAATGGAGAGAGGCCGATCAGCGTTACTCAACTTAGGAATGCTTCCAATTATGAGTAACCTGAAAGAGAAGCAATTTCTCTTTATCATTACTATCAACTGAATACCATACATAAGTATCTACATCTTCGATCACTTTGAAGAATCCCGATACTTGCTACAGCTGGTTCTCTACTCTATTCAAATACCTATAACTCCTAAAAACTTAGACCCTGTGTTTCTACGAAACACATGTCTAAGAACTAGAGAAGTTAAAAGTAAACAGAATATAGTAAGAGGACCAACCCCTCTGTCCTAATGGACACTGGACAACATACAATACTCTGTATAAGTCCGCTGAGTCTAACAACTCTTTCACTGTGTGTCGTAGGTTGAAAACTGTACTTATGGTTAAGAAGAATTACACCGCTGTTTAATGCTCCTTACCTAACCATCCACTGATATAGGTAAATGTCATCGACATAATATCAAAAGGTATATCTCACTCTATGAAAATAGACGTACAGATATATCAATTTGAAATTGGTGCACAACAGCGGATATTCAAAACCAAATATTTGCCGACCGGCAAACAAGCCCAGGTGATCTCCATAAATATCACCGATTACAACGAATCCCGATATAATGAGAATGATCACCTAATTACCAATGACTTACTCCCACTCATCATCTGTAAAACCATACAGATGTGAGAATCATACCTGGTAAATACATACCCTGGAGTAAGTATCTAATCGGGAAATCAGTTTTCTTTTAACATTACACAGTGAAACTGAAACATTGAAATGTTTCGGTGGGGTATCCCGGTATTCTTAGTAATGCCTCTTCCATTATCCAGATTCACAACTATAACCGTATAATTCTTTGCCACCTCTCCAAATCCCTTTATATGTCTTTAGTCATTACCTTCTGCACACCCCTTTAGGCCAATTGGTTTTCTTCCTTCCCTACCGTTCGGCACCAGCCTATGGTTTGGAAGAAGACTATCCAATAAGCATAATGGGTGTACTGTCCTAATCCTAGGAGCACTCGCAATGAGAGAAGGTGAAGATAAAAGACAACCGAATAAACCATATTCCTATTTCTCCTGGACCAGAATCCATCCCCGAACTGGAACAAGTTCCTTTCGAGTTCGTATATAACCATACGATGGAGTATCCAATAAACTGTGGATCTTCGTAGTGATACGGAGTGTCCTGGAGGAATACAAAGGTGATTTAGGATTGGCGAAGAAATACTTGGTTTGGTCGTGAATATCAGTCGCAATTTACTTTGCCCTCTTACTAATCCCTTTATTTGTCTGAACTTAATGCCTTCTGTACACCGTTTAGGCTAACTGGTTTTCTTCATTCCCTACCGGTCGGCACCAGCCTATGGTTTGGAAGAAGACTATCCAATTTGCGTAATAGGTGTACTACTCCTAAACCAAGGAGTACTCGCAACCTGAGAGAAGGTGAAAAGAAAAGACAACTGAATAGTCCTATCCGTTTTCTCCAGAACCGGAAACCATCCTCGAATAAATTCCTTCGAGTTCGTATCTAACCATACGATGGTTTTGTCCAATGGAAGTGGACGTTCGTAGTAATACGAGGTGTCCTGGAGAAAAGGGTAAAAGTAGGAGTGGCAATGAGGTCTGCAACTCTGACAATCCAAAAGCCAGTGTTAAGAAGGTTCGGTCAACTTGGTCACTGAGTCATAGTCTTAGGGTTGGGTCAATGGGCGCTGCCAGAGAGAGAGAGAAAAGAAACGCTCAGCGTGCACTCTATCCTAGATCAGAATGGTTACCAATTTATCTAATCTGGAAACCTCCCACTGTACCTCAAATTCTCCTCCAAATCTGAAAGAAGAATTAGTCGGGGTCACCCGAGGAGTAAACCAACTCATCAGTGGGAATCGGGATCCAACTCTCATCGCATGATAACGTGACGGAATCCGCTCACGGTATCACACTCCAGAAGGTATGCGCATATCTCGCAAGTTTCAGTACTTTTGAAACTCCCGATGTGGATTTTTGCCCCATGCTCTTTTGACCTTGACTAAGGCCAACAAATCATAAGTCACATGTCAAGTTCTACCCGTCATTGTCCAGGTTGATTTGAACCCACCCGTACAAGCCCTTGACTAAGGCCAACAAGGCTATACGACTGTCCCAAACCAACACATCTATCTATGCAGCATATGAATACCCAATAGCTACCAAACACTGTGCCTTGACTAAGGCCAACAAACACAGCTTGAATACTGTTGACTACCCATATGAAATGACGGAGGGCTACGAATGGTTTCTGGCGAAAACCTTTAACGTAGTGAACTTGATATCGTTGAAGGAACGGATAGTTTTTTAGAAAATATAGTGACGAAAACCTTTACTAAAGAGGTCACTCCCGGTGAAGGGATCTCGGCTCTTTCCCCGTAGAATGGGGTGCAGGATATTCCAAATGAATACCACGATGCAAAGCAAGAGTAATCGGCTATAGTGAAGTTAATGCCCTGACGCTAACTTCTGTCCAAGGGGTCACTCCCGGTGAAAGGATCTCGGCCCTTGCCTCGTCGACTGAGGAGCAGGATATTCCAAATGAATACCACGATGCAAAACAAAAGTGAACGTCCTTGCAATAACAGCTTTTTGAAAAGTGTTCCAACAACATCAGAATAGGTTTGTTTTAACTTGCATTGATCCGAATCAACGCAGTCCCATCAATTGATCACACCACAAAGAACGAAAATATACTGACGTACGTATATGCCATCCGCATTCGCCACTGGGTCCCGTCATCACCCGTTAGGTTAGCTTACTAACGGCAGAGCGGGGACTGGACTAGCACGGATGAAAAACATATACAACATCTACTAATATATATACCAATATATTATATTTCGCTCAAGGCGTGAAAAGAAATGCAACATCACAGAAATGTACAGCATCACAGAACAAAACAGATATCTGGGATCCCCGGGTTTCACAGAGCCACTACTGAAACCCGACGTTCCCCTGGTCGTGTGGATAGCCTGTGCAATGAAATCCTAGACCCCTACGGGCGCGGCAAGTTACCCGCAAAAACCTGAAGCGAGGCAGCCCCCTCCAGCGCCGTGAATGGACAACCCAGCACTTTACGGAATCCGGTAACTTGGGCACCCCTCCTGGGTCAACCTGTACCCCCTACGAGTGCGGCGAATAGCCCGCCAATTCTAGAGTGAAGCCCCCTCCGTCCCAATGCCATGAGATGCGGGCTTATTGCCCTCCAGAACCCGGCTATCCGTGCACCCCTCTGCGGGGTAATCCTAGTACAGAAAGTAAAATATACATACAACGGGTACATCGTCCGCAACCAGGTCGTGCCCCAAAAGAATAATACAATCAGGCAGTGACGGCAGTCCACATGTCGGACGCTCGTCCCGCAATATCAAATGTACATAATACAACAGCACTGTACTAGCATTGCATCCAGGCTATCCCCACGACCGATCCGCAACATCACAGCAAAAACAGAACATCAACGTGAAAGTCACATTCGCAAATCCGTCTAACCGGGCTATAGCAGTTAGACCGGATTTACCGATCAAGTGACATTCACGGTCGCAGATATAATGTAAATACTGTGAAAAATGTGTTTAAAATATCCGATCGATCAAAAATTAACAAGTGGGCCCCCAATCAATACTGTAGCACTCACAGAAAACCTGGGCCCAATTTTAATATTCCAAAACCCCTAAAACAAGTCCATAAGCCCACTGGAAAAATGCAACGCAGTAAAGACACTAAAGTGCGGCGGAACCGCGGCCCAAGGGGGGTTTTGGCCGCGGTTCCGCGCCTCTGTTGTCGACTGAATGTGTCGAATTTTCCCAGTAGTCTTAGAATTTCACGTACACCAATTTTGTACAACCTGAAAAATTTTTGGAGACCAAAAAATTTCAACAGAAAACTGTCGTGAACAAAAATATAGATTTTGGAATTTTGGTCGATCGGAAATGCAAAACACATCAAACGAAGCTAGACGAAGTTAATGGCGAGGCTCTGATACCACTGTAAGTGCACGGCGGCGCCCCGGCCGTCAATCCGACGGCCAAATGCGGAAACGGTGATAAACTTTAATTTTGCGGACTTAGCAAACCGGCACCACAGCGCACTAAACACCCGGATCGTAACCATTAACAAGTCTAAGCTAACTAGAAGATGGGTTAGAGATATACCGACTGATCCGAGTCCTCCGGTCTTCATCTGCACTCCGATCTCCTCGCGGGATCTCCGTCCGTCTCCTCCTCGTCGGAAAGGGCACCACGAAGCCGGGTACTTATACGGGCTCCCACCTCAATACCGAGGCAACTCGGGCGCGAAGTTGGCTAGCCGATGCGCCCAAGATAAGCTGTAGAATGTAGTGTAGAGTGCATGTCTCACTTTGGGGTTATGTTGCCATTGATGGAGGTGAAGGAAGAATGAACTTTGAGGGAAATGATGCTATCAATTTTTAGCAAGCAAAAATGAGATGATCAAAAATTGCAACACTCTCATTTTTTTCTCTCATCCTCGTGTGGCCGGCCATCTCCTCAAGCAAATGGTGGAGGAATCAAATCTAATACAAGAGGGAGGTGATGGTAGTAGAACACAAGTGGTGACCACATCAAAAGTAAGCCTCAAATCAAAGATGCAAATCAATCTCATCCTCATCCTTTCACATTAATGCAAAAACCATGATGAAGAAAAGAATGGAATCTAATGATGATAAGAATATCATAATCCCACAATTGCAAGAAACCCCCTCCCCAAATGTAATTTGCAAAACTGCAAATTACCCCCTCCATCGGAAAAGTCCGGCCGGGAAAGAACAAAGGAAAACCGTCCGGAACGGAATGCAAACTGGCAACTCCAGAAAACTGGTCCCGTAATAAATTACAGGAAAACCCTGATACTGTGCATACACACTCGCATCTGTATTCCGTCCGGATACAAATGCAAAGAGACAAAATCTACACTGTACTAAACTAGGATCCGGCTTAAACTAAAGCCGGCTAGTAATATCCGTCCGATCCTGATCCGTGCAATACCGCACGTATCTGATCGATCCCTGCCATATAACCATACGGCCACTAGTACAAAACCGTCCGATCCTGATCCGTGCAATACCGCACGTATCTGATCGGACCCTGCCATATCTCCATACGGCCTCTACAGCGTTTCGCCCGAAAGCTTGAGTAACTGAAAGTGTGGTGGACTCTAAAGACTCGTCAATACTATGGCTGTGGATTTAACCACTAGCACGTCAGAGGTATAAGCCAATACGTGACGGGCCACCAGTTATTGACTAAAAGGGACGTCGATGAGCGAACTCATCCTGACACCCTACTGAGCCTGTCAGTGACAATATCCATACAGTCCGGTCCGTTCGTCTATGAGCATCGCATGTCGGGCCTAGGGGGTTGGTAAAAGTCAGACCCCCAAAAGCGGTACAAGTCATGTCGAAGTGTAGCCCAGAACACCCTGAGATACTACTGGAATACCTACCAGTAAATCTCCTGCCTTGGCCAAGGTCTTCGTGTAATGGCTCTCCTAGACACAGCGCGACCTCACCCCCAATACCGGGAGAGACGAACCCTTGAAGATCCGCTCACTGCCTCCATGTGGCTCGGGACTGTCCCCAACTAAAACCTGTTTGCACGACTCCTTTGAGCCGTGGTAGGGTAGTAATCAAAGTACAGTGGGAACTCACACGAGACAAATGACGATCCCCAGGTCGATGAACTAACCTGTACACATGTCACCAGGGAACTGCTATCTGATGTCAGGTATAAGACCAACTAGCATGTTCCCGGCGAGTCCTGTCCGGTGTACTCATAACCCAATGAGCACCTGTATACATCTTAGGTGAACCAACTGACACCAGTGGCTTGTGAGACCGGCCACCGCCCCTCGTCGGGGTCTCGACTGTATAAACTAGTCTACTCTGGAGAATCGATGCCCTGTCTCGAAACTCCCACGACTAGGGACCTTTTAAGGATGTGCTTATAGACTCCAGCTCTCACTTATATGATCGCCCTCATACTGCTGGCAGTCAAGCAAGAATCCTAGTGGCTCTATCAACGTGTAATAGCGACCTGTCAGGTCACCTAAAGCAGTATACGATGATAAAGGTAAACCAGATAGCATACTATCATCTCGAGTAAGACTGTCCTACCGGGATAGGTCCTCCCTCAATCATTGCAATCACGTGCCTGTGATCCAATAATTGACTCTGAGGGCACTATTTCCAACATCAAGTTCACTACGTTCACTGTTTCGCCAAAACCAGTCATAGCCCTCCGTTATTTCTTATGGATGGTCAGTAGTATTCAAGCTATGTTTGTTGGCTTTCGTCAAGGCATAGTGTTTGGTAGCTGCTGGGGTATTCATTTGTTGCATAGATAGATGAGTTGGTTTGGGACAGTCGTATTACCTTGTTGGCTTTCGTTAAGGGTATGTACGGGTAGGTTCAAATTAACAAGATAATGATGGGCAGAACTTGACATGCGACTTATGATTTGTTGGCTTTCGTCAAGGTCATAAGAACATGGGGCAAAAATCCACATCGGGAGTTTCTAAAGAAACTGAAATTCGCTAATGTTGCATTCCATTTGGAGTTTGATGAATGTTGGTAGGATTCCTTGAACATTATCAGACGATGATATTTGGATCCCGATCCTACTGTGAGTATAAGCTACTTATTAGGAGATTCGTCACTTAACGATCAATGCTATAAACCAAGTAGGTGTCGAGAAAGGTGTCAGCGGGGCTACGCCCCCAGAGAAAAGAGGTTATTTAATTAAGGAACTTCACGAAAGCGTTGGAAAACCTCCCTCGAAGTACCGACACTGGCCTGGCTGAACGGTTAAGCAAGTATTGTACAGTGAGAATAGTCCTGGCTAGTTCTTCTTTTATGGTTTGAGGAAGGATTCGAGAAACAGTGGGAGCCATCCAATTTAGATAAATTAAAAACCAATCTAAACTTTCAAGAGAATCATGCTAAAGTGTTTTCTTCTCTCTCTCTCATTGCAGCGACCTTGTGACCATGACTAGGTTACATCTAGATAACAATATGACTGAATCTGACTTATTTGACTGGCAAACGTATGTCCAGATGTCCATTGCCTATAACAAGCTGGACCGCCCTATTACTACTCAAGATCCCGCCGTCCCAGGTCCAGTTTCCACCGTCGCGGATATGGATATCCGTCAGACAAGGGAAAAGGATAAAGCAAAAGCCAAGTGCCTCGTGTTGGCTTCAGTTGATGGTTTATACCAGAAGCAGCACGAGAAGATGGACTCAGTTTCCATTTTTCTCCATAACAAAGATTTATATGGAGAGCAATCTCATATCGCAAGATATATGGCCTCGAACAAATTAATTCAAGCGAGGTTGGCTGTCGGGTCATCAGTAGGGGACAACGTCCTTACGATGACTAGCTATATTAATGAGCTCAAGGACCTGGAGACCACGTTGGGAAACAGGTCATATGTTGACTTATTTCCACCGTACCTACCCTCTAGTTACACCCTGAAAGAAACCAGGGAGACACAAGCTCTGCTTAATGGGGGACCTTCTTCTTCTACATCCAGGGCGAAAGCAAAGGGTGAAAAGAAGAAAACCTCTACAAAGCCGATATACGGTGTCAGTAAAGTAAGAAGAAAGGGAAGAGCAAAAGTTTCGGGACTTAGTGTAGGTAACGAGGGATGTTCCTATTGTTATGGGAACGAACATTGGCAGAAGGATTGCTGGGCTTTGGAAGCCAGTAGCCAGGATACGAAGCATGTTGTGGCTTAGGCCTTAAGTGTGTTTTTAATTGAGAATTGTTTGTCATTTAACTCTACTTCCTGGGTACTAGATACCGGAGCAGGATCTCATATCTGTAATTCATTACATGCTTTGAGAAACCGTAAAGTTATAAGGGTAGGTGATTTGTCTTTCAGAGTTGCAAACGGAATGAGCGTAGACGCTGAATCCGTGGGAAAATATCGCCTAGGTTTGACAAGTGGGCAGATATTGATTCTACGTAACTGTTTGTATGTACCTAGTTTGACTTGTAATATCATATCAGTGTCCTCACTTTCGAGAGAGGGATATGATTTTACATTCGTAAGCGATGTAGTTCACATCCACCTAAATCAAGTTCTGATTGGGTCCAGTACATTAGATGACGGTATATACGTATTGAATCATGCTCAGGTTTTCAATGTCCAGAACACACTTAAAAGAAAGTCTCCAGAAATAAATCAGGCTTTCTTATGGCATTGTAGACTAGGTCACATCAATGAATCACGGATGACGAAGTTGCATAGAGAAGGATATTTGAATCCATTCGAATATCAATCTTATGCTACTTGTGAATCTTGTCTCATGGGAAAGATGACAAAGACTTCGTTTACTGGACACGGAGTAAGAGCGAGCGAGCTCTTGGGACTCGTACACAGTGACGTGTGCGGTCCAATGTTTACACATGCGCGAGGTGGTTATTCCTACTTTATTACTTTCACGGATGATTTCTCTAGGTATGGACATATCTTCTTGATGAAGCATAAATCCGAGGCTTTTGAGAAATTCCGGGAATACAAGAGTGAAGTGGAAAACCAAACAGGCAAAAGTATCAAGACACTGAGATCTGATCGAGGTGGTGAATACTTAAGTGCCGAGTTCCTGGGTTACTTAAAAGAGAATGGAATTCTCTCTCAGCTTACTCCTCCATACACACCACAACACAACGGTGTATCGGAAAGGAGGAATCGAACCCTATTAGATATGGTTCGTTCCATGATGAGTAAGCTGAGTTACCGCGATCTTTCTGAGGTTATGTACTAGAATCAGCTGCATATCTTTTGAACAAGGTTCCGACCAAAACTGTGCCTACCACGCCATATCAGATGTGGAGTGGGAAGAAACCTTATCTTCAGTACATGAAGACATGGGGATGTCCAGCTTTTGTAAAAAAGGAGCATCCGGACAAGCTCGAGGCACGCTCAGTAGAGTGTAAGTTTGTGGGATATCGAAAGAACTCCATGGGATATTGTTTCTATTACGCAGAGGAACAAAAGGTTTTTGTTTCTCATCATGCCCGCTTCTTAGAAACTGAATTTTTAGAAAATCAGAAGAGTGGTAGCGCAGTAGAACTAGAAGAAATTCCAGAACCACAAGCTGTTACTGAAAGTTTGGTAGAACAAGTAGTTTCAGAAGAAAGGGACATACCAGCGCCTATCCGCAGAAATAGTAGGCAGTCTCATCCGCCCGAGAGATACTACGGTTTTCTCATAGACGGGGATCGAGAAGATTGCGTCATTGATAATGACGACCCTACTAGCTTTCAGCAAGCCATTCAGAGCGGCGACTCGGTAAAATGGCTGGATGCAATGCGGACCGAAATGGAGACCATGTACACTAACAAAGTATGGACTTTGGACATTGCTCCAGATGGGGTAAAACCCGTAGGATACAAATGGATCTTCAGAAAGAAGATTGGTGTAGATAGACAAGTTGAAACCTATAAGGCTAGACTTGTTGCAAAGGGTTTTCGTCAAAGACCTAGTTTGGACTATGACGAAACCTTTTCTCCAGTGGCTATGCTCTAATCCATTCGGGTCCTTCTTGCTATTGCTGCCTTCCACAATTATGAGATCTGGCAGATGGACGTAAAGATTGCCTTTCTAAATGGTAATTTTGAAGAGTGCGTCTATATGGATCAGCCAGAGGGATTCATTCAGAGTGGGAGCAGCGGTAAAGTGTGCAAGCTGCTTAAGTCCATTTATGGACTAAAGCAGGCATCGCGGAGTTGGAACATCTGTTTTGATGATACTGTCAAAGAATTAGACTTTATCAAGAATCCAGATAAACCATGCATATACAGTAAGATTGTAGGGAGAGTTGTTGTATTCCTCGTCTTGTACGTGGATGGCATTCTCCTAATAGGAAATGATATTCCTATGCTACAGTCAGTCAAAAGGTTCTTGTCACAGAAGTTCTCCATGAAGGACCTGGGTGATGCCACCTACATTCTGGGGATCCAGATCTATCGTGATATATCAAAGAGGATGTTGGGACTTTCGCAGTCTAGGTACATAGACACCATATTGAAAAGATTCAGTATGGATGATTCTAAGCACGGTAACCTACCGGCTTGTCATGGAATCACCCTCTCCAAAGAGATGTCTCCCAAGACTGATTTGGAAAGGGATCGCATGTCGATTATACCCTACGCTTCAGCGGCAGGCTCTATAATGTATGCGATGTTATGTACAAGACCAGATATAGCATACGCATTGAGCGTTGTAAGCCGGTATCAGGCAAACCCAGGGGAGAAGCACTGGATAGCAGTAAAGAACATTCTCAAGTACCTGAGAAGGACTAAGGAGATGTTCTTGGTTTACGGCGGAAAAGACCTCAAGATGGAGGCCTTTGCTGATTCCGGCTTCCAGAGTGATAAGGACTATTCCAAGTCCATGTCAGGTTATGTCTTTACCCTCAATGGAGGGGCGGTGTACTGGAAGAGTTCCAAGCAGGACACCGTTGCTGACTCGACGATGGAAGCGGAGTATATTGCTGCTTGCGATGCCGCAAAAGAAGCGGTCTGGATGAAGAAGTTCCTAACAGAACTTCAGGTGGTTCCTACCATAGTTGATCCAATACCTCTGTATTGCGACAACAACGGAGCTATAGCTTTAGCGAAGGAACCAAGGTCCCATCAGAAGTCCAGACACATCTTAAGGCGGTATCACCTGATCAGGCAGATCATTGATCATCGGGAGATCGAGGTTCGGAGAGTTGCTACTGAAGAGAACATTGCTGATCCATTCACGAAGGCCCTACCTCAGATTCAGTTCGAGAGGCTACTCGAGATCATCGGTCTTCGATACGCCAGTACATGGCCCTAGTGCAAGTGGGAGATTGTTAGTGTATATGTCCTAGGGGCCATTATTGTATCATACTAGTTTGTATATTACTTAATGGAAGCTTAGGATATTCACATGTATATAACAGTCTTGCTAAACATGGTAGTATGCTACTTGGTTTTTCTATCTTAATATGTGAGTATACGTACTGATAGAGCTCTTAGGATCTTGCTTGACTACCAGCGTTGTGATGGCAGTCACACTAGTGGGGGCTGGGTAGTCTATAAGCACATCCTTATTCAGGTCACTAGTCGTAGGATTATCGAGACAGGGCATCGATACTCCGGAGTAGACTAGTATGTACGCTTCTCATCCCAGTTGGGGAGATGGTCTGTCCCACAGCCGTCAGTACGTCATACTGGAGATAGTATACAGGTGCTCATTGGGTTACAGGTACACCGGACAGGACTCGTAGGGAACTGTTGGTTCGGTTTTATACCAGCCGTCAGTTAACAGTTCCCAGGTGACATGAGTACAGCATAGTCCTCAGACTTGACACTGCTACTTCGCATCGAGTGTGTCCCACTGTTCTTAGATTGCTACCCTACCATGGCTTAAAGGAGTCGTGCAAACAGGTAGCAGTTGGGTGCAGTCCCGAGCACTTGGAGGCAGTGGCGGTTAGACATGATTCGTTTCTCCCGGTGTTAGGAGTTGATATCGCGCTGTGTCAGAGAGCCATTACGCAAAGTCCTTGGCCAGGGCAAGCGAGATTTACTGGTAGGTTCCAGTAGTTTCTCATGGTGTAATTGGCTTCACTCCGACACGACTTATACCACTATTAGGGGACTGACGCTTGCTGCCCCTAGGCCCGATATGCGATAGTCTTAGACGAATAGATCGGACTGTACGGAGATTGTCACATCAGGCTCAGTAGGAGTTCGGATGGGTTTCCTCATCGGCCTTCTTATCGACATCTGCCTGGGGACCGTTACGTACAGCTAGTGCCGCTTGCGGTCTGTGGTTAAACCCACTGCCAGCGTAGTAATCGAGTCATTAGAGTCCCACACAGAGAGTTTCCCTGCTCCAGAAGAAACGATATAGATGTCGTATGGTTTTACGACAAGGGTTCGGACGCATACGTGTGTTTACGCACGTACGACTTTCGGACAGTTTTTACTAGCCGGCTTTGGTTTAAGCCAGATTCTAGTATCGGGATATTGGATTTATACTGTCTAAAGTTTTTCCGTGTATTCAGGGATAGGAGGGGCGTTCTCGTAATTTCACGAGAAGCTTCTAGAAGATGGTGACTTGGGGGTTTAGGTGGCATATGCATTTAATGATATTAGTGACTCATTTGTGTGATTCATCCATGTCATTAATGCATCATAAATGCTTAATGACTCATGGAGATGAATCACCCATTTGTATTTATGAAGCATGGTTGTTAAATCCTATTTTTCTATTTATTTCATAATGATAATGCCTCATATATATATCATTATCTCATTCCATTCTAATGCTCACCTTCTCTCTCCTTAAGCTCTCTCTCTTCAAACCCTAATCTTCCCCTCTCATGTATTGAGACCAAGGATTAGATTAGACTACTTAATCCATAATCCAACTCTATATCACCTAGGTTACTTGGATTAGCACTTTAAGAAACCTAGTTACCTCTAGTTTGAGGTGAAGCTTGAAGTAAAGCTCTTGGGTGGATCGTCTACTACTTGGAGAAGGCCGAGGAGGAGGTGGAGAACGAAAAGATGAAGGACACGGTTCATTAGGTATAATCACTTTTCATAGTAGTTGTTAACTTTTATGATTCTTGTTAGTTATAGTTTAGCAAAGATTCTCGGTTAGTCGATGTTCATGCAAAGAACAAGATCGTTTTTCAATTTTCCGCCTCCCCGCAAGTCATGGTGTGTTGTACATCGACTTACAGTTATATCTCACTTCATAAAAATGAACGTACAGATATATCAATTTGAAATTGGTGCATAACAACGGATATTCAAAACCAAATATTTGTCGTCCGGCAAACAACCCAGGTGATTTCCTCAAATATAACCAATTACAACGAATTCCGATATAATGAGGATGATCACCTAATTCCCAATAACTTACTCCCACTCGTCATCTGTAAAACCATACAGATGTGAGAATCATACCTGGTAAATACATACCCTGGAGCAAGGACTAATTGGGAAATCAGTTTTCTATTAACAGTACACAGTGAAACTGAAACATGAATATGTTTCGAGGGGTATCCGGGTATTCCTAGTAATGCCTCTTCCATTATCATATTCACAACTATAACTGTATATCTCTTTGCCATCTCTCCAAACCCCTTTATATGTCTTTAGTCATTACCTTCTGTACACCCACTCAGGCTAAATGGTTTTCTTCTTTCCCTACCGTTTGGCAGCAGCCTATGGTTTAGAAGAAGACTATCCAATAAGCATAATGGGTGTACTGTCCTAATCCTAGAAGCACTCGCAACCTGAGAGAAGGTAAAGATAAAAGACACCTGAATAAACCTTATTCCTATTTCTTCTGAACCAGAATCCATCCCCGAACTGGAACAAGTTCCTTTCGAGTTCATATATAACCATACGATGGAATATCCAATAAACTGTGGATCTTCATAGTGATACGGAGTGTTCTAGAGAAATACAAAATTGATGTAGGATTGGCGAAGAAATACTTGGTTTGGTCGTGAATAGCAGTCGCAATTTACTTTGCCCTCTTACTAATCCCTTTATTTGTCTTTACTTAATACCTTCTGTACACCTTTTAGGCTAAATGGTTTTCTTCATTCCCTACCGTTCAGCACCTGCCTATGGTTTGGAAGAAGACTATCCAATTAGCGTAATAGGTGTACTGTCCTAATCCAAGGAGCACTCGCAACCTGAGAGAAGGTAAAAGGAAAAGACAACTGAATAGTCCTATTCGTTTTCTCCAGAACCGGAAACCATCCTCGAATCTGGAAAAAGTTCCTTCCAGTTCGTATATAACCATATGATGGTTTTATCCAATGGAACTGGACGTTCGTAGTAATACGGGGTATCCTGGAGAAAAGGGTAAAAGTAGGAGTGGCAATGAGGTATGCAACTCTAACAACCCAAAAGCCAGTGTTTTAAGAAGGTTCGGTAAACTTGGTCACTGAGTCATAGTCAGGGTCGGGCCATGGTCGCTGCCAAAGAGAGAGAGAAAAGAAACACTCAGCGTGCACTCTAACTTAGATCAGAATGGTTATCACTTTATCTAATCAGGAAACCTCCCACTGTAACGTTAAATTCTCCTCCAAACCTGAAAGAAAAATTAGTCGGGATCACCCGAGGAGTAAACCAACTCATCAGTGGGAATCGGGATCCAACTATCATTGCATGACAACGTGACGGAATCCACTCACGTCACCACACTCCAGAAGGTATGCGCATGCCTAACAAATTTCAGTTTCTTTAGAAACTCCCGATGTGTGTTTTTACCCCAAGCGGTTTATGACCTTGACTAGGTCAACAAACCATAAACCGCCAGTCAAGTTCAACTCGTCATTGTTCTGGACTGCATTAAACCCACCCGTATGTGCCCTTGACTAGGTCAACAAGGCCGCACGATTGTCTTAACCAATCCTATTTATGCAACAAACAAGTACCACTTAGCTACCGAACACTACGTCTTGGCTAGGTCAACAAACGCAACACGAATACCAAATAATACCCGTAGGAAATGACGGAGGGCTACGGCTGGTTTTTGGCGAAAAACCTTTAACGTAATGAACTTGATATCGTTGAAGGAACTGCATAGCTTTTTATAAAAATATAGTGGCGAAAACCTTTGCTAAAGAGGTCACTCCCGGTGAAGGGATCTTGGCTCTTTCCCCGTAGAATGAGGTGCAGGATATTCCAACTGAGTACCACAATGCAAAGCAAAAAGTAATCGGATATAGTGAAGTTATTACCCTGACGCAAACTTCTGTCCAAGGGGCCACACCCGGTGAAGGGATCTCGGACCTGGCCTCGTCGACTGAGGTGCTGGATATTCATAACCGAATACCACTATGCAAAACAAAAGAGAACGTCCTTGCAATAACAGCTTATTGAAAAATGTTCCAACAACATCAGAATAGGTTTGTTTAGCTTACATTGATCCGAATCAACGCAGTCCCATCAATTGATCACACCAATAAAGAACGAAAATAATGATGTACGTATAAACCATCCGCATTCGCCACTGGGTCCCGTCATCACCCGTTAGGTTACTTAACTAACGACAGAGCGAGGACTGGACTAGCGCGGATGCAAAACATATACAACATCTACTAGTATATATATCAATATATAATATTCGCTCAAGGCGTGATAAAATACAACATCACAGAAATGTAATAAGCATCACAGAACAATACAGATATCTGGGATCCCCGGGTTTCATAGAGCCGCTTCTGAAACCCGACGTTCCCCTGGTCGTGTGGATAGCCTGTGCAATGAAATCCTAGACCCCTACGGGCCCGGCAAGTTACCCGCCAAAACCTGAAGCGAGGCAGCCCCCTTCAGCAATGTGAATGGACCACCCAGCACTTCACGGAATCCGGTAACTTGAGCACCCCTCCTTGGGTCAACCTGTACCCCCTACGAGTGCGGCGAATAGCCCGCCAATTCTAGAGTGAAGCCCCCTCCGTCTCAACGCCATAAGATGCGGGCTCATTGCCCTCTAGAACCCGGCTACCCGTGCACCCCTCCGTGGGGTAATCCTAATACAGAAAATAAAATATACATACAACGGGTACATCGACCTCAGCCCGGTCATGCCCCAAAAGAATAATATACAAACAAGAAGTAACGGCAGTCCACATGTCGGACGCTCGCCCCGCAATATCAAATGTACAAATACAACCAAACTGTACTAACATTGCATGCAGGCTATCCACCACGACAAATCCGCAATATCACAGCACAACACAGAACATCAACGTGAATGTCACGTTCGCAAATCCGTCTAAAAGAGCTATAGCAGTTAGACAAGATTTACCGATCAAGTGACATTCACGGTCGTAGATATAATGTAAATACTGTGAACTAACATGTTTAAAATTTTCGATCGACTAAATTTACCGAAGTGGGCCCCAAGCATAACTGTAACACTCAAAATAAATCTGGGCCCAAAAGGAATATACCAAAAACCCTATTTCCATGTTAGAGAGGTACTGTAGAAATTTGGTGCAGAGAGGAGTCAAATGTGCGGCGGAACCGCGGCCAATGCATGGGTTTGGCCGCGGTTCCGCGGCGAAACAGTAATGTTAGGGCACCAAATTTTCACAGAATTCTTATAAAACCCTGCACGTATTTTTACAATGTACAAAATAATTTTTTGACCACTGCAAAAATTCGACAGAAACTGTGGTATGAAAACGCGGTTTTTTGTAAATCCGTTCGATCGAACTTGTAAACACATTAGAGCAAGCTAGACTAGGTTAATGGCATGGCTCTGATACCATGTAGGACTACGGTAGCGCCCCGGCCATCTATCCGAGGCCAAAATACGGAAACGAAATTTTTTCACAACTAGAAAACCGGCGCTATCGTATGCTTAAAAACCCGGATCGTAACCATTAACCTAATACCTAGCTAACAAGAGAAATAGTAGAATGCTATACAGAGCGATCCGTATCCTTCGGTCTTCGGTCTCCACTCCGATCTCCTCGCGGAATCTCCGGTCTTCATCTCCTCGTCGGAACGGGCACCACATCGCTGGGTTCTTTTACGGGCTCCCACCTCTTGATAGAGGCAACTCTAGCACGAAGTTGGCGAGTCGACGTGCCCAAGGATGCTGTAGGCTAAGTGTAGTAATGTTTGTCTCATGGGGTTGTGAAGTTGCCTTTTGATGGAGGAAATGAACTATGTAATTTTTGTGGCAAGCAAAGAATATGAGATGAACTAATTTTCCCACACCAAAATGAATCCTCATCTCCCTCTCTCTCTAAAATGGCCGGCCCCTATAAGAAATGAGGAGGGAAAATATGCAAGAGGGGTGAGCACAAGAGGAGTGAGGAGGTAACCATAAGAAATGTGAAGATAATGAGTGTAGCGTTTTGAAAATCGTTTCGGTGAAATTTCGGAAAATCGGTAAAATAAGGGGGTTTTCTGTAAAAGGTCAAAATGCAAATATCTTATTATAAAAATTAAATATACATATTCTAGCTATGTAATTGGTAGTATTTGGTGTTTATTGAGCCACTGGTGAAATTTCAAATTTTCTGAAAAAAAATTATTTTATTATTATTTTAAGCCGTCACTAATACATTTAATTAGGGAAAATTACAAATTGTAATGAGTTGAAATAAATTTTGTGCATCATAAAACATTAAACAAAATTTTATCATGTGGTTTTTGAAACGAAATCGTTTCCCAAAACGGTTTAGAAATTATTGAAGAAAAAAGGCTTTTTTTTTTAGTGTAAATGGATGTTTGGGGTATTGTATTTATCATTTTTCATCACCCCACACCTATACCCACCCTCACACACCCCCATTTAATTCTTCCCTTGGCTGAATTCAGCAGCCCCATCACTTTTCCCCACTTGAATTTCAAAGAAAAGAAAAGAAAGAAAAGAAAAGAATAGAATAGAAAATGATAGAAATTGAGTGGACTTTGACTAGATCTATCTTTCCCCACTTCACTCTCTCTCCTCCCTCAACCAATCCCCACAAATTTCTGGCCGAAACCTGCACAAAAACAGCCCCTCTTGATTCTTCTCCACTTCATTGCAAAACCCACAAAATTCCCCCAAAAATCCAAGTCAAAAATCCCACAAAAACAAAATCCAATCTCTACCTATTATTTCTTTGCCCAAGCTAACATGGATCTTGGAGGAAATTTGGCATTTTGGAGGCCATGATCTTCATGTTGATCTCTTGATCATGAGCTATAAAAATTCTTCCATATTTGTTAATTGTTAGTTGTATGTTTAAAGCAAACTTGTTTTGGTGTTTAAAAAATATAAATAAAGGGGTTTTGAATTCAAGTGGATGGTTTTGGATTATAGTTAGGGTTTTGTTGTATGATTATGGTTGCAAGTGGGATTCTTCTTTTTGTGGAATGTGAAACATAATCAAATTGTTAGTTGTAAATTTTTAAGTTGAAATTGTAATATTTAAGCTATTTTACTTAGTAGATATTTGGAAAATTATTGAATGTCTTAGATTAAAATATAATTATGGTTTCATGTCATTATTAGTATTATAATAAGTGGTTTAATGCCTTTGGACCATGCAAAACCAAGCTTATTTGTAAAATTGTGAATTTTACATTAAAAAGAGTTAAAGTCGGTATTTTTGCAAACTAGTTTTTTTGAACGTATGTGGTTTGGTGAAATTAAATCGTGGGAATGGTTTGTATGGATTATTTAAGTTATTTAATAAGCATTATGGCCGCTAGATTTGTTTAAACGTCGAGTTTTGTACTAAAACGGGTAATTTTGCTTGCTAGTTTTTCGGAAAAACGGCTTTTAAAGTGAATTTGGGGTTTTTGTGAGTTTTAACCTATTTTATATTAAAATTAGTGTTCATGAATGTGCAAATGAGTGTATTTGGGTTTTTCTCGATGGTCTGGCGTTTGTACGCTGACGTCGAGTGTTTTTGGGTTGATTTGTGGAAGCAACCATATGTTTTGACCTATGTGGGATTCGTGAGTCGTTTTGGTCATGAGTCGGATTTTAATACGACACGGTGCGTTATGATATGTAGGTACCCCATGTGGACTTCGAGACGACAAGCAAGCGCGTGGCGACGTCGGCACCGGCGAGCGAGGATCAGGTGAGTAGATTTATATCTACGGGGAGAAGTCGGGAGGATGGCGTAAAGCACCCCCGCAGTTCGTGGTGATGTATACGAATATGTATACACACATATATATATTGTTTTTACATTGTTTGAGTATATTGATGATAATATGGATATTTGGTGTTCTTGGATATTTAGTGTCGCGAAACCATAGAGTAGTGGTCGCACCACACATGCACACACCAACCCATACTGGCATACTTTCTTCTTTCATCTGTGCTTACGGGATTATACAGTTATGTGTTCACATGGGTATGGGACTATGTGTTCACATATGGATTTGAGGATGATACTTGGGATTTATGATGAGTCGATGAGATTTGATTTTGAGGCCGTGAGATCGGTGATATAGCAGGGTTCGTATTTGAGATACGACATGACGTTGTAGCGGGTCCTTGACGTAGTGTTTCACACACGTGCATGCATACTCAGGCGGTATCAGTATTGTATTAGACGTAGATCAGTACCCCGATCATGATATTTGATAAAGAGGATGCCATGTGAATAGTATGAGGAATGTGATATTGACTCGTACCCAGATTTGGGGATGCCGTACTAGCTATATTTTGATGATTGATCCTCACTCTTGACTTGGGATGTCTGATTATAGATATGGTATCAGATATGATATTATTGAGGCGGGATCACCGACTAATATATATACAGGTATGTATATGGATCGACTCAGAGGTTAGGAGGTTTCCTTACCTGTAGTCCATCTTGTTAACTTAGTCCTTTAGTTTAGTTTAGTTGTTAGATTAGATTGGATTCTTACCTATTTCTAAAACTAACGAATCGTGGGTATTTTAAAGGACAGGCCAAAGGATCCTACGGATATTTCAAAAGACGTATCTTTTCATAAAAACACCGTAGCCCCTATTTTCAAAACCCCATGATTCGTGTTATTTCAAAAGGCACCATTTGTAGGATTTATATTAGGGTAATGCAGTTTAGTTATCGTTGTGTCTAGTATTCCGTTCATTATTGCTGTTCGCTCCGCATCGCATACTTATGTTATAATTTCTTAATGCATTGTTGATATCATATTGTTAGGACACCAGCACCATTACCGATGATGCGTATGTACCATGTACACTTACTTGCCGGCTCACACACATCTTCATCGGTAATTTCCATGTCACGTACACTTTAGAAAATACTATTTCATTTGACATAGCTTGATAGCCAGTAGTTTGACATAATATTAGTGTACATACCTTATATGCCAGCTTAGATATTGTAGTTATTACTTGTCGCTTCATGCATACTGTTATTTATTCTCATGCTTATATTCATGGTTTTACATGCTATTGATGATTCGGATTTCCATGATATGTTCTGGATTTGGAGGAAAACCGCAAAACATATATAAACTGATTTCTCTCTTTTAAAATAAAAGTGCTGTTTTTCCCATGATGTATGAGTCGTCCACAATGAGTTTGCTGATGGATTTCGAGACCCGATTCGAGGAGACGGATGAACCGTTTCGGGTACATGGTGGACCCGGTAAGGTACCCCGGGGCAAGAAGCGCGTGATGATGACGATGTGAGCCTGGCAGGGGAGCACTACCTACCGGTGATTTTACCCGACGCGTCGGATATCCGGAGGATACCGTCGTGGTCTTGAGATGGATGGTAGGGGCCGGTCTGGACTGACGGCGCCCTAGATATTGAGACTGTGATATTGAGATTTCGAGATATTGAGGTACAGAGACTGTGATACAGAGATATCGAGATATTGGGATTACGTTTTGTGCCGATGCTAGGCACTGTTTTATGCTGATTTCATTATGATACCTCATTTTAAAAATACAAAGGAAATCTCACTAAATTATGAAAACAGTTCTTCATTTACATGTATTCTTTTTTCATGCATTCATACCTCATTCATATGATATATTGCTACCTGAGGCACTGACACGGGCACATGAGATTACACTCGGGTTAGATATTTACCCTAGCCTTGTTATGGGTTGCATGTTATATATATATTGAGGATATATTATGATCTTTGACCTAGGTTGCGTTATTTATGCGATTTCTATTCGTAGATATTTTTCTATTCACGAGTTGGCAACTCACCCCCGTTGTGCCCCAGTTTCTTGCAGGTTTGCCGTACAGGTTTCTTTACGGCTTGCGGGCATAGTTTCCTTCGGGTGAATTGCAAGTAGGTGGGTTTACTTGTATCGTACCCCCATTATATATCTTGTATATCATTATTCTGTTGTATCTAGAAGTTCCATCAACCAAACATGTATTTATTTTGAGATAGAGACCAGTGATGTTATTCCTTCGACCTTAGAGTCGCGCGTTTTATTTCTGTGGTTTTCTTGTGGTTTTGAGTTTCCTTTTGAATTTTGATCCTCGCCGTTGGCGTTGTATATTATATTGCTTGTGTGGTTATGACTATCGATTGACGAAGAGCTAGCTCCCGCTTGGGGATGCCTTTTTATTGATTTCGTATACTATTCATGTTGTATCCCGTTTGGCGTCCAGTTTTACAAAGGAGACTCTGCCGAAATTTTCAGGAAATATTTGATGTTTTTTTAAAACCGCATAATTCGGCTTATGCTGTTAAAACTACTTGATTAAAATTGGTTTTCCTTCACTCTACTACTTTTCTTGGTTTGGATTTCTGGGTTTTCGGCTTACTTAGATTACGTACGCCTCGAGACGTTCGTAGTTTAAGTGCCGGTCATATTCCGTACTTTCGGGACGTGACAATGAGGTTATAATGTCACATCCAATCCTAATCAAATCTTATCTCATTTCCATCTCATTTAATGCTAGCCATTATGAAGAAAAAGGAAAGATGCTATCATAATCTTTCCATTTACAAATAAACCCCCTCCACATAACTAATTTGTATACTTGCAAATAACCCCCCTCCATCGGAAAAATCCGGCTATGAAAGATCAAAGGAAAACTGGCCGAAACGGAATGCAAACTGGCAACTTCAGAAAACTGATCCCGTAATAAATTACAGGAAAACCCCGCGACTGTATATACATACCCGCATTTGTATTCCGACCGAATACAAATACAAAGAGACAAAATCTACACTGTACAATACTAGGATCCGGCTTAAACCAAAGCCCGCTAGTATTACCCGTCCGATCATGATCCGTGCAATACTGCACGTATATGATCGAACCCTGCCATATCTACATACAGCCTTTACAGCGTTTCGCCCGAAACTTGAGAAACTGTCTGTGGGGGACTCTAAAGACTCGTTAATAGTTTGGCTGTGGATTTAACCACTAGCACGTCAGAGATATTAGCCATACGTGACGGGCTACCAGCTATTGACCAAAAGGGACGTCTGTGAGCAAACTCATCCTGACACCCTACTGAGCCTGTCAGTGACAATATCCGTACAGTCCGGTCCGTTCGTCTATGAGTATCGCATGGCGGGCCGAGGGGGTTGGTAAAAGTCAGACCCCCAAAAGCGGTACAAGTCGTGTCGGAGTGTAGCCCAGAACACCCTGAGGTACTACTGGAATACCTACCAGTAAATCTCCTGCCTCGGCCGAGGGCTTTGTGTAATGGCTCACCTAGACACAGTACGATCTCACCTCCAATACCGGGAGAGACGAACCCCTGCCGATCCGCTCACTGCCTCCATGTAGCTCGGGACTGTACCCAACTTAAACCTGTTTGCACGACTCCTTTGAGCCGTGGTAGGGTAGTAATCAAAGCACAGTGGGAACTCATACGAGGCAAATGACGATCTCAGGTCGATGAACTAACCTGTACACATGTCACCAGGGAACTGCTAGCTGACGTCTGGTATAATCCCAATTAGCATGTTCCCGGCGAGTCCTGTCCGGTGTACGCATAACCCAATGAGCACCTGTATAAATTTTAGGTGAACCAACTGACACCAGTGGCTTGTAAGACTGGCCACCACCCCTCGTCGGGGTCTCGACTGTATACACTAGTCTACTCTGGAGTATCGATGCCCTGTCTCGAAAACTCCCACGACTAGGGACCTTTTAAGGATGTGCTTATAGACCCCAGCTCCCACGTATATGATCGCCATCATACTGCTGGCGGTCAAGCAAGAATCCTGAAGGCTCTATCAACGCGCAATAGTGACCTGTAAGGTCACCTAAAGCAGTACACGATGATAAAGATAAACCAGATAGCATACTATCATCTTGAGTAAGACTGTCCTACCGGTATAGGTCCTTCCTCAATCATTGCAATCACGTGCCTGTGATCCAATAATTGACTTTGAGGGCACTATCTCCAACAGATGTGACAGTTATAGGTTTGACTTCATCAGAATAGGGGATGGATCTGTTAAGAAGGTAGTAGAGCGTGATGTCCTGGTATTTGGATGACATACAAAGAGTAGGAAGTTAAATTCCTATACTACGATTGGTTATACTTTGGTTGTCACACAGTTGTTTCTCCACACAGGATACGGATATAATATCAGACATTCTGGTTACTAGATCTATGGTTTCAGATCTAGATTTGGGTAATTTCCCAATCTGGGTACTTAGACAGTATTCTAATGGTGTTTTAGAATGGACGACTCCTGGCATGGTGGTGTACCTGCAGGTGATGGAGTCTCCCTCTCTAAAGGTGTCTTACAGACTAAAGGGGAGGGGAATGTGCATGATTGGCATATCACTTGCTTAGGCAATTGAGTCAATCATGAGATGTCAAGTACTACAGAAGATGTTGATTTTGCACTAGATACAATAAGTTTATATTAATCCAATCCTGGAGAAACATACGGAAGTCATTTTAGAACATAAGTGGATGTTCTAGGGATTTAATAACGGCAGCCTCCTTTGGGAGACGGTTATCATTCCAGGCTTCCAAGGTGACATGGATGACAGAGTGATTGTCAGAGTTATAGTTTTCTTTCTGTCGAAGGGGGCAGTAGTTTGGACAGGTGGTCCAAGAGTATACTATGGGAGGCATGGTGCAGGATACTGATTAGGTTCAGTTGACGATACAGTCTAAGAAGTTTGGATTTGGAGTTCATTTATGAACTAGGTCCCATCAGATATCCAGACATATTCTAAGACAGGTATTGCTCAATTCGGGAGATGGCTTTCTCCGTGAACTTGAGATTAAGAGAGACATAGAAAGAAACATCAGGGCAGATCCACTCACTGAGACTATCTCTCGAACACAAGGGTTTTACAAACGAGCTTTGTGAAACTGGTTAGTCGAGAAGTTGGGTGTTCGGTTTCACACGGGCTGTGAGTATGCGACATCGCAATAATTAGCCTTAAGTGCAAGTGGGAGATTGTTAGATGTAGTGCCCTCAAATTCGATTATTGGATCCCAGATACGTGATTGCAATGATTGAGGGAGGACATATACCGGTAGGACAGTCTTACTCGAGATGATAGTATGCTATCTGGTTTGCTTTTATCAGTCGTGTACAGCTTTAGGTGACATTTCTGTTCACTATTACACGTTGATAGAGCCCTTAGGATCCTGCTTGACTACCAACGGTATAATGGCGATCATATACGTGAGAGTTGGGTAGTCTATAAGCACATCCTTAAAAGTGGTCCCTAGTCATGGGTGTTTCGAGACAGGGCATCGATACTCCGGAGTAGACTACGGTATACAGTTGAGACCCCGACGAGGGGCGGTGGCCGGTCTCATAAGCTATTGGTGTCAGTTGGATCACCTAAGATGTATACAGGTGCTCATTGGGTTATGAGTGCACCGGACAGGACTCGCCGGGAACCTGCTAGTTTGTATTATACCTAGCGTCAGATAGCAGTTCCCTGATGACATGTGTACGGGTTAGTTAATCGACCTGAGGTCATCATTTGTCTCGTGTGAGTTCCCACTGTGCTTAGATTACTACCCTACCACGGCTCAAAGGAGTCGTACAAACAGGTTTTAGTTGGGTACAGTCCCGAGCCACATAGAGGCAGTGAGCGGATCGGTAGGGGATTCGTTTCTCCCGGTATTGGGCGTGAGATCGCGCTGTTCCTAGGAGAGCAATTACACCAAGTGCACGTGAGAATTACTGGTAGGTATTCCAGTGGTTTCTCAGGGTATTCAGGGCTACCCTCCGAAACGACTTATACCGCCTTTGGGGGTCTGACGTTACCAGCCCCCTAGGCCCGATATGCGATGCTCATAGACGAACGGACCGGACTGTACGGATATTGTCACTGATAGGCTCAGTAGGGCTCCAGGATGAGTTTGATCATCAGCTTCCCTTTCGGTCAGAACATGGGCAGCCGTTACGCACAGCTAGTGCCGCTGACGTGCTTGTGGTTAAACCCACTGCCAGGGTACTGACGAGTCTTTAGAGTCCCCCACAGATAGTTTCCTAAGTTCGGGCGAAACGTTGTAGAGGCCGTATGGTTTTATGGCAGGGTTCGAACATGAACATGCACTTATGCACGTGTCATGATTAGGACAGATAATACTGGTGGGCTTTGGTTTAAGCCGGATCCAAGTATTATATTGAGTCGGAATATTTTAGTCTCATTGTATTCGTATTCGGCCGGAATATGGATACAGGTATGAATATACAAGTGAGGGGTATTCTCATGATCCGTTACGAGATTACTTTAGAAGATGCATTTCTTTTTGGGTTAATCATTTTGGTTTAAATGATTATTGGATTTGGAAAGTGTGACTCATTTTTGGTGACTCATTAATTCTAGCATTCACTAATGACTCATGCTAATGAGTCATCTAGTGACTCATGGTGAATTAATGAATTTTTTTTGGGTGTAGATATTTGAGGAGATATTTTTATGAGATATTTTCTTTGTTTTTTCAAAACGAAACCTCATATATCTGCTCACCAAAATAAGAGGGCAGCCAAGGGTTCTTTTTGTGCTTGGTTTTTTTTTGCTCTCTTGATAGTTTCTTGAGCTCACAATTTCCATATCTTTGCATCTTCTTTAACCTCCACTCTTACCCTTTAATGTGATGAGAACCAAAGAGTGTAATGAGACAAAGTATTCTACTCTTTCTCTACTTCATCTTGGTCATCTCTTTTAGCAGACTTGATATCCGAGTTGCCTCGGTATAGAGGCGGGAGCCCGTATAAAGATGTTGGAGATAGTGCCCTTAGAGTCAATTATTGGATCACAGGCACGTGATTGCAATGATTGAGGGAGGACCTATTCCGGTAGGACAGTCTTACTCAAGATGATAATATGCTATCTGGTTTCTCTTTATCATCGTGTACTGCTTTAGGTGACCTGACAGGTCACTATTGCACGTTGATAGAGCCCCTAGGATTCTTGCTTGGCTACCAGCAGTATGAGGACGATCATATATGTGTGAGCCGGGGTCTATAAGCACATCCTTAAAAGGTCCCCAGTCGTGGGAGTTTCGAGACAGGGCATCGATACTCCAGAGTAGACTAGTGTATACAGTCGAGACCCCGACGAGGGGCGGTGGCCGGTCTCACAAGCCACAGGTGTCAGTTGGTTCACCTAAGATGTATACAGGTGCTCATTGGGTTATGAGTACTGTTGGAGATAGTGCCCTCAGAGTCAATTATTGGATCACAGGCACGTGATTGCAATGATTGAGGGAGTACCTATCCCGGTAGGACAGTCTTACTCAAGATGATAGTATGCTATCTGGTTTATCTTTATCATTGTGTACTGCTTTAGGTGACCTTACATGTCACTATTGCACGTTGATAGAGTCCCTAGGATTCTTGCTTGACTGCCAGCAGTATGAGGGCGATCATATACGTGGGAGCTGGTAGTCTATATGCACATCCTTAAATGGTCCCTAGTCATGGGAGTTTCGAGACAGGGCATCGATACTCCAGAGTAGACTAGTGTATACAGTCGAGACCCCGACGAGGGGCGGTGGCCGGTCTCACAAGCCACTGGTGTCAGTTGGCTCACCTAAGATGTATACAGGTGCTCATTGGGTTATGAGTACACCAGACAGGACTCGCCGGGAACATGCTAGTTGGTCTTATACCTGACGTCAGATAGCAGTTTCCTGGTGACATGTGTACAGGTTAGTTCATCGACCTGGGTATCGTCATTTGTCTCGTGTGAGTTCCCACTGTACTTTGATTACTACCCTACCACGCTCAAAGGAGATGTGCAAACAGGTTTTAGTTGGGAACAGTCCCGAGCCACATGGAGGCAGTGAGCGGATCTTCAGGGGTTCGTCTCTCCCGGTATTAGGGGTGAGGTCGCGCTGTGTCTATGAGAGTCATTACACGAAGTCCTTGGCCAAGGCAAGAGATTTACTGGTAGGTATTCCAGTAGTATCTCAGGGTGTTCTGGGCTACACTCTGACACGACTTGTACCGCTTTTGGGGGTCTGACTTTTACCAACCCCCTAGGCCCACCATGCGATGCTCATAGACGAACGGACCGGACTGTACGGATATTGTCACTGACAGGCTCTGTAGGGTGCCAGGATGAGTTCGCTCATCGACGTCCCTTTTAGTCAATAGCTGGTAGCCCCTTGTTAGTTATATGTATGCCCTAGAGGCCATTACTATACATAGGATGTATAATGTAGTGGATGCTTGGATATATATAGGGATGACTTTCTTGCTCGATATGATACTATGCTATCTGGTTACTCTTTACCTTAACGTGTACACTGATTGTCTCTCTGTTACATGTTGGTAAAGCCCTTAGGATGTGTACTTGACTACCTGGACTATGATGCGGATCATACTAGTGGGGACGTGGTAGTCCATAAGTACATCCTTCAAAGTCCCTAATCGTGGGTGTATCGAGACGGGGCATCGATATACCAGAGTAGACTAGCGTATACCTTCTCGACCCATACAGATGAGTGATGGATGATTCCATATCCATTGGTGTATGACATCAGAGATGATATACGGGTGCTCAGTGGAGACTGGGTACACTGGACGGACTCGCCGAGAACTCCCAGATGGTATTATACCTTACGTCAGATGGCAGTTCTCTGGTGACACTGGTACAGGTTAGTCTGTAGACCCGAGATCGTCATAGAGTCTTGTGTGATTCCCACTGTACTTTGATTTCCACCTTACCACGTCCAAGAGGGCATGCAAAACGGTGGTTTTTGGGTACAGTCCCGAGTCACCGGAGGCAATGAGCGATAGGAGGGGTTTCGTCTCTCCCGGTATAGGGAGTCGATGTTGCGCAGTGCTCGATTGGCTATAACAGGAAGTCCTTGGCCAAGGCTGTTTTAGGGATTTACTGGTAAGTGTTACCAGTAGTTTCTCGACCCGTTATGAGCCTCATATCGACACGACTTATCCAGTTATTGGCGTCTGACGTTTACCACCCTTAGACAAGTTATGCGACATATCAGACGAACAAACCGGACTGTACGGAAGTGTTACTGGTTGGATTCGCAGGAGTAGTAGCAGGCTTGCTTATTGATCTTCTGATCGCTCAATACCTGGGTGGCCGTTATGTTTAGCAAACCGCTTGCGGCTTGTCGGTGTTTGATATGATCATCACCTACTGCCGGCGTATTGACGATTCTTTTGAGTCCTACACAGGGGTTTCCTGGCTCAAGCGAAACGGAGTAGGAGAGCATATGTGATATGTGCGGGACCGAGATTGATACGATATGAGATACCGTATTCGATTCTCGCGATTTGTGACATTCATCGGTTGTATGGATATAGCCGGGTTATCAGATCAAGTGTTGATTCGGTAAGTTGTTACTTTTGATATTAGTCGGTTATAGCCGGATTATTAAATCAAGAGTTGATTTAATAATTTAATGTATAATTATAAATTTGATATATTATATTACATTAACTAATATTAGCTCACTTAAGATTTATTTTCTCACTAGTTTGTGCACATTGTTTATATGTGATATATGCAAGTGTACATGTATGTATCATGCTTGATGATACACACAAGATGGGTGTATGAGACTTATACTAAGATTAGGGTTAAGATTAGGGTTATTGGATTATCTTAAGATTTAACAAATGAGTTAAACTTAGTCAAAGTTGTCAAGCTTGAAGAAGCTTGGAGAAACTTTGACAAAGTCCACTCTTTTGTCAATTTTCTTGATATTTCTTTAACCTAACCCTTAAACCTCATACCTTAGTTAATTCTCTACATGAGTTAAGCATGAGGGCTTAACTCAACCATGGGTGAATTATTCAAGAGGATAAGTTTTCATTTGGATGAATAATTCACTTCTTGTTCTTCTTCATCAAGCTCCTTGAAAAGCTTTCTAGCTCTAATGGTGCCTTGAGGAAAAATGTGAGAAAATCAATTCTAAAGTGAGCAACCTTCCTACTTCATCATCCTCTACTACTTGCCATTTAGTAGATGGTGTTCTCTTCACAAAGTTCTTGACCTAGTGAAGGAATAGCTTGAGTTAGTGTCTCCCCGACATAGATCATCTTCGGCCTCGAAGTCATCGAAGCAAGCATGTTCATTTCTTCGTGGGCCTCTCTAGAGTCCGGGTTTTTCCGATCGCAGCGAAGGGGAATACTACACGGAGCTATAGAAGTGGATGACCGGATCTACAAAGGTTGTATTTCCATTCACTTAGTAGCAAAGTAGTTTGCATGCTTGTAGTTTCGCCTAATCTCTAGTTAACGATCTATATTAGGGTTTCTCGGCACCGGAAAATTTTTGTTTGGCATGGTTGATGCCTTATAGAACCTCTTGAGTGTGCCTAGTAACCCTATAGTGGTATCAGAGCCTAGCTAGAGCTTTAGGCGAAGTGTAGACGATGTTAGAAATCCGATCGAACCCCGAAACCCTAACTCAAACCCTTCTCTGTACATTTTTTGAAAATGTGGATTTTTCCAAATTAAAAATATGCAGAAAAATCAGCAGGCATTTTTAGGAGTTACTGTGAAACACGAGTGGCTAATTCGATTAAAGCGCCACGGAAATGCGGCACGAGCATGGCTCGTGCGGCGGTTCCGCGGCCGTACTGTTACATTGGTACTTTATATTTGCACAGTAACTTCCATATTAGTTTACTGAATCTTCTGGAAATTTTTAATCAATACTCAAGTGTTGAGTTTTTTGGGTTGTATTGGGAGTTCGACGATTCGATCGGAATCTTTAACTTTGTCTGTGTTTTTCCGGATAATTTTTGAATATATTAAAAAGTTCGACCAGATATAAATACCCACTTTTTCCCCTGCCGGGAAATTTCCAAGTGTTGGATTTTTCCGTGGTTTAAGAATGTTCTAAGTAGTGCAAGTAACGCGATGGACCCTCTAGAAGACAACAAACCTTAACTCGATTATGTGATCGTCTTGAACTGCCCTTTGAAACTTCGGGTTTGGGGAAGTACGGCGTGCCACATGTAAGGCGTTGGCTTGACCCTTCTACGGCTGGACCGTTGGTACTGTGGCATGAAGTGGATGTTTTTGAACTTGTTTCAAGAGTTGAGCTATTTTGGGAAAACTTGGGTGTTTGATTGTTCAATCGGAAAGTTTAATATTTTCTATTTATCTGGAATTTGATAAAATATTTGGAACCCACAAGTATTTATGAGATAACTAATTTGGATGTTATAAACACAGCAGTTTAGTCTCAATTGATCGGTTGCCACGGAATTTTGAGGTGATCAAAAGTTCGTCGCAATCACGTAGTGTACGCGGATACTCGCCGGGTAAACTTAATAGACAGCTACACCCCATAGCCCCGACCAAGTGACTGTAGGAGAACCCCATCGCCGAAAGCATCCGTTCGGGTGCTCGTGGAAGCGGTGTTCCTCCTTGGTGCACTTCGTCGACGGCATCGGGGGTGCGGCCGCCTAATAAAGTCTGCGACGAGCATTCGATCAAAATGTCGGGAATCTTGTTGAATTGCCCGACTTGATATTGAAAAGAGTTTTCGATAATGAGACTAAAATACGGAGTTTTTAATTGTGAGGCATGTGATGACTAAGGAATTCAGAATGTTAGGCATGCGATGTCTAAGGAGGTTGCGGATTCCAACTGTTGTAGTTTTACACTTTCTTTTCTGCGACCGTAAGTGTAATATGTGATATCGCCGGTTTCGTTGCTATATGTCAACGACAATTGGGATGCGCACATTTACTTACGTTGATGACATGTGATGTTATGATTTGCTGGATATGTTATATTGGATCGTCGTGTTTGAATAGCCGGGGGGTTTTATGTGAGATGAGAGTTTTTCATTTTCATTCATGTAAAAACTTGTATGTAATATTCTTTTATTGGGGCACTTCCAGGTTGCGGAAGATGTCACCGTTATTGTATATTGTTTACTTTTCCGCACTAGGATAGACCCAAGGAGGAGAGCACAAGTAACCGGGTTCTGGAGTCCAGTGGGAGACCAACTCGAGGAGTCGAGTGTGGGTCTCCTAACTCTAGAATTGGTAGGGTTTTTTGCCGCTCTCATAGGGGTCTAGGGGTGTGGGTTTGGCTATTCATCACGACCGTGGAATCTGTGTTTTATACAGGCTCGTACTGAAAACACGGACGTCCTTGTATATCCAATGTTTCTTATGATTCTTCTGCTGCGATATCTGTGATGTGATCATTTTCTATGTGATGATAGATACTGTATATGATATATATGATATATTATATAGACGTTACTTATGTTTTGCACTCGCGCTAGCCCTGCCCCGCTCTGTCGTTAGTTACCTAACCTAACGGTGCACGAGGGGACATCGAGGCGAATGCGGATGGCATAAGTGTACGTCGTATTTATCTGTGATGTTTTGGTAATTTAAATGATGGGACTTCATTAATGTGATTAATGAAAGAAAAGAAACCTAAGATGTTGTGGAATCGAATTTTCAAAAACAGGCAGCTACAGTTCTTGCTTTGCATCGCGGTGTTCCTTGTAGAACATCCTGCACCTTATTCGATAAGGAAATGACCGAGATCCCTTCACCGGGAGTGACTCCTTTAGCAATAACTGGCAGATGCTACAACCCTCGGTTTGTCTTTTGATTGCTTCTCTAGTTCTTGCTTTGCACTGTGATGTATATGATATATCATGCACCTCATTCGACGAGGAAAGGGCCGACGATCCCTTCACCGGGAGTGACCCCTTTAGCAAAACTAGAAAAGCCTAAAAAACACTCCATTTTAAAATCATTTGATTCTACAACGATATCAAGTTCATTACGCAAAAGGTTTTCTTAAAAGCCTGTCGTAGCCCTCCGTCATTTCAGATAAGTACTGGTTAGTATTCGTGCTGCGTTTGTTGACCTCTGTCAAGGCGTAGTGTGCGGTAGCTGATTAGTGCTGATCTGTATAAGCATATGATGTGATTGATTTAGGGTAGTCGTGCGACCTTGTTGACCTCTGTCAAGGGTCATGCGGGTGGGTTTACTTCAATCAGGAAATGACGGGTTGAACTTGACTAGCAGCCTATGGTTTGTTGACCTCTGTCAAGGTCATAGGACACTAGGGGTAAAATATTATTGGGAATTTTAAGTGTTGAAATTTGCAATGAGATTGCATACCTTCTATGAGATAGTTGGATCCCGATACCCACTGCGAGTAATTGTTACTCCTGGGAGAGTTTTACACATTACAATTAGCCGATCAAGTAGGTGTCTAGAAAGGTGTCAACGGGGTTACGCCTATGGGAAAACGAGGTTTACATTAATTAGGTCCGTGCGAAAGCACGGGGAACCTCCCTCAAAGTACCGACACTGGCCTGGCTGAAAGATTGGCGAACTTGTAGCGTGTAATTAATCCCGGCTTGTCTTTCCTTTTAGGGTTTGAAGGAAGATTTGATAAAAACAGTGGGAACCATCCTGATTAGATAAAATAATAACCAATCTGATCTTGCAAGAGCGCACGCTGAGTGTTTTCTTCTCTCTCTCTCCAGGTAGCGACCATATCACGCCTTAATCAAGATAATAAAACGGATATATTGACTGAACCCGCTTGTTATACTGAGCTGGGGAACGTTGGTCCCGCTCCAAGTTATAAATGTTATAAGACAAAGCAAGAATTAGGGGATTACCAGAATTCCCGTGCCGCCAAAACGAAGAAAGTGCATGTTGATGCATCATCTGCGGGTATGTTCATTACAGAGAACTGTTTCTCAATGTCCTTTACGTCCTGGGTATATGATACCGGATCAGGATCCCACATATGTAATATATTACATGGGCTACAGAAAGGTAGAGAACTGAGAACGGGCGATAAGTTTCATGAAGCAGAAAACGGTGCAAGTGTTGTAGCCAAGTCTGTTGGTCACTGTCACCCTGTATTACCAGAATACATTGATTCTGAACAAATGTTATTAGATACCGAACCTGATATACCAAATCATATCAGTCTCTTTATTTAGGTAAAGAAGGATATAATTTTGTATTGTTGGATAATGTTTTGAACATTTCCTATATCAAGAGTTGATCGGTTCAGGCACGTTATCTAAAAGCATTAACGTTCTAAATCAAACTACAGTTCTTAGTATATAGAATACACACAAGAGGAAAAGTTCAGATATGAACGGGTTCTTCTTGAGGTATTATAGACTAGGTCATATCAATGCGACCCGACTAGCTGAAGTTACATATAGATGCATATTTAAATTAGTTTGAATTTACATCTTCTGAAACTTGCCAGTCATGTCATAAAGATAAGATGACCACAGCTCTGTTTATTGGAAACAGAGAAAGAGTTATAGTACTCTTAGTATGATACATGTTGATGTATGAAGGTCCCCTGTCTACATATGCCAAGACCGGTTCTTTGTACTTCATGAAATTCTCTGATAATCTCTCGAGATTCAGACATATGTTCCTGTTGAAACACAAGTCCGAACCTTTTAAGATATTCACAGAATATAAGTTAGAAGTAGAGAACCAATAATGGGTATAAGTATTATGTCCTTTGATGTGATCAAGGAGGAGAATACTTGAGTACGGGATTCCTGGACTATTCTAAGAATGAGATTCTCTCTCAGCATTACTTCTCCGTATACACCTCAGCACCTCGGTGTATCGGGGCGGAGCAATAGCACCCTATGTGATATGGTGTGCTCTATAATGAGTACTACTGAGTTTCCTATTTCCTTTTAGGGAGTTATGCACTTATGAAGTTGCATACCTATTGAATAGGGTTCCGATCAAATTAGATGCCTACCATTTCATATGAGATATGGAAAGGGAAGAGCCCATCTCTTAAGTCAGTTAAGATTTGGGGTTGTCCGGCCTATGTCTAAAAGCAAAATCCGGACAAGCTCGAGGCAAAGTCAGATCTGTGGAAGTTTGTTGGATATCCCAAGCATACGTAAGGGAATATCTTCTACCTAACCGAGGAACAAAAATGTTTTGTTTCTCAGCATGCCACCTTTGTGAAAGGGAATTTCTTATGAAGAAATTAGTGGGCATGAGATAGAACTGGAAAGAGTTCCAGCTATACAAACTGCAGCTGCTGATTTGGTAGAACCAAAGGATTCAATAGCAACCAACGAACCTCAGCCTCTCCGCCGATCTAGCAGGGTTCCTCACCCACCTGAGAGATACATTGGTTTCTCTATGACAGTAGGAGCGAGGATTGCATCATGAGATGATGACCCAACTAGTTTCGAGCTGGCCATCAGGGGTAGGACTCTGTAAGAATGGCTGGATGCTTATCGATCTGAGATGGAATCCTTATACACCAACAAAGTATGGACTTTGGTTGCTTTATCTGAAGGGTTAAATCCCCATCAGGAGCAAGTATATCTTGGGAAGATTACTTGGTGTACATGGAAATGTTAAGACTTTCAAAGCTAGACTTGTTAGAGGTTTGCATCATTGACCAGGTATGAATTATAATGAAACCTTTTCTAAGTAGCTATGCTTAAGTCCATCCAGATCCTACTTGCTACGGCTACATACCATGACTACGATATCTGGTGGTTGGGTGTCTTGACTGCTTTTCTAAATGATGATTTGGAAGAAAGCATCTATAAGTACACAGCCAGAGGGCTTCGTAGACAGTGGGAGCAGCGGAAACGTATGCAAGATGTTTTATGTGATAATGCAGGCATCGCGGAGTTGGAACATCTATTTTGATGAGTTAGTGAAAGAGTTTGACATCATCAAAATGGTAGATGAACCTTGTATATACAAAAAGGTAGTAGGGAGTATGCTGGTGATCCTCGTAGAGTACGTGGATGACATACTCTTGATACGGAAGTAGTTTCCTATGCTACGCTCGGTCAATCTCCGCTTATCACAAGGACTCTCCATAAAGGATCAAAGTGATACCTCTTAAATCCTGGGTTTTGGATCTATGAGATAGATCTAATTGGATGTTAGGATACTCACTAGTTGTAGTGAGATGGTATCAATTGATCCTGGGGAGAATCACTGGAAAGGTTCCAAGGTGATAAGGACGACTGAATGTCAGTCGCAGGCATTGTCTTTACCCTCAGTAAAGGGACGGTATGTTGGAAGAGTTCCAAGCTAGATACCGTGGCATACTAGACGATAAAGGCTGGATACATCGCGACCAAAGATGCTACCAAAGAGGAAGTCTGGATGTATATTAGTTCATGAGATGAACTTCGTTCCTTCCGTTGTGTGACAATGGAGTTGTGGCTTACGCCTAGGAACGCCCGTCCCATCAGTGATCCAGACATATTCTTAGGCAGTATCACCTGATCGTGGAGATGGTTGATCTCCAGGGGATCGAGGTTAGGAGAGTAAACTCAGAGGACAACACGGCGGATCCACTCACAAAGGCCTTTCCCAGAGAGAGACTATTATGGGATGGTTGAGTATGAGATACTACAACCACTGCTATCAGATGGCCCTAGTGCAAGTGGGAGATTGTTAGTTATATGTATGCTCTAGAGGCCATTACTATACATAGGATGTATATTGTAGTGGATGCTTGGACATATATAGGGATGACTTTCTTGCTCGATATGATAGTATGGTATCTGGTTACTCTTTACCTTAACGTGTACACTGATTGTCTCTCTGTTACATGTTGGTAAAGCCCTTAGGATGTGTACTTGACTACCTGGACTATGATGCAGATCATACTAGTGGGGACGGAGTAGTCCATAAGTACATCCTTCAAAGTCCCTAGTCGTGGGTGTATCGAGACGGGGCATCGATATACCAGAGTAGACTAGCGTATACCTTCTCGACCCATATAGATGGGAGATGGATGATCCCATATCCATTGGTGTATGACATCAGAGATGATATACGGGTTCTCAGTGGAGACTGGGTACACTGGACGGACTCGCCGAGAACTCCCAGATGGTATTATACCTTACGTCAGATGGCTGTTCTCTGGTGACACTGGTGCAGGTTAGTCTGTGTTGGAGATAGTGCCCTCAGAGTCAATTATTGGATCGCAGGCACGTGATTGCAATGATTGAGGGAGGACCTATCCCAGTAGGACAGTCTTACTCAAGATGATAGTATGCTATCTGGTTTATCTTTATCATCGTGTACTGCTTTAGGTGACCTGATAGGTCGCTATTACACGTTGATAGAGCCCCTAGGATTCTTGCTTGACTGCCAGCAGTATGAGGGCGATCATATACGTGGGAGCTGGAAGTCTATAAGCACATCCATAAAAGGTCTCTAGTCGTGGGAGTTTCGATATAGGGCATCGATACTCCAGAGTAGACTATTGTATACAGTCGAGACCCTGATGAGGGGCGGTGGCCGGTCTCACAAGCCACTGGTGTCAGTTGGTTCACCTAAGATGTATACAGGTGCTCATTGGGTTATGAGTACACCGGACAGGACTCGCCGGGAACATGCTAGTTGGTCTTATACCTAACGTCAGATAGCAGTTCCCTGGTGACATGTGTACAGGTTAGTTCATCGACCTGAGGATCGTCATTTGTCTCGTGTGAGTTCCCACTGTACTTTGATTACTACCCTACCACGCTCAAAGGAGACGTGCAAACAGGTTTTAGTTGGGTACAGTCCCGAGCCACATGGAGGCAGTGAGCGGATCTTCAGGGGTTCGTCTCTCCCGGTATTGGGGGTGAGGTCGTGCTGTATCTAGGAGAGCCATTACACAAAGCCCTCGGCCGAGGCAGGAGATTTACTGGTAGATATTCCAGTAGTATCTCAGGGTGTTCTGGGCTACACTCCGACACGACTTGTACCGCTTTTGGGGGTCTGACTTTTACCAACCCCCTAGGCCCGCCATGCGATGCTCATAGTCGAACGGACCGGACTGTACGGATATTGTCACTGACAGGCTTAGTAGGGTGTCAGGATGAGTTCGCTCACAGACGTCCCTTTTGGTCAATAGCTGGTGGCCCAACACGTATGGCTAATATCTCTGACGTGCTAGTGGTTAAATCCACAGCCATAGTATTGACGAGTCTTTAGAGTCCCCCACAGACCAGTTGCTCAAGTTTCGGGCAAAATGCTGTAGAGGCCGAATGGAGATATGGCAGGGTTCGATCAGATACGTGCGGTATTGCACGGATCCTGATCAGACGGTTTATACTAGCGGGCTTTGCTTTAAGCCGGATCCTAGTATAGTATAGTGTAGATTTTGTCTCATTGCATTTGTATTTCGGTCAGAATACAAATGCGGTTATGTATATACAGTGTCGGGGTTTTCCTGTGATTTATTACAGGACCAGTTTTCTGGAGTTGCCAGTTTGCTTTCCGTTTCGGCCATATTTCTTTGTATCTTTCATTGGCCGAAGATTGGTGGAGGAGGGCTTATTTGCATTTGTGCAAATTAGCATTGTGGAGGGTTGTCTTTGCATATTCTTGTGTCATGATGGTTGCACCATCATTTGACTTGCTCACTTCATGATGGCTTGACTTCTAGTGATGAGATGTGAGATGGTGGTGGAGTGTTGGTTTTTGTTGGTGATGATTTTGTTCTCATAATGAATCATCATTCTTTCTTGCATGACACTCATCCTCCTCTCTTTTGTTTTCCCCATTTTGAGATATCATTCTCTCCTCTCTCATGCTACCACCATGCTTGGCCGGCCATGCTCCTAAGGGGCTGTCCAAATTTTGAGAGTGGAATTTTTGTTCATTTCTAGCTACAAAAATTCCCTAGTTCATTGCAAAAGATTCATGGTTCATTTCCTCCACCAAAAAGGTAATTTCCTAAACCCCAAATGAGACATGAGCTCTACAGTTATTCTACAGCAAACCTTGGGCACGTCGACTCGCCAACTTCGTGCCCGAGTTGCCTCGGACCAGAGGTGGGAGCCCGTAAAAGAAGCCGGCGATGTGGTGCCCTTCCGGCGGCTTGGCGGAGACCGGAGATTCCGCGGGAGATCGGGACGACGAAGAGAAGACCGGAGGACACGGATCACTCGGTATATCTCTCTTCCCCCTCTCTTGATAGCTAGGACTAGATTAATGGCACGATCCGGGTTTATAGTGCGCGGTGTTGCCAGTTTGAAAAGTTAAAGTAAATCATCGCTTCCGCATTCCGGCGTCGGATTGACGGCCGGGGCGCCGCCGTGCACTTACAGTGGTATCAGAGCCTCGCTATTAACCTAGTCTAGCTTGGTCTAATGTGTTTACGTTTCCGATCGAACAAAAATCCCAAAACCGCGTTTTCTGCATATTAGTTTTCTGTCGAAATTTTGTTGGCTCCAAAATTTTTTCAGTATGTTGCAGAATGATGTGTAGGGAGTTTTTAGCTTACTGTAAAAATTTGACACCATGATTCAATAGGAAGACCGCGAAACCGCGGCCAAAATCCCTTTCTGGCCGGCGGTTCTGTGTTATGATTGTGCCAATTTTTTCCAGTGGGCTTTTGGGTTGGAAATAGGGGTTTTGGAATATTATTTTTGGGCCCAGAATTTCTTTAAGTGCTACAGTAAAGCTTGGGGCCCACTTGGTAAAATTTGATCGATCGAAAATTCCAAACACATTAGTTCACAGTATTTACATTATATCTGCGACCGTGAATGCCATTTGATCGGTAAATCCTGTCTAACTGCTATAGCCCGGTTAGACTGATTTGCGAACTTGACATTCACGTTGATATTCTGTGTATTGCTGTGATGTTGCGGATTGGTCGTGGGGGATAGCCTGGATGCAATGTAAGTACAGTTTTTCTTGTATTATATACATTTGATATTGCGGGACGAGCGTCCGACATGTGGACTGCCGTCACTGCCCGTTTGTATATTATTCTTTTGGGGCACGAGCAGGTTGAGGTCGATGTACCCGTTGTATGTATATTTTACTTTCTGTACTAGGATTACCCCGTGGTGGGGTGCACGGATAGCCGGGTTCTAGAGGGCAACAAGCCCGCATCTCATGGCATTGAGACGGAGGGGGCTTCACTCTAGAATTGGCGGGCTATTCGCCGCACTCGTAGGGGTATAGGTTGACCCAGGAGGGGTGCCCAAGTTACCGGATTCCGTGAAGTGCTGGGTGGTCCATTCACGGTGCTGAAGGGGACTGCCTCGCTTCAGGTTTTGGCGGGTGACTTGCCGCGTATGTAGGGGTCTAGGATATCATTGCACAGGCTATCCACACGACCAGGGGAACATCGGGTTTCAGTAGCGGCTCTGTGAAACCCGGGGATCCCAGATATCTGTATTGTTCTGTGATGCTGTACATTTCTGTGATGTTGCATTTTATCACGCCTTGAGCAAAAATATTATATATTGATATATATACTAGTAGATGTTGTATATGTTTTGCATCCGCGCTAGTCCAGTCCCCGCTCTGTCGTTAGTTAGCTAACCTAACGGGTAATGACGGGACCCAGTGGCGAATGCGGATGGCATATACGTACGTCATTATTTTCGTTCTTTATTGGTGTGATCAATTAATGGGACTGCGTTGATTCGGATCATTGCAAGTTAAAAAAAAACCTATATTGATGTTGTTGGAACACTTTTCAAAAAGCTGTTATTATAAGGACGTTCACTTTTGTTTTGCACAGTGATATTCAGTTGGAATATCCTGCTCCTCAGTCGACGAGGCAAGGGCCGAGATCCCTTCACCGGGAGTGACCCCTTGGACAGAAGTTTGCGTCAGGGTAATAACTTCACTATAACCGTTTACTTTTGCTTTGCATCATGGTATTCAGTTGGAATATCCTGCACCTCATTCTACGGGGAAAGAGCCGAGATCCCTTCACCGGGAGTGACCTCTTTAGCGAAGGTTTTCGTCACTATATTTTTAAAAGCTATCCGGTTCCTTCAACGATATCAAGTTCATTACGTTAAAGGTTTTCGCCAGAAACCATTCGTAGCCCTCCGTCGTTTCATATAGATAGTCAATAGTATTCAAGCTGTGTTTGTTGGCCATTGTCAAGGCACAGTGTTTGGTAGCTGTTGGGTGTTCATATGCAGCATAGATAGATGCGTTGGTTTGGGACAGTCGTATAGCCTTGTTGGCCCTAGTCAAGGGCTTGTACGGGTGGGTTCAAATCAACCTGGACAATGACGGGTAGAACTTGACATGTGACTTATGATTTGTTGGCCTTAGTCAAGGTCATAAGAGCATGGGGCAAAAATCAACATCGGGAGTTTCTAAAGAAACTGAAACTTGCCAGATATGCGCATACCTTCTGGAGTGTGATAACGTGAGCGGATTCCGTCACGTTATCATGCGATGATAGTTGGATCCCGATTCCCACTGATGAGTTGGTTTACTCCTCGGGTGATCCCGACTAATTCTTCTTTCAGGTTTTGGGAAGAATTTGACGGTACAGTGGGAGGTTTCCAGATTAGATAAATTGGTAACCATTCTGATCTAAGTTAGAGTGCATGCTGAGTGTTTCTTTTCTCTCTCTCTTTGGCAGCGATTATTGGCCCGACCCTAAGACTATGAATCAATGACCAAAATTAACCGAACCTTCTTTAACACTGGCTTTTAGATTGTCAGAGTTGCATACCTCATTGCCACTCCTACTTTTACCCTTTTCTCCAGGACACCCCGTATTACTACGAACGTCCACTTCCATTGGACAAAACCATCGTACGGTTCGATACGAACTCGAAGGAATTTATTCGAGGATGGTTTCCAGTTCTGGAGAAAACAGATAGGACTATTCAGTTGTCTTTTCCTTTTACCTTCTCTCAGGTTGCGAGTACTCATTGGTTTAGGAGATAGTACACCTATTACGCAAATTGGATAGTCTTCTTCCAAACCTTAGGCTGGTGCCGAACGGTGGGGAATGAAGAAAACTAATTAGCATAACGATGGTGTACAGAAGGTATTAAGTAAAGACAAAGAAAGGGATTAGAAGGAGGGCAAAGTAAATTGCGACTGCTATTCACGACCAAACCAAGTATTTCATTACCACTCCTACATCACCTTTGTATTTCTCCAGGACACTCCGTATCACTACGAAGATCCACAGTTTATTGGATACTCCATCGTATGGGAATATACGGACTCGAAAGGAACTTATTCCAGTTCGGGGATGGATTCTGGTTCAGGAGAAATAGGAATAAGGTTTATTCGGTTGTATTTTATCCTCACCTTCTCTCGCATTGCGAGTGCTCGTAGGATTAGGACAGTACACCTATTATGCTTATTGGATAGTCTTCTTCCAAGCCATAGGCTGGTGCCGAACGGTAGGGAAGGAAGAAAACCATTTGGCCTAAAAGGGTGTACAGAAGGTAAAAACTAAAGACATATGAAGGGATGTGGATGAGATGGCAAAGAAATATACTGTTACAGTTGTGAATCTGGATAATGGAAGAGGCATTACTAGGAATACCGGGATACCCCATCGAAACATTTCATTGTTTCAGTTTCACTGTGTACTGTTAAAAGAAAACTGATTTCCCAATTAGACACTTACTCCAAGGTATGTATTTTCCAAGTTTGATTCTCACATCTGTATGGTTTTACAGACGATGAGTAGGAGTAAGTTATTGGGAATTGGGTGATCATCCTCATTATATCGGGATTCGTTGTAATCGGTGATATTTGAGGAAGTCACTTGGGTTGTTTGCCGGACGGCAAATATTTGGTTTTGAATATCCGCTGCTATGCACCAATTTCAAATTGATATATCTGTACGTCTATTTTTATAGAGTGAGATATACCTTTTTGAAATTATGTCTATGACATTTACCTATATCAGTGGATGGTTAGGTTAGGAGAATTAAACAGCGGTGTAATTCTTCTTAACCATAAGTACAGTTTTCAACCTACGACACACAGGGAATGAGTTATTAGACTCAAGGGACTTATACAGAGTATTGTATGCTGTCCAGCGTCCATGAGGACAAAGGGGTTGGTTCTCGTACTATATTCGGTTTACTTATGACTTCTCTAGTTTTTAGACAGGTGTTTCGCAGAAACACAGGGTCCGAATTTTGAGAAGTTATAGGTATATGAATAAAGTAGAGAATCAGGTGTCGTAAGTATCGGGATTCTTCAAGGTGATCGAAGATGTAGATACTTGTGTGTGGTATTTAGTTAATAGTAATGATTAAGGGAACTTGCTTCTCTTTCAGGTTACTCATAATTGGAAGCATTCCTAAGTTGAGTAACGCTGATCGGCCTCTTTCCATTTAGTCAACATGCACTGGAGACAGCTGCATGATTTGAATCTGGTTTCATTAAATCAGTGCCTCTGGTCCTATATTGGATATAGAACAGTTCGTATCTTAACGATATTAAGGTACAGGGAGTTGTCCGGCTTATGCTTAAAACCAGACTCTGGATAACTCAAGGCACGTTTCTGTAATGGCTGTTTGTGGGTTGACCCAGGCTATGACGAGGGTTGACTTTCTAGCATCTGGAAGATCAATAGTGATATTGTTCTTGACTCGCCACAGTTTTAATAAAAATGGATTTTTTTCCAGAAAACAGTAGTGGGAGTATGGTAGAACTGGAAGTGATTCCAGAACCGCGAACGATTACTGAAGATTTGATAAGAACCTAAAGATTCAATATGGTTTGACATTCCATTGACCACTCCGCAGATAAGATGGGTAACCTCAGGCACCCGAGAGGTACTCCGGTAGCCTCAAGGACGGTGGCAGGGAGGTTCTTGTTTACCCAGACTTGCCATTGCTGTTGTTCCAGACTATGAGACCCGGCAGGAGGATGAGTATAACGTCGTTCTAAACCAGCTTTAGAAGTGTACGTGTATATGACTCTGCGAGAGGGTTGTCGTGGTCAGTGGGAGCAGCGAAAGCATGATGGACAAGTGGCTTATGTCTAGCTATAGACTAAAGCAGATGTTGCGGAGATAGATCATCTATTTCTGATGTGACAGTCATAGGTTTGACTTCATCAGAATAAGGGATGGATCTGTTAAGAAGGTAGTAGGATGTGTTGTCATGGTATTTGGATGACATACACAGAGTAGGAAAGGAAACTCCTATTCTATGATCGGTTATACTTTGGTCGTCACACAGTGGTTTCTCCACAAAGGAAATGGATTTCATATCAAACATTCTGGTTACTAGATCTAAGGTTTTAGATCTAGATTTGGGTAGTTTCCCAATCAGGGTACTTAGACAGCATTCTAAGAGTATTTAGAATGGAAGACTCCTGGCACGGTAGTGTACCTGCAGGTAATAGAGTCACCCACTCTAAAGGTGTCTTACAGACTTAAGGGGAGAGGGATGTGCATGATTTGCAGATCACTTGCTTAGGCAATTGAGTCAATCATGAGATGTCAAGTACCACACCAGATGTTGTTTTTTGCAGTAGATGCAGTAAGTTGACATTGATCCAATCCTGGAGAAACAGTCGGAAGCAGTTTTAGAACATAAGTGGATGTTCTAGGGATATGATAACGACAGCCTCATTCGGGAGACAGTTATCATTCCAGGCTTCCAAGATGACCTGGACGACAAGGAGGTTGTCAGAGTTATAGTTTTTCTTCTGACGAGGGGCAGTATTTTGGACAGGTGGTCCAAGGCAATCCTGAAGGAGGCATGGCGCAGGATACTGATTAAGTTCAGTTGACGATACAATCTAAGAAGTTTGGATTTGGAGTTCATTTATGAGCTAGGTCCCATCAGACATCCAGACACATTCTAAGAAAGGTATTGTTCATTTCGGGAGATGGCTTTCTCCGCGAACTTGAGATATAGAGAGACATAGAAAGAAACATCAAAGCGGATCCACTCACTGAGGCTATTCCTCGAACGCGTTAGTTTCGCAAACGAGCTTTGTAAGACTGACTAGTAGAGGATTTGGGTGTTCGGTATCACACGGGCTGTGAGTATGCGATATCGCAATAATTAGCCTTGAGTGCAAGTGGGAGATTGTTGGAGATAGTGCCCTCAGAGTCAATTATTGGATCACAGGCACGTGATTGCAATGATTGAGGGAGGACCGATCCCAGTAGGACAGTCTTACTCAAGATGATAGTATGCTATCTGGTTTATCTTTATCATCGTGTACTGCTTTAGGTGACCTGATAGGTCGCTATTACACATTGATAGAGCCCCTAGGATTCTTGCTTGACTTCCAGAAGTATAAGGGTGATCATATACGTGGGAGCTGGTAGTCTATAAGCACATCCTTAAAAGGTCCCTAGTCGTGGGAGTTTCGAGACAGTGTATCGATACTCCAGAGTAGACTAGTGTATACAGTAGAGACCCCGACGAGGGGCGGTGGCCGGTCTCACAACCCACTGGTGTCAGTTGGTTCACCTAAGATGTATACAGGTGCTCATTGGGCTATGAGTACACCAGACAGGACTCGCCGGGAACATGCTATTTGGTCTTATACCTGACGTCAGATAGCAGTTCCCTGGTGACATGTGTACAGGTTAGTTCATCGACCTGAGGATCGTCATTTGTCTCGTGTGAGTTGCCACTGTACTTTGATTACTACCCTACCACGCTCAATGGAGACGTGCAAACAGGTTTTAGTTGGGTACAGTCCCGAGCCAAATGGAGGCAGTGAGCGGATCATCAGGGGTTCGTCTCTCCCGGTATTAGGGGTGAGGTCGCGCTGTGTCTAGGAGAGCCATTACACAAAGCCCTCGGCCGAGGTAGGAGATTTACTGTTAGGTATTCCAGTAGTATCTCAGGGTGTTCTGGGCTACACTCCGACACGAATTGTACCGCTTTTGGGGGTCTTACTTTTACCAACCCCCTAGGCCCGCCATGCGATGCACATAGACGAACGGACCGGACTGTACGGATATTGTCACTGACAGGCTCAGTAGGGTGTCAGGATGAGTTCGCTCACAAACGTCCCTTTTGGTCAATAGTTGATGGCCTGTCACGTATGGCTAATACCTCTGACGTGCTAGTGGTTAAATCCACAGCCATAGTATTGACGAGTCTTTAGAGTCCCCCACAGACTAGTTGCTCAAGTTTCGGGCGAAATGCTGTAGTGGCCGTATGGAGATATGGCAGGGTTCGATCAGATACGTGCGGTATTGCACGGATCCTGATCGGACGGTTTATACTAGCGGGCTTTGGTTTAAGCCGGATCCTAGTATAGTATAGAGTAGATTTTGTCTCATTGCATTTGTATTTCGGTCGGAATACAAATGCGGGTATGTATATACAGTGTCGGGGTTTTCCTGTGATTTATTACGGGACCAGTCTTCTGGAGTTGCCAGTTTGCTTTCCGTTTTGGCCATATTTCTTTGTATCTTTCATTGGCCGAAGATTGGTGGAGGAGGGCTTATTTGCATTTGTACAAATTAGCATTGTGGAGGGTTGTCTTTGCATATTCTTGTGTCATGATGGTTGCACCATCATTTGACTTGCTCACTTCATGATAGCTTGACTTCTAGTGATGAGATGTGAGATGGTGGTGGAGTGTTGGTTTTTGTTGGTGATGATTTTGTTCTCATAATGAATCATCATTCTTTCTTGCATGACACTCATCCTCCTCTCTTTTGTTTTTCCCCCCTTTTGAGATATCATTCTCTCGTCTCTCATGCTACCACCATGCTTGGCCGGCCATGCTCCTAAGGGGCTGTCCAAATTTTGAGAGTGGAATTTTTCTTCATTTCTTGCTACAAAAATTCCCTAGTTCGTTGCAAAAGATTCATGGTTCATTTCCTCCACCAAAAAGGCAATTTCCTAAACCCCAAATGAGACATGAGCTCTACAGTTATTCTACAAAAAACCTTGGGCACGTCGACTCGCCAACTTCGTGCCCGAGTTGCCTCGGACCAGAGGTGGGAGCCCGTAAAAGAAGCCGGCGATGTGGTGCCCTTCCGGTGGCGTGGCGGAGACCGGAGATTCCGCGGGAGATCGGGACGACGACGAGAAGACCGGAGGACACGGATCACTCGGTATATCTCTCTTCCCCCTCTCTTGATAGCTAGGACTAGATTAATGGCACGATCCGTGTGTGTAGTGCACGGTGGTGCCGGTTTGAAAAGTTAAAGTAAATCATCGCTTCCGCATTCCGGCGTCGGATTGACGGCCGGGGCGCCGCCGTGCACTTACAGTCTGTAGACCCGAGATCGTCATAGAGACTTGTGTGTTTCCCACTGTGCTTTGATTTCCACCTTACCACGTCCAAGTGGGCGTGGAAAACGGTGGTTTTTAGGTACAGTCCCGAGTCACATGGAGGCAATGAGCGATAAGAGGGGTTTCGTCTCTCCCGGTATAGGGAGTTGATGTTGCGCAGTGCTCGATTGGCTATAACAGGAAGTCCTTGGCCAAGGCTGTTTTAGCGATTTACTGGTAAGTGTTACCAGTAGTTTCTCGACCCATTATGAGCCTCATATCGACATGACTTATCGAGTTATTGGGGTCTGACGTTTACCACCCCTAGACAAGATATGCGACATATCAGACGAACAGACCGGACTGTATGGAAGTGTTACTGGTTGGATTCGCAGGAGTAGTAGCAGGCTTGCTTGTTTATCTTCTGATCGCTCAATACCCGGGTGGCCGTTACGTTTAGCAGAACGCTTGCGTCTTGTGGGTGTTTGATATGATCATCACCTACTGCCGGCGTATTGACGAGTTTTTAGAGTCTTACGCACGGGTTTCCTGGCTCAAGCGAAATGGAATAGGAGCGCATATGTGATATGTGCGGGACCGAGATTGATACGATATGAGATACCGTATTCGATTCTCACGATTTGTGACATTCATCGGTTGTATGGATATAGCCGGGTTATCGGATCAAGTGTTGATTCGGTAAGTTGTTACTTTTGATATTAGTCGGTTATAGCCGGATTATTAAATCAAGAGTTGATTTAATAATTTAATGTATAATTATATATTTGATATATTACATTACATTAACTAATATTAGCTCACTTAAGATTTATTTTCTCACTAGTTTGTGCACATTGTTTATATGTGATATATGCAAGTGTACATGTATGTATCATGCTTGATGATACACACAAGATGGGTGTATGAGATTTATACTAAGATTAGGGTTATTGGATTATCTTAAGATTTAACAAATGAGTTAAACTTAGTCAAAGTTGTCAAGTTTGAAGAAGCTTGGAGAAATTTTGACAAAGTCCACTCTTTTGCCAATTCTCTTGATATTTCTTTAACCTAACCCTTAAACCTCATACCTTAGTTAATTCTCTACATGAGTTAAGTATGAGGGCTTAACTCAACCATGGGTGAATTATTCAGGAGATAAGTTTTCATTTGGATGAATAATTCACTTCTTCTTCTTCTTCTTCATCAAGCTCCTTGAAAAGCTTTCTAGCTCTAATGGTGCCTTGAGGAAAAATGTGAGAAAATCAATTCTAAAGTGAGCAATCTTCCTACTTCATCATCCTCTACTACTTACCATTTAGTAGAGGGTGTTCTCTTCACAAAGTTCTTGACCTAGTGAAGAAATAGCTTGAGTTAGTGTCTCCCCGACGTTGATCATCTTCGGCCTCGAAGTCATCGAAGCAAGCATGTTCATTTCTTCGTGGAGCCTCTCTAGAGTCCGGGTTTTTCCGATCGCAGCGAAGGGGAATACTACACGGAGCTATAGAAGTGGAGGACTGGATTTACAAAGGTTGTATTTCCATTCACTTAGTAGTAAAGTAGTTTGCATGCTTGTAGTTTCGCCTAATCTCTATATTATGGTTTCTCGGCACCGGAAAAATTTTTTTTGGCATGGTTGATGCCTTGTAGAACCTCTTGAGTGTGCCTAGTAACTCTACACCCGTCACGTATGGCTAATACCTCAAACTTGCTAGTGGTTAAATCCATAGCCATAGTATTGACGAGTCTTTAGAGTCCCCCACAGACAGTTGCTCAAGTTTTCGGGCGAAACGTTGTAGAGGCCGTATGGAGATATGGCAGGATTCGATCAGATACGTGCGGTATTGCATGGATCAGGATCGGACGGTTAATACTAGCAGGCTTTGGTTTAAGCGGGATCCTAGTATTGTATAGTGTAGATTTTGTCTCATTGCATTTGTATTTCGGTCGGAATACAAATGCGGGTATGTATATACAGTAGCAGGGTTATCCTGTAATTTATTACGGGATCAGTTTTCTGGAGTTGCCAGTTTGTTTTCGGTTTCGGCCATATTTCTTTGTATCTTTCATTGGCTGAAGATTGGTGGAGGATGGCTTATTTGCATTTGTGCAAATAAGCATTTGTGGAGGGTGTTATTTGCATATCCTTGCTTCATGATGGTTGCACCATCATTTGACTTCTTTTGACCATGATGGCTTGATGATTGTTCGTAGATTTCGGATGTGTCGTATCGAATCAAAAATTTATATTGACCGCAATCAAACTACGGTGTCGGATGTAGATTGTAATGAGTGCGGATCGTCCACAGGGATTGCACGATTCACTTGTATTTTGATACGTTTGAAATGAAATGTTAAGCAACAATAAACGAAAACATGATTCAAGAATGATTTGTATTCGAGTGTCACTATTCTTTACTCAAGAATCAAGAAACTATAAACAATCAAGAATCGGTTGTTTTGATAATGTTTCCAATCAACAATCAAGAATATAAGAGAGGCTCGTAGGAATCGATCGGATCTTTAGACGTGATGTAATCTAAAGGGTTTCGTGTTCTTGTCCTTCGAAGAATTGATACTAGATCAATGGTGATCGACGAGAGTTAGGGCTTTCTTGATGAAATTAGGGTTTCATCTCTTAACCTTTGTTCTTTCGAGGATACCATTTATATTCTAGCCTCTAGCAATTCCAAGAAACGATCGGAACTCCCCAATCTCGAGCGATGTCGATCAAGAAAGCATCGCAACGAATTGGGTCGTCGATTCTTGAACTTGCTAGGGTTTACAAACTCGTGGGATTCAAGAATCGATTGCAAATTTGTTACATCATCATACTAAAGATCGTCTCGACTCCTCGACGAGCGGAGTTTTATTCACACATCACCACACAGATAATATTCAAGAATTGTAAAGATAACATGATGCGGAATTTAAAGAAAACAAGATAAAAGAATATCACCTTTTATTTAATCAACAATTTCAATACATTCTTTCAAGATCTACAAGAAGAAGAAATCGATCGTTGACTCGGCTTCGCTCGTCTCCATGGATCGTGGATCTACTTTGATCTCTTGCCCGATTGAAGATCGGCTCGGCTCATAAAAGGGTTGAAGGCATCTTGCTTGGCTTGCACTCAAGATCTTGAATTGTGGTTGGATTTAGGGTTAGGGTTTCCTACAAGCTCTCTCACTAAACTTGAAGAAGAGGGGATGAAGAAAGAGATTGGCTAAAAACATCCAACATTAGTAATGAGTGAGCCTAGGGTCTTATTTATAGAACTCCCAAACCCTAGGCTTAGGTTTGAATTGGAACTTTCCCTCCCAAAGTTTGTTGCAAAAGTTTGTTGGGCTTTAAATTAGGGTTTAAGCTAGGGTTTAGGGAAAGTTCTAGAAGTATTAGGCTAATGTAATGTAACTCAAGGTGTTTGCTGATCTGGTAGAAAGTTCAGGAGCCTTCTGGAACTTTGAGTGTATTTCTGGAATGTGGGCCTAAGTAGAAGCATAGTGGGCTAAACTCGAAGAGGTGACGTCATCACTAGGCCGCGGAACCGCGGCAAAAAGGAGGCTCTGGCCGCGGATCCACGGCCAACTTGGGAGCTTGGACCTTGTGTCTTCTGCAGTGCTCTTGTACTTCTGTTTGGGCTTTTCTCTGATGTTTTGAATTGCAGTTTCCCTTCAGTGTTGATACCAGATTTGATTTTAGTGAGTTTACGAGCAATTGTAATGGTCGAGCAAGCTTCTCTTTTCCTGCACAGACTTCGAAACACGGGTTGCAAGATATAGAAAATATGCCATGTAATGCAATGCAGTCAATTTCCCTAGAAATGCCGGTTTTAAGGTCGAATACATGTAATCTGATATTTTGCGACCGATTTGCTAATATGTGAATTATGAATACCGTACACTTCTATATGGATGCAAATGATAAGGAAATTGCCGGTTAAAATATGCAATATTTTCGACTGATCAAATACCCCCAAACTTAATTTCGATCGTCTCGAGCGAATGTTTTATTAAAAAGAGAAGGATAAAATAAAGAAAGAGAAAAACTAACTAGCACACTTTCGTAGGCAACACGATTGCACTGAGCACGTGCAACAAGCCTTTAAACCTCTAGGTGTCCCTAGTAGGAGGAGTGTTGTCTCCTGAGGGTTTTCAGTGGATTGCACCCACAAAATCCAATAATAAAAGCAAGATCATGAATATTACATTTAAAGAAAAGAATTGTAAAAGAAAGACTTTGAAAATTAGGGTTTCCAACTAAGCTAGCTTTTCGGTTGTCATGAGCCCTATCTTAATGGTCATGAAAAGATGTTAGAAATCACGTCCTCCCTCAATAAAACATCGTCTTATTCTTCATTCCTATCTTTCTTCCAAACATCGATCATATAACCCTGCGTGTGTGTAAAGACATCCCTACACCCGGAGAATTCAATTCAAGCTATCATACTCTTGCCCATCAGCCTCAGTACTTTTTAATTAATGAATATTTAGATGAGATTGCTCACACACTTTCATGCGACCGTTAATACTTCTTGAGGTACTAACCGACCGATTACTCCTGTGCTTGCTTACTTGGTGTATTTTCCTCGTCTTGCACCACCTCAGGCATAGCAGTGACTCCCAGACCAGTTGGCCTTAGGGCATTAGGTGAAGAAGCACCCTTGCTATACATTTTTCTTGCCTTCGGTGATAACAAAACCAGTGTTCATTTTTCTCACCACTTTATATTTTTCTTTATTCATTTTTTTTTCTTATTTCCTTCATACTTTTGGCTTTAAGACAAGAGCATTTCAAGGTATCCTCTACTATCCCAGGCTTCAAGACGTGTGTAAGTGCGAATAGCAGGGTAGCAACGTTCAAAATGTTTGGCTTCCAGAATAGAAACTATTTTTCAGACTTATTTTTATCCTCAGATTAGTGACGTCCTTCATCTTACTAACCCTTGGGACAACGGCTCATAACTACTTATTACTAGTTTGTATAAGAAAACTTCTAATTTTCTTAGTTTTCTAAAATTTTTCTAATCTCATGGATGTAATTTTTCACTATCTAAACTTTCATTATCTTATTTATATACAAAAAAGTGTAAATATTAAAATTATTTTTATATTTGAAAATTTTTAAATTTTTATGGGTTTTGAAAATTTTTCAATTTTTATAGATTTTTTAAAAGAAATGTTTTGTGCTTATGCAGATGATATGCAAATGATGCAAAAATAAGCACAAACCTCCCCCAAACTTGTTTTCAACAGTGTCCTCACTGTTGCCGACAGCTATACCTACAAAAATCTGTAAGACTGGGGGGAATTATTAGTGGGGGCAAAATATATAAGTTAAGAACTTCCCCCAAACTTGTTTTATTTACTCACCTTCATTCAAAAAATGATGCAATGATATACTGGACATGGAGGTGAGATGGAGGAATTTTAATCCAAATAAACTGGCTCTTGTAAGAACAAGAGCTCCTCCGTGGGGTCAGTGGAAAAATACGGCTTAAGTCTATGTCCATTTACTTTGAAAAATGTGCCGTTTTTAACATTTTCTACTTCTACTGCCCCGTGCAGGTATACAGACCGCACAACAAATGGTCCCTTCCATCGAGATCGGAGCTTACCCGCGTGAAGGTGTAATCGTGAATCATAAAGAAGGACTTGTTGACCAGGTAAAAATGTTTTCCTTAAAATGCTTTTATCGTGAAAAACCTTAGTCCTATTCTTTGTGATTACAGCATTATCATAAGCTTCATCGCGGAGTTCGCTTAGCTCGTTAAGTTGCAGCTTCCGAAAGTTGCAAGCAAGGTTTAGATCAAAATTAATTTCCTTTATTGCCCACAATGCTTTATGCTCTATCTCGACAGGTAAATGACATGCTTTTCCAAACACTATCCTATATGGAGACATTCCTAGGTCGGTCTTATATGCAGTCCTGAATGCCCAAAGAGCATCCGTCAATTTGGTCGACCAGTCTTTTCTATTTTTAGCAACAGTTTTCTCCAGGATAAGTTTGATTTGTCTGTTTGAGATCTCAGCCTGCCCGCTTGTTTGGGGATGATAGGGTGTAGAAAGTCGGTGGTTGATTGAGTATTTTCGCATCAGAGTCTCGAAAGATCTGTTGCAGAAGTGTGTCCCATTATCGCTAATGATAGCGCGTGGGTGTCCAAATCGCGAAAAGATATTCTCTTTTAAGAACTTAATGACAACTTTCCTGTCATTTGTGCGACATGGAATGGCTTCTACCCACTTTGAGACATAATCAACCGCCAGCAATATGTACAAATTCCCAAAGGAGTTGGGAAAAGGACCCATAAAATCAATGCCCCAAACATCAAACATTTCAACAACCAAGATGGGTTGCTGAGGCATTTCATTCCTCTGGGATATTCTACCCGTATACTGACATTGTGTACAGGTTTTGCAATACTCAAATGCGTCCTTGAATAAGGTCGGCCAATAAAATCCACATTGCAAAACCTTTTCCGCTGTCTTTCTAGGGCCAAAGTGACCCCCACAAGCCTGATCATGACAAAATGAAAGAACACTCTTGAACTCTTCATTCGGGACGCACCGGCGAATGATCTGATCAGGACAATATTTAAACAAATAAGGCTCGTCCCAGTAAAAGTGTTTTACTTGGGAAAGAAAACGATATTTGTCCTGTTTTGACCAATCGCTCGGTATAAGTCCTGTGGCATGATAGTTCACAATATCCCTGGACCATGGTTCAGCGGATATGCTCAAGAGTTGTTCATCAGGGAATGAATCATTGATCGGCAGGGTCACAGGGGAAGAAATGATGCGTGAAAGGTGGTCAGCTACTACGTTTTCACATCCTTTCTTATCTTTGATAACAAGATCGAATTCTTGTAAAAGAAGGATCCAACGTATTAGTCGACCTTTTGCATCTTTCTTCGCCAGAAGATGTTTCAAAGCGGAATGGTCAGTATACACAACTATAGGTGAGCCGATTAAGTAAGGCCTGAATTTTTCTAATGCAAATACAAACGCTAAAAGCTCTTTCTCGGTGGTTGTATAATTGATTTGCGCATCATTCAGGGTCTTACTAGCATAGTAAATCACGTGTGGCATCTTATCAATGTGCTGTCCTAAGACTGCACCTACTGCAAAATCAGATGCGTCACACATCAGCTCAAAGGGGTAGTCCCAATTTGGTGATGATAAAACGGGGGCTGATGTGAGTGAGTGTTTAAGTGAGTCGAAAGCTGTCTCGCAATCCGAGTCGAAGTGGAAGGTCGTATCCTTGGCCAGGAGTAGTGTTAAAGGTCTAGCAATTTTGCTAAAATCCTTAATGAATCTCCTATAAAAGCCCGCATGGCCAAGGAAAGAGCGAATATCTTTGACGCTTTTGGGATGAGGGAGGTTTTGAATGACATCTACTTTAGCTCTGTCAACCTCAATGCCTTTCTGTGAAATGACATGTCCAAGGACTATTCCTTCTTGGACCATAAAATGGCATTTTCCCCAGTTTAAAGTCAAGTTCTTCTCTTTGCAACGAGTAAGAATAGCATCCAGATTCGCTAGGCAATCAGAAAAAGAGTCTCCAAAAATCGAGAAGTCGTCCATAAAGATCTCCAAGAAATTCTCTACCATATCAGAGAATATCCCCATCATACACCGCTGAAAGGTAGCGGGAGCATTGCATAACCCAAAGGGCATGCGACTGTAAGCAAAGGTACCAAAAGGACAAGTAAAAGTGGTTTTATCTTGATCCTTTTTGGCGATGGGGACCTGATTGTAGCCTGAGTATCCGTCTATAAAACAATAAAACTCTCGTCCCGCTAAGCGTTCCAGCATCTGATCAATGAATGGTAGAGGAAAATGATCTTTCCTCGTAGCAGCGTTGAGTTTTCTATAATCGATGCATACACGCCACCCAGTTTGGGCGCGTGTCTGAATCAACTCATTCGCCTCATTTGTGATAACTGTGATGCCGGATTTCTTAGGAACGACATGTATAGGACTCACCCACTGGCTATCGGAGATGGGGTATATAATACCACTATCTAAGCATTTGACGATCTCTTTCATGACAGCTTCCTTCATGACGGGATTCAACCGTCTCTGTGGTTCTCGGGTCGGTCTGGCATCATCCATCACATGTATATGATGTTCAACTATCAAGGGACTAATCCCTTTGATGTCCGCCATACTCCAACCAAACGCCTCTTTGTTAGATCTCAATACCGATAACAGTGCATTCTCTTGCTCTGATGCAAGAGAAGCGGAAATGATAACCGGTAATGACTCGTTCTCACCAAGATAAGCATATTTCAGGTGAGAAGGTAAAATTTTAAGATCTAACTCAGGCGGAGAAATGATAGAAGGAAGGGTCATAGATTGATTTTTGGATCTACAAAGAAGCTCAGAGCCTGTGAAAGATACAGACTCGGGTGGAGAAAAGTCAGAAGTGCAGGACTCATGTGTAGCTAAAGTGTCCTCACTAAGATCTTGTGCAAAGTCAAATAGAGATGTGCTAATGTCATCGAGATCAGTAAAGCAAAGATCCTCAGCTCCACAACTATCAGGAGCGATCTCATGGACAGAGCACACATCTAAAATATGAGCAGAGGGTTCTGATGGCTGACTTCCAACTTTATAGATGTTTAGTTCAATGGTCATATTTCCAAATGATAAGCTCATTGAACCATTTCTACAGTTTATAACAGCGTTGGAAGTGGCAAGGAAAGGACGACCCAGAATCACCGGAATTTGGCCCCGGGGGTTTGCTACAGGATGTGTGTCGAGCACAATGAACTCTACAGGGAAAACAAATTCCCCGACCTTTATCAGCACATCCTCTAATTCACCCCTTGGTTTGGTGATAGATCGGTCTGCCATCTGGAGAGTGCAATGAGCAGGTTTCAGCTCTCCAATCCCTAATTGCTCATAGACAGAATAAGGGAGCAGGTTAACACTCGCGCCAAGGTCTAAAAGAGCACGATTTATGTTTTTACCCCCAATCGAAATCGATATTGAAGGACAACCTGGGTCCTTTCTTTTCTTTGGAAGCTGGGGTATAAAAGCGGTGCTAATATTTTTAGACATAAAGACCTTCTTTGGCACTTGAGTCTTCCTCTTCCTAGTGCACAAGTCCTTAAGAATTTTCGCATAAGCGGGGACTTGTTGAATCGCATCTAGGAGAGGGATATTGATGTTAACCTGTTTGAACATCTCTATTATTTTCTCCATATGAGGACTCGTTCTATTAGCCCTTAGCCGATTCGGGTAAGGTGCTTTCGCAATAAGCACGGGGTCCATCATAGGAGAAGGAAAGGGGGGTAGACGAGGTCCCAAAGGAGGTGTGGGGACCGTCTGTGGAGAACTATAAGGATTGGGTGAAGGTGTTGAGCCTAAAGGGAAATGGAGAATAGGCTCGTGCGAAGGTGGTTTGGTAGAAGAAGAAGGATCAGAAGGTGAAGTGTGTGGAAAAGACTCAGCCGGGGTGTTGATATGATTTTCAGTATTATCAATATCTTCCCCGACATTATTATTCAGCACTCTTCCCGATCTCAACGTTGTGATGGCATTTACATTGTAATGCCCAGGATTCTGTAGGGGTTGAGAGGGAAGTTTCCCTTTTTCTCTCGCACTCATTTCGGCTTTTAAGCGTGCGATTTCAGCTTCCATCGTGCGAATACTCTCAGCTTGGGATGCTGAGTTTTTCTTTATTTCACTGACGGAAGATCTAACCTCAGTCGAAACCTCCATGAAATTTGATAAAAGTGATTTCATGGTTTGAGTGAATTGAGAGTACTCGTCAGAACAGGACTGCATAGGATTAGACTGTGCGGAAGTGTTGCCCTGATTTTGGAAATTTTGTGACTGGTAGGGATGCTGAGTGAGTTGTAGGGGTTGCTGTTGTGGTGGAGGAAGAGCCCTTTGAAATTGATTCGTGTTTGGAACCGTGTTTTGAGATTGATTTTGGTTCCAAGCAAAATTCGGGTGGTTCCTCCAACCCTGATTGTACGTGGAAGAATATGGATCATTTCGAGGTCGTTGAAATGCGGCATTAGACTGCTCGTGACCTTGAAACGCAGAGTTTAATGGACATTCTTCCGTTAAATGTGACGGATCAGAACAGCACCCGCAAACAGTTTTGGGGAGCGACACTGGGTTTAGGGAGGCTGCTGAAATTTGTGTTCCATAGCGTCGAGCTTCTTTTGCATTGCTGCCATTTCAGCTCGAACACCTATGGACACATCTATTTGGTGTACGCCACCCCTATTCAATGGTTGGGTTCCACTCTCCCAAATTAGTGACTTTTCAGCGCTTCTAAGTATCGCCAAGCTTCCCCATCATCTTTGGTCATAAAAGTACCTTGACACATGTTTTCAAGGCTCTGTTTAGTGCTAGGGTTACTGCCCTCATATATGATTCGGCAAAGCTCCCATCTCGGGATGCCGTGATGAGGACATTGAACCAATAGATCCTTGAAACGTTCAAAGTATTTTGAAAATGGTTCGGCAGGGAGCTGGGCAAATTGGTTCAGTTCGCTACGGATTCGAGCCGTCTTTTGGACTGGGTAAAATTTCTTAAGGAATGCAGCGACGAATTCTTCCCAATTCGTAATAGAGTGTGCGGTAGTGTTATATAGCCACTTCTCGGCTATATCGCACAAAGTAAATGGAAGAAGTCGTAGACGCATCGCATCCACTGAAAGTTGAGACGTACCCATCATTGCGCATACGTTTTCAAATTTGGTAATGAAAACGTAAGCGTCCTCGGTCTCGAGTCCGTGGTATTTGGGTAAAAGATTGATATACTGGGGCTTAATCTCGAAGTTATCCCCATTGGATGGTGGTGTGGATAAGCAGGTCGAAAGAGGACCTCTATGTGGATAGCATCTTTCCTGGAGAGAAATGTAGGGAGGATTCTGCGCACCAACGGACGGCGGCAGATTAGGGTTAAAGAAGTTCGATGGATTCGGATCCATCGGTGTGGGTGTGGTAGTTGGTAAAGAAAAGGTAAATGGAGAATTATCGACTTCGGAGTCGATAGGAGGTACGCGGACTAAACGGGCACTAGAATCCCGTGTCCAGCCTATCTTGCACTAAAAAGGGTTAGTACAAGTGGCAGCGTTGACTTATAATTAGGGGTAAAATGAATTCGGTGCTTGCTTTTTGAAAAAGGGACGGATTTTTGAAAAAAATGATGCGACAAAACAAATGCAGCACACAAACCCTAGAATCTAATGGTCACCTATGTCAGGCTCTAGACCGCTCCTAACTGCCAAAAGACAAGTCGCAGGATAGATCCTCCACTGCCTCTTTGTCCCCCTGTGGCCGGATAAGTGCCAGGTAAGTGGGAAGGAACCACCACTACAGTGGGCCTAATTAATAACCACTAGCCTTAGACACACTCGCCTTAGGCACCACAAGAAAACGCGGATAAGCAATGAATTACCCACGGCCTTCTCTTGTCCTATTGAGCGCGACAGTCCTTAGAGTCTTCTCTAGATTTCTTTTAGTTAATGGGGGTAATGCGGATGCATGTTTGACGATTTTCGGGGCCTAGGAAGGGTAATGAAATCCCCACCTAATTTGGATTTGGCCGTGCCCCTTAAATTTCCGTATTAGAATGCAAACAACCAAGAAATCAAAATCACACACAATTTTTAATTTGCTTTTGCGCGCTGCGATTTATTTGCAAAGAATCCTGCAGCAAAGTGTTAGTTGGAGCTAAAAAGGGAGAGGGGAGAGAGCAAGAAATTACCTGCTGCAAAAATTTTGCAGAGAACCCCCTACAAAGCCGCGGATCCGCCGCGATTCCACCCTATTTGCCGCGCTTCCGCGCTGCCTTGATGGGTTCACTTCACAAGAATTTAACTGCTACTTTCTGTTGCTTCTCTCTGTTCTCTGGTACTCTCCAAACAATTTTATCACAGCACAGAATGCTCCAGATCACCTTGCAATCAAATCACAACACACGTGTAAGAGTTTGTACGAATTTTGATTTCAAGAAGTAAAACGTAATAATTCTTTCACTTCAAACTAAAATTGCAAATGAATTAGCGCGATCCCCGGCGACGGCGCCATTTTGATTGTTCGTAGATTTCGGATGTGTCGTATCGAATCAAAAATTTATATTGACCGCAATCAAACTACGGTGTCGGATGTAGATTGTAATGAGTGCGGATCGTCCACAGGGATTGCACGATTCACTTGTATTTTGATACGTTTGAAATGAAATGTTAAGCAACAATAAACGAAAACATGATTCAAGAACGATTTGTATTCGAGTGTCACTATTCTTTACTCAAGAATCAAGAAACTATAAACAATCAAGAATCGGTTGTTTTGATAATGTTTCCAATCAACAATCAAGAATATAAGAGAGGCTCGTAGGAATCGATCGGATCTTTAGACGTGATGTAATCTAAAGGGTTTTGTGTTCTTGTCCTTCGAAGAATTGATACTAGATCAATGGTGATCGATGAGAGTTAGGGCTTTCTTGATGAAATTAGGGTTTCATCTCTTAACCCTTGTTCTTTCGAGGATACCATTTATATTCTAGCCTCTAGCAATTTCAAGAAACGATCGGAACTCCCCAATCTCGAGCGATGTCGATCAAGAAAGCATCGCAACGAATTGGGTCGTCGATTCTTGAAATTGCTAGGGTTTACAAACTCGTGGGATTCAAGAATCGATTGCAAATTTGTTACATCATCATACTAAAGATCGTCTCGACTCCTCGACGAGCGGAGTTTTATTCACACATCACCACACAGATAATATTCAAGAATTGTAAAGATAACATGATGCGGAATTTAAAGAAAACAAGATAAAAGAATATCACCTTTTATTTAATCAACAATTTCAATACATTCTTTCAAGATCTACAAGAAGAAGAAATCGATCGTTGACTCGGCTTCGCTCGTCTCCGTGGATCGTGGATCTACTTTGATCTCTTGCCCGATTGAAGATCGGCTCGGCTCATAAAAGGGTTGAAGGCATCTTGCTTGGCTTGCACTCAAGATCTTGAATTGTGGTTGGATTTAGGGTTAGGGTTTCCTACAAGCCCTCTCACTAAACTTGAGGAAGAGGGGATGAAGAAAGAGATTGGCTAAAAACATCCAACATTAGTAATGAGTGAGCCTAGGGTCTTATTTATAGAACTCCCAAACCCTAGGCTTAGGTTTGAATTGGAACTTTCCCTCCCAAAGTTTGTTGCAAAAGTTTGTTGGGCTTTAGCTTAGGGTTTAAGCTAGGGTTTAGGGAAAGTTCTAGAAGTATTAGGCTAATGTAATGTAACTCAAGGTGTTTGCTGATCTGGTAGAATGTTCAGGAGCCTTCTGGAACTTTGAGTGTATTTCTGGAATGTGGGCCCAAGTAGAAGCATAGTGGGCTAAACTCGAAGAGGTGACGTCATCACTAGGCCGCGGAACCGCGGCAAAAAGGAGGCTCTAGCCGCGGATCCGCGGCCAACTTGGGAGCTTGGACCTTGTGTCTTCTGCAGTGCTCTTGTACTTCTGTTTGGGCTTTTCTCTGATGTTTTGAATTGCAGTTTCCCTTCTGTGTTGATACCAGATTTGATTTTAGTGAGTTTACGAGCAATTGTAATGGTCGAGCAAGCTTCTCTTTTCCTGCACAGACTTCGAAACACGGGTTGCAAGATATAGAAAATATGCCATGTAATTCAATGCAGTCAATTTCCCTAGAAATGCCGGTTTTAAGGTCGAATACATGTAATCTGATATTTTTCGACCGATTTGCTAATATGTGAATTATGAATACCGTACACTTCTATATGGATGCAAATGATAAGGAAATTGCCGGTTAAAATATGCAATATTTTCGACTGATCACTTGACATTTAGAGTCATGATTGTTGATGATGATGAAGGGTTATGGTTGATGGAGTGTTTGGATTAGTTTGTGATCATAGCTTATTATCATGACCTTTTCTCTTTCTTGCATTATTCTTATGGCTCCCTCATCCATACACCCCTCTATTATTCTCATTCCCTTCACCATTTTGGCCGGCCATGATAGAGGGAGGGGGCTGTCCCAATTTGGAGTGGGGATTTTTCATCTCTTTATGCTTGGAAAAATCCCCAAGTTCATCTAAAAATGCTATCACTTCATATCCTCCACCAAAGGCAACTTCTAGTAACCCCAAATGAGACATAGAGCACTACACGTATTCTACAGCAGCTCTTGGGCATGTCGACTCGCCAACTTCGTGCCCGAGTTGCCTCGGTCCAGAGGAGGGAGCACGTAAAAGAAGACGGCGATGTGATGCCCTTCCGGCGAGGAGGTGGAGACCGGACATTCCGCGGGAGATCGGGACGACGACGAAAAGACCGAAGGACACAGATCGCTTGGTATATCTCTCTACCCGTTCTTTTGTTAGCTAGGACTAGTTTAATGGCCCGATCCGGGTTGATAGTACGCGGTGGTGCCGGTTTGCAAGTTTCGCAAAGTTTTTCGTTTCCGCATTCCGGCGTCGGATTGACGGCCGGGGCGCCGCCGTTCATTTACAGTGGTATCAGAGTCTCGCCATTAACCTAGTCTAGATTTATCTAATGTGTTTACATTTCCGATCGAACAAAATTCCAAAAACCGCGTTTTTCATGTGCATCAGTTTCTGTCGAATTTTTTTTGGCTCCAAAATTTTTTGAGGTAGTTGCAGAATGATGTGCAGGGAATTTTAAGACTTCTGTAGAAATTTGATCGCGTGAACACACTATACGACTGCGGAACCGCGGTCAAACCCATGCTTGGGCCGCGATTCCGCCGCAGTCTTTACTGTTCAGTGTGTCAAATTTCTACAGAGTGTCTCTGTGTTGAAAATAGGGGTTTTGGATCATTCTTTTTGGGCCCAGAATTTCTGTGAGTGCTACAGTAGTGCTTGGGGCCCACTTGGGTAAATTTGATCGATCGAATATTTTAAACACATTAGTTCACAGTATTTACATTATATCTGCGACCGTGAATGCCACTTGATCGGTAAATCCTGTCTAACTGCTATAGCCCGGTTAGACAGATTTGCGAACGTGACATTCACGTTGATGTTCTGTGATTGTGCTGTGATGTTGCGGATTGGTCGTGGGGGATAGCCCGGATTCAATGCTAGTACAGTTTTTATTGTATTATGTACATTTGATACTGCGGGGCGAGCGTCCGACATATGGACTGCCGTCACTGCCCGTTTGTATATTATTCTTTTGGGGCACGACCGGGTAGAGGTCGATGTACCCGTTGTATGTATATTTTACTTTCTGCACTAGGATTACCCCAAGGTGGGGTGCACGGATAGCCGGGTTCTAGAGGGCAACGGGCCCGCATCTCATGGCATTGAGACGGAGGGGGCTTCACTCTAGAATTGGCGGGCTATTCGCCGCACTCGTAGGGGGTACAGGTTGACCCAGGAGGGGTGCCCAAGTTACCTGATTCCGTGAAGTGCAGGGTGGTCCATTCACGTTGCTGAAGGGAGCTGCCTCGCTTCAGGTTTTGGCGGGTAACTTGCCGCGCCCGTAGGGGTCTAGGATTTCATTGCACACGCTATCCACACGACCAGGGGAACGTCGGGTTTCAGTAGCGGCTCTGTGAAACCCGGGGATCCCAGATATCTGTATTGTTTCTGTGATGCTTATTACATTTCTGTGATGTTGCATGTTATCACGCCTTGAGAGAAATATTATATATTGATATATATTCTAGTACATGTTGTATATGTTTTGCATCCGCGCTAGTCCAGACCCCGCTCTGTCGTTAGTTAAGTAACCTAACGGGTAATGACGGGACCCAGTGGCGAATGCGGATGGCATATACGTACATCATTATTTTCGTTCTTTATTGGTGTGATCAATTGATGGGACTGCGTTGATTCGGATCAATGCAAGCTAAACAAACCTATTCTGATGTTGTTGGAATATTTTTCAAAAAGCTGTTATTTCAAGGACGTTCTCTTTTGTTTTGCATCGTGGTATTCAGTTGGAATATCCTGCTCCTCAGTCGACGAGACAAGGGCCGAGATCCCTTCACCGGGAGTGGCCCTTGGACAAAATGTTTGCGTCAAGGCATTAACTTCACAATAGCCGATTACTTTTGCTTTGCATCGTGATATTCAGTTGGAATATCCTGCACCTCATTCTACGGGGAAAGAGCCGAGATCCCTTCACCGGGAGTGACCTCTTTAGCAAAGGTTTTCGTCACTATATTTTTAAAAGCTATCCGGTTCCTTCAACGATATCAAGTTCATTACTTTAAATGTTTTCGCCAGAAACCATTCATAGCCCTCCGTCGTTTCACATGGATAGTCAATTAGTATTCAAGCTATGTTTGTTGACCAAAGTCAAGGCATAGTGATTGGTAGCTATTGGGTATTCATGTGCAGCATAGATAGATGCGTTAGTTTGGGGTAGTCGTATAGCCTTATTGGCCAAAGTCAAGGGCTTATGCGGGTGGGCTCAAATTAACCTGGAGAATGACGGGTAGAACTTGACATGTGACTTATGATTTGTTGGCCAAAGTCAAGGTCATAAGAGCATGGGGCAAAAATCCACATCGGGAGTTTCTAAAGAAACTGAAACTTGCTAGAGATGCGCATACCTTCTGGAGTGTGATAACGTGAGCGGATTCCGTCACGTTATCATGCGATGATAGTTGGATCCCGATTCCCACTGATGAGTTGGTTTACTCCTCGGGTGATCCCGACTAATTCTTTTTTCAGGTTTGGAGGAGAATTTGACGGTACAGTGGGAGGTTTCCTGATTAGATAAATTGGTAACCATTCTGATCTAGGTTAGAGTGCACACTGAGTGTTTCTTTTCTCTCTCTCTTTGGCAGTGACCATGACCCGACCCTAAGACTATGACTCAGTGACCAAGTTGACCGAACCTTCTTAAACACTGGCTTTTGGATTGTTAGAGTTGCAAACCTCATTGCCACTCCTACTTTTACCCTTTTCTCTAGGACACCCCGTACTAATATGAACGTCCACTTCCATTGGACAAAACCATCGTATGGTTATATACGAACTCGAAGGAAATTATTCGAGGATGGTTTCTGGTTCTGGAGAAAACGAATAAGACTATTCAGTTGTCTTTTCCTTTTACCTTCTCTCAGGTTGCGAGTACTCCTTGGTTTAGGAGATAGTACACCTATTACGCAAATTGGATAGTCATCTTCCAAACCTTAGGCTGGTGCCGAACGGGAGGGAATGAAGAAAACCAATTAGCATAACGATGGTGTGCAGAAGGTGTTAAGTAAAGACATATCAAGGGATTAGTAAGAGGGCAAAGTAAATTGCGACTGATATTCACGACCAAACCAGGTATTTCATTACCACTCCCACTTCACCTTTGTATTTCTCCAGAACACTCCGTATCACTATGAAGATCCACAGTTTATTGGATACTCCATCGTATGGTTATATACGAACTCGAAAGGAACTTGTTCCAGTTCGGGGATGGATTCTGGTTCAGGAGAAATAGGAATAAGGTTTATTCGGTTGTCTTTTATCTTCACCTTCTCTCGCATTGCGAGTGCTCTTAGGATTAGGACAATACACCCATTATGCTTATTGGATAGTCTTCTTCCAAACCATAGGCTGGTGCCGAACGGTAGGGAAGGAAGAAAACCATTTGGCCTAAAAGGGTGTTCAGATGGTAATGACTAAAGACATATAAAGAGATTTGGAGAGGTGGCAAAGAATTATACGGTTACAGTTGTGAATCTGGATAATGGAAGAGGCATTACTAGGAATACCGGGATACCTCATCGAAACATTTTAATGTTTCAGTTTCACTGTGTACTGTTAAAAGAAAACTGATTTCCCAATTAATCCATACTCTAGGGTATGTATTTACCAGGTATGATTCTCACATCTGTATGGTTTTACAGATGATGACTGGGAGTAAGTTATTGGGAATTAGGTGATCGTCCTCATTATATCGAGATTCGTTGTAATTGGTGATATTTGATGAAATCGCCTGGGCTGTTTGCCGGACATCAAATATTTGGTTTCGAATATCCGTTGTTATGCACCAATTTCAAGTTGATATATCTGTACGTCTATTTTTATAGAGTTAGATGTACCTTTTTGAAATTATGTCTATGACATTTACCTATATCAGTGGATGGTTAGGTAAGGAGCATTAAACGGCGGTGTAGTTCTTCTTAACCATAAGTACAGTTTTCAAACCTACAACACACAGGGATTGAGTTATCAGACTCAAGGGACTTATACAGAGTATTGTATGTTGTCCAGCGTCCATGAGGACAGAGGGGATGGTCCTCGTACTATATTCGATTTACTTATGACTTCTCTAATTTTTAGACAGGTGTTTCGTAGAAACACCGGGTTCAAGTTTTGAGAAGTTTTAGGTATATGGATAAAGTAGAGAACCAGGTGTTGCAAGTATCGGGATTCTTCAAGGTGATCGAATATGTAGATACTTGTGCAGGGTATTCAGTTGATAGTAATGATTAAGAGAACTTTCTTCTCTTTCAGGTTACTCATAATTGGAAGCATTCCTAAGTTGAGTAACGCTGATCGGCCTCCTTCTATTTAGTAGACATGCACTAGAGAAAGCTGTATGATTTGAATCTGGTTCAATTAAATCAGTGCCTCTGGTTCTATATTGGATATAGAACAGTTCATATCTTAACGATGTTAAGGTACGGGGAGTTGTCCGGCCTATGCTTAAAACCAGACTCTGGATAACTCAAGGCACGTTTCTGTAATGGCTGTTTGTGGGTTGACCCAGGCTATGACGAGGGTTGACTTTCTACAATCCGGAAGATCAATAGTGATATTGTTCTAGACTCGCCACAATTTTAATAAAAATGGATTTTTTCAGAAAACAATAGTGGTAGTATGGTAGAACTGGAAGTGATTCCAGAACCACAAACGATTACTGAAGATTTGATAGGAACCTAAAGATTCAATCAGGTTTGACATTCCATTGGCCATTCCGCAGATAAGGTGGGTGACTTCAGGCACCCGAAAGGTACTACGGTAGCCTCAAGGACGGTGACAGGGAGGTTCTTGTTTACCGAGAATTGCCATTGCTGTTGTTCCAGGCTGCGAGACCTGGCAAGAGGATGAGTATAGCGTCGTTCTAAACTAGCTTTAGAAGTGTACGTGTATATGACTCTGCCAGAGGGTTGTCGTAGTCAGTGGGAGCAGCAGTATCATTGGTGGACATGTGGCTTATGTCAATTTATAGACTAAAGCAGATATAGAGGAGATAGATTATCTATTTCTAATGTGACAGTCATAGGTTTGACTTCATCAGAATAGGGGATGGATCTGTTAAGAAGGTAGTAGAGTGTGATGTCCTGGTATTTGGATGACATACACAGAGTAGGAAATGATATTCCTATACTACGATCGGTTATACTTTGGTCGTCACACAGTGGTTTCTCCACATGGGACTTAGACATTATATCAGAAATACTGGTTACTGGTGTTAGTTTATATGCCCTAGAGGCCATTACTGTATCATACTAGTATGTATATTACTTGATGGAAGCTTGGGATATTCACAGTTGTATAGACAATCTTGCTCGAAATTGTAGTATGCTACTTGGTTTGTCTCTGCTTTAATGGGTACATGTGTTTCTTTATTATGTCACCTATACGCATTAGTGGAGCCCTTAGGATCTTTGCTTGATTACCGGCGTTGTGATGGCGATCACACTTGTGGGGGCTGGGTAATCTACAAGCACATCCTTATACACGTCCCTAGTCATGGGATTATCGAGACAGGGCATCGATACTCCGGAGTAGACTAGCGTATGCGCTTCTCATCCCAGCACGGGAGACGGTCTGTCCCACAGCCGTCAGTACGTCGTAATTGAGATAGTATGCGGGTGCTCGTTAGGTTACGAGTACACCGGACTTGACTCGTCAGGAACTGATGGTTGGTATTATACCTATCGTCGGTTATCAGTTCCCAGGTGACATGAGTACAGCATAGTCCGCTGACTTGACACTGTCACTTCGCCTCGAGTGTGTTCCCACTGTTCTTTGATTACTACCTTACCACGGCTCTACTGAGTCGTGCAAAAAGGTAGAAGTTGGGTGCAGTCCTGAAGCACTTAGAGGCAGTGACGGTTAGACAGGATTCGTCTCTCCCTGTATTAGGGGTTGACATCGCGCTGTGTCTAGGAGAGCCATTACATATGTAGTCCCTGGCCAGGGCAAGCGAGATATACTGGTATGTTTCCAGTGATATCTCAGGGTGTTCTGGGCTACACTCCGACACGACTTGTACCGCTATTAGGGGACTGACGTTCGCTACCCCCTAGGCCCGCCATGCGATGTATCAGACGAACAGACCGGACGGTACGGAGATTGTCACATACAGGCTCAGTAGGAGTTCGGATGGGTTTACCTCATCGGCCTTCTTATCGACATCTACCTGGGGACCGTTACGTACAGCTAGTGCCGCTTGTGGTCTGTGGTTAAACCCACTGGCAGCATAGTGTCGAGTCTTTAGAGCCCCACACAGAGAGTTTCCTTGCACTGAGCGAAACGTGTAGAGGCCGTATGGTTTTACGGCAGGGCTGCGATCACTTACGTGCACTTGTGTATGTATGCTGTTCGGGCAGGCAATACTAGTGGGCTTTGGTTTAAGCCGGTTCCTAGTATTGCACAGATGGATTTGTTTTGTCTTCTGTGCATTCGCATTCTACGGAATGCGGGTGCGGGTGTGTATGCACAGTTTTGAGGAGCGGTGAAGGAGGAGGTGCCTCATTAGGGTTTTGGCAGTTGGTTCGGCCAAAACCGTTATGTGGCATGCTCATTATGGTTTTGACAGTTGATTCGGTCAAAACCATTTTGAGGTGGACTCATTAGGGTTTTGGCAATTCGTTCGGTTAAAACCATTATGAGCCGGAGACATTATTCACTAATCCTTTTAGTGATAATTATGTGATGGCTAATTGCTTTGACCATTTGACCACCTTGACCACTCTTGACTTTGTTGACCCGTTGACCAAAGTTGACCATTGACCTTCATGAGAGGTCTATACTCTTCTTTGGTTTTCTTTTTCATTTTGGATTATGAAAATGGTCAAACCAATGTAGCATCAACTTTATCATGATAGGATTTGTAATGATGGTATTTAGTATTATTGTGCAACCATGGTTCATTTTCTTTAGTTAAGTTTTTCATTTCTCTTTTCTCATTCTCTCTCTTGAAATGAGAAGAAAAGAAATGCTCCATGGTTGCTAGCTCCTCCTTCTTCCTCCTCTTGATTTATCTTTTGATCTCATGTGTTGAGAGAAAAAGATCCCATAAAGACTAACAGTTTCATATATATCCTCTACACATCCTAGGGCTTCTTGAGTAGCAATCTCGTTGCCCTAGTAGCCTCGGCTCGAGGTGGAGCTCGGTGTACAACTCTCGGGTGGATCGTTTTCGACTCAAGAAGGCCGCGAAGGTGACCAAAGTCCGGATCAACCCTCTGAACATGGATGGACAAACGGCGCAGCGGAGTGAAGACCCGAAGGACCGGTATCGTGAGGTATAACTTCTATGGCATAGTAGTTAACACATCTTTTAGTTTGCTAGTTTCTAGTTTAGCAAAGATCCGGCTTTTACGGTCCATGTTACCAAGTCTAGAATAATTTTTGTTTTACCGTTTCTGCAACCCCGAAAGTACCGGGAGAGGTAACGTGGACCTAACAGTGGTATCAGAGCCTAGCTAAACATAAACTAGCAAGTTAGCAAAGTGTTTAGAATATCGATCGAAAAAAAAACCGCAAAACACCCCGGAAAATTCAAGTTTCTGCCGATTTTTAGATCTGTTCCAAAATTAATAAATCATGCACTAAAAATCGGCTCAGGCTTTTTATAGAACACTGGAGAAAAACGATCCCCTAACTCGGTTAAAGCGCCGCGGAACTGCGGCCTAAGCTTGCTTATGCCGCGAAACCGCGGCCGAGTTAACTCGGTTGGGGTTCCAGTTTCCTGCAGTGTTCTTATATGGGTATTTTGGGATTTTTAAAATATGATTTTTCTACCTAGATTTTCCAAAAAGCAAAATTTGTTTTTGGGGCTTAAAAATCCGTATTTTTGTTCGATTTTCTGTAGACTTTGACTAATGGGTTGTTTCTGTGATGTTATATGTGTATTGAACGTCTACTAATCGCTATACGTCGATTAGTAGGGGTTATACATATCTGTGATCTGTAATGCTGATGGTTTGTGTATATGAACTCGTTGGATTGTCGCGGATGAATAGCTGAGGTGGATGTGAGATGAGAGTTTCTTTTTCTTTCATTCATTGTAAAATTTGTAAATTGATGTAATATTATTTGTATGGCCGCACAACCGGGTCGGGGTTGTAGTCGTCATTGTATAATTTCTTTTTACTGTTTTGCTCCTAGGATAGACCCAAGGTGGGGTGCATAAACTACCGGGTATCTCGAAGTGCCGAGTGGCCTACTCACGTCGTTGAGGGAGGTTGCTTCGCTTCGGATACTTGGCGGGTAGTTTGCCGCACCCGTAGGGGTCTAGGGTGGGGTATTGGCTATTCATCGCGATCGTGTAATCCGCTTTTCGTTGCAGGCTCGAACGAATCGCGGGTTCCTAGTATATCCAAAGTGTTCATCTATGATCTGGATTGGCTATCATTGCTATATATCTATATATGATAACTATTTAGGCATTGCTTATGTTTTTCAGCCGTGCTAGCCCAGCCCCCGCTCTGTCGTTAGTTAAGTAACCTAACGGGTGATGACGGGGCCCCGTGGCGAATGCGAATGGCATAAGCGTACGTCATATTTTGGTTGTTTTCTGCAATGGAAGGATTTAAATGATGGGACGCATTAAAAGAACTAATGCAAGAAAATAAACCTAAAAGACGTTGTTGGAACAATTTTTCAAAAAGCTGTTATTGCAAGGACGTTCACTTTTGTTTTGCATCGAGGTATTCGGTTATGAATGCCCAGCACCTCATTCGACGAGGCAAGGGCCGAGATCCCCTCATCGAGAGTGACCCCTTGGACAAAAGTTTGCGTCAGGGTGATAACTTCACTATAGTCGATTATTCTTGCTTTACATCGAGGTATTCATCTTATGACTGCCCAGCACCTCACTCGACGAGGAAAGAGCCGAGATCCCTTCACAGGGAGTGACATCTTTAGCAAAAGTTTTCGCCACTATATTTTCAAAAAGGATTACCAGGTTCCTTCAACGATATCAAGTTCATTATGTTAACGGGTTTTTCGCCAAAAACCCAGCCGTAGCCCTCCGTCATTTCCTACAAGTACTACTTAGTATTCGAGCTACGTATTTTGGCATTATCAAGGCGTAGTGATCGGTAGCTAAGTATTGCTTGTTTGGAGCTTTATTTTTCGGATTATTTAGGACAGTCGCATAGCTATGTTGGCATTGTCAAGAGATATGCGGGTGGGTCTAAGTTAATCAAGATAATGACGGGACGAACTTGACTAGCGGTTTGTGATATGTTGGCATTGTCAAGGTCACAAACCGTTAGGGGCCAAAATCCACATCGGGAGTTTCTAAAGAAACTGAAACTTGCAGATTTAGCATACCTTCTGGAGTGTGGTGACTAGAGTGGATTCCATCTAGGTCATCACACAATGATAGTTGGATCCCGATCCCACTGATGAGTTGGATTACTCTTGGGAAATTATTTCACTTAACAATCAATGCTATAAACCTAGTAGGTGTCTAGAAAGGTGTTAGCGGGGCTACGCCCCCAGGGAAAAGAGGTTCTTAAATTAAGGAACTTCGCGAAAGCGTTGGAAAACCTCCCTTGAAGTACCGACACTAGCCTGGCTGAAAGGTTAAGCAAGTATTGTGACGTGAATTAAATCCCGACTAGTTCTTCTTTTAAAAGGTTTTAGGAAGAATTTGAGGAAACAGTGGGAGACATCCTGGTTAGATAAACTAATAAACCAATCTAATCTTGCAAGAGCGCACGCTGAGTGTTTCTTTTCTCTCTCTCCAGGTAGCAACCATTTCACGCCCTAATCAAGATAATAAAATGTATCGCTTGACCGATCCGAATTCTTATTCGGGGCTGGGGAACGTTGGTTCGGCTCTAACTTGTGACAACAGTCATAAGTATGAGCAAGGGAAAGGGGATTGTATGGATTCCCAGGATACCCAGTTGAAGAAGAAGCATGGTTTCGCATCTACTTCAGGTGTTCTTGTAATTGAGAACTGTTTTACGGTCAGCCCTACCTCCTGGGTACTTGATACCGGATCAGGATCTCATATCTGCAATTTATTACAGGGACTGAGAAAAAGTAGGAAAGTTGCACCGGGTGATATGTCGCTCAGAGTAGCGACCGGAGCACAAGTTAATGCGGCAGCCGTTGGTGAATATCACCTAGTATTGCCAAATGGCAAGACTATGATTTTGAACGATTGCTACTATGTACCCTCCATGGTTTGCCACATCATATCAGTTTCTTTACTCGATAAAGATGGATATAATTTTGTTCTTGATAGAAATATCATGAACATTTACTTTCATAAGGTACTGGTTGAAGAGGGTACACTGTGTAATGGTATCTACGTTCTAAATTAGAATACAGTTCTCAATATACAAAACACACGCAAGAGGAAAAATTCAGATACGAATGAATCCTACTTATGGCATTGTAGACTTGGTCATATCGGAGAGAAAAAACTGAGTAAGTTGCATAAAGATGGACTCTTGAATGCGTTCGAGTTTTCATCTTATGAAACTTGTCAGTCTTGTCTCAAAGGGAAGATGACCAAATCTCCGTTCACCGGACATGGAGAAAGAGCAACAGAGCTCTTGGGACTCATACACAGTGATGTATGTGGTCCGATGTCTATACATGCAAGTGGTGGGTTCTCGTACTTCATCACATTCACTGACGATCTCTCTAGGTTCGGATATGTGTATCTGATGAAACATAAATCTGAAACTTTTGAGAAATTCAAGGAATTCAGAAACGAAGTAGAGAACCAGACAGGCAAAAGTATCAAGATCCTCCAGTCTGATAGAGGAGGGGAGTACTTAAGCACGGAATTCCGAGATTACTTAAAAGAGAATGGTATTCTCTCTCAGCTCACTCCTCCTTATACACCACAGCACAACGGTGTATCGGAGAGAAGGAATCGTACCCTATTGGATATGGTTCGATCCATGATGAGTAATGCTGAGTTACCTCTTTCATTCTGGGGACTTGCGCTAGATACAGCGGTATACTTACTGAATCAGGTTCCGTCTAAATCTATGCCTAAGACTCCATATGAAATATGGAGTGGTAAAAAACCATATCTTGAACGTATTAAGATATGGGGTTGTCCGGCCTATGTAAAAGTACAAAATCCGGACAAGCTTAAGGCGCGGTCAGTTTTATGCAAGTTTGTGGGATATCCTAGAAATTCTCTGGGATATCTATTCTACCACACTGAGGAACAGAAGGTGTTCGTTGCTCGTCGCGCCACCTTTTTAGAGTGGCAATTTCTTGCAAAAGAAATAAGTGGGAGCACGGTAGAACTGGATGAAATATCTGATCCACAAACTCAAACTGAGGATTTAGCAGAACCAGAAAATTCAATAACCCCAAACGAACCTCAGCCACTCCGTAGATCTGGTAGGATTTCTCATCCGCCCGAGAGATACTGCGGTTTTCTCATAGACAGGGATCGAGAGGATTGCATCTTGGAAGAAGATGACCCTACCAGTTTCAGGAAGGCCATTATCAGTAGGGACTCTGATAAGTGGCAGGAAGCAATGCAATCCGAAATGGAGTCCATGTATGCCAATAAAGTGTGGACCTTGGATATTGCTCCACCTGGGGTAAAACCCGTTGGATGCAAATGGATCTACAAAAGGAAACTTGGTGTAGATGGGCAGGTGGAAACCTATAAAGCTAGACTCGTTGCAAAAGGTTTTCGTCAAAGACCTGGTTTGGACTATGATGAAACCTTTTCTCCGGTGGCTATGCTCAAATCCATTCGGATCCTACTTGCCATTGCTGCCTTCCATGACTATGAAATCTGGCAAATGGACGTTAAAACGGCTTTTCTAAACGGCTGTTTGGAAGAGTGCGTTTACAAGGATCAGCCAGAAGGCTTCGTAGACAGTGGGAGCAGCGGGAAGGTGTGCAAGTTGCTTAAATCCATTTATGGATTAAAGCAGGCATCGCGGAGCTGGAACTTCTGTTTTGATGAGGCAATCAAAGAATTTGATTTCATCAAGAATGAAGATGAACCCTGTGTCTATAAGAAGATTGTAGAACGAACTGTCGTATTCCTAGTCTTGTACGTGGACGACATTCTTTTGATAGAAAATGACATTCCTATGCTACAATCGGTCAAGCTGTTTTTGTCACAACGGTTCTCCATGAAGGACCTGGGTGATGCCTCATACATTCTGGGGATCAAGATCTACAGAGATAGATCCAAGAGACTATTGGGACTTTCGTAGTCCAGGTACATAGAGACCGTACTAAAGAGATTTAGTATAGAGGATTCCAAGCGCGGTAACATACCCGCATTGCACGGAATTACCCTCTCCAATAAGATGTCTCCTAAGACTGACGAGGAGATGGTTCGCATGAGCACTATACCCTACGCTTCGACGGTAGGATCTATAATGTATGTGATGCTATGTACAAGACCAGATGTAGCTTACGCGCTGAGCGCGGTAAGCCGGTATCAGACCCAGGTGAGGACCACTGGACAGCAGTGAAGAACATTCTCAAGTACCTGAGAAGGACTAAGGAGATGTTCCTGGTTTACGGTAATGGAGACCTCAGGGTCGAGTCCTTCACCGATTCAAGCTTCCAGAGTGACAAAGATGACAGCAAGTCTGTCTCGGGTTTTGTGTTTACCCTCAACGGAGGGGCGGTATGTTGGAGGAGTTCCAAACAGGATACCGTCACAGACTCGACGATGGAGGCTGAATACATTGCTGCAAGCGATGCCGCAAAAGAAGCGGTCTGGATGAAGAAGTTCATTAGTGAACTTCAGGTGGTTCCGTCCATTATTGACCCAATACCTTTGTATTGCGGTAACAATAGGGCTATAGTTTTAGCGAAGGAACCAAGGTCCCATCAGAAATCCAGGCACATCTTTAGGCGGTATCACTTGATCAGGGAGATCATTGATCGCCAGGAGATCGAGGTACGGAGAGTGGACACAAAGGACAACACAGCAGACCCATTCACGAAGGCCTTGCCCCAGACTCAGTTCGAGCGGCTGATCGAGATAATAGGTCTTCGATACGCCAGTACATGGCCTTAGTGCAAGTGGGAGATTGTTAGTGTATATGCCCTAGAGGCCATTACTGTATCATACTAGTATGTATATTACTTGATGGAAGCTTGGGATATTCACAGTTGTATAGACAATCTTGCTCGAAATAGTAGTATGCTACTTGGTTTGTCTCTGCTTTAATGTGTACATGTGTTTCTTTATTATATCACCTATACGCATTAGTGGAGCCCTTAGGATCTTTGCTTGATTACCGGCGTTGTGATGGCGATCACACTCGTGGGGGCTGGGTAATCTACAAGCACATCCTTATACACGTCCCTAGTTGTGGGATTATCGAGACAGGGCATCGATACTCTGGAGTAGACTAGCGTATGCGCTTCTCATCCCAGCACGGGAGACGGTCTGTCCCACAGCCGTCAGTACATCGTACTTGAGATAGTATGCGGGTGCTCGTTAGGTTACGAGTACACCGGACAGGACTCGTCGGGAACTGATGGTTGGTATTATACCTATCGTCAGTTATCAGTTCCCAGGTGACATGAGTACAGCTTAGTCCGCTGACTTGACACTGTCACTTCGCCTCGAGTGTGTTCCCACTGTTCTTTGATTACTACCCTACCACGGCTCTACTGGGTCGTGCAAAAAGGTAGTAGTTGGGTGCAGTCCTGAAGCACTTGGAGGCAGTGACGGTTAGACAGGATTCGTCTCTCCCGGTATTTGGGGTTGACATCGCGCCGTGTCTAGGAGAGCCATTACACATGTAGTCCCTGGCCAGGGCAAGCGAGATATACTGGTAGGTTTCCAGTGATGTCTCAGGGTGTTCTGGGCTACACTCCGACACGACTTGTACCGCTATTAGGGGACTGATGTTCGCCACCCCCTAGGCCCGCCATGCGATGTATCAGACGAACAGACCGGACTGTATGGAAATTGTCACATACAGGATCAGTAGGAGTTCGGATGGGTTTACCTCATCGGCCTTCTTATCGACATCTACCTGGGGACCGTTACGTATAGCTAGTGCCGCTTGCGGTCTGTGGTTAAACCCACTGCCAGCGTAGAGTCGAGTCTTTAGAGTCCCACACAGAGAGTTTCCCTGCACTGAGAAAAACGTGTAGAGGTCGTATGGTTTTACGGCAGGGCTGCGATCACTTACGTGCACTTGTGTGCGTATGCTGTTCGGGCAGGCAATACTAGTGGGCTTTGGTTTAAGCCGGATCCTAGTATTGCACAGATGGATTTGTTTTGTCTTCTGTGCATTCGCATTCTACGGAATGCGGGTGCGGGTGTGTATGCACAGTTTTGAGGAGCGATGAAGGAGGAGGTGCCTCATTAGGGTTTTGGCAGTTGGTTCGGCCAAAACCGTTATGTGGCAGGCTCATTAGGGTTTTGACAGTTGATTCGGTCAAAACCATTTTGAGGTGGACTCATTAGGGTTTTGGCAATTCGTTCGGTCAAAACCATTATGAGCCGGAGACATTATTCACTAATCCTTTTAGTGATAATTATGTGATGGCTAATTGCTTTGATCATTTGACCACTCTTGACTTTGTTGACCCGTTGACCAAAGTTGACCATTGACCTTCATGAGAGGTCTACACTCTTCTTTGGTTTTCTTTTTCATTTTGGATTATGAAAATGGTCAAATCAATATAGCATCAACTTTATCATGATAGGATTTGTAATGATGGTGTTTTGTATTATTGTGCAACCATGGTTCATTTTCTTTGGTTAAGTTTTTCATTTCTCTTTTCTCATTCTCTTTCTCTTGAAATGAGAAGAAAAGAAATGCTCTATGGTTTCTAGTTCCTCCTTCTTCCTCCTCTTGATTTATCTTTTGATCTCATGTGTTGAGAGAAAAAGATCCCACAAAGACTAACACTTCCATATATCTCCTCTACAGATCCTAGGGCTTCTTGACTAGCAATCTCGTTGCCCTAGTAGCCTTGGCTCAAGGTGGAGCTCGGTGTACAACTCTCGGGTGGATCGCCTTCGACTCAAGAAGGTCGCGAAGGTGACCAAAGTCCGTATCAACCCTCGGAGCATGGATGGACAAACGGCGCAGCGGAGTGAAGACCCGAAGGACCGGTATTGTGAGGTATAACTGCTATGGCATAGTAGTTAACACCTCTTTTAGTTTGCTAGTTTCTAGTTTAGCAAAGATCCGGCTTTTACGGTCCATGTTACCAAGTCTAGAAAAAATTTTGTTTTACCGTTTCCGCAACCCCGAAAGTACCGGAAGAGGTAACGTAGACCTAATAACTAGATCTATGATTTTAGATCTAGATTTGGGTGGTTTCCCAATCAGGGGGCTTAGACAACATTCTAAGAGCATTTAGAATGGACGACTCCTGGCACGGTAGTGTACCTGCAGGTGATGGAGTCACCCTCTCCAAAGGTATCTTACAGACTAAAGGGGAGAGGGATGTGCATGATTAACAGATCACTTGCTTAGGCAATTGAGTCAATCATGAGATGTTAAGTACCACACCAGATGTTATTTTTGCAGTAGGTGCAATAAGTTGATATTGATCCAATCCTGGAGAAACAGTCGGAAGCAGTTTTAGAACATAAGTGGATGTTCTAGGGATATCATAACGACAGCCTCATTTGGGAGACAGTTATCATTCCAGGCTTCCAAGGTTACCTGGACAACAAGGAGGTTGTCAGAGTTATAGTTTTCCTTCTGACAAGGGGCAGTATTTTGGACAGGTGGTCCAAGACAATACTGAGGGAGGCATGGCCCAGGATACTGATTAAGTTCAGTTGACGATACAGTCTAAGAAGTTTGGATTTGGAGTTCATTTATGAGCTAGGTCCTATCAGACATCCAGACACATTCTAAGACAAGTATTGCTCATTTCGGGAGATGGCTTTCTCCGCGAACATGAGATATAGAGAGACATAGAAAGAAACATCAAAGAGGATCCACTCACTGAGGCTATTTCTCGAACGCAATAGTTTCCCAAACGAGCTTTGTGAGACTGACTAGTAGAGGAGTTGGGTGTTCGGTATCACACGGGCTGTGAGTTTGAGACATCGCAATAATTAGCCTTGAGTGATAGTGGGAGATTGTTGGAGATAGTGCCCTCAGAGTCAATTATTGGATCACAGGCACGTGATTGTAATGATTGAGGGAGGACCTATCCCAGTAGGACAGTCTTACTCAAGATGATAGTATGCTATCTGGTTTATCTTTATCATCGTGTACTGCTTTAGGTGACCTGATAGGTCTCTATTACATGTTGATAGAGCCCCTAGGATTCTTGCTTGACTGCCAGCAGTATGAGGGCGATCATATACGTGGGAGCTGGTAGTCTATAAGCACATCCTTAAATGGTCCCTAGTCGTGGGAGTTTCGAGACAGGGCATCGATACTCCAGAGTAGACTAGTGTATACAGTCGAGACCCCGACGAGGGGCGGTGGCCGGTCTCACAAGCCACTGGTGTCAGTTGGTTCACCTAAGATGTATACAGGTGCTCATTGGGTTATGAGTACACCGGACAGGACTCGCCGGGAACATGCTAGTTGGTCTTATACCTGACGTCAGATAGCAGTTCCCTGGTGACATGTGTACAGGTTAGTTCATCGACCTGAGGATCGTCATTTGTCTCATGTGAGTTCCCACTGTACTTTGATTACTACCCTACCACGCTCAAAGGAGACGTGTAAACAGCTTTTAGTTGGGTACAATCCCGAGCCACATGGAGGCAGTGAGCGGATCTTCAGGGGTTCGTCTCTCCCGGTATTGGGGGTGAGGTCGCGCTGTGTATAGGAGAGCCATTACACGAAGTCCTTGGCTAAGGCAGGAGATTTACTGGTAGGTATTCCAGTAGTATCTCAGGGTGTTCTGGGCTACACTCCGACACGACTTGTATCGCTTTTGGGGGTCTGACTTTTACCAACCCCCTAGGCCCGCCATGCGATGCTCATAGACGAACGGACCGGACTGTACGGATATTGTCACTGACAGGCACAGTAGGATGTCAGGATGAGTTTGCTCATCGACGTCCCTTTTTGTCAATTGCTGGTATCCCGTCACGTATGGCTAATACCTCTAATGTGCTAGTGGTTAAATCCATAGCCATAGTATTGACGAGTCTTTAGAGTCCCCCACAGACAGTTGCTCAAGTTTTTGGGCGAAATGCTGTAGGGGCCATATGGAGATATGGCAGGATTCGATCAGATACGTGCGGTATTGCACGGATTAGGATCGGACGGTTAATACTAGCAGGCTTTGGTTTAAGCCGGATCCTAGTATTGTACAGTGTAGATTTTGTCTCATTGCATTTGTATTTCGGTCGGAATACAAATGCGGGTATGTATATACAGTAGCGGGGTTTTCCTGTAATTTATTACGGGATCAGTTTTCTGGAGTTGCCAGTTTGTTTTCCGTTTCGGCCATATTTCTTTGTATCTTTCATTGGCTGAAGATTGGTGGAGGAGGGCTTATTTGCATTTGTGCAAATAAGCATTTGTGGAGGGTGTTATTTGCATATCCTTGCTTCATGATGGTTTCACCATCATTTGTCTTCTTTTGACCATGATGGCTTGACTTTTAGAGTCATGATTGTTGATGATGATGAAGGGTTATGGTTGATGGAGTGTTTGGATTAGTTTGTGATCATGGCTTGTTATCATGACCTTTTCTCTTTCTTGCATTATTCTTATGGCTCCCTCATCCATACACCCCTGTATTATTCTCATTCCCTTCACCATTTTGGCCGGCCATGATAGAGGGAGGGGGTTGTCCCAATTTGGAGTAGGGGGTTTTTCCATCTCTTTATGCTTGGAAAAATCCCCAAGTTCATCTAAAAATGATATCACTTCATATCCTCCACCAAAGGCAACTTCTAGTAACCCCAAATGAGACATAGAGCACTACACGTATTCTACCGCAGCTCTTGGGCATGTCGACTCGCCAACTTCGTACCCGAGTTGCCTCGGTCCAGAGGCGGGAGCCCGTAAAAGAAGCCGGCGATGTGGTGCCCTTCCGGCGAGGAGGTGGAGACCGGACATTCCGCGGGAGATCGGGACGACGATGAGAAGACCGAAGGACACAGATCGCTTGGTATATCTCTCTACCCATTCTTTTGTTAGCTAGGACTAGTTTAATGGTCCGATCCGGGTTGATAGTGCAAGGTGGTGCCGGTTTGCAAGTTTCGCAAAGTTTTTCGTTTCCGCATTCCGGCGTCGGATTAACGGCCGGGGCGTCGCCGTGCACTTACAAGTACACCGGACAGGACTCGCCGGGAACATGCTAGTTGGTCTTATACCTGACGTCAGATAGCAGTTCCCTGGTGACATGTGTACAGGTTAGTTCATCAACCTGAGGATCGTCATTTGTCTAGTGTGAGTTCCCACTGTACTTTGATTACTACCCTACCACGCTCAAAGGAGACGTGCAAACAGGTTTTAGTTGGGTACAGTCCCGAGCCACATGGAGGCAGTGAGCGGATCTTCAGGGGTTCGTCTCTCCCGGTATTAGGGGTGAGGTCGCGCTGTGTCTAGGAGAGCTATTACACAAAGCCCTCGGCCGAGGCAAGAGATTTACTGGTAGGTATTCCAGTAGTATCTCAGGGTGTTCTGGGCTACACTCCGACACGACTTGTACCGCTTTTGGGGGTCTGACTTTTACCAACCCCCTAGGCCCGCCATGTAATGCTTATAGACGAACGGACCGGACTGTACGGATATTGTCACTGACAGGCTCAGTAGGGTGTCAGGATGAGTTCACTCATCGACGTCCCTTTTGGTCAATAGCTGGTAGCCCGTCACGTATGGCTAATACCTTTGACATGATAGTGGTTAAATCCACAGCCATAGTATTGACGAGTCTTCAGTGTCCCCCACAGACAGTTGCTCAAGTTTCGGGCGAAACGCTGTAGAGGCCGTATGGAGAAATGGCAGGGTTCGATCAGATAGGTGCGGTATTGCACGGATCATGATCGGACAGATAATACTAGCGGGCTTTGGTTTAAGCCGGATCGTAGTATTGTACAGTGTAGATTTTGTCTCATTGCATTTGTATTCGGTCGGAATACAAATCCGGGTATGTATATACAGTAGCGGGGTCTCCTGTAATTTATTACGGGATCAGTTTTATGAAGTTGCCAGTTTGCTTTCCTTTTCGGCCGTTTTCATTTGTATCTTTCATTGGCTGAAGATTGGTTGAGGAGGGCCTATTTGCATTTGTGCAAATAAGTATTTTGGAGGGTTGTCTTTGCATATTGTAGTGTCATGATTTTTGCTCCACCATTGACTTCATAACCTCATGATTGCTTGACTTTTGTTTGTGATGTTTAGTTGGTGGAGTGTTAGACCTTGTCTTGTGATCATGCTTCATGATAACTCCACACTCTCTCTTGCATTATTGAGATACCCCCCTTGGACTTTGACCCTCTCCTCTTCATCTCATTAGGCCGGCCACTTCCTCCAAGGGCTGTCCAATTTTTGGATGGGGAAATTTTGTTCTTTTCCTGCTACAAAAATTCCTAAGTTCCTCTAAAAAGGTTCATATATCAATTCCTCCACCATATGGCAACTTCCACAAACCCCATGAGACATTACACCACACTTATTCTACAGCAAATCTTGGGCACGTCGGCTCGCCAACTTCGTGCCCGAGTTGCCTCGGTCCAGAGGTGGGAGCCCATAAAAGAAGCCGGCGACGTGGTGCCCTTCCGGTGAGGGGGTGGAGACCTTACATTCCACGGGAGATCGGGACGACGACGAGAAGACCGAAGGACACGAATCGCTTGGTATATCTCTCTACCCGTTCTTTAGTTAGCTAGAATTAATTTAATGGCCCGATCCGGGATTTTTGTGCGCGGTGGTGCCGGTTCAAAAGTTAAAGTATTTTATTGTTTCCGCATTATGGCCTCGGATTGACGGCCGGGGCACCGCCGTGCACTTACACTGGTATCACAGCAACGCTATTAACCTAGTCTAGCTTGGTCTAATGTGTTTACATTTCCGATCGAACAAAATTCCAAAACCGCATTTTCAAAAGCATCAGGTTTCTGTCGAAATTTTTTGGGCTCTAAAAATTTTTCAGGTTGTTGCAGAAGCATGTGCAGGGAAATATAAGCACTCTGTAAAAATTTGGTTACTTGAACTCATCATCCCACCGCGGAATCGCGGCCAAACCCATGCTTGGGCCGCGGTTCCGCCGCCGGATTTACTGTTCAATGCACCAATTTTTTACAGAGGCCTCCTGACTTGAAAATAGGGTTTTTGGAACATTCTTTTTGGGCCCAGAATTTCTGTGAGTGGTATAGTAGTGCTTGGGGCCCACTTAGGAAAATTTGATCGATCGTAAATTTTAAATACATTAGTTCACAGTATTTACATTATATCTGCGACCGTGAATGTCACTTGATCGGTAAATCCTGTCTAACTGCTATAGCCCGGTTAGACGGATTTGCGAACGTGACATTCACGTTGATGTTCTGTGTTGTGCTGTGATGTTGCTGATTGGTCGTGGGGGATATCCTGGATGCAATGCTAGTACAGTTTTTGTTGTATTATGTACATTTGATATTGCGGGGCGAGCGTCCGACATGTGGACTGCCGTCACTGCCTGTTGTACATTATTCTTTTGGGGCACGAGCAGGTTGAGGTAGATGTACTCGTTGTATGTATATTTTACTTTCTGTACTAGGATTACACCACGGTGGGGTGCACAGATAGCCGGGTTCTAGAGGGCAACGGGCCCGCATCTCATGGCATTAAGACGGAGGGGGCTTCACTCTAGAATTGGCGGGCTATTCGCCGCACTCGTAGGGGGTACAGGTTGACCCAGGAGGGGTGCCCAAGTTACAGGATTCCGTGAAGTGCTGGGTGGTCCATTCACGTTGCTGAAGGGGGCTGCCTCGCTTTAGGTTTTGGCGGGTAACTTGCCGTGCCCGTAGGGGTCTAGGATTTCATTCCACAGGCTATCCACACGACCAGGGGAACGTCGGGTTTCAGTAGCGGCTCTGTGAAACCAGGGATCCCAGATATCTGTATTGTTCTGTGATGCTGTACATTTCTGTGATGTTGCATTTTATCATGCCTTGAGCGAAATATTATATATTGATATATATACTAGTAGATGTTGTATATGTTTTGCATCCGCGCTAGTCCAGTCCCCGCTCTGTCGTTAGTTAACTAACCTAACGGGTAATGACGGGACCCAGTGGCGAATGCGGATGGCATATACGTACGTCATTATTTTCGTTCTTGGTGGTGTGATCAATGATGGGACTGCGTTGATTCGGATCAATGCAAGTTAAAAACAAACCTAATCTGATGTTGTTGGAACATTTTTCAAAAAGCTGTTATTGCAAGGGCGTTCTCTTTTGTTTTGCACAGTGGTATTCAGTTGGAATATCCTGCACCTCAGTCGACGAGGCAAGGGCCGAGATCCCTTGTAACGTCTTCAAAATAATAAAATATGATTTTTGGGAAATTTAATAATTTAATATTATTTTAATGAATATTTTAATATTCTGGTATAATTAAATACAGATAAATGGGGAAAATTATGGAAAATTCTAAAATAAGGTATTTTAAGGAATTGCCTCGTTTTCTGTGCATGCCCCCATTTCCTCTAGTTTTGACCCTGAGTATGTCTAGTTTTGACTGATTCCATCTAGGGTGAAATCTGGGTTGATTTTCCTATGTTGGTGTATAATTTGGGACTTGTTTTAGCATGGATTTTGGTATTTGGTGATTCATTCCTGTCGGGTGGCGTTTGGACGTCAACGACAAGTGGATTTTGATTGTGTTTACATGCGAGTCGATGGGTTTTTACCTATGCGGGTAGCGTGTGCCATTTTGGTTTCCAATGTGATTTTCATGTGCTTTAGCATTGTGATATACTTGTAGGTACCCCGCGTGATGTTGAGGCAAAGGAGGTGAAGATAGCGACATCGGCTTTGGCACACGAGAAGCAAGGTGAGTAGATTTATATCTACGGGGAGAAGTCGGGTGGATGGCGTATACCACCCCCGCAGTCCGTGGTGATGTATACGAATACGTATACACACGAATATTTATTATGTGTTGTTTAGGGTTATTGATGGTAATAATGATATTTTGATGATAAGAATATATTGGTTTAGTATAGTGCGAACCCTAGAGTAGTGGTTGCACTCACACATACATTTACACACATACTTGCATTCATTCTTTCATTTATTAGAGTGCATATGATGGTGCGTATATCTACACATGGGTATGGGACTATGTGTTTATATACGGGATTGGAGGATGATACGTGGTTTGAGATGATACTTGATGTGAGGCCGTGAGATCGGCGATGTGACATAGTTTGCCTTTGACGTGCGATATGATAGTTTTAGCGGGCCTTTGGACATGTGCTTTACCCGCATTCATATTTTATAGATGGTGTCGATTTGTACTAGACTTACAGTAGTACCCCAGATTGTGTGATCTGATGATAAGTGATACCTGATATGTGATGAGATAGTGTGATATTGACCCCTACCCAGCTATTGGGATGCCGTACGACGATTTACCGTACGAGCCGATATTGATGATAGATCCGCACTCATGACTCGAGGATATCATACGATATGTTATTGAGGCGAGATCACCGACTATCATATCTATATTTATATATTGACTCAGATTAGGTGGTTTCATACCCCTCCTGTCTAGATTATTTAGTAGACATTAGACTAGACCGAGTCATGCCTATTTCAAAACTAACGAATCGGGGATATTTTAAAGATAGGCAGATGGGTTATACGGATATTTTCAAATGATGCATCTTTTCTTAAAACATCGTAGCCCTTACTTTACCAAAAGCCCTGATTCGTCTTATTTCAAAAGGCAAGGTTGCATGACATATCTATTGGGGCAGGTTCTGTACTTTTGCGTTGATCATTCGTTTCCGCATATTCCTGCTATTTGCATTGCATCGCTTGTATTGTTGTGACATTCAGTCATGCTGCTAGGACACCAGCACCATTATCGACGATGTATATGTTCCACGTACACTTGTTGCCCGCTCACACACTCATCATCGATAATTGCCATGTCACTACACAATAGTACTATTGCATTCATGATATGATTCTGGCATGGCATATTGTACACTTATACCTGTACACATATATAGATGATTCTAGCTTGATTGGGGATTTGGGAACCACAAGATACTCTTTAAAAACAGATTCCTTTTAAAAGAGCGGTCTCCCTCAACATGTGCACATTATTATTCCATGTTGCATGACTTACTGATATGCTTGCATTACTGTTACATGCCGCATACATCATGCTTTGACTGTACGCATTGAGATATGTTGTTTCTATGATATTTCTGGATTTGGGAACCGAGGGTACTTCAAAAGAGAATATGTCATTTCTTTAAAAACCCGGTTACCCTTGATATGATATTTCAGTGCGTCCACCATGTGTTTTCTCGGTGCTGAGAGCGATATGTGTAACCCGAATCGAGGCGTGGATGAATCGATTGCGGGTACATGGTGGACCCGGTATGGTTCCCCTCGGCAAGATGATCGATGAGCTTTGCCGATTGAGCCTGGAGGCGGGCGAGTACCTACCGGTGATTGGTTGGACCTGGCGGTTATCCGGAGGATACCGACCAGAGTCGATAGATGTTTTGGGCATACTGCTGGGGCCGAGGGCCGATACCGCAGACAGAGCCCGCGGGCCGATCCGGACTGACGGAGCCCGATATATGAGGATTTACGTGCCGATGCTGGGCACAGTTTTCATGATGTTTTCGGGTGTCGATGCTGGGCACCCTGGTTCCATGATTTTGATGTGTCGCGAGGGACACGGGTGGTTATATCCTCATATTATTTCCCATGCACATGATTCATGATATTTACATGCATGGTGGTTATTGTCAGTGGGTGACGAGTGGACGGGATCCACGAGTGTGCAGATTTGATTACATTGGTTATACCTCATATTCATGACATGCTATTACCTGAGGCACTAGCACGAGCACTTGGCACTACACTCATGTATAGAGATTACATTGCCAGTTTAGCATGCTTCAGCTTTATTCATATTGAGGTTTATTTATTATCTGATCGTATTGACCTAGGATAGGTCATGCATTCGATCTCTGCTTGTAGATATTTTCTATTCACGAGTTGGCAACTCACCCCCGTTGTGCCCCAGTTCTTGCAGGTTTTTGCCGTACAGATTCCATAGCGGCATTTCTGGCACACTGCTTCCTATGGGTGACTTGCTTGGTTAGGTGGGTTCTTTGTATCAGAACCGCCATTGTTCATGTATTTTTATTGTATCTAGAATTGTCCATCAACCAAAACTTGTAGTTTGTTTCAGACTTAGAAATCAGTGTTGTATTGTTTCGACCTTAGAGTCGCGCTTGTAGTATTGCGGTTTTCTGGCTGTTTTTGAGTTTCTTTTCAGTTTTGATCCTCGCCCCTTGGCGTTGTATATTATTTTTGCTTGCGTGGTTGTGACCGTCGATTGACGAAGAGCTAGCTCCCGCTTGGGGATGCCTTTTATCATGTCATATATATTATTCTTGTTGTACCCCGTTCGGGGCCAGTTTTTACAAAGGAAACTCTGCCGAAATTTTCAGGAAAAATTACACATTCAAAAAAATTTATATTCGGCTTAGTTATTTAAAAACTTGATTTTCAAACATGTTTTCTTTACCTCTTAAAACTAATTTTCCCTATTTACTCCTTAAATGGTTTTAGATTTCTGGGCTTTTGGCTTACTTGGATCAGATGGAGTCCTATAGACTTCATATGGTTCGAGGGCCAGTCACGTGCTCTTTCGGGTCGTGACAAAGTTGGTATCAGAGCGCTAGATTGACCTTGGTTCGAGTCTAAGTTTGACTATGTGGAGCCTAGGGCGTTACTTATATACGGAACTTAGGCTTGACCTTACGGAACTTAGACTTGGTCGAGGGGGTATTAGACCCGAACTTTCTTCGGGTAGGATGACCCTTGGTTGATGGAATAGATGACTAAAGTAGAGTGACGTACCGTTGGTATGTTCCGCGGCATACTTACGACACGCCACTCCGCTTAAGAAACCTTAGGTTGTACATTTCCTTGCATTGTGTCATATTCCTTCCTATGATCTATCTCCATCGATACTGGTTGTGGTTTTGCTGCCGCGATTGCACGGGCAGAGTGAGCTACGGCTCGAGTTGTCAGCATGAGCTCGTCGCGGATGAGGGCTGACCTGGGCGTGATTCCAGAGACATACGGTTGCATTGAGGCTTCGTATTTTGTGTTTCCGCACTTTGAGCGTTTGACAGATCGCTGTTGCGAGATTTCTCGGATGTACCGGACGGTACCAGAGGATTGAGCCACTGATAGAGGCCAGCCAGGATGTGATGACTGCTGAAATATCGCTTATTCATGATGGTTGAGGCGCTGCTGAGCGTACCGACGAATGAGCCAGTTGTTGTTGCGAGTGATGAGATATCGCCCAGATGATTGGAGCTACTGCAGCATGAGCATATTCTTAGAGATATGGTAGTGAGTCGCTAGTCACCGAGGATGAATGACTAGGACATGTGGTTCGTTCGCTTAACCCGATGCGAGGTCATCAGTTAGATTGATTCCAGCTAGAGGCGACTTCACGCAGATTCGTTGAGAGTCGATTGAGACGATCGAAGGTCAGGAACCCATTTTCCAAGTTTAAAGTATACGGAAAGACATGCAGGTGATTCTATGGACCCTCTAGAAGAATGAAACCCTAACTCGACTTAATGACCGTGTGAAAGCCTTTGAACCTTAGTGTTTGCGGTAGTTCCTCGGCGCCATTAGTGAGGCTTGGGTTTGCCCTTCTACGGCTGGACCACCGACGCTGTGGCATGTACTCGATACTATTAAACTGTACCCGAGATGTTGAGCTTTTGGGGGATTGTGAGGTTCTGACGAGTCGATCGGATGATTCGACATCATTCGGATATCATGTGATGGGACACTGCTTGGGAGACTCCAGATACGAGCATAGCCGTCGGAGCGCAGTCTGTGTAGCCATGATGAGATGAGTCCGAATCAGTCGATAGTGGAGCAAGGTGGAGTAAAGAGTTTGCACGAGATTTCGACGAGATGACGTTCCACTCCGCTGACATCAGAGATGCGGTATGCACGCTGAGGACGTGTTCGGCTAGATATCTTCTACTGAGTGATGAAGATACTGAGTTCGTGATTTCGAGTCCGTGTTAGAGACTTCGGGTGGACCGTAGCCGAGGACATTGCAGTGTGCAGATAAAGACGCGACGTCGAATGGTCGATGATACAGACAAGCGGGACAAGAAGTTCGTGCGAGAGGCAGACGAGCTGTTACTACACCCCGTTAAGATTAAAGGCCGGACATGCATACAGAGGCGCAGAGATGCGACCAGCTTCCGAGGAGATGTTATACTAAGGACGCAGAGGTCAAGAGAGCGAGAAAAGATTACGCCAGAGTACCAGCCTCCTTACAGTTTGGCTTAGGCAAGATCAGAAGAGACCTGGAGTAGGATTCCTTCCAGTACACTGCTGCAATAAGAGTTGCACCCAGGATCGGATGTGTGATATGCATTCAGAGGACCCGAGGTCGGCGCCAGAGATGTGCTGCTTTACGAGCGGTCGTGAGGATTGACCGAGAGATGACCAGGGAAGTGCAAGAACGGAATCGTTCCTGTCAGCACACCTGACCGGGCCGATGAGCCGATGGATTGCGAGTTGGTAATCTACAGGAAAGATCAGGAACCAGAGGCAGAGGACGCCAGCCGCGAGTAAGAGGCAAGTAGATATCTTGCGCCGCTAGCATCGGATGTACCGGTACCTTCTCGACCCTGAAGAAGGATATACCGACGACGGTAATTATGATTTGTGATTTTGTGATTTGATTATCACGTATCCGTTGCGTTGGATTTCGGTATTTTGGGCGATCTATTCGCATGATTTAGTCTTGATGACTGAGTTTCATGATATTTGATTTTGTGCACCATGGTTGCACCTACTGGGTATTTGAGTTATTGCTTGGTATTTGTGCATGGGATGCACCAGTTCTATACTTCGTGCATTTGTCGCACCAGTTTTATGTTTCTTGCGTTTATCGCATCAGATTTATATTTCGTGCCTTTGTTGCACCGGATTTATATTTTGTGCATTACGATTGCACCTGACTTCGATTTGATGCCTTTCGGTATGTCGATTTTGATTGTGATATTGATGTGGATTCTTGCACTCCGTGCTTTTGACTGGACTTACGCATATTCGACGTTGCTATTGGATTTTGTGATTCCGTGCATATTGAGTGCGCAGGGTTTAGATTTTCATTCGTGCACGATGGATGCACCGATTTGGATTTCCGCGCATGTTGGGCGCATGTTTTGAGATACGATTTTGGTGCACACCCGATGCACTAAATCGAGATTTCTTCGTGCATGTCAGATGCACCGGGTTTTTGGCTGTCAGGCACACACGTGGCCTATGACAGATGCTTCGTGAACACCCGTTGCACTTAGATGCTGTTATGTGCATCTGTTTAGCACATATATGGATTTTGATTCCCGTGCGCACCAGATGCACAGGGTGGGTTAAGTATATTTTCGAGATTTATTCCTTTTGGAACAGTACATTTTTATGATATTGGATATTATTTTCTTACTGAGCAGGACTAGTCAGAGGACAGTACCTGGATATTTTTTTTTTTGCATACATCGATAGTTATCGAAGGGATTTCCAAAGAGCGAGCTATAGTCTCAGTATATACCTACGTGTCCGATATGACACGAAACGTTTAAAAAAAAAACAAAGAAACCCTTCTGATTGTTTTCAAAACGGCGGAACGTGCTTATTAAACAAAGGATATATATTTACATATATAGTTACTTTCTTATGAAAAACGTCCGCCACTGTGCAGTGTTATGCGCATCGCACAGCGACTTAAAAAGGATTTGGCATGCTTTTACATCAGCTATTCACATGTATAGATTGGATGTCTGCATGTGTAGTTCTGATCCATATCATATCGGTTTTGTATTGGATTTGACATTGTGTCCTTACCTTGACTCCGATGATTGCGGGATGCTTGATGGAGCGTTGTTTTTGAGTTATCTGCTCAGTACTCATGCGCATGCATTGCGCTGTGACGTTTTATGTGTTGATGATTTCGGAGTCCCGACGACTTGGAATTCGTATCGAAATGTTTTAGAATTTGGGGTTTTAAATTTAAATTCGGGGACCGAATTTCTTTAAGGGGGGTAGATTGTAACGTCTTCAAAATAATAAAATATGATTTTTGGGAAATTTTATAATTTAATATTATTTTAATGAATATTTTAATATTCTGGTATAATTAAATACAGATAAATGGGGAAAAATTATGGAAAATTCTAAAATAAGATATTTTAAGGAATTGCCTCGTTTTCTGTGCATGCCCCCATTTCCTCTAGTTTTGACCCTGAGTATGTCTAGTTTTGACTGATTCCATCTAGGGTGAAATCTGGGTTGATTTTCCTATGTTGGTGTATAATTTGGGACTTGTTTTAGCATGGATTTTGGTATTTGGTGATTCATTCCTGTCGGGTGGCGTTTGGACGTCAACGACAAGTGGATTTTGATTGTGTTTACATGCGAGTCGATGGGTTTTTACCTATGCGGGTAGCGTGTGCCATTTTGGTTTCCAATGTGATTTTCATGTGCTTTAGCATTGTGATATACTTGTAGGTACCCCGCGTGATGTTGAGGCAAAGGAGGTGAAGATAGCGACATCGGCTTTGGCACACGAGAAGCAAGGTGAGTAGATTTATATCTACGGGGAGAAGTCGGGTGGATGGCGTATACCACCCCCGCAGTCCGTGGTGATGTATACGAATACGTATACACACGAATATTTATTATGTGTTGTTTAGGGTTATTGATGGTAATAATGATATTTTGATGATAAGAATATATTGGTTTAGTATAGTGCGAACCCTAGAGTAGTGGTTGCACTCACACATACATTTACACACATACTTGCATTCATTCTTTCATTTATTAGAGTGCATATGATGGTGCGTATATCTACACATGGGTATGGGACTATGTGTTTATATACGGGATTGGAGGATGATACGTGGTTTGAGATGATACTTGATGTGAGGCCGTGAGATCGGCGATGTGACATAGTTTGCCTTTGACGTGCGATATGATAGTTTTAGCGGGCCTTTGGACATGTGCTTTACCCGCATTCATATTTTATAGATGGTGTCAATTTGTACTAGACTTACAGTAGTACCCCAGATTGTGTGATCTGATGATAAGTGATACCTGATATGTGATGAGATAGTGTGATATTGACCCCTACCCAGCTATTGGGATGCCGTACGACGATTTACCGTACGAGCCGATATTGATGATAGATCCGCACTCATGACTCGAGGATATCATACGATATGTTATTGAGGCGAGATCACCGACTATCATATCTATATTTATATATTGACTCAGATTAGGTGGTTTCATACCCCTCCTGTCTAGATTATTTAGTAGACATTAGACTAGACCGAGTCATGCCTATTTCAAAACTAACGAATCGGGGATATTTTAAAGATAGGCAGATGGGTTATACGGATATTTTCAAATGATGCATCTTTTCTTAAAACATCGTAGCCCTTACTTTACCAAAAGCCCTGATTCGTCTTATTTCAAAAGGCAAGGTTGCATGACATATCTATTGGGGCAGGTTCTGTACTTTTGCGTTGATCATTCGTTTCCGCATATTCCTGCTATTTGCATTGCATCGCTTGTATTGTTGTGACATTCAGTCATGCTGCTAGGACACCAGCACCATTATCGATGATGTATATGTTCCACGTACACTTGTTGCCCGCTCACACACTCATCATCGATAATTGCCATGTCACTACACAATAGTACTATTGCATTCATGATATGATTCTGGCATGGCATATTGTACACTTATACCTGTACACATATATAGATGATTCTAGCTTGATTGGGGATTTGGGAACCGCAAGATACTCTTTAAAAACAGATTCCTTTTAAAAGAGCGGTCTCCCTCAACATGTGCACATTATTATTCCATGTTGCATGACTTACTGATATGCTTGCATTACTGTTACATGCCGCATACATCATGCTTTGAATGTACGCATTGAGATATGTTGTTTCTATGATATTTCTGGATTTGGGAACCGAGGGTACTTCAAAAGAGAATATGTCATTTCTTTAAAAACCCGGTTACCCTTGATATGATATTTCAGTGCGTCCACCATGTGTTTTCTCGGTGCTGAGAGCGATATGTGTAACCCGAATCGAGGCGTGGATGAACCGATTGCGGGTACATGGTGGACCCGGTATGGTTCCCCTCGGCAAGATGATCGATGAGCTTTGCCGATTGAGCCTGGAGGCGGGCGAGTACCTACCGGTGATTGGTTGGACCTGGCGGTTATCCGGAGGATACCGACCAGAGTCGATAGATGTTTTGGGCATACTGCTGGGGCCAAGGGCCGATACCGCAGACAGAGCCCGCGGGCCGATCCGGACTGACGGAGCCCGATATATGAGGATTTACGTGCCGATGCTGGGCACAGTTTTCATGATGTTTTCGGGTGTCGATGCTGGGCACCCTGGTTCCATGATTTTGATGTGTCGCGAGGGACACGGGTGGTTATATCCTCATATTATTTCCCATGCACATGATTCATGATATTTACATGCATGGTGGTTATTGTCAGTGGGTGACGAGTGGACGGGATCCACGAGTGTGCAGATTTGATTACATTGGTTATACCTCATATTCATGACATGCTATTACCTGAGGCACTAGCACGAGCACTTGGCACTACACTCATGTATAGAGATTACATTGCCAGTTTAGCATGCTTCAGCTTTATTCATATTGAGGTTTATTTATTATCTGATCGTATTGACCTAGGATAGGTCATGCATTCGATCTCTGCTTGTAGATATTTTCTATTCACGAGTTGGCAACTCACCCCCGTTGTGCCCCAGTTCTTGCAGGTTTTTGCCGTACAGATTCCATAGCGGCATTTCTGGCACACTGCTTCCTATGGGTGACTTGCTTGGTTAGGTGGGTTCTTTGTATCAGAACCGCCATTGTTCATGTATTTTTATTGTATCTAGAATTGTCCATCAACCAAAACTTGTAGTTTGTTTCAGACTTAGAAATCAGTGTTGTATTGTTTCGACCTTAGAGTCGCGCTTGTAGCATTGCGGTTTTCTGGCTGTTTTTGAGTTTCTTTTCAGTTTTGATCCTCGCCCCTTGGCGTTGTATATTATTTTTGCTTGCGTGGTTGTGACCGTCGATTGACGAAGAGCTAGCTCCCGCTTGGGGATGCCTTTTATCATGTCATATATATTATTCTTGTTGTACCCCGTTCGGGGCCAGTTTTTACAAAGGAAACTCTGCCGAAATTTTCAGGAAAAATTACACATTCAAAAAAATTTATATTCGGCTTAGTTATTTAAAAACTTGATTTTCAAACATGTTTTCTTTACCTCTTAAAACTAATTTTCCCTATTTACTCCTTAAATGGTTTTAGATTTCTGGGCTTTTGGCTTACTTGGATCAGATGGAGTCCTATAGACTTCATATGGTTCAAGGGCCAGTCACGTGCTCTTTCGGGTCGTGACAAAGTTGGTATCAGAGCGCTAGGTTGACCTTGGTTCGAGTCTAAGTTTGACTATGTGGAGCCTAGGGCGTTACTTATATACGGAACTTAGGCTTGACCTTACGGAACTTAGACTTGGTCGAGGGGGTATTAGACCCGAACTTTCTTCGGGTAGGATGACCCTTGGTTGATGGAATAGGTGACTAAAGTAGAGTGACGTACCGTTGGTATGTTCCGCGGCATACTTACGACACGCCACTCCGCTTAAGAAACCTTAGGTTGTACATTTCCTTGCATTGTGTCATATTCCTTCCTATGATCTATCTCCATCGATACTGGTTGTGGTTTTGCTGCCGCGATTGCACGGGCAGAGTGAGCTACGGCTCGAGTTGTCAGCATGAGCTCGTCGCGGACGAGGGCTGACCGGGGCGTGATTCCAGAGACATACGGTTGCATTGAGGCTTCGTATTTTGTGTTTCCGCACTTTGAGCGTTTGACAAATCGCTGTTGCGAGATTTCTCGGATGTACCGGACGGTACCAGAGGATTGAGCCACTGATAGAGGCCAGCCAGGATGTGATGACTACTGATATATCGCTTATTCATGATGGTTGAGGCGCTGCTGAGCGTACCGACGAATGAGCCAGTTGTTGCTGCGAGTGATGAGATATCGCCCAGATGATTGGAGCTACTGCAGCATGAGCATATTCTTAGAGATATGGTAGTGAGTCGCTAGTCACCGAGGATGAATGACTAGGACATGTGGTTCGTTCGCTTAACCCGATGCGAGGTCATCAGATAGATTGATTCCAGCTAGAGGCGACTTCACGCAGATTCGTTGAGAGTCGATTGAGACGATCGAAGGTCAGGAACCCATTTTCCAAGTTTAAAGTATACGGAAAGACATGCAGGTGATTCTATGGACCCTCTAGAAGAATGAAACCCTAACTCGACTTAATGACCGTGTGAAAGCCTTTGAACCTTAGTGTTTGCGGCAGTTCCTCGGCGCCATTAGTGAGGCTTGGGTTTGCCCTTCTACGGCTGGACCACCGACGCTGTGGCATGTACTCGATACTATTAAACTGTACCCGAGATGTTGAGCTTTTGGGGGATTGTGAGGTTCTGACGAGTCGATCGGATGATTCGACATCATTCGGATATCATGTGATGGGACACTGCTTGGGAGACTCCAGATACGAGCATAGCCGTCGGAGCGCAGTCTGTGTAGCCATGATGAGATGAGTCCGAATCAGTCGATAGTGGAGCAAGGTGGAGTAAAGAGTTTGCACGAGATTTCGACGAGATGACGTTCCACTACGCTGACATCAGAGATGCGATATGCACGCTGAGGACGTGTTCGGCTAGATATCTTCTACTGAGTGATGAAGATACTGAGTTCGTGATTTCGAGTCCGTGTTAGAGACTTCGAGTGGACCGTAGCCGAGGACATTGCAGTGTGCAGATAAAGACGCGACGTCGAATGGTCGATGATACAGACAAGCGGGACAAGAAGTTCGTGCGAGAGGCAGACGAGCTGTTACTTCACCCCGTTAAGATTAAAGGCCGGACATGCATACAGAGGCGCAGAGATGCGACCAGCTTCCGAGGAGATGTTGTACTAAGGACGCAGAGGTCAAGAGAGCGAGAAAAGATTACGCCAGAGTACCAGCCTCCTTACAGTTTGGCTTAGGCAAGATCAGAAGAGACCTGGAGTAGGATTCCTTCCAGTACACTGCTGCAATAAGAGTTGCACCCAGGATCGGATGTGTGATATGCATTCAGAGGACCCGAGGTCGGCGCCAGAGATGTGCTGCTTTACGAGCGGTCGTGAGGATTGACCGAGAGATGACCAGGGAAGTGCAAGAACGGAATCGTTCCTGTCAGCACACCTGACCGGGCCGATGAGCCGATGGATTGCGAGTTGGTAATCTACAGGAAAGATCAGGAACCAGAGGCAGAGGACGCCAGCCGCGAGTAAGAGGCAAGTAGATATCTTGCGCCGCTAGCATCGGATGTACCGGTACCTTCTCGACCCTGAAGAAGGATATACCGACGACGGTAATTATGATTTGTGATTTTGTGATTTGATTATCACGTATCCGTTGCTTTGGATTTCGGTATTTTGGGCGATCTATTCGCATGATTTAGTCTTGATGACTGAGTTTCATGATATTTGATTTTGTGCACCATGGTTGCACCTACTGGGTATTTGAGTTATTGCTTGGTATTTGTGCATGGGATGCACCAGTTCTATACTTCGTGCATTTGTCGCACCAGTTTTATGTTTCTTGCGTTTATCGCATCAGATTTATATTTCGTGCCTTTGTTGCACCGGATTTATATTTTGTGCATTACGATTGCACCTGACTTCGATTTGATGCCTTTCGGTATGTCGATTTTGATTGTGATATTGATGTGGATTCTTACACTCCGTGCTTTTGACTGGACTTACGCATATTCGACGTTGCTATTGGATTTTGTGATTCCGTGCATATTGAGTGCGCAGGGTTTAGATTTTCATTCGTGCACGATGGATGCACCGATTTGGATTTCCGCGCATGTTGGGCGCATGTTTTGAGATACGATTTTGGTGCACACCCGATGCACTAAATCGAGATTTCTTCGTGCATGTCAGATGCACCGGGTTTTTGGCTGTCAGGCACACACGTGGCCTATGACAGATGCTTCATGAACACCCGTTGCACTTAGATGCTGTTATGTGCATCTGTTTAGCACATATATGGATTTTGATTCCCGTGCGCACCAGATGCACAGGGTGGGTTAAGTATATTTTCGAGATTTATTCCTTTTGGAACAGTACATTTTTATGATATTGGATATTATTTTCTTACTGAGCAGGACTAGTCAGAGGACAGTACCTCGATATTTTTTTTTTTGCATACATCGATAGTTATCGAAGGGATTTCCAAAGAGCGAGCTATAGTCTCAGTATATACCTACGTGTCCGATATGACACGAAACGTTTTAAAAAAAAACAAGGAAACCCTTCTGATTGTTTTCAAAACGGCGGAACGTGCTTATTAAACAAAGGATATATATATACATATATAGTTACTTTCTTATGAAAAACGTCCGCCACTGTGCAGTGTTATGCGCATCGCACAGCGACTTAAAAAGGATTTGGCATGCTTTTACATCAGCTATTCACATGTATAGATTGGATGTCTGCATGTGTAGTTCTGATCCATATCATATCGGTTTTGTATTGGATTTGACATTGTGTCCTTACCTTGACTCCGATGATTGCGGGATGCTTGATGGAGCGTTGTTTTTGAGTTATCTGCTCAGTACTCATGCGCATGCATTGCGCTGTGACGTTTTATGTGTTGATGATTTCGGAGCCCCGACGACTTGGAATTCGTATCGAAATGTTTTAGAATTTGGGGTTTTAAATTTAAATTCGGGGACCGAATTTCTTTAAGGGGGGTAGATTGTAACGTCTTCAAAATAATAAAATATGATTTTTGGGAAATTTTATAATTTAATATTATTTTAATGAATATTTTAATATTCTGGTATAATTAAATACAGATAAATGGGGAAAAATTATGGAAAATTCTAAAATAAGATATTTTAAGGAATTGCCTCGTTTTCTGTGCATGCCCCCATTTCCTCTAGTTTTGACCCTGAGTATGTCTAGTTTTGACTGATTCCATCTAGGGTGAAATCTGGGTTGATTTTCCTATGTTGGTGTATAATTTGGGACTTGTTTTAGCATGGATTTTGGTATTTGGTGATTCATTCCTGTCGGGTGGCGTTTGGACGTCAACGACAAGTGGATTTTGATTGTGTTTACATGCGAGTCGATGGGTTTTTACCTATGCGGGTAGCGTGTGCCATTTTGGTTTCCAATGTGATTTTCATGTGCTTTAGCATTGTGATATACTTGTAGGTACCCCGCGTGATGTTGAGGTAAAGGAGGTGAAGATAGCGACATCGGCTTTGGCACACGAGAAGCAAGGTGAGTAGATTTATATCTACGGGGAGAAGTCGGGTGGATGGCGTATAGCACCCCCGCAGTCCGTGGTGATGTATAAGAATACGTATACACACGAATATTTATTATGTGTTGTTTAGGGTTATTGATGGTAATAATTATATTTTGATGATAAGAATATATTGGTTTAGTATAGTGCGAACCCTAGAGTAGTGGTTGCACTCACACATACATTTACACACATACTTGCATTCATTCTTTCATTTATTAGAGTGCATATGATGGTGCGTATATCTACACATGGGTATGGGACTATGTGTTTATATACGGATGATACTTGATGTGAGGCCGTGAGATCGGCGATGTGACATAGTTTGCCTTTGAGGTGCGATATGATAGTTTTAGCGGGCCTTTGGACATGTGCTTTACCCGCATTCATATTTTATAGATGGTGTCGATTTGTACTAGACTTACAGTAGTACCCCAGATTGTGTGATCTGATGATAAGTGATACCTGATATGTGATGAGATAGTGTGATATTGACCCCTACCCACCTATTGGGATGCCGTACGACGATTTACCGTACGAGCCGATATTGATGATAGATCCGCACTCATGACTCGAGGATATCATACGATATGTTATTGAGGCGAGATCACCGACTATCATATCTATATTTATATATTGACTCAGATTAGGTGGTTTCATACCCCTCCTGTCTAGATTATTTAGTAGACATTAGACTAGACCGAGTCATACCTATTTCAAAACTAACGAATCGGGGATATTTTAAAGATAAGCAGATGGGTTATACGGATATTTTCAAATGATGCATCTTTTCTTAAAACACCGTAGCCCTTACTTTACCAAAAGCCCTGATTCGTCTTATTTCAAAAGGCAAGGTTGCATGACATATCTATTGGGGCAGGTTCTGTACTTTTGCGTTGATCATTCGTTTCCGCATATTCCTGCTATTTGCATTGCATCGCTTGTATTGTTGTGACATTCAGTCATGCTGCTAGGACACCAGCACCATTATCGATGATGTATATGTTCCACGTACACTTGTTGCCGGCTCACACACTCAACATCGATAATTGCCATGTCACTACACAATAGTACTATTGCATTCATGATATGATTCTGGCATGGCATATTGTACACTTATACCTGTACACATATATAGATGATTCTAGCTTGATTGGGGATTTGGGAACCGCAAGATACTCTTTAAAAACAGATTCCTTTTAAAAGAGCGGTCTCCCTCAACATGTGCACATTATTATTCCATGTTGCATGACTTACTGATATGCTTGCATTACTGTTACATGCCGCATACATCATGCTTTGACTGTACGCATTGAGATATGATGTTTCTATGATATTTCTGGATTTGGGAACCGAGGGTATTTCAAAAGAGAATATGTCATTTCTTTAAAAACCCGGTTACCCTTGATATGATATTTCAGTGCGTCCACCATGTGTTTTCTCGGTGCTGAGAGCGATATGTGTAACCCGAATTGAGGTGTGGATTAACCGATTGCGGGTACATGGTGGACACGGTATGGTTCCCCTCCGCAAGATGATCGATGAGCTTTGCCGATTGAGCCTGGAGGCGGGCGAGTACCTACCGGTGATTGGTTGGACCTGGCGGTTATCCGGAGGATACCGACCAGAGTCGATAGATGTTTTGGGCATACTGCTGGGGCCGAGGGCCGATACCGCAGACAGAGCCCGCGGGCCGATCCGGACTGACGGAGCCCGATATATGAGGATTTACGTGCCGATGCTGGGCACAGTTTTCATGATGTTTTCGGGTGTCGATGCTGGGCACCCTGGTTCCATGATTTTGATGTGTCGCGAGGGACACGGGTGGTTATATCCTCATATTATTTCCCATGCACATGATTCATGATATTTACATGCATGGTGGTTATTGTCAGTGGGTGACGAGTGGACGGGATCCACGAGTGTGCAGATTTGATTACATTGGTTATACCTCATATTCATGACATGCTATTACCTGAGGCACTAGCACGAGCACTTGGCACTACACTCATGTATAGAGATTACATTGCCAGTTTAGCATGCTTCAGCTTTATTCATATTGAGGTTTATTTATTATCTGATCGTATTGACCTAGGATAGGTCATGCATTCGATCTCTGCTTGTAGATATTTTCTATTCACGAGTTGGCAACTCACCCCCGTTGTGCCCCAGTTCTTGCAGGTTTTTGCCGTACAGATTCCATAGCGGCATTTCTGGCACACTGCTTCCTATGGGTGACTTGCTTGGTTAGGTGGGTTCTTTGTATCAGAACCGCCATTGTTCATGTATTTTTATTGTATCTAGAATTGTCCATCAACCAAAACTTATAGTTTGTTTCAGACTTAGAAATCAGTGTTGTATTGTTTCGACCTTAGAGTCGCGCTTGTAGTATTGCGGTTTTCTGGCTGTTTTTGAGTTTCTTTTCAGTTTTGATCCTCGCCCCTTGGCGTTGTATATTATTATTGCTTGCGTGGTTGTGACCGTCGATTGACGAAGAGCTAGCTCCCGCTTGGGGATGCCTTTTATCATGTCATATATATTATTCTTGTTGTACCCCGTTCGGGGCCAGTTTTTACAAAGGAAACTCTGCCGAAATTTTCAGGAAAAATTACACATTCAAAAAAATTCATATTCGGCTTAGTTATTTAAAAACTTGATTTTCAAACATGTTTTCTTTACCTCTTAAAACTAATTTTCCCTATTTACTCCTTAAATGGTTTTAGATTTCTGGGCTTTTGGCTTACTTGGATCAGATGGAGTCCTATAGACTTCATATGGTTCGAGGGCCAGTCACGTGCTCTTTCGGGTCGTGACAAAGTTGGTATCAGAGCGCTAGGTTGACCTTGGTTCGAGTCTAAGTTTGACTATGTGGAGCCTAGGGCGTTACTTATATACGGAACTTAGGCTTGACCTTACGGAACTTAGACTTGGTCGAGGGGGTATTAGACCCGAACTTTCTTCGCGTAGGATGACCCTTGGTTGATGGAATAGGTGACTAAAGTAGAGTGACGTACCGTTGGTATGTTCCGCGGCATACTTACGACACGCCACTCCGCTTAAGAAACCTTAGGTTGTACATTTCCTTGCATTGTGTCATATTCCTTCCTATGATCTATCTCCATCGATACTGGTTGTGGTTTTGCTGCCGCGATTGCACGGGCAGAGTGAGCTACGGCTCGAGTTGTCAGCATGAGCTCGTCGCGGACGAGGGCTGACCGGGGCGTGATTCCAGAGACATACGGTTGCATTGAGGCTTCGTATTTTGTGTTTCCGCACTTTGAGCGTTTGACAGATCGCTGTTGCGAGATTTCTCGGATGTACCGGACGGTACCAGAGGATTGAGCCACTGATAGAGGCCAGCCAGGATGTGATGACTGCTGATATATCGCTTATTCATGATGGTTGAGGCGCTGCTTAGCGTACCGACGAATGAGCCAGTTGTTGCTGCGAGTGATGAGATATCGCCCAGATGATTGGAGCTACTGCAGCATGAGCATATTCTTAGAGATATGGTAGTGAGTCGCTAGTCACCGAGGATGAATGACTAGGACATGTGGTTCGTTCGCTTACCCCGATGCGAGGTCATCAGATAGATTGATTCCAGCTAGAGGCGACTTCACGCAGATTCGTTGAGAGTCGATTGAGACGATCGAAGGTCAGGAACCCATTTTCCAAGTTTAAAGTATACGGAAAGACATGCAGGTGATTCTATGGACCCTCTAGAAGAATGAAACCCTAACTCGACTTAATGACCGTATGAAAGCCTTTGAACCTTAGGGTTTGCGGCAGTTCCTCGGCGCCATTAGTGAGGCTTGGGTTTGCCCTTCTACGGCTGGACCACCGACGCTGTGGCATGTACTCGATACTATTAAACTGTACCCGAGATGTTGAGCTCTTGGGGGATTGTGAGGTTCTGACGAGTCGATCGGATGATTCGACATCATTCGGATATCATGTGATGGGATACTGCTTGGGAGACTCCAGATACGAGCATAGCCGTCGGAGCGCAGTCTGTGTAGCCATGATGAGATGAGTCCGAATCAGTCGATAGTGGAGCAAGGTGGAGTAAAGAGTTTGCACGAGATTTCGAAGAGATGACGTTCCACTCCGCTGACATCAGAGATGCGATATGCACGCTGAGGACGTGTTCGGCTAGATATCTTCTACTGAGTGATGAAGATACTGAGTTCGTGATTTCGAGTCCGTGTTAGAGACTTCGGGTGGACCGTAGCCGAGGACATTGCAGTGTGCAGATAAAGACGCGACGTCGAATGGTCGATGATACAGACAAGCGGGACAAGAAGTTCGTGCGAGAGGCAGACGAGCTGTTACTACACCCCGTTAAGATTAAAGGCCGGACATGCATACAGAGGCGCAGAGATGCGACCAGCTTCCGAGGAGATGTTGTACTAAGGACGCAGAGGTCCAGAGAGCGAGAAAAGATTACGCCAGAGTACCAGCCTCCTTACAGTTTGGCTTAGGCAAGATCAGAAGAGACCTGGAGTAGGATTCCTTCCAGTACACTGCTGCAATAAGAGTTGCACCCAGGATCGGATGTGTGATATGCATTCAGAGGACCCGAGGTCGGCGCCAGAGATGTGCTGCTTTACGAGCGGTCGTGAGGATTGACCGAGAGATGACCAGAGAAGTGCAAGAACGGAATCATTCCTGTCAGCACACCTGACCGGGCCGATGAGCCGATGGATTGCGAGTTAGTAATCTACAGGAAAGATCAGGAACCAGAGGCAGAGGACGCCAGCCGCGAGTAAGAGGCAAGTAGATATCTTGCGCCGCTAGCATCGGATGTACCGGTACCTTCTCGACCCTGAAGAAGGATATACCGACGACGGTAATTATGATTTGTGATTTTGTGATTTGATTATCACGTATTCGTTGCTTTGGATTTCGGTATTTTGGGCGATCTATTCGCATGATTTAGTCTTGATGTCTGAGTTTCATGATATTTGATTTTGTGCACCATGGTTGCACCTACTGGGTATTTGAGTTATTGCTTGGTATTTGTGCATGGGATGCACCAGTTCTATACTTCGTGCATTTGTCGCACCAGTTTTATGTTTCTTGCGTTTATCGCATCAGATTTATATTTCGTGCCTTTGTTGCACCGGATTTATATTTTGTGCATTACGATTGCACCTGACTTCGATTTGATGCCTTTCGGTATGTCGATTTTGATTGTGATATTGATGTGGATTCTTGCACTCCGTGCTTTTGACTGGACTTACGCATATTCGACGTTGCTATTGGATTTTGTGATTCCGTGCATATTGAGTGCGCAGGGTTTAGATTTTCATTCGTGCACGATGGATGCACCGATTTGGATTTCCGCGCATGTTGGGCGCATGTTTTGAGATACGATTTTGGTGCACACCCGATGCACTAAATCGAGATTTCTTCGTGCATATCAGATGCACCGGGTTTTTGGCAGTCAGGCACACACGTTGCCTATGACAGATGCTTCGTGAACACCCGTTGCACCTAGATGCTGTTATGTGCATCTGTTTAGCACATATATGGATTTTGATTCCCGTGCGCACCAGATGCACAGGGTGGGTTAAGTATATTTTCGAGATTTATTCCTTTTGGAACAGTACATTTTTATGATATTGGATATTATTTTCTTACTGAGCAGGACTAGTCAGAGGACAGTACCTGGATATTTTTTTTTTTTGCATACATCGATAGTTATCGAAGGGATTTCCAAAGAGCGAGCTATAGTCTCAGTATATACCTACGTGTCCGATATGACACGAAACGTTTTAAAAAAAAACAAGGAAACCCTTCTGATTGTTTTCAAAACGGCGGAACGTGCTTATTAAACAAAGGATATATATATACATATATAGCTACTTTCTTATGAAAAACGTCCACCACTGTGCAGTGTTATGCGCATCGCACAGCGACTTAAAAAGGATTTGGCATGCTTTTACATCAGCTATTCACATGTATAGATTGGATGTCTGCATGTGTAGTTCTGATCCATATCATATCGGTTTTGTATTGGATTTGACATTGTGTCCTTACCTTGACTCCGATGATTGCGGGATGCTTGATGGAGCGTTGTTTTTGAGTTATCTGCTCAGTACTCATGCGCATGCATTGCGCTGTGTCGTTTTATGTGTTGATGATTTCGGAGCCCCGACGACTTGGAATTCGTATCGAAATGTTTTAGAATTTGGGGTTTTAATTTAAATTCGGGGACCAAATTTCTTTAAGGGGGGTAGATTGTAACGTCTTCAAAATAATAAAATATGATTTTTGGGAAATTTTATAATTTAATATTATTTTAATGAATATTTTAATATTCTGGTATAATTAAATACAGATAAATGGGGAAAAATTATGGAAAATTCTAAAATAAGGTATTTTAAGGAATTGCCTCGTTTTCTGTGCATGCCCCCATTTCCTCTAGTTTTGACCCTGAGTATGTCTAGTTTTGACTGATTCCATCTAGGGTGAAATATGGGTTGATTTTCCTATGTTGGTGTATAATTTGGGACTTGTTTTAGCATGGATTTTGGTATTTGGTGATTCATTCCTGTCGGGTGGCGTTTGGACGTCAACGACAAGTGGATTTTGATTGTGTTTACATGCGAGTCGATGGGTTTTTACCTATGCGGGTAGCGTGTGCCATTTTGGTTTCCAATGTGATTTTCATGTGCTTTAGCATTGTGATATACTTGTAGGTACCCCGCGTGATGTTGAGGCAAAGGAGGTGAAGATAGCGACATCGACTTTGGCACACGAGAAGCAAGGTGAGTAGATTTATATCTACGGGGAGAAGTCGGGTGGATGGCGTATAGCACCCCCGCAGTCCGCGGTGATGTATACGAATACGTATACACACGAATATTTATTATGTGTTGTTTAGGGTTATTGATGGTAATAATGATATTTTGATGATAAGAATATATTGGTTTAGTATAGTGCGAACCCTAGAGTAGTGGTTGCACTCACACATACATTTACACACATACTTGCATTCATTCTTTCATTTATTAGAGTGCATATGATGGTGCGTATATCTACACATGGGTATGGGACTATGTGTTTAAATACGGGATTGGAGGATGATACATGGTTTGAGATGATACTTGATGTGAGGCCGTGAGATCAGCGATGTGACATAGTTTGCCTTTGAGGTGCGATATGATAGTTTTAGCGGGCCTTTGGACATGTGCTTTACCCGCATTCATATTTTATAGATGGTGTCGATTTGTACTAGACTTACAGTAGTACCCCAGATTGTGTGATCTGATGATAAGTGATACCTGATATGTGATGAGCTAGTGTGATATTGACCCCTACCCAGCTATTGGGATGCCGTACGACGATTTACCGTACGAGCCGATATTGATGATAGATCCGCACTCATGACTCGAGGATATCATACGATATGTTATTGAGGCGAGATCACCAACTATCATATCTATATTTATATATTGACTCAGATTAGGTAGTTTCATACCCCTCCTGTCTAGATTATTTAGTAGACATTAGACTAGACCGAGTCATACCTATTTCAAAACTAACGAATCGGGGATATTTTAAAGATAAGCAGTTGGGTTATACGGATATTTTCAACTGATGCATCTTTTCTTAAAACACCGTAGCCCTTCCTTTACCAAAAGCCCTGATTCGTCTTATTTCAAAAGGCAAGGTTGCATGACATATTTATTGGGGCAGGTTCTGTACTTTTGCGTTGATCATTCGTTTCCGCATATTACTGCTATTTGCATTGCATCGCTTGTATTGTTGTGACATTCAGTCATGCTGCTAGGACACCAGCACCATTATCGATGATGTATATGTTCCACGTACACTTGTTGCCGGCTCACACACTCATCATCGATAATTTCCATGTCACTACACAATAGTACTATTGCATTCATGATATGATTCTGGCATGGCATATTGTACACTTATACCTGTACACATATATAGATGATTCTAGCTTGATTGGGGATTTGGGAGCCGCAAGATACTCTTTAAAAACAGATTCCTTTTAAAAGAGCGGTCTCCCTCAACATGTGCACATTATTATTCCATGTTGCATGACTTACTGATATGCTTGCATTACTGTTACATGCCGCATACATCATGCTTTGACTGTACGCATTGAGATATGTTGTTTCTATGATATTTCTGGATTTGGGAACCGTGGGTATTTCAAAAGAGAATATGTCATTTCTTTAAAAACCCGGTTACCCTTGATATGATATTTCAGTGCGTCCACCAGGTGTTTTCTCGGTGCTGAGAGCGATATGTGTAACCCGAATCGAGGCCTGGATGAACCGATTGCGGGTACAAGGTGGACCCGGTATGGTTCCCCTCGGCAAGATGATCGATGAGCTTTGCCGATTGAGCCTAGAGGCGGGCGAGTACCCACCGGTGATTGGTTGGACCTGGCGGTTATCCGGAGGATACCGACCAGAGTCGATAGATGTTTTGGGCATACTGCTGGGGCCGAGGGCCGATACCGCAGACAGAGCCCGAGGGCCGATCCGGACTGACGGAGCCCGATATATGAGGATTTACGTGCCGATGCTGGGCACAGTTTTCATGATGTTTTTGGGTGTCGATGCTGGGCACCCTGGTTCCATGATTTTGATGTGTCGCGAGGGACACGGGTGGTTATATCCTCATATTATTTCCCATGCACATGATTCATGATATTTACATGCAAGGTGGTTATTGTCAGTGGGTGACGAGTGGACGGGATCCACGAGTGTGCAGATTTGATTACATTGGTTATACCTCATATTCATGACATGCTATTACCTGAGGCACTAGCACGAGCACTTGGCACTACACTCATGTATAGAGATTACATTGCCAGTTTAGCATGCTTCAGCTTTATTCATATTGAGGTTTATTTATTATCTGATCGTATTGACCTAGGATAGGTCATGCATTCGATCTCTGCTTGTAGATATTTTCTATTCACGAGTTGGCAACTCACCCCCGTTGTGCCCCAGTTCTTGCAGGTTTTTGCCGTACAGATTCCATAGCGGCATTTCTGGCACACTGCTTCCTATGGGTGACTTGCTTGGTTAGGTGGGTTTTTTGTATCAGAACCGCCATTGTTCATGTATTTTTATTGTATCTAGAATTGTCCATCAACCAAAACTTGTAGTTTGTTTCAGACTTAGAAATCAGTGTTGTATTGTTTCGACCTTAGAGTCGCGCTTGTAGTATTGCGGTTTTCTGGCTGTTTTTGAGTTTCTTTTCAGTTTTGATCCTCGCCCCTTGGCGTTGTATATTATTATTGCTTGCGTGGTTGTGACCGTCGATTGACGAAGAGCTAGCTCCCGCTTGGGGATGCCTTTTATCATGTCATATATATTATTCTTGTTGTACCCCGTTCGGGGCCAGTTTTTACAAAGGAAACTCTGCCGAAATTTTCAGGAAAAATTACACATTCAAAAAAATTCATATTCGGCTTAGTTATTTAAAAACTTGATTTTCAAACATGTTTTCTTTACCTCTTAAAACTAATTTTCCCTATTTACTCCTTAAATGGTTTTAGATTTCTGGGCTTTTGGCTTACTTGGATCAGATGGAGTCCTATAGACTTCATATGGTTCGAGGGCCAGTCACGTGCTCTTTCGGGTTGTGACATCCCTTCACCGGGAGTGACCCCTTGGACAGAAGTTTGCGTCAGGGCGATAACTTCACTATAGCCGATTACTTTTGCTTTGCATCGTGGTATTCAGTTGGAATATCCTGCACCTCATTCTACGGGGAAAGAGCCGAGATCCCTTCACCGGGAGTAACCTCTTTAGCAAAGGTTTTCGTCACTATATTTTTAAAAAGCTATCCGGTTCCTTCAACGATATCAATTTCATTACGTTAAAGCTTTTCACCAGAAACCATTCGTAGCCCTCCGTCGTTTCACATGGTTAGTCAATAAGTATTCAAGCTATATTTGTTGGCCAAAGTCAAGGCATAGTGATTGGTAGCTATTGGGTATTCATGTGCAGCATAGATAGATGCGTTGGTTTGGGACAGTCGTATAGCCTTGTTGGCCAAAGTCAAGGGCTTGTGCAGGTGGGCTCATATTAACCTGGAGAATGACGGGTAGAACTTGAAATGTGACTTATGATTTGTTGGCCAAAGTCAAGGTCATAAGATCATGGGGCAAAAATCCACATCGGGAGTTTCTAAAGAAACTGAAACTTGCAAGATATGCGCATACCTTCTGGAGTGTGATAACGTGAGCGGATTCCGTCACGTTATCATGCGATGATAGTTGGATCCCGATTCCCACTGATGAGTTGGTTTACTCCTCGGGTGATCCTGACTAATTCATCTTTCAGGTTTGGAGGAGAATTTGACGGTACAGTGGGAGGTTTCCTGATTAGATAAATTGGTAACCATTCTGATCTAGGTTAGAGTGCACGCTGAGTGTTTCTTTTCTCTCTCTCTTTGGCAGCGACCATGACCCGACCCTAAGACTATGACTCAGTGACCATGTTGACCGAACCTTCTTAAACACTGGCTTTTGGATTGTCAGAGTTGCATACCTTATTGCCACTCCTACTTTTACCCTTTTTCTCTAGGACACCCCGTATTACTACGAACGTTCACTTCCATTGGACAAAACCATTTTATGGTTATATACGAACTCGAAGGAATTTATTCGAGGATGGTTTCCGGTTCTGGGGGAAACGGATAGGACTATTCAGTTGTCTTTTCCTTTTACCTTCTCTCAGGTTGCGAGTACTCCTTGGTTTAGGAGATAGTACACCTATTACGCAAATTGGATAGTCTTCTTCCAAACCTTAGGCTGGTGCCGAACGGTAGGGAATGAAGAAAACCAATTAACCTAACGATGGTGTACAGAAGGTATTATGTAAAGACAAAGAAAGGGATTAGATGGAGGGCAAACTAAATTGCGACTGCTATTCACGACCAAACCAAGTAATTCATTACCACTCCCACTTCACCTTTGTATTTCTCTAGGACACTCCGTATCACTACGAAGATCCACAGTTTATTGAATACTCCATCGTATGGTTATATACGAACTCGAAGGAACTTGTTCCAGTTCGGGGATGGATTCTGGTTCGGGAGAAATAGGAATAAGGTTTATTCGGTTGTCTTTTATCTTCACCTTCTCTCGCATTGCGAGTGCTCCTAGGATTAGGACAATAACACCCATTATGCTAATTGGATAGTCTTCTTCCAAACCATAAGCTGGGGCCGAACGGTAGGGAAGGAAGAAAACCATTTGGCCTAAAGGGGTGTACAGAAGGTAATGACTAAAGACATATGAAGGGATTTGGAGAGGTGGCAAAGAAATATACGGTTACAGGTGTGAACCTGATAATGGAAGAGGCATTACTAGGAATACCAGGATACCCCATCGGAACATTTCAATGTTTCAGTTTCACTATGTAATGTTAAAAGAAAACTGATTTCCCGATTAGATACTTACTCCAGGGTATGTATTTACCAGGTATGATTCTCACATCTGTATGGTTTTACAGATGATGAGTGGGAGTAAGTTATTTGGAATTGGGTGATCATCCTCATTATATCGGGATTCGTTGTAATCGGTGATATTTGAGGAAGTCACCTGGGTTGTTTGCCGGACGGCAAATATTTGGTTTTGAATATCCGCTGTTGTGCACCAATTTCAAATTGATATATCTGCACGTCTATTTTCATAGAGTGAGATATACCTTTTTGAAATTATGTCTATGACATTTACCTATATCAATGGATGGTTAGGTAAGGAGCATTAAACAGCGGTGTAATTCTTCATAGCCATCGTACAGTTTTGAACCTACGACACACAGAGAATGAGTTATTAGACTCAAGGGACTTATACAGAGTATTGTATGCTGTCCAGCGTCCATGAGGACAGAGGGGTTGGTTCTCGTACTATATTCGGTTTACTTATGACTTCTCTAGTTTATAGACAGGTGTTTCGTAGAAACACATGGTCCGAATTTTGATAAGTTATAGGTATATGAATAAAGTAGAGAACCAGGTATTGCAAGTATCGGGATTCTTCAAAGTGATCGAATATGTAGATACATGTGTATGGTATTCAATTGATAGTAATGATTAAGAGAACTTGCTTCTCTTTCAGGTTACTCATAATTGGAAGCATTCTTAAGTTGAGTAACGCTGATCGGCCTCTTTCCATTTAGTTGACATGCACTGGGGACAGCTGCATGATTTGAATCTTGTTCAATTAAATCAGTGCCTCTGTTTCTGTATTGGATATAGAACAGTTCATATCTTGACATTGTTAAGGTATGGAGAGTTGCCCGGCTTATGCTTAAAACCAGACTCTGGATAACTTAAGGCACGTTTCTGTAATGGCTGTTTGTGGGTTGACCCAGGCTATGACAAGGGTTGACTTTCTACCATCTGGAAGATCAATAGTGATATTGTTCTTGACTCACCACAGTTTTAACAAAAATGGATTTTTTCAGAAAACTGTAGTGGGAGTATGGTAGAACTGGAAATGATTCTAGAACCGCAAACGATTATTGAAGATTTGATAAGAACCTAAAGATTCAATCTGGTTTGACATTCCATTAGCCACTCTGCAGATAAGGTGGGTAACCTCAAGCACCCGAGAGGTACTCAGGTAGCCTCAAGGACGGTGATAGGGAGGTTCTTGTTTACCCAGACTTGCCATTGCTGTTGTTCCAGGCTGCGAGACCCGGCAGGAGGATGAGTATAGCGTCGTTCTGAACTGGCTTTAGAAGTGTACGTCTATATGACTCTGCCAGAGGGTTGTCGTAGTCAGTGGGAGCTGCAGAAGCATTGGTGGACAAGTGGCTTATGTCTATTTATAGACTAAAGCAGATATAGCGGAGATAGATCATCTATTTCTGATGTGACAGTCATAGGTTTGACTTCATCAGAATAGGGGATGGATCTGTTAAGAAGGTAGTAGGGTGTGATGTCCTGGTATTTGGATGACATACACAGAGTAGGAAATGATATTCCTATACTACGATCGGTTATACTTTGGTTGTCACACAGTAGTTTCTCCATATAGGAATTGGATCTTATATCGGACATTCTGTTTACTAGATCTATAGATCTAGATTTGAGCGGTTTCCCAATTAGGGTACTTAGACAGCATTCTAAGAGTATTTAGAATGGACGACTCCTGGCACGGTAGTGTACCTGCAGGTGATGGAGTCACCCTCTCCAAAGGTATCTTACAGACTAAAGGGGAGAGGGATGTGCATGATTGGCAGATCACTTGCTTAGGCAATTGAGTCAATCATGAGATGTTAAGTACCACACCAAATGTTTTTTTTGTAGTAGGTGCAATAAGTTGATATTGATCCAATCCTGGAGAAACAGTCGGAAGCAGTTTTAGAACATAAGTGGATGTTCTAGGGATATGATAACGACAGCCCCATTCGGGAGACAGTTATCATTCCAGGCTTCCAAGGTGACCTGGATGACAGAGAGGTTGTCAGAGTTATAGTTTTCCTTCTGACGAAGGGCAGTATTTTGGACAGGTGGTCCAGGAGGATACTGAGGTAGGCATGGCGCAGGATACTGATTAAGTTCAGTTGACGATACAGTCTAAGAAGTTTGGATTTGGAGTTCATTTATGAGCTAGGTCCCATCAGACATCCAGACACATTCTAAGACAGGTATTGCTCATTTCGGGAGATGGCTTTCTCCGCGAACTTGAGATATAGAGAGACATAGAAAGAAACATCAAGGCGGATCCACTCACTGAGGCTATTCCTTGAACGCAATAGTTTCGCAAACAAGCTTTGTGAAACTGACTAGTAGAGGAGTTGGGTGTTCGGTATCACACGGGCTGTGAGTATGCGACATCGCAATAATTAGCCTTGAGTGCAAGTGGGAGATTAGTGGAGATAGTGCCCTCAGAGACAATTATTGGATCACAGGCACGTGATTGCAATGATTGAGGGAGGACCTATTCCGCTAGGACAGTCTTACTCAAGATGATAGTATGCTATCTGGTTTATCTTTATCATCGTGTACTACTTTAGGTGACCTGACAGGTCACTATTGTACGTTGATAGAGCCCCTAGGATTTTTGCTTGACTACCAGCAGTATGAGGGGGTTCATATACGTAGGAGCTGGGGTCTATAAGCACATCCTTAAAAGGTCCCTAGTCGTGGGAGTTTCGAGACAGTGCATCGATACTCCAGAGTAGAAGAGTGTATACAGTCGAGACCCCGACGAGGGGCGGTGGCCGGTCTCACAAGCCACTGGTGTCAGTTGATTCACCTAAGATGTATACAGGTGCTCATTGCGTTATGAGTACACCGGACAGGACTCGCCGGGAACATGCTAGTTAGTCTTATACCTGACGTCAGATAGCAGTTCCCTGGTGATATGTGTACAGGTTAGTTCATCGACCTGAGGATCATCATTTGTCTCGTGTGAGTTCCCACTGTACTTTGATTACTACCCTACCACGCTCAAAGGAGACGTGCAAACAGGTTTTAGTTGGGTACAGTCCCGAGCCATATGGAGGCAGTAAGCGGATCTTCAGCGGTTCGTCTCTCTCGGTATTGGGGGTGAGGTCGCGCTGTGTCTAGGAGAGCCATTATGCAAAGCCCTCGGCCGAGGCAGGAGTTTTACTGGTAGGTATTCCAGTAGTATCTCAGGGTGTTCTGGGCTACACTCCGACATGACTTGTACCGCTTTTGGGGGTCTGACTTTTACCAACCCCCTAGGCCCGCCATGCGATGATCATAGACGAAAGGACCGGACCGTACGGATATTGTCACTGACAGGCTCAGTAGGGTGTCAGGATGAGTTTGCTCATCGACTTCCCTTTTGGTCAATAGCTGGTAGCCCGTCACGTATGGCTAATACTTCTGACGTGCTAGTGGTTAAATCCACAGCCATAGTATTGACGAGTCTTTAGAGTCCCCCACAGACAGTTGCTCAAGTTTCGGGCGAAACGCTGTAGAGGCCGTATGGAGATATGGCAGGGTTCGATCAGATAGGTGCGGTATTGCACGGATCATCATCGGACAGATATTACTAGCGGGCTTTGGTTTATGCCGGATCCTAGTATTTTACAGTGTAGATTTTGTCTCATTACATTTGTATTCGGTCGGAATACAAATGCGGGTATGTATATATAGTAGTAGGGTCTCCTGTAATTTATTACGGGATCAGTTTTATGAAGTTGCCAGTTTGCTTTCCGTTTCGGCCATTTTCATTTGTATCTTTCTTTGGCTGAAGATTGGTGGAGGAGGGCTTATTTGCATTTGTGCAAATAAGCATTTTGGAGGGTTGTCTTTGCATATTGTAGTGTCATGATTGTTGCTCCACCATTGACTTCATAACCTCATGATTGCTTGACTTTTGTTTGTGATGTTTAGTTGGTGGAATGTTAGACCTTGTCTTGTGATCATGCTTCATGATAACTCCACACTCTCTCATGCATTATTGAGATACCCCCCTTTGGACTTTGACCCTCTCCTCTTCATCTCATTAGGCCGGCCACTTCCTCCAAGGGCTGTCCAATTTTTGGATAGGGAAATTTTGTTCTTTTCATGCTACAAAAATTCCCAAGTTCCTCTAAAAAGGTTCATATATCAATTTCTCCACCATATGACAACTTCCACAAACCCCATGAGACATTACACCACACTTATTCTACAGCAAATCTTGGGCACGTCGGCTCGCCAACTTCGTGCCCGAGTTGCCTCGATCCAGAGGTGGGAGCCCGTAAAAGAAGCCGACGACGTGGTGCCCTTCTGGTGAGGAGGTGGAGACCGGACATTCCGCGGGAGATCGGGACGACGACGAGAAGACCGAAAGACAAGGATCGCTTGGTATATCTCTCTACCCGTTCTTTAGTTAGCTAGAATTAGTTTAATGGCCCGATCCGGGATTTTTGTGCGCGGTGGTGCTGGTTCAAAAGTTAAAGTATTTTATCGTTTCCGCATTTTGGCCTCGGATTGACGGCCGGGGCACCGCCGTGCACTTAAGAAAGATTCGTTGACATGGTGCCACCTCGACGAGAAGATCGGAGTCGCAGTGAGGAGCGTGTGATTATGGGTAAAGACCGAAGGACGCGGATCGATCGGTATAGCCTTTTTACCTCTTTACAGTTTGTTAGTTTAGCGTTAATGGAAAGATCCAGGTTATAGTATGCGATAGCGCCAGTTGTAAAAGTTTTTGTTCCGCGTTTAGCCTCAGATTATTGGCCGGGGCGCTACCGTAGACTTACACTACGTATGAAGGAACTCCATGCAAACACACAAACCTTATAAAGAACAACTGAGCAAACTGAGCATAACCGGACAACAAACACCTAAATGGAGTCACACCTTATCTAGACCTGGGTAGACACCACAACGAAATTCATGGAGATCTGCTCCCATTCCCACTTCGGAACGGTTAAAGATTGCAACTCTCCACCCGGTCTCAGATGCTCAAGTATCACAGACAACGAGCATCGGTAGGCTGTGCCTCACGAAAACGATTAAGTAAAAGTGGACGGGCGCGGACATGAGCAAGCTATTTCCCCCTTTAGAAGAAGCGAACCTAGCTATACTCCACAAACACAAAAGAACAGTAACTCTGTAGAAGACTGTCTTTGAACTGCGCACAACTGGAACAAGCTAACTCCGGGCCTACGACTCCAGCATCAGCTACCACAATCGCCTTACCATGGGTAACGAGGATCTCACAAACTCAATCCTTCACAAGCTCCCTCCAACGGCGCTGTCTTAATAATCAAAACCCGCTGCAGGAAGATGTACATTATTTAAGTCCACGTTGCCCACCCCGGTACTTTCGGGGAGGCGGAAAACGGAATAAAAATCGGATTTTTATCAACTAAGGCAACATGGACTAGACTTGTAAGGATCTTTGCTAAACAAAAACTTACTAAAGCTAACAACAAACTAGCTAAGTGCTAGAAAGGTTATACCTTGAGCTCTAAGTCCTTCTCTCCTTGCTCCTTGGAGTGGTGGAAGGAAGTCACCTTGCTCGTCTTCTTACGCCGAAGAAAGATCCACCCGAAAACCTCAACCTTTGGCTTCAACTCCAAGCTAGAAGTAACTAGGGTTCAAGAAGTGCTAGTGCTTCAACCCTAGATGAGAGTAGAGATGATCAAGAGAAGGTTTTTCTCAAGCTCAAGTGTTTCTCAACACATGCGAGGGAGAGACCTTGAGGGAGAGGATGAACAAGAGAGAGAAAAGAAATGATAGAATTGAGAAATAATTGAGCCATTCTCACTAATATGTGCATATTATTTTAATTAAATAATTAGCTAGATAATTGTCATGGTTAATCATGACATGACCATTATCATTTCAATTTGCAAGGATCAAAAAGCATCTTCCAAAAGAAATGATGATGGTCAAAGTGTCAACCAAGGTCAACAAGTCAAGGAAGTCAAATGGTCAACAACCATAACCATGCACAATTATTAAACTAATTATCAATTAACTATAATACACACATAAGCATTAGGGTTAATAAAATGACAATAGCCATTAACCCTAATCAAGGTCCTCTCCCTCTGTCTCAAGCAACTGTGCATACGCACCCGCATTCGTGATCCGAGGAATACGAATACAATGAGAAAAACCAATCCCAAATCATATACTAGGATCCGGCTTAAACCAAAGCCCGCTAGTATAAACTGTCCGGACAGCAAACGTGCACAAGTGCGCGGATGTGAACGAACCCTGTCGCAAAACCATGCGACCTCTACTCATTTTGCCTAAAGGCGAATAGCTCTCTGTGTGGGACTCTAAAGACTCGACACTACGCTGGCAGTGGGTTTAACCACAGACCGCAAGCGGCACTAGCTGTATGTAACGGTCCCCAGGTAGATGTCGATAAGAAGACTGATGAGGTGAACCCTATCTGAACTCCTACTGAGCCTGTATGTGACAATCTCCGTACAGTCCGGTCTGTTCGTCTGATACATCGCATGGCGGGCCTAGGTGGCGGTGAACGTCAGCCCCCTAATAGCGGTACAAGTCGTGTCGGAGTGAAGCCCAGAACACCCTGAGATAACACTGGAAACCTACCAGTATATCTAGCTTGCCCTGGCCAGGGACTACTCGTGTAATGGCTCTCCTGGACACAGCGCGATGTCAACCCCCAATACCGGGAGAGACGAATCCTGTCTAACCGTCACTGCCACCAAGTGCTTCGGGACTGCACCCAAAAACTACCTGTTTGCACGACTCCTTTGAGCCGTGGTAGGGTAGTAATCAAAGTGCAGTGGGAACACACTCGAGGCGAAGTGACAGTGTCAAGTCAGCGGACTAAGCTGTACTCATGTCACCTGGGAACTGATAACTGACGATAGGTATACTACCAACCAACAGTTCCCGACGAGTCCTGTCCAGTGTACTTGTAACCTAACGAGCACCCGTATACTATCTCAAGTACGACGTACTGACGGCTGTGGGACATACCGTCTCCCACACTGGGATGAGAAGCGCATACGCTAGTCTACTCCGGAGTATCGATGCCCTGTCTCGATAGTCCAACGACCAGGGACCTGTATAAGGATGTGCTTATAGATTACCCAGCTCCCACGAGTGCGAGCGCCATCACAACGCTGGTAATCAAGCAAAGATCCTAAGGGCTCTACTAATATGTATATCAGCAATACGCTGAAAGAAACACATGCACATATTAAAGCAGAGACAAACCAAGTAGCATACTACCATTTCGAGCAAGATTGTATATACAACTGTGAATATCCCAAGCTTCCATCAAGTAATATACAAACTAGTATGATACAGTAATGGCCTCTAGGGCATATACACTAACACATTAAGCTCTGGTTGTCTGTGAAAATCTGACACGACTCTCCGAACAAGTAGTGTCTCTAAATCTCCAACGCACGACTACCGTAGCCATTTCCAGGTCATCAGTGGGATATCTTGCTCGTACTTCCTCCAACTGTCGGGAAGCAAAAGCGATAACTCTAAAATGCCTCATCAACGCAAAATCGAGCCCCACTCGTGAAACATCACAGTAAACAACAAAGTCGCCCGATCCAGAAGCAAAGAAAGAACTGGTGCAGTTGTCAACCGAGTCTTCAACTACCGAAAACTCTGCACACATGCCTCATTCCAAGAAAAGGATCCTCCTTCCCGGTCAGTCCAGTCAACGGTGCAGCGATACAAAAGCAACCCTGCACGAAACGGCGGTAAAAACCTGCTAAGCCTAAAAATCTGCAGACCTCTGTCCCGTATATAAGTATGAACCAAAGCTGTACGGCCTCGATCTTCCTCGGGTCTGTACAAAAACCGACTCCCATAACCACATGACCTAGGAAGACAACGCAATCAAGCCTGAGGGAACACTCCGAGAATTTAGCAAACTGCTGGGGCTCTCCCAATGTCTGGAAAGTAAATCCTCAAGTGCTGCTCAAGTTCCTCACGACACATTGGAATAGACCAGAATGTCATTACTAACACAACAATAAACTGGTCGAGGAACGGCCTGAAGAAATCTGGTTCATCACATCCACGAATGCTGCTAAGGCATTGGTGAGTCCAATGACACCACCAAAACACATACTGCCCGTAGCACGCACAAAAGCAGTCTTCGGACTGTCATCACTCTGAACCCGCAACCAATGATGACCTGATCCCAAACAAACTTAGAAAACGTCTCATACTTTGGAGCAAGTCGAACAAATCGTCAATGCGAGGTAAAGGATACCTATCCGCACCATAACTTGGTTCAATTGGCGATCAATCAACACACAACCTCAAACTGCCGTTTTTCTCCCTGACGAACAGAATAGGAGCTCCCCAAAGCGAAACACTTGGACATACAAGTCCCCCTATCTAGCAACTCTGCAGCAGATCCTTAAGATCCCTATGCTCCGCCGGCTCATCTGGAACAAAGTCGGAAACTCCCGCACGATAGAAAGCCGGTCCAATAAACCCACTGTGGCTCTAGCATTACAAATGCAAGCCAAGAATCCTCGACATACTCTCCTCAAAAGCCAACTAGCGAAAAAGGCTGAATTCAAGCTGTGATGGGCGGCACCACTGTCACCCTGCACAATAAGAACTGACTCGCTGGGAAACAAATCCTGACTATTTCATCACGGCAGTCCACAGACGCATAGCACGCAGCTAACCAGTCCATGCCCAGGAGAATGTCAAATCCAACATCTCTAGAAGGATCAAAATGATGGATGAATCTCTAACTCCTATCCGATTGGCACACGACTGAAATACATGTCGCGCAATAAAAGAATCGCTGACAGAAGTTAACACAACAACGGCTGATCTAGCATACACAACTCTCTGCCCAACCCTGGCACAAAGTGTGTAAAACAAATAAGTGCATAGAACCCAAACTAAACAAACCTACGAATCAAAAGAACATACAAATTTTGAATACCTAAAAACTCAGCATTGGACCCCCGCGCATCCCAATGAGTTGAAGCAAATTCCCGTGTCTGCCCTCTACCTGCAACTGACAGAACTCTTCCTCTGCCAACCCGTCCTCTCGAAACAAACCCTCCGCGTCCCCGACCTCTCTGAACATGGGTCTGACGCGGTACTAAGGAACAATCCCTGATGAAGTGATGAAGGCACCCGCACCAGAAACATCCATGCGACGACTGCTGACCCTCCTGGGGATGAGAGCTGAACGACTGTCCTCGTCCTAAGCCTCTTCTACTCCCGCGACGGTCACGAAATCTGTCTCGGTGACTGAACCTCTGTCTCGGGGCTGACACACCGGTACTAGTCCTCCTCGGTCCTCGAACTCCTAAAGTCTTTGGAAGACGTGCCTCGTCAACTAGGGCTGCATCCACTGGTGCTGTGTAAGTGACGAAAAGCTGTGTACTGACCGCAAGGAATAACTAGGTAACATGGGTGGCAACCTCCTGTCGCTGTGCTCTACCGGCCTCAACCAAAGACCTCATCGTCTGGCGCAAGTCCTGCATCTCAGCCTCAAGCCAAGCGATACGATCTATCGAAGACGGATCCATCTGCTCCTGTACAGCGAGCGTACCATCCTGGTCAATCCTCGTCCCACACGAGTCAACTCTAACCTTGGCTCTCGCTGCACCTCTCTGAGTCCTCATAGTCATCGATGGTAAAGGCTACACATGGAAATAGGATTCAATATGAACACAGAAATCGAATCACAAAGATGTATCATCAAGGAAGAAATTTCAAGTAATTTGTACTTAGGTCACTTTAAGCGAAGTACCGTGATCGTGAGTATGCCGCAGACATACGCACGCTACGTCACTCTGCTTAAGCTACCTACTCCATCATACCAAGGTCATCCTACACTCTGAAAGGTAAAACCTAGCGCTCTGATACCAACTTTGTCACGACCCGAAATTGGCACGTGACGGCCCTTAAACTACGCAACGTCTACAGGCGTAACGCAATTTAAGTAAGCCGAAAACCCAGCAATCTAAACCATCAAAACTAGTAAGTGATAATTGTAAGTCCACGTTGCGACCCCCGGTTCTTACGGGGAGGCGGAAACGGTATAAAAACGAATTTTTATCGCAAGAGGCAACATGGACTAAACTATGGTCGGGATCGTTGTCTAAACTAAAACTAGCAAACTAAGCTAAAGATATTTAGCTACTCGGATGAAGATGGTTATACCTAAACTTGAACTCCTTCTCTTCAAGCTCCGATGGTGGTTCAATGGCTCCTTCTCGTTGTCTCCGTACGCCGAAGATAGATCCACTTGAAAGCTCCAACCTTTAGCTCCTTCTTCGTTCTTTGAAGAAACTAGTTCACTTGGTTTGCTAAACCTAGTGAACTAGAATGAGTAGAGATGATTTAGAATGGGATTTTATCTATGGTTCTTGATTCTCAACTCATGAGACAAGAGAACCATAGATCAAGAGAGGGAGGAAGAGGTTGAGGGTGAGAGCAAGAGGAGAGCTCAAGAACAAGAGAGAGAATGAGCAAGAAAGAATGAGGCTCTCTTTTTCCTTTCACCCTCTCATAATCCAAAGTGATCATAACTCATCATATCAAAAAAGTCTTTTGGTGATGGTTAGAAGCAACCATAAGGTTATCATATCATGCACTCATTTTACTCAAAAAAGCAAGCAAGAAAAAAGTCTTTGGCATGAAATGATAACCATGGTCATCATGATGGTCAACTAGTCAAGCCTAGTCAACCGGTCAACAAGTCAACAAAAGTCAACAAGTCACCAAAGTCAACAAGTCAACAAAAGTCAACAAGTCAACAACCATATCACCATAATACTTAATTAATATAATAGTTAATCACAAATCATATTCTCATTAGGGTTGAGCAAAAAGTCAAAAGTCAACGGTCAACTGTCAACAACCCTAATGAGAATCCACTGCCTCTGCCTCCCTGTCAACTGTGCATACACACCCGCATCCGCGTTCCGAGGAACACGAATGCAAACTGGATAAATCCAATCCCATAAGGTACACTAGGATCTGGCTTAAACCAAAGCCCGCTAGTGTAAACTGTCCGGATACTGTACGTGCACAAGTGCACGGACGTGACCGAACCCTGTCGCAAAACCATGCGACCTGTCGCAATACCATGCGACCTCTACTCTTTTGCCTAAAGGCGAAAAGCTTTCTGTGTGGGACTCTAAAGACTCGACACTACGCTGGCAGTGGGTTTAACCACAGACCGCAAGCGGCACTAGCTGTGCGTAACGGTCCCCAGGTAATGCCGACAAGAAGACCGACGAGGCGAAACCCATCTGAACTCCTACTGAGCCTGAGTGTGACATTCTCCGTACAGTCCGGTCTGTTCGTCTGATACATCGCATGGCGGGCCTAGGGGGCGGTAAACGTCAGTCCCCCAATAGCGGTACAAGTCGTGCCGGAGTGAAGCCCAATACACCCTGAGATAACACTGGAAACCTACCAGTATATCTCGTTTGCCCTGGCCAGGGACTACTCGTGTAATGGCTCTCCTAGACACAGCGCGATGTCAACCCCCAATACCGGGAGAGACGAATCCTGTCTAACCGTCACTGCCTCCAAGTGCTTCGGGACTGCACCCAACCACCGCCTGTTTGCACGACTCCTTTGAGCCGTGGTAGGGTAGTGATCAAAGTACAGTGGGAACACACCCGAGGCGAAGTGACAGTGTCAAGTCAGCGGACTAAGCTGTACTCATGTCACCTGGGAACTGATAACTGACGATAGGTATAATACCAACTAGTCAGTTCCCGACGAGTCCTGTCCAGTGTACCCGTAACCTAACGAGCACCCGCATACTATCTCAAGTACGACGTACTGACGGCTGTGGGACAGACCGTCTCCCACACTGGGATGAGAAGCGCATGCGCTGGTCTACTCCGGAGTATCGATGCCCTGTCTCGATAGTCCTGCGACCAGGGACCTGCATAAGGATGTGCTTATAGATTACCCAGCCCCACTAGTGTGACGGCCATCACATCGCTGGTAATCAAGCAAAGATCCTAAGGGCTCTACTAATGTGTATAGGCGATATACAAAAATAAACACATGTACACATTGAAGTAGAAACAAACCAAGTAGCATACTACTATTTTGAGCAAGATTGTATATACAAGGTGAATATCCCAAGCATCCATTAAGTAATATACAAACCAGTATGATACAGTAATGGCCTCTAGGGCATATACACTAACAATAATAGCATTTTCAAAACTTTTGAAATCTCAAACCAAATTCTTTAAAATCCAACGTTACTTTCTTAAAAATTTTGGTAGCACCTCCTTTGTAAAAACTAACCCCAAAAATGTGTACAACATAAATATAAAGTAAAGCATCCCCAACAGGAGCAAATCCACGCCCAACGGCAGAAAAAAACCACCACAACAGATATACGACGCCGTAGCGAAGAAATAAAAAATGATATAAGAAAAAACTGTATAAAAGACATCCAAGTCACCAAAATATACAATTTCGTCCTCACATCAAGTCTCTAAGTCATACACATGAAAGTGGTAGATAGAGAGTACAAGATACAACGAATATACAATAAGCAACATCGGATAACCGCAAACCCACCTATAGCAAAACTGCACGCAGTCAGCCGAAGCGGTATCCGCTGCGAAAGATGATACGAAAGATGAAAAGCCTACCGCGACTGCCCTGAGGGACTACCTGCAAAACACTATGGCACAACGGGGGTGAGTTGCCAACTCATGAATAGTAAATAACATATGCAGGTAATCGCAAGTATGCACGTACATTGCGAATCCAATACATGCAAGCGGATAGCAATAAGTGGTCATATGTATGCAACAGTCATGAAAGGTACTCTAGCAGGTACAACTAATATATGAAGCAATAATATGATAATATGTGTATGCAACAGTCATGAAAGGTACTCTATCAGGTACTGCTAATACATGAAGCAATGCATATAACATAAATGAGGAGTTTGGAATAAAACATGTCATTCTCACGGAATCCTGACCTCGTGACAGGATAAACGTCCATCGAGAAAATCTAAATTCCAAATTTCCTCAAATCAGCCCCCAAATTGGCTCTCATATCCTGTAAGTCTCATATATCCTGAATGTACAATATCAAGTACATCTCATATATCCTGAACATACAATATCAAGTAAACCTCATATATCCTGAATGTACAGTTTCAAGTAAATCTCATATATCCTGAATGTACAATATCAAGTATATCTTATATATCCAATATCCAGTATCGAGTAAGTTTCATATAAAATGAGTGTCCAACATCGACACCCAAAAACATCATGAAACAAGTGTCTAGCATCGACACATAAATACTGGACTATCAGGTGTTGTCACAACGACTGGCCCCCTGATAGGTACGTATCATACGCTATTCAAAAACTTGAGTGCCTCGCTCTGACACTCGAAATCCGACGTATCCATACGTACATGACCCCGGCCTATATCCCCACGATACCCGTTGAGTCAAAGATACTGTCACTGGTAGGTATAGTTCCCCTATCAGGCCTCATCGGCATGGTCCGTCGAAAAACCTTTCTCGTCCCGGGGTACCTCCAGGCCCCACCATGTACCCGCACACGGCCCACTGCACTCCTCGCGTAGGGTATATTTATCACGATCTCAGAACCGAGAAATCTCATAGTGGATGCTGAAATATCATATTAAGAGAAACCGGGTTTTTCAAATAATGCATAATTTCATGAAACTACCACGGTCCTCAAATCCAGAAAATATCAAGTAATGAATAAGTATAAATGCATGAATCAATACACATATATTAGCGTCCCATTCCACTAATATATGCATATAGGCATATATAACAGCGTCCCATTCCACTGTTATATATACTAAGGAGTAAGAATATCAGAGAACATAATATGAAATCCATGGATGTAATATATGCAGCATGAAACAGTAATATGAGCATATAAAGGAAAAACCGCAATTTAACTGCAACAAGTTAATATATATATATCATGCGGTTCCTAATTTCCTCTAAGTCCATACAACATCAAATAATGGTGAACATGTCGCTATAGCCAGGTATGCGTAACCATGTCAATATAGCAAGATATGTGTATCTACCTATCAATAATGATGTAGTACCCTCCAGGCATATGTGTAAGTAGGAATGCAAGGTGTACATGTAGCTATGTCTCATATGTGTATATACCTGTCACTAATGGTACGATACTATATGGCTATATAGGTAACTAGAATGTAGGCATGGCAAGGTATACTACCTATCATATGTGCCAACACATAAGAATCAATGACCCCACGTCAATGACAAAACAGTACCACATAGGTATGTGTAGCCCTAACTAGGTAAGTGAGTATACATGTAAGTATGTATGTGCGGTATACATGTAAGTATGTGGGCATAGCAAGGTATATGTGTAAGCATGTAGGTATACAGATATGCTACTATCATATGTGCCAAGGAAAATAAGGATCATGTCTCAATGTCGCTAAACAATACAATATCACATATGTATAGGTGTTGTGCGTGTCATGGAAATTATTGATGGTGTGTGTAGCATACAATTAGTGCTCGTGAAATATGAACCGTCAATAATAGTGTTGCGTCTCATTAATACTAAGTCCATACACAAGGAAATGAGATAAGAAACAAAGGTATACATGCACAATCAATATCCGTATACATCTAACTAATAGCCATGTCATTTGTTCTAGCCCAGACGCATAACGCCATGCGGGCAATCTCCCTGTAGATGTTAAATCTACTCACCAACCATCCTGGCTAAGTAAAGCCAATCACTCACTTTCCCTTGTTCGCAGCGCCCGAAGTCCCCTCCTGCGATCCTGAAAGCATTTAACAATATAACAAGTTTATATTAGCAATCGATCAATAACACGTACCAACTATGTTTGACCGACGCACCAACTCCAAATATACTCTCAAGTGTTCGTCAAGTGGCTAACGCACGTATCGACACTACGAAACCAACTCCAGAGCAAAAGCTATACAAAGACACGAACGACATCGACACGACCCTAGCTAGGAACGCAAAGCGACACAACTACCAAGCCTAGACCCTGATCGTACTGATCACGCATTCAAAATACAATAGTAAACGTGGAATCTAATATAAATAACGTCACAACGTCAAAAGAAACCCACGCCTAAACTTACAGAAATCTAGTAAGCAACATATCATTTTAGCACAAAACTATAACTTGTTACCAAAACTAGAATTTGAAAACATCACAATATAGCAAGGTTAAACCATTTAAACCTTTACTATAATTTTAAATCTCACTTAATTAGGATTACTAAAAGTTTAGTTTGCTAATTGGCTTAATTATCCGATTAGGAAAATATCATTTAACAAATTAGCAACTTGGTTTAGTTTTCATTTGTCTAAAATTATGAACTAACTATTTCACTAATCAAAACCCTAATTTAATTAACAAAACCCTTACTAGAAATTCTAAATATGAATTTAAAAGCTTTAATTAAACACCATATATGCTAGCTTAATGTATTGAAACAACAAAAAGAGTTTAGGATTAGGGTTTATACCTCCACAAAAGATAAAAAAAATCATGTTGCTGGCCGACAAGTCCAAGATTGAAGTAGAGAGAATGTAGAATACTTTGCCTCAAGGCACCCAACGAATCGGGAGAAGGTTAAAGAAGTTGCCCTTTTTGAGTGATGAAATGTGCTTGGAATTTGCAATGAATCAAATTCCTTACCCAAGAAAATGGGCTCGGCCAAATGGGGGGGCTGAAATTGCTCTCGGCCATAAGCATGGGGGGTGAGCACAAGTGAAGATGTGGTGACCATAAACCAAATATCAACACTAAAGATCGACAAGAAATATCCTTAAGTGGACAAGATTATTAAATGCACAAGTTACTCATAAATCAAACCATGCTCAATAAATGCTACCAACCACGACTCACCAAAAGAAAAGAAGCCCCCACCTGATCAAAAAGGTTCAGCCACAACAAAAGGAATGATATTTTGGCCAAAAAAAAAAGGCACAAACATTAACCAATAATTAAATGCATAAATAATAACTTAAAATAATAATTTAATTAGGGAAAAATTCTATGTGAACCAAAACTTTCAATTGACTCTCAAAGCCCGCGCACTAGCTTTATTCTAGCTAAACTAGGTGCCCACAAGTCTATACAGAAGTTTGATCACAATCTGGTTAAAATGGAAAACACCGACTATTTTACCCTAAAAACGGAAAATTTGCAAAACGATTTCTAAAACGTTATACTAAGTTACCAATATCATTCTGGAGGAACGCATTGGAGACTGCGATTTATCTTTCGAATAGGGTTCCGACCAAAAACGTGTCTACCACTCCATATGAGATATGGTATGGGAGAGACCATCTCTTAAAAGAGTTAGGATATCGGATTGTCCGGCTTATGTGAAAAAGCAGAATCCGGACAAACTCGAGACACGATCGGTTTTGTGTAGATTTGTGGGATATCCAAAACACTCGTATGGATATCTTTTCTACCATAAGGAGGAACAAAGGGTGTTTGTTCTCAGTATGCCACATTTTTAGAAAATGAATTTTTTACAAATGATACTGTTGGAAATACGGTAGAACTGGAAGAAATTCCAGATACACAAACAATTATCGATGATTTGGTTGACCCTGAGGTTTCAATAGAACCTGACGAACCTCAGCCTCTCCGTAGATCTAGTAGGACTTCTCGCCCACCTGATAGATACTACGGTTTTCTAATTGATGGTGATAGAGAAGATTGCATCATGTATGATGATGACCCTACTAGTTTTCAGCAAGCTATCACGAGCGGTGACTCGGTGAAGTGGCTGGATGCCATGAGATCCGAAATGGAATCCATGCACACCAACAAAGTATGGACTTTGGAGGTTGCACATTCTGGAGTAAAGCCCATAGGGTGGAGACCTATAAAGCTAGGCTGGTAGCAAAAGGATTTCGTCAAAGACCAGGCTTGGACTATGATGAAACCTTTTCACCAGTCACGATGCTCAAATCCATTCAGATCCTGCTTGCTATAGCTGCTCACTATGATTATGAGATCTGGCAGTTGGATGTTAAAACGACATTTCTAAATGGTGATTTAGAAGAATGCGTTTTTATGGATCAGCCAGAAGGCTTCATTGAGAGTGGGAGCAGCGGAAGGGCATGCAGGCTGGTTAAATCCATCTATGGATTAAAGCAGGCATCACGGAGTTGGAACATCTTCTTTGATGATACAATCAAAGAGTTTGGTTTTATCAAAAATGTGGATGAACCATGTATTTATAAAAGGATTGTAGAGAGTACTGTTACATTCCTCGTATTGTACGTGGACGACATTCTCTTGATAGGAAATGATATTCCTATGCTACAATCGGTCAAACTATTCTTATCACAGAGGTTCTCCATGAAAGACCTGGGCGATGCCTCGTACATTCTGGGGATTAAGATCTATTGATAGATCTAAGAAATTATTGGGATTGTCCCAATCGAGATATATTGACACCATACTAAAGAGGTTTAGTATGGAAGATTCCAAGAGGGGTAATTTACCCGCGTGTCACGGGATCACCCTCTCCAAAGAGATGTCTCCAAAGACTGATGAGGAGAGGGCTCGTATGAGCATTATTACCTACGCTTCAGCAGTAGGATCTATAATGTATGCGATGTTGTGTACTCGCCCAGATGTAGCTTATGCACTGAGTGCAGTAAGCAGGTATCAATCCAACCCTGGGGAGAAACACTGGACTGCTATGAAGAACATTCTAAAGTACTTGAGAAGAACTAAAGAAATGTTCTTGGTGTATGGTAACGGAGATCTCCAAATAGAAGGCTTTACCGACTCCACCTTCCAGAGCGACAAGGATGATAGTAAGTCCATCTCAGGTTTGTATTTACCCTAAATGGAGGGGTGGTATGTTGGAAGAGTTCTAAACAAGATACCGTCGCTGACTCCACGATGGAAGCTGAGTATATTGCTGCTAATGATGCCGTAAAAGAGGCAGTCTGGATGAGGAAGTTCATTTCTGAACTTCAAGTGGTTCCATCCATTGCTAATCCAATACCTCTGTATTGCGATAACAATGGAGCCATGGCTTTGGCAAAGGAACCGAGGTCCCATCAGAAATCAAGACATATCTTGAGGCGGTATCACCTCATCAGGGAGATAGTGGATCGCCAGGACATCGAGGTACGGAGAGTAGACATGAAAGACAACACAGTAGATCCATTCACCAAGGCCATCCCTCAAGTCCAATTTGAGAAACTGTTCGAGCTATTGGGCATGCGGTACGCCGGCAACTGGTTCTAGGGCAGACAGTGGGTACTTATTGTATCAACTACAGGCCTTAGTGCAAGTGAGAGATTGTTAGATATGTATGCCCTAGAGGCCTGTATTATATAGGATGCTAGGCATGTATATTTACAGAAACAATCTTTGCTCGAAATGATAGTATGCTATCTGGTTTATCTTCATCTTAACATGTGATGTGTTGTGTTATATTTCATATCTTTATATGCATGTTGATGAAGCCCTTAGGATTATGCTTGACTATAAGGATTATGATGAGATCATATTAGTGGGGCCTGGACAGTCTACAAGCATATCCTTTAATAGTTCATAGTCGAGGGTATATCGAGACAGGGCATCGGTATTACCAGATTAGACTAGTGTGTACGTTTCTTGACCCTGGGGGCGATGGTTGATTCCACAACCATTGGTGCTTGACATCAAAGATTGTACACAGGAGCTCATTGGAGAATGGGTACACCGAACAGGACTCGCCGAGAACTCCTAGATGGTATATATACCTATTGTCAGATAGCAGTTCTCTGGCGACACTTGTACAGGTTAGTCCGTAGACCCGAGATCGTCATAGTATCTTGTGTGATTCCCACTGTATTTTGATTTCCTCCCTACCACGGCTCTACTGAGTCATGCAAACAGGTGGATTTTAGGTACAGTCCCGAATCGCATGGAGGCAATGAGCGATAGGAGGGGTTTCGTCTCTCTCGGTATAGGGAGTTGATGTCGCGCTATGCTTGATCGGCCATAACATCAAATCCTTGGCCAGGGTTTTCGAGATTTACTGATAAGCGTTATCAGTAGTTTCTCGAACCGTTATGGGCCGTAAATCAGCATGACTTATAAAGTTACCGGGGTCTGACATTTACCACCCCTAAACTTCATATGCGACGTATCAGACGAAGAGACCGGACTGTACGGTAAGTGTTGCTTGCAGGCTCGTTGGGGTTATGATGAGTTCGCTCGTCGGCCAACTTTTCGTCATGTACCTCGGTAGCCGTTACGCACAGCTAGTGTTGTTGTCGTGCTTGTGGTTAAACCCACTGCCAGCGTACTGTCGAGTCTTTAGAGTCCCACACAGAGGGTTCCCACATTCAGGCTAAAGATGTTGGGTATATGTATGCCCTAGAGGCAATTATATGATAGTGGATGTATTTATACATGTGTATATATATATATTCAGTGTACATTCTTGCTCGACATGATAGTATGCTATCTGGTTCTTCTTTATCTGACATGTTGACTTGATCATGCTTTTATTCATTTACACATGTTGATAAAGCCCTGAGGATATTTTCTTGACTATTGTGATTATGATGGAGATCATACTAGTAGGACGTCTGTAGTTTATAAGCATATCCTAAATTGTCCCTAGTCGTATGTGTATTGAGATGGGGCATCGATATACCAGAGTAGACTAGCGTATATGATACTAGACCCATATGATGGGCGATGGATGTTCCCACATCCATTAGTGTTTGACATCGAGATCGTTTACGGGTGCTCAGTGGTGACTGGGTACACTGGACGGACTCGGCGAGAACTCCTATATGGTATTATATCTATCGTCGGATAGCAGTTCTCAGGTGACACTGGTACAGGTTAGTCTGTAGACCCGAGATCGTCATAGAGTCTTGTGTGTTCTCCCACTGTACTTTGATTACCACCCTACCACGGCTCTACTTAGTCGTGCAAACAGGTGGCTTTTGGGTATAGTCCCGAGACACACGAAGGCAATGAGCGATAGGAGGGGTTTCGTATCTCCCGGTATTGGGAGTTGATGCTGTGCTGTGCTCGATTGGCTATATCAGTAAGTCCCTGGCAAGGGCTGTTGAGATTTACTGATAAGTGTTATCAGTAGTTTCTCGATCTGTTATAAACCATTCATCGGTACGACTTATTGAGTAATTAGGGTCGACGTTACCATCCCTAGACTCGATATGCAGCATATCTGATGAAGAGACTGGACTATACGGCAGTGTTGCCGGTTGGCTTGACGGGAGTTATGATAGGTTCGCTTGTTTTTTTTTGATCGCTCAATACCCGGATGGCCGTTACGTTTAGCTGACCTCTGTTGGGTTGCGGCAGCTCCCCGACCGTCTTTCCGAGGCCAAATGCGGAACAAAAATTTTTTATGAACTGGCGCTGACCGCATCCGAATCCCGGATCGTTCCATTAACCGTAAACTAGTAAACTGTAAACGGGGTTTCAAGATTATACCAATCGATCCGAGTCCTTCGGTCTTTAACCTCAGCCCCTAGCTTGTTGTAGATGCACCGACGAAGCTTGCTCCTTGATCTCGCTCAATCTGCGATCCCCTCCTCCCCGAAATTGCGCCACATCAACGAATTTTTATACGGGCTCCCGCCTCTGAACCAAGGAAACTTGGGCATGAAGTTTGCTAACCGATGTGTCCAAGGTTGATGTAGAGTAACTGTAGAACACTTTATCTCAAAGCATCCAAGTGAATGGATGAAGGTTAATCGAAGTTGCCATTTGGAGTGGAGATGAAAATGAGCTTTGGAGATGAGCTTGGGTTTTTCTTTGCAAATGAAAATGAATCAAATTCTCCACAACAACCATGGGGGGGCTGCCTAATGAGGGCTCGGCCACAACAAGAGGAATGGGGGGGTGAGCACAAGGAAAGAGAGAATGGGGTGATCATATGCAAAAAGGCAACAAAAAACCACACCAAAACATCACTCTCTACACTCACAATCAACCATCAACTCTCACCACAAAAAAGCCCCTCCAAACATTAATCTTGAAATTGCAGAAAACCCCTTCCATGAAATTGTTGCCATGGAGTGCTGGAGCCCCTGGCACCACAGAAAACCCCTTCCCTTTACAAATTTCGCATTTACAAATAAGCCCCCTCACAAACAAGAATTTCAGCCAAGAAGGAAACAAAGAAAAATGGCCAAAATGGAATGCAAACTGGCAAATTCAAAAAGCGATCCCGTAATAAATTACAGGATAACCCTGCAGCTGTATATACATACCCGTATTTGTATTCCGACCGAATACAAATGCAATGAGACAAAATCTACACAATATAATACTAGGATTTGGTTTATACCAAAGCCCGCTAGTATTATCCGTCCGAACCATGACACGTGCACAAGTAAACGCGTATGTTCGAACCCTGCCATAAAAGCATACGGCCTCTACAACGTTTCGCCCAAACTAGGAAACTTTCTGTGGGGGACTCTAAAAACTCGTCAATACTCTGACAGTGGGTTTAACCACAAGCCGTCAGTGGTACTTGCTGTACGTAACGGCTGCCCATGTACTGAGTGAAAGGGAGTCCGATGAGCGAACTCATCCTGGAACCCTACTGAGCCTATGTGTGACAATATCCGTAAAGTCCGGTCTGTTCGTCTATGAGTATCGCAAATCGGGCCTAGGGAGCTGGTAAACGTCAGACCTCCAAAAACGGTATAAGTCGTGTCGGAGTGTAGCCCAAAACACCCTAAGATACTACTGGAATACCTACCAGTAAATCTCGCTTACCATGGCCATAGATTTTTTTTAATGGCTCTCCAGACACAGCACGATCTCACTCCCAACGTTAGGAGAGACGAATCCCCTGCCAATCCGCTCACTGCCTCCATGTGAGTCGGGACTGTACCAAACTAAAACCTGTTTGCACGACTCCTTTGAGCCGTGGTAGGGTAATAATCAAAGCACAGTGGGAACTCACATGAGACAAATGACAATCTCAGGTCGATTGACTAACCTGTACACATGTCACCTAGGAATTGCTATCCGACGACAGGTTTTAATAACCAGCTAGCATGTTCCCTGCGAGTCCTGTCCAGTGTATTCATAACCTAATAAGCAGCTTTATACATCTTAGGTGAACCAACTGACACCAATGGCTTGTGAGACCGGCCATCGCCCCTCGTCGGGGTCTCGACTGTATACACTAGTCTACTCTGGAGTATCGATGCCCTATCTCGAAACTCCCGCGACTAGGGACCACATTTAAGGATGTGCTTATAGACTACCAACTCTCACGTATATGATCGCCATCATACTGTTGGCAGTCAAGCAAGAATCTTATGGGCTCTATCAACGTGTAATAGTGATACATATCATGTCACCTAAATCAGTACACGATGATAAAGATAAACCAGATAGTATACTATCATCTCGAGTAAGACTGTCCTACCGGTATAGGTCCTCCTTCAATCATTGCAATCACATGCCTGCGATCCAATAGTTGATTTTGAGGGCACTATATCCAACAATCTCCCACTTGCACTTAAGGATAATTATTGCGATATCGCATACTCATAACTCGTGTGATACCAAACACCCAACTCCTCTACTGATCAGTCTCACAAAGCTTGTTTGTGAAACTCTTGTATTCGAGAAATAGCCTAGTGAGTGGATCCGCTCTGATGTTTCTTTCTATTTCTCTCTATATCTCAAGTTCTTAGAGAAAACCATCTCCCGAAATGAGCAATACTTGTCTTAGAATATGTCTGGATATCTGATGGGACCTAGTTCACGAATGAACTCCAAATCCAAACTTCTTAGACAGTATCATCAACTGAACCTAATCAGTATCCTGTTTGTGTGATATGCCTAGAGGCCATTATTGTATAGTACTAGTTTGTATATTACATTTTGGAAGCTTGGGATATATACACGGATTGACATTCTTGCTCAATATGGTAGTAGCTACTTGGTTTGTATCTATCTTAATATATGTATGTGTTTCTTTTGACATATTGCTAATACATATTGATAGAGCCCTTAGGATCTTTTGCTTGACAACAAGCGTTGTGATGGCAGTCACACTAGTGGGGGCTGGGTAGTCTATATGCACATCTATATACAGGTACCTGGTCATAGGATTATCGAGACAGGGCATCGATACTTCAGAGTAGACTAGTGTATACGCTTCTCATCCCAGGAGGGAAGACGGTCTGTCCCGCAGCCATCAGTACGTCGTACTGGAGATAGTATGCAGGTGCTTGTTAGGTTACGAGTACACTGGACAGGACTCGCTAGGAACTGTTTGTTGGTATTATACCTATCATCAGTTATCAGTTCCCAGGTGACATGAGTACAGCTTAGTCCGTTGACTTGACACTATCACTTCGCCTCGAGTGTATTCCCACTGTTCCTAGATTACTACCCTATGACGGCTCTATTGAGTCGTGCAAACAGGTTGTCACGACCCGAAAGTACGGAACGCGACCGGCACTTAGATTACGAAGCGTCTAAAGGCACAACGTAACCTAAGTATGCCGAAGCCCAGAAATCTAAACCATAAAGAGAAGAAGAAGTAAAGGAAAACATATATAAAAACAAGTTTAAAAACCAGATCAAATTTTCTAAAAAATTTCGGCAGAGTCTCCTTTGTAAGAAATGGCCCCAAACGGTTACAAACAAGTATAAATACATATAAACAATAAAAAGGCATCCCCAAGCAGGAGCTAGCTCTACGCCAAACAGGCGGAAACAACCACACAAATGCACAATAGTATACAACGCCAAAGGGCGAGGCTCAAAACTTAAAAGAAAACAAATCCACCAGATACCATAATATTACAAGCGCGACTCTAAGGTCGAAATAATAACTGGTCCAGTAAACTAATAAGTAATACAAGTTTGGTTGATGGAGCTTTCTAGATACAAATGAAATAATAAAAGTACAATGGCGGTCCAGATACAAGTGAACAAACCTACCGTGCAAATCACCCTGAATGAAAGGATGTGCCAGCAAGCTGCCAGGAAAACCTGTACATCGAACCTGTAATAAAATTTGGCACAACGGGGGTGAGTTGCCAACTCGTGAGTAGAAGATATCTACGAAAAGAAATCGAATGCACGACGCTATCCTAGGTCATAATAATATACTAATATACTACTAGTCATCAAGTAAAGACAGGATAATAAGCTACGTGTAAGTGCAAATGCTCCGTGCTCGTGTCAGTGCCTCATATAGTACTATGTCATGAGAACGAGTATGCATGATCCATGAATGTAAAACAACCAATCATGAAATCTAGATATATCTGTATAAGAAATCTTTAGCTTTTATCATGGTAAAATGTGTATAGAAATCTGAAATATCAACGATGAAATCCATGGAAATCCGTGTCAAGCATCGACACAAAACATGTAAATCTCAAGTCTCAATACCTCATAATCTCAATGTCTCATAGTCTCAATATCTCGGGCTCCGTCGGTCCGGATCGGCCCATATCATCAAATCTCATGACAACGGTCGGTATCCTCCGGATATCCGCCACGCCAGACATCACCGGTAGGTAGTCTTCCCCTGCCAGGCTTATCATCTACAACTCGATCTTCTTGCCGTGGGGTACCATACCGGGACCACCATGTACCCGAGACGGTTTATCCACTTCTCGAATCGGGTCTCGAAATCCAACTGAAAACATGAAATCTCATGGTGGACGACACATACATCACGAGAAAACCGCATCTTATGTTTTAAAAAGAGAGGAGGAGAGAGAGAGAAGCTTTTTATATATTCTTGCGGTTTTCCCCAAAAATCCCGAAATCTCATAGAAATCCAAAATCCCAAAAATCATGAGTAAGTATATGATAAGTGTCGGCATATGCCCCATAATACTGCATGATAACATGAAAATGCGAATGCATGAAATGTCTAAGTAATAAATACCATGTCTATATTAACACCAGAGAGTAATTACAATATTATATCGATCTAGCTGTTAGCTAATTGAATCAATAAAAGATAATATGATCTAAAGTGTACGTGACATAGCAATTACCGATGATGATGTGTGTGAGCCGGTAAATAAGTGTGCGTGGAATATGCGCATCATCGGTAATGGTGCTGGTATCCTAACAGGCAGAGTTTTATACTGATTATAGAGATATATGTATGAACATGAAATATTATAATTACGGTATGAATGTAAAGACGGATGTGTAATAACCACTCATCTGTGATATACAAGTACAACTACCACTATATGACTCGAACCTAAACTAGTGTCCATCTAACCTCCTAAGGAACTAAACCTAAGAAACTAGTCGATAAGAAAAAGGAGTACACCTAAAATCTGAGTCCATATATCTAATAGTCGGCGATCCAGCCTCAATAGCGTCACGTACGTAGTACGGCTTCCTCGAATCAAGAGTGCGGATCAATCATCATATCTATGCCTCGTACGGTAAAATCCATCGTACGGCATACCAATATCGAGGTACGGGTCAATTATCACCTACGTGTCTCATCATTCGTATAATATCATCATCAACACATGTCAAGATCAAGGTGCTATATTGTAATCGCATACATCAATCATATATCATTGCCAGCATAAATATACATCGTTAGTTTGTCCTCAGAAATATCATGTCATATGTATCATATTGTGATTAAGTCACACTTAGATCATATCGTAATCAGGTCACACCTATATGATATCGAAATCAAGTCACCCATATATGATATTGAAATCAAGTCACACCTTTATAATGTCGTAATCAAGTCACACATATATCATATCAGAATTTCAGGCACAGGTTACGGTCCGGGTTCTATTTTAGAGTCCCATGTACTTTAATATCATCACCAACCTTTTTTATTTTTCATGTATACAAATCCATTATCTCATTTGCTAATGATCCGCTAACATCATAACACGACTGTATAGCCAAGAATCACGGCATCAGCCCAGTTATATTGTTTCATTCCCGTGTATCATATCACATCCTTGTATCACATATACATATTGTGTATATATATATATACCTACACCTAGTCCTATATATATATACATATACACGTATACACCACGTCGAGTCCCAGTGTGTGCGTGTGTGTATCTTCCTGAAACCTACGAATATCGTCCAAGATATTCATCCCCGGGTAAGGTCTTTTTAAATCAATCTAGTCCAACCTAAGGTCACTAGTAGGGTCCTACTCACCGAAATTCTAAGGTCACGTCTGGCTTCCTAATGACAATAAGTACTTATTCCGATTCTACGTTTGCAGGGGTGCTGAACGCCATCCACCCGACTTCCCCCCGTAGATATACATCTACTCACCTGGTCCTCGTCTGCCCAAGACGGTGTCGCCATCCTCTTCTTCATCGCCCGCAGTCCATGTGAGGGGTACCTATACACAAACATATATAGTATCGTAAACTGAATCACGGACAAAAGTCAAAACGACGCACGGAATGCGCATAGGTTAAAACCTATGTCCCGCTCATGCAAAAGAACCAAATATCTCTCGATGTCGGCGTACAAACGCCGATTGATCGAGATAAATATCAGCAAACAACTTGTAGTTTAAAAACTCAATACTTATAATATAAAACATGATTTAATCCATTGAAACCCTAAAAATCAATCAAATCGTCCGATTTCGAAAAGCCCGAAAACGCCAATTTACCATTTTACTTCAAAACTTGACATTAAAATCAAACTAATGGTCGAAAAACTCATTAAAAAGCATAAATAGATTATACAACCCATTACTATATTTTTAACGCCCCAATTGTATTAATTGGAAAAATTCTAGTTTGCAAATAGACCAATTTTAACATCTTGCAAGTAAACTGTCTCAATATCACATCTAAACTAGATTTTGCATAAATTAATGCATTAAAATACAATTCATGATGATAATGATATAATGAAACCATAAATTATATTTTAAATTTCATTTATTTAAGAATTTCCAAAATCTAGTTAGCAAAATAGCATGTTTTATCACTATTTCTCAATCATAAATAAAAACTAGTAATCAAATTATGTTTTTCATTCCACCAACAAGTTAATACCCTCATTAAAACCACACTCTAGTGTTACAAACATTAATTGGAATTTTATTTCACTAATATATAAATATATATAGAAATCTAGTTTACAAAGTTGTTTAATTTAAACAATTTTGGATAAACAATTTACAATATACCATCCATACAAGATTTTCCCATTCTAAAAATGTTAAACTACATAATATAACCTTACTTAATTAATAAAAACCATAACTTAATTTTATAAACCCTAACTTGAATTTTAAAACTTGTAGATAGAAAGTATTTATTAAATCTAATTATGCTTAAATGAAATATCTAATAACAATAAATCAAAAGAATAGGATTTATACCTCCACAACAAGCAATCCAAACATGAAAATAAGCCTCCAAAATGAATGCTTTCCATCTCCAAAATCCATGTAAAGATGAGCAAAGAATAGAGGGTAGGAATTAATTTCGATTTTGTGGATTTTTATTTGGATTTTTAATGAATTATGGTGGATTTTTGCAACAAAATCAAATGAGGAAAATGGAGGGGCTGCCATGAGGAGAAGGGCCGGCCACCACATGAAGAAATGGGAGAGAAAGAAAGAGTGAAGAGTTGTGTAGAAACTTGTAACATTTCAAAAAAATAAAATATTATTTTTTGGGAATTTTTATAATTTAATATTATTTTATTGAATATTTTAATATTTCGGTATTAGTAAATACAAATAAATGGGAAAAATTTGGAAAAAATTATGGAAAATTTTTAAATAGGGTATTTTATAGAATTATGCCATTTTAAGGTTTTTATGATTAGTTATATGCTAATTTAGTGCTAATCGCGATTAAAAATCGCTAATCGATTTTTTGGCATTTTTGTGCAAAACATGCACATATCATTTTTATCACACTTGTGCATTTTCTATCATGTTATTTGGGGTTACTATTCGAGTGAGAAGGTTTTGGAGAAAAGGAAAAAAAAAGAAATGATGAAGGTATCATGATTATGAGAGAGAGAGAGGGTAGAATATGTCAACTTTCAATGAACCATGCCTCTCCCATCATTTCATCACCTTATTTCTCTCTCCTTCTCCATGAGAGCTGCTGCTGCTCCTGCGCTTCTTCTCACTTCCCTCCTCTTCAATCCCCAAAAACATCTTGAATCTAACCCCGAAACCCCATTTCCTCTTCACAAAACATGCTCACAAGCTCGAGAGGATCGCATTGGACTAAGAAAGAGTGGATCTTAAGGACTTTGAGCAACTCAAGAATTTTCTTGAGTTGACAAAGATGGTAATTTCTGCACCCTAGAGAAGTATTTCAATTTCCTTGTGCATCTATGCTAGTTTCATATCGATATTGTGTTGTTTGTGGACTTTGAAGAGTTCTAGTAAGGGTTCAGGGTAAATCTGAAATCAAAAGTGAAATTGAGGCTTGTAGTGATCTTAGAACCCCTGTTGTGAGGTTGTATTGGACAATACCTGGAACATGAACCCAGAATATGGATTTACGGAATCGATATCGGGGAAAAACTGCAAATCTGTCACTGTTTTTGGGAATCTGCTATCACCCGAGACGTCTAAAAATAATTTTGAGTTGGCAGTAAGATATGCAGGCAAATAGAAACCAACACCTAAAACCCTAGCCCCCAACTCCTATTCCCGGCCGCAAATTTATCCATTCTGGCCGCAATTTGCGGCCAGGCCATGGTGGATTTGCCTCGTTTTGGTTTTGGTGTTCCCTCATCAGTAGTTTAGACCCCTGACATGTATAGATTTGTATAATTTGACCTAGAGTGAAATCTGGAACCTATTTCCTTAGTTGCTATTTTGGATTCGTGTTTCCGTATTCCGTATTTCTAATTCTGAAATTGCGTATGATGTTTTACCTCGACTACTTGGCGTTTATACGACGATATCGGGGGTTGTTGATGGTTTTGGAAGGCGTGCCCATAGGTTCTAACCTATAGGCCCCTTATCGTATCGTTTTGGGTTTCGTGTGCCGTTTTAGATTTGATTTGGTTTTAATGCGCATTACGATACTTTGACGTGTAGGTACCCCATGAAGACTTCGGGACGAGAAGCAAGCGCGTGGCGACATCGACAAATAAAGACACAAGGTGAGTAGATTATATCTACAGAGGGAAGTCGGGTGGATGGCGTATAGCACCCCCAATGTCCGTAGTTGTTATATTATATATGATAGTTATAGTGTGTCATGGATATTGTGTTAGGTGTATTATGGATAGTGTAGGGCTAGATGTAACTAGTGTAGTTCATAGTCGCGAACCCTAGAATAGATTTACACCTACACGCACACCCTTGCATATTCATTATACTTGCACTGTGTTTGATGATATTGGATGACATTGGAGATGAGTCGATGATGTTGGGCATTGTGCCGCGAGATCGGTGATTAGATGTGATTCCTATTCGGGATACAATATGTGATCTCTAGCAGGCCTTTGGACGTGTGCTTACACACGCAGTATATAAATGGTATCGATTTGTAATAGACTTAGATCAGTACCCCAGATTATGTGATATGATGATAGTGATACCTGAGATGTGATGAGATAGTGTGATATTGACCCGTACCCAGCTATCGGGATGCCGTACGACGATTTACCGTATGAGCCTATAGTGATGATAGATCCGCACTCATGACTCGAGGATGTCTTACGATATATTGTATCGTACGCGATATTATTGAGGCGGGATCACCGACTATTATATCTATATATATATCGACACAGATTTAGGTGGTTTCCATTCCCCTCCCGATTGACTTGATACTTAGATCTGTAGTTTGCATAGTAGATTATTCACTGTGGTGTTGATTATTTGATTTCCGCATATTCATGCTATTCACATTGCTTTGCATATGTTTATTGCTATATTATTATCATGCTGTTAGGACACCAACACCATTATCGATGATGCGTATGTTCCACGTACACTATTTGTCGGCTCACACACTTCATCATCGATAATTGCCATGCCACTACACTGTAGTACTGTTGCATTCATGATATGATTCTTGCATGGCATATTGTACACTTATACCTGTACACATACATAGATGATTCTGACTTGATTAGAGATTTGGGAACCGCAAGATATTCTTCAAAACTGATTCATTTTAAAAAGAGCGGTTTCCCTCGACATGTGCACATTACTATTCCATGTTGCATGACTTACTGATATGCTTACCTTTCTTTACATGTCGCATACATCATGTTTTGATTATACGCATTGAGATATGTTGTTTCCATGATATTTCTGGATTTGGGAACCGTGGGTATTTCAAAAGAGAATATATAATTGTTTTAAAAACCCGGTTAACCTTGATATGATATTTCAGTGCGTCCACCATGTGTTTTCTCGGTGATGAGAGCGACATGTGAAACCCGATTCGATGAGGCGGATGAGGCCGATTGCGGGTACATGGTGGACCCGGTATGGTACCCCGGAACGAGAACGGTTTCGCTGTGTAGTAGACGGTGAGCCTGGCAGAGGGACTACTACCTACCGGTGATTGTATTTGAGCTCGGCGGATATCTGGAGGATACCGACCGTAGTTGAGAGATGGACATGGGCTGACCCGTACTGCCGGGGCCGAGGGCCGATACCGCAGACGGAGCCCCATATGGATGAGGATTTACGTGCCGATGCTAGGCATAGGTTTCATGATGATTTCCATGATTTTGATTATATCCTCATATTTGCATGCATGATGCTTATTGTCATTGGGTGACAGGTGGACGGGATCCACATATATACAGACATTGATTACATACAGACTCTAACTACATTGATCATACTTCATTTGTATATATAACAGGGTATGAGGGCGCTGTTATATATACCCTTACACCAATATTAGTGGAATGGGACGCTAATATATGTGTATTGATATTCATTTTGATACTCCATCATATTAACTTCATGCAGATATACCTTATGTTCATGACATGTTATTACCTGAGGCACTGGCACGAGTACTTGGCACTACACACATGATTAGATGTTACATTGCCACCTATTCATGCTTCAGGCTTATTCTTTAAGGTTATATATCTGATCGTATTGACCTAGAATTATGTCTTGCATTCGGTTTCTGCTTGTAGATGTTTTCTATTCACGAGTTGGCAACTCACCCCCGTTGTGCCACAGTTCTTGCAGGTTTTGCCGTACAGGTTCCATAGCGGCATTTTTGGCAAACTGCTTCCTTGCGGGTGATTTGCTTTTGGTAGGTGGGTTCTTTTGCATCAAGAACCCCCATTGTACTTGTATTATTCATTGTATCTAGAATTCCATCAACCAAAACTTGTATTTTGTTTGATGTATTATTTCGACCTTAGAGTCGCGTGTAGCAGTATGACGATTTTCATGTTATTGTGTGTTTTGATCCTCGCCATTCGGCGTTGTATATTATATTGGTTGTGTCGTTGTGACCGTCGATTGACGAAGAGCTAGCTCCCGCTTGGGGATGCCATTTATCATTGCATATATATTTTTCTTGTTGTATCCCGTTCGGGGCCAGTATTTACAAAAGAAACTCTGCCGAAATTTTTAGAAAAGACTTTACATTTTTAAAATGCATATTCATCTTAGTTATTTAAAAACCTTTACTTCAAACATGTTTTTCTTCACTTCTTTAAACCATTTTTCTTTATTTACTCTTAAAATGGTTTTAGATTTCTGGGCTTTTGGCTTACTTGGATCAGATGGAGTCCTATAGACTTCATATGGTTCAAGGGCCAGTCACGTGTTCTTTTGGGTCGTGACAAAGTTGGTATCAGAGCGCTAGGTTAACCTTGGTTTGAGTTTCAGTTTGACTATATGGAGCCTAGGGCGTCTATATATACACGTAACTTGGGCTTGACCTTACGGAACTTAGACTTAGTCGAGGGGGTATTAGACCCGAACTTTCGTCGCGTAGGATGACCCTTGGTTGATGGAATAGATGAATAAAGTAGAGTGATGTACCGTGGGTATGTTCCGCGGCATACTTACGACACGCCACTCCGCTTAAGGAACCTTAGGATGTACATATTTTCGAGATCAGTGATTCTCTTCATATCCATGATTATGCATCCATTTGAGATCCTCGATTCTATTAGTTTCATGATCATACCTTCATTGATGTTGTTCCTTCTTATGATCATGTATCCACTCTGGATCTGTTGTTTTCTTTCTTTCCATTGATCTGCTCTCTTTGATACTCGATTGAGGTTCCTGTCGACATGTTTGAGCGCAGTTTGGGCTGCTGCTAGGGTTACGGTCAGGGCGAGCTCGTCTGGTACGAGGGCCGGCCACTGTGTTTTCTGGTGACATGGGAACGTCTCGAGTTAGTATTGGTGATTGTGACCTCTAGTGGAGGCGAGTGCTTAGTTTTGCACCGGATGATCGGGCCATTGTTAGAGTTGCCAGTTGAGAGAGGACTGTTGTTGTACAGCATACCTCAGAGATTATGATGTCGCCTACCGTGCAGACAGATGGACCAGCTGTTGCTGAGATTGACAGGATGTCGCTTCTGGAGCTTACGAGCTGAGATCGCCGGAGCTTCCAGACAGATATGAGACAGATGATAGCTTGTCTACCCGATTTGATAGACGAAGGTGATTCATTCGATTTATGCTCCAGAGCAGGCCCAGTTGAGTTAAAGATTTCCAGTGTAGAGAGTCTTACGCAGATCTAGAGCAGACCGATTTAGAGATGACCGCCAATGTATTGCTTTTCTTGGAGGATTGAGGCGCTGTTCGGCGTACAGACGAATGAGCCAGTTGCTGCTGCAAATAACGAGATATCGCCCAGATGATTGGAGCTACTGCAGCATGAGTTTTTACATAGAGATATGATGGACGGTCGCTAGTCACCGATGGTGGATGACTAGGGCGTGTGGTTCGTTCACTTACCGATGCGAGGCCATCAGATAGATTGATTCCAGTTAGAGACGACTTCACGGAGACGTTGAGAGTCGATAGAGACGATCGAATATCAGGAGCCTATTTTCCAAGTTTAAAGTATGCGGAAAGACATGCAGGTGATTTTATGGACCCTCTAGAAGAATGAAACCCTAACTCGACTTAATGACCATGTGAAAGCCTTTGAACCTTAGGGTTTGCGGCAGTTCCGCGGCGCCATTAGTGAGGCTTGGGTTTGCCCTTCTACGGCTGGACCACCGACGCTGTGGCATGTACTCAATACTATTAAACTGTACTCAAGATGTTGATCTCTTGGGGGATTATGAGGTTCTGACGAGTCGATCGAATGATTCGACATCATTCGGATATCATGTGATGGGATGCATTGCTTGGGAGACTCCAGATACAAATATAGCCGTTGGAGCACAGATCATGCAGCCACGATGAGACGAGTCCGAAGCAGTCGACATTGAAGCAGAGTGAAGTAAAGAGTTCGCGAGAGATTTCGATGAGATGACATCCCACATCGCTGACATCAGAGATGCGATACGCACGCAGAGGAATTGTATATGGATATACCTTCTAGAAAGAGGCGCGACGAGTATGCAGCCATTCCGGAACAAGAATTAGCTTCGGCAAAGGACGATGACTTCCAGGCAATTCGGCAGAAAAGAGATATGCGAGAGACTTCGGATCGACCGTAGCCGAGAACATTGCAGTGCGCCGATAGAGACGTGACGTCGAAATGGACGGTATTACAGACAAGTGGAAAAGAGGTTCGTGCGAGACGCTGACGAGCTGTCATTACTTTCCGTCGAGACCAGAGACCCGATATGCTTACAGAGGCGTTGGGATGCGACCAGTTTCCGAGAAATGTTGTGCTGAGGATACAGATGTCCATTGAGCGAGAAGAGATTATCCAAGAGTACCAGCCTCCGTACAGTTCGTCATAGGCAAGATCGGAAGAGATCTTGACCAGGATTCGTTCTAGGACACTACTGCAATGATGTTTTCACCCAGGATCAGATGCGTGATGTGCATTCAGAGAGCCAGAGGCCAACGCCCGTGACATGCTGCTTTATGAGTGGTCGTGAGGATTGACCGAGAGATGATCAGAGAAGTTCCAGAACGGAATCGTCCCCGTTAGCACACCTGACAGGGCCGATAAACCGATTGATATCGAGATAGGTAATCCGCAGAGAAGATAAAGACCCAGAGTCAGAGGACGTCAGACCGTGAGCAAGAGGCAAGTAGATATCTTGCGCTGCTAGCATTGGATGCACCGACTCTTTCACGACCTTGAAGGAGGAACTACCGACGGCGGTACTTATGATTTATGCTTTTGTGATTCGATTATCACGTATCCTTCATCTTGGATTTCGGTATTTTGGGCGTTCTGTTTGCATGATTTTGTTTTGATGACTGAGTTTCATGACATTTGTTTTATGCACCCACTGGGTATTTATATTTTGCGCATAGTTATTACATTTGAAGTATTGATTGTGATTTCACGCCTATCTTATGCAGTGATTTGATTTACACTTCCAGCATAGTTTTCATGCACCTTTAGTGTTTTGATATAAGATTTTGGTGCATGCCAGATGCACTAAATCAAAATTCTTCGTACATGTTAAATGCACCTGATTTTGCTATCAGGCACACACGTTACCTATGACAGATGTTTCATGCACCCCCGTTGCACCTAGATGTTGTTTTGTGCCCATGTACGACACATATATGGATTTTGATTCCTTAAGCACAAGACGCACAGGATATTCTTATATATACATTTGGGGGATTGATTTCTAGTAGAGCAGTACATATTTATGATATTCGCTATGTATTGATGTTTTCGGAGCCCCGACAATTTGGATTTTTACTGAAATGTTTTAGTACTTGGGGGTTTAAATTTAAATTCGGGGACCGAATATATTTAAGGGGGGAAGATTGTAACAATTTAAAAAAATAAAATATTATTTTTTGGGAATTTTTATAATTTAATAATATTTTATTGAATATTTTAATATTTCGGTATTATTAAATACAAATAAATGGGAAAAATTTGGAAAAAATTATGGAAAATTTTTAAATAGGGTATTTTATAGAATTATGCCATTTTAAAGTTTTTATGATTAGTTATATGCTAGTTTAGTGCTAATCGCGATTAAAAATCGCTAATCGATTTTTTGGCATTTTTGTGCAAAACATGCACATATCATTTTTATCACACTTGTGCATTTTCTATCATGTTATTTGGGGTTACTATTTGAGTGAGAAGGTTTTTGAGAAAAGGAAAAAAAAGAAATGATAAAGGTATCATGATTATGAGAGAGAGAGGGTAGAATAGGTCAACTTTCATTGAACCATGCCTCTCCCATCATTTCATCACCTCATTTCTCTCTCCTTCTCCATGAGAGCTGCTGCTGCTCCTGCTCTTCTTCTCACTTCCCTCCTCTTCAATCCCCAAAAACATCTTGAATCCAACCCCGAAACCCCATTTCCTCTTCACAAAACATGCTCACAAGCTCGAGAGGATCGCATTGGACTAAGAAAGAGTGGATCTTGAGGACTTTGAGCAACTCAAGAATTTTCTTGAGTTGCCAAAGAAGGTAATTTCTGCACTCTAGAGTATTATTTCAATTTCCTTGTGCATCTATGCTAGTTTCATAGCGATATTGTGTTGTTTGTGGACTTTGGAGATTTATAGTAATGGTTTAGGGTAAATCTGAAATCAAAGGTGAAATTGAGGCTTGTAGTGATCTTAGAACCCCTGTTGTGAGGTTGTATTGGACAATACCTGGAACATGAACCCAGAATACTGATTTAAGGAATCGATATCGGGGAAAAACTGCAAATCTGTCACTGTTTTTGGGAATCTGCTATCACCCGAGACGTCTAAAAATAATTTTGAGTTGGCAGAATGATATGCAGGAAAATAGAAACCAACACCCAAAACCCTAGCCCCCAACTTGTAGGGTTCCTAGGCACTCTCAAGAGGTCTCACAAGGCATCAACCATGCCAATTTCAAAAATTACGGTGCCGAGAAACCCTAATACGGATCGTTGGCTAGAATTTAGGCGATAAAATGAAACTAGTAAACTACTTTACTAATAAAGAATGGAAATACAACCTTTGTAGATCCGGTCCTCCACCTCCATAGCTCCGCAATGAAGTCTCCTCACTGTCCAAATGGAAACCCGGGCTCTAGCGTCGGCTTCATCGGAGAAATGGGCGGGCAAGGTCGTCGGTTTCGTGCCGAAGATGATCTACGTCGAGGCATCACTAGATCAAGCTCCCACTTCACCAAGTCATGAAACTTGTGAAGAAAACACACTCTACTACTTGGCAAGAGGTAGAGGATGAAGAAATAGAAAGTGGGTTCACTTTAGAATTGGATTTCTCACTTATTTGCTCAAGTAGCCATTGTTGAAGCAAGCTTTCTTCAAGTGAAGAAGATGAAGATGAAGATGAATATTATGATGAGTATCTTTCAAAAAGGAAATAAAATGAATACTTATCATAATGTAACCATGGTCAAGTGTAGAGAATAGACTAGGGTTAAGTGGAATGGTTAGGGTTAAGCATGAGACAAAATGGTGACTTAGTCAAAGCTTCCTGAAGCTTCAAAATACAAACAAAGAAAGCCACCATTTTCCCTTTTTCTTTTCCAAAGCAAAATAAATGAAATAAATAAATAAATGAATAAGAAAATGAAAACCCTAACCATTAGACAACCATGGTTTAATCTTTATACAAACCCTAGTGAGCATGTATCATCAAACATGATACAAACTTGTGTACAAAAGTATATCACATATACAATGTGCACAATCCAAATGAGAAAAACCATTTAAAGTGAACCGATACTAGTTAATGCAAAGTAATATATCAAATATATAATTATACAATAAATCATTAAATCAACACTTGATTTAATGATCCGGTCATATCGGATATAACCGACTAATATCAACAGTAACAACTTATCGAATCAACACTTGATCCGATAACCCGGCTATATCGCATATAACCGATCAGTGTCACATCGCGAGAATCGAATACAGTATAACATACTGGTATCATTCTCGGTCCCGCACATATCTCATATGCACTCCTATTTCGTTTCGCTTGAGCCAGGAAACCTCTGTGTAGGACTCTAAAGACTCATCAATACGCCGGCAGCAGGTGATGATCATATCAAACATCCACAAGCCGCAAGCGGTCTGCTAAACCTAACGGCCACCCTGGTATTGAGCGATCAGAAGATCGACGAGCAAGCCCGCTCACACTCCAGTGAATCCAACCAGTAACACTACCGTACAGTCCGGTCTCGTCATCTGATATGTCGCATATCTTGCCTAGGGGTGGTAAACGTCAGACCCCAATAGCTCGATAAGTCGTGTCGATATGAGGTCTATAACAGTTCGAGAAACTACTGGTAACACTTACCAGTATATCTCAGCAACCCTGGCCAGGGATTTCCGGTTATAGCCAATCGAACACAGCGCAACATCAACTCCCTATACCGGGAGAGACGAATCCCCTCCTATAGCTCATTGCCTCCATGTGATTCGGGACTGTACCCAAAAACCACCGTTTTGCACGCCCTCTTGGACGTGGTAAGATGGAAATCAAAGCACAGTGGGAACTACACAAGACTCTATGACGATCTCGAGTCAACAGACTACTCTGTACCAGTGTCACCAGAGAACTGCCATCTGACGTAAGGTATAATACCATCTGGGAGTTCTCGACAAGTCCGTCCAGTGTACCCAGTCTCTACTGAGCACCCGTATATCATCTCTGATGTCAAACACCGATGGATATGGGATCATCCATCGCCCATCTATATGGGTCGAGAAGGTACAAGCTAGTCTACTCTGGTATATCGATGCCCCATCTCGATACACCCACGACTAGGGACTTTGAAAGATGTACTTATGGACTTCTATGTCCCCACTAGTATGATCCGCATCATAGTCCAGGTAGTCAAGTACACATCCTAAGGGCTTTACCAACATGTAATAGAGAGACAATCTGTGTACACGTTAAGGTAAAGAGCAACCAGATAGCATACTATCATGTCGAGCAAGAAAGTCCTCCCTATATATGTCCCAGCATCCACTACAATATACATCCAATGTACAGTAATGGCCTCTAGGGCATACATATAACTAACAATCTCCCACTTGCACTAGGGCCATCTGTAGCAGTGGTTGTAGTATCTCATACTCAACCATCCCATAAAAGTCTCTCTCTGGGAATAGGCCTTCGTGAGTGGATCCGCCGTGCTGTCCTCTGAGTCTACTCTCCTAACCTCGATCCCTTAGAGATCAACCATCTCCATGATCAAGTGATACTGCCTTAGAATATGTCTGGATCACTGATGGGACCTGTGTTCCTTGGCATAAGCCACAACTCCATTGTCACACAATGGGAGGAACATAGTTCATCTCATGAACCAATATACACCCAAACAGCCTCTTTGGTAGCATCTTAAGTAGCGATGTATCCAGCCTTTATCGTCTAGTATGTCACGGTATCTAGCTTGGAACTCTTCCAACATACCGTCCCTTTACTTAGGGTAAAGACAATGCCTGTGACTGACATTCAGTCGTCTTTATCACCCTGGAATACTTCCAGTGATTTTCCCCAGGATCAACTGATACCATCTCACTACAACTAGTGAGTATCCTAACATCTATTTAGATCTATCTCATAGATCCAAAGCTTAGGATTTAGTAGGTATCACTTTGATCCTATATGGAGAATCATTGTGATAAGCGGAGATTGATCGAGCGTAGCATAGGAAACTGCTTCCCTATCAAGAGTGTGTCATCCACGTACTCTACGAGGATCGTCACCATACTCCCCACTACCTTTTTGTTTATACAAGGTTCATCTACCATTTTGATGATGTCAAACTCTTTGACTAACACATCAAAACAGACGTTCCATCTCCGCGATGCCTGCTTTATCCTATAAAGCATCTTGCACACGTTTCTGCTGCTCCCACTGTCTACGAGACCCTCTGGCTGTGTACTTATAGACGCACTCTTCTAAAATATCATTTAGAAAAGCAGTCATGACACCCAACCGCCAGATATCGTAGTCATGGTAAGTAGCCGTGGCAAGTAGTATCTGGATGGACTTAAGCATAGGTACTAGAAAAGGTTTCATCATTATCCACGCCTGGTCGATGACGAAAACCTTTAACAAGTCTAGCTTTGAAAGTCTTAACTTTTCCATCTACACCAAGTAATCTTCTCAAGATTTACTTGCTCCTGATGGGGATTTAACCCTTCAGATATAGCAACCAAAGTCCATACTTTGTTGGTGTATAAGGATTCCATCTCAGATCACTAAGCATCCAGCCATTCTTACAGAGTCACACTCCTGATGGCCAGCTCGAAACTAGTTGGGTCATCATCTCATGATGCAATCCTCGCTCCCACTGTCATAGAGAAACCAAAGTATCTCTCAGGTGGGTGAGAAACCCTACTAGATCGGCGGAGAGGCTGAGGTTCGTTGGAATCTACTGAATCCTTTGGTTCTACCAAATCATCTACTGTAGTTTGCATAGCTGGAACATTTCCAGTTCTACATAACTTACCTTGCCTCGAGCTTGTCCGGATATTGCTTTTAGACATAGGCCGGACAACCCCAAATCTTAACTAACTTAAGATATGGGCTCTTCCCTTTCCATATCACATATGAAGTGGTAGGCAACTGATTTGATTTGAACCCTATTCAATAGGTATGCAGCTTCTTAAGTGCATAACTCCTAAAGGGAAATAGGAAACTCAGTAGTACTCATCATAGAGCACACCTTATCATATAGGGTGTGATTGCTCCACCCCGATATACCATCGTGCTATGGTGTATATAGAGGAGTAATGCTGAGAGGGAATCTCATTCTCCTTTAGAATAGTCCAGGAATTCCGTGCTCAAGTATTCTCCTCCTTGATCTCATCATAGGACATAATACTTATACCCGTATTTTGGTTCTCTACTTCTAACTTATATTCTGTGAATATCTCAAAAGGTTCGGACTCATGTTTCAACAGGAACATATGTCTGAATCTTGCGAGATCATCAGAGAACGTAATGGAGTATAAAGTACCAGTCTTGGCATGTGTAGACAGGGGACCTACATACATCAATATGTATCATCCCAAGAGTTCACTAACTCTTTCTCTGTTTCCAATAAACAGAGCTATGGTCATCTTATCTTTGTGACATGACTGGCAAGTTTCACAAGATGTAAATTCAAACTAATTTAAATATGCATCTAAATGTAACTCTAGCTAGTCGGGTCACATTGATCTGACCTAGTCTACAATACCTCAAGAAGGAATCGTTCAATTCTGAACTCTTCCTCTTGTGTGTGATCCGTATACTAAGAACTGTAGTTTGATTTAGAACATTAATGTTTTTAGATAACGTGTCTGAACCGATCAACTTTTGATATAGGAAATGTTCAAAACATTATCCAACAATACAAAATTTTATCATTCTTTACTAATAAAGAGACTGATATGATTTTGTATATCAGGTTCGGTATCTAATAACATTCGTTCAGAATCAATGTATTACAATACAGGGTGACAGTGACCAACAGACTTGGCTGCAACACTTGCCCCGTTTTCTGCCTCATAAAACTTATCACCCGTTCTCAGTTCTCCACCTTTCTGTAGCCCTATGTAACAGATTACATATCTGGGATCCTGATCTGGTATCAAATACCCAGGATGCAAAGGGTACTGAGAAACAGTTCTTTGTAACGAACACACCCGAAGATGATGCATCATATGCACTTTCTTCGTTTGGGCGGCACGGGAATTCTGGTAATCCTCAATTTCCTGCTCTGTCTTATAACAATTATAAGTTGGAGCGGGACCAACGTTCCCCAGCTCAGTATAACAAGCGGGTTCGGTCAATAATCCGTATTATTATCTTGATTAAGGCGTGATATGGTCGCTACCTGGAGAGAGAGAAGAAAACACTCAGCGTGCGCTCTTGCAAGATTAGACTGGTTATATATTTTATCTAATCAGGATGGCGCCCACTGCTTTTTATCAAATCTTCCTTCAAACCCTAAAAGGAAAGACTAGCCGGGATTAATTACACACTACAAGTTCGCCAATCTTTCAGCCAGGCCAGTGTCGGTACTTTGAGGAAGGTCCCCCGTGCTTTCGCACGAACCTAATTAATGTAAACCTCGTTTTCCCAGAGGCTTAACCTCGTTAACACCTTTCTAGACACCTACTTGATCGGCTAATTGTAATGTGTAAAACTCTCCCAGGAGTAACTCTTACTCGCAGCGGGTATCGGGATCCAACTATCTCATAGAAGGTATGCAATCTTATTGCAAATTTCAACACTTGAAATTCCCGATAATATTTTGCCCCTAACGTGCTATGACCTTGACGAAAGCCAACAAACCATAGCCCGCTAGTCAAGTTCAACCCGTACATTTCTTGATTGAATTAAACCCACCCGCACGACCCTTGACGAAAGCCAACAAAGCCGCACGACTACCCTAATCCAATCGCATCGTATGCTAGCAGATAAGCAGCATATAGCTACCGCACACTGCATCTTGACGAAAGCCAAAATGCAGCACGAATACTATATACAACTTATCTGAAATGACGGAGGGCTACGACAGGTTTTTCTGAAAACCTATTGCGTAATGAACTTGATATCGTTGTAGAATCAAACGATTTTGAAATGGAGTGATTTTGAGGCTTTTCTAGTTTTGCTAAAGGAGTCACTCCCGGTGAAGGGATCGTCGGTCCTTTCCTCGTCGAATGAGGTGCGGGATATATCATATATATCACTGTGCAAAGCAAAAACACTTAAAAGCAATCAAAAGACAAACCGAGTGTGTAGCATCTGCCAGTTATTGCTAAAGGAGTCACTCCCGGTGAAGGGATCTCGGTCCTTTCCTTATCGAATAAGGTGCAGGATATATCAAATATACCGCCGTGCAAAGCAAGAACTGTAGCTACCTGTTTTATTTTGAAATTCGATTCTACAACATCTTAGGTTTCTTTTATTTCATTAATCACATTAATGAAGTCCCATCATTTAAATACCTAAACATCACAGATAAATACGACGTACACTTATGCCATCCGCATTCGCCTCGATGTCCCCTCGTGCACCGTTAGGTTAGGTAACTAACGGCAGAGCGGGGCAGGGCTAGCGCGGGTGTAAAACATAAGTAACGCCAATATAATATATCATATATACTATATACTGTATCTATCACAGAACATCACATGATCACATCACAGATATCGCAGCAGAAGAAACATATGAAATATTGGATATACTAGGACGTCCGTGTTTTCAATACGAGCCAGTATAAATCACGGATTCCACGGTCGTGATGAATAGCCAAACCCACACCCCTAGACCCCTACAAGAGCGGCAAGCAACCCTACCAATTCTGGAGTTAGGAGACCCGGACTCGACTCCTCGAGTTGGTCTCCCATTGGACTCTAGAACCCGGTTACTTGTGCTCCCCTCCTTGGGTCTATCCTAGTGCGGAAAAGTAAATAATATACAAAAGGTGACATCTTCCGCAACCTGGAAGTGCCCCAATAAAAGAATATTACATACAAGTTTTTACATGAATGAAAATGAAAAACACTCATCTCACATAAAAACCCCCGGCTATTCAAACACGACGATCCAATATAACATATCCAGCAACACATAACATCACATGTCATCAACGTAAGTAAATATGCGCATCCCAATTGTCGTTGATATATAGCAACGAAACCGGCGATATCACATATTACACTTACGGTCACAGAAAAGAAAGTGTAAAACTACAACAGTTGGAATCCGCAACCACCTCAGACATCGCATGCCTGACCAAATGAATTACTTAGACATCGCATGCCTAACAATTATAAACCCCGCATTTTAGTCCCATTATCGAAAACACTTTTCAATATCAAGTCGGGCAATTCAACAGGATTCCCGACATCCTGATCGAATGCTCGTCGCAAACTTTAGTAGGTGGCCGCACCCCCGATACCGTCGACGAAGTGCACCAAGGCGGAACACCGCTGCCGCGAGCACCCAAACGGATGCTTTCGACGACGGGGTTCTCCTACAGTCACTTGGTCGGGGCTATGGAGTGAGGCTGTCTATTAAGTTTACCCGGCGAGTATCCGCGTACGCTACGTGATTGCGACGGACTTTTGATCACATCAAAATTCCGTGGCAACCGATCAAGTGAGACTAAACTGCTATGTTTATAACATTCATTCAGTTATCTCATAACTATTTGTGAATTCCAAGTATTGTATCACATTCCAGATAATTAGAAAATGTTAAACTTTCCGATCGAACATTCAAACACCCAAGTTTTCCTGATACAGATCAACACATGAAACAAGTCTAAAAACATTCAGTTCGTGCCTCAGTACCAACGGTCCAGCCGTAGAAGGGTCAAGCCAACGCCTCACATGTGGCACACCGTACTGCCCCAAACCCTAAGGTTCAAAGGGCAGTTCAAGACGGTCACATAATCGAGTTAAGGTTTGTTGTCTTCTAGAGGGACCATCGCGTTACTTGCACTACTCAGAACGTCCTTAAACAACAGAAAAATCCAACACTTGGAAATTTTCCGGCAGGGGAAAAGGTGGGTATTTATATCCGGTCGAACTTTTTAACATATTCTAAAATATCCGGAAAGCCACATAGACAAAACTTGATAATCCGATCGAATCCACGAATTCCCCAATACAACCCAGAAATTTCAACTCTTGAATAAATATTAAAAATTCCCATGAAAACCAGCACTGCAAAGTAGGAGTTACTGTGCAAAATTCAATGCATAAAGAGACTAAATGAGCGCGGAACCGCCGCAATAGGCGGCTAATGCCGCGGTTCTGCCGCGCTTTAGACAGATCATTAGGTAATTTTTGCACCGTAATTCTTAGAATTTCCTGCTGAATTTTTTAAGAATTTTTAATTTGGAAAAAACCGCTTTTTCAGAAAAAGTCCAGAGAGGGTTAAAAGTTAGGGTTTCGGGGTTCAATCGGGTTTCAAACTTCGTCTACGCCTAGCTAGGCTCTGATACCACTGTAGGGTTCCTAGGCACCCTCAAGAGGTCTCACAAGGCATCAACCATGCCAATTTCAAAAATTACGGTGCCGAGAAACCCTAATACGGATCGTTAGCTAGAATTTAGGCGATAAAATGAAACTAGTAAACTACTTTACTAATAAAGAACGGAAATACAACCTTTGTAGATCTGGTACTCCACCTCCATAGCTCCGCAATGAAGTCTCCTCGCTGTCCAAATGAAATCCCGGGCTCTAGCGTCGGCTTCATCGGAGAAATGGGCGGGCAAGGTCGTCGGTTTCGTGCCGAAGATGATCTACGTCGAGGCATCACTAGATCAAGCTCCCACTTCACCAAGTCATGAAACTTGTGAAGAAAACACACTCTACTACTTGGTAAAAGGTAGAGGATGAAGAAATAGGAAGTGGGTTCACTTTAGAATTGGATTTCTCACTCATTTGCTCAAGTTGCCATTGTTGAAGCAAGCTTTCTTCAAGTGAAGAAGAAGAAGATGAAGATGAATATTATGATGAGTATCTTTCAAAAAGGAAATAAAATGAATACTTATCATAATGTAACCATGGTCAAGTGTAGAGAATAGACTAGGGTTAAGTGGAATGGTTAGGGTTAAGCATGAGACAAAATGGTGACTTAGTCAAAACTTCATGAAGCTTCAAAATACAAACAAAGAAAGCCACCATTTTCCCTTTTTCTTTTCCAAAGTAAAATAAATGAAATAAATAAATAAATGAATAAGAAAATGAAAACCCTAACCATTACACAACCATGGTTTAATCTTTACACAAACCTTAGTGAGCATGTATCATCAAACATGATACAAACTTGTGTACAAAAGTATATCACATATACAATGTGCACAATCCAAGTGAGAAAAACCATTTAAAGTGAACCGATACTAGTTAATGCAAAGTAATATATCAAATATATAATTATACATTAAATCATTAAATCAACACTTGATTTAATGATCCTGTCATATCGGATATAACCGACTAATATCAACAGTAACAACTAATCGAATCAACACTTGATCCGATAACCCGGCTATATCGCATATAACCGATCAGTGTCACATCGCGAGAATCGAATACAGTATAACATACTGGTATCATTCTCTGTCCCGCACATATCTCATATGCACTCCTATTTCGTTTCGCTTGAGCCAGGAAACCTCTGTGTAGGACTCTAAAGACTCGTCAATACGCCGGCAGCAGGTGATGATCATATCAAACACCCACAAGCCGCAAGCGGTCTGCTAAACGTAACGGCCACCCGGGTATTGAGCGATCAGAAGATCGACGAGCAAGCCCACTCACACTCTAGAGAATCCAACCAGTAACGCTACCGTATAGTCCGGTCTCGTCGTCTGATATGTCGCATATCTTGCCTAGGGGTGGTAAACGTCAGACCCCAATAGCTCGATAAGTCGTGTCGATATGAGGTCTATAACAGTTCGAGAAACTACTGGTAACACTTACCAGTATATCTCAGCAACCCTGGCCAGGGATTTCCGGTTATAACCAATCGAACACAGCGCAACATCAACTCCCTATACCGGGAGAGACGAATCCCCTCCTATCGCTCATTGCCTCCATGTGATTCGGGACTGTACCCAAAAACCACCGTTTTGCACGCCCTCTTGGACGTGGTAAGACGGAAATCAAAGCACAGTGGGAACCACACAAGACTCTATGACGATCTCGGGTCAACAGACTACTCTGTACCCGTGTCACCAGAGAACTGCCATCTGACGTAAGGTATAATACCATCTGGGAGTTCTCGGCGAGTCCGTCCAGTGTACCCAGTCTCTACTGAGCACCCGTATATCATCTCTGATGTCAAACACCGATGGATATGGGATCATCCATCGCCCATCTGTATGGGTCGAGAAGGTACACGCTAGTCTACTCTGGTATATCGATGCCCCATCTAGATACACCCACGACTAGGGACTTTGAAGGATGTACTTATGGACTACCATGTCCCCACTAGTATGATCCGCATCATAGTCCAGGTAGTCAAGTACACATCCTAAGGGCTTTACCAACATGTAATAGAGAGACAATCTGTGTACACGTTAAGGTAAAGAGCAACCAGATAGCATACTATCATGTCGAGCAAGAAAGTCCTCCATATATATGTCCTAGCATCCACTACAATATACATCCAATGTACAGTAATAGCCTCTAGGGAATACATATAACTAACACAACTCCTATTCCCGGTCGCAAATTTATCCATTCTGGCCGCAATTTGCGGCCAGGCCATGGTGGATTTTCCTCGTTTTGGTTTTGGTGTTCCCTCATCAGTAGTTTAGACCCCTAACATGTATAGATTTATATAATTTGACCTAGAGTGAAATCTAGAGCCTATTTCCTTAGTTGTTGTTTTGGATTCGTGTTTCCGTATTCCATATTTCTAATTCTGAAATTGCGTATGGTGTTTTACCTCGACTACTTGGCGTTTATACGACGATATCGGTGGTTGTTGATGGTTTTGGAAGGCGTGCCTATAGGTTCTAACCTATAGGCCCCTTATCGTATCGTTTTGGGTTTCGTTTGCCGTTTTAGATTTGATTTGGTTTTAATGCGCATTACGATACTTTGACGTGTAGGTACCCCATGAAGACTTCGGGACGAGAAGCAAGCGTGTGGCGACATCGACAAATAAAGACACAAGGTGAGTAGATTATATCTACAGGGGGAAGTCGGGTGGATGGCGTATAGCACCCCCGCAGTTCGTAGTTGTTATATTATATATGATAGTTATAGTGTGTCATGGATATTTTGTTAGGTGTATTATGGATAGTGTAGGGTTAGAAGTAACTAGTGTAGTTCATAGTCGCGAACCCTAGAATAGATTTACACCTACACGCATACCCTTGCATATTCATTATACTTATACTGTGTTTGATGATATTGGATGACATTGGAGATGAGTCGATGATGTTGGGCATTGTGCCGCGAGATCGGTGATTAGATATGATTCGTATTCGGGATACGATATGTGATCTCTAGCAGGCCTTTGGACGTGTGCTTACACACGCAGTATATAGATGGTATCGATTTGTACTAGACTTAGATCAGTACCCCAGATTATGTGATATGATGATAGTAATACCTGAGATGTGATGAGATAGTGTGATATTGACCCGTACCCAGCTATTGGGATGCTGTACGACGATTTACCGTACAAGCCTATATTGATGATAGATCCGCACTCATGACTCGAGGATGTCTTACGATATACTGTATCGTACGCGATATTATTGAGGCGGGATCACCAACTATTATATCTATATATATATATCGACACAGATTTAGGTGGTTTCCATACCCCTCCCGATTGACTTGATACTTAGATCTATAGTTTGCATAGTAGATTATTCACTGTGGTGTTGATTATTTGATTTCCACATATTCATGCTATTCACATTGCTTTGCATATGTTTATTGCTATATTATTATCATGCTGTTAGGACACCAGCACCATTATCGATGATGTGTATGTTCCACGTACACTATTTGCCGGCTCACACACTTCATCATCGATAATTGCCATGCCACTACACTGTAGTACTGTTGCATTCATGATATGATTCTTCAATGGAATATTGTACACTTATACCTGTACACATACATAGATGATTCTGACTTGATTAGAAATTTGGGAACCACAAGATATTCTTCAAAACTGATTCATTTTAAAAAAAAGCGGTTTCCCTCGACATGTGCACATTACTATTGCATGTTGCATGACTTACTGATATGCTTACCTTTCTTTACATGTCGCATACATCATGTTTTGATTATACGCATTGAGATATGTTGTTTCCATGATATTTCTGGATTTGGGAACCGTGGGTATTTCAAAAGAGAATATATAATTGTTTTAAAAACCCGGTTAACCTTGATATGATATTTCAGTGCGTCCACCATGTGTTTTCTCGGTGCTGAGAGCGACATGTGAAACCCGATTCGAGGAGGCGAATGAGGTCGATTGCGGGTACATGGTGGACCCGGTATGGTACCCCGGGGCGAGAGCAGTTTCGCTGTGTAGTAGACGGTGAGCCTGGCAGAGGGACTACTACCTACCGGTGATTGTATTTGAGCTCGACGGATATCTGGAGGATACCGACCGGAGTTGAGAGATGGACATGGGCTGACCCGTACTGCCGGGGCCGAGGGCCGATACCGCAGACGGAGCTCCATATGGATGAGGATTTACGTGCCGATGCTAGGCACAGGTTTCATGATGATTTCCATGATTTTGATTATATCCTCATATTTGCATGCATGATGCTTATTGTCATTGGGTGACAGGTGGACGGGATCCACATATATACAGACATTGATTACATACAGACTCTGACTACATTGATCATACTTCATTTGTATACATAACAGGGTATGAAAGCGCTGTTATATATATACCCTTACACCAATATTAGTGGAATGGGACGCTAATATATGTGTATTGATATTCATTTTGATACTCCATCATATTTACTTCATGCAGACATACCTCATGTTCATGACATGTTAACCTGAGGCACTTGCACGAGTACTTGGCACTATATACATGATAAGATGTTACATTGCCACCTTTTCATGCTTCAGGCTTATTTTTTGAGGTTATATATCTGATCGTATTGACCTAGGATTATGTCTTGCATTCGGTTTCTGCTTGTAGATGTTTTCTATTCACGAGTTGGCAACTCACCCCCGTCGTGCCACAGTTCTTGCAGGTTTTGCCGTACAGGTTCTATAGCGGCATTTCTGGCACACTGGTTCCTTGCGGGTGATTTGCTTTTGGTAGGTAGGTTCTTTTGCATCAAGAACCCCCATTGTACTTGTATTATTCATTGTATCTAGAATTCCATCAACCAAAACTTGTATTTTGTTTCAAACTTAGACACTAGTGATGTATTATTTCGACCTTAGATTTGCGTGTTGCAGTATGACGGTTTTCATGTTATTGTGAGTTTTGATCCTCGCCATTCGGCGTTGTATATTATATTGCTTGTGTGGTTGTGACCGTCGATTGACGAAGAGCTAGCTCCCGCTTGGGGATGCCTTTTATCATTGCATATATATTGTTCTTGTTGTAACCCGTTCGGGGCCAGTATTTACAAAAGAAACTCTGCCGAAATTTTTAGAAAAGACTTTACATTTTTAAAATGCATATTCGGCTTAGTTATTTAAAAACCTGGACTTCAAACATGTTTTTTCTTCACTTCTTTAAACCGGTTTTCTTTATTTACTCTTAAAATGGTTTTAGATTTCTGGGCTTTTGGCTTACTTTGATCAGATGGAGTCCTATAGACTTCATATGGTTCAAGGGCCAGTCACGTGCTCTTTTGGGTCGTGACAAAACTTCTTTCATTAATTTCTTTCTTTAAGTCTTTTCAAGTTTTATTCATTTTCTTTTATTTATTTTCCAAAAAAACAAATTCTAGAAACCACTTGAAGATTCAAGAGAGAGGGGGGCTGCCATGGCCGGCCAAGATGGTGTGAGGGAGAAAAAGAGAGTGTGGGTTTTATTTCGGAAAAGATAAAAGTTGTACCGCACTCCATTTGCACTAATTTCACCGAAAAAAGCCTTTTTCTTCGATATTTTCTAACACCGGTTAACTACCCTATTTCAATTCAAAAACCACATGATAAAATTTTGTTTAATGTATTATGATGCACAAAATTTGTTTCAACTCATTCCAGTTTGTAATTTTTCCTAATTAAATGTATTAGTGACGGATTAAAATAATATTAAAATAATTAATTTCGGAAAAAAATTTCAGAAATTTTGAAATCTCACCAGTGGCTCATTAAACACCAAATACTAACAATTACATAGATAGAATATTTATATTTAATTTTAAAATAAAGATATTTGTATTTTGACTTTTTACAGAAACCCCCTTATTTTACCGATTTTCCGAAACTTCACCAAAACGATTTTCAAAACGTTACAATCTTCCCCCTTAAAGAAATTCGGTCCCCGAATTTAAATTAAACCCCCCCCCCCAATTACTAAAACATTCAGTCAAAATACTCAAATCGTCGGGGCTCCGAAATCATCAATACATAACTAAAATCAACTCCGTCAAGCATAACGCAATCATCGGAGTGATGGTGAAGATAAACTATCGAAACCCAATACGAAAACCAACATGACAAACCTCAAAACTATAACTTATATATATAGTGCGCATCGTAGTAAAATCGTCCAAACATCTGGATAAAGAAGCAGACAAGAACCCCTTTAGAAAATCGCCGTGTGATGCACGTGCCACGGCATAAGTAGCGAACGTTTATTTTAAAAAAAATAGTTATGTATATATATATCTTTTATTTAACATACATGTCCCACCTGGTTACTAAATCAAGTAGTAATGATTATAAATACATACTGCTCAAACTGAAATCAATCCCAATCACATCATAAAAATATCATGTGCGTCCGGTGCGCACTGAAATCGAAACCAAATACAGATACCACGAATACACACAAAAACAAAACTAAGTGCAACAGGTGTGCACCAAAACATCTGTCAAGTGCAACGGGCGTGCACGACTCAATATCAGGTGCATCTAATCTGCACAAAACCCCAATTTAGTGCATCTGGTGTGCCCAAAATCGCATCAAGTGCGCCAAGTGTGCGCAAGAATCTCAATCAGGTGCACATGGTGCACGAAAACGTACACCGAATATCAAAATCGAAATCACAGTACGAAAATGCATGAAAACTAGGTCGAAGCATATGTCAAAATCATGTGTAACCATATACACGAAATCAAATCCAAATCTCAAAATGTATAAAAACCAAATCAAGTGCACTGGGTATGTACTAAACAACATCAATACCACTGATATATGAAACACAAATAGAATGTAATGAAGGTACACATAAGAAATACCAATCGTAGAACAAAGTCCTCAAAATACCAAAATCCAATCAACGAAAATATGAAATTCAAATCACCAGATCACAATCGTAAACACTATCGTCAATGTACGCCTCTTTCCTCTGATGTCGACTGCTTCGAACTCGTCTCTTCATAGGTGTGCTGACAGCGCTACCAACGGCAATACTCATCTCTAGAGTCTCCCACGTAGTCGATCCCTTCACCTGATATCCGGACTACTTAAACTTTTCGATCGATTCATCAAAATCCCATAATTCCCCGAGAGCTCAACATTCAAGTACAGTTTAAAAATATCCGTACATACCCCAGCATCGATGGCCCAGCCGTAGAAGGGCAAACCCAAGCCTCACTAATGGCACCGCGGAACTGCCGTAAACCCTAAGGTTCAAGGGCGTTCTCGTGGTCATTATGTCGAGTTAGGGTTTCATTCTTCTAGAGGGTCCATCGAAATACCTGCATCTTCTTCCGAATACCTTAAACTTGGGAAAATGGATTTTCTGATAATCGTTCGAACCCTTTAATTTCTCCTGGACACCATGTGAATACCCTTCGTCCGCACGCTAAACAATGCTTCACTCCTCAAGAATAACCAATACCCTAATGGTTATCGCATTCGAGCCGCAGCTCCCTCTGCCCGTGCGCCCGTGGTAACAGAAACCACCCTTCCGATATTGACGAAGATAGATCAAAGGAACGAATGAAATGCGGTGCAAACAAATGTACATCGTAAGGCTACTTAAGAAGAGTAGCGTATCGTAAGTATGCCGCGGATCATACCCACGGTACGTCACTCAACCTAAGTCGCCTACTCCATCAACCAAGGGTCACCTAGACTTATACAAGGTTAAACCTAGCGCTCTGATACCAACTTTATCACGACCCGAAAGTACGGAATGTGACCGGCACTTAGATTACGAAGCGTCTAAAAGCGCAACGTAACCTAAGTAAGCCGAAGCCCAGAAATCTAAACCATAAAGAGAAGAAGTAAAGGAAAACATATAGAAAAACAAGTTTAAAAACAAGATCAAATTTTCTCAAAAATTTCGGCAGAGTCTCCTTTGTAAGAACTGGCCCTAAACGGGTACAAACAAGTATAAATACATATAAACAATAAAAAGGCATCCCCAAGCGGGAGCTAGCTCTACGCCAAACAGGCGGAAACAACCACACCAATGCACAATAGTATACAACGCCAAAGGGCGATGCTCAAAACTTAAAAGAAAACAAATCCACCAGATACCATAATAATACAAGCGCGACTCTAAGCTCGAAATAATAACTGGTCCAGTAAACTAATAAGTAATACAAGTTTGGTTGATGGATCTTTCTAGATACAAATGAAATAATAAAAGTACAATGGCGGTCCAGATACAAGTGAACCAACCTACCGTGCAAATCACCCTGAATGAAAAGATGTGCCAGTAAGCTGCCAGGAAAACCTGTATATCGAACCTGTAATAAAATTTGGCACAACGGGGGTGAGTTGCCAACTCGTGAGTAGAAAATATCTGTGAAAAAAAATCGAATGCACGACACTATCCTAGGTCATAATAATATACTAATATACTACTAGTCATCAAGTAAAAACAGGATAATAAGCTGCGTGTAAGTGCAAATGCTCCGTACTCGTGTCAGTGCCTCATATAGTACTATGTCAGGAGAACGAGTATGCATGCACCATGAATGTAAAATAACCAATCCTGAAATCAAGATATATCTGTATAAGAAATCTTTAACTTTTATCATGGTAAAAAAATCTGAAATATCAACGATGAAATCCATGGAAATCCTTGTCAAGCATCGACACAAAACATGTAAATCTCAAGTCTCAATACCTCATAATCTCAATGTCTCATAGTCTCAATATCTCGGGCTCCGTCAGTCCGGATCGGCCCATATCATCAAATCTCATGACAACGGTCGGTATCCTCCGGATATCCGCCGCGCCAGACATCACCGGTAGGTAGTCTTCCCCTGCCAGGCTCATCGTCTACAACTCGATCTTCTTGCCCCGGGGTACCATACCGGGCCCACCATGTACCCGAGACGGTTCATCCACTGCTCGAATCGGGTCTCGAAATCCAACAGAAAACATGAAATCTCATGGTGGAAGACACATACATCACGAGAAAACCGCATCTTATGTTTTAAAAAGAGAGGAGGAGAGAGAAAGAAGTTTTTTATATATTCTTACGGTTTTCCCCAAAAATCCAGAAATCTCATAGAAATTTCATAGAAATCCAAAATCCCAAAAATCATGAGTAAGTATATGATAAGTGTCGGCATATACCCTATAATACTGCATGATAACATGAAAATGCGAATGCATGAAATTTCTAAGTAATAAATACCATGTCTATATTAACACCAGAGAGTAATTACAATATTATATCGATCTAGCTGTTAGCTGATTGAATCAATAAAAGATAATATGATCTAAAGTGCACGCGATATTGCAATTACCGATGATGATGTGTGTGAGCCGGCAAATAAGTGTGTGTGGAATATGTGCATCATCGGTAATGGTGCTGGTGTCCTAACAAGCAGAGTTTTATACTGATTATAGAAACATATGTATGAACATGCAACATTATAATTATGGTACGAATGTAAAGACGGATGTGTAATACCCACTCATCTGTGATACACAAATACAACTACCACTATATGACTCGAACCTAAACTAGTGTCCATCTAACCTCCTAAGGAACTAAACCTAAGAAACTAGTCGATAAGAAATAGGAGTACACCTAAAGTCTGAGTCCATATCTCTAATAGTCGGCGATCCAGCCTCAACAGCGTCACGTACGTAGTACGGCTTCCTTGAATCAAGAGTGCGGATCAATCATCATATCTATGCCTCGTACGGTAAAATCCATCGTACGGCATCCCAATATCGTGGTATGGGTCAATTATCACCTACGTGTCTCATCATTCGTATAATATCATCATCAACACATGTCAAGATCAAGGTGCTATATTGTAATCGCATACATCAATCATATATCATTGCCAGCATAAATATACATCGTTAGTTTGTCCTCAAAAATATCATGTCATATGTATCATATTGTGATTAAGTCATACTTAGATCATATCGTAATCAGGTCACACCTATATGATATCGAAATCAAGTCACCCATATATGATATTGAAATCAAGTCACACCTATATAATGTCATAATCAAGTCACACATATATCATATCAGAATTTCAGGCACAGGTTACGGTCTGAGTTCTATTTTAGAGTCCCATGTACTTTAATATCATCACCACCCTTTATTATTGTTCATGTATACAAATCCATTATGTCATTTTTGAAAGGTTCCTAGGCACCCTAGTGAGGTCTCACAAGGTATAGAACATGCCAATTTAAAAATTATGGTGCCTAGAAACCCTAGACTACGGATCGTCGCTAGAATTCTAGGCAAAATATAAACAAGTTAACACTTTAACTAAAAGTTAGATGCTACAACCTTTGTAGATCCGGATTTCCACTTCCTTAGCTCCACGAGGGCGTCCTCTCGCTGTCCATCTTGAAGCTTGGACTCTCGTGACGGCTTCATCGGAGAAACATGCGGAATAGGTCGTCGGCTTCGTGTCAAAGACGATCTACGTCGAGGTTGCACAAACTCAAGCTCCGACTTCACAAAGTTGTGAAACTTGTGAAGAAAACACCCAAAATAACTTGGCAAGAGGTAGAGGGTGAAGAAATAGGAGGTGGGTTCACTTTAGAATTGGATTTATCTCACTAGATCTCAAGTTGCCATTGTTGTAGCAAGCTTGAAGAAGAAGAAGAAGATGAGCTAGTTATGATAAGTTTTTATTAAAAAGAAATAGAAAATCAAATACTTATCATAACTTAAACTAGGGTTAAGTGTAGAGAATTAACCATGGTCAGTTGGATGGGTTAGGGTTAAGCATGAAGATAAGGATGGTTAGCAAAGTCAAAGCTTCATGAAGCTTCAATATAAAACAAATAAAGCCACCATTCTTATCTTAATCCATTTCAAATAAATAAATAAACAAACAAATAAATAAATGAATATACAAAACCCTAATTATCAAATTAACCATGGATTTATTCTATACACTTAACTAAATGATCAAGTATCATCAAACATGATACAAAAAAGTGCACGAAAGCATATCACATATACAATGTGCAATCCAAGTGAGAAAAATCCGTTTAAAATGAACCAATACTAGTTAATGCAAAGTAATATATCAAATATATAATTATACATTAAATCATTAAATCAACACTTGATTCAATGATCCGGTTATATCGCATACAACCGACTAGTATGTAATGTATCGATTTATCGAATCAATGATTCGATAACTAGATCATATCGAATATAACCAATCGAAACATATATCGCGAGAATGAAATGCGGTATCACATACACGCATTATTCTCGGTCCCGCACATATCTCATATGCGCTCCTATTTCGTTTCGCTTGAGCCAGGAAACCTCTGTGTAGGACTCTAAAGACTCGTCAATACGCCGGTAGCAGATGATGATCATATCAAGCACCCACAAGCCGCAAGCGGTCTGCTAAACGTAACGGCCACCCGGGTATTGAGCGATCAGAAGATCGACGAGCTAGCCCACTCACACTCCTGTGAATCCGACCAGTAACACTTACCGTACAGTCCGGTCTCTTCGTCTGATATGTCGCATATCAAGTCTAGGGGTGGTAAACGTCAGACCCCAATAACCCGATAAGTCGTGCCGATGTGAGGCTCATAACGGGTCGAGAAACTACTGGTAACACTTACCAGCAAATCTCTGATCAGCCCTGGCCAGGGACTTCCCTGTTACGGCCAATCGAGCACTGCGCAACATCAACCCCCAATACCGGAAGAGACGAAACCCCTCCTATCGCTCATTGCCTCCATGTGACTCGGGACTGTACCCAAAGACCACCGTTTTGCACGCCCTCATGGACGTGGTAAGGTGGAGATCAAAGCACAGTGGGAATCTGTCACGACCCGCAAGGTACGGAACGTGACTGGCACTTAAGTTTACGAAACGTCTAAAGACATCCGTAAAGTAAGTAAGCCAAAGCCCAGAAAACAAAACCAATAAGCAAAAGAGTGAAGAAAACCCAAACAGTTGAAGACGAGTTTATCAAATAAGTCATGTAAAACACTTTTTAAAACAATACCAATTTTTCCGAAAATTTCGGCAGAGTCTCCTTTGTAAATACTGGCCCCCAAAATGGGTACACAAAAATATACATGAATCCAACAAAATAGGGCATCCCTAAGCGGGAGCTAGCTCTTCGCCACAAGGCGGTCACAAATCCCACGCAATGTAAATGACAGCAAGCATAATAATCATAATAAAGCATAAGAAAACATCATGTCGACTCAAGTGAGCTCGACCCCAAAATACAGCATAAAAGTCCCCAAACCTCACAGTCTCATCTCTAGGTCAATATAAAATAAATCTGGTAGAAACAGTAGATGGAGTACACTAGATACAAAGAATATTCAAGGTGGTACAAAAATGATAACATAACCCACCTATGAGCAAATCTCGAGCTCAGGCAAAAGAGGCAAAAGAACAAGTGCGCCCGCCGCTACTGAATTGACGGAGCGGACCTGCAAAAGACTGTGGCACAACGGGGGTGAGTTGCCAGCTCGTGTGTAATAAATAACATTTACAAAGGCTATCGTATGCATGCACACAAGCATCCTAGCATCTATAATACAGGTATGACTGGACGCACTAGCAGATGTGTATATAACATCAGTGTACTAATATGTATGCAACATGAATATCTGAGGTCTCAATAGGTATATATAAGAAACATTTTATCTCTTTTTGCTTTTGAAACTCTTTTAGAATGCCAGCATAATGTCAATGAATCGACGAAAATCGGTGTCCAGCAACGACACCCAAAAGCTGTCTCAAATCTCATAAATGTATCTCTGGCCTCAGCCGTCCGGCTGACCCATCTCAAATATCAATATCTCATCATCTAGCGGCCACGGTCGGTATCCTCTGGATATCCGCCGTCCCAAACAGTCACCGGTAGGTAATCCGTCCCCTGCCAGGCTCAACGTCATCACCACATTCCTCTTGCCCCGGGGTACCTTACCGGGCCCACCATGTACCCGTGCCGGTTCCTCCACTCCTCGACACGGATTTCCAAATCCACAGCAAACTCATGGTGGACGACACTTACATCACTAGAAAACCGCAATTTACATATTTTAAAAATATAATAAGTTTAGAAATTTTGCGGCTTTCCCCCGAAATCCAGCAATATCATAAAATCTCAAGAAATCCTCATAAGTGCATATATCAATGATAATGAATGCGTATGATATCAATAATCAAGTTGCGATGTGTGATTAATGTATTAAGCATGAACAATTAATATGATGAAGTACATGCACATGAATAGCAATACTACGGTTTCATTTTTAAGGAATTAAAGGCAATAGTACCAGTTTAAGTATCAATTAGTAAAAGGTTTCAATTTAAAAGTTATCTAGTGTGGTGGCATGGCAATTACCAGGGTGTGTGTGTAAGCATGAATAGTGCTCGTGCTGCATATAAAAACCTTGGTAATGGTGCAGGTGTCCTATGAAATGGTTTCGTATAGGTATGTCAATATAATGCATGGATGCAGCAAATAGTCAATTAAGTATTTCACCCCTAATTATTAACATTACTAAGGATCTTGTAAGTTACTAAAACTATCGGGCGGCTTGCGCCATCCAACGATAGTCCCCCATAGATGTTACATCTACTCACCGGAATCCCTGGCTAGCTGTGTCCAATCACCGCCTTTCCCTTTCGCGCCGTGTCTGACGTCTCCGCGACCGAACCTGGAATTTACATCAATACCAAATATAAGGTTACATATCAAGAATGACGCAAAACCCCAACGAAACTACTAAAGTTCGCTAGCTAGGTACAACGTGCACAAAGTGCGCGGAACACACGCGAAAATCACAAAAACTGCCAAAAAAACGCCGATTTGGTCGCCCGGCAAAACTAAAACCCGACTACCCAAAAATCCGCACTCACGCATCCTAAAAGTCGTAGGACAAGCCATTACAATCATCAAGATGTCGAAAATAATTCATCACACAATTTTTATACAAAACTAGTAAGCATTTGCATTCCAAAATCGGTGCAAAAATCGCCGATTTGCGACAAAACGACTACAATCTAGCATAATCACCCAAGCACACTACAAGCAATCTACAAACACTAATTACAACACAATAGCAATGATTCCAATCCTATTTTCCATAACCACCAATTCTTGAATTTATAACCTAGCAAAATCCAATCAATTTCCACACTTGAAAACTTAATTTAACACAACAAAAGCCCACATAAGAAAATTAATTTCTTAGATTAGGTTAGCAAAATACTAGATAACAATTTAGGTCTAAACAACTAAATAATGTTTTCTAAACCCTAATCAACTCATTTATCAAGCTTCAAATACTATTTTCCATACATAAACCCTCTCTTGAAAATCCTAAAAAAAGCAATTTCACACTTCTAAATTTAACTAAATTAGCATAATTGAAAACTACATAAACAAGGTGATCATATAGATTAGTTCATTGACAACTAGATTAACTATAAAACAACTTAATTAATTATCATGGCTTCAAAACCCTAGTTAAAATTTTCAACCAAAACCTAAGAAAACTAGATTAAAACTACACTAAATTAACACTACAACCATCTAACATAAGAAACTTAAACAAAAGAATTCAATTAGCAAGGGATTATACCTCAATTTGGGATCTAGCAAGAAAGGATTTTGCTCCAAATGATGGCCTCAAGCACCAAGATCCAAGCTAGGGAAGTGAAGGAAGAGAAGGATGAAGGATGGTTTCAAATTTGCAAGCTTTAAATTGAAATTTTGATGTGTTAAACTTGAAGAATTGTGAAGAAAATGAGAAGAAAAGAGATGAAGAGGGGGAGTGCAGGTTTCGGCCAGTATTGAGGTGAGGGGGAGGGTGTGGGCAAGTGGGGAAAGTCAAGGGTCAAGCCTCCAAAGTCAATGTATCATAACTTATCCATTATAATTAAAATAAATCAATAAACCAACAAATTAACTCAAGAAAGAAACCAAGAAAGAGAGGCCAGAAATTTCTGGACTTGGACAAGGTGGGGCTGTCCAAGGGCTGAGGGAAAAGAGAGAGGGGTTTTACAAAAGAAATTTTATGCAAAAAGGCCCCCTACAACTCAAAAATTGCAAGTTTTAGCTCAAAATTCAATAAATTCGTTTCATAACATAAAAATTTGTTAAAAATCAAAATAAATTACTAAAAATTTATGTTACCACTAGATTATAATTATCATAATTTTAGAGATTAAAATTAGCCCGGAAAAATTTGTATTTATTGCTAATTTAATATATTTTCTTACCGGCTTAAAATAATATTAAAAAATTGAAAAATTAGGGAAAATTTTTAAACGACCAGAATTTCATAATTAACTCATTAGCTACTAAAAACAAGCAATTACCTATCCATTTTAGGTATAATTAGCCCTAAACTGCAAAATAACAAGAAAGACGGTTTTCGGAAAAATACTGAATTTTCACCGAATTTCAGGAAAACACCAAAACGACTTTTCAAGACGCTACAATCTTCCCCCCTTAAAGAAATTCGGTCCCCGAATTTAAAAATATAGCTACGCGTACCTTCAAAGAGATGGGGATATTTCTTCCTCATCTCGCCCTCGGTCTCCCAGGTAACCTCCTCGCTGCTCGGGCTACGCCAAAGGACCTTGACGGTTGGTATAATCTTCGACCTCAACTTCTTCACCTGCCGATCCAGGATGGCCACCGGCTGCTCTGCAAAAGAAAGGTCGCGCTCTAGCTGGACTGTCGGGTGCTGAATCGCATGCGAAGGGTCGTGAAGGTACTTGCGGAGCATCGAAACATGGAAGACGGGGTGAACATCGGGAAAGCTGGGAGGAAGAGCCAAACGATATGCAACAGCGCCGACACGCTCGAGGATCTCGAAGGGACCTACGAATCTAGGGCTAAGCTTCCCCTTTCACCCAAAACGCATCACGCCCTTCATCGGGGAGACTTTCAGAAAAACATGGTCGCCAACTGCGAACTTTAATCTGCGACGGCGCCTGTCTGCATACGATTTCTGCCTGCTCTGAGCCGCTCTCATCCGGTCTCGGATCAACTGGATCTTCGATGTCGTCTCCTCAGCAAGCTGTGGCCCCAAAATGCTGCTCTCGCTGAGCTCTGTCCAACAAACGGGCGATCTGCATCTCCTCCCATACAATGCCTTGAAAGGTGCCATCTGAATAGTATCCTGGAAGCTGTTGTTGTAGGAGAACTCCACTAGAGGTAAATGACGATCCCAGCTACCACCAAAGTCTAAAACGCACGCTCTGAGCATGTCCTCGAGAGTCTGAATGGTCCGCTCTGACTGTCCGTCTGTCTGCGGATGAAACGCTGTGCTGAAGCTCAAACGAGTGCCCAAAGCCCCCTGAAGTCTCTGCCAAAGTCGGCTGGTGAACTGAGTGCCTCGATCTGACACGATACAAGTCAGTACGCCATGTAGTCGCACGATCTCGTCAATATAGAGCTGAGCATACTGAGCGAAGCTGAAAGTCGTCTTCACTGGAAGGAAGTGAGCCGCTTTCGTCAATCTATCCATGATCACCCAGATGGAGTCGTACCCTCGACTGGTCCTGGATAGACCCACAACGAAATCCATCGAAATCTGCTCCCATTTCCACTCTGGAATGGGTAACGGCTGTAGCTCTCCTGCAGGCCTCTGGTGCTCGGCCTTGACTTGCTGACAAGTCAGGCATCTCGAAACGAACTCTGCAATGTCCCTCTTCATCCCGTCCTACCAGTAGGTCTCTCTCATATCATGGTACATCTTGGTGGAACCTAGGTGGACACTATACACTGATCGGTGTGCCTCCTCAAGAATGTCGCGCCGCAATCCATCAGCATCTGGTACGCACAGTCTAGATCCATATCGTAAAATCCCCTGATCGTCAATCACGAACTCGGAAAATCTGCCCTGTCCCATCTGTGCTATGATCTCTGAGCAACGGTCGTCACTGCGCTGTGCCTCATATATACGGTCAAGCAACTGTGGGCGTGCACGAACATGCGCGAGCTGTCCCCCTGTCTGAGTGAACTCGAACTCAACTCGGCTGTCGCATAACATCTGCCAATCTGCTGACGACTGCCTCTGAACTGCGCGCAAAAAGGATAGACTACCCCCGGGCCTCCTACTCAACGCATCTGCCACCACATTCGCCTTGCCGGGGTGATATAAGATCTCGCAGTCGTAGTCTTTCACCAACTCCATCCAACGACGCTGTCTGAGGTTCAGGTCTCGCTGCTGAAATATGTACTTTAAGCTCTTGTGATCGGTGAATATCTGACACGACTCGCCGTATAGGTAATGTCGCCAAATCTTCAGTGCAAAGACCACTGCAGCCATCTCCAAATCATGAGTGGGGTAGTTCTGTTCATGCTTCTTCAATTGCCGAGAAGCATAAGCGATCACCCGGCCATGCTGCATCAAAACGCATCCTAATCCCACTCGCGAAGCATCACAGTAGACAACAAATCCGCCTGATCCCGAAGGCAAAGATAATACCGGCGCCGTAGTCAAACATGTCCGCAGCTGCTGAAAACTGCGCTCGCACTCCTCCGTCCAGACGAAAGGAACTCCCTTCCGGTTCAAACCGGTCATCGGTGCAGCTATACGGGAGAAGTCCTGAACAAAACGCCTGTAGTAGCCCGCCAAGCCTAGAAAACTACGGATCTCAGTAACCGATGTAGGTCGGGGCCACTGCTGAACAGCCTCAATCTTCTTCGGGTCCACACAAATGCCGTCTTTCGTAACCACATGACTCAAGAATCCGACGCTGTCCAGCCAGAATGCACACTTGGAGAACTTCGCGAACAGATGGTGCTCCCTCAGAGTCTGTAACGTAATCCGCAAGTGCTGCTCGTGCTCCTCTCTGCTCCGGGAGTACACCAAGATATCGTCGATAAACACGATGATGAACAAGTCAAGAAACGGCCTGAATGTACGGTTCATCAAATCCATAAATGCTGCTGGGGCGTTGGTGAGTCCGAACGACATCACCAAAAACTCGTAGTGGCCGTAGCGCGTGCGGAAAGCTGTCCTCGGTATATCCTCCTGTCGAACTCGCAGCTGATGGTATCCTGATCGCAAGTCGATCCTCGAAAAATACCCCGCACCCTGAAGCTGGTCGAACAAATCATCAATGCGCGGCAACGGATATCTGTTCCGAACGGTAACTTTGTTCAGCTGGCGGTAGTCGATACATAAGCGCAAACTTCCATCCTTCTTCTTGACAAACAGGACCGGAGCACCCCACGGAGAAACACTAGGTCGAATAAGCCCCTTATCCAACAAATCCTGCAACTGATCCTTCAGCTCTCGAAGCTCTGTCGGGGCCATCCGATAAGGAGGTAAAGAAATAGGCCCCGAACCGGGAATCAAATCAATGCAGAACTCAACATCGCGCTCAGGCGGTAGCCCAGGTAGCTCATCAGGGAAAACATCAGGGAACTCACAAACTACTGGGACCCGGTCCAAGGGAACCTCTGCAGCTCGAGTATCACAAACAAACGCTAAGAATCCCTGACATCCCTTCCGCAAGAGCTGACCAGCGCGAAGAGACGAAATTAAGCTGGGAAGGGCGACACTGCGGTCTCCTCGAATAACAAGGACTGGCTCTCCCGGAAAGCTAAATCTGACTGCCTTCTCACGGCAGTCCACCGAAGCATAACAAGTGGCTAGCCAATCCATGCCCAGAAGCACATCAAAGTCCAACATATCGAGGAGTATCAAATCAACCGATGAATCCCTCTCCCCGATACGAACGGAACACAAACGAAATACAAACCGAGCGACAAACGACTCGCCTACCGGAGTAATAACAACAAGCGGCTGATCTAACGACGACGACTCACGGCCCAACATCGGTGCAAAGTGTGTAGATACGTACGAATGTATGGAACCTGGGTCGAATAATACCCGTGCGTCGAAAGAACCAACTGGCAAGGTACCTGTCACAACGGCATTGGATGCCTGCGCATCCTGCGGTGTCAAAGCAAAAACTCGGGCCTGTCCTCCACCGATAGCGGGCTGACCTCGACCTCGACCTCTGCCTCCTCGTCCTCTCTGAACAGGACCGCCGCGTCCACGGCCTCTTGGTGCACCTAACTGGCATGGAGCATCGCCTGGGGTAGGAAGTAGGGCTCTCTGAGGAAGGGGTGGTGATGGTGGTAGGGTCACATGCGGAACTGTCGCTACTCCCTGTCGTCTCACCGGACAGTCTCTGACAAGATGGTGCGGACTCCCGCACCCAAAACATCCTGGCGACGGCTGCTGCCCCTGGGGATAAGAACCATATAACTGTCCCCGTCCAAATCCTCTGCCAGGCCTATCTCTCGGAAAGAATCTGGCGCGCTGTCTCTGAGACGGTACATCGGTGCGAATCCTCTTCGGCCCAGAAACGGCCAAAGTCTGCGATATGCGTGCCTCCATCCGCAATGCCGTATCCATAGCAGCTGAATAAGTGTCGTAGTGCTGGGCGCCAATGGCAAGATATAGCTGGGCATCAAGTCCCTGTACGAACCTCTTCACCATCTTCTCCTCGGTATCCACCAAATACTGAGCATAACGGGATAACTGTGTAAACTGGATGTCATACTCAGACACCGTCATCCCAGGTGTCTTGACTAAGGCCTCGAAGCTGCGAGCTCTGGCGTCACGAACGCTCTCTGGAACGAAACGGGCTAGAAAGACCGCTGTAAACTCGACCCAAGTCATAGGCGGTAGATCTGCAGCTCGACCTCTCAAGACTGACTCCCACCATGTCTGCGCGAGACCCTCTAGTCGGAAACTCGCAAGCTCTATCCATCGATCATCCGAACATCTCAGCGAACGGCAGATCCTGGCTAAACTGTCAAGGAACGTCTGTGGGTCCTCCGCTGTCTCGGTGCCGGTGAATACTGGAGGTCTCAGCCTCATGAAATCCTGTAGTGAAACCGGAATGGCCACGGTTGTAGTAGTAGGAGCAGGTATCATGGTCGTCTGTAATGTAGTAGGTACGTCATCCGGCCTCGGTGTACGACTGGATGCAACTAGGGATCCTACCATCTGACGTAGCTCCTGCATGCCTCCCATCATCTGTCGCAACTCCTCCATACCGGTCTCGAGCCTATCCATACGGCCTGGGGAAGGTGGATCGGTCTGTCCCTGCGGCGTAGGCATACCACCCTGCTCAGTCCTAGTCTCGGACGAGCCAGATCGAATCTCGTCTCTGGCGGCAGCCCTCTGTGCCCTCGTAGCCTTCGGCGGCATAGTGGCTGTTACAGGAAAACGGATAGTAAGGACAGTGCTATAGGATCATAGGATACACGGAATTGAAGAAGGAATTTTTCAAGCAAGTATATCCTAAAGTCACTTAGGCGGAGTACCGTATCGTAAGTATGCCGCGGACATACGCACGCTACGTTACAATGCTTAAGTCACTTACTCCATCTACCAAGGGTCATCCTACACTCACAAAGGTAAAACCTATCGCTCTGATACCAACTTTGTCACGACCCGCAAGGTACGGAACGTGACTGGCACTTAAGTTTACGAAACGTCTAAAGACATCCGTAAAGTAAGTAAGCCAAAGCCCAGAAAACAAAACCAATAAGAAAAAGAGTGAAGAAAACCCAAACAGTTGAAAGCGAGTTTATCAAATAAGTCATGTAAAACACTTTTTAAAACAATACCAATTTTTCCGAAAATTTCGGCAGAGTCTCCTTTGTAAATACTGGCCCCCAAAATGGGTACACAAAAATATACATGAATCCAACAAAATAGGGCATCCCCAAGCGGGAGCTAGCTCTTCGCCACAAGGAGGTCACAAATCCCACGCAATGTAAATGACAGCAAGCATAATAATCATAATAAAGCATAAGAAAACATCATGTCGACTCAAGTGAGCTCGACCCCAAAATACAACATAAAAGTCCCCAAACCTCACAGTCTCATCTCTAGGTCAATATACAATAAATCTGGTAGAAACAGTACATGGAGTACACTAGATACAAAGAATATACAAGGTGGTACAAAAATGATAACATAACCCACCTATGAGCAAATCTCGAGCTCAGGCAAAAGAGGCAAAAGAACAAGTGCGCCCGCCGCTACTGAACTGACGGAGCGGACCTGCAAAAGACTGTGGCACAACGGGGGTGAGTTGCCAGCTCGTGAGTAATAAATAACATCTACAAAGGCTATCGTATGCATGCACACAAGCATCCTAGCATCTATAATACAGGTATGACAGGATGCACTGGCAGGTGTGTATATAACATCAGTGTACTAATATGTATGCAACATGAATATCTGAGGTCTCAATAGGTATATATAAGAAATATTTTATCTCTTTTTGCTTTTGAAACTCTTTTAGAATGCCAGCATAATGTCAATGAATCGACGAAAATCGGTGTCCAGCAACGACACCCAAAAGGTGTCTCAAATCTCATAAATGTATCTCTGGCCTCAGCCGTCCGGCTGACCCATCTCAAATATCAATATCTCATCATCTAGCGGCCACGGTCGGTATCCTCTGGATATCCGCCGTCCCAAACAGTCACCGGTAGGTAATCCGTCCCCTGCCAGGCTCAACGTCATCACCACATTCCTCTTGCCCCGGGGTACCTTACCGGGCCCACCATGTACCCGTGCCGGTTCCTCCACTCCTCGACACGGATTTCCAAATCCACAGCAAACTCATGGTGGACGACACTTACATCACTAGAAAACCGCAATTTACATATTTTAAAAATATAATAAGTTTAGAAATTTTGCGGCTTTCCCCCGAAATCCAGCAATATCATAAAATCTCAAGAAATCCTCATAAGTGCATATATCAATGATAATGAATGCATATGATATCAATAATCAAGTTGCGATGTGTGATTAATGTATTAAGCATGAACAATTAATATGATGAAGTACATGCACATGAATAGCAATACTACGGTTTCATTTTTAAGGAATTAAAGGCAATAGTACCAGTTTAAGTATCAATTAGTAAAAGGTTTCAATTTAAAAGTTATCTAGTGTGGTGGCATGGCAATTACCAGGGTGTGTGTGTAAGCATGAATAGTGCTCGTGCTACATATAAAAACCCTGGTAATGGTGCAGGTGTCCTATGAAATGGTTTCGTATAGGTATGTCAATATAATGCATGGATGCAGCAAATAGTCAATTAAGTATTTCACCCCTAATTATTAACATTACTAAGGATCTTGTAAGTTACTAAAACAATCGGGCGGCTTGCGCCATCCAACGATAGTCCCCCGTAGATGTTACATCTACTCACCGGAATCCCTGGCTAGCTGTGTCCAATCACCGCCTTTCCCTTTCGCGCCGCGTCTGACGTCTCCGCGACCGAACCTGAAATTTACATCAATACCAAATATAAGGTTACATATCAAGAACGACGCAAAACCCCAACGAAACTACTAAAGTTCGCTAGCTAGGTACAACGTGCACAAAGTGCGCGGAACACACGCCAAAATCGCAAACACTGCCAAAAAAACGCCGATTTGGTCGCCCGGCAAAACTAAAACCCGACTACCCAAAAATCCGCACTCACGCATCCTAAAAGTCGTAGGACAAGCCATTACAATCATCAAGATGTCGAAAATAATTCATCACACAATTTTTATGCAAAACTAGTAAGCATTTGCATTCCAAAATCGGTGCAAAAATCGCCGATTTGCGACAAAACGACTACAATCTAGCATAATCACCCAAGCACACTACAAGCAATCTACAAACACTAATTACAACACAATAGCAATGATTCCAATTCTATTTTCCATAACCACCAATTCTTGAATTTATAACCTAGCAAAATCCAATCAATTTCCACACTTGAAAACTTAATTTAACACAACAAAAGCCCACATAAGAAAATTAATTTCTTAGATTAGGTTAGCAAAATACTAGATAACAATTTAGGTCTAAACAACTAAATAATGTTTTCTAAACCCTAATCAACTCATTTATCAAGCTTCAAATACTATTTTCCATACATAAACCCTCTCTTGAAAATCCTAAAAAAAGCAATTTCACACTTCTAAATTTAACTAAATTAGCATAATTGAAAACTACATAAACAAGGTGATCATATAGATTAGTTCATTAACAACTAGATTAACTATAAAACAACTTAATTAATTATCATGGCTTCAAAACCCTAGTTAAATTTTTCAACCAAAACCTAAGAAAACTAGATTAAAACTACACTAAATTAACACTACAACCATCTAACATAAGAAACTTAAACAAAAGAATTCAATTAGCAAGGGATTATACCTCAATTTGGGATCTAGCAAGAAAGGATTTTGCTCCAAATGATGGCCTCAAGCACCAAGATCCAAGCTAGGGAAGTGAAGGAAGAGAAGGATGAAGGATGGTTTCAAATTTGCAAGCTTTAAATTGAAATTTTGATGTGTTAAACTTGAAGAATTGTGAAGAAAATGAGAAGAAAAGAGATGAAGAGGGGGAGTGCAGGTTTCGGCCAGTATTGAGGTGAGGGGGAGGGTGTGGGCAAGTGGGGAAAGTCAAGGGTCAAGCCTCCAAAGTCAATGTATCATAACTTATCCATTATAATTAAAATAAATCAATAAACCAACAAATTAACTCAAGAAAGAAACCAAGAAAGAGAGGCCAGAAATTTCTGGACTTGGACAAGGTGGGGCTGTCCAAGGGCTGAGGGAAAAGAGAGAGGGGTTTTACAAAAGAAATTTTATGCAAAAAGGCCCCCTACAACTCAAAAATTGCAAGTTTTAGCTCAAAATTCAATAAATTCGTTTCATAACATAAAAATTTGTTAAAAATCAAAATAAATTACTAAAAATTTATGTTATCACTAGATTATAATTATAATAATTTTAGAGATTAAAATTAGCCCGGAAAAATTTGTATTTATTGCTAATTTAATGTATTTTCTTACCGGCTTAAAATAATATTAAAAAATTGAAAAATTAGGGAAAATTTTTAAACTACCAGAATTTCATAATTAACTCATTAGCTACTAAAAACAAGCAATTACCTATCCATTTTAGCTATAATTAGCCCTAAACTGCAAAATAACAAGAAAGACGGTTTTCGGAAAAATACCGAATTTTCACCGAATTTCAGGAAAACACCAAAACGACTTTTCAAGACGCTACAGAATCACACAAGACTCCATGACGATCTCGGGTCTACAGACTAACCTATACAAGTGTCACCTGAGAACCGCCATCTGACGTGAGGTATAATACCATCTGGGAGTTCTCGGCGAGTCCGTCCAGTGTACCCAGTCTCCACTGAGCACCCGTATACCATCTCTGATGTCAAACACCAATGGATATGGGATCATCCATCGCCCATCACATGGGTCGAGAAGCGTATACGCTAGTCTACTCTGGTATATCGATGCCCCGTCTCGATACACCCACGACTAGGGACCTTGAAGGATGTACTTATGGACTACCATGTCCCCACTAGTATAATCTGCATCATAGTCCAGGTAGTCAAGTACAAATTCTAAGGGCTTTACCAACATGTAACTATAAGACAGTATAAAGAGACTAGTGTACATGTTAAGATAAAGAGTAACCAGATAGCATACTATCATGTCGAGCAAGAAAGTCATCTCTATATATGTCCAAGCATCCAATATAATATACATAATCTGTACAATACTGGCCTCTAGGGCATACATACAACTAACAATCTCCCACTTGTACTAGGGCCAGCTGCTGTAGTATCTCATACCGAGCATCCCGAAGAGTCTCTCAAACTGTATCTGGGGAATGGCCTTCGTGAGTGGATCCGCCGTGTTGTTCTTCGTGTCAACTCTCCTGACCTCGATCTCCCGGCGATCAACTATCTCCCGGATCAGGTGATACCGCCTCAGAATATGCCTGGATCGCTGATGGGACCTGGGTTCCTTGGCCAAAGCCACCGCTCTATTGTTATCGCAATACAAAGGTATTGGATGCTCAATGGATTGAACCACTCCAAGTTCAGTAATGAACTTCTTGATCCAGACAGCCTCTTTGGCAGCATCGTTGGCAGCGATGTATTCAGCCTCCATCGTCGAGTCTGCCACGGTTTCCTGCTTGGAACTCTTCCAGCTAACCGCCCCTCCGTAAAGGGTAAAGACAAAGCCTGACTGCGACTTAGAGTCGTCCTTATCACTCTGGAAGCTCGAATCGGTAAAGGACTCCACTTGGAGTTCTCCGTTACCATACACCAAGAACATATCTCTAGTCCTTCGTAAGTACTTGAGAAAGCTCTTCACAGCTGTCCAGTGACTCTCTCCAGGATCAGCTTGATACCTGCTCACTACACTTAGTGAGTATGCTACATCGGGTCTGGTACATAGCATCGCATACATGATAGAGCCTACTGCCGAAGCATAGGGTATCCCTTGCATGCGAGCTCTCTCCAAATCAGTTTTGGGGGACATCTCTTTGGAGAGAGTGACTCCAGAGATCGTGGGCAAGTTCCCACGCTTGGACTCTTCCATACTAAACCTCTTTAGTATGGTGTCAATGTACCTGGATTGGGACAATCCCAAAATCCGTTTGGATCTATCTCTATAGATCCTGATCCCCAATATGCAGGAGGCATCACCAAGATCTTTCATTAAGAATCTTTGTGATAAGAAGAGCTTGACCGATTGCAGCATAGGAATATCATTTCCTATCAAGAGTATGTCGTCCACATACAATACGAGGAAGACAACCTTACTCTCTGCCACCTTCTTGTAGATACAAGGTTCATCTGGATTTTTGACGAAATCAAACTCTTTGATAACGACGTCAAAGCAGATGTTCCAACTCCGCGATGCTTGCTTTAATCCATAAATGGATTTAAGCAGCTTGCACACCTTCCCGCTGCTCCCACTGTCTACGAAGCCCTCTGGCTGAGTCATGTACACGCACTCTTCTAAATCACCATTTAGAAAGGCGGTCTTAACATCCATTTGCCAGATTTCGTAATCATGATAAGCAGCGATGGCAAGCATGATCCGGATGGATTTAAGCATAGCTACTGGAGAAAAGGTCTCGTCATAGTCCACACCTGGTCTTTGACTAAAACCCTTTGCTACTAGTCTAGCTTTGAAAGTCTCCACTTTCCAATCTACACCAAGTTTCTTCTTGAAGATCCACTTGCTCCCAATAGGTTTTACCCCTTCAGGAGCAACTTCCAAAGTCCATACTTTGTTGGTGTACATGGAATCCATCTCAGACCGCATAGCATCCAGCCATCTCACTGAGTCCCCACTCGTGATGGCCTGCTCGAAGCTAGTTGGGTCATCATCCTCCATGATGCAATCCTCGCTCCCACCATCAATGAGAAAACCGCAGTATCTCTCAGGTGGACGAGAAACCCTACTAGATCGGCGGAGTGGCTGGGGTTCATCGGGAACTACGGAATCCTCTGGTTCCACCAGATCTTCTGTTGTAGCTTCTGCAGCTGGAACTTCTTCCAGTTCTACCTCATGACCACTAATCTCTTTTTCAAGAAATTCCTTTTCTAAAAAGGTGGCATGCCGAGAAACAAACACTCTTTGTTCCTCAGGGTGGTAGAAGATATACCCTTGAGAATTCTTGGGATATCCTACAAATTTGCATAGAACAGACCGTGCCTCGAGTTTGTCCGGATTTTGTCGTTTGACATAGGCTGGACAACCCCATATCTTAACATAGCTAAGACATGGTCTCTTCCCTTTCCATATCTCATATGGAGTGGTAGGCACTGATTTGGTGGGGACCATATTCAGTAGATGTATGGCTGTCTCAAGCGCATACCCCCAGAAGGAAATAGGTAACTAAGCTGTGCTCATCATAGAGCGCACCATATCTAATAGGGTGCGGTTCCTCCGTTCTGATACACCGTTATGTTGTGGTGTATATGGAGGAGTCAGCTGAGAGAGAATCCCATTCTCTTTTAGGAAGTCCAGGAATTCATTGCTCAAGTATTCACCTCCTCGATCAGATCGAAGGATTTTAATACTCTTTCCGGTTTGGTTTTCGACTTCTTGTTTATATTCTCTAAATTTCTCAAAAGCTTCAGACTTGTGTCTTATTAAGTACACATGTCCGTATCTTGAGAGATCGTCAGTGAATGTAATGAAGTACGAAGAACCATCCCTGGCATGTGTAGACATAGGACCACATACATCACTATGTATCAGTCCCAAGAGTTCGGTAACTCTTTCTCCGTGTCCCGTAAACGGAGTTTTGGTCATCTTGCCTTTGAGACATGACTGGCAAGTGTCATAAGATGAAAATTCGAAAGGTTTCAAATATCCATCCTTATGCAACTTAGCCAGTCGTGTCACAATGATGTGACCCAGTCTACAATGCCACAAGTAGGATTCGTTGAGTTCAGAACTCTTCCTCTTGTGTGTGTTTGTTATGCTCAGAACTGTTGATTGATTTAGAACATAAATGCCATTGCATAACGTGCCTGATCCAACCAACTTTTGGTTACGGAAAATGTTCATAACATTGTCCTGTAATACAAAATTATATCCCTCTTTACTTAATAAAGAAACTGATATAATGTTGCATATCAGGTTCGGCATGTAATAGCATTCGTTCAGAACCAATGTATTACCAGTTGGTAATACAAGGTGATATTCCCCGACAGTCTTAGCTGCAACAATTGCACCATTTCCAACTCTTATGTCTTTATCACCTTCTCCAAGTTCTCTACCTTTCCTAAGCCCATGTAACTAATTACATATATGGGATCCTGACCCGGTATCCAATACCCAGGACGTAGAGCAAATGGAGAAACAGTTCTCAGTAACGAACACACCCGAAGAAAATGCATCATCATGTACTTTCTTCATTCGGGTGGCATGGGAATCCTGGCATTCCCCTATATCCTGTTCATTCCTATAACTCTTATAGGAAAGAACGGAACCAACATTCCCCAGCACAGTATAACATGCGGGTTCGGTCAATACATCCATATTATTATCTATATTAAGGCATGAAATGGTCGCTACCTGGAGAGAGAGAGAAGAAAACAATTTAGCGTAAGCTCGTGCAAGATCAGATTGGTTATTATCTTATCTAATCAGGATGGCTCCCACTGCTTTTTATCAAATCTTCCTTCAAACCCTAAAAGGAAAGACTAGCCGGGATTAATTACACACTACAAGTTCGCTAATCTTTCAGCCAGGCCAGTGTCGGTACTTTGAGGGAGGTCCCCCGTGCTTTCGCACGAACCTAATTAATGTAAACCTCGTTTTCCCAGAGGCGTAACCTCGTTAACACCTTTCTAGACACCTACTTGATCAGCTAATTGCAATGTGTAAAACTCTCCCAGGAGTAACTCTTACTCGCAGTGGGTATCGGGATCCAACTATCTCATAGAAGGTAAGCAATCTCATTGCAAATTTCAACACTTGAAATTCCTGATAATGCTTTTGCCCCTAGCGTGTTATGACCTTGACGAAAGCCAACAAACCACAGCCCGCTAGTCAAGTTCAACCCGTACATTTCTTGACTGAATTAAACCCACCCGCACGACCCTTGACGAAAGCCAACAAAGCCGTACGACTACCCTAATCCAGTCGCATCATATGCAGCGGATAAACAGCACATAGCTACCGCACACTACACCTTGACGAAAGCCAACAAATGTAGCACGAATACTATATGTAATTTATCTGAAATGACGGAGGGCTACGCAGGTTTTTCATAAAAACCATGAGCGTAATGAACTTGATATCGTTGTAGAATCAAATGAGGTTTTGAAATGGAGTGATTTTGAGGCTTTTCTTGTTTTGCTAAAGGAGTCACTCCCGGTGAAGGGATCTCGGTCCTTTCCTCGTCGAATGAGGTGCGGGATATATCATATATATCGCTGTGCAAAGCAAAAACCCAAAAGCAGTCAAAAGCAAACCGAGTGTGTAGCATCTGCCAGTTATTGCTAAAGGAGTCACTCCCGGTGAAGGGATCTCGGTCCTTTCCTCATCGAATAAGGTGCAGGGTATATCATATATACCGCTATGCAAAGCAAGAACTGTAGCTACATGTTTTATTTTAAAATCTGATTCTACAACATCTTAGGTTTCTTATCTTTCATTAATCACATTAATGAAGTCCCATCATTTAAATACCTAAACATCACAGATAGATATGACGTACACTTATGCCATCCGCATTCGCCTCGATGTCCCCTCGTGCACCGTTAGGTTAGGTAACTAACGACAGAGCAGGGCAGGGCTAGCGCGGGTGTAAAACATTAGTAACGTCTATATAATATATCATATATACTATATACTATATCCATCACAGAATCACAACACAGATATCGCAGCAGAATAAACATATGAAATATTGGATATTCTAGGACGTCCGTGTTTTCAATACGAGCCAGTATAAAACACGGATTCCACGGTCGTGATGAATAGCCAATCCCACACCCCTAGACCCCTACGAGAGCGGCAAGCAACCCTGCCAATTCTAGGGTTAGGAGACCCGGACTCGACTCCTCGAGTTGGTCTCCCACTGGACCCCAGAACCCGGTTACTTGTGCTCCCCTCCTTGGGTCTATCCTAATGCGGAAAAGTAAATAATATACAAAGGGTGACAACTTCCGCTACCTGGAAATGCCCCAAATAAAAGAATATTACATACAAGTTTTTACATGAATGAAAATGAAAAACACTCATCTCACATAAAAACCCCCGGCTATTCGAATACGACGATCCAATATAACATATCCAGCAACACATAACATCACATGTCATCAACGTAAGTAAGTATGCATACCCCAATTGTCGTTGACGTATAGCAACGAAACCGGCGATATGAACATACTACACTTACGGTCACAGAAAAGAAAGTGTAAAACTACAACAATTGGAATCCGCAATCTCTTTAGACATCGCATGCCTAACAGATATAAATCCCGCATTTTAGTCTCATTATCGAAAACTCTTTTCAATATCATATGGGACTAAATTTCTAGATTTATAACATTTATTCAGTTATCACATAACTGTTTGTGAATTCCAATTATTGTATCACATTCCAGATAAACAGAAAATGTTAAACTTTCCGATCGAACAGTCGAATACCCAAGTTTTCCCGATACAGCTCAACACATGAAATAAGTCTAACAACATTCAGTTCGTGCCTCAGTACCGACGGTCCAGCCGTAGAAGGGTCAAGCCAACGCCTCACATGTGGCACGCCGTACTGCCCCAAACCCGAAGGTTCAAAGGGCAGTTCAAGACGGTCACATAATCAAGTTAAGGTTTGTTGTCTTCTAGAGGGTCCATCGCGTTACTTGCACTACTTAGAACGTCGTTAAACTACAGAAAAATCCAACACTTGGAAATTTCCCGACAGGGGAAAAATTGGGTATTTATATCCGGTCGAACCTTTTAACATATTCTATAAATTATCCGGAAAAACACAAAGACGAAATTTGATATCCCGATCGAAACACCGAAGCTCTAAAACAATCCCAGAAAATTCAACTCTTGAATAATTATTAAAAATTCCCAGAAATTCCAGCACTGCAAGGTAAGAATTACTGTGTGAAAAGTTTTGAACAGTGGATCCGTACGACCGCGGAACCGCCGCACGAGCCATGCTCGTGCCGCGGAACCGCGGCCGTTCAATTGAATTGTGCTATCGAACTTCACAGTAAATCTTACATTCTCCTGCTGATTTCTCTGAATATTTTTAATATGGAAAAAACCCCATTTTCGGAAAAAGTCCAGAGAGCTCATAAGGTTTAGAGTTTCGGGTTCGTCCGGGCTTCGAATTGCGTCTAGACTTCGCCTAAGGCTCTAGCTAGGCTCTGATACCAGTGAAAGGTTCCTAGGCACCCTAGTGAGGTCTCACAAAGTATAGAACATGCCAATTTAAAAATTATGGTGCCTAGAAACCCTAGACTACGGATCGTCGCTAGAATTCTAGGCAAAATATAAACAAGTTAACACTTTAACTAAAATTTAGATGCTACAACCTTTGTAGATCCGGATTTCCACTTCCTTAACTCCACGAGGGCGTCCTCTCGCTGTCCATCTTGAAGCTTGGACTCTCGTGACGGCTTCATCGGATAAACGTGCGGAATAGGTTGTCGGCTTCGTGTCAAAGACGATCTACGTCGAGGTTGCACAAACTCAAGCTCCGACTTCACAAAGTTGTGAAACTTGTGAAGAAAACACCCAAAACAACTTGGCAAGAGGTAGAGGGTGAAGAAATAGGAGGTGGGTTCACTTTAGAATTGGATTTATCTCACTAGATCTCAAGTTGCCATTGTTGTAGCAAGCTTGAAGAAGAAGAAGAAGATGAGCTAGTTATGATAAGTTTTTATTAAAAAGAAATAGAAAATCAAATACTTATCATAACTTAAACTAGGGTTAAGTGTAGAGAATTAACCATGGTCACTTGGATGGGTTAGGGTTAAGCATGAAGATAAGGATGGTTAGCAAAGTCAAAGCTTCATGAAGCTTCAATATAAAACAAATAAGGCCACCATTCTTATCTTAATCCATTTCAAATAAATAAATAAACAAACAAATAAATAAATGAATATACAAAACCCTAATTATCAAATTAACCATGGATTTATTCTATACACTTAACTAAATGATCAAGTATCATCAAACATGATACAAAAAAGTGCACGAAAGCATATCACATATACAATGTGCAATCCAAGTGAGAAAAATCCGTTTAAAATGAACCAATACTAGTTAATGCAAAGTAATATATCAAATATATAATTATACATTAAATCATTAAATTAACACTTGATTCAATGATCCGGTTATATCGCATACAACCGACTAGTATGTAATGTATCGACTTATCGAATCAATGATTCGATAACTAGATCATATCGAATATAACCAATCGAAACATATATCGCGAGAATGAAATGCGGTATCATATACACGCATTATTCTTGGTCCCGCACATATCTCATATGCGCTCCTATTTCGTTTCGCTTAAGCCAGGAAACCTCTGTGTAGGACTCTAAAGACTCGTCAATACGCCGGTAGCAGATGATGATCATATCAAGCACCCACAAGCCGCAAGCGGTCTGATAAACGTAACGGCCACCCGGGTATTGAGCGATCAGAAGATCGACGAGCTAGCCCGCTCACACTCCTGTGAATCCGACCAGTAACACTTACCGTACAGTCCGGTCTCTTCGTCTGATATGTCGCATATCAAGTCTAGGGGTGGTAAACGTCAGACCCCAATAACCCGATAAGTCATGCCAATGTGAGGCTCGTAACGGGTCGAGAAACTACTGGTAACACTTACCGGCAAATCTCTGATCAGCCCTGGCCAGGGACTTCCCTGTTACGGCCAATCGAGCACTGCGCAACATCAACCCCCAATACCGGGAGAGACGAAACCCCTCCTATCGCTCATTGCCTCCATGTGACTCGGGACTGTACCCAAAGACCACCGTTTTGCACGCCCTCATGGATGTGGTAAGGTGGAGATCAAAGCACAGTGGGAATCACACAAGTCTCCATGACGATCTCGGGTCTACAGACTAACCTGTACAAGTGTCACCTGAGAACTGCCATCTGACGTGAGGTATAATACCATCTGGGAGTTCTCGGCGAGTCCGTCCAGTGTACCCAGTCTCCACTGAGCACCCGTATACCATCTCTGATGTCAAACACCAATGGATATGGGATCATCCATTGCCTATCACATGGGTCGAGAAGTGTATACGCTAGTCTACTCTGGTATATCGATGCCCCGTCTCGATACACCCACGACTAGGGACCTTGAAGGATGTACTTATGGACTACCATGTCCCCACTAGTATGATCTGCATCATAGTCCAGGTAGTCAAGTACAAATCCTAAGGGCTTTACCAACATGTAACTATAAGACAGTATAAAGAGACTAGTGTACATGTTAAGATAAAGAGTAACCAGATAGCATACTATCATGTCGAGCAAGAAAGTCATCTCTATATATGTCCAAGCATCCAATATAATATACATAATCTGTACAATACTGGCCTCTAGGGCATACATACAACTAACAATTTTCTAATGATCCGCTAACATCATAACACGACTGTATAGCCAAGAATCACGGCATCAGCCCAGTTATATTGTTTCATTCCCGTGTATCATATCACATCCTTGTATCACATATACGTATTGTGTATATATATATATACTTACACCTTGTCCTATATATATACACATACACGTATACACCACGTCGAGTCCCAGTGTGTGCGTGTGTGTATCCTGAAACCTACGAATATCCTCCTGAAACCTACGAATATCCTCCAAGATATTCATCCCCAGGTAAGGTCTTTCTAAATCAATCTAGTCCAACCTAAGGTCACTACTAGGGTCCTACTCACCGAAATTCTAAGGTCACGTCTGGCTTCCTAATGACAAATTCCTATTCTACGTTTGCGGGGGTGCTAAACGCCATCTTTCCGACTTCCCCCCGTAGATATACATCTACTCACCTTGTCCTCGTCTGCCCAAGACGGTGTCGCCATCCTTTTCTTCATCGCACGCAGTCCACGTGAGGGATACCTATACACAAACATATATAGTATCGTAAACTGAATCACGGACAAAAGTCAAAACGACGCACGGAACGCGCATAGGTTAAAACCTATGTCCCGCTCATGCAAAAGAACCAAATATCGCTCGATGTCGGCATACAAACGCCGATTGATCGAGATAAACATTAGCAAACAACTTGTAGTTTAAAAACTCATTACTTATAATATAAAACATGATTTAATCCATCGAAACCCTAAAAATTAATCAAATCGTCCGATTTCGAAAAGCCCGAAAATGCCAATTTACCTTTTTACTTCAAAACCTGACATTAAAATCAAACTAATGGTCATAAAACTCATTAAATAGCATAACTAGATTATACAACCCATTACTATATTTTTAACGCCCTAATTGTATTAATTGGAAAAATTCTAGTTTGCAAATAGACCAATTTTAACACCTTGCAAGCAAACTGTCTCAATATCACATCTAAACTGGATTTTGCATGAATTAATGCATTAAAATACAATTCATGATGATAATGATATAATGAAACCATAAATTATATTTTAAATTTCATTTATTTAAGAATTTCCAAAATCTAGTTAGCAAAATAGCATGTTTTATCACTATTTCTCAATCATAAATAAAAACTAGTAATCAAATTAAGTTTTTCATTCCACCAACAAATTAATACCCTCATTAAAACCACACTCTTGTGTTACAAACATTAATTGGAATTTTATTTCACCAATATATACAATATATAGAAATCTAGTTTACAAAGTTGTTTAATTTAAACAATTTTGGATAAACAATTTACAATATACCATCCATACAAGATTTTCCCATTCTAAAAATGTTAAACTACATAATATAACCCTACTTAATTAATAAAAACCATAACTTAATTTTATAAACCCTAACTTGAATTTTAAAACTTGTAGATAGAAATTATTTATTAAATTTAATTATGCTTAAATGAAACATCTAATAACAATAAATCAAAAGAATAGGATTTATATCTCCACAACAAGCAATCCAAACATGAAAATAAGCCTCCAAAATGAATGCTTTCCATCTCCAAAATCCATGTAAAGATGAGCAAAGAATAGAGGGTAGGAATTAATTTGGATTTTGTTGATTTTTATTTGGATTTTTAATGAATTTTTGCATCAAAATCAAATGAGGAAAATGGGGGGGGGTGTTAGTGTATATACCGTAGAGGCCATTACTGTATCATACTAGCTTGTATATTACTTAATGGAAGCTTGTGATATTAACAGTTGTATAGACAATCTTGCTCAAAATGGTAGTATGCTACTTGGTTTGTTTCTACTTCAATATGTGCATGTGTTTCTTTTAGCATATCGCTTATACATATTAGTAGAGCCCTTAGGATCTTTGCTTGATTACCAGCGTTGTGATGGCAATCACACTAGTGGGGGCTGGGTAATCTACAAGCACATCCTTATACAGGTCCCTAGTCGTAGGATTATCGAGATGGGGCATCGATACTCCGGAGTAGACTAGCGTATACGCTTCTCATCCCAGCACAGGAGGTGGTCTGTCCCACAGCCATCAGTACATCGTACTGGAGATAGTTTGCGGGTGCTCGTTAGGTTACGAGTACACTGGACAGGACTCGTCGGGAACTGATGGATGGTATTATACCTATCGTCAGTTATCAGTTCCCAGGTGACATGAGTACAGCTTAGTCCGCTGACTTGACACTGTCACTTCGCCTCGAGTGTGTTCCCACTGTACTTAGATTACTACCCTACCATGGCTCAAAGGAGTCGTGCAAACAGGTAGTAGTTGGGTGCAGTCCCGAAGCACTTGGAGGCAGTGGCGGTTAGACAGGATTCGTCTCTCCCGGTATTGGAGGTTGACATCGCGCTGTGTCTAAGAGAGCCATTACACGAGTAGTCCCTGGCCAGGGCAAGCGAGATATACTGGTAGGTTTCCAGTGTTATCTCAGGGTGTTCTAGGCTACACTCCGACACGACTTGTACCGCTATTAGGGGACTGATGTTCACTACCCCTAGGCCCGCCATGCAATATATCAGACGAACAGACCAGACTGTACGGAGATTGTCATATACAGGCTCAGTAGGAGTTCGGATGGGTTTACCTTATCGGCCTTCTTATCGACATCTACCTGGGGACCGTTACGTACAGCTAGTGCCGCTTGCGGTCTGTGGTTAAACCCACTGCCAGCGTAGTGTCGAGTCTTTAGAGTCCCACACAGAGAGTTTCCCTGCACTGAGCGAAACGTGTAGAAGCCGTATGGTTTTACGGCAGGGCTGCGATCACTTACGTGCACTTGTGTGCGTATGCTGTTCAGGCAGGCGATACTAGTGGGCTTTGGTTTAAGCCGGATCCTAGTATTGCACGGATGGATTTGTTTTGTCTTCTGTGCATTCGCATTCTACGGAATGCGGATTCGGGTGTGTATGCACAGTTTTGAGGAGCGATGAAAGAGGAGGTGCCTCATTAGGGTTTTGGCAGTTGGTTCGGCCAAAACCGTTATGTGGCAGGCTCATTAGGGTTTTGGCAATTCGTTTGGTCAAAACCATTATGAGCCGTGGACATTATTTACTAATCCAATTAGTAATAATTTTGTGATGGCTAATTGCTTTGACCATTTGACCACCTTGACCACTCTTGACTTTGTTGACCCGTGGACCAAAGTTGACCATTGACCTTCATAAGAGGTCTACACTCTTCTTTGGTTTTTCTTTTTCTTTTTGATTATGAAAATGGTCATTTCAATGTAGCATCAACTTTATCATGATAGGATTAGTAATGATGATATTAGTGTATTATTGCAACCATGGTTCATTTCTTTTGCTCATAATTCATTTCTCATTCTCTCTCTTGTTCTTATGAGAAGAAAAGAAAAGCTCTCATGGTTGCAAGCTCCTCCTTCTTCCTCCTCTTGATTTCTTCTTTTGATCTCATGTGTTGAGAGGAATAGATCCCACAAAGACAAACACTTCCATATATCTCTACTACACAACCTAGGGCATCTAGACTAGCGATCTCGTTGCCCTAGTTGCCTCGGCACGAGGTGGAGCTCGGTGTACCATTCTCGGGTGGATCGTCTTCGACTCAAGGAGGCCGCGGAGGTGACCAAGATCCGGATCGTTCCTTGGAGCTTGGACGGACGAGCGGGATAGCGAAATGAAGACCCGAAAGACCGGTTTCGTGAGTTATAATTTCTACGGCATAGTAGTTAAAGCATCTAGTAGTTTTCTAGTTTCTAGTTTAGCAAAGATCCGGCTTTTAGTCCATGTTGCCCTTGCGCTAATTTATCGTTTTTCGCCATTTCCGCCTCCCTGTAAGAACCGGGGTGAGCAACGCGGGCTTACAGGGGGCTGCCATAGGGAGGATGGCCAGCCACCACATGAATAAATGGGAGAGAAAGAAAGAGTGAAGAGTTGTGTAGAAACTTCTTTCATTAATTTCTTTCTTTAAGTCTTTTCAAGTTTTATTCATTTTCTTTTATTTATTTTCCAAAAAAACAAATTCTAGAAACCACTTGAAGACTCAAGAGAGAGGGGGGCTGCCAAGGCCGGCCAAGATGGTGTGAGGGAGAAAAAGAGAGTGTGGGTTTTATTTGGGAAAAGATAAAAGTTGTACCGCACTCCATTTGTACTAATTTCACCGAAAAAAGCCTTTTTCTTCGATATTTTCTAACACCGGTTAACAACCCTATTTCAATTCAAAAACCACATGATAAATTTTTTTTAATGTATTATGATGCACAAAATTTGTTTCAACTCATTCCAGTTTGTAATTTTCCCTAATTAAATATATTAGTGACGGCTTAAAATAATATTAAAATAATTAATTTCGGAATTTTTTTTCAGAAATTTTGAAATCTCACCAGTCGGTCAATAAACACCAAATACTAACAATTACAAAGCTAGAATATTTATATTTCGTTTTAAAATAAAGATATTTGTATTTTGACTTTTTACAGAAAACCCCCTTATTTTACCGATTTTCCGAAACTTCACCAAAACGATTTTCAAAACGTTACACAGGTAGTAGTTGGGTGCAGTCCCAAAGTACATGGAGGTAGTAACGGCTAGACAGGATTCATCTCTCCCGGTATTAGGAGTTGATATCGCGCTGTGTCTAGGAGAGCCATTACACAAAGTCCCTGCCCAGGGCAAGCGAGATTTACTGGTAGTATTTCCAGCATTTTCTCAGGGTGTTCTGGGCTACACACCGACACGACTTGTATCGCTATTAGGGGACTGACGTTTACCGCCCCCTAGGCCCGACATGCGATACTCTAAGACGAACAGACCGGACTGTACGGAGATTGTCACATTCAGGCTCAGTAGGAGTTCAGATGGGTTCACCTCATCGGTCTTCTTATCGGCATCTACCTGGAGACCGTTACGTACAGCTAGTATCCCTTACGGCCTGTGGTTAAACCCACTGCCAGCGTAGTGTCGAGTCTTTAGAGTTACAGAGGGTTGTTCACCTTTGGGAAAAACAAAGAAGAGGTTGTATGGTTTTACGACGGGGTTCATTGACATACGCGCACTTATGCACGCTTGGTGTCCAGGCAGTTATTACTAGCAGGCTTTGGTTTAAGCCAGATCCTAGTATTTGTTTTGGGATTGATCTTGTCTCATACCGTTCGTGTTCCTCGGAACACGGATGCGGGTGTGTATACACAGTTGACAGAGGCGGAGGAACCTCATTAGGATTTTGACTATTGACTTGATTAAAACCATAATGAGATTGAGGAAATTTATTAATGGGTTTTAATTAGTGATAATTGTATCATGGTTAATTTGGTTTGACCCTTTAACCAAGTTGACCCATGTTGACTTGGATATTTTTGTGAGCATGCTTAGCATTAATTATGATATGATAAGGGTCAAATCAACATCAACAATGACAATTTATCCTAATTAAAATTTTCATTATTCTTTTTGGTTCATATGAGAGCAAGGTTCATTTTATTCTTATTTTCTCTTGCTCTTTCTCTCTCTTGCAAAGCTCTCTCCTCTTCCTCTCCCAAAAGCTCTCTTGTTTCATGAGTTGAGAAACATGAGCTTTGTGAGATCAAACCATCAAAACACCTCTCTACTCACTCTTGGGTTCTTAGTCTAGCAAGCCAAGCACTCTAGTTACTTCTTTGTTGAGGTAGGAGCTCAAGGTAGAGGCCTTCGGGTGGACCTTCTTTGGCAAATAGAAGACAAAGAGGAGAAGCCGTCTACACCACTCCAAGGAGCTCACATCAAGGAGGACTACTACAAGAAGAGAAGGAGTTCAAGAACTAGGTATAACCTTCTAACCTAGTTGTTAGAACCTGTAGATTGTTTGTTAGTTTTTATTTAGCAAAGATCCTTCATGGTTAGTCTATGTTCCCTTGTGATAAAAATTTGATTTTTACTCTTTCCGCCTCCACGTAAGTACCGGGGTGGGTTACAGAGACTTATAGTGGTATCAAAGACTAGCTAAATAACAGCTAACATGTTAGTAAAGTATTTAGAACTTTGATCCCGAAAAAATCGCAAAAAAAATCAAAATTTAGTGTTTTCTGCCGTTTTTAAAAACAGGTCTAAAAATATTTCCAGAGGCCTGAAAAATACGTGCAAGGTTTTTTAAGGACACCCAAGAAAAACGAGCTCGTGACTCGATCAGACAGCCGCGGAAACGCGGCGAAACCATGCGTTTCGCCGAGGACCCGCGGCCGAGTCGACTCGGGGTCAACTCGTTTTTCCTGCAGTATGTCCAGCTTGATGTTTTGTGATTTTTTAGATGCTTTGTTTCTGCCCAGATTCTTCTAAGAATAGTGTTGTATTTGGGGTAGTTTCAAATTGGAATTTTGATTGAAATTCTATAAACTTTAGCTAATTGATTATATCTATAATGTGATATATATGTACTGAACGTCGACTAATCGTTATACGTCGACTAATCGTTATACGTCGATTAATGGGGGTTGTACATATCTGTGATCTGTGATGTTGGAATGTGTATATGAACTTGTTGGATTATCGCGGATGAATAGCCGGGGTTGTGAGATCAGTGTTTATTTATCTTTCATTTGATGTAAATTGTAAATTGATATAATATTATTTTTTGGTCGCACATCCGGGTTGAGGTTGTTGCCTCCATTGTATATTATTTCTTTTTACTGTTTTTGCTCCTAGGATAGACCCAAGGTGGGGTGCTCAAACTACTGAGTACTTTGAAGTGCTGAGTGGCCTACTCACATCGTTGAGGGAGGCTGCTTCACTTCGGGTATTTGGCGGGTAGTTTGCCGCACACGTAGGGGTCTAGAGTGGGGTTTGGCTATTCATCGCGACCGTGTAATCCGTCTTTCGTTGCAGGCTCGAACGAAACGCGGATTCCTAGCATATCCAATGTGTTCATCTGTGATCTGAAATGGCTATCATTGCATCTGATGAATGTATATATCTATATATGATATCTAGTAGGCGTTGCTTATGTTTTGTATCCGCGCTAGTCCAGCCCCCACTCTATCGTTAGTTAAGTAACCTAACGGGTGATGACGGGGCCACGTGGCGAATGCGAATGGCATAAGCGTACGTCATATTTTCGTTGTTTTCTACAATGGTAGGATTAATTGATGGGATGCATTATATTAATGCAAAGAAAATAAACCAAAGTTAAATCGTTGGAACAATTTCAAAACCACTCGGTTTTTTCCAAAATAGAAAACTTTTAAAAACGCGGAGCTTAAAGCACTCCTTTAAAAGTTATCAGGTTCCTTCGATTATATCAAGTTCACTACGTTCACGGTTTCGCCAAAACCATTCGTAGCCCTCCGTCATTTCATATGGATAGTCAACAGTATTCAAGCTATGTTTGTTGGCCAAAGTCAAGGCATAGTGATTGGTAGCTGTTGGATATTCATATGTAGCATAGATAGATGCGTTGGTTTGGGACAGTCGTACTGCTTTGTTGGCCATAGTCAAGGGTAGGTACGGGTGGGTTCAAATTAACCTGGAAAATGACGGGTAGATCTTGACATGTGACTTATGATTTGTTGGCCAAAGTCAAGGTCATAAGAGCATGGGGCAAAAATCCACATCGGGAGTTTCTAAAGAAACTGAAACTTGCTCGTGTTGCATACCATTTGGAGTGTAATGATTTTGGTAGGATTCCTTCAGATTTATCACACGATGATATTTGGATCCCGATCCTAGTGTGAGTATATGATACTCCTCGAGAAACTTTCTCACTTAATGATCAATGCTATAAACCAAGTAGGTGTCTAGAAAGGTGTTAGAGGGGCTACGCCCACAGGGAAAGTGGTTATTTAATTAAGGAATTTCGTGAAAGCTTCCTAAAACCTCCCTCGAAGTACCGACACCGGCCTGGCAGAACGGTTAAGCAAGTATTGTACGGTGAGATCAATCCCGACTAATTCTTCTTTTATGTTTTAAGGAAGGATTCGAGAAACAGTGGGAGCCATCCTGTTTAGAAAAACTAAAAACCACTCTAAACATGCAAGAGCATCATGCTAAAGTGTTACTTCTCTCTCTCCTAATTGCAGTGACCAAACATCATGACCGGCCTTAAGTTACTATTAGATAAAAATATACTGACAGGGTCAAACTACAAAGATTGGCTCAAGAATGTCAAAATGGCAATCACTAATGACAAGTTGGGGTATCTCCTTACCACTAAAGCCCCCGCCGTCCCAGGTCCAGAATCCAGTTTCGCGGATAAGGAAATCCGTAAGATTTGGGAGATTGACTGCGTGAAGGCCAAGTGCCTTGTGCTTGCCTCTATGGACAATGAACATCAGAGGAGGCATAAGAATATGGACCTTGAATCCATATTTCTCCATACTAAGGATCTATATGGAGTGCAATCCCGTTTTTCCAGATACGAAACCTCGAAAAAGTTATTTTCAGCGAGGTTGGCCATCGGATCATCTGTAGCGGAACACATGCTTAAGATGATTGGCTACATTGAGGAGCTCGCGGACCTCGGGACCACGTTAGAGAACGAGCTTTACACTAACTTGATTCTCCAGTCCTTTCCTTCCACTTACGCCCAGTTTATCCTGAACTTCAACATGCAAGGAAAAGAAGTTGAACTTCCGAAACTCCTCAACATGTTGAGGAGTGCAGAGGGCACCCAACAGAAAGTCAGGGAAACACCCGCTTTGTCTGTTGGAGGAGCTTCCTCTTATAGGTCCAAGGTGAAAGCCAAAGGAAAGAAGAAGAAGGCCCCCACCAAACCAAGGGGCGGTGTTAGTAAGGTAGAAGCCAAGGGAAAGGCAAAGGTAGCGGGACAGATTGTGTGGAAGGAAAAATGCTTTTATTGTCACAAGAAAGGACACTGGAAGAAAGATTGCAGGGCTTGGAAGGCCAAGAACCAGGACCCGAAGCAAGTTGTGGCTTCGGCTTCAGGTGTGTATGTTATTGAAAACTGTCTGTCAATCAACTCTACTTCCTGAGTATTGGATACCGGATCAGGATCTCATAACTGTAATTCTTTACAGGCACTGGGAAGGCGTAGAGCTTTGAATGCAGGTGATATAACCCTAAGAGTTGCAAACGGAGCAAGCATGGATGCTGAGTCCGTGGGGGACTATCACTTAGGGTTGACAGATGGACATGTTTTGGTTTTGCGCAACTGTTATTTTGTACCCAGTTCGACCTGTAATATCATATCTGTATATTTAATGTCTAAAGAAGGTTATGATTTTGCATTTGTAAGCAATGTTGTAAACATTCACCTTAATCATGTTTTGATTGGGTCGGGTACATTAAGCAATGGTATATACGTATTAAACCAACCACAGATTTTCAATATCCAGAATACACACAAAAGAAAGCCTCCAGAAATAAATCATGCTTTCTTATGGCATTGTAGACTGGGTCACATCAATGAGACAAGGTTAACAAAGTTACATAAAGAAGGATATTTGAATCCATTCGAATATCAATCATATGCAACTTTTCAATCATGTCTCAAAGGAAAGATGATAAAGACTCCGTTCACTTGACACGGAGTAAGAGCGAGCGAGCTCCTGGGACTCGTACACAGCGATATATGTGGTCCAATGTCTACACATGCGCGAAGTGGTTATTCTTACTTCATTACTTTTACGTATGATTTTTCAAGGTATGGACATGTCTTCTTGATGAAGCACAAATCTGAAGCCTTTGAAAAATTCCAGGAATATAAGAATGAAGTAGAAAAACAAACCGGAAAAAGTATCAAGACACTAAGATCTGATCGAGGTGGTGAATACCTAAGTGCCGAGTTCCTGGATTACCTAAAAGAGAATGGAATTCTCTCTCAGCTTACTCCTCCATACACTCCACAACATAACGGTGTATCGGAGAGACGGAACCGAACCGTATTAGATATGGTACGTTCCATGATGAGTAACACTGAGTTACAGCGGTCTTTTTGGGGATATGCACTAGAATTAGCTGCATATCTTTTGAACCGGGTTCCAACCAAGTCAGTGCCTACCACACCATATCAGATGTGGAGTGGGAAGAAATCCTATCTTAAACACATTAAGACATGGGGATGTCCAGCTTTTGTCAAAAAGCAACATACGGACAAACTCGAGGCACGCTCAGTACAGTGCAAGTTTGTGGGATATCCAAAGAACTCCAAGGGATATTTCTTCTATTACGCAGAGGAACAAAAGGTATTTGTTTCTCGTCATGCCTGTATCTTGGAAACTGAATTTTTGGAAAATCAGATAAGTGGGAGTGCAATAGAACTGGAAGAAATTCCAGAACCACGAGCTATTAGTGAAAGCTTAGTAGAACCAGAAGGTTCGAAAGAACGGGACATTCCTGCCCCGCTCCGCAGAAGTAGTAGGCTTTCTCATCCACCTGAGAGATACCACGGTTTTCTCATAGACGGGGATAGAGAGGATTGTATCATTGATAATGATGAGCCGACTAGCTTCCAGCAGTCCATTCAGAGCACTGACTCGGTAAAATGGCTGGATGCAATGCGGACCGAGATAGAGTCCATGTACACCAACAAAGTATGGACTTTAGACGTTGCACCAGAAGGGGTAAAACCTGTAGGCTGCAAATGGATCTTCAAAAGGAAGATTGGTGTAGATGGACAAGTTGAGACCTATAAGGCTAGATTTGTTGAAAAGGGTTTTCGTCAAAGACCTGGTTTGGACTATGACGAAACCTTTTCTCCAGTGGCTATGCTCAAATCCATTCGGATCCTTCTTGTCATTGCTGCCTTCCACGATTATGAGATTTGGAAGATGGACGTAAAAACCGCTTTTCTAAATGGTAATTTAGAAGAGTGTGTCTATATGGACCAGTCAGAGAGTTTCATTCAGAGTGGGAGCAGTGGGAAGGTGTGCAAGTTGCTTAAGTCCATTTATGGACTGAAGCAGGCATCGCAGAGTTGGAACATCTATTTTGATGAGACGGTCAAAGAATTTGGCTTTATCAAAAATCCAGATGAAACATGTATTTATAGTAAGATTGTAGCGCGAACTATCGTATTCCTCGTTTTATATGTAGATGACATTCTCTTGATAGGAAATGACATTCCTATGCTACAATCTGTCAAAGGGTTCTTGTCACACAGGTTATCCATGAAAGACCTAGGTGATGCCTTTTACATTTTGGGGATCCGGATCTATCGTGAAAAGTCCAAAAGGATATGAGGACTTTCACAGTTCAGGTACATTGACACCATACTGAAAAGATTCAGTATGGAAGATTCTAAGCGCGGTAATTTACCGGCTTGTCACGGGATCACCCTCTCCAAAGAGATGTCTCCCAAAACTGATTTAGAAAGGGATCGCATGTCTATTATACCTTACGCCTCTGCGGTAGGCTCTATAATGTATGCGATGTTGTGTACCAGACCAGATATATTTTATGCACTGAGTGTAGTGAGTCGGTATCAGTCAAACCCTGGGGAGAAGCACTGGATAGCGGTAAAGAACATTCTGAAGTACCTGAGAAGGACTAAGGATATGTTTTTGGTTTACGGCGGAAAAGACCTCTAGATCGAGGCCTTTGCTGACTCCAGCTTCCAGAGTGACAAGGATGACTCTAAATCCATGTCGGGTTATGTCTTTACTCTCAATGGAGGGGTGGTGTGTTGGAAGAGTTCCAAATAGGAAACCGTTGCTGACTCGACGATGGAAGCAGAATATATCGCAGCATCTGATGCCGTAAAAGAAGCCGTCTGGATGAGGAAGTTCTTGACAGAACTTCAGGTGGTTCCATCCATTGTTGATCCAATACCTCTGTATTGTGACAACAACGGGGCTATAGCTTTAGCAAAGGAACCCAGGTCCCATCAGAAGTCCAGACACTTCTTGAGGCGGTATTACCTGATCAGGGAGATCGTGGATCGCCGGGAGATCGAGGTTCGGAGGGTTGCTATAGAAGATAACACTGCAGATCCATTCACAAAGGCCAATCCTCAGACGCAGTTCGAGTGGATATTCGAGATGATAGGTCTGCGATATGTCAGTACATGGCCTTAGTGCAAGTGGGAGATTGTAAGTGTGATATACCCTAGAGGCCATTATTGTATAGTACTAGTTTGTATATTACATTTTGGAAGCTTGGGATATATACACGGATTGACATTCTTGCTCAATATGGTAGTATGCTACTTGGTTTGTATCTATCTTAATATGTGTATGTGTTTCTTTTGACATATTGCTAATACATATTGATAGAGCCCTTAGGATCTTTTGCTTGACTACCAGCGTTGTGATTGCAGTCACACTAGTGGGGGATGGATAGTCTATAAGCACATCCTTATACAGGTCGCTGGTCGTAGGATTATCGAGACAGGGCATCGATACTCCAGAGTAGACCAGTGTATACGCTTCTCATCCCAGGAGGAGAGATGGTTTGTCCCACAGCCATCAGTACGTCGTACTGGAGATAGTATGCAGGTGCTCGTTAGGTTACGAGTACACTGGACATGACTCGCTGGGAACTGTTGGTTGGTATTATACCTATCGTCAGTTATCAGTTCCCAGGTGATATGAGTACAGCTTAGTCCGTTGACTTGACACTGTCACTTCGCCTCGAGTGTGTTCCCACTGTTCTTAGATTACTACCCTACCACGGCTTTATTGAGTCGTGCAAACAGGTAGTAGTTGGGTGCAGTCCCGAAGCACTTGGAGGCAGTGACGGTTAGACAGGATTCATCTCTCCCGGTATTGGGAGTTGATATCGCGCTGTGTCTAGGAGAGCCATTGCACAAAGTCCCTGGTCAGGGCAAGCGAGATTTACTGGTAGTGTTTCCAGCATTTTCTCAGGGTGTTCTGGGCTACACTCCGACACGACTTCTACCGCTATTAGGGGACCGACGTTTACCGCCTCCTAGGCCCGACATGCAATACTCTCAGACGAACAGACCGGACTGTACGGAGATTGTCACATTCAGGCTCAGTAGGAGTTCGAATAGGTTCACCTCATCGGTCTTCTTATCGGCATCTACCTTGGGATCGTTACGTACAGCTAGTACCGCTTGCGGCGCGTGGTTAAATCCACTGCCAGCGTAGTGTCGAGTCTTCAGAGTCCCACACAGAGGGTTGTTCTCCTTTGGACAAAACAGAGTAGAGGTCGTATGGTTTTACGACGGGGTTCGTTCACATACGCGCACTTGTGCACGCTTGGTGTCCGGGCAGTTATTACTAGCGGTCTTTGAGTTAAGCCAGATCCTAGTATTTGTTTTGGGATTGATCTTGTCTCATACTGTTCGTGTTCCTCGGAACACGCATGCGGGTGTGTATACACAGTTGACAGAGGCGGAGGAACCTCATTAGGGTTTTGACCATTGACTTGATTAAAACCATAATGAGATTGAGGAAATTGATTAATGAGTTTTAATTAGTGATAATTGTATCATGGTTAATTAGGTTTGACCCTTTGACCAAGTTGACCCATGTTGACTTGGATATTTTTGTGAGCATGCTTAGCATTAATTATGATATGATAAGGGTCAAATCAACATCAACCATGACAATTTATCCTAATTAAAATTTTCATTATTCTTTTTGGTTCATATGAGAGCAAGGTTCATTTTATTCTCATTCTCTCTTGCTCTTTCTCTCTCTTGCAAAGCTCTCTCCTCTTCCTCTCCCAAAAGCTCTCTTGTTTCATGAGTTGAAAAACATGAGCTTTGTGAGATCAAACCATCAAAACACATCTCTACTCACTCTAGGGTTCTTAGTCTAGCAAGCCTAGCACTCTAGTTACTTCTTTGTTGAGGTAGGAGATCAAGGTAGAGGCCTTCGGGTGAATCCTTCTTTGGCAAAGAGAAAACAAAGAGGAGAAGCCGTCTACACCACTCCAAGGAGCTCACATCAAGGAGGACTACTACAAGAAGAGAAGGAGTTCAAGAACTAGATATAACCTTCTAACCTAGTAGTTAGAACCTGTAGATTGTTTGTTAGTTTTTGTTTAGCAAAGATCCTTCATGGTTAGTCTATGTTCCCTTGTGATAAAAATTTGATTTTTACTCTTTCCGCCTCCACGTAAGTACTGGGATGGGTTACATAGACTTACATATCCTGCGCCATGCCACCCTCAGTCTCCGCTTGGACCGGCTGTCCAAACTACTGCCCCTCATCGGAGGGAAAACTATAACTCTGGCAGTCACTCTGTCATCCAGGTCACCTTGGAAGCCTGGAATGATAACCGTCTCCAGAAGGAGGCTGTCATTATCATATCTCTAGAACATTCACTTATGTTCTAAAACTGCATCCGAATGTTTCTCCAGGATTGGATTAATATCAACTTATTGCATCTAGTGCAAAAACAACATCTGGTGTGGTACTTGACATCTCATGATCAACTCAATTGCCTAAGCAAGTGATCTGCCAATCATGCGCATCCCTCTCCCCTTTAGTCTGTAAGACACCTTTAGAGAGGGTGACTCCATCACCTGCTGGTACACCACCATGCCAGGAGTCATCCATTCTAAATACCTTTAGAATGCTGTCTAAGTACCCATATTAGGAAACTACCCAAATCTTGATCTAAAACCATAGATCTAGTAACCAGAATGTATGATATAATATCCATATCCTATGTGGAGAAAACACTGTGTGACGACCACAGTATAACCGATGATAGTATATGAATTTTACTTTCTACTCTGTGTATGTCATCCAAATACCAGGACATCACACCCTGCTACTTTCTTAACAGATCCATCCCCTATTCTGATGAAGTCAAAGCCCATGACTATCACATCAAAAATAGCTATCTCTGCTATATCTGCTTTAGTCTACAAATAGACATAAGCTTCTTGTCCACTATGCTTCAGCTGCTCCCACTGACTACGACAACCCTCTGGCGGAATAATATACACACGCACTTCTAAAACTAGTTTAGAACGATGCTATACTTATCCTCCTGCCGGGTCTCATAGTCTGGAACAGCAGTAATGGCAAGTCTGGGTAAACAAGAACCTCCCTGTCACCGTCCTTGAGGCTACTGGAGTACCTCTCGGGTGTCTGAGGTTACCCACCATATCTGCGGAGTGGCTAATGGAATGTCAAACATGATTGAATCTTTAGTTCCTATTAAATTTTCCATAATCGTTTGCGGTTCTAGAATCTCTTCCAGTTCTACTATACTCCCACTACTATTTTCTAAAAAAATCCATTTTACTAAAACTATGGCGAGTCAAGAACAATATCACTATTGATCTTCCAGATGGTGGAAAGTCAACCTTCGTCAAAGCCAAGGTCAACCTACAAACAGCCATTACAGAAATGTGCCTTGAGTTATCCAGAGTCTGGTTTTAAGCATAAGCCGGACAACTTCATATACCTTAACTTCGTTAAGATATGATCCATTCTATATATAATAGAGAAACAAAGGCACTGATTTAATTGGAACCAGATTCAAATCATGCAGCTGTCTCCAGTGCATGTCAACTAAATGGAGAGAGTCCGATCAACATTACTCAACTTAGGAGTTCATCCAATTATGAGTAACCTGAAAGAGAAGCTAGTTCTCTAAAACATTACTATCATCTGAATACCAAACACAAGTATCTACATCTTCGATCACCTTGAAGAATCCTGATACATGCTACAGCCGGTTTTCTACTTTATTCTCATACCTATAACTTCTAGAACTTGGACCTTATATTTCCACGAAACATTTGTCTAAAACTTGAGAAGTCACAAGTGTTAGTTATATGTATTCCCTAGAGGCCATTACTGTACATTGGATGTATATTGTAGTGGATGCTGGGACATATATAGGTAGGACTTTCTTGCTCGACATGATAGTACGCTATCTGGTTGCTCTTTATCTTAACATGTATACTTTCTGTCTCTCTGTTACATGTTGATAAAGCCCTTGGGATGTGTACTCGACTTCCAGGACTATGATACAGATCATACTAGAGGGGCCTGGGTAGTCCATGAGTACATCCTTCAATGTTCATAGTCGTGGGAATATCGAGACGGGGCATCGATATTCCAGAGTAGACTAGCGTATATCTTCTCGACCTATGTGATGGGCGATGGATGATCCCATATCCATTGGTGTTTGACATCAGAGATGGTATGCGGGTGCTCAGTGGAGACTGGGTATACTGAACGGAGTCGCCGAGAACTCCCAGATGGTATTATACCTCACGTCAGATGGCAGTTCTCTGGTGACACTGGTACAGCTTAGTCTGTTGACCCGAGATCGTCATAGAGTATTGTGTGTCTCCCACTGTGCTTTGATTTCCACCCTACCACGGCTCTACTGAGTCGTGCAAACAGGTGGTTTTTGGGTACAGTCCCGATTTACATGGAGGCAATGAGCGATAGGAGGGGATTCGTCTCTCCCGGTATTGGGGGTTGATGTTGCGCTATGCACGACTGGCCATAACAGGAAATCTCTGGCCAGGGTTGCAGTGATATACTGGTAAGAGTTATCAGTAGTTTCACGAATGTTATGGACCCTACGTCGGCATGACTTATCAAGCTATTGGGGTCTGACGTTTACCACCCCTAGGCGAGATATGCGACATATCAGACGAACAGACCGGACTGTACGGTAAGTGTTACTGGTTGGATTCACAGGAGTGTGAGCGGGCTTGCTCGTCGATCTTCTTATCGCTCAAAACCCGGGTGGCCGTTACGTTTAGCAGACCGCTTGCGGCTTGTGGGTGTTTGATATGATCATCACCTGCTGCCGGCGTATTGACGAGTCTTTAGAGTCCTACACAGAGGTTTCCTGGCTCAAGCGAAACAAAATAGGAGCGCATATGAGATATGTGCGGGACCAAGAATAATGCGTGTATGTGATACCGTATTCTATTCTCGCGATGAATGTATCGATTGGTTGTATGCGATATAACCTAGTTATTGAATCAAGGATTGATTCGATAAGCCGATACATTGGATATTAGTCGGTTATATGCGATATGACCGGATCGTTAAATCAAGTATTGATTTAATGATTTAATGCATAATTATATATTTGATATATTACTTTGCATTAACTAGTATTGGTTCATTTTTAAATGGATTTTCTCACTTGAAGTTCACAAGTTGTATATGTGATATACTTTTGTACACTTGTTTGTATCATGTTTGATGATACATGCTCACTTGGGTTTGTGTAAAGAATTAAACCATGGTTATATGGATGGTTGGGGTTTTGTTTATTTACTTACTTATTTATTTATTTATTTTGGAAAAGATAAATGATATGGCGGCTTTCTTTGTTTGCTTGTTGAAGCTTCATGAAGCTTTGAACAAGTCCACCATATTTGTCTCATACTTAACCCTAACCAATCCAACTAACCATAGTCTATTCTCTACACCTAATCATGGTTGCCATATGATAAGTGTTCATTTATTTTCTATTATGAGAATAACTTATCATATTATCTTCTTCTTCTTCTCCTTCTTCAACATGAAGAAAGCTTGCCTCCATCAATGGCAACTAGTGAAAAAGAGTGAGAAATCCAATTCTAAAGTGAACCCACTTCCTATTTCTTCATCCTCTACCTCTTGCCAAGAAGTATAGGGTGTTTTCTTCATAAGTTTCATGACTTGGTGAAGTGGGAGCTTGATCTTGTGATGCCTCGATGTAGATCATCTTCGGCATCGAAGTCGACGACCTAGCCCGCCCATTTCTCCGATGAAGCCGATGCTAGAGTCCTGGATTCGATTTGGACAGCGGAGGGACGTCATCACGGAGCCAAGGAGGTAGTGGACCGGATCTACAAAGGTTGTAGCTTCTTTCCTTTAAGTTAAAGTTGTTTACTTGCATCGCATCACCCATAAATCTAGTTAACGATCCGTATTATGGTTTGTAGGCACATGAAATTTTTGAATTGGGCATGCTTGATCACTTGTGAGACCTCATTAGTATGCCTAGGAACCCTACAATGGTATCAGAGCCTAGCTAGAGCCTTAGGCGATACGTAGACGGAGTTAGAAGTCCGATCGAACCGAAACCCTAACCCAAATTTGCTCTCTGGACTTTTTTCAAAAACTGGGTTTTTTCCAGATTAAAAATATGCAGAAAAATCAGCAGGAGTTTTTAAGAGTTACTGTGAAATTCGATCTCCCAATTCCATTAAACCGCCGCGGTTCCGCGGCACGGGCATGGCTCGTGCGGCGGTTCCACGGCCGTACGGCCTCATTGTATAAAGAATTTTACACAGTAATTCTTACTTTGCAGTGCTGGTTTTCCTGGGAATTTTTAATATTTATTCAAGAGTTGAATTTTCTGGGTTGTATTGGGGACTCGGTGTTTCGATCGGATTGTCTAATTTTGTCTGTGTGTTTTTCCGGATAATTTTAGAATATGTTAAAAAGTTCGACCGGATATAAATACCCATTTTTTCCCCTGGCGGGAAATTTCCAATTGTTGGATTTTTCCGTAGTTTAACGACGTTCTAAGTAGTGCAAGTAACGCGATGGTCCCTCTAGAAGACAACAAACCTTAACTCGATTATGTGACCGTCTTGAACTGCCCTTTGATCCTTACGGTTTGGGGCAGTACGGCGTGCCACATGCGAGGCGTTGGCTTGACCCTTCTACGGCTGGACCGTTGGTACTGAGGCACGAAGTGAATGTTTTTAAACTTATTTCATGTGTTGAGCTGTATCAGGAAAACTTGGGTGTTCGATTGTTCGATCGGAAAGTTTAACATTTTCTATCTTATCCGGAATTTGATACAATAATTAGAAATCACAAGCAGTTATGAGATAACTGAATGAATGTTATAAACATAGAAGTTTAGTCTCATTTGATCAGTTGCCACGGAATTTTGATGTGATCAAAATTCCGTCGTAATCACGTAGCGTACGCGGATACTCACCGGGTAAACTTAATAGACAGCCTCGCCCCATAGCCCCGACCAAGTGACTGTAGGAGAATCCCGTCACCGAAAGCATCCGTTCGGGTGCTCGCGGCAGCGGTGTTCCGCCTTGGTGCACTTCGTCGACGGCGTCGGGGGGTGCGGCCGCCTACTAAAGTTTGCGACGAGCATTCGATCAGAATGTCGGGAATCCTGTTGAATTCCCCGACTTGATATTGAAAAGTGTTTTCGATAATGAGACTAAAATGCGGGGTTTATAATTGTTAGGCATGTGATGTCTAAGTATTTCATTTGATTAGGCATGCGATGTCTAAAGAGAATGCGGATTCCAACTGTTGTAGTTTTACACTTTCTTTTCTGTGACCGTAAGTGTAATATGTGATATCGCCGGTTTCGTTGCTATATGTCAACGACAATTGGGATGCGCATATTTACTTACGTTGATGACATGTGATGTTATGTGTTGCTGGATATGTTATATTGGATCGTCGTGTTTGAATAGCCGGGGGTTTTTATGTGAGATGAGTGTTTTTCATTTTCATTCATGTAAAAACTTGTATGTTATATTCTTTTATTGGGGCACTTCCAGGTTGCGAATGATGTCACCATTTGTATATTATTTACTTTTCTACACTAGGATAGACCCAAGGAGGAGGGCACAGGTAACCAGGTTCTAGGGTCCAGTGGGTGACCAACTCGAGGAGTCGAGTCCAGGTCTCCTAACCCTAGAGTTGGTAGGATTGCTTGCCGCTCTCGTAGGGGTCTAGGGGTGTGGGATTGGCTATTCATCACGACCGTGCAATCCGTGTTTTATACTGGCTCGTATTGAAAACACGGACGTCCTAGTATATCCAATATTCCATATGATATTTTCTGCTGCGTTATCTGTGATGTGATCATGTGATGTGTTCAGATAGATACAGTATATAGTATATATGATATATTATATAGACGTTGCTTATGTTTTACACCCGCGCTAGCCCTACCTCGCTCTGGCGTTAGTTACCTAACCTAACGGTGCAGACGGGACATCGAGGCGAATGCGGATGGCATAAGCGTACGTTATATTTATCTGTGATGTTTAGGTGGACTTAAATGATGGGACATTCATTAATGAGATTAATGAAAGAAAATAAACCTAATTGATGTTGTGGAATCGAATTTCAAAATAAACAGGTAGCTACAATTCTTGCTTTGCATCGCGGTGTTCATTATAGAACATCCTGCACCTTATTCGATGAGGAAAGGACCGAGATCTCTTCACCGGGAGTGACTCCTTTAGCAATAACTGGCAGATGCTACAACACTCGGTTTTTCTTTTGATTGCTTCTATAGTTTCTGCTTTGCACAGTGATATATATGATATATCCCGCACCTCATTCGACGAGGAAAGGGCCGACGATCCCTTCACCGGGAGTGACCCCTTTAGCAAAACTAGAAAAGCCTCAAAAACATTCCATTTAAAAACCATTTGATTCAGCAACGAGATCAAGTTCAAAGCGTTAAAGGTTTTCATAAAAACCATTCGCAACCCTCCGTCATTTTAGGAAGTAGAGTACTTAGTATTCGTGCTGTGTTTGTTGACCATAGTCAAGGCACGGTGTACGGTAGCTAAGTGATGTCTTCCTACACCGCATATGATGCGATTAGTTAAGACAGTCGCGTGACTTTGTCGACCTTAGTTAAGGGTCATGTGGGTGGGTCTAATTAATCACGAAATGACGGATAGAACTTGACTAGTACTTATGATTTGTTGACCATAGTTAAGGTTATAGGTGCTAGGGGTAAAAACCTTTATCGGGAGTTTCAAGTGTTGAAATTTGCAATGAGATTGCATACCTTCTATGTTATAGTTGGATCCCGATACCCACTGCGAGTAATTGTTACTCCTGGGAGAGTTTTGCACTTTGCAATTAGCCGATCAAGTAGGTGTCTAGAAAGGTGTCAACAGGGTTACGCCTCTGGGAAAATGAGGTTTACTGTAATTAGGTCCGTGCGAAAACACGGGGAACCTCCCTCAAAGTACCGACACTGGCCTGGCTGAAAGATTGGCGAACTTGTAGAGTGTAATTAATCCCAGCTAGTCTTTCCTTTTAAGGTTTGAAGGAAGATTTGATAAAAACAGTGGGAGCCATCCTGATTAGATAAAATATATAACCAATCTGATCTTGCAAGAGCGCACGCTGAGTGTTTTACTTCTCTCTCTCTCTCCAGGTAGCGACCATATCACGCCTTAATCAAGATAATAAAATGGATGTATTGACCGAACCCGCTTGTTATACTGAGCTGGGAAACGTTGGTCCCGCTCCAACTTATAATTGTTATAAGACAGAGCAGGAAATAGGGGAATACCAGAATTCCTATGCCGCCCAAACGAAGAAAGTGCATATGATGCATCTCCTTCGGGTGTGTTCATTATAAAGAACTGTTTCTCAGTATCCTCTGAATCCTGGGTATTTGATACAGGATCAGGATCCCAGATATGTAATCTATTACATTGGGCTACAAAAGGGTAGAAAACTGAGAACAGGTGATATATTTCATGAGACAGAAAACAGGGCAAGTGTTGCAGCCAAGTCTGTTGGTCACTGTCACCCTGTATTACCAATACATTGATTCTGAATAAATGCTGTTAGATACCGAACCTGATATACAAAATCATATCGGTCTCTTTATTAGTAAAGAAATGATAAAATTTTGTATTGATGTATAATGTTTTGAACATTTCCTATATCAAAAGTTGATCAGTTCAGGCACGTTATCTAAAAGCATTGATGTTCTAAATCAAACTACTGTTCCTAGTATACAGAACACACACAAGAGGAAGAGTTCAGAAATGAACGAATCCTTCTTGAGGCATTGTAGACTAGGTCATATCAATGCGACCCGACTAGCTGAAGTTGCATTTTAGATGCATATTTAAATCTGTTTGAATTTACATCTTGTGAAACATGCCAGTCATGTCACAAAGATAAGATGACCATAGCTCTGTTTATTGGAAACAGAGAAAGAGTTAGTAAACTCTTGGGACAGATACATGATGATGTATATAAGGTCTCCTGTCTACACATGCCAGGACAGGTTCTTTGTACTTCATTACGTTCTCTGATGATCTCTCAAGATTCAGACATATGTTCCTGTTGAAACATAGGCCCGAAGCTTTTGAGATATTCACAGAATATAAGCTAGAAGTAGGGAACCAATACGGGTATAAGTATTATGTCCTTTGATGTGATCAGGGAGGAGAATACTTGTGCATAGAATTCCTAGATTGTTCTAAAGGAGAATGGGATTCTCTCTCCGTATTACTCCTCTGAATACACCACAGCACAACGGTGTATCGGGGCAGAGCAATCGCACAATATTAGATATGGTGTGCTCTATGATGAGTATTACTGAGTTACCTATTTCCTTTTGGGGTTGTGCACTTGAGAAGCTGCATACCTATTGAATTAGGTTCGAATCAAATCAGTGCCTACCACTCCATATGAGATATGGTGTGGGAAGAGCCTATCTCTTAAGTAAGTTAAGATTTAGGATTGTTCGGCCTATGTCTAAAGCAAAATCCGGACAAGATCGAGGCAAGGTCAGTTCTGTAGAACTGGAAAGGTTCCAGCTATACAAAACTGCAGCTGATGATTTGACAGAACCAAAGGATTCAAAAGTCCCCAACGAACCTCAGCCTCTCCGCCGATCTAGCAGGGTTCCTCACCTTCCTGAGAGATACTTTGGTTTCTCGATGACAGTGGGAGCGAGGAATGCATCATGAGATCATAACCCAACTAGTTTCGAGCAGGCCATCGAGAGTAGGGACTCTGTAAGAATGGCTGGATGCTTTGCGATCTGAGATGGAATCCATGTACACCAGCAAGTATGGACTTTAGCTGCTATATCTGAAGGGTTAAATCCCCATCAGGAGCAAGTATATCTTAAGAAGATTACTTGGTGTAGATGGAAAGGTTGAGACTTTCAAAGCTAGACTTGTTAAAGGTTTTAGTCATCAACCAGGTGTGGATAATGATGAAACCTTTTCTAGGGACTATGCTTAAGTCCATCCAGATCCTACTTGCCATTGCTATATACCATGACTACGATATCTGGTGGTTGGGTGCCATGACTACTTTTCTAAATAGTGATTTAGAAGAGAACGTCTATAAGAACACAGCCAGAGGGCTTCATAAACAGTGGGAGCAGCGGAAATGTGCGCAAGTTGCTTTACAGAATAAAGCAGGCATCGCGGAGTTGGAACGTCTGTTTTGATGTGGTAGTCGAAGTGTTTGACTTCATCAAAATAATAGATGAACCTTGTATATAAAAAAAGGTAGTAGAGAGTAAGGTGGTCATCCTCGTATTGTACGTGGACAACATACTCTTGATAAGAAAAGAGTTTCCTATGCTACTCACGGTCAATCTCCGCTTATCACATGGATTCTCCATATAGGATAAAGATGATACCTCCTAAATCCTGGGAATTGGATCTATGAGATAGATCTAAATGGATGTTAGGATTCTCACTAGCTGTAGTAAGATTGTATCAATCGATCCTGGGGAGAATCACTGGAAGGGTTCCAGGGTGATAAAGACGACTGAATGTCAGTCACAGGCATTGTCTTTACCCTCAGTAAAGGGACGGTATGTTGGAAGAGTTCCAAGCTAGATACCGTGGAAAACTAGACGATAAAGGCTGGTAACATCGCTATTAAAGATACTACCAAAGAGGCAGTTTGGGTGTATATTGGTTCATGAGATGAACTAGGTTCCTATCATTGTATGACAATGAAAGTGTGGCATTTGCCAAGGAACCCTGGTCCCATCAGTGACCCAGACATATTCTGAGGCAGCATCACCTGATCATGGAGATAGATGATCTCCAGGGTGATCGAGGTTAGGAGAGTAGACTCAGAGGACAACACGGCGGATCCACTCACGGAGGCCTTTTCCCAAAGAGAGACTTTTAGGGGATAGTTGAGTATTAGATACTACAACTACTGCTACAGATGGCCCTAGTGCAAGTGGGAGATTGTTAGTTATATGTATGCCCTAGAGGCTATTACTGTACATTGGATGTATATTGTAGTGGATGCTGGGACATATATAGGTAGGACTTTCTTGCTAGACATGATAGTACGCTATCTGGTTGCTCTTTATCTTAACATGTATACTTTCTGTCTCTCTGTTACATGTTGATAAAGCCCTTGGGATGTGTACTCGACTTCCAGGACTATGATGCAGATCATACTAGTGGGGTCTGGGTAGTCCATGAGTACATCCTTCAATGTTCCTAGTCGTGGGAATATCGAGACGGGGCATCGATATTCCAGAGTAGACTAGCGTAGATCTTCTCGACCTATGTGATGGGCGATGGATGATCCCATATCCATTAGTGTTTGACATCAGAGATGGTATGCGGGTGCTCAGTGGAGACTGGGTACACTGAACGGACTCGCCGAGAACTCCCAGATGGTATTATACCTCACGTCAGATGGCAGTTCTCTGGTGACACTGGTACAGCTTAGTCTGTTGACCCGAGATCGTCATAGAGTATTGTGTGTCTCCCACTGTGCTTTGATTTCCACCCTACCACGGCTCTACTGAGTCGTGCAAACAGGTGGTTTTTGGATACAGTCCCGATTCACATGGAGGCAATGAGCGATAGGAGGGGATTCGTCTCTCCCGGTATTGGGGGTTGATGTTGCGCTATGCACGACTGGCCATAACAGGAAATCCCTGGCCAGGGTTGCAGTGATATACTGGTAAGAGTTATCAGTAGTTTCACGAATGTTATGGACCCTACATCGGCATGACTTATCAAGCTATTGGGGTCTGACGTTTACCACCCCTAGGCGAGATATGCGACATATCAGATGAACAGACTGGACTATACGGTAAGTGTTACTCATTGGATTCACAGGAGTGTGAGCGGGCTTGCTCGTCGATCTTCTGATCGCTCAATACCCAGGTGGCCATTACGTTCAGCAGACCGCTTGCGGCTTATGTGTGTTTGATATGATCATCACCTGCTGCCGGCGTATTGACGAGTCTTTAGAGTCCTACACAGAGGTTTCCTGGCTCAAGCGAAACGAAATAGGAGCGCATATGAGATATGTGCGGGACCGAGAATAATGCGTGTATGTGATACCGTATTCTATTCTCGCGATGAATGTATCGATTGGTTGTATGCGATATAACCTAGTTATCGAATCAAGGATTGATTCGATAAGCCGATACATTGGATATTAGTCGGTTATATGCGATATGACCGGATCGTTAAATCAAGTATTGATTTAATGATTTAATGCATAATTATATATTTGATATATTACTTTGCATTAACTAGTATTGGTTCATTTTTAAATGGATTTTCTCACTTGAAGTTCACAAGTTGTATATGTGATATACTTTTGTACACTTGTTTGTATCATGTTTGATGATACATGGTCACTTGGGTTTGTGTAAAGAATTAAACCATGGTTATATGGATGGTTGGGGTTTTGTTTATTTACTTACTTATTTATTTATTTATTTTGGAAAAGATAAATGATATGGCGGCTTTCTTTGTTTGCTTGTTGAAGCTTCATGAAGCTTTGAACAAGTCCACCATATTTGTCTCATACTTAACCCTAACCATTCCAACTAACCATAGTCTATTCTCTACACCTAATCATGGTTGCCATATGATAAGTATTCATTTATTTTCTATTATGAGAATAACTTATCATATTATCTTCTTCTTCTTCTCCTTCTTCAACATGAAGAAAGCTTGCCTCCATCAATGGCAACTAGTGAAAAAGAGTGAGAAATCAAATTCTAAAGTGAACCTACTTCCTATTTCTTCATCCTCTACCTCTTGCCAAGAAGTATAGGGTGTTTTCTTCACAAGTTTCATGACTTGGTGAAGTGGGAGCTTGATCTTGTGATGCCTCAACGTACATCATCTTCGGCATCGAAGTCGACGACCTAGCCCGCCCATTTCTCCGATGAAGCCGATGCTAGAGTCCTGGATTCGATTTGGACAGCGGAGGGACGTCATCACGGAGCCAAGGAGGGGGTGGACCGGATCTACAAAGGTTGTAACTTCTTTCCTTTAAGTTAAAGTTGTTTACTTGCATCGCATCACCCATAAATCTAGTTAACGATCCTTATTATGGTTTGTAGGCACATGAAATTTTTGAATTGGGCATGCTTGATCACTTGTGAGACCTCATTAGTATGCCTAGGAACCCTACAACAAGTAAACAGAATATAGTACGAGGACCAACCTCTTTGTCCTAATGGACATTGAACAACATACAATAATCTGTATGAGTCCCTCGAGCTGAATAACTCAAACCCTGTGCGTCGTAGGTTGAAAACTATACCCAGGCGATTTCCTCAAATATCACTAATTACTACGAATTCCGATATAATGAGGATGATCACCTAATTCCTAATAATTTACTCCCACTCATCATATGTAAAACCATACAGATGTGAGAATCATACCCAGTAAATACATACCCTGGAGCAAGGACTAATTGGAAAATCAGTTTTCTATTAACAATACACAGTGAAACAGAAACAAGAATATGTTTCGAAGGGGTATCCAGGTATTCCTAGTATTGCCTCTTCCATTATCAAGATTCATAACTGTAACCGTATATTTCTTTGCCATCTCTCCAAAGCCCTTTATTTGTCTTTAGTTATTACCTTCTGTACACCATCGTTAGGCTTAATGGTTTTCTTCCTTCCATACCGTTCGGCACCAGCCTATGGTTTGGAAGAAGACTATACAATAAGCATAATAGGTGTACTCTCCTAATCCTAGGAGTACTCGCAACCTGAGAGAAGGTGATGACAAAAGACAACTGAATAAACCTTATTCTATTTCTCATGAACTAGAATCTATCCCCGAACTGGAACAAGTTCCATCGAGTTTGTATATAACCATATGATGGATTATCCAAATAATTGTGGATCTTCATAGTGATACGGGATATTCTGGAGAAATACAAAGGTGAAATAGGAGTGGCGATGAAATACTTGGTTTGGTCGTGAATAGTAGTCGCAATTTACTTTGCTCTCTTTCTAATCCCTTCATATGTCTTTACTCATTACCTTCTGTACACCACAGTTAGGCTAATTGGTTTTCTTCATTCCCTACCTTTCAGCACCTGCCTAAGGTTTTTAAGAAGACTATCCAATAAACGTAATAGGAGTACTGCCCTTAATCCTAGGAGCCCTCATAACCTGAGAGAAGGTAAAAGGAAAAGACAACTGAATAATCCTATTCAATCTCTCCAGAACCAGAATCCATCCTCGAATCTGGAACATGTTCCTCTGAGTTCGTATATAACCATACGATGGATTTATCCAATGGATGTGGATGTCCGTAGTAATACGGGGTGTTCTGGAGAAATGCAAAGGGTAAAATAAGAAGTGGCAATGATGTATGCAACTCAGACAATCCAAAAGCCAGTGTTTTAAGAAGGTTCGGTTAACTTGGTTACTGAGTCATAGTCAAGGGTCGGGTCATGGTCGCAGCCAAAGAGAGAGAGAAAAGAAACACTCCGCGTGCACTCTTGTAGGGTTACTAGGCACTGTCACAAGGGTCTATAAGGCATCAACCATGCCCGATTTAAAATTTATAAGTGCCGAACAACCAAAAGCGATGATCTTTGCTAGATAATTAGGGTTAAACATGCATGTAAACATCTTTACATCTAAGAGAGAGGGATTGCAACCTTTGTAGTCCGCTTCTTCGCTTCATAAGCTCCGAGTAGTAGTCCTTTCGCCGCGATCCATGATCTCCCGGACTCAAGAGAGGCTCCATAAGCCGAACGATCCATGTTTGCTTGAAGTCTTCCGTTTCGAAAATGATCTACCTTGAAGATTCTATAACTCAAGCTTTCACTTCTCTAATCAAGTATTAAAGAAGTGAACACCCTAATCTAAGTGGCTAGAATAGATGGGGATGATGAAGTAGGAATTTAGCTCTCTTTTATTTTAAATTCTCACACTCATTCACACAAAATCAAAAGCTAGAGAGCTTTTCAAGGAGGAAGAGGAAGATGAAGTCTTTTGTGATGAATAATGAATTTCTTATTATTGTTACAAATCCAACCTTGGGTCAAGTATGAAGGGTTAACCCTTGTAGAGAATTAACTAGGGTAAAGGGTTTGGGTTGGGTTAGAAAATATCTTCACAAAATATCTAAACAAAATATCTAAGCTTAAAACAAAATAAAGCCTCTAGAAGCTTCATTCAAAAGCTAACCCAAATCAAACCCTAACTATATTTAATCTCCACAAATCATGTTGCATTAGTAATCATAACTTGTTACAATATTATATATCACATATATAATATATTTTTGCAACAAAAGAAAATAATACAATTAACATATATCGCATATATATATCAATGTATTATCCGGTGAGAAAATGAATCAATAAAGTGAGTTTATATTAGATAATGTAAAGTAATATATCACATATATAATTATACATTAAATTATCGAGTCAACATTTGATCCGACAATCCGGCTATATCGCATATAACCGACTAACATAACAGGTACCGATTCATCGAATCAACACTTGATCCGATGACCCGGCTATATCACATATACCTGGCCGATATCATTTATCGCGAGAATAGAATACGGTATCTCATATCGTATCATTCTCGATCCCGCACATATCACATATGTGCTCCTACTCCGTTTTGCCTGAGTCAAGAAACCTCTGTGAAGGACTCTAAAGAATCGTCAATACGCCGGCAGTAGGTGATGATCATATCAAACACCCACAAGCTACAAGCGGTCAGCTAAACGTAACAGCCACCAAGGTATTGATCGATCAGAAGATCAACAAGCAAGCCTGTACATTCTCCTGTGAATCCAGTCAGTAACACTACCGTACAGTCCGGTTTCTTCGTCTGATATGTTGCATATCTAGTCTAGGGGTGGTAAACGTCAGACCCCAGTAGCCGATAAGTCGTGTCGATGTGAGTCTCATAACAGGTCGAGAACCTACTGATAACACTTACCAGTAGTACACTATATCAGCCCTGGCCAGGGACTTCCAGTTATAGCCAATCGAACACAGCACAACATCAACTCCCTATACCGGGAGAGACGAATCCCCTCCTATCGCTCATTTCCTCCATGTGATTCGGGATTGTACCCAAAAGCCACCGTTTTGCACGCCCTCTTAGACGTGGTAAGGTGGAAATCAAAGCACAGTGGGAATCACACAAGACTCTATGATGATCTCGGGTCTACAGACTAACCTGTACCAGTGTCACCAGAGAACTGCCATCTGACGTGAGGTATAATACCATCTGGGAGTTCTCGGTGAGTCCGTCCAGTGTACCCAGTCTCCATTGAGCACCGTACACCATCCTTGATGTCAAACACCGATGGATATGGGATCATCCATCGCCCATCATATGGGTCAAGATGCGTATACGCTAGTCTACTCTGGTGTATCGATGCCCTGTCTCGACACAACCTCGACTAGGAACAGTTATAGGATGTACTCGTTGACTACCCTGGCCCCACTAGTATGATCTCATCATAGTCCCAGTAGTCGAATACATATCCTAAGGGCTTTATCAACAAGTGAGACCAAGACAGTAAACTAATATAAGTCAACATGTTAAGATAAATAGAAACCAAATAGCATACTATCATGTCGAGCAAGAAAGTCCTATATATATATATATATATATGCATCCATTATAATATACATCATATGTACAACAATGGCGTCTAGGGCATATATATAACGAACAATCTCCCACTTGCACTTAAGGCCAGCTGTTGTAGTATCTCATACCCAGCATCCCGAAGAGTCTCTCAAACTGTGTCTGGGGAATGAGCTTCGTGAGTGGATCCGCAGTGTTGTCCTTCGTATCAACTCTCCTGACCTCGATCTTCCAACGATCAACTATCTTCCGGATCAGGTGATACCGCCTAAGAATATGTCTGGACTTCTGATGGGACCTGAGTTCCTTGGCCAAAATCATAGCTCCATTGTTATCGCAATATAAAGGTATTGGATGCTCAATGGATGGAACCACACCAAGTTCAATAATGAACTTCTTCATCCAGACAGCCTCTTTGGCAGCATCGTTGGCAGCGATGTATTCAGCTTCCATCGACGAGTCTGCAACGATATCCTGTTTGGAACTCTTCCAACACACTGCCCCTCCATTGAGGGTAAAGACAAATCCTGAGTGCGACTTAGAGTCATCCTTATCACTTTGGAAGCTCGAATCGGTAAAGGACTCCACCTTGAGTTCTCCGTTACCTTATATCAAGAACATCTCCTTAGTACTTCTCAAGTACTTTAGAATGTTCTTCACAGCTGTCCAGTGATTCTGTAACGTGTTAAAAATGATTAAATAAATAATTAAATGAATAAAAGTGTTTAAGTGAATTTTAGGATTTTCGGTAAAGTAAAATGTATTTCTCGTAAAACCAAACCGTGATTTTTTTCATTATAATTTTTAATATATCTATTTTAATTATGAAATTACTAGTAAATGGTGTTTATTTAGCCACTTATAAATTTTTAGTTTAATAAAATATTTTTCCTAAATTAATTATTTATTATATTAACATAAGCTTTATTTTTACACTAAATTAGTGTAAATTACAAATTTAAATGGTTTTAATTTGTAAAAATGAACCATGGCATATTAGAAATTAGTGTGTATCATGCAAAAATTATTTGCAAATTTTTCCTATTTTCTAGAGCTTTCTTGAGTTGCTATAGTAAATAAATAAATAAATAATTAAATAAAGCATGAAAAGACTTTATGTGATGTTTCTTCTCTTGAAAGTTCTACACAACATCACACCCTCTTCTTTCTCTCCCTCACCTCCCACTAATGGCCGGCCTCACCCATGGCAGCCCCCCCCCCCCATTTCCCACTTCATTTTATTTCAAAATTCATCAAAAATACTTCAAAAATCCAATTAAAATTCCACAAAATCCTAATTATTTCATACCCTTTATTCTCTACTCTTCTTTACATGGATTTTGGAGTGGGAAAGCATGTATTTTTTAGGCTCATTTTCAAGTTTGGACATTAGGTTGTGGAGATATAAATCTATCTCTTTTGTTTTATTTCCATTAGATGTTTCTTTTAAAGCATAATTAGATTAATTAGATTAATTCTAGTTGCAATTTTAAAAATTCAAGTTAGGGTTTGCAAATTCAAGAGGTGGTTTTTATTAATTAATTAGGGTTATAATAGCTAGTTTAACATCTTTTAGAGTGGAAAATTCTTGCATGGTGGTGGTATAATAAATTGTTTATCGAAATTGTTTTAATTAAACTATTTAGCTAACTAGATTTTTCTAAAATGTGTTTGTGGGTAAAATAAAATTCTTATTAAGGTTCTTATCATTAGATGGTAGTTTTAATGAGAATATTAGCATATTAATTGAATGAAAAACTTAGTTTGATCACTAGATTACTTTGATAATTGGAAAAATAGTAATAAAATTAATGCTATTATTTTGTAAACTAGATTTTGGAAATTTCTAAATAAAAGGGATTTAAATTATAATTATGGTTTCATTATATCATTATCATCATGAATTGTAATTTAAGACATTAATTCATGCAAAATCATGTTTTGTGGTGGAATTGCGGCGTTTTGCTTGAAAAATGTTGAAAATTGTTAAATGTTGCAAACTAGAAATTTCAAATCAATATAAATTTGTGTAATAAAAATATAGTAACGGTTTGTATAGTCTAGTTATGCTATATAATGAGTTTTATAACTATTGGTTTCATTTAAATGTCAAGTTTTGATGAAAAACGGTAAATTGGCAATTTCGGTTTTTACGAAATTGGACGGTTTGATGGATTTTAGGGTTTCGATGGATTTAATCATGTTTTATAATACAAGTATTGTGTTTTAAAACTACGAGTTATTTGTTAATGTTTATCTCGATCCATCGGAGTTTGTACGCCGATATCGAGCGATATTTGGTTCTTTTGCGTGGACGGGACATAGGCTTTAACCTATGCTGGTTCATTGCGTCGTTTTGACTTTTGTATGTGATTCAGTTTACGATGCTATTTATATATTTGTGTTTAGGTACCCCTCATGTGGACTGCGGGCGATGAAGAGGAGGATGGCGACACCGTCGTCGGCAGACATGGACCAGGTGAGTAGATGTATATCTACGGGGGGAAGTCGGGTGGATGGCGTTTAGCACCCCCGCAACGTAGAATAGGAATAGTACTTATTGACTTTAGGAAACCAGATGTGACATTAGTAGGACCCTAGTATTGACCCTAGGTTGGACTAGACTGATTTAGGAAAACCATATCAGAGGATGAGTACCTTGGAAGAGGTTCGTAGGTTTCAGATAGAAACACACCCACGCACACACTGAAACTCAACATGGGGTACGTGTATGTGTATATATATAGAACTAGGTATAGGTATATACATATATATATAACACGTATAGGTGATTCATTGATGTGATATGATATCCGAGGTATGATGAAACAGTGTAATTGATTACGATATGGGATATGTATGACTTGATTACGACATCATATAGGTGTGACCTGATGTCGATATCATAGAGGTGTGACTTGAGGACGATATGATATCAGTATGACTTAATCACAATATGATACATATAGCATGACATTTCTGAGGATAAACTAATGATGCTTATTATGATGGCAATGAAATATGATTGATGTATGCGATCACAGTTTAGCACCTTGATCATGAGATGTGTTAATGAGACACCTAGGAGATACTTGACCCGTACCCCGATATTGGGATGCCGTACGATGGATTTTACCATACGAGGCTTAGATATGATGATTGATCTGCACTCTTGATTCGAGGAAGCCGTACTACGTACGTGACGCTATTGAGGCGGGATCGCCGACTATTAGAGATATTGGTTCAGACCTTAGGTAGATGCTTGTTTCTTATTGACTAGTTTCTTAGGTTAGTTCCTTAGGATATTAGATGGACACTAGTTTAGGTTCGACTCACATAGTGGTAGTTGTACTCGTATATCGCAGAGGAGTGGATAATGCACATCTGTCTTGCATTCATACTGCAATCGTCATGGTGCATGTTCTTTTATATGTTGCTATAATCAGTATGAACTTTACCTGTTAGGACACCAGGACTATTACCGATGATGCGCATATTCTACGCACACTTATTTGCCGGCTCACACACATCTTCATCGGTAATTGCTATGTCACGTACACTTTAGATCATATTGTCTTTTATGGATAGGATCAGTTAACAACTAGACCGATATAACATTGTGATTATTCTCTGACATTAGTACAGACATGATATTTATTGCTTAGACATTCATGCATTCATATTTTCATGTTATCCTGCAGTATTATGGGCATATGCCGACACTTATCATATACTTACTCATGATTTTAAGATTTGGATTTCTATGAGATTTCTGAATTTTTGGGGAAAACCGCAAGAAATTATAAAACCTTCTCTCTCTCTCCTCCTCTGTTTTAAAATAAGATGCGGTTTTCTCGTGATGTATGTGTCGTCCACCATGAGTATTTCATGTTTTCTGTTGGATTTCGAGACCCGATTCGAGGAGTGGATGAACCGTCTCGGGTACATGGTGGGCCCGGTATGGTACCGCGGGGCAAGATGATCGAGTTGTAGATGATGAGCCTGGCAGGGGAAGGCTACCTACCGGTGATGTCTGGAGCGGCGGATATCCGGAGGATACCGATCGTTGTCGTGAGATTTGATGATATGTGCCGATCCGGACTGACGGAGCCCGAGATATTGAGACTTGAGATTACATGTGTTGTGTCGATGCTTGACACGGATTTCCATAGATTTCATTGTTGAGATTTCAGATTCTTATACACATTTTACTATGATAATAGCTAAAGATTTCTTATACATATATATCTGGATTTCAGGATTTGTTACTTTACATTCATGGTGCATGCATTTCATTTCATATGACATAGTATTATATGAGGCACTGACACGAACACGGAGTATCTGCACTTACACGTAGTATTACCCTGCTATTACTAGATATTTGGGATATAGTAGTGTATTATTATGACCTAGGATAACGTCGTGCATTTGATTTCTTTTCGTAGATGTCTTCTACTCACGAGTTGGCAACTCACCCCCGTTGTGCCAAATTTTATTACAGGTTCGATGTACAGGTTTCCCGGGCAGCTTGCTAGCACATCTTTTTTTTCAGGGTGATTTGAACGGTAGGTTGGTTCACTTGTATCTGAACCACCATTGTATTTTATTCATTCATTTGTATCTAGTAAGCTCCATCAACCATACTTGTATTACTTGATAAGTTTATTGGACCAGTCTTTTATTTCGACCTTAGAGTCGCGCATGTATTATTCTGATCTGTTGGTTTTGTTTTCTTTTGAGTTTTGAGCCTCGCCTATTGGCGTTGTATATTATTGTGCTTGTTGTGGTCGTTTCCGCTTGTTGGCGTTGATGCTAGCTCCCGTTTGGGAATGCTTTTTATTGTTTATGTATATTATATTTGTTGTACCCGTTTGGGGGCCAGTTTTTATAGAGGAGACTCTGCCGAAATTTTTGGGAAAATTTGTTGATGTTTTAAACTTATTCCTTCATGTTTTCTCTTACTGCTTCTTCTTCTTTTGCATGGTTTAGATTTCTGGGCTTCGGCTTACTTAGGTTACGTGGCGCCTCTAGACGCTTCGTAATCTAAGTGCCGGTCACGTTCCGTACTTTCGGGTCGTGACAAAGTTGGTATCAGAGCGCTAGGTTTAACCCTGTATAAGTCTAGGTGACCCTTGGTTGATGGAGTAGGCGATTTAGGTAGAGTAACGTACCGTGGGTATGATCCGCGGCATACTTACGATACGCTACTCTGCTTAAGGAGCCTTAGGATGTATATTTGTTTGCACCGTATTTCATTCGTTCCTTTGATCTATCTTCGTCGATGTCGGAGGGTGGTTCTGTTACCACGGGCGCACGGGCAGAGGGAGCTGCGGCTCGAATGCGATAACCATTAGAGTATTGGTTATTCTTGAGGATTGAAGCATTGTTTAGCGTGTGGATGAAGGGTATTCACATGCCGTCCGGATGAAGTTAAAGGGTTCGAACGATTATCAGAAAACCATTTTCCCAAGTTTAAAGTATTCGGAAGAACATGCAGGTATTTCGATGGACTCTCTAGAAGAATGAAACCCTAACTCGACATAATGACCACGAGAACGCCCTTGAACCTTAGGGTTTACGGCAGTTCCGTGGTGCCATTAGTGAGGCTTGGGTTTGCCCTTCTACGGTTGGATCATCGGTGCTGGGGTATGTACCGGATATTTTTAAACTGTACTTGAGTGTTGAGCTCTCGGGGAATTATGGGATTGTGATGGATCATTCAAAAAGTTTAATGTAGTCAGGATATCAAGTGAAGGGATCGACTATGTGGGAGGCTCTAGACATGAGTATTGCCGTTGGTAGCGCAGTCAGCACACCTATAAAAGAACGAGTTCGAGGCAGTCGACATCAGAGGAAAGAGGCGCACATTGACGATAGTGTTTACAATTGTGATTTAGTGATTTGAATTTCATATATTCTGTTATTGGATTTTGGCATTTTGAGGAGTTCGTTTTACGATTGGTATTTCATGTGTGTACCTTCATTACATTCTAGTTGTGTTTCATATATCAGTTGTATTGATGTTGTTTAGTACACACCCAGTACACTTGATTTGGTTTTATATATATTTTGGGATTTTTGATTGATTTCGTGCATAGGGGTTACACATGATTTTTACATATGTTTCGACCTAGTTTTCATGCATTTTTGTACTGTGATTTCGATTTTGATATTCAATGTATGTTTTCGTGCACCATGTGCACCTGATTAGGATTCCTGCGCATACTTGGCGCACTTGATGCGATTTTGTGCTCACCAGATGCACTAAACCGGGGTTTTGAGCAGATTAGATACACCTGATATTGTGACGTGCACGCCTGTTGCACTTGACAGATGTTTTTGGTGCACACCTGTTGCACTTAGTTTTGTATTATGGGTATTCATGGTATCTGTAATTGGTTTCGATTTCAGTGCGCACCGGACGCACATGACATTTTATTGATGAGATTGGGATTGATTTTAGTTTGAGCAGTATATTTTCATAATCAGTATTTTTTGATTTAGTAACCAGGCGGGACGTGTATGTTAAATAAAAGATATATATATATAGTTTTTTTTTAAAATAAACGTCCGCTACTTATGCCGTGACATGTGCATCACACGGCAATTTTCAAAAAGGGGTTTGCATATTTCCTTATCCAGATATTTGTACGGTTTTACTATGATGCGCACTATTTATAAGTTATAGATTGATATGTATTATGATGGTTTTCATATTGAGTTTTGATATTTTATTCTCGCCATAACTCCGATGATTGCGTTAAGCTTGACGGAGTTGATTTTTGTTATGTATTGATGATTTCGGAGCCCCGACGATTTGAATGTTTTGCTAAACGTTTTAGTATTTGGAGGGGGAGTTTTAAATTAAATTCGGGGACCGAATTTCTAAAAGGGGGGAAGATTGTAACGTGTTAAAAAAGATTAAATAAATAATTAAATGAATAAAAGTGTTTAAGTGAATTTTAGGATTTTCGGTAGAGTAAAATGTATTTCTCGTAAAACCAAACCGTGATTTTTTTTCATTATAATTTTTAATATATCTATTTTAATTATGAAATTACTAGTAAATGGTGTTTATTTAGCCAATTATAAATTTTTAGTTTAATAAAATATTTTTCCTAAATTAATTATTTATTATATTAACATAAGCTTTATTTTTACACTAAATTAGTGTAAATTACAAATTTTAATGGTTTTAATTTGTAAAAATAAACCATGGAATATTAGAAATTAGTGTGTATCATGCAAAAATTATTTGCAAATTTTTCCTATTTTCTAGAGCTTTCTTGAGTTGCTATAGTAAATAAATAAATAAATAATTAAATAAAGCATGAAAAGACTTTATGTGATGTTTCTTCTCTTGAAAGTTCTACACAACATCACACCCTCTTCTTTCTCTCCCTCACCTCCCACTAATGGCCGTCCTCACCCATGGCAGCCCCCCCCATTTCCCACTTCATTTTATTTCAAAATTCATCAAAAATACTCAAAAATCCTATTAAAATTCCACAAAATCCTAATTATTTCATACCCTTTATTCTCTAATCTTCTTTACATGGATTTTGGAGTGGGAAAGCATGTAATTTTGAGGCTCATTTTCAAGTTTGGACATGAGGTTGTGGAGGTATAAATATTTCTCTTTTGTTTTATTTCCATTAGATGTTTCTTTTAAAGCATAATTAGATTAATTAGATTAATTCTAGTTGCAATTTTAAAAATTCAAGTTAGGGTTTGCAAATTCAAAAGGTGGTTTTTATTAATTAATTAGGGTTATAATAGCTAGTTTAACATCTTTTAGAGTGGAAAATTCTTGCATGGTGGTGGTATAATAAATTGTTATCGAAATTGTTTTAATTAAACTATTTAGCTAACTAGATTTTTCTAAAATGTGTTTGTGGGTAAAATAAAATTCTTATTAAGGTTGTTATCATTAGATGGTAGTTTTAATGATAATATTAGCATATTAATTGAATGAAAAACTTAGTTTGATCACTAGATTACTTTGATAATTGGAAAAATAGTAATAAAATGCTATTATTTTGTAAACTAGATTTTGGAAATTTCTAAATAAAAGGGATTTAAATTATAATTATGGTTTCATTATATCATTATCATCATGAATTGTAATTTAAGACATTAATTCATGCAAAATCATGTTTTGTGGTGGAATTGTGGCGTTTTGCATGAAAAATGTTGAAAATTGTTAAAAGTTGCAAACTAGAAATTTCAAATCAATATAAATTTGTGTAATAAAAATATAGTAACGGTTTGTATAGTCTAGTTATGCTATATAATGAGTTTTATAACTATTGATTTCATTTAAATGTCAAGTTTTGATGAAAAACGGTAAATTGGCAATTTCGGTTTTTACGAAATTGGACGGTTTGATGGATTTTAGGGTTTCGATGCATTTAATCATGTTTTATAATACAAGTCTTGTGTTTTAAAACTATGAGTTATTTGTTAATGTTTATCTCGATCCATCGGAGTTTCTACGCCGATATCGAGCGATATTTGGTTCTTTTGCGTGGACGGGACATAGGCTTTAACCTATGCTGGTTCATTGCGTCGTTTTGACTTTTGTATGTGATTCAGTTTACGATGCTATTTATATGTTTGCGTTTAGGTACCCCTCACGTGGACTGCGGGTGATGAAGAGGAGGATGGCGACACCGTCGTCGGCAGACATGGACCAGATGAGTAGATGTATATCTACGGGGGGAAGTCGGGTGGATGGCGTTTAGCACCCCCGCAACGTAGAATAGGAATAGTACTTATTGACTTTAGGAAACCAGATGTGACCCTAGTAGGACCCTAGTATTGACCCTAGGCTGGACTAGACTGATTTAGGAAAACCATATCAGAGGATGAGTACCTTGAAAGAGGTTCGTAGGTTTCAGATAGAAACACACCCACGCACACACTGAAACTCAACATGGGGTACGTGTATGTGTATATATATAGAACTAGGTATAGGTATATACATATATATACAACACGTATAGGTGATTCATTGATGTGATATGATATCCGAGGTATGATGAAACAGTGTAATTGATTACGATATGGGATATGTATGACTTGATTACGACATCATATAGGTGTGACCTGATGTCGATATCATAGAGGTGTGACTTGAGGACGATATGATATCAGTATGACTTAATCACAATATGATACATATGGCATGACATTTCTGAGGATAAACTAATGATGCTTATTATGATGGCAATGAAATATGATTGATGTATGCGATCACAGTTTAGCACCTTGATCATGAGATGTGTTAATGAGACACCTAGGAGATACTTGACCCGTACCCCGATATTGGGATGCCGTACGATGGATTTTACCGTACGAGGCTTAGATATGATGATTGATCCTCACTCTTGATTCGAGGAAGCCATACTACGTACGCGACGCTATTTAGGCGGGATCGCCGACTATTAGAGATATTGGTTCAGACCTTAGGTAGATGCTTGTTTCTTATTGACTAGTTTCTTAGGTTAGTTCCTTAGGATATTAGATGGACACTAGTTTAGGTTCGACTCACATAGTGGTAGTTGTACTCGTATATCGCAGAGGAGTGGATAATGCACATCTGTCTTGCATTCATACTGCAATCATCATGGTGCATGTTCTTTTATATGTTGCTATAATCAGTATGAACTTTACCTGTTAGGACACCAGCACTATTACCGATGATGCGCATATTCTACGCACACTTATTTGCCGGCTCACACACATCATCATCGGTAATTGCTATGTCACGTACACTTTAGATCATATTGTCTTTTATGGATAGGATCAGTTAACAACTAGACCGATATAACATTGTGATTATTCTCTGACATTAGTACAGACATGATATTTATTGCTTAGACATGCATGCATTCATATTTTCATGTTATCCTGCAGTATTATGGGCATATGCCGACACTTATCATATACTTACTCATGATTTTAAGATTTGGATTTCTATGAGATTTCTGGATTTTTGGGGAAAACCGCAAGAAATTATAAAACCTTCTCTCTCTCTTCTCCTCTCTTTTTAAAATAAGATGCGGTTTTCTCGTGATGTATGTGTCGTCCACCATGAGTATTTCATGTTTTCTGTTGGATTTCGAGACCCGATTCGAGGAGTGGATGAACCGTCTCGGGTACATGGTGGGCCCGGTATGGTACCCCGGGGCAAGAAGGTCGAGTTGTAGACGATGAGCCTGGCAGGGGAAGGCTACTTACCGGTGATGTCTGGCGCGGCGGATATCCGGAGGATACCGACCGTTGTCTTGAGATTTGATGATATGGGCCGATCCGGACTGACGGAGCCCGAGATATTGAGACTTGAGATTACATGTGTTGTGTCGATGCTTGACACGGATTTCCATGGATTTCATTGTTGAGATTTCAGATTCTTATACACATTTTACTATGATAATAGCTAAAGATTTCTTATACATATATATCTGGATTTCAGGATTTGTTACTTTACATTCATGGTGCATGCATTTCATTTCATATGACATAGTATTATATGAGGCACTGAC